>OY856410.1:1437262955-1438587955 GCA_963693085.1 Alisma plantago-aquatica | reverse complement strand
TCTAGTTACACCAAGACATAAGGAGGGAAGCTTGTGGACCTGAATCACTTGATTCACTCATCCATGATTTTAGTGATTGATGAAAAGATCTTTTTCTAGGTCAACCGTGCTTATGTATGAATTTCATTAGAGCTCCCCTACCTTGATACACCCCTCCTAGAGGGGTGTGGTCCATCTCTAAACTTTTTGGATATCTTGAGGAGGTCGGAAAAGTTGCATCCTAGGGACACATGGAAGCAACATCCCAGAGATATGCCACAAGGACTACGAGAGTCATGGGTAGGAGAGAAGAGGAGTGCGGTAGAGGAGAGATAGGTGTGTAGGGTCAGGATACGGGAGGCAGAGGCAACACAACAACCACAACATCCATCAGTGAATGCATATGTCATGTTGACTGTACATGTGCATCTAGAGGGTATTCAAAGTACATATGTTTGCATTCTGAGGGCACATGAGGGATTTCAGTGCACACAAGATGCATTGTGGTTGGACCATCAGTAGATGCACTATTAGATCAACCAAATGTATCACTTCTAGTATGCCCAGGCCCAGAGGAGCTGTCAATCGGGGAATATTGGTTGGGTGCATTGTCCGGTTACCAAGAGACTTACCCGCCTCTACATAAGGAATATTGGGGCATTTGCTACCAATATCCTCCACTATAGGGAGGAACACCACCAAGTCCACCACAAAATCCATGATCATCTACCCTATCACTCCTATACTTTAGTGTCATGTCGAGGATAGCATGATTCAAAAGTTTGCGGTGGTAGGGTGGAATTCCCTCATTCTCATTTAACTCTTTTTGCATTTCACATGCCATATACTGTTTTTTTTGTTCCAACTTTCTAGGTTAGATTTTACATTCTTTCCATACTAGCATGCCATGTTGTTTACTTTCTTATAATTATTGAGAAATTTTCAAAAAAATGCTCTTTTTGTCATGCATTGCATATCATGTATATATTTGTAATTTTGCATGGTTTACCTAGGATTTGCTTGTTTCCTACCATATGTTCTATAATGAAGGATTAGATGTGATTGAAGGAACTATGGAACCATTTTGGCCAATTTTTCCCAACTTTAGAACTTCTTGCCTAGAAAATGTGTTTTGACCCAATCTCTACTTATTAGATTGAAAATGATGACCTTTGACAAATGCAAGTGAATTATCATGGTTTATTGCAAAATAGTATCAATGTTTGACTTTTTACATGTACTTCACCTCTCTTATGTTTGTGAATGTTTTGGTTGATTGGGATATGAGCAAGCTATGAATGCTTAGGAGATCCTATGTTGGGAACCACACTAGTGAACCCTCTTTGACCCGACTCTTCATTTATCATCTTCTTACCACTCCACCTCATGAAAAGATGCCAAAGTGAAAATATTCAGCCTTCACCACATTCAAAAGTTTGAGGTGGCCATATCTATATCTCACCACTTCACTATCACTACCATAAGCCCTACCTACACCAAGAGTAAAGTAAAGAAAAAGAAAATAAAAGATGCTCCTATTTAAGAGCATCTAAAGAAAGAAAAGAAGAGTGTTCTAGAACTCTAATCTGTTACTATAACTCTTTGTTCTATTTTCATGCGCATTGAGCTAGGAAACATAAAACCTACCTCACTTCACCCATATCCACATCCACATGGGTCACTTACTGTGGTTTGACCCATAATATTGAATGTATGAATGTGAAATAGTACTGCTAGCCAACTTTGATTAACGCCATCATGAAAAGGTTTACCTGGAACTACATGGAAGACATATGTATAGCTTGTGTGTTCTATTCTCTATATTCAAAGTTTGTTTGCTCAATGCTCTTTTCCTAAATTGGATTTTTAAAGTGGAGAGGGGAGAGGTGGAATGCATGTACCTAGGAATCATTGATCCCATTTAATCAGTATTCATCTATTGCATTGTAGTTGTCATTTCTTGAATGTGGAAAATTTATAGAGAGATTTATTTGGAGCACACTTGAGAACAAATATGTTTTAAGTTTTGGGTGGTGATGTTGCCCTATTTTAGGGATTAATCTTGTGCATTATTTTACTTTAATCCAATCTATACCTATTAGATTACAAGTTATTTCCCCTAATATGCATATTTGCGTAAAATGTACTTAGGGACATTATTTGCATTTTTTTAGGTATTTGGACCACACTTGGATGGAGGAGAGAGTGAAAGAATGATCCTAGGGTTTCACTACCCCTATAGAAGCCAAAAGTGAATTACAAGGATCCCTTAACCTACCCCAAGTGGTGAAAGTTCAATTGAAGCAAAGATGTCCAAGTATGAACCAAGTACAAATTCAAAGTGTTGCTGGAGAGAGCATCATGATAGTGGTATGTTGGAACGACCATGCTAGCTCATTAAAAATCAACAAAGTCAAGGTTGATGGATTGAAGAGATTAGAACGGCCATGCCACATTGACCCAGAACAGTCGTGCCACCTTACACGGCTGTGTTGCAACTTAGTCAGAATGAGTGTGGCTCTCATAAGGGCCAACGCTTCTCTAAGCCACCACGGCCATGGTGGCCACCACCACCATGCTACCCTTGCCTCACCACGGACATTAAGACCACCACGATTGTGCCACCATAAGCTCAAAATCCTAATCATTACTTTAATTTTTTCCATTTTCTTACCACTGTCCTTCCACTCCACCGTGCCCGTGCTCACTCCTACCCACCACGATTGTTTTTTTCCCAGCGTAGTCGTGCTATATATGATTTTTCCACTACATTTCACACTTTACCCCCCACTTGACCTAGTGCTTCCCCACCAACTATATATACATAAGTGGTGGCTGGGGCACAAGATTAGATACCTTCTACCACCGCATAGCTCCCCATTTTTTCCCAATATCCATTCCACCTTATTTCATCCCCAATTAACTCCAATTCATGATTTCCACCACCAAAACCCTAGTTTCTTAGTGTTTTGACCACTTCCCACTTTCATTCCATGCCCTTGCACCTTGGAGTCAGAGGGAGGATGCCCTTGCAACTTTTAGAGAGGAGGAGTCTTCCATCTACACTGAGATCAATAACTACTTCTACCTCTTTCTACTTTCTTCTTATATTTTAGAATTCTATGAGTAGGTAGGCCCCTTTGGTGGGTTGTTTGGGGCCCAATAATATTACTTTGATACATTGTTGGGGGAAAATGATATGTAAACATTTTAATTTCATTTTCTAATGATTATGTTCTATTTTATCTCGTTCTTCATGAATTTCTTTCTGGTTTGTGCTCAAAATCACCTATGAACTTGGGTAAATTTATTATATGTGTGAATTTTGAGATTTTCTCCTAGGTCCAATTCATGGACCCCTATCTAGATACCCATACTCCTACATTGTAGTCTATTCTCCTCACCCTATGTGATAGATCTAAGTAGCTAGTTTAGATGAATTTAGTGTGATTATCTAACAATATTTTCAAGGATAGAATGTGGATGACGGGAGGCCTAAAACCTCACTTCCACTCCCATTACTGACATCATCCCCTAATCACCCTAAGATACTTTAACCTAGAAACCTAGGCTTGATTTAACTCTAATTGGATTCCACCTAAATCCTAGCCCAATTAAGCCTCATAAGGGTGGTAGGAGGTATTAGGGACTAGTTCCCCTATACACGACCTATCCTATTCGTGGCCAGTTAGTAGTTTCGAGAAATTCATTAGCCTCTATCTTGTTGTTTGGTTTGGTAATCTAAATTAAATTATAATGTTCACCTACCATCCCCCAACCTATTTGATAAGTGAATCCTCCAAACATCCCACACATATAATTATTTCTTTCAAACCCTAGTTGCCTTCTTGCTTAGCTAGTGTTAGCTTAGTTAGATCTTTACTTGCTTAGTTATCTTTTTTCCATGTTCTTGCTTTGTTTGTTCTAGTTTACATCTTTAATTTATCTTGTGCTTAGTTTGATAGCTTAAGTGTAGTGTAGACCTCTTCTTGCTTGCCTTAGTATAGCTTGTCCTTTTCCTTGCCTTGCTTGTCTTTCCTTGCTCATTAGAATTAACTATCTAGGGTTTTCATAGGTTTTGATCTTGTTTGTTCTCCTTTTACTGCTTACTTCCTCAACCCTTAGTATAGTCAAAATCAACCATCAAACCATTCAACCTAGACTCCTTTGTAGGAACCTAATCCAAAACTAACCTAGATCTAGTGCCCCCTTTTCTCCTTGTGAATCGACCCTATACTTGTCATTCACCTATACTACAACACGACCCTATGTGCTTGTGGGTGTAGTGTGATAGTTTATGTGATTGTGTTTGTGTAGATATCTTTATAAATTTTGAAAGATGCCTGTGTGTTCGGAGGTTGTGGGGCACATCTAGTCAAATATAATTGATTAGTGTATGCACCTCTAGAGGGATGATCTAGCGTCCATGACAACACATGATGCCCAACCACCAAGATAGCAATACTTCCATATAACATAAATGGAAATCAATAGCATACCCTTGAAGAATCCTGTGGGATCCCATGAAGTCGATTCAAGGGTTCAATGTAGGGTAACTGGTATGCCATCTTTCTGTTGGATAAATTGGACATTATGATAAATCCCTTTGTTTCGATGATGACAAACATTTCATTCTTATTATTCTAAACGAGCTACTTGAGTGTGCAGGATTATGGTGGATGACAAAGCAACTAGGGAAATCACGAGCTTACATATTTACTTTCATGCAATGTAATCACTATTGTAAAAACTTGTACAGTTATATAATGTACAAGTACTTAGATTGCATGTAAATCAAGCATTAGATCTTCCCTAGCTACACACCATAGTTAGACAAGTCATCCCTTCCAAAAGGATCACATTATGCACACTCATAAACACACTTAGTGGTTTAATTAAAAGATTGAAACAGAGTCAATCTCGGTCGACCACACTCCTCGACCGAGACACTCTCGGTCGACAAACTTCTCGACCGAGATTGACCAAAAGTAGCCGTTAGACACAGCAGTTAACAGTTGCAAATAAACGTTAATCCAGAGAGCCTGTCGGTCGACGAATCCTCGACCGACTGGGCATCTCGGTCGACGCGTCCTCGACCGAGATGGTCTCTGACAGCAACTGCAGAATTAATTAACTAGCCGTTGCTAATGCGCCTAACTTATTCCTAACGGCTAGTTAAGCACTAGGAACCCCCTAGAAGTTGTCTAGAACGTCCTTAAGCATACATAGGTCATTCCTATAAATAGGACATGCCTTAGGTCACCAAAGTACATCCAAGATATACTTGTGCTATACTTGAGCTTGAATACACACTTGCAATCTGTTTTAGAGCAATAGAGCAATTCCTACACTTGCCATTCATTCCTATTGCTCCCATTTCGTGCCCTATAGGCTAGTATCTCCTATCCACTACAATCACATTGTCATACACATTGGTTAGGAGATTTATACGCTTGATATAGGAAAATCAAGCCTTGTGCTTAAAAGGATAAGTTGTAATTTCTGTTTTCCTTTCTTGTTCCTGTTTATCTTTTGTACTCTCCTTGCTACTCCTAGGGTTGGAGGCTGCGGATTGGAGAGGGTTGACTTCTCAGGTGGAGAAGGGGACTTCAAGCTACTTCAAGAAGGCTATCGCACGGGAAGCTACTTCAGAAGGCTGGTGCAACGGGAGTTGGTGCATCTACTTCAAGGGAAGGCTGCTTCGAGTTGGGCGATTACTTCTAGGTGAAGGCTGCTTGAAGGGTTTAGGGAAAAGAAATGTATTTTATGTAAAGTCCTTGCGAGGTAATAAAATAATTTCTTTTCAAATCCCGGTTGGGTAAGCAACCGGGTAGTGGACTGACTACCTTAGTATTTGCTAAGGCTAGGAACCACTCTAAACCCTTGTGTCTCCTTGTCCAATCTTTCTCTGTGGTTGCTTGAGTTTAAATTATTTTAAAATCTATATAAAACTCTATTCACCCCCCCTCTAGTAGTTTTCAATTGGTATCAGAGCAGGCTTCAAGGAGCCCTAACACGGTCTTGAAGAGATAAAGGGAGGAGGTGACTACAACCACAAGAAAAGGAGCATGGACCAATGTGCGACAAGTTGCAATTGGTGCTTAGGAACAAAGCACTCTACTTCTAAATGTCCATGGAGGTCAAATAAAGAATGTTTCGTTGCTACAATAAGTGAGGAAGAAGAAGAAGAGGTAAGCTTGCTTGATTTACCTAAAGAAGAGTTAGTTACTATTATTGAAGAAACACATAATAAATATGTTGAATACAAAAAGAAATTAAAGAAATCAAATAAAGAAAATGATGATCTAAATGCTAGACTTCTTGAGCTTACATCCGAAAATGACGATTTATATGCTAAATTGAATACTCTTGGTTTTGAAAAAGATAGCATTATGTCTGACAATCGTACTTTGAAATCATCTCTAAGTAATAGTGAAGTGAAAATTTTCACTCTAGAGACTAACTATGATCTTCTATGTCAAGAAAAGACTGAATTGCTTGCAAAGTTAAATGATATTAAAAAACAACCTATATTGTGCACCCATGTAGATTATGACAATATAGTGAAAGAAAGAAATATGCTATCATCCAATCTAGATCAAGCAAAATTAGATATCAAGAAAAGAATGGATGAGATCGTTAAGTTGCAACAAGAAGTTAGTAAGTTAAGCAACAATGGAATCCTTGATAAAATATTAGAAAATTCCTATCATCAAATAGGGAGAAGAGGACTAGGTTATAAGCCTAAGGAGAAATCCTATCAACAACCTAGTTGGAGAAGGACACAAGCAAGACAATCCATGAATGTACATAGGGGCAAATATACTTTTGTACCAAAGAACAACCTAGACCAAAATCATAGAAAGAGATATGAGGTTGATTCTATATGTTGCCACTATTGTTCACGTATTGGACATTACTCCTTCTCATGCCCATACAAGAAAAAGAATAATGAGATGGTATGGGTTCCAAAATCCCCAAATTGATTCGATTAGACTAAGTTGAGATATGACCAAAGACTTTAATTTGCATATCTTTATGACTATCTCAACTTAACATATAGGGATAACAAATTTATATCAATTAAGGATTAATCAAAACTTAAAAGATTTGAATATGATTAAGTTGAGATATAATCTAAATGTTACTTTGGTATTCATATGTTTATATCAAACTGATCTTTGAAATAATTAAATTAGATACAGTATATATTGTACTTAAAATAGAATTCTGAACACTTTCCAGAAATTGGGTCGGTCGAAGATTTGTCGACCGAGTGAAAACCCGGTCGAGAAATGGTCGACCGAGCATGTCACTGTTTTTTTTTCAGTCTGCAGTAAAATTGCTGAATAATTGATTGATTAGTGGCTATCTAATTGTTGTTAATGACTGTTTTACATAACAAGTTGAAGATCTTTTTGAATATAAATGATATCATTTTCTCAATTGAAAATCAAGTTTAGAAATCCCTATTTTATAATGTTTACATGATATTCTTTAAAGCATCTATCTAGATAGAAATCATGTGTTATGACATTTAGTTTAAATAATTACAATTAATGTATGGTTCTATCATTGCATCATGGATATGATTTCACTATTTTATCATTCAACTCATAAAAATGATGCTATGGTACATAGAACAAATGGAAAATGATTATTGTATACATGACTTCTTGATGAAAAATAGCAAGAAAATGTTTTATTGGTGATTTATTGCTTATACATAGAGATTTTCTCAATAGGTATCTATAAGAAATTGAGACATTAATCACGCTTTCATTCTTAAGAAAATGTTTTCATATTGAGAATCATTTAACATGATCATTATGGACTCATTGGTTTAAAATAAGCTTTGTCATATATGCAAACCATGAATGATCATTATAATTCATATAATTGCAAATGTCATTAGCATAAAAGTGTCTTGACATAATAGATAATGCTTGTAGACACAACTTGTAATAATGATGTTGCTATGACAAGCCAAACGGTATTTCTTGGAACAAAATTTTAATGTTTTTTTCTATTTGCTTGTTCTAAGAAATCAAAAGCAAAAATCTTGACTTTAAGATGTTAATCTTGCTTTCAAAATATATGTTTCTAAAGAATCTTATTATAAGGGTATAAGCAGAAATTTGATATTTATGTACCCATAGCAAAGCATATGAAACATTATTTACAATAAATGGAAATGCATTCTAGAAAAATCTAGGTCAAAGAATTCACTATAATACTATAAAGGGTATATCTTAATATGCTTCAAATTGATATTTATAGCTATCTGCAGAATTTATACTTCACATATGAATATTTATCTTGGAAATCTGCAGAATTTGCCTCTTGGTTAAAACGACATTTAGCCAAGGGGCGCTATGGTCGTAGTCAAGGGCGACCTAAAATAAGCTTTAAAAAAAAAAAATGCTTATTTGGATATTATTCTATTGAAATTAATCTTAGTATGCTTTTGATAAAGGTCAAAATAAAAAATTTATCATTTGTGACCTTAAAAGCCTTAAATTGCTTCGATTAAGGGGGAGATTATAAAAACAAATTTGATTATTTGATTATGAAGCTTACATTGTTAACATCATTTGGAGTTTGTCATGACCTTCGGATTCTTAAAAGTAATTTGTATGAAAAAGAATTTCATCAAAATGATATATCTTGCTCTTAAAGGAACTCTCTAAACAAATCAGGGTTTAACATCCCTTGTTTTGGTTGGAGACATTATTTTTTAAGTACTCTAAGGTTAAAAGGACTCTCATTTAATTTAGGGCTTAACATCCCTTGATAGATGAGAAATAAATATACATTCATAAGCTTAAGGGAATCTCATATCATTTCAAGGCTTAACATCCTTTGCAAAAGATTGACAAACAAATAGTGGATAAATTAGACACAAATCCATGTTTCTAAAAGGATATCTATTTAAGGGGGAGCAAAATATAAAATTCAAATTGGATATCTTTTTGAAATGACAAAGGGGGAGAAAGAATATAAAATCAAAAATATAAATATATATGAGTTTCATCCTGATTGCCAGCACTCACACTTGTAAAACAAGAATGGCTACAAAAGGTAATCTTCAGGTATGAAACTCACATGCTTTATATTTCCTTATTTCATATTTTAGGAAATGTTTGTCATCTTCAAAAAGGGGGAGATTGTTGGATAAATTGGACATTATGATAAATCCCTTTGTTTCGATGATGACAAACATTTCATTCTTATTATTCTAAACGAGCTACTTGAGTGTGCAGGATTATGGTGGATGACAAAGCAACTAGGGAAATCACGAGCTTACATATTTACTTTCATGCAATGTAATCACTATTGTAAAAACTTGTACAGTTATATAATGTACAAGTACTTAGATTGCATGTAAATCAAGCATTAGATCTTCCCTAGCTACACACCATAGTTAGACAAGTCATCCCTTCCAAAAGGATCACATTATGCACACTCATAAACACACTTAGTGGTTTAATTAAAAGATTGAAACAGAGTCAATCTCGGTCGACCACACTCCTCGACCGAGACACTCTCGGTCGACAAACTTCTCGACCGAGATTGACCAAAAGTAGCCGTTAGACACAGCAGTTAACAGTTGCAAATAAACGTTAATCCAGAGAGCCTGTCGGTCGACGAATCCTCGACCGACTGGGCATCTCGGTCGACGCGTCCTCGACCGAGATGGTCTCTGACAGCAACTGCAGAATTAATTAACTAGCCGTTGCTAATGCGCCTAACTTATTCCTAACGGCTAGTTAAGCACTAGGAACCCCCTAGAAGTTGTCTAGAACGTCCTTAAGCATACATAGGTCATTCCTATAAATAGGACATGCCTTAGGTCACCAAAGTACATCCAAGATATACTTGTGCTATACTTGAGCTTGAATACACACTTGCAATCTGTTTTAGAGCAATAGAGCAATTCCTACACTTGCCATTCATTCCTATTGCTCCCATTTCGTGCCCTATAGGCTAGTATCTCCTATCCACTACAATCACATTGTCATACACATTGGTTAGGAGATTTATACGCTTGATATAGGAAAATCAAGCCTTGTGCTTAAAAGGATAAGTTGTAATTTCTGTTTTCCTTTCTTGTTCCTGTTTATCTTTTGTACTCTCCTTGCTACTCCTAGGGTTGGAGGCTGCGGATTGGAGAGGGTTGACTTCTCAGGTGGAGAAGGGGACTTCAAGCTACTTCAAGAAGGCTATCGCACGGGAAGCTACTTCAGAAGGCTGGTGCAACGGGAGTTGGTGCATCTACTTCAAGGGAAGGCTGCTTCGAGTTGGGCGATTACTTCTAGGTGAAGGCTGCTTGAAGGGTTTAGGGAAAAGAAATGTATTTTATGTAAAGTCCTTGCGAGGTAATAAAATAATTTCTTTTCAAATCCCGGTTGGGTAAGCAACCGGGTAGTGGACTGACTACCTTAGTATTTGCTAAGGCTAGGAACCACTCTAAACCCTTGTGTCTCCTTGTCCAATCTTTCTCTGTGGTTGCTTGAGTTTAAATTATTTTAAAATCTATATAAAACTCTATTCACCCCCCCTCTAGTAGTTTTCACTTTCTCCCGATGTTTTTATCATGCATCTTAGCCTTATGCTATAATTATGAGATAAACTTCATTTGTTTCCCATTTTCTTGTATCCTCGTGCTTTTTGTCTTTCTAGATACGTGAGTTGCAATTTATGGGTTGCTATTAATTTCTCATCTATTTGCAACATGTCATTTGTATTACTTATTTTAATTCTTTCTGTGGTTCCCATGTTTAATATTATTTGGTTCTTATTTCTATATTTCTAGTAATTTCAGGAATGAGTAAGAACATAATGTCAACAACTTCTCACAGATTGGTGCATTGCACCAATATGACCCTTGCCCCATTTAATGCATCTTAATGTGACTAATATATTATTTTACATATAATTATGTAATGACCCCAATATCATATTGCAATTGTGTTATTAATCTATGGTTTAATATTCATTTAGTTATATATTACTTTAGATTAGAGATAATTGTTGCTAATAGACTAGGGCCATTTAGTTCTTGAAACTTTTGACATCATATTTTGTTGATCAATTTTCATTTGCATAGTTGTTCTTATATCTCAAGCACAATGGTGAATTTTGTCTCCATTTGTGGAATCATGTCAACAGATAGTCAATATCTTATTGGACAGGGTTGTACATTATAGTTGACTAGAGATTGTTTCAATCACTATAGTTGATTTATATGAAAGTGTTCAATGTAGATTCTATAAATGCAAATGGGCATGTGACATATATAACTTTTCCATATTTTCTTTGATGATCTTGGATCAGATCTTCTTTGGAGTGACATAAAACTAGAATCGATCCCTAATGATATACCTCTTTTAGAGTATGCATGTTCGTTTATTTGTTGTTTTCTTGTATATTTTAATTTATCTACTTAAAGTCGTGAAAGATAGGTTAAATGTGCACCTAGGCTTTAGAGTTATAAGAAATGACTAGCAAATTTTTATTTGTTCCTATCTAACTACTTGCTTGTTTTTGAAGGAAAAAGAACTATGTCAATTGGTTGAATTCATCCAACACTCTATTAATTATTATTTTTCTAGATCTTGGTAGCTTCTAAAATTGAATCTATATGCTTTACCAGAGAAGTATAGTTGAGAACATGTGTTATCTCTAAAACATTATGAAGGTTGGGTGCATGATCTAGATGTTTCATGTTTCCACTGAAAGAACAAGGTTAGTGACATATTCTTATAAGAACAATCTCCTTTGTCTGGCATATATGACAGTTGTAAATGGAATATATTTTTTTTATAAAAATGCATGATGCACATATTGATGTAAGGAAAATAGATTGTTTCATATTGTGCATATTGATGTAGAAAGTAGGAGGTGGTAAGGCAAATAACTAGGGGTGTACTTCAATGAATAGGTGGCTAAATATGGTGTTGTGGCATAAAATCCATGTGGTGGACCATGTAGACGAGGATGGAGGGAGCACTGGAGTAGGTGGAATGCATGGCTTAATTCCATGACTTGGGAACATAGAAATCCTTTAGAGATGAATGTAGACCCATCAGACATAAAGGAGGAGGTGGTATGCCTCCTTAGAAGATGGTGGTGAGTGCAATGACCATAGTCAAAGGATATGGTTGGGTACTTGCATGCCAGTATGTAGTGTGACAGAAAGATCTTCATAAGGTGTTACATAAAATTACACATCAAAATCCAATCAATGTATCTTATTTGTCAAGGGAGTTAATTATTTTTTTCCATTAGTATTAGGAGAAACTATGACATTGCTTCTCGTTCTACATCTCGAAATTTTGTTAAAATACTATTTATTTGCGTCATGCATAAGCATTTGCATGCTAACTGTTTGTTTTTCAAAATGAAACAGGGAATATGGATTCTTAGTATAGTTCAACTATTCATGAGAGTTTACTCACACTAGAAGTATTTGATGCTTTTATAATTAACTTGGTGATTTGAACTATTTCATATAAACATGTTCAATATGATTTGATTCCCATCAGAGTGCATCTATTTCTGCAAGCTCAATAGTCCACACCCCACTGACATTGAACTAACATTTAGTGATACTTTTTCCATGTCATCACTATCACAATACCAGCCCCCGCTCCATTTGTCTCAGACCATTCATGTTACGACCCCACCTTCCAGTAATCCCCCAATTAAGGGAGACCGATAGGTCGAAGCCGCACCCATAAATTCCGGATCAAAGGTTCGACATATAACCAAGAACAATTATCAAATTTAACAGACTATACTAAAAAACGGTAATAACATTCTTTCATACCTTTGAAAAGTTTGGAATATACTAAACTTCTAACTACAACTGAACTACTCTAACTAGTTCCTCCATGTTCTTTAATTCTTGAATTCACAATGTGTCGCTTTACTTTTTGTACTTTGGGATTTGTACCTAAATCGCCGACAAACAAAACAACGATCATCTGAAGCTGGTATGTGGGTAAAACCAATGACGTGCAACTACGTTAACAATGTAATCAAGCAATTAATCATTTAACAATCAAGATTACATTTTAATCCATACAACTCAATCCATACATAATCTCAAACTCTGGGCTGTCCCTGCAGTGGACATGGATACCACCTCTCTTTTAGGTACATAGGGTAATAGAGTCACATGGCACTACCCGAAGATAGCCCAATATCTAACTCAATGTGACTTGATAGTCCTACCTCCAGGGTAGCCATGTACTAAGTCATCCATAGACCTGATGGACCTACCCAATGGGTTGCCATGTACTAGGTCTTCCTCTGACCTGATGGACCTACCCATAGGTTGCCATGTACTAGGTCAACTATGATGCCACAGAGAGAACTAGGATCTACCCATAGGTATATCCTTTGTGATAGTCATAGCCACATTATAGTTTGCATGAACTAAAGTCATCCAACAGTTTATTAAAAGCAACCGGTAAAACATTCGGGAATCATCGTGAAACTAGAACAGTTATTCATAAGCATAACCACATACCTTTAATTGCAATTTTCAAGACAGATTCAAGTATGTAGAGAAACCCAATTAATCAAGAAAGGTAGAACAGAAATCCTGAAATGAAAGTATGAATTCCTTTTATTAATAATTATCCACTTCCATTACACTATCTAGAATTTTAGTTCCAATTTTAGGGTTTCTATGGAAATTAGGGTTTTGCTTCAATCTTTAATCATCAAGGTTCCTAATTCCATCAAATTCACTTAAAACCTTTATTTTAAGATTTTCAGTAGTTTTAAGTTCACATCTTGGCAAGTTACTCCCTTAATCCGAAATAACATAGCTTTTATCTCCTTTTCCCTAAATTAGGGTTTTTATTATAATTACCTTTCTTTTATGGATTACAACTCTGATTTAGGCATCTTTGCATTCAAAATGGATAGATAAATTGTATTTATCATTAACAGTATTAAACTTATCATCTTGACCTATTGATTCACCAAATTACACTCTTAGCATTCAATTAGGGTTTCTCATCAACTTATAATACACTTTTCTAGCAAATTAGGATACTTTTGCAAAACGGAGCAGAACTTGGTTCTCAAATCATTTTTATCATATTCCTTGTATTTTTCTACATAACTTTCATGTATAAAGTTTTCCCATTGGACACTCCTAGTTATTACTACCAATTTTGCAAATAAAAACCCTTTTTCTTGATTATTCAGGAGAGAGGCGAAATTACCAATAATTGTCGATCGTTGGATTGCCGTGCCTGTGGTCCTCTCTCAGATCTGACACTCAGCGTAGCGCATCCCCACTAACTCTGAAGTGTGCCCCGCCTCCTTTCCTGGTCCGTTGGATCAACTGGAGTCCATTATAGACCCCTGATCCGACGTTTCTTGCCAGATCACGCCACTGACTTCTCTAGTTTTGGCGTGCCGACCTTGGGACATCCAATATCATGAGAGATCACTGTGGTCCCGAATCACACGTCCCTCAAGCGTCGTCCACCTTGCTTCCCTAATCTTACAACGTGGTGGCGCCGCGGCGGTTCCCTCGCCGGACCTAATCCAATCGAGAGATAGAGAGAGGGATGGACCTGGTAAACGAGCCGTTCATGACCGTGGAGAGTCGAGGGGTCAATCGGTGTCCTTATATAGGTAGTGGGAGGTCCCTATCAGGGTTCCCAATTCTCGACGTAACCTGTGAGCTTGCCCAACTAGCCATTTTTCCTATTTCCAATGGAAACCCTCCAAAATGGGGTCGAGTAGCTTCACCCCTCGCTCCCGTATTCAAAGGAAAGCTTTTCAAAGATGCACACGCATCAAAGTTCAAGAAAACCAGGGAATAAAAATCCCTGTCGCGGCAACAGTCCTTATCTGACTGGGACATGGACGATGAGCAGCGCCCGTTGGATTAGGATCCAAGGGCCCTCATCAGGTGGCGTTAGATCAAAGGGAAATAAATTCCCAATTAAATCAAAGATATTCCTAATTCAAAGATATCTTGGAAAATTAATAACTCCCAAACAGTAACTCTTTTCCCACTCAAAATTTGAGGGAAGCCCAATTATAGTTTTATCTTCCATCCTACCAAATTTGGAGTCATTATCTCAATTGTACGATTCCTTTCCTTTGATTTCAAGTTATCATCTAATTAATCATATTTTCCATATCTTTTCTATTTCTTTTACTATTAATTTCTTACCCTGAGTTCCTTGAATCCCAAGGAATCATAACAACTCGAAATTCTATATTGGGAAATTATTCCTTATCTTTTTTCATTATTTCATTTATTTATTTATGTATTATTTTATTCCTTTTCTTTTCCTCCTTCAATTGGGCTCAATGTCCGATAAGGCCCAATAAGAAATTACACAAACAATAATACATGAAATTCATTGCAATTATCACATCACATCAATCATGGATTTCATTTATCTTTACAAAGAGATTTACAATCTCATTACATGATTTGGAAAAATGAGGTTATAACATCGTCCCCATTTGGCATGGTGATCTGTTCCCATTTCCACTCTGTAAAAGTCCACCGGGTCATTGATGTTCAGCCTTCACCATTTGGCATGTAACACAACTGGCCACATAAGATGCAATGTCTCTCTTCATTCCTGGCCACCAGAAAAACCTCTGCATGTCTTTAAACATCTTAGTAGTCCCTAGGTGTACTGTGTACTTAGAACCATGAGCTTCTTGTAAGATATGTTCTTTCAGCGGTGAGTCTTAAGGAACCCATATATGATTCTCTAATCTAATTCCTCCATCAACTCCCAAAGAAAGACGAGTCTGAGGATTCTGCATCAAGCCTTTCATCTTATCAAGTTCTCCATTGGCCAACTTTGCTGCCACGATCTCACCCAACATATTGGACTGTATCTGGATAATGGCCAATCAAACTCGATCATTTAATGGTTGAGGAGACCATTTCACAAACTCTTCTAAGCTCTTCCACTGACTGGACAGAATAGTTGCACACCTGAGCTGTTTCCTACTTAAAGCGTCTGATATGATGTTTGCCTTTCCTGGATGATAAGCAGTGATGAATTCGTAATCCTTCATGTACTCCATCCATCGTCTTTGCAGTAGGTTCAAGTCTTTCTATGTTAGAAGGTACTTCAGGCTCTTATGGTTAGTGAAGATCTCAAAAGTAGCACCATATAGGTAATGTCGCCAAATCTTCAATGCATGGATAGTGGGTGCCAACTCTAAGTCATGCGTAGGGTAATTCACCTCATTGGGTTGAGTTGTCAGGAGGCATATGCAACCACATGTCTGTTCCAACACACAACCAAGGCCCATTTTGGATGCATCAGTGAAGATCATGAAACCCTCATTACCCGATGGTAGAGTCAAAACTAGTGCAGTGGTCAGCTTCTCCTTCAGCTCCGAAAATGAGCCTCACAAACATCGGACCACACAAACATCACATCCTTCTGAGTCAACACAGTCAAAGGCAAGGCAGTCTTAGAGAAATCTGCAATGAAACGCTGATAGTATCCTGCTAACCCCAAGAAGCTTCGGATCTCGGAGGGGTTCTTCAGTGTAGGCCAATCTCAAACAGCCGAAACTTTAACTAGATCCACGGCGATTGTTCCTCCTGAGATGATGTGTACGAGGAACATGACTCGGTCTATCCAAAACTCACATTTTGAGAACTTCCCATAGAACTTTTGCTTTCTCAAGATATCAAGGACTATCCTTAGGTGGTCTCGGTGTTGTTCTAAGTCATTGGAATAAACCAATATGTCATCTATGAACACTATGACAAACAAGTCAAGGAAGGGTTGAAACACACTATTCATAAGGTTCATGAACACACTGGGTGTATTGGACAACCCAAAAGGCATAACGACAAACTCATAATGGTTGTAATGTGTTCAAAAAGCTGTTTTTGGAATGTCCTCACTCTTAACTCTCAACTGGTGGTAACCTGATCTTAAGTCAATTTTGGAAAAGACTCGAGCAGACTTCAACTGGTCAAACAGGTCATCTATATGGGGTAAAGGATATTTGTTCTTAATGGTAGCTTGGTTGATCATTCGATAGTCTATGCACATTCGAAGTGACCCATCCTTTTTATTTACAAAAAGAATCGGTGCTCCCCATGGTGATGTGCTAGGGCGGATAAAACCCTTGTCTAGTAATTAATGCAATTGTTTCTTCAACTCGAGCAACTCTGCAGGGGCCATTCTATAAGGTGCTCGTGAAATAGGGCTTGTTCCTAGAGCTAGCTCTATGGAAAAATCCACCTATCTCTCGGGAGGAATCCTAGGTAGATCATTAAGAAAAACATTAGCATAGCTCTTTACTACATCTATCTCCTCTAAGGGTTGCACCTTGGGTTCGGGCTCAGTAACAACTACTAGGAAAGCTTGACATCCTTCACTCATCATCCTTTTTGCCTTCAAGGAGGACACGTACATGATGGTGGTGGCATCATTCCTACCTCTAATGACAAAAGGAGGTTGACCTAGTTTCTTAATGACCACTTTCTTCTCCCTACAATCAATATGGGCCCTATAGGTATAAAGCCAATCCATTCCAATGATCACATCAAAATCATTCATATCAAGAAGGATAAAATCTGTAGGAAACTCATGATCTTGATATTTCACAGGTATCACCAGAGTTTTCAAAAGAGAAGTAAAGATTCGACCATTCGGGGTTGTAACATCTAAGACATATCCTAAATCCTTGATATCCAAACAAAGCATAGTTGCAAGATTTCTCAAAATGAAAGTATTAGTAGATCCAGCATCAAACAAAGCTTTTACACTATGTCCCATGACTTCAAGCATGCCTACATTGTTTTTCACCATACATTAGACCATTACACACTTAACTTTTAAAACATAAAGAAAACTCTAAGGGTTATTACCCTCAATCAACCAATTAGAATTAGCTTGAGATTCTTCATTGTCAATGGAAAACACTTGAGCTTGTCTTCTATCTCCAGCAGGTGGGGCCACAGCTACAGGTGGAGCTGCTATTGGTGGGGCTTCCACTGGACCTGGTCCTTTTGGTGCTGGTAGAGGACAAGCAGCCAGGATATGCCCCTCTTGTTGATAATGAAAGCAGACCTTCTTCTTGTGGAGACACTCACCAGGATGCCATTTCCCATAAGAGCGGCATCAGGGTCGATTGTTTTCTGGCAGGGGTTTCCCTTTTCCTTGATGTTTTCCTTTAGCTTGATGACGTCCTTGACCTTTCTTGTAGTGGTTCTTCTGACTCTGGGTTCCTTCAGTGAAACCCAAATACCCCTTGGGTGGAAGCTGGGAAGGCATCGCAGTCCTCTCCATGTCTAAGGTAGTGTTGTAAGCTTCTGCGAAGGTTTTAGGTTTTCTTGCCATCGCATCAGGCTTGATGGCGGGGTGAAGACGCTCTATGAAGTGATCCACCCTTCTTTCCTCATCCATCTTGTACCCAAAACGTTCCATAATTAGAAACTTCTGCCCAAAGTCTGCCACAGAGGAATTTCCTTGAGTCATGTTTGTGAATTCCCTTTCCTTTTCCTTCTTAGCTGCAACAGGGATGAATCTGGCAGTAAATATGGTCTTGAAATCAGCCCATGCCATTGGTTCCTCAGTTATATCTTGCCATGTGATGTATGTCTCCCACCATATCTTAGCTACCCCTTCCAGGAGGTGAGCAGTAAAGAGGACCTTCTTGCTTGGTTGTACCTCCAGCATGTGAAATCCATTCTCAATAGAAAGCACCCAAGCTTCCGCCTTGTCAACTACCTCAGTCTTATCTTCTCCCCAAAACTTTTCTATATTCATATTGACAAAGTCTAGAATGGTGGCTCCTACACGGGGATGAACAAGATATGGTTCACCATTCTCAGCTCTAGCTAAGTCTCGAAGGCCCAAAGCATTAATAGATTCTGTCAGCTTCCTTTGTTGCTCTATCCACAAGGTATCTGGAGTGTGGATCATTATGGTTGGTTTTGGACCACCAGCTTGGTCCTCTTCCATCTTGTCTACTTCCTCGTACACATGTTGTTCCTCATAACCGTGGTCCTCTTCTTGGTCCAGGTTGCTAAAAGGTACCGGATCAGGGTTAGGGACCTCATGAGTCGTTTCTTCAGATCTCTTTCTCTTCTTATAGGATCCACCATCATGGTTCCTCTTTCTCTTTTTAGAAGACTCCTTTCCCTTACGGGGAGGCCAACCACTCGTAACTGGTTTCCCAGAGCCCTCAAGAATAGCAACAGTCTTTAGTCAAGCCATCTACATAAGCATAACAAACAAACCTTTAGTTTATCATTTAAACTAGTTATACTTATGTTCAATGATATCTCATTACATATATTTTATTAGTTTGATGGAGGACCCTTAAGCCTTAACTTACATGCCCATACCACATGAGTGTGGAGGAGAGAGAGAAAATCCTATTCTTAAAGCCTTAATAGAATATGGGATGAGAAGGGATGAATAAGATGATAGAGTCCTAAAGGTATCTTATTGTGAGCCATACCCTAAGACTTTGGCCAGGCAGTCACACGGATCTGGGAGTCCTCGTATTCCGACTAGCGGTGCAGAGGAAAATATTGCCAGCCCCCGTTCGTGATCCTTTTCTAGACACCTCCGTCTTTCGGATAATCCTCTAATAACTCCCTTGGGTTCTATGGAGTTTGTAAAATTTAATAATTATTAATGGTTAAATGAGGAACCTAAGCTCTGATACCAAATGTTACGACCCCACCTTCTAGTAATCCCCCAATTAAGGGAGACTGATAGGTCAAAGTTGCACCGATAAATTCTGGATCAAAGGTTCGACATATAACCAAGAACAATTATCAAATTTAACAGACTATACTGAAAAATGGTAATAAAATTTTTGCATACCTTTGAAAAGTTTGGAATATACTAAACTTCTAACCACAGCTGAACTACTCTAACTAGTTCCTCCTTGTTCTTTAATTCTTAAATTCACAATGTGTCGCTTTACTGTTTGTACTTTGGGATTTGTACCTAAATCGCCGACAAACAAAACAACGATCAGCTGAAGCTAGTATGTGGGGAAAACCAATAATGTGCAACTACATTAATAATGTAATCAGGCAATTAATCATTTAACAATCAAGATTACATTTTAAGCCATACAACTCAATCCATACATATTCTCAAACTCTGGGCTATCCCTGCAGTGGACATGGATACCATCTCTCTTTTAGGTACATAGGGTAATAGAGTCACATGGCACTACCCGAAGATAGCCCAATATCTAACTCAATGTGACTTGATGGTCCTACATCCAGGGTAGCCATGTACTAAGTCATCCATAGACCTGATGGACCTACCCAATGGGTAGCCATGTACTAGGTCTTCCTATAACCTGATGGACCTAACCATAGGTAGCAATGTACTAGGTCAACTACGATGCCACATAGAGAACCAGGATCTGAGCTTGTAGGCATATATCCTTTGTGATAGTCATAGCCACATTATAGTTTGCATGAACTAAAGTCATCCAACAGTTTATTTAAAGCAACCTGTAAAACATTCGGGAATCATCGTGAAACTAGAATGGTTATTCATAAGCGTAACCACATACCTTTAATTGTAGTTTTCAAGATAGATTCAAGTATATAGAGAAACCCAATTAATCAAGAAAGGTTGAACAGAAATCCTGAAATGAAAGTACCAATTCCTTTTATTAATAATTATCCACTTCCATTACGCTATCTAGAATTTCAGTTCCAATTTTAGGGTTTCTATGGAAATTAGGGTTTTTCTTCAATCCTTAATCATCAAGGTTCCTAATTCCATCAAATTCACTTAAAACCTTTATTTTAATATCCTCAGTAGTTTTAAGTTCACATCTTGGCAAGTTACTCCCTTAATCCGAAATAACATAGCTTTTATCTCCTTTTCCCTAAATTAGGGTTTTTATTATAATTACCTTTCTTTTATGGATTACAACTCTAATTTAAGCATCTTTGCATTCAAAACAGATAGGTAAATCATATTTATCATTTATAGGATTAAATTTATCATCTTGACCTATTGATTCACCAAATTACACTCTTAGCATTCAATTAGGGTTTCTCATCAACTTTTAATACACTTTTCTAGTAAATTAGGGTACTTTTGCAAAACGGAGCAGAACTAGGTTCTCCAATTATTTTTATCATATTCCTTGTATTTTTCTACATAACTTTCATGTATAAAGTTTTCCCATTGGACACTCCTAGTTATTACTCAGAATTTTGCATATAAAACCTTTTTTCTTGATTACTCAGCAGAGAGGCGAAATTACCAATAATTGTCGATCGTTGGATTGTTGTGCCCGTGGTCCTCTCCCAGATTTGACGCTCAGCGTAGCACATCCCAACTAACTCTGAAGCATGCCCTGCCTCCTTGCCTGGTCTGTTGGATCAACTGGAGTCCACGATAGACCCCTGATCTGACGTTTCTCGCCAGATCACACCACTGACTTCTCTAGTTTTGGCACGCCGACCCTGGGACGTCCGATCTCACGAGAGATCACTTTGGTCCCGAATCACCCGGCCCTCGAGCGTCGTCCACCCTACTTCCCTAATCTAACAATGTGGCGGTGCCGCAACGGTTCCCTCATCGGAGCTAATCCAATTGAGAGATAGAGAGAGGGATGGACCTGGTAAACGAGCCGTTCATGATCGTGGAAAGTCGAGGGGTCGATCAGTGTCCTTATATAGGTAGTGGGAGGTCCCTATCAGGGTTCCCAATCCTCGACGTAACATGTGACCTTGCCCAATTGGGCGTTTTTCCTATTGGCAATAGAAACCCTCCAAAGTGGGGTCGAGTAGCTTCACCCCTCGCTCTCGGATTCAAAGGAGAGCTTTTCAAAGATGCACACACATCAGAGTTCAAGAAAACCAGGGAATAAAAATCCCTATCGTGGCAACAGTCCTTGTCCCACTGGTACTTGGATGATGAGCAGTGCCCATTGGATTAGGATCCAAGGGCCCTCATCAGGTGTGTTAGATCAAAGGTAAATAAATTCCCAATTAAATCGAAAATATTCCTAATTCAAAGATATCATAGAAAATTAATAACTCCCAAACGGTAACTCTTTTCCCACTCAAAATTTGAGGGAAGCCCAATTATAGTTTTATCTTCCATCCTACCAAATTTGGAGTCATTATCTCAATTGTACGATTCCTTTTCTTTGATTTCAAGTTATCATCTAATTAATCATATTTTCCATATCTTTTCTATTTCTTTTACTATTAATTTCTTACCCTGAGTTCCTTGAATCCCAAGGAATCATAACAACTCGAAATTCTATATTGGGAAATAATTCCTTATCTTTTTTCATTATTTCATTTATTTATTTATGTATTCTTTTATTCCTTTTCTTTTCCTCCTTCAATTGGGCTCAATGTCCGATAAGGCCCAATAAGAAATTACACAAAGAATCATACATGAAATTCATTCCAATTAACACATCACATCAATCATGGATTTCATTTATCTTTACAAAGAGATTTACAATCTCATTACATGATTTGGAAAAATGAGGTTATAACATCGTCCCCATTTGGCATGGTGATCTGTTCCCATTTCCACTCTGTAAAAGTCCACCGGGTCATTGATGTTCAGCCTTCACCATTTGGCATGTAACACAACTAGCCACATAAGATGCAATGTCTCTCTTCATTCCTGGCCACCAGAAAAACCTCTGCATGTCTTTAAACATCTTAGTAGTCCCTGGGTGTACTGTGTACTTAGAACCATGAGCTTCTTGTAAGATATATTCTTTCAGCGATGAGTCTTAAGGAACCCATATATGATTCTCTAATCTAATTCCTCCATCAACTCCCAAAGAAAGACGAGTCTGAGGATTCTGCATCAAGCCTTTCATCTTATCAAGTTCTCCATTGGCCAACTTTGCTGCCACGATCTCACCCAACATATTGGACTGTATCTGGATATTGCCCAATCAAACTCGATCATTTAATGGTTGAGGAGACCATTTCACAAACTCTTCTAAGCTCTTACACTGACTGGACAGAATAGTTGCACACCTGAGCTGTTTCCTACTTAAAGCGTCTGATATGATGTTTGCCTTTCCTGGATGATAAGCAATGATGAATTCGTAATCCTTCATGTACTCCATCCATCGTCTTTGCCGAAGGTTCAAGTCTTTCTATGTTAGAAGGTACTTCAGGCTCTTATGGTTAGTGAAGATCTCAAAAGTAGCACCATATAGGTAATGTCGCCAAATCTTCAATGCATGGATAGTGGGTGCCAACTCTAAGTCATGCGTAGGGTAATTCACCTCATTGGGCTTGAGTTGTCAGGAGGCATATGCAACCACATGCTGATTCTGTTCCAACACACAGCCAAGGCCCATTTTGGATGCATCAGTGAAGATCATGAAACCCTCATTACCCGATGGTAGAGTCAAAACTAGTGCAGTGGTCAGCTTCTCCTTCAACTCCTGAAAATGAGCCTCACAAACATCGGACCACACAAACTTCACATCCTTCTGAGTCAACACAGTCAAAGGCAAGGCAGTCTTAGAGAAATCTGCAATGAAACGCTGATAGTATCCTTCTAACCCCAAGAAGCTTCAGATCTCGGAGGGGTTCTTCAGTGTAGGCCAATCTCAAACAGCCGAAACTTTAACTGGATCCACGGCGATTGTTCCTCCTGAGATGATGTGTACGAGGAACATGACTCGGTCTATCCAAAACTCACATTTTGAGAACTTCCCATAGAACTTTTGCTTTCTCAAGATATCAAGGACTATCCTTAGGTGGTCTCGGTGTTGTTCTAAGTCATTGGAATAAACCAATATGTCATCTATGAACACTATGACAAACAAGTCAAGGAAGGGTTGAAACACACTATTCATAAGGTTCATGAACACACTGGGTGTATTGGACAACCCAAAAGGCATAACGACAAACTCATAATGGTTGTAATGTGTTCAAAAAGCTGTTTTTGGAATGTCCTCACTCTTAACTCTCAACTGGTGGTAACCTGATCTTAAGTCAATTTTGGAAAAGACTCGAGCAGACTTCAACTGGTCAAACAGGTCATCTATATGGGGTAAAGGATATTTGTTCATAATGGTCGCTTGGTTGATCATTCGATAGTCTATGCACATTCGAAGTGACCCATCCTTTTTCTTTACAAAAAGAACCGGTGCTCCCCATGGTGATGTGCTAGGGCGGATAAAACCCTTGTCTAGTAATTAATGCAATTGTTTCTTCAACTCGAGCAACTCTGCAGGGGCCATTCTATAAGGTGCTCGTGAAATAGGGCTTGTTCCTAGAGCTAGCTCTATTTTAAAATCCACCTATCTCTCGGGAGGAATCCTAGGTAGATCATTCAGAAAAACATCAGCATATCTCTTTACTACATCTATCTCCTCTAAGGGTTGCACCTTGGGTTCGGGCTCAGTAACAACTGCTAGGAAAGCTTGACATCCTTCACTCATCATCCTTTCTGCCTTCAAGGAGGACACGTACATGATGGTGGTGGCATCATTCCCACCTCTAATGACAAAAGGTGGTTGACCTAGTTTCTTAATGACCACTTTCTTCTCCCTACAGTCAATATGGGCCCTATAGGTATAAAGCCAATCCATTCCAATGATCACATCAAAATCATTCATATCAAGAAGGATAAAATCTGTAGGAAACTCATGATCTTGATATTTCACAGGTATCACCAGATTTTTCAAAAGAGAAGTAAAGATTCGACCACTCGGGGTTGTAACATCTAAGACATATCCTAAATCCTTGATATCCAAACAAAGCATAGTTGCAATATTTCTCGAAATGAAAGTATTAGTAGATCCAGCGTCAAACAAAGCTTTTACACTATGTCCCATGACTTCAAGCATGCCTACATTGTTTTTCACCATACATTAGACCATTACACACTTAACTTTTAAAACATAAAGAAAACTCTAAGGGTTATTACCCTCAATCAACCAATTAGAATTAGCTTGAGCTTCTTCATTGTCAATGGCAAACACTTGAGCTTGTCTTCTATCTCCAGCAGGTGGGGCCACAGCTACAGGTGGAGCTGCTATTGGTGGGGCTTCCACTGGACCTGGTCCTTTTGGTGCTGGTAGAGGACAAGCAGCCAGGATATGCCCCTCTTGTTGACAATGAAAGCAGACCTTCTTCTTGTGGAGACACTCACCAGGATGCCATTTCCCATAAGAGCGGCATCAGGGTCGATTGTTTTCTGGCAGGGGTTTCCCTTTTCCTTGATGTTTTCCTTTAGCTTAATGACGTCCTTGACCTTTCTTGTAGTGGTTCTTCTGACTCTGGGTTCCTTCAGTGAAACCCAAATACCCCTTGGGTGGAAGCTGGGAAGGCATCACAGTCCTCTCCATGTCTAAGGTAGTGTTGTAAGCTTCTGCGAAGGTTTTAGGTTTTCTTGCCATCACATCAGGCTTGATGGCGGGGTGAAGACGCTCTATGAAGTGATCCACCCTTCTTTCCTCATCCATCTTGTACCCAAAACGTTCCAAAATTAGAAACTTCTGCCCAAAGTCTGCCACAGAGGAATTTCCTTGAGTCATGTTTGTGAATTCCCTTTCCTTTTCCTTCTTAGCTGCAACAGGGATGAATCTGGCAGTAAAGATGGTCTTGAAATCAGCCCATGCCATTGGTTCCTCAGTTATATCTTGCCATGTGATGTATGTCTCCCACCATATCTTAGCTACCCCTTCCAGGAGGTGAGCAGTAAAGAGGACCTTCTTGCTTGGTTGTACCTCCAGCATGCGAAACCCATTCTCAATAGCAAGCACCCAAGCTTCCGCCTTGTCAACTACCTCAGTCTTATCTTCTCCCCAAAGCTTTTCTATATTCATCTTGACAAAGTCTAGAATGGTGGCTCCTACACGGGGATGAACAAGATATGGTTCACCATTCTCATCTCTAGCTAAGTCTCGAAGGCCCAAAGCATTAATAGATTCTGTCAGCTTCCTTTGTTGCTCTATCCACAAGGTATCTGGAGTGTGGATCATTATGGTTGGTTTTGGACCACCAGCTTGGTCCTCTTCCATCTTGTCTACTTCCTCGTACACATGTTGTTCCTCATAACCGTGGTCCTCTTCTTGGTCCAGGTTGCTAAAAGGTATCGGATCAGGGTTAGGGACCTCATGAGTCGTTTCTTTAGATCTCTTTCTCTTCTTATAGGATCCACCATCATGGTTCCTCTTTCTCTTTTTAGAAGACTCCTTTCCCTTACGGGGAGGCCAACCACTCGTAACTGGTTTCCCAGAGCCCTCAAGAATAGCAACAGTCTTTAGTCAAGCCATCTACATAAGCATAACAAACAAACCTTTAGTTTATCATTTAAACTAGTTATACTTATGTTCAATGATATCTCATTACATATATTTTATTAATTTGATGGAGGACCCTTAAGCCTTAACTTACATGCCCATACCACATGAGTGTGGAGGAGAGAGAGAAAATCCTATTCTTAAAGCCTTAATAGAATATGGGATGAGAAGGGATGAATAAGATGAGAGAGTCCTAAAGGTATCTTATTGTGAGCCATACCCTAAGACTTTGGCCAGACAGTCACACGGATCAGGGAGTCCTCGTATTACGACTAGCGGTGCAGAGGAAAATATTGCCAGCCCCCGGTCGTGATCCTTTTCTAGACACCTCCGTCTTTCGGATAATCCTCTAATAACTCCCTTGGGTTCTATGGAGTTTGTAAAATTTAATAATTATTAATGGTTAAATGAGGAACCTAAGCTCTGATACCAAATGTTACGACCCCACCTTCTAGTAATCCCCCAATTAAGGGAGACTGATAGGTGGAAGTTGCACCGATAAATTCTGGATCAAAGGTTCGACATATAACCAAGAACAATTATCAAATTTAACAGACTATACTGAAAAATGGTAATAAAATTTTTCGATACCTTTGAAAAGTTTGTAATATACTAAACTTCTAACCACAGCTGAACTACTCTAACTAGTTCCTCCTTGTTCTTTAATTCTTAAATTCACAATGTGTCGCTTTACTGTTTGTACTTTGGGATTTGTACCTAAATCGCCGACAAACAAAACAACGATCAGCTGAAGCTAGTATGTGGGGAAAACCAATAATGTGCAACTACATTAATAATGTAATCAGGCAATTAATCATTTAACAATCAAGATTACATTTTAAGCCATACAACTCAATCCATACATATTCTCAAACTCTGGGCTATCCCTGCAGTGGACATGGATACCACCTCTCTTTTAGGTACATAGGGTAATAGAGTCACATGGCACTACCCGAAGATAGCCCAATATCTAACTCAATGTGACTTGATGGTCCTACATCCAGGGTAGCCATGTACTAAGTCATCCATAGACCTGATGGACCTACCCAATGGGTAGCCATGTACTAGGTCTTCCTCTAACCTGATGGACCTACCCATAGGTAGCAATGTACTAGGTCAACTACGATGACACATAGAGAACCAGGATCTGAGCTTGTAGGCATATATCCTTTGTGACAGTCATAGCCACATTATAGTTTGCATGAACTAAAGTCATCCAACAGTTTATTTAAAGCAACCTGTAAAACATTCGAGAATCATCGTGAAACTAGAATGGTTATTCATAAGCGTAACCACATACCTTTAATTGTAGTTTTCAAGATAGATTCAAGTATATAGAGAAACCCAATTAATCAAGAAAGGTTGAACAGAAATCCTGAAATGAAAGTACCAATTCCTTTTATTAATAATTATCCACTTCCATTACGCTATCTAGAATTTCAGTTCCAATTTTAGGGTTTCTATGGAAATTAGGGTTTTTCTTCAATCCTTAATCATCAAGGTTCCTAATTCCATCAAATTCACTTAAAACCTTTATTTTAATATCCTCAGTAGTTTTAAGTTCACATCTTGGCAAGTTACTCCCTTAATCCGAAATAACATAGCTTTTATCTCCTTTTCCCTAAATTAGGGTTTTTATTATAATTACCTTTCTTTTATGGATTACAACTCTAATTTAAGCATCTTTACATTCAAAACAGATAGTTAAATCATATTTATCATTTATAGGATTAAATTTATCATCTTGACCTATTGATTCACCAAATTACACTCTTAGCATTCAATTAGGGTTTCTCATCAACTTTTAATACACTTTTCTAGTAAATTAGGGTACTTTTGCAAAATGGAGCAGAACTAGGTTCTCAAATTATTTTTATCATATTCCTTGTATTTTTCTACATAACTTTCATGTATAAAGTTTTCCCATTGGACACTCCTAGTTATTACTCTGAATTTTGCATATAAAACCTTTTTTCTTGATTACTCAGCAGAGAGGCGAAATTACCAATAATTGTCGATCGTTGGATTGTTGCGCCCGTGGTCCTCTCCCAGATCTGACGCTCAGCATAGCGCATCCCAACTAACTCTGAAGCACGCCCCGCCTCCTTGCCCGGTCTGTTGGATCAACTGGAGTCCACGATAGACCCCTGATCTGACGTTTCTCGCCAGATCACACCACTGACTTCTCTAGTTTTGGCACGCCGACCCTGGGACGTCCGATATCACGAGAGATCACTTTGGTCCCGAATCACCTGACCCTCGAGCGTCGTCCACCCTACTTCCCTAATCTAACAATGTGACGGCGCCGCAACGGTTCCCTCATCGGAGCTAATCCAATTGAGAGATAGAGAGAGGGATGGACCTGGTAAACGAGCCGTTCATGATCGTGGAGAGTCGAGGGGTCGATCGGTGTCCTTATATAGGTAGTGGGAGGTCCCTATCAGGGTTCCCAATCCTCGACGTAACATGTGACCTTGCCCAATTGGGCGTTTTTCCTATTGGCAATAGAAACCCTCCAAAGTGGGGTCGAGTAGCTTCACCCCTCGCTCTCGGATTCAAAGGAGAGCTTTTCAAAGATGCACACACATCAGAGTTCAAGTAAACCAGGGAATAAAAATCCCTATCGCGGCAACAGTCCTTGTCCCACTGGTACTTGGATGATGAGCAGTGCCCATTGGATTAGGATCCAAGGGCCCTCATCAGGTGCGTTAGATCAAAGGGAAATAAATTCCCAATTAAATCGAAAATATTCCTAATTCAAAGATATCGTAGAAAATTAATAACTCCCAAACGGTAACTCTTTTCCCACTCAAAATTTGAGGGAAGCTCAATTATAGTTTTATCTTCCATCCTTCCAAATTTGGAGTCATTATCTAAATTTTACGATTCCTTTTCTTTGATTGCAAGTTATTATCTAATTAATCATATTGTCCATATCTTTTCTATTTCTTTTACTATTAATTTCTTACCCTGAGTTCCTTGAATCCCAAGGAATCATAACAACTCAAAATTCTATATTGGGAAATTATTCCTTATCCTTTTTATTTATTTCATTTATTTCTTTATGTATTCTTTTATTCCTTTTCTTTTCCTCCTTCAATTGGGCTCAATGTCCAATAAGGCCCAATAAGAAATTACACAAACAATCATACATAAAATTCATTTCAATCAACACATCACATCAATCATGGATTTCTTTTATCTTTAAAAAGAGATTTAAAATCTCATTACATGCTTTGGAAAAATTAGGTTATAAAAATTCCACTTGAGAAATGAACTTTAGAAACAAGGCTTTGAATGCTTTGGTCAGGATGTGTTGGACACAATTATTAATCCATGTCTAATAGAAGAGAAACAACTGTAGATTTTTGACAGTTTCTTTCTATTTTCAGCCCTCCCCACATGACAATATTACAAGAAATCCCTCTTCTAGTGAGCCTCAAACATTTCACTGAATCAAAATTCATTCCAATAGCCTTTCTTCCATGTACAATCAAACATAACATCTCTTAATAGTTTCTAGAACAATTATATAAGTTTGTTGTATTACTATCATAATAGGAAGTTAAAATGTGGTGCTAGTATATTCTTGTGAGGAGCAAAATTTCTCATTCCATTATAAGTTGTGAAACAATGAACACAAACATATGGTTGCACTTGAATGTTCAAGACCTTAACAAGTATTGCAACTTTGTTTTATGGTTTAATTTTAAATTCATACATATTAATAAGTAACAATCGATTTGTATAATGTAAACAATTATATGATTGTGTAGGAATTTCTTGAGTAGGTAAACAAAAGGTCATGATTAATACAATGACACACTATGAATTTTTGGTGTAAATTCATATATGATAAGATCCCCAATTAGTCCATACATATTTGAAATTTTGATATGATAAGATATTCAAGGATTCCAGAAACATCCTGATCCTACTGCTCTCGAACTACCTTACTTGGGCCTACAACCATCAACATGTTGGTCTTTGCAAACATTTAACAATAAAAATATCAATAGTTACAAGAACTTGTGATTAGTAGACTCCAAATATGAATATTATTGCACTCAACATTAATGTGGACCACTCAATCAGGGCATAACCTATGTTACTAATATCTTCATAGTTCAAGATGGCTTGGTTAATGATTATTAAACTCAACATTGATGCATCCCGTTGAATTATAGAATAAGCTATGTTAATAATATCTTTAGAGTTCATGAAATCTCACTTAATTGTGTGGCTTGCTGCTCATTCAAAAGGCATGTGGTTCATTCATTGACATGAAACAATGGCATCAATGTTTATTTGAAGAACAACTTATAGATGGCACTTTTATCAAATGGATGTAGAAGTGGATGTCGAGGCAGAATCTTAGCCTTTTTGAAATCCTAGCATCATCTATCAAGATATTTACACACAAGTAGCAAAAATGATCCTTTATTCACATAATGTAAATTCTTTTTCTTGTTCCTTATTCGACAACACAACCATACACAATGCAAAAACATTGATAATCATGAGATCTTTATGTTACCTCCACTCAATGAAACTTAGAGACATACATAATTGTGTTGCATGAACTTTTGAGTAACTATTCAAGATACTTTAACCAATTTCCATTGAGTTATGTTTCTAGGATGCTTTCATTGACGTGGAGAATTTGAAGAACATTTAAATTACCTACTCTTTGTTTTCTACTGTTACAACTACTTTTGGTAATTTAGAAATGTGTATATTTTCCATTTTATAGGAAGCTACTTGAAGCCATTTAAACATTTAAGTGCCAAATAAATAATAAACATCAACTAGGGGTGTTTGACTCTATTGTTCTGATCAGACACATGCACCTATCAATAGTTACTCAAGCTACAATAAGCAACTTCCATAAGATTTTTTCTTTTCCCTGGAGGACTTGCTTGACTTAGCATTCAAAGAAGATTTTAATCATGAGCTCTAATGCCTATGTACATAGAAAAAATGTATATATTTTCCTTCATTGTGAATGTGAATGGAACTTTATGTATGTGAAATTGGAGTATGTATCAAAACACTAAAAATTCAATAAAATTTTGTGATCCATAATGAACTAGTGTTTGTTTGTACATATAATGTTTATTTTCATGTATTTATTTTATAAAATGGAATATCATGTTACATTGGGTCTACATAATTTTTGAGACTTTGCAATGACGATGTAGGAGTCAGTTCCTAGATTCATAGAATCAGTTTCTGACATTGTGCAAAGTCGTATTTAGATCATTTCTAACACTATAAAAACAAAATTTTGCCATTTTTTACATGTAGTTTATATAATATTTTCCTTCATATTCTAAGATTTCGTAAGACCTTCAATGATAAGTCTTTAAATAACATTATTCTAGCATTAAAAACAACAATAGAAAATATTAGCACCAACATAAATTTATATTGATTCTTGCATTCTTGTATGTTGGGTAAAGTGAGTTTTGTATAAGTGATAAGTTTGATAAACATGTCAATGGATTAATATATGATGTCTCAAGTAGACTAAAATAATTAAATATCCAAAAACTAGCCATTAACACAATTTATAGAAAATCGCCATCCTCAAATGAAGGAGTGATATATGAAAATACATCTGAAGAGATACAACTAAATAAAGTTAGCTTTGGTAAAACTTCTTGATTTTCAAAAAAAAATTACTATTCTAGACAAATCAAATGCTCAGGAGGGTGGTAACTCAAAACATCAACTAGGATTTGAACATGGGCCTCTTTGTTAGGAGACACTTGAGCCACTCCTTATCGGCTACTTAGATGGATTTTTAGAAACCAAATATTGCAAATTTTTCATGAAGTGTTAGTCTATGTGAAATACTTATCGAGCACATGGTAATTCTAAAACTACAATTGTCCAAATGATAACTTCATCCTTTACTGGAAAATTATTAGGATGGTATAATAATTATCTAACTGAAATATATAGACAAGAAATACTTCAAGGTACAAAAAGGAATGAACATGGTTCTCAAATTAAATTATAGAATGTCCAACTCAAATCAGATGCAGTATATACTGTAATAATCAACATAATTCAACACTTTGTATGCCATAATGGTACTATAGTGGAAAATTTAAGAGGACAACTAATGAGCTTGAGATGTAAAATCTAAGTGATTTTTTTAGGTATAAAGATGTATACCTTTCTAAAGTCTTTCAATTTCCTGATTGCAATTTTATCATTTTGAAAGAAAAGTTTGTATCTAGATTACTTGTTTTATATACTAAAAAAGTAAGAGAACATATTAGAGAAGCATATAATAACATTGTTCCTCAACAGCGCATATCTTATGAAGAATTAATAAAAAGAGTAAATCAAATAGGATTATCTCTTTTTAATAACATTAAATTAAAAAGTCAATTAAAAAGACAACAAATAATAAATAAAAAGTAACTAGGAAATTTTTGTTATCAATTTGTATGCAAAATGGATTTACCAAAAAAACGTATAAAAATGTACAAAATATTTAGAGAAGATACTAACAAGTCAAAGAAGGCTTAAGAATGAAGAAAACAAATAAGATAAGCAAATGACAAGAAAAATATAACATGTTAAATTGTAATAGAAAAGGGCATTATGCAAATAAATGTTTCAAATGAGACTACACGAAAAAAGTTAATGAATGATTACTAGCATTAAAAAGCATAATGCAAGAAGAATTTGATACTTTTCTTAGTAAATTAAATCTAAATGAATCCTCAGGATCATAAAAGGAAGAAAATGAAGAAGGGTGTTTATGTAATTACTATAGTAATGAAACATCATCAGATGAAATAATTGTTTTAACTAGTGAGAAACAATTTATATTTGAAACTATAGTTCTGTCCAAGATAAACAAGAAAGAATCATAAAACTTGCAACATATCTCAATATGATTGGAAGTAAAAAAAAATTGACTAAAAAGTCAAAAATAAAAGAAAATCAATTCTACTCAATTTATCATGTAATCAAAAGAATTGAAAATGAAAAACACTAATGAACAACAAACTTCTTTAGATGAATTGAAAAAGAACAAAATAAAATCAAAATAGAAATTATTCAACTTAAAGATAAGCTTGAAACTCTTCAAAAACACATATGATAAAGATTATGATGGTGATTATGATGAACATACATATAATAAAATGCTTGGAGAATGCTCATCTAAAAACCAAATTGATGGATCTAAGGATGAAAATGAATATTATGTTGTTAATAATCTTCAACAATTCATCAAAACAAAATGGAAAGGTGAATTCATTATAAAAATTAATGACTTTACTCTACAAGGTATAACTTTATTTGATTCTAGTCTTGATGTTATTTGTATAAGAGAAGACCTTGTACCAAGAAAATATTATGAAACAAATAATCATTATGTTAATTCTATAACAAAAGATAAACTCAAAACAAAACAGAAAGTTTCTAAACCATACATATGTATAAACAATGATATTATCAAAACACTATTTATCCTTCCTTAAAACATAACTGAGGATATAATCATCGGTATGCCCTTTCTTAATAAAATAATCATTATATTAGTTAGTGAAAGAGGGGCTCATGCAAGAATTAATAAAAAAAATTAACTTTTGAGTTTATGAAGAAACATGAACTTGAGATTTTAAAGAAAATTAGGATTATATTAGATTACAAAGATGATATTATTAATATACTTGAGAAAAGATAAAAGAAATTTTTCTAGTAATTAGTTTTGTTTGTATATTTGACTAAAATAATAACTTCTTATACTTGATCACAAAAATATGTCTACATCAACATCGAATATTAGTATCCCAAAGGTATGTTTACAATCAAGTATTTTCTCTAAATATGGTAACGACAAAATGGAAGTTGATTTCCCAAATAAAAAGATATCAAGGTTGGTATTAAAAATATTAATACATGTGATAACCTCAGAAAATGAGGACTTATATAAAGATACAAGAAGTTTACTACAAAATTACCTTCTGGATAAATATAACTTTATTTCAACTATGTTTTGAAAGAACCATTACTATTACGGAACAATTATCTTTGAAATAGGTAGTGCAAAACTGTTTCATAATTTTGGAGAGAAATCAACAATGAAAATGATATCTTTTTCTGAATTAAAAATTCAAGAAATGATCACTCTTTCATAATAGAATAATGTTGGAAATCTCAATATTCCAAAAAGATTTAAAGATAAACATCAACCCTAATAGTATAATTATTGAGAATATCAAGATGCTTGGAAAAATATCTTATGTGTTCAAAATAGTCAAATGACTCATTCCTGGTTCACTTAAGGGTCTTATAGGACAAACCTACCAAATTGGTTCTTTTACATATTTTGGAATTGTCATGAACCTACATTGGAAATATTCCCACAAAAGCTTAATGGCTATATTCCATTATTAGAAAGTTTGGATCAAGAAAATATTAACATCTTAAGGTGTTATTCTACCTATGGAATCTCATGGATTATGCAATTGAAATGGAAAAAAATTGATGTCTTTCTACCCTACACAGGAAGGCAAATACTCATTAAATGGTGGGATAAGATCAACATTGACCCTATTTTAAAGGGAAACATAATATGTACCCGAGTTTCTGATTATCTTATTGTCAAGAAACTAAAAAGGGACCTCCATATAAGAAATTGAAATTATTAGAAAAGTCCCTCATAAGAAATTCTAACAAGTGTAATTTTCAACTTATTATATTTGATAAAATATTTAGATCCAGAAAATATTAAAATTTTGGATCTTACTCAAGGAGAAAATAATTTTTAAAATGCATACAATTGTTATGGACTACTCACTTAAAAATAGGGGGTAGTAAAAACAATATGATATATTTTTTAACATAAAATTAAATTTTTATCGACATTTATTAAACTAAAGATTGACTCTACTAAAGAAAAAGGAATCTCTTCCCTTTACAAGACAAAATACAATTGTCAAATTTCAATGTTGAAAAGCACAAGTGGCATATTAAAAAAGAAAACAAGGGCATATGTCAAAAATCATGAACATGAAAGAACAAGAGGCAAACAATTGTTCATTCCATCAACAAGAAACACATGTCAAAGACACAAATTGAAGAAACCAAGTGGCAAGCTGAGAAACTTTGTCCACTTCATCTGAAAGACCTATAAAGGGAAAAGAAGTTGAATAGGAAGAGTTTTAATAGCTACAACATTCTTTGACCCAAAGAGCTCCCTTTACATATTTTTCATAGTTCTTGTAGTAAGTGTAGTCTTAGTTTGAAATTCTATCTACTTAGAGAATTTCTAAGTGTTGTAATCCTTCCTTCATATTCCATATTTTGTAAGTGTTATTAGTGTCCTCATTTATTCCTGAGTGTAACCTTCCATTATCTGATAAAATATTCCATTTGTATTTTGTTAAAATCAATTGTGTGTGCATGTTTTTCCCTTTCTGAATCATAATCAAATATCACTGCTTTGATTAAAAGCAATATCAAGGAGAGTGGTGTAATGTGGTGACGTGCTTGGCACTCCCTTAGTGAAATCATTAGCACTCTTCTTCACCATTAGTCGTCACCATTTGTATGTTCTCTACTATTATTTAAACTATTTTATGTAAGCACTCTCCATTCAACCTAAGAAAATTATACACACACCCTTAATCAGAAACCCTAATCCACAAGATCACTTACTTCTATCAACTATCCAAATGCAAATCAACATTTCCTACGTCACCATCATTTTAGTTATCCAAATATAAATTAGCCCTTCTTATGCCACCATTAATTCCAGTTATCCAAATGCAATTCAGCCCTTCTTACGCCACCATTAATTTCAATTATCCAAATGCAATTCAGCCCTTCCTACACTACCAATCATTCCAACACTCCAACACCACACTCCACCGATTCGGTAATGACCAACCACCAAAATCCTAGCTTCCAACCCCAGTTGATATATATATATATATATATATATATATATATATATATATATATATATATATATATATATATATATATATATATATATATATATATATATATATATATATATATATATATATATATATATATATATATATATATATATATATATATATATATATATATATATATATATATATATATATATATATATATATATATATATATATATATATATATATATATATATATATATATATATATATATATATATATATATATATATATATATATATATATATATATATATATATATAAGAGAGAGAGAGTTAAACTACAATATACTTGAGTTATCAAGCTCTTGGTATACCTCACTTTTTCATCGTCAGATGCTCGATCTACAGTACATCAAAACCAAAAGAAAAAGATTAACGCTCCACTACAATCTTTGTTTCCATATACCATATTTCCCCCATGGCCACCCAACCGTCTTTTCTTCTTTTAACAACTTTCTCTCTCCACCTATGATTCCAACCCGCTATGTTCGTAATTTGTTTGACCCTATACATTTCCATTTCACATGGCCCTCCATATTCTTCACCTATGCCCAACACCTTCGTCTGCTTTTCACATATAAAACATATGCTACCGATTAGCACTTTTACAGCATGCTCACACTTCTTCGTGGCTATGAATGACACCTGTCCATGTCAAAACCAGCACGAACCGGGCCTAGTGACTTTTCTACTAACAACTTCTACCTTTTATCTCTATCAAGTGCTTGAGTTTCTATGTAAAGTAGTATGAGGTGTTTAGTTTGTTGAGGCATAATGTTTAGCAGATAATATTAAGATCCTAGAATGTTGTCAAACAAGGAATCCAGATGATAGAATCTGTATATTGACAATTGGCTCTATCTTATTAGTTCTTTTAGCTAATATACAGAACAAAGCTAGAGAAAAATAAATGGGAATAAGATGAGCATTCATGTGAATTTTATATGTGCGACATAGAATTGAGAACTACGTTGTTCCCTGGTAAATTTTTGTCCCTATTAGAAATTAGAAGTTCATAAGATCAAATTATGTGGCATAGATGTTCACAAAACAAATTTGATTTTACAGTGCACGAGTTTTTACTCATAGTGGCTCTCTAGCATATACCGTATAGAGTTAAAAAACAACATTTAGAAGTGGGAAACATTAAAATGATAACAACTACTTGAATCTACATGAAACAAATGTATAACAATGACACCTATTAATATTCGTTAACTAGTGGTCACGTATTATTTTACTACTGCTAGTCTAGACTGTTGTAGTGTCTAGCAGTCTAGGATGTAGATGTAGATGGAAGAAAATACAACACTCAACACTTATCATCATGGTCAACTTATGGAGAAATATTTTTGGTTTTATATTCGAGGATGACTACTCTCAATGCTAAGGTTGTCATAATAAATAGTCAGGGTCAATTCTCCTAAAAGTAGTGTTGTAATGAAATAGGTAACAATCAACAATCCATGAGTACGTGTGTCAAGGACAAGTATTATTCAATACTTAATGAGGAATACATGACTCTTCTATTATTTTTGTCCTCACACCTACCTGTCTTTGTCTTGCAAATCTGATTCACCGTAGAGATCTGTAATCCAACGAATAGAAAAAATCACATGAACTACCTATTTCACAAGGCAAGACTCCGTAAGACTTCGTTGGTTTCATTATATCTACTATTGTACTCCACTAAGCACCACGCCTCGTTTCCGTCATCATGATTCCCTAAAACAAACGGACTCTTTTATGGCGTATACAAATTGTTGCTTTTACTTGCGTACAATGGCTGGACTCATTGCAAAATCCACGTTTCCGTCCAATTTACATACAACAGTTGGACTCGTTGGAAACGCATATTGCTCTCCTTCTCTTCTATGTATATCCCTTCCGGCATATATTTGCACCTGCTTGTTTGTGTTCCGTACCAGATCTATGATTGGATGGAGCTGAAGTTTATCTACTGCAATGCAAACTTATGGTGGCGACAACGGTGGCCATATAGAAATATAAATCTATGAAGGCACCAGCAGACAAGGAAAAAAATAGTATAGAAAAGGTACAGTCGGAGGTCAAAGGTACAATCCCCAAATCATAACTAATACATGCCAACGACATCTTTTTTGATCTATTGAATCCTACTAAGAAAGTTACACTACTGAATCGTTTTTAAGCTGTAATTAAGCCAGCAAGTGCATCGGCATGAAAGCTCCTGGGAAGAACTAGGCCACCAAGGCTGCTTGAAAGTCCATCTCAGCCATCTTCAATTCTAAGAAGCAAACGTTGCACTTTAGGGCCCGTTTGGTTGGGCTGGGTTCCAACAGGTGCAGCTCTAACTACACATTATTTTGCAACTCAGTCGTTTGGTTCTGTGCAGGCCCAACCCACTTCGGGAAAACAAACCCGCACCTCCTATCCAGCCCAGTACGAAAGTGAGGGAAAAGAACCGCTCCCGATTTGAGCGCAGTTCATTTTCCACGCCGCGAAGCGCGCTAGTGCTACCGCTCCGCCTCCTCTCCTCTTGGGACCTGCGTCCTCCATTTCTGCTATACTTCTTCCTCTCATCCAGCGATGGCAGTACCTCAATCTTCTACACCCGACAACGGCAAGACTTTCTCCTGGTTCACCCGACAGACCGACTTCCTCGTTCTCCTGACTGTTGTTTACCCCGAGTTGCCTTGTGCTGGCACAACAACTGCCCTGTGCTGGAGCAGCGTGGACGACTGCTCTGCTTCCCTGAGAACAGTCAGCATGTGGGTTTCCTTCCCTCACATGGTTTCCTTGGCTTTCTCCGTATTCAATTTTTGTTTGTTCAAGCTTCTTCCTGTTCATGGCCGTTTCGTTTTACCCTTTCTCATGTGTTTCCCTCACATGGAAATTTGATACCAATAAGGAAGCTACATCTTCTCTTTATATAAACATCCTTGTTTAATTTTGTAATTCTGGGTTTGACTTGTATATCACGTCCCTCCCTGAATATGTTCGTGAGAATGCCTGAGTGATCAGGGAGGTATGGGTGGTGATGTCGTCATGGTGATGCTTTCTCATTCTCTCAGGCGTTTGTGCTATTTCGTAGGCAATAGCTTCTTGAGGTTACTTTAGACGGTTAATACGCACTCCTGATTAATATTTAATCATCACTTGTTTAGATTATGAGCTTGCTGCTGGAGCATTTCCAAAACGTGTGCTACTAATTGATTTCTCTTGTTTATGAAATTTATAGTTCATCGCTTGCAAATGATGTTTTCTCTTGTTTATGTAATTAATAGTTCATTGCTTACTAATAACAGGGAGAAAGCGTGGAGAAGCAAGGGAAGCATTCTAGGAGCAAATAGAGAGGAGCAGCACAAATTTCTACATGTGCAGCAACTACAGAATTTTGTTCTGTATTTCGAAAAATTCTAAATTTTGTAATCACAAGGTTATATGTGGCGTATTTCTGAACTCTGAAATAAAATTTTGCTCTGTTTTAACTTGTACTTGCAATGGCTTGTGCTTTTTTTGACGAATGTACAAAAATTGATTCATGGCAGACTCCTTTTGGTCTTATAATCACCAGAAATGTATGGTCTCAAATATGTATTGTTTATTCAAACTTGGATCAAATTGTGTTGGTATCGTGTGTGGTGAATGTATAAATCAGTCAAATACTGAATGAATGTACAATCCATTGTATACTGGAAATTTATTTCGATTTTATAATGTTTTTATTTACGCCTTAGTTGTATTGGTCATTTAGTTCTGAATGTGTAATCAACGGAAGTTAGAATTATGTAGAAACGTTAGCAAACAGTAGTAGGAATTTGTTGGAAGGTAAGTACACCTCTGGTGAATGGAATGTGAAACTGCAGGGAACCAAATAGATGAAAAGGAAGTAACTCAGCTACCTCCAACCAAATAAAATAGTTGCGGTTCCAACTCAAACAGTTCAATTTCCTAACTGCACCGCGTGTTGCAACCACTAGGAACCAAACGGGCCCTTAGCTTGGATCATATCCGCAAATACAAGATGTTCTCCAGATCTTAAATTTTAAGTTACATTTTTACCTTCCGGTGCCCTATGCTCCGGAATCACCAGAGTCTTCAACATCAACGTGCTCTGCTAGCAGGGGTACACAGCCATTGCCAGGATACTTGGTTTATCTCATTAAACTTTTATCGCGCCTTCCATGCTAAGATGTTTACATGCATCACGTGAATAGGATCTACGGAGGAAGGACACGAGTTTTAAATAGTTGATTCACAACTGTGGTTTTCTTCGTTTACAAAACAAGGATGGATGGATAATACCCGGATGGATCGAAACCCAACTCCATATAAAACGTAGTCAGCCCGTATCTAGGCCGCTTATTGGCGTTATATTCCATGCTTTATCGAATGTTTTAATTGACACTTTGCCACTATATATTCCATTTATTTCAGAAATGTAACATGTATCTTGCACCTTGCAGATCGCTTTGCACAAAGATGAGGTCACCACATGTGTACACTACTACACGCCCCCCCCCCCCCCCAAATCAACCCCAAAAGTTTCCACTCTTTAAAAAACGTTGATAATCTATTTATTTTTATTTTTTTTCCAGAAAGAATCTAAAGCGTCAACACCTTCCGCAATACCTCCCTCCGTGCCCACTTACCCTTGACTCCGTCAGTCCGTCCGCCGCGGGCACGACTCCTCGTCACCCTTTTCTCAGCCACAACCCAAACCCTTCTCTCTCTTCTTCCAACCACGATTTGTCTCTTCTATTAAGCCATGGATCGTTTCCTTGTTATTCGTCTCTTGCATGCTTACTTCTTTGTGAGGTTTCAGATCAAAAAGTAAAGGGGATTATATGACCTAGCCGCCCCCAACATCGCAAAAGCTCAGACGGGACAACCGGAACAGAGGATCGAGCCTCGATCGTCTGCAACCTTCTGAAAAAAGGGGATTCCAGACCTGGAGGAAAACGACGTCGGGCCCTTGTGATCGAAACCCGGCGGACTGAGATTGTTTCCCGGAGGCTTGACGATAGGCACCCAGAGATCGACATGGACTCGATGACCTGCGGTATTTCAACGGCCTGAGGATCAACAACAACAGAGGTTCTGTTCAGGTCAGGATCGGAGTGCTTTTTCCATTGTCTTATATTATTTCTGTTAGTAGAGAAATAACCACATGATGTATGTTAAATCTGTTTCCACAGGAGAGATCTCCAAGCTGATATTGGTTGAATATTTACAACAATTTGGTATATCTTTGTTCGGTTCCAGGTTCAGGTGTGTTTTAATATGTTACCTCCTCTTGATTCGGCTTATACAAGTTCTTTTACAAATTCTATTTTTGAATACGTACGATGCTAATCTAATCATGTCATAGATCATATTAATAAGTATATGTATGTTGCTGCTTGAGCAAAAGTATATTTGAATAATTACTCCTACGTACACATCTTTCCATCTACATTCCATATTCCAACAAAAATTTTGTAAAAGATAATTGTATAGATGCATCGTGTAATTTTGATAATTATATTATCATGTTTTATAATCTGTAAAGTTGACATAAGAAAGTTTTAAGAAAAATCATCATCACAACTTAGTTCTTTTGTAGTTCTAGAAATTGCACAAACTAAATCTAATGTCTATTTCTGAAACATTTAAATTCTTTGAGGTGCTCAATCAGTCAACAACATCAAATAATTTTATAAACAAGAAAATATAGATTTGATTTTAATATGAAAAAATAAATAGATATTTTGAAAAGGAATAGAAACGGTATAAAAGATACTCTCCATAACATGCATGATAGGAACATAAAATCAAAAAATAGCCCACAAATATACCTCACAAATCCTCTCTCATGGATATCTAAAAATCATGGAAACATCATACACATATACTCAACAAAGTACAACATGCATCTAAAACGAGAATACCTTAGTGATTTTAATGTTAAAAGTTACCCTGTTTTGTATGAAAATTGTAACATGGATATCATATATTGATGACATTACCAAGATTGACCAAAACAGCAAGGAAATGAGTGTTACATCAACCCTCATCCACCTTGAATTTTAGATGGGTTTGTTCTTTAAAGCAAAACTAGATGTAAACTGATGTATCATAAAAGAAAAGGGATATTCATGTCTACTTGATTGTGACTAGTGCTTAGCTACCGAACCAACTATATCCTCCCCATAACTGCAATTCTTTTATGAAATAATAATACTCATACATTAACCTTTTCAAGTAATTGCCGTCCAACCATATATGTAAGTCTACTATTCTAAAATCATATTTTCAACACAAATCATTCTACCATATAATTTTGTGTTTGGATAATGATTTAAGTTGGTTGTCTTAGCGAGTAGGCGGCCAGACGTTGCCTATGGACGCCCAGGCAGCCTAGGTGCCCAGGCAGAGGCCCATATGTTTCCAGATATTTTCATACATGTAAAATTTATGATAAATAAAGTTAAATCAGTAAATGATTAAATAATATCAAAATCAGTACATAAATAAATACAAATCAGTAGATATCTAAAGAAAAAACTGTAGCTAAATTAATACAAATAAGTAGATGAATAAATACAACTAAGTGGATATATAAATACAAATTAGTTGATAAATAAAGTTATATCAGTAGATGATTATATAATTTCAAAAATAGTATATAAATAAATTCAAATGACTAGACAACTAAATAAAAAATAGAGAAGAATAAATTTAGTATATGAATAAATACAAATAAGTAGATGAATAAATACAATCAGTTAATAATCTAACATAAATCAGTAGATGATTAAATATTTATTAAATAAGCACATAAATAAATACAAATAGTAGATAAATAAATACAAATAACTAGATGAATAAATACAAAAAGTAGATGAATACATACAAATAGTAGATAAATAAATACAAATAAGTAGATGAATAAATACAATTAAGTAGATGAATAAATACAAATCAATTGATTAACTAATATAAATCAATGATGATTAATTAATTCCTAAATCAATACTTCAATAAATACAAATAGTAGATGAGTAAATATGATAAGTACAAATCATTTGATAAATAAAGTACAAATTAGTTGATAAATAAAGTTAAATCAGTTGATAAATAAAGTTAAATCAGTAGATGATTGAATAATATCAAAATATGTATATAAATAAACACAAATTAGTAGATAATTAAATAAAAATAGTAGATAAATATATACATATAAGTAGATGATTAAATACAATTAAATAGCACTTGCGTGGGTCGTCTAGCCTGCCTGGCCCACTTAGCATGCTTGGCATAACCTTTAATGTTGGGCGCCCATATATGGAGACCCCATTGGCTGCCTGGGCGCTTGCCCATACAACACAGAGTATATTTAATGATTTCATCCAGTTCAAGGTGGACTTCCCGATCATGTATCTTGTTATGTTAACATAGAAACATAATTTAGTAATAAAATGTTTGGTGCCTCCTTAGTCCTTGTATGCCAGTGTATTGAATTTTCAAATTTTGTCATGTCAATATATATGAACAGTCACATTGGTTTCCAACTCCTACATCTATCTTCCTAGCTTGAACAACTACATTTTATTCTTCATGGTGGATATGATCTCCTTTTATTTAGATATGCATCCCTAACATCTTTATATTTCACTAATCTAGCCACCAACTCATCAATGTATCCAATATCCCTGATATGATGGATTCTCCTTGAAAAATATGCTACCACCTTCTTAAACCAATATCACAATATCAAGATTTTTTTGACAATTTTGGGTGCTTAATTTAGGACTCATGCACATGAGTGACTGCAAGTAAGCGTCTGCACCACCTAACCCACCTAATTGAGCACATAGCTTCCTTTGGTCTTATACGGGACAATCTTTAAAAATTGTTGTATAACTATGGATATAGCTGTGTATATTATTTACATTTATAATTTATTCCCTACTCCCTTAAGTCTAAGTTTCTATTGAAGGGGTTGATTACTTATTTGTATAAGAAAACATGATGTTGGAAACATGTAGAACATTGTAAATTTGGTTATATGAAGTATATCTTCTATATTCTTCGCTCTTTACTCTTTACAAAAGAAGATGGCATATGATCTAGATGCCAGACTCTTGGATGAATTGGTTAGAGGATATGGGCCAAGGGCCCAAGAAATACACGAGATCATGGGTGAATGAAAACTCTTATTTTTATATCTAGGATTGTAATCATCTACACTTTAGACAATATTTTACTTTAATATGTAAGAAAAGGAACACACTCTCCATTTAGAAAATAACGGAAACAAGAAAGTAGAGAGCTAATTTATACAGAGCACATGATACACATGGTCTGATCTAATCATTTTGCTTAAAGAGGAACTGAACCTGTATTATAACACCATCAAATCAGATTTAAGGTAGGGTTTAATCTTTCCTCAAATTATCCTCTCCTAACCGATATATTGCTAGTTACGTTACAGGTGCACATGTATATGAGCCATAGTGTTTGAGGTAGTTGTGTTGTATGGGTGGCCGCCCAGGCGGCGCCTTGGTGCGCACAGGCGGGCTAAGCTTCCAATGGGTTCTCCATATCTAGGTGCCCAACATCAAAGGTTATATCAGGCGTGGTAGGCCGGTTAGGCAGGATAGGCATCCGCTAAGGAGGGCTAGCCGACCCACCCAGACATCTACTTAACTATATTTATTCATATGCTTATTTGTAATTTTTATATACTTTTTTTATTTAGTTATCTACTGAATAGTGTTTATTTATGTACTATTTTTGATATTATTTAATCATCTACTGATTTAACTCTATTTATCAACTAAATTGTATTTGTTGTATTTATTTATGTAATGATTTAGGAACTGATTAATCATCCTCTGAATTATATTAGTTTATCATCTAATTTGTATTTATTCATCTACTTATTTGTATTTATTCATCTACTGAATATATCAGTCTAGTGTTTTTTATTTAGTCATCTACTCATTTGAATTTATTTATGTACTGCTTTTAAAAGTAAATAATCATCTATTGATGTAACTTTATTTATCAACTAATTATTATTAATTTGTCCACTTAATTGTATATATTCATCTACTTATTTGTATATATTTATCTACTTTTTTTAATTTAGTTATCTACTGATTTGTGTTTACTTATGTATGAATTTTGATATTATTTAATTTTCTACTGATTTAGCTTTATTTATCATCTAATTTGAATTCATATATCAACTGATTTGTATTTATTGTATTTATATACATATATACATATATACAAATATACATATAAATACTTTTCTCTATGTAGTATACTTAGTTTTTAAAACATGGGTAAAGCATGTAATAATTTTTTATATTTTTTTACTTTGTATATTATATTATTTTATTTTTTACTCAATTTGAGAAACTATAATTTTTTTGCTTTCTAGCTTTGAACGATGGACTTCTACAAATGGATAAGAGCTGGATTGATCAACCAGTTGGTTCTGAAGCTTATATCAATGGAATTTATCAATTTTTGGAATACACTAAGACTGGAATAAAAGATGGGAAGATTGTTTGTCCATGCAAGAAATGCAAAGTGAATAGAAAAAAAGATTTTTCTATAGAGGAGGTGGAAAGACATATTTTGTTCCATGGATTTTTCTGAGAATATAGAAATTGGATTCTCCATGGTCCAAAGAGTCTTTTTGAGAATCTCCTTGCAGGACAACAAGCTAACCTTGGGGAACAATCTACTGATCATGAAGTGAATATAGTAAGCCAAGATGATATGGATGGGTTGTTGAGAGAGGCATTGGGAAAAAACACTGGTGTGGGGGATTCCTCATATAGTGATCCAAATGAAGAAGACACATCATATGAAAATCCTCATGCTGGTGATACTGACTCTCAACAAGACAATAGTCCTCAAATTCTTGAAGATGATGTGAAATACAAGAAGTTAGTAGAGCTTTCAAATAATGAACTTTACCCTGGTTGCAAGAATTTCTCAACACTCTCATTCCTTCTATGACTATTTAATTTAAAATGTATGTTTCATTGGACAAACAAATCTTTTAGTCAACTATTGGAGCTTCTATTAGATGCTTTTCCACATTTGGAAACATTCCCATCTTCTTATCATGAAGCTAAGAAATTTATTAAGGAGTTAGGCCTTGGATATGAACATATTCATGCTTGTCCAAATGACTGTATTTTGTATTCGGGTGAAAATTCAAAAAAGAACCGATGTTCAGTGTGTCAAGCTTCTAGATGGACGGTGAACAAAGGTAATGTTGATGGTGGTGTTGTTGTAGATAATACACATTCTAAAGGTCTTCCAGTAAAAGTCATGAAGTATTTTCCTTTAATTCTGCGATTGAGAAGGATGTACATGTCCTCAAAGATAGCAGAAGATATGATTTGGCATGATAAATCTCAAGTGAAAGATGGAAAACTACGACATCCAGCAGATGCAGTTTCTTGGAAAGAGTTTGACACCAGGTATCCAGAATTTTCTTCCGATCCTCGTAGCGTGAGAATAAGCCATGCGAGTGATGGCTTCAATCCATATGGGATACAAAATACTAACTATAGTACGTGGTCGATTATTCTTAGTGTTAATAACTTGCCCCCATGGCTATGTATGAAACCAAGCTCCTTAATTTTATCATTGATAATTCCTGGAAAATCAGGTCCTGGAAATGATATTGATGTGTATATGCAACCATTATTGCATGAGTTGAAGTTTTTATGGGGAGGCGTTGATGCATATGATGCCTACAAGGGAGAGCATTTTCATATGAGAGCATCTTTGATGTACACCATCAATGAATTCCCTGCTTATGCTATGTTGTTTGGTTGGAGTACTAAAGGCTATAAAGCTTGTCCCTGTTGTGCTGAATCCACTTACTCCTATTAGTGTGGATCAAAAATTTGTTATGGTGGTCATCGTAGGTGGTTACCAGACAACCATCCTTTTCGTTCCCAAAGTAGTTTATTTGATGGGACTACGGAGTATGGCCATCCTCCAACTCCTAAAGTCAGAAGTGATATTCTAAGGGCACAACAACGACTTAGCTGTGAATATGGAAAGGCTCCAAGAAGGATTTTGAAGAAGAGAGGAAAAAGACGAGGAGATGCATCTGCAAGAAATGTTGTTATAAATGATAACATTGAGGAAGATGAGGTTCTCTGAAAAAAAAAGCATATTTTTTTATTTGCCATACTGGGAACATAATCGTCTTTGTCATAACCTCGATGTCATGCACATTGAGAAACATATCTGTGAAAATGTGTTGGTAACCCTTTTGAATGTTGAAGGGAAGTGTAAAGATGATGAACATGCTCAGTTATTCCTAGAGGAAAATAATATAAGGAAAAATATTTGGCTCCGACATCAACAAGACGGATGTTTTTTGATGCCTCCAGCTCCATACTCAATGTCTTTAAAAGAAAAGGAATGCTTTATCACTGTCTTAGCTAAGCTCAAAGTGCCTGATGGCTATGCATCCAATATTTCCCGATGTGTTAACATGAAACAACGAAAATTATTAAACCTTCAAAGTCATGATCATCACTTCCACATGCAAGACATACTTCCTATAGCCTTGTGAGCATCCGGAGCAACATAAGTCATTGATGTAATATCAGATTTATCTTCTTTCTTCAAATCACTGTGCTCTAGTTGTATTGACTTGAATGAGCTGGATGGGTTACAACAACATATTGTAGAGACACTTTGTCGTCTAGAGATGTAATTTCTTCCTCCTTTTTTCACCATAATGGTGCACCTCTTAGTTCATTTAGTTGATCAAGTGAAGCTCGGTGGAAAAGTTCAGTATGAATGGATGTATCCCATTGAGAGGTTAGAATTTACTATAACATTTACTTATCACTTCTTCAATCTATTAAATAATTTCAAATTTTTATTTCCAACCATGATGACATTCTTATAGGTATTTAGCACAATTGAAAGGCTATGTAAGAAATAAAGCTTGTCCAGAAGGTTCTATTGCTGAGGGCTATATTTTGAAAAAGACCATAACATTCAGTTCTAGATATATGGAGGGATCTGAGACAATATTTAATAAACCTAAGAGAAATGATGATAACATTCCAAATAAAGATCTATACTTGTTTAATTCTGAGGGACGTTGTGTTGGGTCTGAAAACGTCATCCGTCTTGATGAAAAAAACATGGCACAAGCACATCATTATGTGCTACTCCATTGTGATGGAATGATGAATGACCTTAAAGAGTAAGCTTTGTTGTTTAAACAATTCCTTCTATATAGATAACTAAAAATGAGCTAACTTATAGTGTTTTTGTAGACAATTCTTATATTACAAGTGACAAGAGTGTCTACAAAAAGGTATATGTGTTAATGAATCATTAGAGGTGAAGTGGTTATTAGAACATTTTCCCACATGGCTTAATGCTCAGGTAAAGGATACATGATCAAAGAGTATAAGAGTCAAATTCAAACATAATTAATCTGGCTAATATATTGTCATACTTTTATTGGTATCAAACATTGATGTAAGCACTAATGAAGGAGTGTTAAAAAGGGCCATAGCTCGTGGACCCAAATTATATACTAAAAGGTTTAAGGGATTTATAGTCAATGGCTACAAATTTCACACATTAGACCGAGAAACATATAGAAAGACACAAAACTCCGATGTCATGGTCAAAGCTGATGGAGATTCTTACTATCGAAGACTCACTGATATTTATGAATTGGACTACTATGGGACATGTAAAGTTGTTCTTTTCCGATGTGATTGGGTAGATATAACATCAACAAGGGGGTTCAAGCATGATTATAGAAATAATTATTCTTGTGTGAATTTCTCCAAGTTGATCCATACTGGTAGATCACTGAAAGATGATCAATTTATCTTTTCATCTCAAGCTAAGAAGGTTTTCTATGTGGATGACGAAATAGAAAAATCATGGTTGTATGTCATTGAACACAAGATTAGATATTGTTTTGATGTTGGGGTAGACTCTGAAATGGTCGGTGATGAGAATGGCACATAGGTTTGTTTTTCACAAAAGATGGAATGTTTGGTATGGAGGATATGTTACATGTAGTTGTTGCTCAAGAAACCCCTTATGCATCCCCTATAAGAGATAAGTATGATGTCATCTTCGAATTCAACTAGATCACTCGATGCAACAGATATTCATGCTAAAGGCAGAGTATTGTGTGTGAACACTCACTTGTAGTCAATTGATACTTCAAGACCCCAAACTCCTAATGGAATGCGTTATCTATAGTTTTTTTTTCCAAAATTTTAATTACAGTTGTGAGTTGTGCATGATATATAATCTTTTAAATTATGGAAAAAAAATTGTTGTTTTTCTTATTCTGAGTTTCTTATTTGCTAATGTCTTGGCACAAGAAAACAAATAAATATGTGCTTCTTCATTTTAATAATATATTTGTCCTTACATGTAGATTTCTATCAACTCAACCACAAATATCTATTGAAATTTGTCTCCTTATATGACTTCCTAATATTTTGTCCATACAAATGTCAAATGATTTCCATTAATTCAGGTGTGGCTACTATCAAATATAAGTGATCTCTTTAAATTCAAACCAACATGTATAATGGTTTGTATACTAATATAGTTTACTCAATTTTAAGTGTACACACTTTGAAGGAGAGGAATGTTGCGAAGTAAATGAACAACATCAAGTTTCATGGAAAGCGAGCCAACTCCTATGGTCCATGGCAATGCATCCACATCACACAAAGATGGAGGTCATTTTGATGAAGTAGGAGATTCCCAACCAGTTCTTGAGCAACCTCAAAATATGTCATGGAATGAAAATATTTCATTCAATGATGATGATGTCCTAGAAACTATAGGTCAGTAATTTTTTTAACCTCCAAGTTCTTTCAAATATAGTCAACAAGGGCGGCCACAACTTTGCATCCCAAACCAGCCAAAAGAAAAGATACGAAAAAACATCTAAAAGACAAGCTTCTTTCAAACAGTCAGTTCCCTTCAACCAAAAAATATGCCGACCTAGAGGCTGAAAAGATTCCATAACACAACAGCCTTCAACTCCTTTGAAAAATAGAGTTAGTTCAGACTGAAACATAATTTAATCTAAAACAAACTCCACAAAAGAAAATATTCCAATAGGAACTAGCCAATAAATCAAAAAGAAAATAGTAAGAGAACTAATTCAGAGTTGTTATAGGAAAAACCTTGAGTAGTTTTGTTAATTTTATTTACTTTAGTGATATTAATGTTTTGATAATCTTGTAGATTGTGATAGAAAAGTTGGAACAAAGAAATGACATGTTCAATTATCACAAGTCTGGGTTCTAGATTAATTGAAATTCATTGTCAAATTCAACAAGTTTAAACAACCGATCGGAAAGGGAGGACACTTGTTGGTTAGATTCTTGGGAGAGGTGGCTAAGGATGGATCTCTTTGTCCAATTGGTGAAATTAGTTGGCACAAAGTCCACAAGTCCTATAAATTGGATATTGTGAGGTTGACTCGAGTAAGATATCAAAATTCATATTCGTGTATATATATATATGCTAAATCTGTGATTTAATTCAATGTTATTTTTATATATGAAATTAGAGCAAATTTCATATGCCGAATGACTTGGATCTCGATCAAAGGATCCTATCACATGTTAATGGGAAATGGAAGACCTATAGGCATAAATTTAAGGGTATGTACTTTGATCAAAAAAAGACAGAAGAACAAATTACAATCAATGTGCCAAAGAATGTAAACAGAGAGCAATAGGTCCGTTTGGTGAGATATTGGTTTTCCTCTACAAGGAAGGTAGGTGTGACTCGACTACTTTTATTGGCTATTGTTATTCCCTACTTATTATATATATCACTGTGTTTTTTATATTTTGTAGAGACTTTCAACAATAGGTAAGAGAGCACGTGCTGAAAAAGTTGATTGCCATACCACAGGATCAAAAAGCTTTGCCCAAATGAAGTTTGAATTTGTGAGATATGATATGTATCCTTATAATTTTCTTGATTTTTTTAGTTCAATTTTAGTATAATCTAATGTATATTTTGATAGGAGAAAAATAAAAACCGGGAGCCTAGCATCTTGGAAGTTTGGAAGATTACTCACCAGCGAAAAGATGGCAGCTATGTCCATGATACAAACACTGAAGAATTTCTTGTTTGTTAAATTACTCATTACATTATTTCATGACATTAAAAGTAGTTGGTATATATGATACATATTGTTAAGATATGTTGGCTTTAATTTAAGAGACTGTTGAAAAGTTGGTGGATGAACGCATTGTAGAGCACCCTGAATTGCCCAAAGCATCTATAGAAGATGAAGTGTTTAATGAACTCATGTATGATGAAGAGATACCTAATCAAAAAGTTGTTGGTTATGGCCATGGAGTTTCTAGAAGTCAAGTATTTGGACCAAAAGCTGACTTAAGAAAATGCAGCTCTGTAGATGACTTCACTGATGTTAGAGAAAAGCTTGTTTCCAAAGAGAAAGAGAATGAAGAATTGAAGAATGCACATGCTTCTATAGTGAAAGAGAGTGAAGATTTGAAGAACTCACACATAGATCTGCAATCCTAACTATGATGTATCACTTCTGCACTTTCCAAGAATGGTATAGTGCTTGGTGATCCTATTGGAAGGGTTGATAATGAAAGAAACAGACAGAGTGAAGAAGTAAGTATTATTTATTAATATTTTTTCCATGTTTTTGTATTTTGGAACTCAAAAAAGAATCATCAAGTCCTAAGATTTCAAACCATCCAACTTTTACGGATTTTTTCTTGCTCCTAGTCTACAAGCAAAAAAGAGATCAATTGAGGGCATACAACAACTCTTGTATCTTGAAATTTAAATGATGCCCTTATGAGCTTCAAACTTGGATTGTGAATGTAGATGGTTAGAGTTGTTTATATCTTAACGGTTACACACTAATACGGAAGTGCACATGATATTCAATATTTATACAATTATAATGTGGAAATAAGAAGTGTCATATTTGTTACTAATACGGCTTGTTGGACATTGTAGGTGGGTGCACATGCTTCAAGTGCTCGCAGAATTCAGAATGGGATTGGAAGTAGACCAAGAACTGGAGTCTGAGTTGGAAATGGTGTTTAAATTTCATTTCACTTTATTTACAGTAGAGAGTGTTGTAAATATTTGTTTTCTTTATGTGGACCAGAGTTTAAGTTCAATAGGATGTTTATATTTTAATGCAAATGTTTTTATGAACAATTTGTCATTTTTAATAGATCAAAATATGTTGAATGCATTTACATGTTGGATGTGTGTATCTCTCTTTGTTCTCTCTCTGTGAGTGTATGACTAATGACATTATACAATTTTCAAAAGATAAAACACCCTAATATATCATGCTATAGTACGGATTTTGCTTTTAGTAGATGGTGATGCTAACATAAAGGCTGAAGAAGGCGAGAATGATATGAGAGGTTTTGTACCGCTTTACAAGGTTTTGGAAATTTTGATACCAGAATATGAAGGTTGTTCTTATCTTGGAAAACTTGACTTATTATATTTTTATTATTTTATTCTTCTATAACTTCCTCATAGCTTCTACTATTGATTCTTTGCATATAAGTACAGACAATGATTGAATAATAATTTGTACATTTAGATGGTCGAAGTGGATGCTACAATGCAAAGTAGATGGGCTCTGCATATGCAAGATTTCATTGGTCACTTGTCCCAGACCATTATCCTAAACACAGGGAGTAATGTTCCATTTGTTTTTGTGTAAGTGATGTCTTCTTTTTTTGCTTATCTTCTGGCTCTTGGATATCAATATAATTTGCTCAAACTTTTTACTATTTTAAATGTTATAAGTAAGATTACCATAGCTACCAATGTGAACAGGGAGATGACTATGCTGATGAGTATATTGTTCTTGAAAATTCATATGTTCATAAATTTTGACTATGTACAAGAACAATAGTCATTTTGTGAATAACAAAGTTTTTATAATATTATTTTTCTTTTGCAATAGCAAGATAGTGTCTTTTTGTTGAGTACCCTACGCGAGTAGGACTTTCATATTATTGAAAACAAGTGCTATATGCTAAATAATATTCCTTATCATGTATAATTAATATTCGTTATCATGTATGTACTTTTTTGTAATAAGAAACCTTAAAGCTTTCTTTATTCTACTTTTTTATGAAGGGCCATATAAAGTCATGCCGACAGGAAGCACTTAAGGAGGGATTGAAACTTGTTAAAGCTTATTAAGGAAGAAACTTTCTTGGTAAGTGCTACCCTTTCCAAAAATACTTTGTTTATGTTGTCAATATATGTGTGCATGAATACTTTGATGAAAATGTGATATAAGTGTTGATTTCGTAGATCAAAGAGGTGCGGGAGAAGCTACCCTTGACATTGCCAACTTTTTATGTGCCACAACAGTCCAAAGACTAGAAATTGCTATTAAACTCATGGTTCTCTTATTTTCCAATGCCATCAGCAACAACACAATGTCTGTCATCGCAGGTGCATAGGATGACAGATGCCTTCTGCCAACAAGCAGCCATAGGGTAGGCTGGTTATAAGATCAGAAAGTTGAATGACCTACAAAATTGGGAGACCTTAAGACAGGTCTACGATAAACTTGAGATCAGATCTTGTGTAATACAATCCTATTAGATCTGTTCTTATTAACATATAAGTTCTTTTTTGGAAATAAATGGATTTATGTTATGTAGGTATGGTGTCAACATCAATCAAAGTTATTAGTATATATTGGGGTGTTGATACTTGTATTTCTTTTCTTTTTTTTCTTCAGTTCTTGATGCTATTCGAGTGTTAGGAATCATGCTGCAAACTCGTTCATTTCAGATTCTACTCCCTATTTGAGTAAGCATTTTACTGATTCTCTTTACTACTAGATGAATGTCCAATTCAGATATTCTACTTAGCTTGTTCCAACTTAGTGGATTCAAGCTTCATTTCTAAACTTATACTGGGGTTGATACTTATCCTAAAGGGTTGGTACTTTTATTTATGTTTAGTTCCTCATGCAATTTTCACACTGGTAATCTTACATCAAAGTCATTCATTTGATTTTAGTATTTATTTGAGTTCCCTAGAATAGAAAATTAAACAAAGCCTCAGATCTACGTTTGTCTCGAATACCATGGTCTACTACAGGAATGCACACTAGTGATTTCTTATAATACAACCAGCTGCTGCTGGTTCCAACATTCAAAATTGTAAGCCAAACATTCCTTTTTTTTCAAGTGTGTTGTGTAATTAATCAAACAACTCTACTATATCAACAATCCTCCCCACAACCCATAATTATTATTTTATTACAAAATTGTAAGCCAAACATTCCTCTTGTTTCTATTCTACTGTATGGCTACTCAGTTTAAGTTTGCTATCTAGCTAGTAGAATAACTTCATTATGTATGTTATAATTACCTATTCATGGTTAATTTTGATATTATAATAATTAAGCTTGCATGGACATGCTCTATGTTCGGGTTTTTTTTGGTTGTTGATATCAATCAGACATGCATAACCATTATTTGATTGATGTGTCTAAAGTGGACTGCAACATATCTAGTATTTGATGATGTCCCTCTGAAAAAGGAAATATATTACAGAGGAGATAATATATAAATGGAGAGGAAGGAGGAGGAGGAGAGAGTAACTAAAAAAATAAAAGATGGCTAAGAAGTTGAGGAAAGTGTCTAGCTCTGTCAGCACTATAGATTTTCTTCAACTTTTATTTTTATACTATTCGACCAAGTCTTCAGCTAACTGGATCAAGTTGGAAGTAGTAGTGGGGTTAGTTGGGATGGAGGAGAAGAAGCACATGAGGTTTTTAGCACCAACCATAGAAAAAAAGAGCACGAAAGTGGGCAACGATTGAGGGGCTCAAGCGTGGTGCATTGCAGCAACGTATGCGGGGATATGTTTGGATCTTCTAGTTGGGTGTGTTTTGCAAAATAATTGGAACCCAAATGGTGCAAGCCAATGGAATATTTGAGTGTATGGAGGAGATGGGGACAAGGCGTTAGAGGTCAATTGGAAGGTATGTGTGTATACGTGGTATATGGTACTAGGTGGGAGGAGTGGTGGTGACTTTGTTTGTGATTGCACACAACTATTTATTGAGCCTTCCACTAATGATCTTATTGGGAGATAGAGTAGGAGAGATTAATGGTGTTCATTCAAAATCAATAAGAAGGAAGAACATAGTGGAGAACAAATGATGTGTGGATTAACATCAACAAATGATATGTTGTGGTGTTTGTGGGCCAAACTCCATCGGGTTTGTTGACCTCACCGTAGACATCGTCACAAGTACTGAGACTTCTAGATAGTTTTCTTATTAGTACACCTAATAGTTGTGGTGGGTGTGTTAATGACTACTGCACATCAAGGAAAATGATATATGTGTTGCGATTGGAAGGTGGAGGTAGTCTGGTATAAGATTGAGTCATGGACATGTCCTAAAAGTGGTATGAAGCCTACCTACTAATATTTATGTACCATGGTAGCCTGTATCCAGCGACACGTGACCATCTTACATAGACGCCATGTAGTTTATTTCCCTACTTTTGCTCTTTCACATTATTTCATGGGAAATTATTGTTGGATAAATTGGACATTATGATAAATCCCTTTGTTTCGATGATGACAAACATTTCATTCTTGTTGATCTAACGAGCTACTTGAGTGTGCAGGATTAAGGTGGATGACAAAGCAACTAGGGAAAATCCAAAGAGCTTACATATTTATATTTCCATGCAATGTAATCACTATTGTAAAAACTTGTACAAATATATAATGTACAAGTACTTAGAATTGCATGTAAATCAGTGTTAGATTTTCCCTAGCTAAACACCATAGTTAGACAAGTCATTCCATTCCAATAGGATCACAATATGCACACTCACACATATAATTAGTGCCTAAATTGAAACCTTGAAACAGGGTCAATCTCGGTCGACAAACTCCTCGACCGAGACACTCTCGGTCGACAAACTTCTCGACCGAGATTGACCAAAAGTAGCCGTTAGACACAGCAGTTGACAGTTGCAAATAAACGTTAATCCAGAGAGCCTGTCGGTCGACGAAACTTCGACCGAGTAGGTATCTCGGTCGACAAATTGTCGACCGAGATGGTCTCTGACAACAACTGCAGAATAAAGCAACTAGCCGTTACTAACACACCTAACTTATACCTAACGGCTAGTTAAGCACTTAGAAGCCCCTAGAAGTTGTCTAGAACGTCCTTAAGTATTCATAGGCCATTCCTATAAATAGGACATGCCTTAGGACACCAAAAAAACACCCAAGATATACTTGTGCCATACTTGAGCTCAATACTCACTTGCAATCTGTTTTAGAGCAATAGAGCAATTCCTACACTTGCCATTCATTCCTATTGCTCACATTTCGTGTCCTATAGGCTAGTATCTCCTATCCACCACAATCACATTGCCATACATATTGGTTAGGAGATCTACACGCTTGATATAAGCAAATCAAGCCTTGTGCTTAAAGGATAAGTTGTAATTTCCTTTTTCTTTCTTGTTCCTTTTTATCTTTTGTACTCTCCTTGCTACTCCTAGGGTTGGAGGCTGCAGATTGGAGAGGGTTGACTTCTCAGGTGGAGAAGGGGACTTCAAGCTACTTCAAGAAGGCTATCGCACGGGAAGCTACTTCAGAAGGCTGGTGCAACGGGAGTTGGTGCATCTACTTCAAGGGAAGGCTGCTTCAAGGTTGGGCGATTACTTCTAGGTGAAGGCTGCTTGAAGGGTTTGGGAAAAGGAATTGTATTTTATGTAAAGTCCTTGCGAGGTAATAAAATAAATTTCTTTTCAAATCCCGGTTGGGTAAGCAACCGGGTAGTGGACTGACTACCTTAGTATTTGCTAAGGCTAGGAACCACTCTAAACCCTTGTCTCCTTGTCAAATATTTTCTTTGTGGTTGTTTTGAGTAAATAATTGTTAAAATCTCTATAAAACTCTATTCACCCCCCCTCTAGTAGTTTTCAGTTGGTATCAGAGCAGGCTTCAAGAAGCCCTAACAAGGTCTTGAAGAGATGAAGGGAGGAGGTGACTACAACCAAAGGAGCATGGGCAAATGTTCAACAAGTTGCAATTGGTGCTTAGGAACAAAGCACTCTACATCTAGATGTCCATGGAGGTCAAAGAAGGAAGATGCACATAAAGAGTGTCTCATTGCTACAATAAATGAAGAAGAAGAGGAAGAGGTAAGTCTTTTAGATTTATCAAAAGAAGATCTAATTGCTAGTCTAGAAGAAATGCATGAAAAATACATTGAATGCAAGAAAAAATTGAAGAAATCAAATAAAGAAAATGATGATCTAAATGCTAGACTTATTGCTCTTACATCTGAAAATGACGATTTATATGCCAAATTGAATACTCTTGGTTTTGAAAAAGATAGCATTGTTTATGAAAATCGTACTCTAAAATCATCTCAAAGTAGTAGTGAGGTGAAGATTTTCACTCTAGAAACAAATTATGATCTTCTATGTCAAGAAAAAGCTAAACTGCTTGCAAAGTTAAATGATATTCAAAAACAACCTGTTTTGTGTACACATCTAGATTATGATAATATAGTAAAAGAAAGGAATTCTTTATCATCAAATCTAGATCAAGCAAAACTAGACATCAAGAAAAGAATGGATGAGATAGCCAAGCTACAAAAACAAGTTCGTAGTTTGAATAACAAAGGCATTCTTGACCAAATTCTAGATAATCCTTATCGACAAATTGGAAGGAGTGGACTAGGTTATAAGCCTAAAGGTAAATCTCATCAAGAACCTAGTTGAAGAAGGACACAAGCGAGTCAATCAATGAATGTACATAGAGGCAAATATACATTTGTACAAAAGAACAACCTAGACCAAAATCATAGAAAGAGATATGAGGTTGATTCTATATGTTGCCACTATTGTTTACGTCTTGGACATTACTCCTTCTCCTGCCCATACAAGAAAAAGGATGTTGAGTTGGTATGGGTTCCAAAATCCCCAAATTGATTCGATTAGACTAAGTTGAGATATGACCAAAGCCTTTAATTTGCATATCTTTATGTCTATCTCAACTTAACATGTAGGGATAATAAATCTAAACTTAAAAGATTTGATTTAAAGGTTATCTTGATCTAAATTAAACTAAACTTTCAAATTGCATAATTAAATTAAAATAATATAAATTTTACTTGAAAACTATTACTGAAACACATTTCAGAAACAATACAGAAACTTTCTCGGTCGAGAAACTGTTCGACCGAGAACACTTTCGGTCGAGCAATAGTCGACCGAGCAGATTACTGTTTTCAAGTTCTGCTGTATCTATTTTTTTTGTTGCTATCAATTTGTTATAAATGTTTGATCAAGATTAAATTGCAGGAAATATTTTGAATCAAATCATATTGATCTCGCTACATCATGAATATAAAATCTTTAAACATATTGCAAAAATGATATATGAAGACTGATTTTTGAACAAAACTCCTTGGTTAAGAAAGTTTATTAAGCATATTCATAGTTTGTCTTAAAACTGAAAATTCATGAAACATGAATAAGATTCTTTTGGTCTATCACCAAATTGATTTGAAAATGAATCATGTTAGTTTAAAATTAAGGAAATTACTGTTTCACATGGATTATCCTAAGTATTTCTTGATCCATGTATGAAAACCATGAATAGTCATTGCTCTTTATCATTGTGATTCAGTTCATATGAAGATATCATTCTGCACAAATGATAAAACTAAATGGCACAAATGCATTTCACATATAAGTACTCAAATTGGAAATCTACAGTAAAATTGTTGAATAATCTTTTGACGGATCTATGTGCCATCTATTTGTTGTTAATGACTATTTTACATGCAAAACTAGTTGAAGATCTTTTTGATATCATCATGTTTAGAATTAACTATTTCACATGATTTTCTAAATTATCTCCTGGTCTATCTATATAGAAATCATGTGTTATGACATGATTACAATTACTGTATCTCATGAAATAATTATGGTTCTATCATTGCATCATGGGTATGCTTTCACTATTTTATCATTCAACTTATAAAAATGATGCTATGCTACATAGAACAAATGGAAAATGATTATTGTATAAATGACTTCTTGATGATTTATAGCAAGCAAATGTGTTATCGGTGATTTATTGCTTAGACATAGAACTTTAAGGTTTGAAATAAAATGAAGAATTTTTCAATAGGTATCTATAAGAAATTGAGATATTAATCATGCCTTCATTGTTAAGAAGATGTTTTCATATTAAGTATCACTTAACATGCTTCATTATGCTTTGATTCATATATACAAATCTTGAATGATCATTATAATTGTATATATCATAAAAGCATCTTAACATAATAGAAAATAATTGTGGACACAGCTTGTGATGATGATGGTTCTATGACAAGCCAAAACGGTACCTCTTAGAACAAAATATTAATGTTTTTATCTATTTGCTTGTTCTAAGAAATTAAAAAGCAAAAAGCTTGACTTTAAGATATTAATCTTGCTTTCAAAATATATGTTTCTAAATGAATCTTATGATAAGGATATAATAAGAAATGGGATTTGATACTTATGTACCCATCGCAAATCATATGAAACATCATGTAAAACATGCATTCTAGAAAAATCAAGGTCAAAGACTTCACAATGATGCTCATATTAATAAGTATATCTTAAATATGCTTCAAATTGATATTTATAGCTATCTGCAGAAATGAATGTCTATCTTGGAAATCTGCAAAATTTGCCTCTTGGTTAAAATTAAAATTGACCAAGGGGCGCTATGGTCGTAGTCAAGGGCGACCTAAAATAAGCTTTGACAAACTGCTTATTTGGACATCAATTTATTGAACTTAATCTTAGTATACTTTTGATAAAGGTCAAAATAAAAAATTTATCATTTGTGACCTTCAAAGCCTTAAATTTCTTAAATTGTAAGATTAAGGGGGAGCTTATAACAACAAATTTGATTATTTGATTATGAAGCTTACAAAAACATTGTTAACATCATTTGGAGTTTGTTATGACCTTCGGATTCTTAAAAGTAATTTGTATGAAAAAGAATTTCATCAAAATGATATTTCTTGCTCTTAAAGGAACTCTCTAAACAAATCAGGGCTTAACATCCCTTGTTTTGGTGGAGACATTTTTATGTACTCTAAGATTAAAAGGACTCTCATTTAATTTAGGGCTTAACTTGATAGATGAGAAATAAATATACATTCATCATAAGCTTAAGGGAATCTCATATCATTTCAAGGCTTAACATCCTTTGCAAATGATTGAGAAACAAATTATGGATAAATTAGACATAAATCCATGTTCCTAATAGGATATCTATTTAAGGGGAGCTTAATATAAAATTAAGGGGGAGAAGAAATAGAATGTTTAAACTGGATATCTTTTTGAAATGACAAAGGGGGAGAAAGAATATAAAATCAAAAATATAAATATAAAAGAGTTTCATCTTGATGGCCAGCACTCACTTGTAAAACAAGAATGGCTACAAAGGTAATCTTCAGATATGAAACTTACATGCTTTATATTTCCTTATTTCATATTTTAGGAAATGTTTGTCATCTTCAAAAAGGGGGAGATTGATGGATAAATTGGACATTATGATAAATCCCTTTGTTTCGATGATGACAAACATTTCATTCTTGTTGATCTAACGAGCTACTTGAGTGTGCAGGATTAAGGTGGATGACAAAGCAACTAGGGAAAATCCAAAGAGCTTACATATTTATATTTCCATGCAATGTAATCACTATTGTAAAAACTTGTACAAATATATAATGTACAAGTACTTAGAATTGCATGTAAATCAAGTGTTAGATTTTCCCTAGCTAAACACCATAGTTAGACAAGTCATTCCATTCCAATAGGATCACAATATGCACACTCACACATATAATTAGTGCCTAAATTGAAACCTTGAAACATGGTCAATCTCGGTCGACAAACTCCTCGACCGAGACACTCTCGGTCGACAAACTTCTCGACCGAGATTGACCAAAAGTAGCTGTTAGACACAGCAGTTGACAGTTGCAAATAAACGTTAATCCAGAGAGCTTGTCGGTCGACGAAACTTCGACCGAGTAGGTATCTCGGTCGACAAATTGTCGACCGAGATGGTCTCTGACAACAACTGCAGAATAAAGCAACTAGCCGTTACTAACACACCTAACTTATACCTAATGACTAGTTAAGCACTTAGAAGCCCCTAGAAGTTGTCTAGAACGTCCTTAAGTATTCATAGGCCATTCCTATAAATAGGACATGCCTTAGGACACCAAAAAAACACCCAAGATATACTTGTGCCATACTTGAGCTCAATACTCACTTGCAATCTGTTTTAGAGCAATAGAGCAATTCCTACACTTGCCATTCATTCCTATTGCTCACATTTCGTGTCCTATAGGCTAGTATCTCCTATCCACCACAATCACATTGCCATACATATTGGTTAGGAGATCTACACGCTTGATATAAGCAAATCAAGCCTTGTGCTTAAAGGATAAGTTGTAATTTCCTTTTTCTTTCTTGTTCCTTTTTATCTTTTGTACTCTCCTTGCTACTCCTAGGGTTGGAGGCTGCGGATTGGAGAGGGTTGACTTCTCAGGTGGAGAAGGGGACTTCAATCTACTTCAAGAAGGCTATCGCACGGGAAGCTACTTCAGAAGGCTGGTGCAACGGGAGTTGGTGCATCTACTTCAAGGGAAGGCTGCTTCAAGGTTGGACGATTACTTCTAGGTGAAGGATGCTTGAAGGGTTTGGGAAAAGAAATTGTATTTTATGTAAAGTCCTTGCGAGGTAATAAAATAAATTTCTTTTCAAATCCCGGTTGGGTAAGCAACCGGGTAGTGGACTGACTACCTTAGTATTTGCTAAGGCTAGGAACCACTCTAAACCCTTGTCTCCTTGTCCAATATTTTCTTTGTGGTTGTTTTGAGTAAATAATTGTTAAAATCTCTATAAAACTCTATTCACCCCCCCTCTAGTAGTTTTCAATTATGGTGTTTATCTGCATGTTATCTAGTACTTTTCTTCTATATCGACTAGTACATATCCAAATTATCCTTCTCTATCTTCACAAACTATTCTTACAGTTCCACACTTGTCCAATAGATTATAGACAATGTTGTAATCACTTACAAGTGTTAAGAATCATGGAGGATAGACACCAATCTTTTCTATCATAGTTGGGATACCCCAAAGATCGACTTCGAGCCTTACATATTCTTTCTTTAATTTATGCTAGCTGAATGTCTGATTCAAAAGATCTGCCCAACTGTCCCAACTCACTGGATTCAAGCATCATATTTAACATAATTTTTTATGCTAACATTATCTATTTAATTATATTTATAGATATGCTAGAGTTTGATTTCCAGCTTTCTGCATCTTAGTTGGGCTCTTGCGTTTTTATGTGGATGTTTCCACTTTGATGTTACATTTTTAGACTAATAACTTACTCTTTTGATCTCGCTTTAGTCTTCTCTGGCTTAAACCTATCCAAGAGTTGAATATTAAGTCTGACGTAGGTTTAGAAAATCAGAATATATGTACGTTTCAGTTTTACTGAGCTTAATTAAGCTTTGATAAGACATGTTCCTTATGCTTCAGGTTATGATGAGAGTTATGTTGGTACGTATATAGTATTTTCTTTTGACCGGACAACATGCTCAAGGAATGTTTCTCGTTATTTGTGATGGGGGTGTTTCAGTGTGTAGATAGTCATTTTGATTTACTCTTCTCCTTTGCGGGTTATGGTTTGTTTCTTACCATGATCAGCCAATAGTTAGATACATTCTTCTTGTACATTTTTACTTTTCTTTATAAAATAATGATGAGATTTTACACCAAACGAATCTTGTTAATTGAGATTAGAGTTCACTTATATACTCATTTTCTTAATGTTCTTGAATCATTAATTGTATTGTCTCTTTCTTTCTTAAATTTTTTTTATTTGTAGGCTACAAAACACAGAGAGAAACCTCTTCCATATATGAGTGGGATAAGGAGGATTTGCTCACAGACAACTCTGAGATAGAATTTTCATGCTCAAGCTATTTGCATATTTATTTTGATTCTACGCAAGTAATTGTTTGGTGGTACTAGGATATTCAGTAAAATGTCAAGAAGGTTGCAATAGGAAAATGGATATAGACATGTATGCTAATGTTAGTTGAAGCTGTACAGATCGTAGACAGTGTAAAATATATTGAGATTTTAATACATTGGAAGACTTTTGTTTTGGTATACCTACTCTAGCAAAACTCTGATGTGTGTTGACATATCAAAACTCCAATGTGTGTGGACATAAATCTGTATGTATATAACATACTTTTGTAAGTTTATATTTATCATTTCCCACTCTTTTTTCTTATGTTTCCACTCTTTTTATAGTGGACAAACATTCCCACCCAGAATTAGGCAGAAATAGAAAAAAGAAGATCTCTACTCTAATAAGGGTGAATAGTTAGATGCTACACAAAAAAAAGGAAAGAAAAGCCCACATCAGAAAGTGTGCATAACTAGTCGCACAAAAGAAAAAAAAGAAAAATCCACATGAAAAAGCGTGGGTGTCTAGATGTCACCCAAAAAATAGTGAAGAAAAATCAACATAGAAAAGAGTGGATAAATTTCCACTTTACAGTTTGTCACTCTTTTAGTTAGTGTGGAAATCACATTTTTTCACCCTTAAAGGCGTGGAAAAACCTCTATGAAAGCATGGATAAAAGCATTTAATTTTTGTAGTGGTATTCCACAAAATATAGCTCCACTGTTAACCATGAGTCAGCCTCTGATTTTCTTTCAACCGTCAGTCGAATTCATCCATGATTTGTGTTAGGACGAGACTTTTTACTCTGGTATGTGCTCTGGTATGTCTCTTGCTTTTCTTGTACACTGCAATTGATGGAAATAGGTAGACTACATGATTTACTTGTACTTGTGACACTATTTACATGTTATAGGTAGTCAATTGCAATAGGTAGAAATCAAATCAGTTTTCATGAGTACATTTCAAGACAGGATAACCTAAACTTATAGATTCTGTACTGATTTTATTATTACAAAGATTTTGTGCATATATGTATCTCCACACAATTGAGTTATTATTTATGCTCCTTACATTGAACATTTTCCATTATAGACTGAAGCTAATACATGTCTACGAGCTAAGACTGGATAACAATTGAATGTATCTTACAAAGATCTTTAGTATATGATCAATTGTATTCTTAAAGGAAAATTATTCCGACAACACAGTCTCCAGCAAAAATTACACCCCCACCTCAAGAATACACGCAGAGCACTATTAGCACAATGTGTCTCCATTTTTTTGAAGTGACATTAATCACTTTCTTGTTGGAGAGAGATAGACTAATATATATTAGTGGAAGGAGAGAGTGTGGAATGACAAAAGAGGATGACATAGTGGATGGAAAGAGAAGTTGTAATTAATAGAAAAAGGTGGTAGCGCATGGAGAGATGCGTAATAAATAGAAATAAGAAGGCAGTGGATAGAGAAAAAGTGTAATTAATATCAAAAAGAAGATAGTGGATGGAGAGAGAGAGAGTGCACTGTATAAAAGAGAAAGGTAGAAAATAGATAGAGACTTGCGACAATAAATCGTGCAGGTAGTTTTAGCATTGTTCAAGTTTAAACTAGGTCATGTAGTATTTATTTGTGAGTACTATTTATTTTAAAAATAGGTATGATATTTTAGGGTTTATTTATAAATACTATTTAATGTTGAAGTTCTCACTAAAATATATATAAATATATAATGTACAAGTATTATTTACAATTATCTATATAACTTATACATGAAATAATATAAAAAATATAACCCATATTGCTTAACACTTTTATTGGTACTATTTTCATTTAAAATTTGCAATGTTCACAGTGATAGTTATCGCTAATAATAAGTACTTATATATTATTATATTCTCTCTCACATATGGAGACTTTTCAACTTCTGCATTGTGCGAAAAGATTCTTTGTACAATACCAAAAAACGTCTCATATTCTGTGTTCACATTGCTCGAGATCAGGGTGTAAGACTTGGTGAACGTTGTGTGCTCTATGTCAGTACTCATTCTTAAAGTATTGGTAAAAAATCACAATGCTAATTCCTACCGTGGATGATGATTGATGACTCCATAGTGTAGAAACTTATCCAATTAACTAAATAGTGGGGTTCTTGTCTTTTTAAATACATATATTGACATGAGCCGAACATCTCAAGTGATACATTAAATTGAAGGGGAAGTACTACTTTAGGATTCACTCTCCCATTTTGTTGTTCGATAATTATAAAACTATGCTCTTTATATTTATTTATATTCATAATACAATGCACTTCCAATTGGCATTATGATATTTCAATATATATTATGATTTCAGTTAAACCATTTTTTAATATGCATTCTCCACTCAATCAACTGCAATGTAGAACACCCTATTCATCTATTTTTTCGAATTAATTCATTAAAAGACCTTCATGATTTTAGGCAATGGTCTGATTAGTGATCCCGATAAATAAACTTTATATACACTCATAACATATAATAACAACAAAAGTTTCGTACACAATGTATTCCGGTTCCACTTACTCCACAAGAAATTTCCAACATGCATGCTTGGCCTATAGAACAAAAGGATATTAAAGGGAAATCATTCTTTACTTGGTGTATGTTATATCCAACATGATATACTACTATTTACGTGGCTTTTTTTGCATACGTGTGTTTCCAACATGCAATGTAGTCATAAAATATCAAAATTGCAACATAATACATGTCGAGTTATGATTCTATTACACATCACATCATTTTCTGGACACTTTAAGAGGTGATTTCTGAAAATACCACGGCCCACCGCTCTCAACTTTGATCGTCCTTGTGGATAATGATATAATAGAGAAATACCCCAATGTTTCTCATTGATAGAAAGATAGATCCCCTCTCCTATAAATTGGATAAGGGAAAAGCATACAAACCCAAATATAAATCTTAATGGGCCAAGGCACAATTGGGCACATTTACAAATAGACTCAACTTAATTAACTAAATACTTAGACTCTCTAATAGTACTCTCTCTCAAGTTGGAGCTTGAGAGATTTTCAAGTCAACTTTCAAGCATACAGAAAGACTAATAAACAAAGAAGAAAAAAAGAAGCTCATACAAGAATACTTTTTATCCTCAATATTACAATAAAGTACTCAACATTCAAACACTCCCCCTCAAGAAGATAATCCAAAATTAATAAATTTGAAGGTCACAGTTAGATATCAAAAGCTTCTTGATCAAAAAGATGTAACGTCGAAGTAGTAAGCAATATCATGTAGGTGTCAGGGTCCTCATCATAGTCTCAAGCATTGCAGTCCAGAGAGTGTTGAATCGTAGTTCCTAAAGAGTGTTGGGTCACAATCGTAATAGACAATGTCCAAATAAAGAACTAATGAGTCAATGTACAAATAGAAATTATAGAATATAGACAAGCCAGAGAGTGTTGAAACACAGTGGCAGAAAGTAGAGATAATGCAGCCAGATAGAAGATAGTCAACAAACCAGTAGGCAATAGAGAAAAATTAAGCTCAAGTTATCAAGTCCTCCAAGAAGCATTAAGAAGCAGAATGAGTAGCACATAGCTATAAAAATAGTATAAATATCCATATATAGTAATAGGAACAAATTGATCATCTCTTACTTCATATCTCCTTCATCTCATCTCTTCCCTCTACTCCTATTCCTATATCCCCCCTCCCCTCACACCAACCACATATATAATTGAGAGAGTGGTTGGAATGGAAAGACATAATAATGATAGAGGTAAAGATATATATGTAAATATTTAGAGGGTTGAAATTGACTATTTGAGTCGGCGTACAACATGACCTGATTAGACAAATGTACATAGAAAAATAAATGGATCTTACTGCATACCAAAAAGGTACAATTGTTTGTCACTTCAATGAAAAATTAAATGTGATTAAGAATACTGATTAGTAATATGCATATGGTATCTATGCAACAACACAAAAATTGGGAGAGATAAAGCAATATGTATTTAGATATGGGTTCAAGTGGGGAGCAATGGGTAATCAAGATGGGCAACAAGGTAGTAGGGGTAGAGAGGGCCATGCTTGTCCATGAGTTGATTCTAAAAAATATATATAAAATAATAGATAGATCAACATGATGATGACACATTGTTATATAGCTTAATCAAAAATTTAGGTTTACCAATGACCACCGTAGTAACATCCAGTGAAGGTTTGTGCATATTAATGAGATGGAATAAATCAATGAAGGTGGTGATAGTGAGGTGGAGGCTACCCATCGTGTTAGCTTCTTTGCATGGTGCATCATGAGGTGGAGTCTAGCATGTGATTAGGAAGCAAGAATTGAGAAGATTATCGATATATGAATATGCCTAGAAATAACAACATATGGATATGTCTAGTATACGTATAGATAGTATTGTATGTTATTAATGGGTAAAGGCCAAGTTATGTAGTCTGCATGGCTATGTATATTTGGAATTTTTAGAAACTTTCTTTGTTATTTAAAGTGTTGTGTATTTGTTAGATATACTTTTTGGTTCTAACAAGACCACTGAATGTTAAGCATATATTCTGGTTGTATTTCAACACATTATCTAAGAAAAACATTACATAATGTTAAGCAAAAATACGTGCATGGGTTGTGTTTAGAGCGTCTCTTCATGTGTTAGTGTGTGTTTGCAAACAATATGTCATGTTGATCTCAGTGTAGTTGGCCATCTAAACTAGTTAAAACAATGAGAATTTTGTAAAATGTAGAGGAACTACATAATAACATGGTCTACTATAAAAATATAATAAGGTTGTCAACATAATATATTGAACCAAAACAGAAGTGGCCTTAGTCCATCAATAAGATCTTAAAATACAATGAGACCATGTAGTTCTTGGTTTACTAATAATAATATCAGGACACAGTGAAGTTCTTGGTTTACTAATAATAAGTACGATATCATCTGGACTCATTGATTGTGTATACAAACATGAATATGAGATGAAAATGGCCTCGCAAGTGGAAGATTGCAACAGAATCTGGAAATTAACATTTAGTAGTCATCCTTTTAAGAGAACGTCCATACACTAAATAACAATATCATGGAGAATTATCTCTTTATATGATCACAAATTCATTATAGATGAAAAACATATATTTGTATCAACCTCAAGTTATTGCTAGAGATCCAGATTGTCCATGACGTAAAAAGACACTTTGAAGAGTACTGTTTCATGTAAATCTTCCTTCCACGTCTAATGTAAAGGATAAAACATGCATGCTTTCAACATCTATATGAGAAGTACACTATCCTAGTCAATGTGATAGTTAACAGTTATGAAGGTTATGTAAGTGGAGTACACATTCTTAACACATACTAATTTGAAGTTAAAGACAAAATAAGGGTATTATATGTGAAGGAGATGCATGGAATATCATGACCAGATACTATCGTATCTAGATACCAACAAATGAGCTGGGACATGATGCTCAGCTGAACCGAGACACTATGAACTAATTGACCTTGTGAGGTAATCACATGAGTACTGCAGATGAGACCAGGTTTGTGGGCCATAAATTATCATCTCACTTGATTCGTTAACTGGATTGCTCCTTCCAGAGATCAAGCTATATGCATATATATTTATCTGAGTTCTGAAAGGATTGCAGGGAATAGTATTAACATTGTTGTTTTGTGATAATGATAAATCTCACAAATGATGATCTTAATCCTCCCTCCTTTCTTCAATCCGCTGTAATTGAAAAAGATGTTGAACTGGAGAAGGAAACATCTTGGACGAGGGAAGCATAAAGATTTGTTGCTAAGTAAACCATGCCCTAGTTAATCAGATCATAAGAATGCGCTTCACCTGACAACCTCTATTGATGCCTTCTCGGGGGTCAGTAACATTGGATCCCACTCTTTCTGGCTTCCCAATCCCACCGCTCCAAAGTAGGACTGCCCTCAATTGCTCGTCATCCTATGGAGGAAGAAGAAATGGAAGGGGAGGTAGGAAGGAGAAGAGGAGTGGGAGGAAAGTAAGTGGATAATAGGGTCAAAAAGAAAAGACGTGAACTTAGAAGACATATGACGAGAGGGGTCCGCACAATGACTGAGACCAAGGACTGATGGAGATTCTTCCGTCAAATAACTACCTTGCGTGAGATTGGGATTGTGTGATGAATGGTTATTGACTGAGATGTATTGTGAGCAGAATACAATCGAGTGAATTCTAAATCAAATATCTCTCTCTCTCTCTCTCTCTCTCTATATATATATATATATATATATATATATATATATATATATATATATATATATATATATATATATATATAATATTAATCCCATTGAACCTACTTTCTAATTGTTAACCACTACCTACCAAATTGTAATTCATGGACAATTTCAATCGTGGTGTTCATGCTCCATTTAAATCATACCACATGTATCACAGAATCTGAGTTTTTTATTTGGAGCATATCAAATTCGATTATCAAAAGAGACGAGACCATTCAAAATGCAAAAACAAAACAAGTTATCAATTCTCAAAACATCAAACCATTGTAAACTACCATGAACAACAATACCATTCTCGATGACCCCGACGACGTCCTATTTTCACCTTCCTTTCACCTATTTGCGTTGGTGGTATCATATCTTTTAGCAACCCAACCCGAATTTTTCTGTCGCAGTCCTCGTAACGCATGCGGTCCACTAGAAGACGCACCATTTACACTACCATGGAGCTCTTTAACTCACTCACCTTGTCGTCGTCATCCCAATCCACACACTCCAGAAATTTCTTTACATTGCCGATTGCCAATTAGTGTTGTATCCTATCGGCGACTACTTCGTCGTATGTCGTCCCCTCCCATGCCTCGTAACCCTTCATCTCCTTCTTTAACTCCTCACTGACAGCTGTGTCACCGTTGCCACTCCTCCCCTGACCGTGCAACCTTCACCATTGACTGACTATTGGACTCTACCGTGACCTCTGACACAACCTCGGTATGGTTTGTTTTCAAGTAGAGCAACTCCATCGTGTTGGCAGAGTCCGATGCATAGCGGGAACAATGACACGCATAATGAAATATCGGGATTAAAAAGCATACATGTCACATACCTCAACAGACTCACCATGTCCACCTTCATCCATGCGGCTGGTGTATGCCCCTGACTTGATTCCAACCACCTGAACCCCAAGGTCAGCGTACTCTATCTCAACCCTAATGTATCAGAAGACCATGCTCGGGAGCCCCCCAAGACACTTTCCAGAAGCTTCAAAGGAGTTCTCTATCGTCAGGATGAAGGAGAAGGTCCCAGTGATGCCCTAGCGATGACACTCATTAGAGGTGCCCTATGATTTTTGTACTAGAATTGGAATTGATTTGTTATTTTCATATGATTAAATATTACTTTTGGTCTGAAATGGTTTTATGCTATATAATTTCTTTGTATACAACACGATAACTTTTAAGAAAACTTCCGTTGTTTGTTTTTATAATAAGATATATTTTTATTTGGCCAAAAACCCAAAATGGAGCATTTGCCATATTTTATTCCCTAAATGACACGTTCTTGAACGTATTGTCCAAAATGACACATTTGAGGAGCAATGTGTCCCCATCTGTGATGCATTGCTCTCCCGCGAGGCAATGCGTCCCGAAAGCGGACACATTGACCCCAAAATAGGGCAATGCGTCCCGGTTCGGGACGCATTGCCCACCTGTGGGGCCAATGGGTCGCGCGCAGAGACACCCCAAAGGCTAAATTTTACCACACGGGCAATGCGTCCGGGACGGGGACGCATTACTCCCACTCAACACCTGGACCGGCGCAACCCAACGGCTATTTTGTCATTGGGCCGCGGCGCAGTGCCAAGTGGAGGCAATGCGTCACCAACCGGGACACATTTCTCTCCTATAAATTTTGGGCGAAATCAGTACCCCAAACTCACACCATTCTTCATTTTTTTACTCTTGCTCTCTAATCCCATTGCTCTGGAGTTTTTGCTCGGATTTCTATTACTTGCAGGCGATTTCTAGCTTATTTCAAGTGACCTTGGATTTGTTATCTTCTTCGCTTCTTCTACTGCTTGGAGGTGATTCTACTACTGCTTTTCTTTCTCTTCTCATATTCTTTGACTAACAAGGGTGAACTCTCCATTTGAGGTATTTTTTCTACCAAAATTTTAATTTTTTAAACTTGAACTTAACATTAGTATGCAATATTACAACTGAAATAATTGTATTGTTACTCCTTAATTCCACATTACTGAAATAATGATGTAGAAAATGACAATTGAAGGTTAATTAATACCTGAAAAATTATTGTTCGGAATTATAAAATTGTTTTTATGAAATGTTAATGTTACTAAAAAATAGCAAATTTTTGTTCTGAAATGTTAATGTTACTTAAAAAATAGAAAAATTATTGTTCTGAAATGTTAATGTTACTAAAAAAATAGTAGAATTGTTGTTCTAAAATGTTAATGTTATAGAAAAAGTAGTAAAATAAATTTAATTCCAAATTCAAAATTATTGTTCTAAAATCTTAGCTACTCATTTTAAAAATGATGTTACTGTTCTAAAATATTAATTCATGTTAATATAATGTTCTAAAATATGAATTATTATTTTACAATGATAGGAACATGGTATCTAGTTTAAATTCATGAATTGTCAAGGTGTGATATGATGGTCAATTTCTCTCGGATGGGTCTTATTCTAGTCGATTTGTTAGACCCATAAACATTTCACTTATTAATACCCTATCTGAACTAAAATCATATATCTATACAACACTTGACATCAATCCCAACCACTTCTCTATCAAAATATCCTATCTTTTCCCTGAAGAAAATAATATGCTCATACAAGTTGAAGATGATGATGCATATAGAATCTTGTTATCACTTTCAGCTGATTCCTATATTGATGTGTTTCTTGAAAAAACATCTATCCACCAACAACCTTGTTTCATGGGCCTATTGAATCAATTTCAATCTCAATTCCCTCACAATCATTTATGGAGTCAACCACCTCAATTCTGTCAAAGTCATTTAACTGTTGAATGGAGTCAACCACCTCAATTCTCTCAAAGTCATTTAACTACTGAATGGATTCAAGCACCTCAATCCTCTCAAAATCCCACTACTGAGAATGTTGGTGTTGAGGTTGACGAGGGAGATAATGATAGTGATCATGAAGGTGATAATGATAGTGATCACGAAGGTGATAACAATAGTGATATTGAAGGTGGTAATAATAGTGAACCACTTGAGGAGGAGTCATTGATTGAAACTGATGATGAGCACACACATCCATTCCCTGACTCTATTGCAGCATTGCGTTCTATTCCATCCATATTTGACAACCAATGGCCCAAACATGAACACATTGATTCCAACTATGAATCTTTTCAAGGTGATGACTAGGTGGAAGATTTTCATCATGAGCTCTGTCTCAATTACAATCCTTCCAGCACTATTATATATGAGGGTGCTTTATTTGCATCCAAAGCTATACTGGTTGAAACGCTCCAAAAATGGTCGGTACAAAACAATGTCCAGCACCCTACATTACACTCAAATAATCATCATATTAAACTTGTTTGTATCCATGATCAATGATGTCCTTAGAGACTAACCGCTTGCCAGTCCAAAATAGCAGGTGGCATGTGGATGATAAAACGTTGCAAAGCAGGCCACAATTGTGAATTAACTTTTATGAATCATGATCATCACCAAGTCACAACATTTTATATTTCTCGATTGATAATGCCAATCCAAGTATCACGATTGGATATGTCGACACGAGAAATTTGTGAAAAGGTGAATGCTGAACTAAGGATCCATATATCATACAAGAAGGCATATCTAGCGAGGAGGAAGGCTATCTTTAAAATATTTGGAGACTGGGAATCATCATATCATAGTTTGTTGTCGTTCGTGATTTCTCTGACACAATATATTCCAAGAACTATATATGCCCACCTTATTGATGATTATACCCTTCAAACTAAAGGCTCTCGTAGATTCAAGCGGGTGTTTTGGGCATTTGGTCTAGCTGTGAGGGGTTGGGCCTATTGCAGGCCTGTTCTTACTATTGATGGCACATTTTAAATAGGAAAATTACTGGCATACATCTCATTGCATGTGGCATAGATGTTGATAATGGTCTATTTTCATTTGCTTTTGTTGTTGTCAAGAAAGAAAATAAGGACTCATGGGAGTGGTTCTTTGGTTGTCTACAAACTTGTATTCTAATCATTCCACGATGTACACACTTGTGTATTATTTTTGATCGAATGAGTGGGTTTTTTCCAGCACTTGAATCAAAATTTGATTGGGCTCAACATCATTATTGTCTTTGACATCTTCGGGAGAACTTCCATAAGCAGTTCAAGTCCCAGGAGTTGAGGGAGCTTTTATGGAAGGTGGGATCCACAACTGATACACATGAATTTGATCATCATATGACTGTTATAGAAACCATAGAACCAGTAGAAAATGCATATTTACTAAGGCAAAATCCAATACTTTAGTCTCTCACATATGACAGAGCAACCATGTTGAAGGGTGTAATGGAGTCTTTAAAGGTGTTAGAGGTTTTCCAATATAGGCGTTAATTGTTACCACATACTATCACTCCATGATCATGTGTCTGGAGAGGCGTAATCTCGCAAATAAACATGCATAAGATGGACTGAAATGACCCTTGATAGTTCATGATAAGCTTTATAATGTTTGAGAGGATGCAAAAAAACTGACAATACACATCCGTGTGAACAATGATGAATGGCTTGTAGGTGACATGGATGGACATAGATTTCAAGTAATAGTGCGTCCAAATGGTGGAAGTCAATGAAGTTGTGGTTTTTCACAACAATGGCATAATCCATGTTCTCATGTTTGGGTAGCTGCAGACTCTGTCAATTGGGATCTTGATGCACTTGTGAGAGCATATTATACAAATGAGGCTTATCTAAATGCATACATAACTGAATTTCGTGGTATTCCTGACAAGAGTTATTGGCCTCAATTTGATGAAAGTAGAGGTATTTATCCCTTATTACCCCATAGGCAACGAAGGCAAGCTAGAAGACCAAAGAAAAAGAGAAGGCCTTCAACTATGGATGTTGATCCAAATCAGTATACATATCACTGTCATAAGTGTGGCATAAGGGGCCATAATAGACACACTTGTCCTAATGTAATATGATGTCTGGTCATGTAATGTTTGCTATTTTAATTTACTCAAGGAATGTAATGTTTGCAATTTTAGTTTGTTCAAGACATGTAATGTTTGCAATTTCAATTTAATCACGTCATGTAATGTTTGCAATTTCAATTTACTCAAGTCATGTAATGTTTGTAATTTCACTAAAAGAATGAATTTATAATGGTTTTTTATAGATGGCTCATCAAAGGACATGGACATTTCACATGTCCGTAGAGTTAATCCAAATAATAGCTACAAAGTGCCTATAGGGAAAAATGGCCCATCAAACTCTATTGGATGATGATTGAAATGACGTACCAGATTTGTTGTACAACAAGTTAGGATTTATAGTTACAAAAGAATAAGAAAAATTTCATTGGCAATTTTTAAAGCAAATGGTTCACATGTATGAAGAACTTCTTGAGCTACCTGGTTGGTATTGGGATCATATGAAACAGAAAGCAATGCCAATTAATGAACAAGTTAAAAACCAATTAGTTGTATCACATCCAAAGATACATTGAGTTGTATATCAAATGTGGCCATTTTATGAACCTCTAGATGAGATATTGAATCAAATGCAGTGACGAATTATTGTAATATTTCTCTTTTAGTAGTTCATGTTGTATTTTAATATTATTTGGTAGTTCATGTATTTGAATTAATTTCATCTTATCTAATGAAGAATCTTGACAAACTTATATGTTGTACAATATTTGCACTTATATGTTGTACAATATTTAATGTAATATTTACAATTTTTATAGAATTGGCTTCTAGACTGACCTTCCGACTCTCCCAGCACCACATCATGTTGGCACAATGGCCTATTATTGACTTGAATGTTTTAGAAAATATTTCCATTGTTGGTTTTGGGCTTGTTCATAGGCTACCCTCTATCCACCTTGACCCCACATTAATCACTGCATTAGTTAACTGGTTGGACAATACTAGCAATATTTTTAGATTTCCCCCGTTTGAGATGATTGTAATACTTCAGGATGTTGCAATGCTTCTAGGTCTTAGGATTGATGGCCCACCTGTTATAGCTTCTTATCCTATACGTGTAAATGAGGGGCAATTTTATTCTTGGTCTCACCTTTGTGACAATTTATTAGGAGATATACCAGATGGGATGTCTAATGGGCATATCTCCTTGATTTGGCTGCGTGAGAACTTCATAGATATGGATCTGACCGTGGGTGATGAAGAGAAACAACTAGAACTGAGGACAAGGTACACCAGGGCATATCTCCTATACTTATTAGGTAGTTACCTTATCCCAGATAGTACTGGGGATAGAGTGCATGTTAGGTACCTCCCTCTTGTGTCTGATTTTGCACGTTGTGGCACTCTATCTTGGGGTGTTGTAACTCTAGCTTACTTATATAGGGAGTTGTATAAGGCTACCACCCGGTCCAGGAGAACTACCCATCTATCAGGTTGTATCCGTCTATTGCAGTTGTGGTGTTGGGAGAGGTTGGGAATTGGACACCCAGGTTCAATTGTTATGCACTGGGGGGAGTGGCCAGAAGATGTTCCCTTGGGTTACATGTAAATATCTACATAATTAATTTTTATATTTGTCCAAACATTATGTAGTGTTTATCTAAATTTAGTTTGTCAATTTAATAGGTGGCCTACCTTTGTCCAAAGGAGTGACACTATCAGGGGAACAGTCCAGTTTTACGATTCATTATTTGACTATTTTACCCTCACAGGTATAACTTACTTACCTCTACTAACATGTTTATGTTATATGTTTTATTTATTTGTAATTTACTCTATTTTATGTGATACATGTTGTCTATATGAATAACAGATAAATTTGACTCCTTACACTGCCGATGTTCTCAAGAGATTGCCTTCCATTTTTAGAGAGGGTAGTGATGTTTGGTTGGCACGAGTGCCTTTGCTGTGCTACACAATAATGGAGTGGCACTTCCCCTATAAAGTACTTGGACAGTTCGGCTTTGTTCCAGTACAACCTACTCTTGAGCTTTCGTGGCTTAGCTGGATAGATGGGAGGAGTCATGCGGGTCAGGATTGGCTGCTTCATTATAGACGGGAGGTACAACTGTGGAACAACAGACGTGAGAGCTTAGTTCCCGCTCTACCAGCTGATATAGTCTTCAGTCCTCAGGTTCACTACGCATGGTATCATCCCCAGTACATCGTGCCCCCTCCATCTATGCCTCCAGCCACATACTACATGCAAAGTTATCGCCAACAAGAATTTGTGAGTATCATTAATATTTTTTAACAAACTATTATTTTTATCTTTGTTATTTGTAATATATGTAATTGGTCTTTATTATGTGTAAATACTTTGTTTTACAGGTGCAAACACAGGTGGCAATCTGAGCGGCTTTAGATCACGCCCCTGCATAGATTAGAGACAACATCTATAGCATCCAAGGGGCTTACTTTGACAGTCTTCCCGACAATGCTCAGCCGTAGGATCCCATACCCACTCATACCATAGCCCCTGAGCCCACTCCTACTCCTACTCCTACTCCTACTCCTACTCCTACTCCTGTACTTACTGCTCCCGAGCTCACTCCCACTTCTCAGTTCATGGGATGGGGACATACAAGCCCATACTTTGGAGGAGTTGGTTCTTATTCTTCATTCATCACCCCACATCAACTAGCATCCTACCATGGAGCAATTTCTTCTTTTGTTCCATAGACTCCATTCCCACCACCAGTTATTCATGAGAGACAACCACCACCTTATGCCACATATTCACCTACTCCATTTGATTTCTTAGGATGCACCCTAGATGATGCATCCTATCCTAGTTTTCAGAGACCCCTCACCCCACCTCCACCTTATCATTTCTACCCTGATGCTTGCCAACATGCTCCTACACAGTTGTTCCCAGTTCAGGCATCTCTAGATGACATCAGTACAGAGGAGCCATATGTAGAGTGAGATGGGCGAGGATGTCATGGGCGAGGAGGATGTGCTTAGTTTTTTATATATTGTACTGTGTTGTATGTATTCCTTTGTGAAGACATCTATTGTATGTGGATCAATCATATTATGATATCATATTGGTTCATTTTGGATCTATCATATTGTTCTGTTGTGTTTCTCGTCATGTTGGTTCATGTTTTAACCTTGTTTTTAATTTCTATCTCATTTTTTTGGATTAAGTTCTTATTATATAATCAATTAGGAACCAACTGATGTTTGTTGCAATACCACTTATATTTTCCATATGCATGTTACGAGCTATTAAAATTGACAAATTTATAATAATTGGATATATAATAGACATCCAAATACTAGTGAACGAATTGTAAATGTAAAAATATAATCAATATTGGTAATATACATATCAATAACTATGAAAGAATATCAGTGACTGTAAAAATATTTGAAAAAAAATAATGTGTCCTGCCTGGGGACGCATTGGTGCAATGCGTCCTGCATGGGGACGTATTGCTGCAATGTGTCCCCGGCTGGGACTCATTGGTGCAATGCGTCCGCTTCCAAGATGCATTAGATCACGAGATAACAATGTGTCCCAGAAGGGGACGCATTGCTCCCCAAATGTGCCATTTTGGGTAATAAGTTCAAGAACGTGCCATTTAGGGAATGAAATATGGCAAATGTGCCATTTTAGTTTTTTGGCCTTTTTATTTCATAAACATTTTTATGTTTTTATTACTTGTCTGATACTGTAATTACATAAGTATTAAATTATAATATATGTACAAAACAATCAAATTAATCCTCAATATACTTTTCTTGTGTAACATGTGTTTTTATTACTTTATTGATTGATTTGTTACTTTTAATGATAATATACTACTTTTTATCTCAAGCAATTACTCTTTATACCACAGTTAAATTTGGTGCTTCAATATTATACCCAAAGAACATTAGACATCTACATGTAACATATTCATTGCTACACATCCCAGACTGAGAGTACTCTCGATACTAATTGATGCCACTTCTTTGCATTGGCGTGACATCCACTCCCAAAACTCTTACATAGTGGAACATGATATTCGCCTCGGTCAATGTCATTCGAATACGACAACAATTTACACTGTCATGTTTTTCTTATACATTTAGTCTTCAACAACGTTTTGTGCCTGTAGTGTACATATGGCGTATAACTTGTACTTTATAAATACTTCTTGAAATTACCGATCAGTTTGAGAAGGAGGTTTATCAAGAGATCTCATCAGTGTCCTAGGTTGTCCATGAAACAGGCTTTTGTAGGTACTTTTTGAAGTCCTTAGTAGGCATAGTTGTGTTTAGCGTTGGTATTGTTACACACAATGAACTGTTCAATATTTTAAAAAATGAAATAATAAATGAATTGATCAAATTTTTAGAAATAATAAATATATGCATTTACATTTGATGTAATTATACCCACAGAAGAAATTAAGGAGTAGAAACTGGGCAAAAAAATCAAAATAAATGAGTTATAGAAAAAAATTGACCAAAATATATGAGTTTGGACCAAAATCTCCTGAATAGACGAGTTTGAAGGAAGGAAAGAGAGTGGAGACGTCATTTGATTAAGAATCTCCAATATGATTGGTCCACGTCATTAAAAAAAAAAATTGGAACAGTCAGCATGCACCCCCTGCCACATGGCGGTCCCGATATGAAAACGCCTAATGGAATGGCGACTTCACTCCTGGGCTGCCACATGGCGCAGCTGCTTCACAAACTGTTTCGTTTTATTTTTTTTTAAATGTGATACCATGTATTTAACTAATTTGTATTGTTTGTATTTTAATTAACATATATTGTTTACATTAATTATTTCTTTCAATAAATCAAAATATTATTTAATATTAATAATATAATCAATGTATGATATTTAATAGTATGTTACATTTTAATATATTTATTTATAAATTCATTAATTAACGGTATATTTAATGACATATGCATACATATGTTGTATATAGATATATTTATGAGTTGAAAATAATAATTTTTGTAATAAATTTTAAAACTATATGATACAGATATTATCAAAATATTGTATATAAAGATCAGGTTACACAAATAATTACTATATTAATTAAATAACATTTATATGTATATTACACAATATAAATAATGTTCAATATCAAACAATAGTGTGTGTACACACATTTTATATATGTAATATATTCAATTTATTGGATTTGGATTGTATATCTGATACCAAAAAAGTAAAATGTTAAATATATATAATTGTATGCATATACCTACAATATATCATTACATATATATATATATATATATATATATATATATATATATATATATATATATATATAATTTGGATTTGGAACTTATGTAACAATTTATTATATTTAATTGATATAAGTTAAAATATAATAATTTTGTGTATATATCTTTAATATATTTTTAATAACTAAATATAGAAATATGAATCTATAATAGATAAAAAATTAGTGAAATTGCATATATCTATTATTAATATTAATGTGCATAGTATAATATATTATCATAATATCTAAAAATATTATATATATATAAATATATATATGTATATATATATTTGTATATATTCATGTATATATATATATATATGTGTGTGTGTGTGTGTGTGTATATATATGTATATGCATCTATATGTATATAAATGTATACGTATATAAAGTGTTGGATAGGCAGCGCTGCTCGGTTGCTCTGGTGATCGCCCTTGCGATCTAGGGTTAGTGCGGGATGCCCTTTGGCTTGGGGGGGGCGCGGCCGCGGCTGGTGGTTTCTTCCCCTACCCCCCAGGCCTCTTCCTGCCTCGACCTGCCTCAACTGTGCAATCATTTCAACACCTTCAGCTGGGCCTGCTGATTGCCGTCCTCTTACAACGAGTTTCTGGGGTGGCGGTGGAGCTGGGATAGGCGTTCTCTAGGGTGGTTTTTCACCTGACGGGGGACTCACCTTTTGTGCCATGTGCTTGGTGTTGCTGGCCTTTGTAGGTGTCTGCCGTGTCGGGCTGGGTGACGACTTGGTTCTGAGGAGCCGAGGTTTCTTCCCCCTTTCTGTTTCTGCTCTGTCTCGTTTGGTTCTTGCTTCTTCCGTTTTTTTATCGTGTCTGGTGGTTGGTTTGGTGTCTGTGACAACTTCGTCTTGTTTTTTAGTCAACGGCCTCCGACCTTGTTGTTATTCTGGTTAGTCTCTCCTTTGTGGGAGCAAGGAGCCCCTGTTTTAATGGTGCTCCTTTTTATCTCAGTCTGTTTTTTATCTGTGGTGGTCGTTTGTTGGTCGTAGTCGTGCCTCGGGTTCCTTTTTGGGTGGAAAGTGTGCTCAGGCACCCCCTTGGTGCTTCAGGCAGAGGAGGAGTAAGTTGGGTCTGTGCTTTGTGTGGGTCTTCTGCCCTCTATTCGTAGTGGTGTTCGGGAGTGGTGGTGGAGTTCCCGTCACCCTCTACTCCCCACCCTTGTATCCACATGAGCCATCCTTCCTCTGTATCTGCATTGCTGGGGTTTGGCCTCCTTCCCGGGGCTCCTGGTTGGTGCAACCTTAGTGCTTGTCGCTGGTAGTTGTGTTTCGCGTCCTGTTTTGTGGAGCATTGTATCTGGGTGTTGTTAGGTCTGTGTCGTAGCTTTGGGGTCGAGCTCTTTGTCTGGTAATCTTTCGTTGTCTTCATGATGGTAATCTTTGTTAGCGGCTTTGCAAACTCCTCTCTAGATGTACTCATAGGTTCTTGTAGATTGATGAATTCCATCCCAGATAGTTGTTTTAGACAACCACTACAAGAGGTGGACGGTGCAGAAGCGTACCTATCACATCCCAATCTGAGCCTTGTGTTATGTCCTTCCACAAAAGGAGTTGTTTCTTGGTTACTTGATGAGAGATGTCTATGTTGTAGATGTCGTATGGCTTACTTTTAATTATATTGAGCTATTTTCAAAAAATATGTATTCGTATATGTATATGTATGTACATATATATGTATATATATACACATTATTCTTTTTGATACTATAGTAATATACTATCCTATGTACATTAATATTAATAATATATACGACATTTAATTAAAAAATTATCTATTATATGTTCATATTTCTATATTTTTATTGATAAAATATCAAAGATATATGCACACAATTATTGTATCTAGATATATTTATCAATTAAATATAATAATTTTGTACATAAATTCTAAATCCAAATCCAAGTCCAATAAAAATATATGAATTCTATATTACATATCTGCAATTATATTTATTGAACAATTTTTTTTTTGGTGTCAAATATAAAATCCAAATCCAATAAAGTAAAAATATTATATATATAAAGTGTGTGTATACACAACAATGTTTTATATTAAATGTTATTTATATTGTGTTATATATATAAATATTATTTGATTAATATAGTAATAATTTGTGTGACATGATCTTTAAATACAACATTTGGATAATATTTTGTATCACACTAATAAATTATTATTTTCAACTCAGAAATATATCTATACACAACAAATGTATGAATATGTCGTTAAATATATCCTTAATTAATGAATTTTTAAAATATATACTAAAATTTAATACACTATTAAATATCAAACATTGATTATATTATTAATATTAAATAATATTTGATTTAGAAGAAATAAATAATTAACATAAAACAATATATGTTAATTAAAATGTAAACAATACAAATTAATTAAATACATGGTATTGAAGATTTTGAAAAAATAATAATACAAAACGGTTTTTGAAGTGTTTGTGCCATGTGGCAACCCAGGAATGAAGATGCCATTCCATTTGGCATTTTCATTTCTGGACTGGTAAGTGGCAGGGGCGCAGGCTGATTGTTTCTATTTTTCTTATTTTAAATGACGAGAACCAATCATAATGGAAACGCCAGATCAAATGGCGTCTCCACTCTATTTCCTCCCTCAAACTCGTCTATTCTGGACATTTTGTTTCAAACTCGTATATTTTGATCAATATTTCTCTAAAACTTGTGTACTTTGATTTTTTCCCCTAGAAACTACAAATCTTGTGTTCTCATTTTTCTACAGATGGATAGATTTTTTTTATCATTGGTGCATTTCATTAAATAGATAGTCAAATCTGGTTCTTTTTTTGTTATCCATTTGGTTTCCTATCAGTGTCTTCTTTTTCAATCATCTTTTTTTGTGTGATTTCAAGCATCTACATCTTCGTAGACTAGTTTTTATTATTTATTTTTTGATGTGTAAGTCGTTGTGGGTTTTCAGGAAAAGTGTTGTGAGGACCAAAAGGTAAGTACAAGGACTCATTCTAGAGGAGTAGAACAATAATAAGAGATTACTGATGCCACTCTGAGTTTCTGAAGGTTTGTGCTTGACTGTCCATGTATCTTCCTCATTGTCCACTTCTTACCTCCAAAAGCACACTAGAGCAAAGGGCCATTTTTTCTACCGAGGTTCTTTTTAACTATTGTGGTTTGTAATCCATGTACTACCGCTATTGAAAGTGGCTGGAGGAGAAGCTATTCCCTATCATCCTATTCAATTTTCAGCCCATTGAGCACTAAAATAATAAGCACACAAATTCCCTCGATCCCAAAACCAACTTTCTGTTCTAAGCATTATTTCTATCGTCTTGAACATTCTTTTCCACAACCCCCTTTTCTACGGTGACCGTTCCCCCTCCCTTACCCCTTAGCTTCCATGATTATCCGTTCTTTGTCAGATTCAATTATCTCATCGCTCCCACTGTAGGAATCGTAGGTGGTCCAACAAAAGGCCTCTACTAATAAGAAAGGAAAGAGTCATAGGGGCTAAAAGCGACGAAGGCTAACTAAATCACCCCATTAGAGCACAGCTGGGTCCTTCCCCAAATGGACTCTTCTACACATATAGCTAGTAGTTTTTGGCCCATAGACAAGTGTCTCACCATGGCTATCCTGGTTGTCAGCTGGCGGATCCCAGGCATGATCCAAGTCATGTTCTATCTATTGTAAGGTTCAGTAACTTGCTTAATGAGTTGAATAAGATTAATTACCTTAATTGAATGCTTAGATCCCTAATATAACCTTGTGATATACTTTGAAATAATTATACAAGCTTAAGTTTCAAATTTGGTCCAATTTGTATACTTTTTGAGCAAGTTATGCAATTTTATGTACATTTTAGACTTTTCTACAATATATCCAATTGAGGAGTTTTCTTTGCAGTTTATCACATACAGTATGTTCCTTAGATGTTATATTATCATTCTTGAGTATTTTTATCCATGGGGATCCTATTTGATCCATTGTTTGAAGGTGTTTTCCTCAAGGGTATTTTAGGGTTTACCCCTTCATGGATGAGCTACCTTTATTAGCTACCAATTAATGAATTATGTGATTGGCTGGGAAATTCGAAAAATAAAAGATAAACATGTCTATATGGACAATTGGAGAGATTCTTGTGTGTGCTTGTATATTATTAATAGTTTAAGGCCATAGACACATGGGGAAATTACTTTTACACGTCATCCTTGCTTCCATCCTTATCCATGGGCTATATTTACCTCTTCCTTGTCTAAGTACAAAACTATGCTTGCTTTCTCTTTCCTCTACCCTGGAGCAACGACTCCACTCTATTTTTCTACAAAACCAAGGGCTCTAAGGTAGAGGATAGCCTCTTTTTGGAGAAGAACATCTCCTAGATCTCCATCTAGCCCTACCTAGTGTTTCTAAGGTCATCTTCTAGGGATTTTGACCAAGGAAAGTTGTCTTCTTCCTTCCTTCTGCATTTCTCTTTCTCTTCTCCTTCCTTAAACCTTCCTCCAGGTCAGATCTTCCAGGTCAGAACCTTGTTGTTCCATGGTGAAAGTAGCTCTAGAACTCAAAAATATATCCTTCTTATTTCTTTTTCAAGGGTTTTACTTCTTTGAAGAGAGAAGTGCCTATTTGGCCGAGTTCAGATCTGAATCCAAGGTTTTCTTTCCATATTTTCTCAAGATTCATACTATTTGGGATCTGACCTACTCTATAGAGGTGAGTTATATAACATTCTTCACTTATATTGCTTACTAGAAGCTTGTTAGTTCATGTTAATGCTTTAATGTGATTATCTTACCATAAAGAAACCATGCTTGTTTAGAATTACGAATTTTTGTAGTGTTTCCTATTGTGTTCCAGTTCTATATGAACTTGTAAACATGTGTGTGACCTTTCTAAGGTGTAACATGATCTGGGACAGGTTAATACCATCAACATATGGTGCTAAGCACAAAATAATTGATGGTTCAAATTAGGGTTTTCAAGCTATTTCCTTCGCTATCACACAACCGATGGTCATTCCATTCAATAACCAATGGTGTTGCTATCTTGGCAATTGATATTCGTGATCAAGGGTGTCAAATTTATGGTGAAAACCTACGGTCACCCCGTTAGGTCAGGTTTTGGCTCAATTAGACATTTAATTATCATCTACTAAGTATTCTAATAATGTTATCAATCGATGATGACATTAGCTTAATATTTGATGGTGTTAATTGAATGTATTACTAATATAACAACCAATGGTGACCTAATGATCACAATTAATGGTGGCTCAGTTCATCATCATATATGATGAGTTATTAATGTAATTTTAGATTTGACTAAACCTTAAACTAATGGTTCCTTGATTCAATTCATCTAATGGTTAGACCTATACTTCAATTGATAACCTTGAACAGTGAACCTAATATAATGAATAATGTTTGATGCTTCAACATACTATGGATTAAAATAAATCACATGGTATCATATGTGGGTCCTAGTTATGATAATTCAATGGTCCAATACAAATAATTTTTAGTCTTACCTTTGCCATCATATATTTATATTTGATAAATCACTATAATAAGTGGATGGGTAACTCCCAAGTGATCGAGTTTTTTATACCTAATCTTAATGTAATTATATGATGTTGATTGGTTATAATCAAACCTCTTGAATGATTAATATGATAATGAATTACACTCTTCTTGTGTTGAAACCACAATGTAGTACTATTTGAATATCACAGTGCCTTGCCATGTATTCTATGGACACATATGTGCTAATGATGTTTTGAACCTTGTTGAAGGCATGGAATCGTGATGATAACCTTACAATGAATAATGTGATGGTCTGAACGACCTTTGGGCATGTTTCAAGCCATGGTTGAGGTGAAATCCTCTTCATGTTCCAATAAGGGTTAAAACCTTGGAACTCGTGATAAGATATTGGTATCTTGTAAAAGTATGCTGATAAGTGTGGTCCATTAATTTGCAATGAATGATAGAATGTGGTAATGTGATTAAGATTTATATCTCAAATGTTTTATATCTTTTGAAGTTGTTATACATATACTCTTGTTAGAAAATAATTAGGGTTTGAATGTCCATTTGTATGATTTGTCCTTAACTCACCCAAATGGCATAACTAATTAAGTGAAACTTTAATCATGTAGTGCCCTTTGCCATAGATCTATCTAAGTATCAAAAATTTCCAAATAGTAAAATGTGTATTCCTAAGGGATACTCAGAGCGCATACTAATGAGTATGCGGGGTGCTTGTCATCCTGAATTCAAGTGTTAGGGAGGATGACAATGGTCATACCTAGCCCTCAGTTTGAGAACAGATACAGTCGTGCCAGAGTATATATATATATATATATATATATATATATATATATATATATATATATATATATATATATATATTATGAGATTGGAGGACAGTTGTGGTTGTACCTCAGATGGTAGGGTATGCATACACACCTCCTTTCACTAGTTCCGTGACATGTACCAAGGATGAACTAGGTTGGTAGCAGCTTGACCTTATGTGTCATTGTAGAAGATTAGGAGTCTGACTCTTCCTAGATCTTGTATGGCACTGATTTCAACTTAGTAGTGGTCAGTTGGGACTTGAGTGGTATTTCTAAAATCCCTCCGGGCAATATAATTTAGAAGTGATATAAGCCATGTAGTATATTGGCTATGGTTAAATACGTCTCACATTGTTTGATTAGTATTTTACTTGTCGTTATACTACTCAGTGTTTACAAGTTGATATCATATGACCTTTGAGTAATTATACTTCTTGTCAAGTTAATTTTCTTAATGGACTAGTATTGTTAACCTATTCAATCTGCTTAAATTTCTTATTCATTACTATATATGCTCATTTCATTTACTGTCAATCAATATGTTATAATCAATATATGATGGAGAGAGTTATATCTCTCACTAGGACTGGGTCTCACCTGTGGGTCACCACATTTTTTTTAGGTGGTTGCAGGCAACGAGGTTGAGGTCACACTGTGGAAGAGAACCAACCTGGTGATGAATAGATTTTGATGGTTAGTTAGTTGTAGATGTTAGTAGTAGAGTCCTAGTGTCGTACATGTACTCGCATGTCCAGTTATGGGATCTATTTTTTTTAGATGATATACTCATATCGACATGAGATTTTGGTTGTATGCCAACATTTGTAAATATATGGCATGTACATGTAAACTATATTTTGTATGCAAGATGTGACTGAGGTATTTTGACCCATATGAGAATATTTTTTTACAATGTATGAGAATGGAATGATGGACCTTTGCGTAAATGTTCTAGAGTTCATTTACATTGTTGAAATTGGTTTTAATTACTCTACATCTTTGACTATGTGATTAATTAGTAGTTGAGTATGTTTTGTGTTTTGAGTAATCTCGTTTAGCGTGATGAGGTGTCACAGTTAAGTTGGTATCAGAGCTCTAGGTTTACTAAGTCTATAGGGACATAAGGCTTATGTTTGAGTGTGTTCCTACTTATCCAACATATCTGATCATAGTTTATGCTTATGCAGATATGTTTGGAGTACATGAGGAACACGTTGAGAGTAGCTATGTTGCACCAGGATGAGGTGCTAGTAGGCAGTCATACGATGAGAGATTGCTAGAGGAAGGGTCAGAGTAGCCCGCAATGCCTCATATAAACCCGACAATGATGGCCAATCTTGAGTTTCGGTCTATGTTTAGACAGATGATGGCCACAATTACACATATCATTGACAGAGTGCCATCACCTCAAGCTTGGGTAGCTGCCTCTAATGTGAATTCTGAAGGTGTCAGGAAGACATTTAAACGTCTTAGATGTGTTGGGCCAATTGAATATGCTGGTACTTCTGATCCAGCAGAAGTGACATGTGGTTGAATGATTTGGAAAAGTTGTTCAAAATCCTAAACATCACTGAAAAGACAAAGTGAAGCATGCAATATACCTGTTGAAGAGTAGTGTTTGCCACTTGTGGGTCATAGAAGAGGAGAAAAGGAAAGGAGTTGTGATAGGATGGGAGGAGTTTCAGAGGGAATTTTTCGGCCTATATTTTCTAGAGACATGCCTAGATGAGAAAATGTCTCAGTTCGAGAAGATTCGTTAGCGAGCTATGACTATCAATGAATATGAATCAAAGTTTATGGAACTTCTGAGGCTTTGCCCACACATGGAAGCAACAAACAAGGAAAGGTTCCAGAGATTTAAGAAGGGTCTGAGTACGGAGTTGACTACTACAAAATTAGCCTTGGAGAACAGGAAAAGATTTTCCACCTTTGTGGAATCTGTTAGGAGTATTGAGAGGTCTGCCATAGAGAAGCGTGAAGCTAATGCTAAGAAGTGACCTATGTAGTTTCAAGGGAAATCATCTAGAGACTTTAAGAAGCCAAGGTTTTTCCGACTGTCGTCGTAACCAAGGTCAACCTTCACTGAACCAAGATCACATGCATTATCACAATGGACCCCGAGTAGGGGTAGAGGTCATAGTTTTCCACCGATAGGTGCTTGTAGTTCATCATGAGTCTCAGTTATAAGACCATTTAGACCATAGAGTGATAAATGAGTGTGTCATCAATGTGGACATACATGGTATATTAGATGGAATTTCCCTATGAAGGTTGAGGAGGTGACTCTACAGCCAAGGAAGAATCAACCGGGATCAAAACAATGACATTTTGATACTGGTAGTGGTAGAGGATGTGGTCAGGCATCCCATTTAGGATCCTCATGACAGGTGAGCAGAGGACATGGATGGCAGTAGGCGACAACAAGGTTCTATGCCATGACTTAGCCGGAAGCAGTGGTCAATCTATGAGTTGTGATAGGTTAGATGGAACTATTTCATTCTGATTTTTCTGCTTCTTGTTTCGTATATGTGTTAGTAGATTTGTGTGTGACACACTTTTTTATCACCAAAGTGGTGATAAGTAGTTGCTATCTACCTATTAGTCTTAGATCTGATAGCCTGTGGCTAGAGACTCCTTCCGCTGAGTTGCGGGAAGTGTGCCCTTCTTGCGTTCTTTCTTTTTCTGGACACAACATTCAAGTGGATCTTTTGCCACTTGATATGCAATGTTTTGATGTAATCCTAGGAATGCATACCTTGGAAAGATATAAGGTAAACTTGGAATGTAGTACTAATGTGGCGATGTTCCATGATGGGGAGGTACAGTGGATTTTCCAGGGTGATAGGAAGACTCTTCCTACATGTTTGATGTCATGTATGACAGCTAATAGGTTGATTAGACAAGGATGTGAGGCTTTCTTAGCTCATGGTATGGATTCCAAGGTGGGAGTTCCTAGTATACATGATGTACCAGTGGTGTGAGAATTTAAGGATGTCTTTCCTGAGAAATTTCCTGGCATTCCCCCTCCTAGAGAGATTGAGTTTGAGATCAATCTTATTCCTGGATCACAACCCATAGCACAATAAGAATATAGAATGGCACCAACAGAGATGCAAGAAATAAATAAATAGTTACAAGAACAATTAGAGAAGGGTTTTATCTGGCTGAGCACTTCCCCTTGGGGTGCTCCCGTGTTGTTTGTTAAAAATACGGATGGTTCAATGAGGCTGTGTATAGACTACATACAACTCAACAAGGTGACAATAAAGAATAAGTATCCTTTGCCGAGGATTGATGATATTTTTGATCAGTTAAGAGGTGCCACTCTATTTTCAAAGATGGAGCCAAGGTCAAGTTACCATCAGTGAAGAATTAAGACTGATGACATACCCAAGTTAGCTTTTAGGACTAGGTATTGTCATTATGAGTTTGTGGTTATGCCATTTGGGCTAACCAATGCACCTGTAGCTTTTAAGGATCTGATGAATAGGGTGTTTTGACCTTATCTTGATCAGTATGTTGTCATGTTCATAGATGATATACTGATATACTGTAAGGATAGTCAGCAACATGAGCAACACCTATGCCAGGAATTGACTTTGTTACGGAAGCATCAACTATATGCTAAGTTCAACAAGTGTGAATTTTGGTTATCTGAAGTGTCTTTTTTGGGTCACGTTATATCTACAAAAGGTGTTTGTGTTGATCCCAAGAAAGTGGAATCAGTACTAGAATGGGAACAACCCAAGACACCAACAGAGATCTGTAGTTTCCAAGGTTTGGCAGGCTACTACAGGAGGTTCATCAAAGACTTCAGTTCTATAGCGTTACCCCTAACTAGGTTAACCAGGAAGGATGTTCCTTTTTCTTGGAATGACAAGTGTCAACGTACTTTCTAGATGTTGAAATAAAAGTTGACTAGTTCACTGGTGTTAGTACTACTAGAGCAAGGGAAAGGCTATATTGTCTTTTGTGATACTTCAAAGAATAGGTATGGATGTGTGTTGATGAAGGATAAAAATGTGATTTCTTTTACTTCACGACAACTTAAGAAACATGAGGATTATTAACCAACACATGATCTAGAGCTTGTAGTTGTGGTCCATGCCTTAAAGATCTGGAGACACTATCTTTATGGAGAAAAGTGTCAGACCTTCGCCGACCAAAAGAATCTATAGTATATCTTCTCAAAATTGGTGTTGAATATGAGGCAGAGGAGATGAATGGAGCTGATTTAGGATTATGATTGTACAATAGACTACCATCCAGGGAAAGAAAATGTGGTAGCTATTGCATTGAGTAGAAATTCATCTTCATTATCAACGGTAGATAATGCACAATAAAATTCCTTGATGTGCTAGATGAATGTACAGTTAGTGTCTCTTCGCCAGATGAATGTACAGCTAGAAGTTTCCTTGCTGGCAGGATTGTTGGCACAATTACAAGTGAAACCCACCTTGAGACAGTAGATTCATGATTCACAATAGAATGATATTTTGATACAGAATATCTGATCAGGGTTTGGCAGTTAAACGTATGATGGCTTTTATGATGCAGATGATGGTACAGTATGTTACCACAATAGGACAATAGTTCTTGATGTTGATGGGTTGAGGAAGATGGTACTTGAGGAGGCTCACTCTTCCATGTATGCAATGCATGTTGTAAGTACCAAGATGTACTAAAACTTGAAAGATATGTATTGGTGGCAGGTCTAAAGCGTGATGTGGCAGAGTTCATTGCCAAATGTCCAATTTGTTAGCAGGTGAAGGTTGAGCACTAAAAACCTACATGGTGATTATAACCCTTGCCAATACCACAGTAGAAATGGGATCATATTACTATAGGCTTTGTGGTTGGTATTCCTAGGAAACCAAGGGTCATGATTCCATATGGATGATAGTAGACATATTGACTAGGTCAGCTCATTTTCTGCCCGTTAAGACGAAGTTTACAACAGAGAAATTGGCACATATATATGTTGATGAGATAGTCAGTCTGCATGGAATTCTAGTGACTATACTTTCTGATAGATGTCCATAGTTTACAAGTCATTTTTGGGATCATTTTCATTCAAGATTGGGAACACAACTGAGATTCAGCACAACTTTTCATCTACAGAACGTTGGCTAGTCTGAAAGGACTATTTAGACTTTATAGGATCTCTTGAGGGCATCTGTGTTGTAATTTCTTAGTAGTTGGTATGTAAATCTAACTTTGATAGAGTTTACGTACAACAATAGCTATCAAAGAAGCATACACATGGCTCCTTATGAGGCTCTGTATGGGAAATTATGTCGGTACCCTATTTTGTTGGTATGATACAGGTGAATATCAACTTTTGGGTCCTGATCTAGTATAATAGACTACAGAAAAGACCAAAGTGATACAACAATAGTTGAAAGTAGCCTAGGATAGGCAAAAATCTTATGTAGATAACTGTCTCAGACCACTTGAGTTCCAAGTGAGAGATAGAGTATATTTTAAGGTTTCTCTTTGGAAAGGTGTGCTAATTTTGGAAAGAAGGGTATGTTGGCTCCTAGATTTATGGGAGCATACCCTATCCTAGCTCATGTTGAAAGGTAGCATATAAGTTTGAGCTACCACTAGAGCTACATAGATTGCATAATGTCTTTCACATCTCTATTTTTAGGAAATGTCATCCAGATACTGACCAAACAATCCAACCAGTTGAGGTTGAGTTACATGAGGATATCTCCTATGTTGAAGGTCCTGTGTTGATCCTGGATAGAAGGGTGAAAAAGCTGAAGAGAAAAGATATAATACTAGTGAAAGTTTGGTGGCATCACTGTGGCATAGAAGAAGCTACATGAGAAGTAGAGAATGAGATGCGTAGAAAATACCCATCTCTTTTTGTGTAGGATTTCGGGGCGAAATCTTTGTTAGGGGTTTATAGTTGTAAGGCCCCTGAACTTGCTTAATGAGTTGAATAATCATAATTACCATAATTGAATACTTAGAATCCTAATATAACCTTGTTATATTCTTTGAAATCATAATAAAAACTTAAGTTTCAAATATGGTCCAATTTGGACACCGTTTTAGCAAGTTATGCAATTTAATGTACATTTTGGACTTTTCTACAATTTACCCAATTGAAGGGTTTTATTTGCAATTTGTCACATGCATTATGTTCGTTAGATGTTATATTATCATTATTGAGAATTTTTATCCATGTGTCTCCTAGTTGAGCCATGGTTTGAAGGGGTTTTCCTCAAGGGTATTTTAGGATTTTACCCCTTCATGGATGAGCTACCTTTAGTGTCTACCAACTAATGAATTATGTGATTGGCTCAGAAATTCGAAAAAGGAAAGATAAGTAGGTCTATATGGATGGTGGGGGAGCTTCTTGAGTGTGTGATTGCATATTATTAATAGTTTAAGGCCATAGACACATGAGTAAGCTACTTTTACACCTCATGCTTGCTTCCATCCTAATCGATGGGCTATATTTACCTCTTCCTTGCTCAAGTACGAAACTATGCTTTCTTTCTCTTTAATCTAACTTGGAGAAATGACTACACTCTATTTTTATGTAGAACCAAGTTCTATAAGGTAGAATACAACATCTTTTTGGAGAAGAAGGTCTCTTAGAGCTCCATCTAGCCCTACCTAGGGTTTACAAGGTCATCGTCTAGGGATTTCAACCAAGGCAAGTTGTTTTCTTCCTTCCTTCACTATTTTTCTAGCTCTTATCCTTACTTATTCCTTCCTACATGTAGGAACCTTGTTGTTCCATGGTGAAAGTGGCTCTAGTACTCAAAAATCTATCCTTCTTATTTCTTTTTCTAGGGTTTTGCTTCTTTGTGGAGAGAAGTGCCTATTTGGCCAAATTCAGATCTGAATCCAAGGTTTTCTTGCCCTATTTTCTCGAGATTCTTACTTTTTGGGATCTGACCTACTCTATAGAGGCTATTATTATAACATTTTTCACTTATATTGCTTACTAGAAGCTTGTTAGTTCATATTTATGCTTTAATGTGATGATCTAGGCATAAAGAAACCATTCTTGTTTAGAATTACAAATTTTTGTAGTGTTCCCTAGTCTGTTCAAGTTCTATATGAACTTGTAAACATTCATATGACCTTTCTAAGGTGTAACATGATCCGGTACAGGTTGATAGCATCAACCTATGGTGCTAAGCACAAAATAATTGATGGTTCAAGTTAGGTTTTCAAGCAATTTCCTTCCCTATCACACAACCGATGGTCATACCATTCAATAATCAATGGTGTTGCGATATTGGCAACTAATGTTCGTGATCAAGGGTGTCAAATTTATGGTGAAAACCAATGGTCACCCCCTTAGGTCAGGTTTTGGCTCAATTAGACGTTTAATTATCATCTACTAACTATTCTAATAATGTTAACAATCGATGATGGCATTAGCTTAATATTTGATGGTGTTAACTGAATGTATTACTGATCTAACAACCATTGGTGACCTAATGATCACAATTAATGGTGTATCAGGTCATCATCATATATGATGAGTTATGAATGTAATTGTAGATTTGACTAAACCTTAAACTAATGGTTCCTTAGTTCAATTGATCTAATAGTCAGACCTATACTTCAATTGATAACCTTAAACAATAAACCTGATCCAATGAATAATATTGGATTCTTCAACATCCAATGGATTAGAATAAATCACATGGTATCATATGTGGGTCCTAGTGATGATAATTTGATGGTCCAATACCATTAATTTTTAGTCTTACCTTTAACATCATATAGTTACGTTTGATAAATCACTATAATAAGTGGATGCATAACTCCCATGTGATCTACCTTATTATACCTAACCTTAATGTAATTATATGATGTTGATTGGTTATAATCAAACCTCTTGAATGATTAATGTGATAATGAATTACACTCATCTTGTGTTGAAACCACAATGTAGTACTATTTGAATATCATAGTGCCTTGCCATGTTAATATCTAAGAACATATATGTGCTAATTATCTTTTGAGCCTTGTTTAAGGCATGGAATGATTATGATAACCTTACTATGAATAATGTGATGGTCGTAATGACCTTTGGGCATGTTTGAAGCCATGATTGACGTGAAATCCTCTTCATGTTCCAATAAGGGTTAAAACCTTGAAACTCGTGATAAGATATTGATATCTTGTAAAAGTATGATAATAAGTGTGGTCCATTAATTTGCAATGAATGATAGTATGTGGTAATGTAATTAAGATTTATATCGCAAATATTTTATATCCTTTGAAGTTGTTATACATATACTCTTACCTCATGTTTGGTTCAACGGATACAGTGAAGGATAGCATTCTAATTCCTCCCGCCATCCTTTTCCTATGTTTGGTTTTGACTTAAATGTTATAGGATTAAAATCCAGTCAGTAGCCACATCTCACATATCTAGCATTAAACAAGCCCATGTGGGGGGCCCGGTTTCGTTAATCCCACTAGTTCTTGATCTCAAGGTTTCTCACGGGCGACGGCTGTAGTAGCTAGTTGAACCTTGGTCTCATTCTCTATTCCTTGTCTCTCTCTCCCATGATACCACAACTCTGATTGATTATAAACTCTTTCACCCTGGCATGGCCGCCGCAGTCAATCCAGATCTCTCTCACATGGCACCGATGCTTCCTTAGCATGTCTTCTCATGCAACACCTTTTGTATGGCAAATCTCGGGCTCTGTAACACAGCAATGTGCTTCTTCCCGGTCTCTGCTGGCGATCATTCCCTTCTTACGTGACACCTACAGTGTGGTCAATCTGAGGCTTCCTCTATATGATCCCGACATGACACCAGAACTCCTGGGGAACGATTCTTTGCTTTGGGGGATGGAGACTTCCACGGGGTTGCAGTCACAAATCAGAAGTTGGTTGGACTGCTGGTCACTGACACTCATGTATGCCCATGGATTTGTTGCTAGAATTATTTCTACTGCTACATCACAATCAGACAGTTTTAAGTTGACAAACGTTGCTTGAGTTCTTCTCTACCATCAGTGATAAAAGGCCTGGTGGGATGATCAACATTAAGAACTTTGGAAAATAGTGTTCGATCTGTGCAGTTATGAAGGGGTGCACGACTTAGTCAACAAGTCATCAGTGATTTAATGCAATCACTTTCCAAACATAGGATGGGACGACTTATATCCTTTCATCATTCATTACCCACTGAATCTGGCTCTTTAGTCAATCCTATCCACTTGTCATCCGTTTAACAAAACACACCCACCCTTATGAGAAAAGAATTAGGGGTTGAATCTCCATTTGTATGATTTAACCTTAATTAATCCAATTGGCATAACTAATTATGTTAAACTCTAATCATGTAGTGCTCTGTGCCATAGATCTATCTGAGTGTTTGAAAATGCCAGATAGTGTAATGAGTATTCCTAAGGGATACTCGGAGCGCATACTGATGTGCATGCGGGGCGCTTATCATCCTACATTCAAATGTTAGGGAGGATGACAGTGGTCATACCTAGTCCTCAGTTTGAGAACGGTTGCGGTCATGCCTCAGTGATTATATATATATATATATATATATATATATATATATATATATGAGATTGGAGGACAACTGTGGTTGTACATCGGATGGTAGGGTATGCATACCCATCTCCTTTCACTAGTGTCGTGACCTATACCAAGGACGAACTATACATACACACATATATATATGATGAGATCAGATGACAACTGTGGTTGTACATCGGATGGTAGGGTTTGCGTACCCACCTTCTTTCACTAGTGTCGTGACCTATACCAAGGACGGAGTAGACTGTTAGTAGCTTGACCCTTATGTGTTGCTGTGGTGGACCCGTACTAACCGAGGGAGGAGAAGATCTTAGGTTCTGGCTCTTCTTAGATCTTACATGTCACTGATTTCGACTTAGTAGTGGTCAGTTGGGACTTGAGTGGTATTTCTCAAATCCTTCAGGGCATTGTAATAAAAGAATTGATATAAGCTGTGTAGTATACTGGCTATGGTTAAATACGTCTCACATTATTTAATTAGTCTTTAACTTGTCTTTATACTACTCAGTGTTTATAAAAGATATTATATGACCTTTGAGTAATTATACTTCTTGTCAAGTTAATTTGCTTATTGGCCTAGTATGCTTAACCTATTCAATCTGCTTAAATTTATTATTCATTACTATAAATGCTCAGTTCATTTACTGTCAATCAATATGTTATAACCAATATATGTTGGAGATATTTATATCTCTCACTGGGATTGGGTCTCACCCGTGGGTCACCACGTTTTTTTAGGTGGTCGTGGGCAACAAGGTCGAGGACGCGCTGTGGAAGAGAACCAACATTGTTATCAATAGATTCAGAAGGTTGGTTAGTTGTAGATGCTAGTAGTAGAGTCCTAATGTCGTCCCTGTACTCTCAGGTCACGACATGTGATGTGTTTTTTTAGATGATATATTCATATCGACACGAGATTTTGGTAGTATGCCAACGTTTGTAAATATATGGCATATACATGTGAACTATCTTTTGTATGCAGGATGTGACTGAGGTCTCAGGACCCATATGTGAATATTTGTTGCCATATATGAGAATGGAATGATGGACCTTGAAGTAAATGTTCTAGAGTTCATTTACATTGTTGGAAATGATTTTAATTACTCCACATTTTTTACTATTTGATTAATTAGTAGTTGATTGTATTTTATATTTTGAATAATCTCATTTAGCGTGACGAGGTGTCACATCTAGGCTCCCCACACTACTGAGCCGTTTCACCAGATGAGCTTCTCGTTCAGGAAGCTGCCCATAGTTGGGCCATGTTGCCTTAGACCATTAACATTGGTATGTTCACGTTGAGTTCTTTTACTTTGAGGTCGTCTACAGTTACGGAATTGGCTATATCTTTACTTTTGTTGTAGTGGTCACGAGACGAAACATATTTAAATATTTTCATATTAGAAGTCACAAGCAATGATTTTGTTTGTAGAAATAATCATATTAAAGATCTTCTTATATAACTTGTTTCTTATATAACCTGTTCATGTCGGTATTCAAAGAATTGATCTGCAAGAAGAGCTTTACGGTCATTAGGCTGGAAACAAGGAATGTGATCGTTGTAAAGATTTTGAATTTGGAAGACGGGATGTAGGGGCACACAGAGTGGCCGCTAAAGAAAGAAATACAATTCTTTACCTTCCTGGTTAACTCCCTTGTGTGTATCGATGTGTGTGTCAGTTTACTGCATCGATTGTTTCTTTATTTGTTTTTTTAAATGCTGATTTAGAAAATTCTGAACTTTTTTCCTTCTATTTTGCCCTCACTATGACGGTGTAGTTGTTGCCTCATTGCTTTTACTATCCTTATATTAAAACGTACTTCATACATGTGATGTTTTCCATTCCCAACTAACTATAAATTGTATGAATGCAATTCAACGCTCACTCCTCTCTGTTGTTTCTTGTTTAAAGACTGAAATAAACTACATTGACTGGCTGCTTCACTCCAATCTAGTATACCTAAAAGACTAATAGTTCAAAGACGTTCTTGTGCTCCTCGTGTATGGTTTTCATGCCCAATGGGAGTTTGGAGAACCATTTCTTCGAAAGTATGCTTTTTTTTCTTCTTTCTCATCATCCTTCTGTTGTTGTTCACCGCTGATTTTCTTCCTTTCTCTCCTATGTTGTAATACATATTGCTAAACCATCAACCAATAATACATTTTATTATGTTTGGTTTGTTGCTTAACCAATACAATGTGCGTCCCAGTCCCAAGCTTTCATTTCCATACACACACCTTATCATTTTCTTAACGGTTGATTTTTTGAGTAAATGCATGACAAGGATTTTTTGAACACATCCAACAAGTTCGAGATAGCACATTTAGAGGCCTTACATTTAGCCTTTGCCATAGAACATGCAGATCAAAATTTCCCTGGGGCAACTCGAAAACTCCCTTTGATGTTGTAGTTAAACAAAGATAAAAAGGTGGTTCCATTTTCAAATCAATTTCTAATGTATGAACGTGCACAACAATCTTGAATATACCATGATAAAAATTTATATGCTGAATTAATAAATTAGAAACAATTCCAGTAAGATTTGAATACCTTTCTCTTTTTTTATATGTTGTAGGTGCGGACATTATAAGATTAGCAATTTTCGTATATTCTTGCCTCATGAAGACAAAATTCTTTTTGTGAGTGTAGTCTTAATTCTTATTAAAATGTTAAACTTTAAAGTAATGTATTTAATGTCCATTGTTGACTCTTTTAGAATGACTTGGACAATGTAAAATCTTCTTCTATCTACAGAGATGGTGTCCATGTGAGATGCACACACTTCCATTATTTCCATGATGTAAGATGTGTTAACACACATGAGCTTATACCCTTTTGTTCCACATGAGATTCATGTTTGTGTTGAGCTCATCTTAGGACACTTGTATTATCTTTTAACAAATGTGCCGCGCTTGCCAAACTCCTCATCTGACATTGTCTTCTACCCGGATCAGCTCACTAAGGATGGCCTTAAAACCAAAAGGAGGGGTGATGCCTCACAACTAACTCATGGAATAAGTAAAATAATGTTAAAAGTAGTTGTATTTTCACTTGCACTGAAAGAGGCAAATCCTACTTACCCTACACCTCTCAAGTCATTTCACAAAGTCGGACTAAAGTCAATCATAACACGGTCTTCTTTCCCTATTGATTTTGCCAAGCATGTTCCCTTAACTATGGTTTTATTGGAAATTATATAGTGACAAGTGGAAATTTCATTTGTGTCACTAATTAGATGACGAGGCATCTACCTACCTTAAGAGAGTCATACTTACTCCCTTCATTTACCCACACTTGGTTGAATTTCTTTACTTTGACATTCAAAGTACAAGGCATAAATTACATTGCGTGAGCATTTGCAAAGAGCATCACAATGCCTTTTAATTAAACAATCAAATTCCCTTTCTAAGTACAAATTCTGAGTTTGACTCTTCGATGGCCCCAATTCGTCCTCCCACTGGCATGAGGCAACCCACTCTCGCTATGGGTGAAGCTCAGGCAATTCGCCATCATTCGACGAGTTTGGAATAGGGAGACCCAAGCCCAATCCTCAGAGTCAATCTTTTTCCTAAAGCTACAAATCAATTTTTCTGATTTCACTTGCTTACATTATTCCATTGACTAGAGGTTGTTCACCTTGGAGACCTGGTGTGGTTATGAGTATGATTGGGAACGGGTGATACTCGATCCTCTAGATTTTCCGATCCACTTTTATGACTTCCCTTGCCTACCACAAAAATCCGCACTGACAGATGCTTCGGTTGGGCTCATGCCCAAGGTTTTATTGCATCCACCATGTCCTCCTACTCATTGGGACCTGCAAATTTCCTCGATGGTTGGTGTGAGTTGTGGGCTTCACTGTGGTCCATTTTTGAGAATAGTTGATTTGGTAGCTGAGTTGTTACACACTCCTTTGCAGATGTTGACTTACATGACCACTGTTTAACTGTCTTAATGACCAAAAGCTTTTGTGGTTTCTAGGTTAGCACATAATTTGTCACCACAATCTGACTTTTGTTAGATCTCCAAGGTTGTTAACTTCCCTTTTTAGCTTCCTAAGATTTGGTAACTGGTCTCGCATACTCCCTACTTTTGAAGAGAAAAATGGAGGTTAGACCTCCAGCGTGATTGCACATTGTTCCATAGTTGTATGATAATAGAAGCAAGCAAAAATAGTATTATATTCAGTTGATTCATTAATGCATGTGGTACAACTCTTCATTTCAGACAATAATCCTCACTAAACCCCTTTTATCTTGTTGTCCTATAGCGATTAAGATCTTGGGAATAATGAATAGAAAGTAATGACTTACCTTCTTTTCCCTGATGTAGCTTGCGAGATGGTTGAAGGGCCTCACATTACATTCTTGTATCCCACTCATGATTGGAACTACATGTTAAGTACGGAAAAAACTTATAGTTGTAACCACATGTATGAAATGAGGACCACTTGCCTTTATATAGTAATGCAAAGATACACATTACCTTTCAAATTGTTTGTAAATGTTAAGAACAATGTATTATCTAGTGTCCCTAGTCTAATCACATCTTTTTAGCTCTGTTATTGTTTATGGACCTTGTGGTGAAACTATCCTATTTTTATTATATGATACTTCATTAGCTTTGTACTTTTGTTATAATTGCCTTGTCAACTGAGTGAACTAGGATCAATCTAAATTGTAACCTTAGAATGTAGGAACACTTGACTTTCTACATGCATGTTATAAATCACATGTAGTTCAATCTATCTATGAACTCTTTAGAGTAGTGATAAAATTCTATCCAAATGGGTTGAGAGAAAGACTTCCACAAAGAGATAAGGATACACTTGAACGGAAGTTAAGGATATTTACTATAAAGAAGACACCATTTTTCTCTAGTGATTTCTACTTCATCCTCTTTCAAGAAGAAGCACGTTTTAGTTGTAGATAATTTATATCCTAGTATTTTTTCTCTAGTAACTATATCCATTTGAAAGGGATTTGTTCAAAATCTTAGAAGGCTCATGGAGTAATTAACATATTTGGTGTAATATCTTATCCATCGACCTCTTCTTACTAGTGTAATTCAATTCTACATATGCCATGAGTATAACTTACATCCCTACCATAAGATATACATATACAATATTAGTTACCAAAGTTCAAGTGTACACCTCCCATGAGCCGTGTTTCTTTGTAGTTTTTGATCAATGGTGTTAAGGTGCACCGATTCACCAAAAGTGTTAGTGCCACTTTGCATAGTTGTAGAATTCATCTTTGTTTGTAGTTAACAACTAGCTTGCTTAGATGCTCATTGTCTGTCATTATGTGAATGAATGAATTAAATTCTAGATGAATTACTTCCAAATGGGTTGAGAGATAGGTCAATTGGAAGGAAGAAACTCATGTGGGGCGGGTTTGGTGGCAATCTCATGGAGAGGGGGTATGTACAGGTCTGGTATCTAATGAAGGATATGAGGGTATACCACCTGCTGTGGACATATTGAGTAGGTCAATGACATAATTTTATTTATGATTCTAGATGACAGGTCCTGGCCTTAACATTCGACCACAAAGAATAGGGTAACCTGATATACAAGAATATTTCACTATATCAATGATGGGGAGGGGGCGAGGAGTTTCCCCAATTTTCCTTCTCATTTTCATTCTCCTTCATGGGTTTCCTACGTAGATCTGCTTCCTGATCCCGATGGAGTCAGAATAAAAGTTAATTGACTAGACGTCCTCCAACCATCTATATATCGACGCAGATAAGCCCTCAATCACAATGATGTTGCTCCTGACATGGTTGAATGGTGTATGTAGCTTGAGGAGTCCAGAGTACCGACATCGTATGTACAAGTTTGGTATCTAACAAAGGTGGCAGTGCCCCTCCTTTACATATATTGAGCATGGAAGTCTAGTGGTTTTGTATCGCGTTGTCCATATACCGTGGTAGGCCACACTTGTACCCATACCTCTGATGCACCTCTCTCATGAGATTCTAGTGCTAAACTACTAATGATGGTCCCATTTCGAGGGCCATTGTTGGACAAAATTCATATATGAGCCTCATCCTATTTATGTGGTTGAGGGTATTTGTGGGGGCTTGATCTGATTGTGTTGATTATGCAATGGTAGTGGTAGCCAGTTTTGCAATAGTCATGGAAACAACAACGACAATTTTACTTCTACCAAATAGTGATGTTGCCACAGGCATTGAATCATTCCATTTTAGTAGTCATTGTTTATCTATATTGAGGACTTGGTCCAGATTTTTCTATGACATTCCTAGCATCTACATGCTTCATATTTGCCTTCTCTCTAGTTCTGATAAAACACTATTGAGGATAGGCATATTTGGAGTTCATGCATGGTTCAGCGTAATCATCTTTGCACTATATTTTGTTCTGATTGACATGCATAATAAAATTAGTAGCATCTCTACATCCTTTCAGTAAGAACTACACATGTAGTTAGTCATGGTCTATTTTTCTTCCCTTATATGCTTCAATTGTAGAATACTTTTTGTTTACTTGTATATTTCTTCTGCTACTTATATTTGTATTATAATGAATTCAAATAATTAATTTACATATACAAAGTCATGATAGGATTCACCAATAAAAATATAGTTACTAATGAGGGTATTAATATTTGGAAGACTTGGAGTTTGGAGCCTACAAACATTACATTGGAAGTGGGCTAGACAATTGAGACCTGATACTATAAAAAATAATGTAAAATTGCTCCAACCACTCCTTCATTAAGATGTAATCTTCTCATATAACAATATTATTTTTTGTACACCACATTTTGGCTGAGATAATCGTATGAGACCAAGACTTCTATGTATTAGTAATTGTCTAATTATCTTCATTAATTACTTATAGTCTTGTGGTTTGAACAAATAAAAATCTTGTTTAGTTACAACTGTACGGGTTTATGTGTTGTCTACATACATCTATAATTTAATTTTTATGTAGACTAGTTTGTTGTTGTGTTACGAGTCTTATGGCAAACATGCGAAGTGCATATTGTCAATACCAATGACTATCTGAATAAACTCTGCATTTAGGTCATCTACTAGATTGATAGTCCAAAATATCATCTTATAGACTATAATATGCAATTACTATAATATAATCTCATTGTTCTTTTATTTTTCTTCATCTAATTCCAAAAAAAAAGACTGAGAATTGTATGCAAAATCTTTCATAATTTCTTAAGCAACCGAAAATCTAATGATGATATTGAATTTGAATTCATAACACCCTAGTCATACTAATAGATTTTAACATTCTGGTTTCATGAAAAAATGTTGAGTAACTATACTTGTGTAGAATGAAATTGTTTGATATTTCCCTATAGGCATTTGGTAATTTTATAGTTTAATGTGATGATACATCTTGGAGTTCCTTTTAAATTAGCATTATAAGAGGCTATTAAATTCTTTGAACCACTATAATTTATAAACCCATTCCAACATCTCATTGCTTTTCGTAATTTCTAAAAAAATTGCCTGAATGTAAGGTTTATCTCAATATCAACTTACATTAATTTCCCATAATTTATACTATTATTACATCTTCTACTAGCATTTAAATTTACTAATATGTGGGATTTTCATTCTTTATTACAAGGTAAAGGAAATGTACTACATTAAAATAAAGATAAAACAAATAGATTATGCATGGATTTTGTTTATCCTATGATGCTCATTTTACATTGATCCATTAATTAATTTATCTTGTTTCACAATAAATATTACATTACGTAATTGTAGAGATAATGGATTATCTCAAAGTAATTATCAATAAATATTCAAAATACATGATATTATGTATATTATAAAATGTATATGATACTACCATCCATTATAGAGGTCAACACCCCAGATGGGAGTTATAAGGTCTCTATAAACAAAACATCCCCAAAGGACCTCTACAAGTTGCTTGCTGAGATCACTAGTTGGGAAACCTCCTTTGGAAAGGACAATCCCCTATAAATATAGTCTCAGATTACGAGATGCGTCCTATGATACTAACATTAATTAACATGTGTACAACAAGTCCTTGTGAATAGAAATGTGTTTGTTTCTAAATTTCAGTGTTGAATTTTCTCTATTTTTGAGCACATTGAATAAAGTAAGTAGAAATGGTAGATTACTATTAGTAAATTGTACTTGGGCAATAAATTCAATATGTAATAAACAAATGAGTATTGGCCTCTAGATGTGTAAAGGCATATGTTGTTACTAATTGTAGCTTTGCCAATATACCAAAATCTAAAGAGTCAGTTGTACTGGTTGGATGGCTAATTTTTTTTGGTTTTGTTGAATAATAAGTGTGATTTTGATAGGAAGTTACAGTTAACAGTTCTCTTTACATTTAATACACCTATGTCATCCACTTAGAAGATATAATTAATCAAATTGGTATAATACAACTTGTTGTTAATGGTAGCAAGTTATCTACTTGACATAAACAATAACATTTCTTTTCAATTTTTTTGTTCATTATATTATATGACACCTCCAATGCATATTTCTCCACTCTCACAAGTGTCACATCATCTTTTAGATAGTGGTATACATTCCAAGTAAACCAATTTTATAGGTTATATGCGATGTGGGCGGGAAATGCCTTTATTTTGCCATTTTGAAGGGTGCTACATGACGAAGTGGCTAAGAGTCTTGTTCTGACATGCTCGAGTACCCTCCAAGCACAGTTCACAGTGTCAAATATATAGAGGAAGAGATCCAACATTGCATACCTTATATACCAAGCCTCACTTTGTGGTTGTCACACTCCCCTAATTCTTGAAACGTGTATGGCTTGAATTTGACATTTCATCATCTAACTCAATATTGGAGGAGCCATGAGTCCCTTGCTTAACCTAAAGAGAATTGCGCTTCCCACCCTAGTGGACTTTGACCATCCACACATGATTCCAAGGGGCACAAGGAAGAATTTGAATATGCCTATGCTGGAACGGGGTTGAGTAATGTCAAGCCAGAGATATTCATAGCTAGTAGTGCTCTCCCATGGTAGTTTATATAGTATATGGACATATCCAAAACTTATTTTGTTCTCTTGTGGACATGTAAGAGCCAGTGATGTTCTTTGGTTAAGGAACAACTACAACACATTGAACATTGTAGTCACCTAGCTGCACCATCCCTAGTTATATATATTGGGCCTCATCCTCACCTCATCATTTGCATTGGTTGGACATATTCCTCATGATGAAATGAAAATGGTGGTTCACCTTTTCCTTTAATCATTTTTAGCATATCTACTATGATCTCATTAGCCACTGCCTTAATTTTTTCTGAAGACCTAGGCAATACGACATGCATACTAAAGGAAGTATAATTTTCATTATCAATTTCTGGATGCATGCAATTTACATTCTCACAATCTGTTAAGGTGAATACTTTCACAAGTTATCTTCTAAACAACATATTCATGAGACAAATAACTTTGCTTACTGCCAGCCATGCTCAACTCAAGCTTTTATGGTTCTTAAGCATGGAAACTGCATAAGTATTGTCACCACAAATTATGCACCAAAATATCTTATATTCTTACCTAGGCATAAGAAACTTATGAGTATTCGTACATCTTATGTTCTAACATTGTTTACATTACATTCATGACAACTTGATCATGCAACTAAAGTTTAAAGATTTTCATCTTGTTCAAATTTTGCCTTGTTCAAAGTTTGCCAATAGATAGAAGTCTTATCTTGAGAATGATGCTACCACTAGTGATAATAAATGGAGTGAAAATAAAATATGTCCCTTTCTAGAAGTTTAGAGGTATATTTTTTCCAATGTGTAATTTTGTAAAGCACAAAGGATTGAACTGGAAAATGACTACCACTCTTCTTTGAAACTTCCAAAATGTTAAATACTTCAACTTACGTTGTAATTTTTTTCCACATAATTAGGATACATAGAGAGGATAGTGAGGTATGTGACCCTGCCAAACCAATTGGAGCACATGTAGTGAGCAAGAAGATCTGGTGAACTCTGGTGGAGGGGGTGTAGGGGGAGGAGTGTAGATGTCTATGAGTAGGATATGAAGGGGTAATAGAGCCCAAGGATTGTTCTTGACATTCTTCTGCCCAACCAAATATTCATCTACTCTAGGAAAAGAGCATATCTAATAAGCTTTTATAACAACATGATCTATCTAGGATTTATCGTCTTATAATCTTTTACTCTTTGAATTTTTTTAGAAATTAATAAGCTTTTTGAGAGATGTTGCAGTCATGTAGATCGAGTATACACAGTCCTTTAACGCCTCATTGCTCATAACCCTCCCATACATTCAAGGTATTGGTAGTCATCTGCAATTTGAAAATGACATTAAAATGCTCATAAATTATCCAAGAAACAAGAATGTGAAGGATTAAGTAGGTAGCTTGCATGTTTTTGTTACCACTTCTCTTTCCTTTGTATTACAAGTATGTTCACCAATAAAATTAATAAAAAGGGTCTACCAAAGGGGATGGCGGCGCTAGGGTTAGAGGGGGCGACCGGGGGTGATCGGGGGGGCGACGCCGAGGGGGAAGGTGATGATCGAGTTTTCGATCCGGGAGTAGAGTTGAATAAGACGGGCAAGGAGATGGGGAGTACGTTGGGCAGCGGCGGGGAGGTTTTACAGAAGTGGAAGCGCAGCGCAGGGAGACGCAAAGGAACTACTACCCTTTCGATCCCTGAGATCGGACTCAACATCTCGATGGCAGGCATGCACAAACAAGGCCATACACATATCAACCCGAAGGTACCATCAGAGCCTGGGGTGCAGGCCACAGAGACCAGATCTGGCGGGGAGAAGATATCGTCTCAGGCAGCAAACAAGGCAGATGGGGCATCTTATGCCAGCGTGACGAGAAGGAGCGAGGCGTGTACAGGGAAGGAAGCTGGAGGAGGACACTCGGAGCAATTCTTCCTTGACAAGTTATTCGAGGATAACCTGCCGCTCGGTGCGGTCTCTCTAGAGGAAGTCGATGGAACACCGGCGTTGGAGATAGACCCCGATGCGGAGGATGACCTTGTGCGCCCATGGAGGTACGCGGTGGTGGTAAGGATGCTAGGGACCGAGATTGGTTACATGACCCTCAGGGATAGACTCAAGCTCCTGTGGAGGATCAAGGGCCGATTCAATATGTTCGAACTGGAACATGGACATTTCATGGTGCAACTCTCCTGTAGGGAGGATTTCGATGCAGCCCTGGTAGGAGGTCCTTGGAAGCTCTTCGGCTCCAATGTGCTGGTGTGGGAATGGTACCCGAATTTCGTACCATCTGAAGATCTACCAGATTACATGGTTAGATGGGTGAGGATCATGAACTTACCACTTCATATGTACGTCAATACCATGTTCGAGTTCTTGGGTGTGGCCTTGGGCTGCCTGGTGAAAGTGGACGCACACACGGAGAACAGATCACGCAGTCGTTTTGCGAGGCTGGCGGTTGAGATAGACACGTCTAAGGATCTGACGTCGTCTATCCTAATCAATGGCGTTGAGTACGAAGTCATATACGAGGGTTTGCCTTGGGCCTACGCGAGATGCGACCGTGAAGGCCATATCTCCAAGAACTGCAAGGAGCCGATACCAACGGAAGGGACAACGAATAGCCAAGCTGCAGAGCAACTGCAAAGTGAGAATCAATCTAATGGGACAGAGACGGCAAACGAGTGGCAACAACAAAGGTCGAAGAAGGTGCACAGAAGAAGGCCAAACACGAAGCAAAGATTTAATACTGAACAACCCATAGCAGGAACTAATCCTTTCGTGAGTTTGCAACAGGAGGAAGGAGAAGTACATGCGGAGGACCCTGGCGAGGAGACGAGCCGGAGGAAAAACATTGAAGCTTCGGTGGCAACGGGGAAAGTCTGGCATAAGAAGAAATCGACGACTAGAGAAGGCTCATCGAAGGATGAAGGGAGAGCGCTTAGAGATATAACTAATACTCATAAGGAGACGAAGCCCACATCGGATAATGCTCAGAAGGAGAAGCAGATGACAAAGAACAAACATGTTGTGGTGAACCCTGAGGTTGACCAGGTGATCATAGTGGATACGGAAGACGAGAACATAGTTACTGAGGTTGCTATGGAGGAGAATGTTGCACAACCACCTTACAAGGAGATTATTGTATCATCTCGCCTGAAGAAGAACAAGAACAAAAAAGGAGAGCGGGAGAAAGAGAAATCCTTGCAGCCTCAGAAAATTGTAACAAGTAGCGGGAATCATATGAAGAGAAAGGGGAAGACCAAACCGCCCGATCCGATCCCAAGGAGGAGGAGTAGCAAAATTATTCAACTGGAGGTGGGTGAAGAGATCACTCCCAACCCGATACCTTCTACTGACGGTATTGTTGAGACCGAAGTGGTGAGTAAGGAGAATGTGGAGGTTTGTTCTATTGGCAAGAGTAACGAGGGGGAGTGTTAAGACCTGGGTCGCCATTACAACTCAAACTCAGATCAGAGTTTCTATGCGCCTTCTCTGCTAGAACGTCTGCAGAATTGGAAACAAAAACCGGTGTGCTATGGTTTTGAATTATATGCGGGAACATAAACCATATGTGGTTGCAATTCTTGAGGCCAGGATCAGTGGTAGAGACGCTGTCTGAACCATCAAGAAACTGGGATTCCATTTTTCTTTTCGAGTGGAAGCGAGAGGTTTCACAGGGGGTATTTGGATATGCTAGAAGGGCGAGGAGAACCTCATCCACATTATTAGCAGCCATAGACAGTTTGTTACTTGTAGAGTTGCGAACAAGGTGGCTGTGACGTTTGTATATGCAAATCTGCATATTACAGTAAGGAAGCTTCTGTGGAAGCATATTACTGATGCTAGTGCAAGCATCAATGGCCCGGGGATTGTGATGGGGGATTTCAACACTACCTTATCTCCGGCGGAGAAATTGGGTAGTAACAGATACGACTTTACAGATGCCAGAATCTTTAAGGAAACTATTATGGAAGCTGGTCTTTCAGACATTGGATTCTCGGGACCAAGGTTCACTTACAAACATGGGAGCTTACAGGAAAGGTTAGATCGAGTGCTTGCGAACGAAGCGTTTACGAGAGAGTATTCGAGCTGGTTTGTGGAACACCTGCTGAGGGTATCGTCTACCACTGCCCGTTGCTGCTCAAACCACGTAGAAAGGAGGTCAAGAAGGAGCGCTTTGTGGCGAAGGCGTCCTGGAATGATAACAGCACGATCAAGTCCCTGGTGAAGGAGAAGTGGGCGCATCAAGTCCAGACGGCAAGGAGGGACCTGCTTAAGCTTGAAGAGAAGGAGAAGAAATGCTAGTATAAAGAGAAACAAAGGCTCCAGTGGAATTTATCAGTTCTGCAGCTGATGCTTGTGGAAAAATATGATTCTATTACTGACCAAATGTGTGTTGATATGCAGGCTGAATTACAAATCCTCATTAATAAGGAGGAATACAATTGGAAATAGAATTCTCACATACACTGGCTCCAGAATGGGGACAACAATACCAGGTTCTACCAGGGCTGGGTGAACCAAAGAAGGAGGCAAAATACTATCACTTCCCTCAGGAATGGAGACGGAAGATGGGTTACTAACGAAGTGGAGGTTATGGAAATGGTTGTCAACCATTTCCAGGATATTCTCATCGAGGCACCTAGACGAGTTAGATCAAATTGGCCCAGTATTCCTGGATAGTTCCAGGTTCATTCGTTGGAAGCCTTGTAGTCTATTGCATTTAAACCAACAGAGGAGGACGTTGCAGCTACGTTGAGGCGGATGCAACCATTTAAGGCAGCAGGTCCACATGGTATTACGGTGGAGTTTTTGAAAGGCAACTGGGAAGCCGTGGGTCAGTCAGTGACCAACACTGTACAGAGCTTGACCGAGGGAAGGCGGCCAGATTCCGGTGTTTGCGATGCTACTATCGTGCTTGTTCCTAAGACACCCCGTCCTGAGAGATGCGAGCAACTCAGGCCGATATCTCTTAACAACATCATTCTGAAAATAGCATCCAAACTAATAGTTGAGAGGTTGAAACCCTTTATCCCTCATTGGATCTCAGCTGAGCAAAGTAGTTTCATTCCAGGTAGACGAATTACGGACAATATTGCTCTGGTTCAGGAGGTCATTCACGGCATGAGGAGTAAAAGGGGAGCTAAAACTATGGCCATTAATATAGATCTGTCCAAAGCATATGACAAAATGTCGTGGAGGTTCATTGAGGAAACGTTGCAGATGGTAGATATTCCGATAAGTGTCCGACAGTTTATCATGTTTTCCACAATAGAAGGCACATCTAACATTATTTGGAATGGCAAACAATCTCGATCCTTTATGGCGAGCCGTGGTCTGTGCCAAGGAGATCCATTATCGCCCTATTTATTTGTCCTTTGCCTTGAAAGACTCTCCCAGATGATCCAGGAAAGGGTGGCAGATGGGAGTTGGAAACCTATTAAATTGGGTAGAACCGGGTTGGAAATAGTCCATGTTTGTTTTGTTGATGATCGTATTCTGTTTGCTCAGGCAAGCCGAGCTCATATGAGGTCCATTCTACAATGTCTCAAGGTGTTTGGTGATGCATCAGGCCAACAGATCTCAGCCGAGAAGTCTCACATATTCTTTTCTGAGAGTGTGCCAAGAGAAGTGCGAAGGACTATCAAGTTGTTGAGTAGTTTTCATATTACAGATAACTTGGGTAAGTATCTGGGTGTTCCTATTCTGCATTCAAGAGTTAACAAGCAGACTTATTCAGAAATTATTGACAAAGTAGAAGGGAAGGTGCAAGCTTGGGCAGCCAAGACATTGTCTTTGGCAGGGAGGGTATGTTTGGCGAAATCCTCGTTAACAGCCATTCCTTCCTACACGATGCAAACGACCTCTCTTCCTCTCAGTCTCTGTGACAGAATCGACAGCACAGTTAGAAGGTTCATCTGGGGCGGAAGCTATAAGACGAGACCAGTATCTTTGGTGGCTTGGAACAAGGTCACGAGTGACATGTCCAGGGGAGGCATGGGGATCAAGTCCATGAGGGAGTGGAATGAAGCTCTGCTTATGAAGAATTCTTGGGAGGTTGCTACTGGGAGGGAGTCTAACTGGTGCAAGGCGATACGCCCCCGATTTGCTAATGCAGTTGTGGGGAAGAAGTGTTCAGCTTCCAGGCTAGGCCAGGCGATGATTGCGTGTAAGAAATTCATACTTGACAATTCTATGATGATCCCGGTGGGAGGGAACGGGATCAACGTCTGGCATGACGTATGGGTGGAGGAGGGGATTTATCTGAAGGATTTATGTAAGCATGCGATACCTGACGAGCTCCAAGACCTCATGGTGTGTAGCCTTGTGCTGGACACAGGTGAATGGGATAAAGAGTTCTTGGTTTATTGGGTGGATGAGCTGTGGGTAAGTAAGATCCTGGCATTGGATGTCCCAGACATCACGCACCAAAGCGACTATAGAGCGTGGATACACACTGAAGATGGCAATTTCTCTTCAAAAATCGCTTACCAGGTGCTAAGGGAAGGGCAGGAACTCAGCAGCCCGGGAGATTGGGGGGTTGTATGGAAGTTGAAGGTCATAGCTAGAGTGCGAGTCTTCGCATGGCTGGTTACTCATGGCTCTCTTCTGACATATGCCCGCAGATTGGCAAGGCACATGACCATCGATGGTCTGTGTCCTAGATGTAAGAAGGAGGATGAGACTGTTATCCATGCACTGCGTGATTGCGAGAAGGTCAAGCCTCTCTGGATTCAGTTCTTAAGATCGGGTCACTTGACGAAGTTCTTTGGGCAGTCTACCATAGTGCATTGGTTGAAGAGTTCTTATGGTAACTCATATATCACAAAGGAAGTGTTCTGGATGATATGCAGCAACATTTGGAGATTCAGGAACACAGAAGCTTTTGAAGGAGACGTTATGCCGATGGAACACCAACTCTGATCTATTCAGAAGAACATTACGGTTACCATAGAAGCATGGGCGAGGCAAACCACTATTAATCGACATGACAGGGTTCAGTGCTGGAGGAATCCGGATCCAGGCACGATCAAGCTGAACGTGGATGCAGGAGTGAAAGGTAATAAAGCTGCGATAGCGGTGATAGCTAGAGACGCACAAGGGCGGTGGCTCGGGGGATGGTCGAAGAAGATAGGTTGCGTTTCGGTACCCGGGGTAGAATTAGCAGGGATTCACCTAGCCCTGGAACAAGCTCACGCACATGAATGGAGTAGTTGCATCGTGGAAACCGACTGCAAGGTGGCAGTGCAGCTGTGCGGTGAAGAGGCAGAACGCTACCCTAAGTTAGCATACTGGTTGTGTCGAGTGAAGAAGAAGATGATGGAGAGTGTGAGATTACAATACGCAGACCGCGAAAGCAACTCAGTTGCCGATAGAATGGCCAAACGCCAACTCCGGAGCACATCACAGGCCCAAATCTTTAATGGGCCTCCCAATTGGGTTATGAACCTCTATCTTAGCGAATGTACGTCTGTACATTCGGCTGGCCAGGTAGCTAGCAATTCAAGTATGAGGGGAGGGATACCCTGTAATAACCAGTGAGACGTTTAATATAGTTGTTTGTTTTTTAAAAAAAAAAGGGTCTACCAAACTGAGTTAGTTGAGTTGAGATTCAATATTTGGAGGCTACCCTTCCTGTTGAGCAGTTGTAGGATCTAAAATAAACTTCACTTTGGTTCCAATGATCAATGCTTCATGAGATCCTGGTATATGTGCATAGGTTTCTATGTGTTACACATTAGAGAAGAAACTACAAAATCAATCCACTTTGTCAAATGAATATTGAAGTATGATCTATTTTTCAAGATTAGAGTGGAACTTCTAACTAACTAGAATTTAGGAATTTTTTTCAATTCATGTCTTGGTCAAGTAAATTATGTGTTTGATTACAGGTGGATATTTCATTATATACAACTACCTGCCTAGTTCACTTCTTTCTCTGTTCTCAATATACCCATCATTTTGGTAGTTTAATGGTAAAGGATAAAAGTAATTTGCATAAAGCATCTATAGTAGGTCCAAAGAGGACACTCAACACATGTATAAATAGTCACAGAGACATACAAAGGTCATAAGGGGCCTAGGAATTACCTAACAATTTGGGTAAAAGTACTCGAACAAGATGAATAGAATCCCTTAATAGAGTCACCGAATAGAAGGGATCCTCTTCACCGTTTATTTAGTCACATGAGGCTTCCATAGTGATGCCCCTTTTAAAATTGGACTATTCTTTCCTAGGAGTATGGCGGCATTAGACACCCACACTATGGGCTTAAGAAGTCTTAAATACAATAGTGACCTCATTTACATTTGCATAGATACAGAGGAAGACTAGTGAAAAACTTAAGGTGTATAAAAATGTCTTTCAGAGCGTTGGATTCAGTTTAATTTCTACTCAGACAACTATGGAGTTAACTTCCAAAAATTAAACATGTAAATAATTAATTTTGTCAGTATTAGCCTCGATCTTTTGAAGATTACAGCCATGTCATTGTGATTAAATATGTACTAGTTAGGTTCTCTAACTGATGTAATTTTAACTAGAGAACGCATTTTCATTGAAATTTTTGAATCTATAATTCTAAGTCTAGACTTCGTCAATAGATCTAGTGTGTAACATCCTAAAATTTCGAACTTTATAAAATGAACCCAATTTCAAAGACTATTTTTATGTTGGTTTGAAATTGATGATTAAAACATATAATAATGTGATGATGGTTCCCAAATATGTTACATAAGACGAATTTGACAACTTTTGCAATAAATTTAAAATCAATATCATCAAGTTAGCCCCAATTATTAAATAAGTGACATTTAGGGTTTAACATGAAATTAACCCAATTCATGTTCTTTTTATGACCCAATAATTTTAACACAAGTTGGTCATGGTTTGTTTGGGATTTTCCAAAAAGTATATCCTCAAATTAATTTTAAATAATCTTGTATGACAAATTAAATGTTTATCCTAAAAAGAAAAATATAACAACCTAATTTGGCTAAATCATAAATATAACCCTATTTTTGGGCTCCTTATGTCCCAATTAAGTAACACACGAAGTTTTATAAGATTTGGAGCATCCTAGTTAATCCAATTGAACTTAACAAGAAAATAACCAAAATTTAATATATGTAACCCTAATATATCTAATTTGATCTGGACTTTGGTCCATTGTGTAAATGAGGATCACACTGACCAGCCTGGTTGGACTCTAGTGGATCCAGCCACGTGTGGGGAGGCTGTCTCCTCCACACGAGTCCCACACAAAGTGGACTCCACAAAGTGGCTCTCCTCCTTGATCTTGATCTCTCTTGCCTGTCCACCTCAGCATGAAAGAGCTGACTTTTCACGATCCTCGCACTAAGTCAGACTCCCCCTTACCGATTTTGTTTGGACTTCATCTAGTAGATCTCCTGCGTGACTAGAGTCACCCATCCTCTCCTATTTTCCATTTCAGTAGGGACTCCAGCCCTCCATAGGGCATCACCTATATAAACAACCTAGCAAAAATGATCGAAGACCATTAGGGAACCATTTTGTGCTGCCCCTTTTCCTCCTCGCTCGCTCGAGTTTGCTCCCCAACTCCACCTTGATCAGACCATCAACAGAGGCCCAGCTTGAGTCTTAGACCTCTCCAAACCTACCTGAGCAACGTGAACTTCCAAACAAAGTCCAAGGATCACCGTCAACCATGTAGACCGAGCAATTGAAGGTAATCTTCCAGTTTTTTAGTTTTCCCCCTGTTCCCTTTTTTTTCGGCTTGTTTGAGAACTTTGTCTTTTTGTGCTTTACTTGACTTCTTTTTCTGGAACTCCGCCTTCAGCGGCATGTATCGAATGCACTCAAAGCTCTAGTTTCTTTTGGGATGGCTTCGTTTCTTCTCCAACCTGATTCCTTAGTCAGTCATAGTAGAGAGGTTATCTAGGGATTTTGGCCACGGAAGATGCTCATGTTTGGTTCGTTGTATTCGTCAGGCCATCATAAAAGTGCCCATCACCTAAGTTTTCCTCAACGAGAAGCAAATCATGTTTAGGCCTTCTGGATTCACAAAACACATACACTGTGTTCAATTTCATTTTGGGGGAAAAGGACTGCAGGCTTCATTTTCTAGTTTTACCCCGATGTCATGCCTATAATTATAAAATAGGGTATGGGCATATCGATCTTTCTGGTTTTGTATTGTTAGAAATCCAATTAATTTTAAGTGCTTCTATCTATCTACTGATTGGTCAGGCTCTAATAATTAATATCTTATGATTTGATCATTGATGAATCCTCCATATTCATCCTCACAGTCATCAATTCTAGGGATTTAGTGCCTCATATCAACTGATCTACCCTTGTTTTGGTTTACTTTGAGTATCTACATAGTTTCATGTAAATAGTGCATTACCAATTCTGATTACTCTAGTTTTCAGCTTAATTGATCTCATCTTCTCCTTACTCACTTTCTTTCTCCTTCACAGATCATCCTCAACCATTGTCAACGATCATGACCCCAGCAGCCTTGACTCTAATGGTTTTGGCCAAATAGTTTCAGGACCGTTTGATCACAAACGGTCCCAAAACCATTTGAGCCCAAATGGTCTTTAAAACTGATCAAAAACCTAGCGGTCTGTAAGACCGTTTGGATCAAGACCATTTGGTCCCAAGACCGTCTGGAGCAAGACCATTTGGATCAAGACCGTTTGGTCCCAAAACCATTTGGAGCAAGATCGTTCGGTCCCAAGACAGTTTGGAGCAAGGCCGTTTGGATCAATACCGTTTGGTCCCAAGACCGTTCGGTCCAAAGACCATTTGAAGAAAGACTGTTTGGATCAAGACCATTTGGTCCCAAGACCATTTGGTCCCAAGACCATTTGGATCAAGACCGTTTGGAGCAAGACCATTTGGATCAAGACCATTTACTCCCAAGATCGTTTGGTCCCAAGACCATTTGGAGCAAGACCATTTGGATCAAGACCATTTGGTCCCAAGACCGTTCGGTCCCAAGACCATTTAGAGCAAGACCATTTAGATCAAGATCGTTTGGAGCAAGACTGTTTCGATCAAGACCGTTTTGTCCCAAGACCGTTTGGTCCCAAGACCGTTTGGGGAAAGACCGTTCGGTCCCAAGACCGTTTGAAGCGGACTCACACCAAAAATGTGAAGCCCCCATCTGAGCCTATAAATAGGACCACAAGGGTCCTCATGTGTGAATCAGATCCAGAGGCCGGAAGGCTGCTCCATTGCTACCCCATCTCACCCAAGCTCTGCCCGTACATCTTTGGAGGTAGACGCGAGGATTGAGGTGAAGAAACGGACTTCATCAACCAAGTTGGAGCAATCCCGAAGACTGAAGCAATCTACACTGGGCTGCCACAGATCTACTCTTATTCTCCAACGATGATTTCCTTCTCTCTCTTCTCTTTCTTTGTTACTCCCTCAATGAGGAGTGAGTAGTTTCATCCACTGGGGTGCGGGGACTAGCCCCGCTGCTCATGCTTTGTAATCTGTACTAAAAGATGTTATCTTTCTGATTCAATACTAAATCATTTCATACATGCCTAAATGTTGGTTGCGTTCTTGTATGCATCTATTGTCTTTCATTGTGGTTTGGGTAAGACCACTCTTAGGACTCGAATATTGATTTAGTATTGGTTTCTAGTGTGTGTATCCACTGCACATCCGTTTCGGTATGTAGCAATGCTTTTCAAGGAGTGGAGTAAACTCACCTCCATCGTTGTACTTCCATGCTATGAAATGGAATCAGTTGATGTATGAAAGTACAATCTTGATAGGTCGAGGAACACACTCTACAAAGGGAGTGATTCAAAGTAAGTGACCATTCATTCGAGGATGGCTAGCATTGCAACCCTCCCACGTTTCTTGTAGCTATGTCCACGAAAGAGGGATAGTCTATAAGATTACTAATCAAATTCGTAATTATCGCTCGCGTGTTAGTTGCCCGATGCACATTTCACAAGGTTGAGTAAGATTCTCTCTTCGGAGAATACATATCCTCATTGACACAAAGATATGTACCGTATGAGAGTTACTCAACCTGTGAAGGATATGTGCAATGCTCCTTGTCTGAGAAGGCATCGACATTACACAACTTCCATGTATCTTGCTTGCATGACTTGCTATGTTGGTACATGTACAATGCATGTGTAGTGGTGGTGAATATCCGCAACACCCTAGTGATCCATCATAATTTGCTAATCTTAGATTTTCAATATTAACTAGTTTCTATACTTGTCTTTAGTTTTGCACGTTTTAGGTTAAATAACTCAAATCAAACTTTTGGTCATAGATGATTAACTTAGATCGAGACAAAATGAGATAAAGACATTCAGATTCTTAACGTTGTCCTTTGGGTTTGATCCTAAATCTGTACTATGATAAGGCTTCCACACTCTTGTGGGTTTGGAACTTTTATCTAGCACTAGTTCTAGGTAAACCTAGAGGGTACATCAACTCCCTAGGATTTTTGGTGCACAATTAGAACTTCCACCAGAAGAGTAATCTACCGAAGTAAGTTCTAGCTCCATAAAAAAATGGCATCATTGTTGGGGACAATGGTGTAAGAATCATCTTTTTCAAATTTCGTGTCGATCTAGGTTTCTCTATGGTTTTACATTTTTCTTTTCAAAAACCTAAAAAAAGGTGAAGGACTTAATCTTGCATATCTTCATGGATTTGAAGTGGTTGGTCAATCTTGACAATCTCGTTCTTTGATTTTAGGTACCAACTCTCTTTGAAATGAAGCAGTCGACACCACCATCCATTAGATGTCAACTATGCGGTGACTATTCTCATGCATTGATTTACTACTTCAACGTCCCTCCTCTCTACGTGATGGCTCTACGTCAAGTAATCACGAATCGTATAGTTGGGAAACTCAAAGCAGACTCTTCATACAACTATGGATATAACACAAGTTATATTCCATATCACCATGGAGGCTACTACGAAGAACCTAACTATGGCATATTTCATGGAATAGACTGCAATATAGGAGGGAACTTGGAATACAATGCAAATCAATACTATGATGAGGAAAGCTATTATCAACATCAACCCTTCGGGTGCAGCGAAGAGCCTTATTATGGAGATCAACGTACGTTAATGGAAGAACTACGCGCCTTGCAGATGTTTGTGGCTCAACAACTAGTCAATTAGACAGCCACGACCAAGAAGTTGATAGTCGATCTTGATCAACCTACGCAATTTGTCAATGCCTCCGATCAGCATGTAGAACAACCACCAATTTCATCTAAGCACATCCATAGTCCACATGTTGATTATGATGATGATTATGAAATCATGTGGAATATGCCTCCCAATGACCTTCAAGCGTCAGTTCAGGGTGAGGAATCATCCTTAGAGCTAATAACTGAACTCAAAGATGATTTCTTCACAACATCACAAAAGAGGAATCATCCAAGGTCTGACCTGAATAATGAGCCATGCATTATATTCTTAGATGAAAGATTGAATGGAAAATATGGGGATTCTCTGCAGTCAGGAGATCAATCGGAGATAAACTTCAACACTTACCTACCTTCCAACTTCATAGACCTAGATCAAACTATTGAGGAACAACTAGCAATGATCGACTCCCTAAATGACAAAATCTCTTCAATTTCAGCCGTCTCATCAATGATGTCAATAGAAGAAGGGTTTGTGTCACAAGAACTCTACACTCCTTCATAGTCAGACTCAAAGGAATACATGACTGATTCGAATAAGGAGATATATTTTATGCAAGAGACTCAACTAACTCCAGTACTGGAACATGATCTGATTTGTCCTTATGAAGAAATTTCTGATCATTCGGCTGGTCTAGAAACAAACTTCGAGGATGGGACTAATCAAGATCTTAATTAAAAAATGGACCATGTTACTCTCACTGACCTCGATGATGAAAAAGAATCATTGGAGGAGTATGAGTCTCAAGATGATGAATCTATGACCGATCCTTTCCATGAGATGACATTACCAGAGGTACCACCTCTACAAGAAGTCCAGATGGAGCTATTTCTCAAACAAGAGCATGATCTTTCTATTGAATATCCTTCTAGTCACTTGAACGAGTTGATAGTGCACTATGAAGAGAAACATGAACCATATCTTGATTTTGGAATGGATTACGATATTCCCGTAGACTCTTGTAATGACAAAAAGGACCCACGAGAGGACATCGAGCCAAAAACATATCCTCTTATAGCAACTCATCCCTATGAAGAAGCTCCTCCTAAGCTACCACATACTCAAGAGAATGAGATACTTCCATTACATGTAAAAGGTTTCATTCTTCCCATAGTGACTCTTCTCGAGCACTTAATAGAAATAGAGGAGTATTATGAAGAAGTACTAGAACAAAAACGTGACTCTGAAATGGAGTATTTAAGTCCAATATCGAAGAAATGGAGTCATCGGGATATTCTAGTCCTCAAAACATTATGTCATGGACTAATCCCTCCCATGAAGAGACATCATTAGAACATCTACCCCAGAATCCCATGATTCCTTTACCCAAGCAAGAGTTTGTTCTACCAGTCGAATCCTCTTCTAGTTACTTGGATGAATTAAGGATTTTCTACAAGGAAAATTCTGAACAAAATTTTGAAAAGAAGAATGATGCTCTTATCAATTTCAACATTTACAAAGATGATGATACTTCTCAAAATAACTCCTCTGATGAAGATACGTCATCCTGGCTACCATATCCTACACAAGAAAAGCCAGGTGACAAAATGAAGCCTGAGCCAGATCCGCCACCTGATACAAAATAAGAGGAAGTTCAAGTGGCTGACCCTCAATCAACTGCTCCAGATCTTGAAGAAAGTAGTTTTACTTTGAACTTCGAGGGTGAGCCACAACTGGAGGACACAAATAGGTTTGATTTTGACTACACGCATATTCCTCCAATCTCGACTGCTTATATTTCACCTCCCCCGCTGATGGGGGAAGGTCTCTGGATTCTTCTGGATAGACAAAGAGGTGAAAGAAATGTGCATCCAAGTCATCCAGAAAACCCGTTCGAGTTGCCCCGACCACGCAGTCAACAGATTGTCCATGCCACTTCCTCGCTCTTAGTTCTAACTATCATGAAACATATTTGTTGGACCTTCTTTCAATAGCGAGGACCACCAGGTTAACACTGCACAACTCTCCCCTCCATCTTGAACCTAGTTTTTGCTCGGAGACGAGCAAACTGATAAGTTCAAGATGGAGGGTGGGTGGTATGTTTCTCGCTCCACCCTCGATCTTTACTGCTTTCTATTTTTTTTCGTTCTAGCTCCATTCTAGCTCCTTTTTCATAATTTACCGCATTTTCATAGCCTTCTTAAAATAAAGCCTTTATCTAGTCGACTTTTGCTTTTTGAATCTATGTTCATCACCTCTTTTCGCTGCAAATCCACGAGAAAACAATGCTTAAAACTAGCCGATAAATGATTTCATCTTGTATAGTCTATGAATCCTAATGTCATATCCTTAACAGAAAAAGATGATAAGCTTCAATAAGACTGAGATAGATCAAATGCATCGTGCCTCTAACTGATTAATGGATCTGCTGTATGGAATGCTCATTGGATGTTTTATCATGTCACTATTTGAGCAGAGTGAAAAAAAAATCCACCATACGGAATCGCTAAGCAAACTGCATTATGATCTGAACTCTCTTCTACACTTCTTCCTTCATTTTCATATCCATCCTCTTACCAATCATGCCAAAGCATTAAGTTTGGTGTGGCACACGATACTCCTTTCTAGTGAAAACTTGAACTCTACCAAACTCTATGTTCGGTGTGGTAAACCACACCTCTGCCTAACTCTATGTTCGGTGTGGTAAACCACACCTCTTTCTAGTGTAAACTAGAACTTTGCCATACTCTATGTTCTGTGTGGTACATCACACCTCTTTTTCCACTACTACTTCTTCCATACCCCTCAATACATAACAGGGGTGTATCACCTTCTCATTTTGATTCAAAGAGTATACAATGATGATTGTCCGCATACCGAGGTTGGTGAAAAATCTACCCCAATTCCAAAAAAGAGGCATGGTAGCCCAAATATACAAAAATGCAAAAACATCCATTCTCCTAAGCCAAGTGAGAATGAATAAAAGCCAAAATGTGAATAAAAACATGAGAGTTGTGCCCTGAATAAGGATAACTGATAAAGTTCTTTCCCGACCAATACATTATCTGCCCTCACAAAGGCAGATGTGTCGTGACCGGTAGTGAGATCCCAAGTATCCAAAAATGACCCCTTACCTCATCTCGAAGAGGTAAAATAGCCAAAAGCCGTAAGCCAACCTATACACACTTTTGAGTTACCTCTAAAATAAAATCAGGTGTAAGGCTTAGTCAACCAGAGTTGTACACCAATTATTCAAAGTACCTCGATGAATCAACCAATAATAAGAGTCTGGAGTCAATTAGAGTAGAGACTCTTATCTCTTAATCATACCCCTATTCTCTCCTTTTTCAACACTAGTGATGGATCATATGAATGTTGTTGATTTCATGGGTCTGTTCAAAAATCTCACAAAACTTCTAGACATGACCGATACAACAAAAAGTGAGAAGGAAATACTCCAGTGAAGTGAACTCATAAACGAGGATATCACAAGATGTATTACATGTTCTAAGGAAGTCTTGATGTTGTATCAGTCTAAGCCATAAACAAAATTATGACATGACATAAGGATTAGGCAATCACGAGATGAACGATTTCATTGGCGACTGTTTTAAGTTTTCCGTTCCTCAAGACGAGTAATGCTTAAGTTCGGTGTGGTGATGAATCCTCGAAATTCATCCTCAATCACCAATTCAAAGTATTTCTGACATTTTTTCCCTAATTTTGTTTTGCTTCATTTTTTTTACAATTTCGTGAAAATTCTGACTTTTGCACAAAAGATGAGGTAATCACGAGATGAACGAGCTCTTTGGAAAATGTCATGGGCTTTTCAGTTCCTCGGGACGAGCAATGCTTAAGTTCAATGTGGTGATGTATCCACCAGATTCATCCTCACAGTCGCCAATTCTAGGAATTTTGTGCCTCATATCGACTGATCTACCATTGTTTTGGTTTACTTTGAGTATCTACTCAGTTTCATGTAAATAGTGCATTACTAGTTCTAATTACCCTAGTTTTCATCTTAATTGATCTCATCCTCTCCTTACTCACTTTCTTTCTCCTTCACAGATCATCCTCAACCATTGTCAATGATCATGACCTCAGTAGCCTTGACTCTAACAGTTTTGGCCAAACAGTTTCAAGACCGCTTGAGCCCAAATGGTCCCAAGACCGTTGGAGCCGAAATGGTCTTCAAAACAGACCAAAAACTGAGTGGTCTGTAAGACCGTTTGGATCATCACCGTTTGGTCCCATGACTGTTCGGTCCCAATACCGTTTGGAGCAAGAAAGTTTGGATCAAGACCGTTCGGTCCCAAGACAGTTCAGTCCCAAGACCGTTTGGAGCAAGACCATTTAATACCAAGACAGTTGGGTGCCAAGACCGTTTGGAGCAAGACCGTTTGGATCAAGACTGTTTGGTCCCAAGACCGTTCGGTCCCAAAACGATTTGAAGCAAGACCGTTTGGATCAAGATTGTTTGGTCCCAAGACCATTTGGAGCAAGACCCTTTGGAGCAAGACCATTTGGATCAAGATTGTTTAGTCCCAAGATCGTTCGGTCCCAAGACCATTTGGAGAAAGACCATTTGGATCAAGACAATTTGGTCCCAAGACCGTTTTGATCAAGATCGTTTGGACCAAGATCGTTTGGCCCCAAGACCATTTGGAGCAAGACCGTTTGGATCAAGACTGTTTGGTCCCTAGACCGTTCTGTCCCAAGACCGTTTGAAGCGGACTCATACCAAAAACGTGAAGCCCCAATCCGAGCCTATAAATAGGACCACAAGGGTCCTCATTTGTGAATCAGATACAGAGGCCAGAAGGCTTCTCCACTGCTACCCCATCTCACCCAAGCTCTGCCTACACATCTCTGGAGGTAGACACGAGGATCGAGGTGAAGAGACGGACTTCATCAACAAAGTCGGAGCAATCCTAAAGACTGAAGCAATCTACATCAGGCTGCCACAGATCTACTCTTATGCTCCGATGATGCTTTTCTTCTCTCTCTTCTCTTTCTTTGTTACTCCCTATTTTGAGGAGTAGGTAGTTTCATCTACTGCGATGTGGGGACTAGCCCCACTGCCCATGCTTTGTAATCTGCACTAAATGATGTTATCTTTCCGATTCAATACTAAATCGTTTCATACATGCCTGAATGTTGGCCACATTCTTGTATGCATCTATTATCTTTCATTGTGGTTTGTTTATGACCACTCTTAGGAATAGAATACCTATTTAGTGTTGGTTTATGGTGTGTGTATCCACCGTGCATCCGTTTTAGTATCTAGGAACGCTTTTCAAGGAGTGGAGTAAACTCACCTTCATCATTGTACTTCCATGCTATGAAATGGAATAGTTGATGTATGAAAGTACAATCTTGATAGGTCGAGGAACACACTCTGTGAAGGGAGTGATTCAAAGTAAGTGACCATTCGTTCGAGGATGGATGACATTGCAACCCTCCCACGTTTCTCATAGCTATGTCCAAAAAAGAGGGATAGTCTATAATGATACTGATTGAATTGGAAATTATCGCTCGCTTGTTTGTTTTCCGATGCATGTTTCACAAGGTTGAGTAAGATTCTCTCTTTGGAGACTACATATCCTCATTGACACGTAGATATGTACCGTATGAGAGTTACTAAACATGTGAAGGATGTGTGCAATGCTCCTTGTCTGAGAAGGCATCGGTATTACACAACTTCCATGATTCTTCCTTCTAGGTCTTGCTATGTTGGTACATGTACAATGCATGTGTAGTGGTGGTGAATATGCACATCACCCCAGTGATCCATCATCATTTCCTAATCTTAGATTTTAAATCTTAACAAGTTTTTATACTTGCCTTTACTTTTGCATGTTTAGGTTAAATAACTCAAATCAAACTTTTGGTCATAGATGATTAACTTAGATCGAGACGAAATGAGATAAAGACATTCATATTCTTAACATTGTCCTTTGGGTTCGATCCTAAATCTGTACTATGATAAGGCTTCCACACTCTTGTGGGGTTAAAGCTTTTATCTAACACCAGTTCTAGGTAAACCTAGAGGGTACATCAACTCCCTAGGATTTTTGATGCACAATTAGAACTTCCACCAGAAGAGTAATCTACTGACGTATGTTCTAGCTCCATCAGTCATCCTGTAGAAGCAAGTCCCATATGAAAGTTGATCAATTTTTCGAGATCTACAAGATGGAATTACTTTCAAAGAATGTTTTTACATTGATTTTCCCTCTTTTAATCGATAACCTCAAAAACCCTACAAATTAGGTTCAATATTTATTATTAATGAAGGATAATTGCTTTAACAAGGTAATTAGGGTTACTAAGCCTCATGAATGAGATTAGGTTTTTCTAAACCTAAGAAGAGCATCTAGGTCATCTCTAAGAGAGAGGTAAGTTGTCCATGCACTTTGAACATAAATATTTGATTGATTATATATATGTATGCATAATGAATGTTGAATGTCTTATTTACAGTTCTAATTGTTAAAGGTCATTGAATTTATACTAAACTGAATACCATGTTTAATTTTAATATTTTTGTATCATCTTCATGAAAATTAAGAGTAAATTTAAAGTAAAGTTTTAAGATTAAAGTCAAAGTTTTCAAGAGAAAGATAATGTAAAAAATAGCTTATATAAGGTCCTCATTAAGAGGCTCCTGAGAGCAAAACTAAGAGGAAATTCGGTGCATAAGAGAAGAGGCTCTCCAGTGCAACCCAAGAGGCACTTTGGTGCATAAGAGAAGAGGCACTTCAGTGAAAATCTGAGAATTCTTATATAGGTCAAGATAAGAGACTTAATTTAAAAGAAATTGTGTTTTCTTTTCAATGTCTAATGCTTAAAGTTTATTTTCAAGTTTACATGCTTTCTTAAATTGTAATATGTTTAATTCCACTTACCAATTGTTTGATGCACGTATGGGGGCGTGATACCCGCAAGAAATGATCAATGTTAAGGACAAAGCTAGTTGAGGACCTCTTAAAGAAGGAGCTCTAGGACATGTGAGACCAGACCTGGTGGGGTGCCAACTATCCATCAATTAGATTTCCTTTATGTTTATGAATCGTGTGTTTTAGTTTAGTGTGAGTTTTATGAAAAAGTTTAGCATGGTTAAGAGTAAACATGTTTAGTTTTATTCATGTATGGGTTATGTTGAGGACTTTAGTATGAGGATTTAGTATGAGCAAATCATGTATTGGTATATATGACTTTATTTTTATGCAGCGATAATCATGTTTGTGACATCCCAATGAGATATATGCTTCTGCTTAGTGTTGTGCATGTTTTAGAAATTGGGGTGTTACAATATGGTATTAGAGTGAGAAATATAGTTGGCCACCAGGATTTTCTCAAAATCTCATATAGTTTATGTTCCCTCTTGTAGATGGCTCCCAAGAAGAGATCTGATAAGGGAAAGGAGCACATAGATGGAGAGGGATGTTATTCCAATGGATAAAGTGATCATAGTGCTTCTGGAGGGGCTAACCCTAATGGTAATCCTAATGCACCTCTAGAAGTGCTTATCAAGGCTCTAAGTAATGCCATCACTGGACAATAAGGAAGTCCACATCAACGGAGGAACTAGGAGTTGACCTTAGTTGACTTCTTGAAGATCAAGCCTGATGCTTTTGTTGGAGAAGAAGAGCTAGATGTGGTTGGCAAAGCTGAAAGCTAGTTGCAGAACATGGAGCATTGTTTTCGTGACCTAGATTGCCCTAACCCATCTAGGGTTTGTTTTGGGACTCATATGCTCAAAGGTGATGCTAGGACTTGGTGGGAGAACCTGCTAGGATCGCGTGAAGCTAATGCCCCTCCACTCACATTGGAGGAATTCACAAAAGTCTTTAAATACCATTACATATATGAGGATATGATCGAGAATAAAGAAGAGGAGTTTCACACCCTTCGTCAATGTGGCAATATGACAATCACAAAATATGCCATGAAGTTTAGGATCTTAGAGATGTATGGATATGATTATCATTAATAATTCAAGGTGAAGAAGTTCATTAAAGGTCTCAAGGAGGATCTTAGGTTTGATTTGTCTGGACGAGGACACCACACCATGCAAGTGCCCTATATGCTTCCCTTGAACTAGAAGACCACCCAGGAAGAGCATGGAAGATGGATAACCACTCCAACAACAACCACCACCCCCATAATGACAAGAAGAGGAAGGCTCCAGCGGAGGTTGTTGCGAATCAACCTGCCAAGACCCAATGTGCCAAGTGCTCCCAAGTATCATCTAGGAGAATGCAAGTTTGAAACTGGAGTGTGATATTCATGTGGTGAAATAGGCTACATTAGGCCCAACTGCCCCAAGATTTAAAAGAAAGAGCCCAAGGTGAATGAAGCACCTAGAGAGAAGTGACATGCTAGAATCTTCACAATGGTGGATTATGAAGAAGATGATAAGGAGGAACAAGGTATGGTTTAAGTTTCTTTGAGGTTATAGTTGTGATTAGTCTAATCAATGTATGAACATGTGTACATTATAAGTTACACCTTTCATGTTAAGGATAGGAAAACCCTAAGGTGGGTAGTACCCTGAAAATTTCAACGACGAAATTTTTATAAGGTGGGTAGAATTGTAACATCCTAAAATTTAGAACCTTATAAAATGAACCCAATTTGAAACCCTTTATTTATGTTTCTTTGAAATGTATGATTAAAACATATAATAATATGATGATGGTTCCCAAATATGTTACATAAGTCGAATTTGACAATTTTTGCACTAAATTGAAAATCAATATCATCAAGTTAGACCTGTTTATTAAATAAATGACATTTAGGGTTTAACATGAAATTAACCCAATCCACGTACTTTTTATGAACCAATAATTTTAATACAAGTTGGTTGTGGGCAGTTTGGGATTTTCCCAAAAGTATATCCTCAAATTCATTTTAAATAATCATGTATGACTAATAAAATGTTTATCCTAAAAAGAGAAATATAACAACCTAAGTTGGCAAAATCAGAAATCTAACCCTATTTTTGGTTTCCTTGTGTACAAATTAATTAACACGCGGAGTTTTATATGATTTGAAGCCTCCTAGATAATCCAATTGAACTTAACAAGAAAATATCCAAAATTTAATATATATATAACCCTAATATATCTAATTTCATTCAGAATTTGGTCCATCATTTAAATGAGGGTCACGCTGACCAGTTGGGTCAGACTCTCACAGTTCCAGCCATGTGTGGGGAGGCCGTCTCCTCCACCCAAGTCCCTCACACAGTGGACTCCACAAAGCAGCTCTCCTCCTTGATCACGATCTCTATCGCCTGTCCACCTCAGCACAAAAGAGCTGACTTTTCACGATCCTCACCCCGAGCCAGACTCCCCCATACTGATTTTGTTCGGGCTTCATCTAGTAGATCTCCTGGTTGACTAGACTCGCCCATACTCTCCTGTTTCCCATCTCGGCAGGGACTTTAGCCCTCCCTAGGGCATCACCTATATAAACAACCTTGCAAAAATGATCAAAGACATTAGAGAACCGTTTTTCACTGTGCCTTTGCCACCTCACTCGCTCGAGTTTTCCACCCATCTCCACCTTGATCAGGCCATCATCAGAGTCCTAGCTTGAGTCCTCAGACCTCTGCAAGCCTACCCAAGCACTGTGAACTTCCTAACAAAGTTCAAGGATCACCTTCAACCATGTAGACTGAGTGATTGAAGGTAATCTTCCAATTTTTTAGTTTTTCCCCTTTTCCTATTGTTGTCAGCTTGTTTGATAACTTTGTCTCTCTATGCTTTGATTGGCCTCATTTTCTATCTCTCCGCCTTCGGCGGCATGTACTGGATGCGCTCAAAGCACTAGCATCTTTCAGGATGGCTTTATTTCTTCTCCAACCTAACTCCTTAGTCAGCCATGGCAGAGAGGTCATCTAGGGCTTTTAGCCACAAAAGATGCTCATGTTTGGTTCTTTGTATTTGTCAGGCCATCACAAAAGTGTCCATCACCTAAGTTTTCCTCAATTATAAGCAAATCATGTGATGGCCTTCTAGATTCACGAAACCCATACGCCGTGTTCTTCTTCATTTTGGGGGAAAAGGATTGCAGGCTTCATTTTCCAGTTTTACGCCCCATGTCATGCCTTTAATTTTAAAATAGGGTATGGGCATATCAGTCTTTCTGGTTTTGTATTATCCAATCTCCAGTTAATTTTAAGTTCTTTTATCTTGCTCCTGATAGGTCAGGCTCTAATAATTCATAACTTCTAATTAGATCGTCGTCATATAGAAACAAGTCCTATATGAAAGCTGATCAATATTTTGAGATCTATAAGATGCAATTACTTTTGGAGACTGTTTTTACATCTATTTTCCCTAATTTAATCGATAACCCCAAAAACCCTAGAAATTAGGTTAAATATTTATTATTAATGAAGGATAATTGCTTTAACACGGTAATTAGGATTTCTATGCCTCAAGAACGATATTAGGGTTTTCTAAACCTACGAAGAGCATCTAGGTCTTCTCTAAGAGAGAGGTAAGTGGTCCATGCACTTTGAACATAAATATTTTATTGATTGTTTATATGTATGCATAATGAATGTTTAATGTCTTATTTACTATTTTAATTGTGAAAAGTGATTGAATTTATACTAAACTGAATTCCATGTTTAATTTCAATATTATTGTATCATCTTCATGAACATTAAGAGTAAATTTAAAGTTATGTTTTAAGAGCAAAGTAAGAGTTTTCAAGAGAAAGATAATGTAAAAGATAGCTTATATAAGGTCCTCATTAAGAGGCTCCTATGAGCAAAACTAAGAGGCACTTCGGTGCATAAGAGAAGAGGCACTCCAGTGCAACCCAAGAGGCACTTCGGTGCAGAGCAGAGGCACTTTGGTGAAAAACATGAGGATTCTTATATAGGTCAAGATAAAAGACTTAATTTAAAAGCAATGGTGTTTTCTTTTCAATGTATAATGCTTAAAGTTTATTTTCAAGTTTACATGCATTCTTAAATTGTTATATGTTCAATTTCACTTACCAATCATTTGATGCATGGCTGGGGGCATGATGCCTACAGGAAAGGAGCAACATTAAGGAAAAAGCTAGCTAAGGACCAGTTGAAGAAGGAGCTCTAGGACATCTGAGACCAGACCCGGTGAGGTGTCAACTATCCATAATTTAGATTTCCTTTATATTTATGAGTTTAGTGTTTTAGTTTAGTGTGAGTTTTATAAGAAAGTGTAGAATGGTTAAGAGTAAACATGTTTAGTTTTATTCTTGTATGGGTTATGTTGAGGACTTGAGCATGGGAATTGTTACTTTATCATGAGTTGGTATATATGACTTTATTTTTATGCAATGATAATCATGTTTGTGACATCCCAATGAGATATATGATTCCTCTTAGTGTTGTACATGTTTTATAAATTGGGGTGTTACATCTAGAGTATAGTCGATGTTGTGGTGTGTGTTTATTATATGCTTATATGCTTAAGTGAGAATACTCATGGCGATGACCACCATAATGTCCATATCCACAAGTGTTACAATTTGCTTTAACCTTTTCGCAAAACAGAACATCTGATTTTTCATTTGCATCTGTTTTATCTTTTACTAGTAATTTTTCACTCTTATCTTGCTCTATCAAAAATGACTAATGCTTTACATGCTTCCAAAGAAGCAATGAAATCCATGCCACAATCAGCAAAGGCTCTCAAGTTAGTTGGTGATGTTTATTCTACAAGTTTGGATAGAAAAGAGAAGGTACTTTACTTCATTTTCAGTAGAGTGACATTTCTTATATTATACACTAAGTCAATTCATTAAAACATTTATTTCATTTTCACTTTGCTTTGTGGAACAAATATTTTTCCAGATAACAATTGTTTAAAAAAGCTTAACACATGTGAATATTATCCACCATTATCTGATGTTAGAACTCGAACCTTATGTTACATGGTACATTCCATTATACACGTGATGTCAAATTTGGTCCATAATTGAAAGTGAAACAGCCTGAAACCTGAAGATTATGAGGCTCAAATAGGAAATGTTGTCGACCAGCTGAGAGGATAGTAAAACCAAGCCACGGACCTGATCAGATTTCTTTTGGCTCCTTCATGGATGTCATTCTATGTTGTGACCATATGAGAAGAACATGAGTACTGTTGTAGTTGATTTAAGGGCTATCAACATTTCTTTAAGTTGGCAAATTTTATGCATGGCTACTATAAGAAACAAGAATGTCATCAAATTAAGCTATTGTATTAAATAGAAAAATGTTGTACACATATGTTGTATTGATTAAAAGGGGAAAGGTAAAATGTCCTCCCCATGTAATTTACATTTCATTGTATATACAAAATATCCATACTTCTAAAAATGTGAGTTCAAATCAATTGGCATTGAATTAACAATGAACTAAAAATTGAATGACTAAAAGTCTAAAAATGTAATCATACACAACTATTATGTCATTAGTGGATTTTTTAATATGCCATTACAACCGTTTCATATAACATCGTGATACACAATTGTCACATTTGTATAATAGCCAATTGATGGATAGTAGCACTATTGTAAAAACCAAATGATGATTTGGTGACATTTATTTGGCATTTATTAAAATCCATTAATGACAAAAATTTAGTGGAATTTACAACTTATGAGACTATCTCTCCAGTGGCATTGGTACTAGAGGCATTTTTTAAGTGTCAACAAATGCCACTAACAAGTTTAGTGGCATTTATTTTTTTCAGTAGCATTTTTAAAATGCCACTGATGAGTATGTTTGTAGTAATGAAATCATTAGTACCTTTAATAATTCTATATATAATATAGATGACACAAACAATTTTGAAGAGAGATAGCATTTTGTAATTGATGAGAATGGCTTATTTTCCATTAGTTGGTCTTATGATGTGTATGCTATGTAGTGGAAGTGGGTGCCACATTTTATGCAAGTTTCCTTCTTTGCTGGCATGAGGACACTGCAATGAAGTGAGAGCCTTAATGCAGTCATTAGAAGCCACGACAACATCATGATAACTCTCTATGTACTTATTTTTAGTTTGGAGACTTCTTATTCTCATATTCCGGAGATAGAAAATTTTAAGGATTTTGATGATGAGTACAACAATCATCTTTTGGATTCATTGTGGCCTTTGGAGGAGAAAATGAGATATACATACAACAAGTCTATTTTTAATGTCTTTCAATCTGAAGTTCATCAAACTATGGTGTATAATGTGATGGAAACTTTTGATGAAGGTGTGTTTAAGGTCTATCGTGGTGGTGGTTCTAGTTATCCTCATGTTTTGAAGAAAGAGTAGTTTACAGATATGCTATCTTGTAATTATTTCATGTTAGAATTCAAATCAATTTCATGTAGGCACATTCTTGCTTATCTAAAGAGTAATGATATTTGTACTCTTCCTGAGACATGTATATTTATGAGGTGAAGCAAAACATATAGAGATCACATTTTGATTTTTTGGCAAAGTATCTATTATTCATTCATCCACTAGGAGGACACTTCACTTGGTTTCTTCTTGTAATTTAGTTGTCAACATAGCGTGTTGGAACATCTCTATAGATCTTTGTCATGAAATTCTTACTTCTTTGCAAAAAGAGTTGATGGAATTGATGATGTTAGTGTAACTGGTTCTAATGTATCTTCTTCTTCTGATGTCAAGTTCCATATTCATAGTATTTGTAAAACTAAAGGTAGATCTAGAGCGACTGATGTGTGGTATAAATATGGATTGAAATTTGTCAATCTAAAGCGAAACATTGTAAAAATTTCTTACAAAATAGTCAAGCATGATAGAAGAAATTTTCCATCAAAGAAATAGGCATGTATGTTACCTATTTTGTAAATATATATTGTAAATCTACAATATTTTCATCTTATCTTTATGTTTGGTTTGTATATGTGCAGGAACTGAGTAGGGTTTCTATTTTGGAAGTTAACAAGGTCTTCATGCTGAAGAAGTTTCTAGTATGGTGGATTTGTAATTCTTCTTTTCCTTTTGGACTTGACTTATATACTTCTTTGTTATTCTTGTTGGATTTGTAATGATACTTCTGGATTTTTAATGGTGCTTTTGGATTTTTAGTCATTCTTCTGGATTTGTAATGGTTCTTCTGGATTATAATAATGCTTCTAGATTTTAAATATAATGTAATCGTGCTGAGAGAGACATCCATTGTGGTAGTTGTAATTGACTATCGATTATAGATTAAAATTATAAGAAATTCTTCCTTTTGATTTGTGATTTGATCAAATTCAACTGTGTTTTGGATGGCTATTTATTATGTACCGAGGATCATTCTCTTAGAAGAGTAGAATGTGACACATCTAGTTTGTATGTAAGAAAATCACCGTCTATACAACCCTCTCCTTCTCATTATAGAACGTCTACTCTCCTTACATTCTTCTGCTTCATATTACATTGGATCCTTTTTAGTTACAACATATAGATTCTCCTTGTAGAACATAATCCTTGGTTAATTTTTCTCCTTCCCTTTCCATTTTCTCCATTCTCATTATAGGATGTTCATTCTTATTGTGATTCAACCTGCTACCTAAGTTCATTCTCTTGGAAGAGTAGAATGTGACACATGTAGTTTGTAGTATAGAAAATTATCCTTCATTACGATCCTCTCCTTCTTGTTACAAATGGATATCTCTCCTTACATTCTTCTCCTTCCTATGACATGTGATCTTTTCTTCTTACAACATATAGATTGTCCTTGTTGAACGTAATCTTTGGCTACTTTTTCTTCTTCCCTTTCAAGTTTATCCGTTCTCATTATAGGATATTGATTCTAGATGTGATTCATCCTACTACGTTAGTTCATTCTCTTAGAAGAGTAGAAAGTGATACGTCCAGTTTGTATTACAAAAAATCCCCCTTTATTATAGTCCTCTTCTTCTTGTTACACAATGGGTAGATCTGCTTACATTCTTCTCCTTCCTATTACTTGTGATCCTTTCTAGATGTAACATATATATTCTTGTTGCAAGATGTAATATTTAATTACTATTTCTCCTTCCCTTTCCATTTTCTTCATTCTTATTACAGGGTTTTCATTCTTTTTTAAATTTAGCCTAGTACCTAGGTTCAATATTTTGGAAGTATAAAATGTGACACATCCAATCTCTATTATAAAAAATCACCATTCATTATATTCCTCTCCTTATCATCACATAATGTTTAGATCTCCTTACATTCTTCTGCATAATATTATATTCGATCCTTTCTAGTTACAACATATATGGATTCTCCTTGAAAAATGTAATCCTTGGTTACTTTTAATCCTTCCCTTTCCAGTTTCTCCACTCTCATTACACGTTGTTCATTCTAGTTGTGATTCATCTTGCTACCTAGGTTCACATCTTGGAAGAGTAAAATGTGACACATCTAGTTGGTATTATAGAATATCACCGATTGTTGTAGTCCTCTCCTTCTCATTACATAATAGATAGATCTCCTTACATTCTTCTCCTTCCTATGACATGTGATCCTCTCTAGTTACAACATATAGATTCTCTTTGTAGTGCATAATCCTTAGTTGATTTTTCTCTCTCCCTTTCCAATTTATCCGTTCTACTTATAGGATGTTCATTCTATATGTGATTTTGCCTGCTACCTGGGTTTAGTCTCTTGGAAGAGTAGAATGTGACACATCTAGTTTGTATTATAGAAGATCATTCTTCATTATAGTTTCTCCTTATTAGAAAATGCCTAGCTCTCCTTATATTATTCTCCTTCCAATTACATGTGATCATTTCTAGTTACAACATATAGATTCTCATTTCAAAATGTAATCCTTGGTTATCATATCTCCTTCCCTTTCCAGTTTCCTCATTCTTATTACAGGAGGTTCATTCTTTTCATGATTCTGCCCTCTACCTAGCTTCATTCGCTTGGAAGAATAGAACGTGACATATCCAATCTGTATTATAGAAAATCTCCCTTCATTACAGTCATCTCCTTCTCAGTATAGAATGGAAAGCTCTCCTTATATTCTTCTCCTTCCTATTACATGCAAACCTTTATAGTTACAACATATAGATTCTCCTAGGAGAACATAATCTTTGGTTACTTTTTCTCATTCCCTTTCTTGTTTTTGCATTCTCATTATCATATGTTCATTCTTGTTGCAATTCAGCATACTACCTAGGTTCATTCTCTTAGAAGATTATAATGTGATACATCGAGTTTGTATTATAGAAAATCACCCTTCATTATAGTCATCTCCTTCTCATTATGTAACGAAAAATTCTCCTTACATCCTTCTCTTTTCTAGTTATAACATATAGATTCTCCTTGCAGAACGTAATCCTTGGTCACTTTTTCTCGTTACCTTTCTAAGTTATCCATTCTCATTATAGGATGATCATTCTTGATGTGATTCAGACTACTAACTAGGTTTATTCTCTTGAAAAAATAGAATGTGACACGTCTAGTTTGTATTATAAAAAATCGCCCTTCATTACAGTCATCTCCTTCTCATTACATAACGGCTTGATCTCCTTATATTTTTCTCTTTTCTATTACATGTGATCCTTTCTAGTTACAACATAGAGATTATCTATGTAAAATGTAATCGTTGGTTACAATTTCTCCTTCCGTTTATAGTTTCATTATTCATATTACAAGATGTTTATTCTTTTTGTGATTCAGCATGCTAATTAGGTTCATTCTCTTAGAAGAGTAGAATGTGACACATCATGTCTGTATTATAGAAAATCACCCTTCATTATAGTCCTCACCTTCTCATTACAGAATGAATAACTCTCCTTACATTCTTATCATTCGTATTACATGTGATCCTTTCTAATTCAAACAATTAGTATCCTTGCTGAACAAAATCATTGGTTACCTTTTCTCTTGTCCTTTCTAGTTTCACCATTCTCATTAGATGATGTTCATTCTTATTGCGATTCAGCTTGCTACCTAGGTTCATTCTCTTGGACGAGTAGAATGTGACACATCCAGTCTATATTACATAAAATCACCCTTTATTACACTCCTTTCCTTCTTGTTACATAATGGATAGCTCTCCTTACATTCTTCTCCTTCCAATGACGTGCAATTCTTTCTAGTTACAACATATATATTCTTCTTGTAGAGTGTAATCCTTGGTTACTTTTTCTCCTTCCCTTTGTAATTCCTCCATTCTCTTTATAGGTTGTTCATTCGTTATGTGATTCAGCCTACTACCAAGGTTCATTCTCTAGGAAAGGAGAAGAATGTGACATATCCAACATTTATTATATAAAATCACCCTTCATTATAATCCTCTCGTTCTCATTATAGAATGACTAGTTCTCCTTATATTCTTCTTCTCCAATTACATGTTGTGGGAAAATTCTTCTCCTTCCAATTACATGTTGTGGGCAATCAATGATCCCCTTTGACTATTGCATTTCTTCAATTCTCTTTAATTTCCCAAATGTCATAATCATGTGAAATATATCACCTCTTATTTCTATAATGTCTTTATTTGTAAAGATCATATTATGTCCATTAACCAAGCATTCAAAGTCATAGAAAACACACTGCAATGCACCTTGTTTTCTTCTTGTTGTGGGCAGACAACATATTTAACTTCCCAATGAGACATCTGGCGTCCCTCTATCAGATAGCACTCTTAAGTATTCCAATAGAAATCCAACCTAAAATAAAATAACAAATTTATGTCATAAATGTTATTATTTTACAATCATGTGGATGATTTTCATCAAAAAAATGCTTGATACTTACCCAATTTTGAATCTCTCTCCTATAAGCCAAGTTTCTAGAAAGAGATTTAAGTGCCCCAATTTTTTTTTATTAAATTAGCTTCCAACAGATGCCAATGGGTGTCATTGGTCAGAATAGTGAACAATGAATCCATCTTCTCAAAATCACTTTGTATCATGTTGATGAGACTTGGTAGTTCACTTATTATCCCCGTTGTCATGCTCTATACCTCCATGTACATTTTTTGCTGCAAGAAATGCCAAATATGTACTAAATATGATTCAATATTTTCTTAAATTTGGATCATTCTAACTCTACTTGTATTTCATTCTTACCAGGAGATATGTTTTCAAGCAATGCCATTCGATTTGTTTCTTTATTTTCTTACTTGAACTTGCTTTGAGCATGTCCACAAAGTTGTTAATCACCTGTTTGTTGCACTAAACATTGATATATAATTTACACAAAAAATGTATAACTATTTTATATCTTATGGTGACAACATTACAAGAGATTAAATCATTTAGTTCTTGAGAAGAAGCCTTGATAATTTTTTTTCTTGTGCATGATGTGTCATTTCCAAAATGCCATTCCCTTCTTGACCTGTTGAACAAGTGTTGTCCTGATATATTAAATAAGGTATATTACATGTATGTATCTCATAATTATTCTCTTGTGTTCTCTTACACTTCAACGATGTTCTCCATGAAGTTCTTTATTTCTTCTTTCCATTGATAACCCTTGAAGTGTTCATATGCAATGAAGTTTGCATTGCTTTCCTGTATATATGCTAGATTACATGTATTATTAATATTTATTATAGTGCACTTCCTGTAATAATCAAGGAAAGAGGAATATAAAAAATAGACATATGTACTTACCACTGGCTCCTTTCAAAATTTACATTTTCTTCAATGCTTCCAAGGTTTGAATTTAGATTATTTTTCTTCTTGGCAAACATCTTCATTTCCTTCTTTTCTAGTGTAGGTGTTTGTTATTTCCTCACTACTCAAACTTCTTTTACTTTTGGCAGTGTGTTCTCTATAGAGCTGAAATGTAGTGAGTGAACTATGGTAATTCATATATAGATCTAAATTTTCTCTTAAAATTTTTGTTCTCTTCCTCCAATTCATGAACCCTCACTTTCAACTTTTTGTTTTCCTCCATTACCTCCGCAAAACATTTTAAGTCATTCATTGTGCACATCTCCTTGAACATTGCTAGATCATCCTCAAGAGACTTGATTCTATGTACCAAGTTATTATTTCCTTTGTTAGGCTCTTCATCTAACTATTTTCCTTTTCCTTTGACTTCAAACTCCGCCTCCATTTTTTCATAAAATGGTATATATTTTAAATCTTTGATCACTTACCAATCATCATTGTTGTCTACCTTCATATTTTGTAGAACATGTATGGAGCACGTTGAGAAGATTTAGATATAATTACATAGATGTATGTTGCAATACAAACAACATTTCTGTAATAGAAACTAGCATTTTACAAGACCAACATTTTTGTAATATATACAACCATTTTGTAATTGGTATTCAATCTCTATATTAGAAAAAATGATTTTGCAACACAAACATGAAAATTGTAACATAGACAATGTTTCAGTAATACAAGTTTGTGGTCTGTAATGGAAGCAAAGCTCATGTAATATAAAACAAGAATTTTGTAATCAAGAAGTATTGAGTATTACAAATATATACTGTAATAGAAACATGAATTGTATGAATTGAAATTGTATTTTGTAAGATAAATACTAATTATGTAGTATAAGCATACATCTTGTAATGGAAATAAATTTTCAATAATATGGATTTTACCCTGTCTTTTCCTATTGATGACAATTATTTTTTCATGTTCTCTAGAGCTTCCCATTTCTTAACCCTCATCTTTGCATTATTGTATTTCGATTCTTCAATGGTTTGTCATCTCCATTGCCCAAACATGCATTCATTTTTTTGTGGTTAGTACATTTTCAATTTGATTTCAAGAAGGAAAAATACAAAAGTAAATCTGATTTTCGTACTTATGTATAAGCACACCATACAACTGGTGGCGTAAAGGATCTTCTTCATCATTATTTCACATGATCTCCTTGTCTTAATTTGTCCTTTCATGAACTCCATCCACTGAAAATTTTGTTGGTGTAGTAGTTTTGCCCAATTTAGAGATGGAGTAGTTGTCACATTATTAAAACAATGCAAGATATATAATAGTGCATTGTACCATGTGAGCGCTACAAGAAATGTGACCATGAGGTAAAACATCCATCACCTACACATATTTTGGAAATCAACCTCAGTATCAGTAATCATCATTCTTAGCCATGTCTTGGCAAGGATTTCCTTATGCAACAGCTCCAATTCCTTCATCCATTTCGCCTTAAATTCCTTGTTCCTCTTTACATTATTTTTCATTTTGAAAACATTTCCTTCCCAAATATCTCCTCCCCAACCTTCATAAGTACCTCTATGTTCTTGAGTGGCACTATATCAATGCCCACACATGGTATTCCTAGAATGACACCAACATCTTCTATTGTCATTCTCACTCTTAAATCCTTCACCATTTCAAACTCATCACCACCAACAAATTTCTCAATGATGTCCTCTAGAACTCCAATCTCAACTTTTAGCTGTAGAATATTGATTAGGTTGGCAAATGTTGCTCTCTTCATCATTTTAAGCTATTTCACTCTAAAAATCAGTTTGCTTCAATTTTTGATATATATATTGATATAACATTGATTATTTAGGAGTTGAATATATGAATTTGTATATAGCACTTGACTTAAGTTCAATATTCTAAAAATATAACCACGCATACTACGATAATTGGAATGGAAATATAAACAATATACATAGAGTTTTTGGAATGTGTACCTTGTTGAACTATTACATTTTATCATTACATGTTTATCTGAAAAAATACAATTTACAACTTTGTATTACAAAAAGTTTATTTAGGGTATAATTATATACTTCATGTCACATTTACTATGTTCATATTACTACATGCTATCTCTCTTTGCATATGTGACATACATGCATAAACATGACAACATGAACCAATTATAAGGTTTTTACAGGGATATTCACATTCAAGTGATTTCTACCCAACTTGGAGGGGGAAAATTTATCATCTATCATCAACAATATTTTCACCTAATAGGATAGCTACATGTTTTCTCTTAGTTAGTGTGATTTTCTTATTCGAAACAATTTTAGTTACTTCCTTATATGTCATCTTGGTTGATTTTCCATAGAATTTTTTCCTGGGCACATCCTTTGAAACTAGAATAATATAGAGATTGAAGGATACACACTACAAAAAAATGGTCTTTAACTATAAAAAAAATTGTAGGGAAAACCCCATATTTTGTAGTTAAAGGATTTACCTACATATTTCTTTACATATACAAATTGTAGTATATGATCGTATAGCTAAAGCCTTTAACTATATTTTAAAAATATGTAGTTAGATAATCCATTCGCTACAAATTCATATGTAATCAGAAGCGTAGTTAGATATTGTCCTTACATATTTAAATGTAAGTGTAATTATAGCTAAATGTATGACTACGATTGCCTTTGCAGTCAGTATGTAGCAAAAACATGAAGTTAATACATTATATAAGTATTTAATGTGTAAGGAAAGGTAGCAGTTACTACATACATATACATAGTTGATTATGCATCTTTCTACATATGTAGTTCCATTTACTACACATACATATATGTATTGTTCGACTATATATATATATATATAGTGTAATTTGTTAGTACACAAACTCCTTTAGTAACAACATTGTAGTAGTTAAAGCAAGTTATGCTCATTATGCCAACAATTTTACTTTCATTTAAAATGAAGCGTTGAATGTACATGGGGAGGACGTATACCTTGCCCCTATTACACAATGTGTACAAAGAAAAGGATATACATATATCAATGATTCAGCGGTCTACTAACATCTTTGTGAAAGAGTTGTGTCTTTCTTGACCAGTTTTATCATCCTTATTGTCTTCTTCTTTTGTTCGATGAGTTGGTGATAGCTTAGGCTCTTGTTGTTGTTGAACCATCATGAAGAAGAGCATGTGTTGGATTGAAAATTATAAACATGACAATTGGTTGAGAAGGATTTCCCTTTTGCGAAGATGTTCTTTATCATAGCTTAGAATCAATTATTTCTGCTTCTTCTCATAGTTGAGCAGGGTTAGCACCAGATTGCAAAGTCATTTCTTATACACATGTGTAAAACAAGCTCTCAACTCCTCATATTTATAAGCTATTGTTTCTTCTACTACTCTTTACTGAGATACAGATTAATATCAATTTAGCTTCTAAGAAACTATTAATATACAAAAAATAGGAGTATCAAACTAGTAATTTTGGAGTATCAAACTGCATTGGACCCTTTAAATTGATAATTGGGCAAGTCATACAGTTTAAAGTGGAACCACGAAACCAACCTTTTAAGCACACTTTAAAGCTAAAAACAGAAAGGCCAACATACAGATCTCTAGTACAAATAAGAACAAAAAGTATGCATAATACTAATGTATTACTCTTTCAAAGAAGACATGATGCAAGGAAGAAGTTCCCACTTTTTCTAAGTGGGCTTAGGTATGCATAAATTGCAACTCAATTGACAAAGGTAACAAAAATGAGGAAGTTTAAAATTCACAACATATTTGGTTCGTCCCATGGGATGATCTTATAAAGAGAAATTGAGTTCCATGCCTAAAAAATATAGGTTATTTGTGCTAGTAGAAACCTGACCTTAGTAGCCTAAATATTTGTATTGTCCCCTAGGTGAGACCATAGAAAAAAGCACCAACAAGCTGTGTTGACTGTGAAGTACAGTACACTACTGACTCTGGAGTATAATATAATGTTGACTGTACAATATAGTAATTGTTAGAGGCCTAAATAACCAACTACAATGTGATCTTAGGAATCCCATTTGGTAATTTACATTACATCTAAAGTTCTAACACTTTTTATGGCAATAAATCAAACTAGCTACCCAAGAAGAGCAACCTTACTACCAGACAAGATATACTTTGGAGTTATACACCATATGTAATAGGGAGTCACAAACCACCTCCCATGGCTGACTATAATGCACACACACTTCTGCTATTTGTTCCTCCTCCCCTATAAAATGTGTCCTCAATGGTGCCCCATGTTCTAACTTTACAACCATGATGAGCTAGATCATCATAAATGTGATATTGACACTACTATCTCAATTGCAGCCAATATCCTTGCTTCTTGAATATGCAGGAATCCAATGATCTTCATACAAGTTTTGGTACTATAGCTCACCACAGTTCACAGGCCGTGACAGTGGGTGTACATCTCCTTATAGGGTCCAATTCACAATAGAGCATAGATTGCTCCATATCTAACAGGTTTTCCTCTTCTTATACACCACTTGTTGTGGGATACAAAAAGTCTGATGTTGAAGCTGCCTTTCTAGCTGATAACAAGACCAGTGTGTATGCAGTATTCAGGAATCACAATGTCTGATAGCAAGTCCAGCCATACATCTTTCCAAGAAATGTAGTATGTTTTGTAAGATTACATTCTTTGTTTTGGGAGGCAAATATAGGCCACATTGGTCAACCATTGCATAGCCCCTTTCTTTCATAAGTACTAAGTAGGATGTTTGTTTTGCTGATAAAAGACATATTGTCACATTTCTGAAGTAGAAGACTGATTTGATGGCCCATGTGATTTATAAATTTTGGAGGAAAGTCAAGTGGCACTAATGTGAATACATAAGATTCTATGAAAGACAAAACTCCACCAACCAAACTGATGGAGGTTGCAAACACTAAAAATATAAGGAATCATCCACATGATTTGGGCTGATAACATGAGTCGATGATGTCAAACGCAAGGTTTGAAATTCAGGTTATTGTTCTAATGTGGCTTCCTAGAATAGGTTGTTGTTTTAGATTTCTTAAATAAATTAACTTCAGATTCTAGTACGTTTTTTGGAGTATCCTATTTTTTTTTTTTGAAAATGCTGAGTTTATGATTACAACCTTCCATTTTCAGAATGAATGCATATGAGCTCTGTTTTCCTGGATGTAAAGAAATCAATTTAATGGTTTGTTTGAGATGGGTCTCTATGATCAGCAGCTAAGTCAATTTGATATCGGATTAGTAGACTGTTGGCTTATTTACTATTCTGATTGGATCATTTATTGTTCTTTTTGTTCATGAGAAACTGTTGTTTAGTTATCCTTAAGCTGGTTTTCTGATTGCTTTTCCTCCTATGTGACTTAGTTTCTAGTAGCCTATGATATTGATGAAGGAGTGATGTCATGAGTTGAGCATACTGAATGAACGATCTTAATTTTAAGGTATTCTACTGATGTAGCTTCTATCTTCTATCATTAGGTTCTTCTTTTAGTATTATCAGAATCAAAATTCAGATATCAATTCACCCTTTGAGGTTTGTATTTATCAAGATGTTGAGCTGATGTTACAAGATTCAAGATGACGTCTAACCAGTTTTTGTGGCTTTTCCAAACAGATAAACCTTCCTTATAATCTCCATGGCGGAAGTCCCTAGGTATTCATTTTGTACAAAATGCAATCATTCCCTAAGTTGCAATAAAAATTTCCAGTCCAAAATTATATTGTAGCATATGACAACCACTTTTATTATTCTATAGGACTAATACAATACACATAAATTGATGTATGTAAGGTTTCTTAACGATAAACAACCACATAAACTTCTAGGCTCCTTAAAGTGGATGCAGTTTCCTGAATGTGATTGTCACTAACACATAGAAAGTATGTGAAAATCGTACAGAAAGTGGTTGAGTTTGTTAGGAAATCTGTTAATGAGAGTACAGGAAAGTTGTTGAGTATGTGAACAAATTTGTTAAGATAGACAGTCAATGAGAGTACAGTATGCAAATGCGTAGCATTTATGTATAGCAGTAGCTGGAAATCTGTTTGGAAAACTGACTCTCTAGTTACCTGTAGCATATTAAAGGCCCTTCAAATGAAAGCAGCTCCTGACGAAGTGTGATGAACCAAGTCCATTACATGTACAGGGAAATCAAAGTATGAAAATCATTAGATAATAGACTACTGGAATCTAAGATAAGTAATATAATCATTAAGATAATGAGCAAGATCTTGAGAAAAATAAACCACTAGATTAGCTTATCATGTTGTGGACCTAACATCCTTATTAAATACGACTTTTCAGGATGAAGAAGAGAACCTTTTGTTATCCTTTGATTCATTCATGCAACAAATAAGGAATATAGTAAACTAGTATGTCTTCACATTATTCAAGCTAAAAATCAGGGAAGTTAGCATGCAATGTTAATGACAGCTATATGTAGGAATTTCACACACGACTTCAAAGTTTTAAGGTGCCAACGTTCATCTGTAAAGAGAGCATTTTCTATCCATGTTATGTAGATAGAATAAGATAATTGAATCTTTCATGTGGCTGAAGGAGTGGTGGAGTTCGTCCATGTTGGTATATGTTGCACCTGTAAAACCAAGAGGACGTGGTACGTTACACCTAAAAAAATCAAACCCGTATTAATCAAAAATTGTAAACATGCAGATATGAACAACTCAAAATCAAACCATGAGATTCTTGTGGGGAAATATGCAGAAGTAGATTCAAGGGTATCCAATAGGACCTTCAAGCTGCAACTAAAGGTGAGAGCATAGGACCCTCCTAAGTTTGTGACAACGTCAACCACCTTAGAAAGTTGCATTGTAGATCTGATCTCCTGGATGCTCACACCAGTCTGGGTGGGAAGGTCCTTAGCATGTAATTGACGTTTAGGAGCTGGCCTTTCTCTTAATTAAGCATAATCACTTTTAAAATTTGAAAATAGTTTTGACATTGTTGAAAAATCTCACAATCTGTGAGATTGAAGCTTCATCCCTATAAGTAAAAGGAAAACCACTCAGTCATGTACACCACTTTCATGTCCACCAGCTCTACTTGTATTTCCAAATATAGGTTGATTTATATCTACATTAAAGAGCCCTGGAGCTGGAGAAGGAAATTGAGCACATGAAATATCACATGAATGTTATTACAGTTCCATTGCCCATTTGTGCTAGGATCAAGAAATCAGTAGTTGGAAAAGAGGCATATCCAGGGAGGTTTCTAGGCACTTGGGATCCAAGCAAGCTGGGTTCAATGTGAACATTGTGCCTTCTTCTAAAATTTCTGTGGGACCCTTCACCAGGGACCAACAGCCTACCACTATGGTAATCAAGAATCATGGTGTCCCATGGTTGAATTTTAGAACTAGGCATTGGCATGAAAAGAAATTTATGAAAATAAATATACATGGCTTGCAGAACATGGCATCAATTATTAAAACATGTGCCTTAGATTGTTTTTGAAGGCTCCATCCAACATCAACCATTTTCTTGCACATTTGATTGAATAAGTGCTCCAAACCATCTGAAAATTAAAAGCATTTGGATATATACCCATTTAGTTGAAGTCAAGGCTAGTTACTAGAAAAGAAGCATATTGCACATAAACAAAAGGTATACCATGAGTCCATGAAAACAATTATATTAGAGGCTAATAACGAATTTTCAATAACTTTGTCTTGTTTTCCATCCTTTGTTCCAGTAGAAAATTTAATAGTGTGCTTCCATGTAGAAAATGCTCTGTCGCTAGCCATCTTGAACAAGATAATTAATAGTTAGTTTATTGTTCAATACTTCCATTGAACCTCACGTCACTTCTAAAGTGCAAGGGTTCATTGTGCCCCCAAGACTTCATGAAATGTTATTTAACTTGGTATAATATGTCTTACTCTGTACAACAACAACAAAATTACCCTTAAGTTCCAAACTGAACCATCCACATTCACGGTTTTAATAACATGATACCAACAGACAAAGGAACAAAAATGTTCCTCTAGGCTAAAGCCTTAGTGTTTGTATAAGAACTGTGTGACTCAAAAGTGGAAGGCACCCTTAGAGACATTAGGACATTTTAGCATCGACAAGGCACATGCATGAATAGTCGCCATATTTTCTTCATTATTGGTCCCTGCTCAACATCATGTGAGACTTATATTTACTCCCACCTCTAAACACCAAGACCAATGTATTATAGTCAATACATCATTGCGTGAACATAGATGCATAGAGGTTCTAAGAATTAGCAACAAGGCAATCACCAATCTTTTACTGATCTGATAGTCTTTGTAATTCACTTTTAAAGATGTATCTGTATGCCCCCTGAATATTGTCATCAACAGATTGACAGAAGTACTACTAACAGAGGTTGTCGGATAAGTAACAACAAGGTCACTTTTTTGCACCAATGATATGCATTGACCTACTGGCAATATTCTTTTTAGTTTATTATTTTTTGGTTGCATTCATCAAGATCTCCCTTTTTTGTGTTATACTGGTGGTATTTTGTGTGAATAACATCTTGTAATTATTGGTAACCTATGGCAAGTTGTATGAGATGATTGATGGACACAAAAACATTTATTCTTGTAGTCATTGGTAACCTATGGCACGTCTCTCTTTGGTCTTAAAATTGATGAACTGATACCTTGTGGAGAAAGATAAAATGACACTTTCTAGTATGTGGTTCTTGATTAAATGGAAGCAGGAAAGTAAGAAACAATACCTTAGGTAGGTGAATCCACCCACGAGAAAGAATATGAGGACGATAAGTGCCCCTCCAGTGCTAGCAATGATCATGGGCCTACAGATGCCAGCAAGTGCCATCAAGATCCCCAAAGCCCTTTGTTGGACCAAGAAGATGAGAGGCAATTGATGGAAGAACTTGTCACAACAAGTAATGAAGAAAATACATTTCCAAACAATGGACAAGTAGGTTTCATTACATTTCTCAAATAACATGACAAGCCACCAGTCATAAACGAGAGCCATTGCAGATCTCCCTTGATGATACATGGATTGCTCGAGGCAGCAAACTCAGATCTGTACATACATGAGACTTAATCTAAATTTATATATTGGACCTAGTGCTGTAATGAAATTGTCCATCATCGTGAAAGGTAATAATATGAGGCATGATATATAAAAGGGCTTTTCCTTCTACCATTATGATCTCTACCTAGATCTGTTGATCAATATGATAATCCAAAAAAATCTGACAAATTTTTCCTTAAGACCCCTAATGTGATGTGCTTTTTATTCACAAAGTCCTGACATGTTATCCATCACTATTACAGAATAGGCCTTTGGCATCGGTTGTTTATGCCCTTTTAGCGAAGGTTATCAAGTGAAGCCTATGTGGGCACCGCTAAAGGTCGAACTCTTCGGCATTGGTTTTATAACCTACGCCAAAAGTCTTTGTGCCACCGAAAATGCACCAGTAGGGCACCTATAGGCGTCAGTTATATATAGTAAGACGATGCCAAAAGGCTTTGTGCCAGAAGGGCACCTATAGGCGTTGGTTATGTATAATAAGCCGACGCCAAAACGCGCCAGCATGGCACCTATAGGCGTCGGTTATGTATAGTAAGCTGACGCCAAAAGGGTTCACACCGCGCCATCTAGGACACTTTCTGTGTAGGTTAGCAATTAAATAACCGACGATGTAAGTTTTTTATGACCGTTTTTTATAAATAACTGACGCCTATGTATTTCTTGAACGGTCGAGTTGTTTGTCACATTAGGCGGCGGTTTTTATCCAATAACCGACAATGTAAGTATTTGATGACAGTTTTCTGTAAATAACCGACGCCTATGTTATAATTTTTTTTTCTTATCAGTTTGTAGGCCTGCTGTGGCTGGTCAGCAGGATGCAGAAACCTGCAGTTTAGTTTTCTGAACTGTAGGTTTATGCCGTCCATTGATATCAGCCAACAAACACACAAACCTGCAAAATCTACAAATATACTTTTTACACAAGTATATACATTCAGACATCAATTCAATTCTCACATTCACACATGTAGAAACATTCAAATACATGTAGAAACATTCAGACATGTATAAACATTCATAAATATTCATTTATAAAATATCATTCAACATCGCTATCAACATATCAATTATATCTTACAGTACCCACTATTTGTATGGCTCTTGCCCATTCTTCTCTTACTTCATTTAATACATCCATCTTATATGGAGAATGTACATTTTTTAAGTGTTTTCCTATAGTGTGGTCAGTTTTAAACTCCTGCAAAGAGAATGATGTAAATATATAAGTAATAATATAAAAATAAGATTGATATATTTCACACTAACTAATGAGACGATATATAATACCTCATGTATTGTATCGATCTTCAATGCGGCATATTGGATAATCAGTTGCATAAATCACATCACATAGTATGCGCATGCCCAGTCATTGTCTTGTGTAGCGCACTATAAATTGAAACATACAAAATATTAAAAAATACAACTAAGCACAATTCACATAAATAATATATACATTGGAGTCGGGAACTTACTTTCATGTTCTCCCAAATTATTGGCTAGTTTTTTTTTCCTGGGGTCCTTTCCTCCAGCCTTTTTGAATGCATCTAAACCCCTACATGTTAATGTAACTCAGTAAATTGCATAATTAAATAGTAATGTAATAATAGATGTTAACGGATATAAAAATGAAATATTTCTCACCAGAATAATGGCAATCTCATTACGTGTCCAATTTTAGTATTCAATGTACTCCCCGTAGGATCTAGAGAATAAACAGTGAACGTCTCGGGGAGAATAACTAGTAACTCCCAATGCCTACCGCTAGAGGTAAAAAAGTTAAAAATTAATAACACAAAATCTACAATAAAAATGAAATTTTCTTAAGTCCAAATTATAAGTAAAGTAAACTTACTTGACAATGAATGGAGCTATTATTATCATCTTCTTTTCCTGACCGACAATTGTAAAAGCATCTATACAGTATTGTTGAACACTATCAGGGTCTTTAGATACCATACTAATCAATGATGGAATCAAAAATCCCGCATGGTCAAATGCAAATTGTTTACATTGATTTTCGAATAAGTAGCTGCAAAACATGTATTATGTATGCATTAATATATAAGAAACCAGATCACCGGATCTTACACAAGGTATATGGATGTATAAACAAGATCTCACCTTATCCATGTCTCTATCATTGATGTATTCACCCAATCATATAGAAACATCTCAATAATATCTTGTATAAATAAAGAGGTTTCGTATGATTGACCTGCATAATTCGCTTATAAAGAAACAATTATAGGGCAATGCATATTATGTTCCCGTAGCCAACATGCCATTCCCCTACAAGCAGGACCTAACGGGTATTTTAGGTCAGTTGGAACCCAACTTGGTAATGCAGGAAGTGGAGGTGGAGGCCTAGATGCTCTGGGTGTCTTCTTTTTAACCTGTATATATAATTTCAGATCAATTGACCTCATATATACACATTAACAATCTAATGTAATGTAAATTTATCTTACAATTTCAGTAGTGTAGACGGCATCTTCTTTGGGCAACAATATCACCCCACCTTCTGCCTCAGCAAGTGTATCAATATTTAGGTGGGCATATGGCAATGTAGCTTCCATCCAATCGGGGAATACACGTATCGGGCTCACACGAACGTAGCCCTGTGGCATTGGAGTCCCGTGAAATATTGCCCCAGGAAGGGATGGGTAAGCCTGCGCCTCTGCAACAACATATTCTTGCATTCTTAAGCGGCATGGCTTCAACACCTACAAATTTACATATGTTATACATATATACATATCTTCTTGAAAACATATCATCTTGAAAAGACGAGCTACAATGTCATAAAAAATACTTACAATAGACGTGTTAGGCAGTGGGTCTATAGGATTACTCACAATCTGTCCATCAGGAGAAGAGTGGGTCGCCACAGGCTGATTGGAAGCCTAAGATGCCTTCCACCGCTGCATTATATCCTCGACTTTCTCATGAACTAGATCCTCGACTCTTTTATTCTCCTATACATGGATAAAAGAAACATTAACTTCTTATTATTGAATTCCCTTTTGCAGTAACATTCTAAAAAAGGAATAAGTTACCTCTTCTTGTGAAAGTCTCGCTCTAGGTTTGTGCTGGGAGAGCCCAAAGAATGCTTTGATGCCCACACCAGCGCCTGCACCCCTAACACGTCCAGGATGTTCTGGTTTACCCAGAGTAATTGTCAATTCATCCCTTATGCCCTGAGGGATGAACGTGCCTTGTTTCCTCTGCTCATGTAGCTCCCGGTAATCACCATCAATAGAAACTGGTAAGTTAACACCACAAATAATCAATATTCAAACAATTGCTCTAAGAGTTGTATTTTACTAGTTTCGCAGCCAACTCAATAGTTACGGGCTTCTTTATTTCACCCTTCTTGTTTTGCCTCCTAGCTATCCAGACATCATGGCAAGGAATGGGTGTGGTAGACTCCTGAGTAGCAGCATACTCCTGAGTAGCAGCAGACTCCGCCTGTAGTCTTTGGAGAACACTTGCATAGCCCTTTGGACCCATAGTGTCTTCATACACATTCAGTGAACACCTTGCTTTTTGCACCCCACTGAGGGCCTAGTTAGTATGAACATTAATGATTTGGTTAGTAACACTAAATGTTAATCTTGAATAGGTGAATACAACGTATATTAATACATTCAGTGCACGCCTTGCTTTTTGCACCTCACTTAATACCTTGAATTCTTCATATTTTCTTGAAGCAACAAATGTGTCCCAATCTTCTTTGTCCAAGAAGTTCCACTGTTCAAATGCTGACTTCTTCTTCTTATCACCATCTTTTATGTATTCTCTATTGAGATTTGTCCTATAGTTCCTTAGCATCTTTCCATAACATTGCATCAAACTTTTACGATGCAGCTTCTCATCCAATGCAAACAGATTCTATAAAATAGAATTGCTATTAACTAGTATCAAAAAATAGAATTGCAAATAATAGAATTTGTAATCTACAAAATAGAATTGCAAATAATAATAACTCACACATAAATCCTTCCACATCATGTCTTTCTTCACCTGAGGAACTTTATGCCAATTATCATACTTAACACCACAATGGCTTCGAGTGACAACCCCAAGATAGTTTACAAAATTATTGCGGTTCACTCCAATTGCATGCATTTCCACCATTATCAAACTCCACAACCAATCTGGATCCACTACCACTTAGCGCTATTAACTTCTTCAACAGAGTGATGCCCCTTTTCTTGTTAAGTTTTTGGTGATGCGCATCAAGTTCCTCCAGTGTTGTAGTGGGTACATCAACCTAAAATTTGACAAAAATAAAAACACTAAATTAGCCCAATATAGAAATATAGGATATATGACATAACTATAAGATAATGAATTTTATAAAAATACAGGATATGTTTTTAGAACTTACATTGGTATGCTCGCCATGCTCATCATGGACAACATGCTCATCATGGACTTCATGCTCATCATGGACATCATGCTCATCATGGTCAGCCATCTGAAAATGTCATTAAAAAGGCAAACATTTAGCATTTGTATTAACTAGAAGATAATGAAACATCAAATCTGAAAATGATATTGATATTAAAAAAGCAAACATTTAGCTTCAATAAAAATATAAACATGCATGCCTCTAAAATTGTGATCTTTTATCAATTAACAATCCTTCATTGTGATCTCCGCGCACATATAAGTCATCAATAGATTCAATATTTTGTGGAGTTGGCAACCCAACTGAGAATGGACTGGAGTCATCATACTTATCATAGTACTTTTCTTCATCTATAGGATCTTCAACAAACTATCTTTTACCATGAAGAACAAATGACCATTTATCATTTGTAGGATAATCGATATAGAACACTTGTTTCGCTTGTGATTCCAAGATAAATGGTTCACCCTTCTTGCTAATCTTTTCAAAGTTTACTAAAGTGAAACCCAATTCATCCACTATGAATCCTTTGGTGTTATCAACCCAATTACATTTAAAGAGAGGAATTTTGAAATCTATGTAGTCAAACTCCCATATGTCTTCAATGACCCCAAAATATGACATTTTAGCTTCACGCAGACTCTTATCCTTTGCACTTGGAAAATACATAGTCGACGCTTGAAGAGTGACCCCACTGTTTTGGATGACACTCTTATCATCTTGGCGCTTTGTGTAATATGTGAACCCATCAATGTCAAACCCTACGATACAGATGGAATTTTGAAAGAAACCTTCGATGACCAAGATATACAGTCTTGCCGCCATGTTTTAGTCTTATTGAATCAGTGTTTTCTTAACATATAGGACATGCTTTCGCTCCTTTGACAATATATCCAGACAAATTCTCGTATGCTGGAAAGTCATTAATAGTGCAAAATAACATAACATGTAAACAAAATATCTCTCTTACTAAAGCATCATAGGTCATCACACCTTCAGCCCAAAGTTTCTTTAAGTCATCAATCTGAGGTTCAAGATAAACATCGATATCATTTCTGGGTTGTTTAGGGCCCGATATCAACAATGACAGCATAATGCACTTATTTTTCATACATAGCTAGGGAGGAAGATTTTATATAACAAGCATGACTGGCCAAGTGCTATGTTGGCTGCTCAATGTCCCATATGGATTCATCCTATCAATACAAAGCCTAAGTTTTAGATTCCTATCTTCTTCACCAAATTTGGGGTACAATAGATCAATCTTCTTCCACTGTGGGGAATCAGACGCATGTCATAGGATCCCATCATTATTTTTCTTAACATCTGCATGCCACCTCAAATTCTTCGCATCTTTCAGATTTGCAAACAAGCGTTGAAACCGTGATATTATAGGTAGTTACCACATCACCTTGGCAGGAGAACCAGTTTTGGACTCCCCCGAAGTCGTCAATTTATACCATGACGCACCACATTTTGGATAATCTTTCATATCCACATAGTCCTTTTGAAGTAATACACAATCATTCGGGCATGCTTGTATCTTCTTGGCCTCCATTCCCATTGGGCGCAACAATTTCTTTACCCAGTATGTTGAGTTTGGCAGCTCGTTTCCTTCAGGAAGCATTTCTTTCAACAAAGTCAACAATGAAGTGAAGCTTTTGTCGCTCCATCTATTGTTAGCTTTCAACTTATACAATCTAAACACTTCGCTAATCTTTGTAAACTTAGCACATCCTGTGTATAATGGTATCTCCACATCATGCACAATGTTTCAAAAGATAGGAGGTGGATCGGTGTGCTCTACCCTACAACTATCCATCATCGCATCAACGATGTCTACTGGAACTGGTTCGTTTACATCTATGTCATCGGAGCCAATTTCTTCTTCCACCCAAGCACTGCAATTGACATCTAGTGGTTTCGAGTTTGAAATATCTCCTTCCAGTGCCATTCTGTATAGCCTTGTACAATCCCGTTGCACATGACATGACTTTTGATTTCGTCACCAGTGTTGACTTTCAAGTTGTTACCGCAATGCCTATATGGATAGTAGAACCTATCTCCAGGTTCTTTCCTATGTTCCTCGGCAAATCTAATAAACTGATCAAGACCAGATATAAACTCTGGGGTGCAGCGATTAAGAATGGACATCCATGATCTATCCATTCTATGATCAAAGAGAAAACAAGTATATATTAGGACAAGATTAGGGTCTACGGTTAACAAATACATGTGATGTCATTCTTATATATAATAAATGTGTACCACCTATCCCATCCTTGAACACCTAATCTCACTAGTAAGTGTATAATGTGATTTGCATTTTCGAGAAAATTTCGGCAGCATTTCCCCGTTGTTCTCTAAGTACAGATTAAGGCCATGAGAAAACTTTTGTTGTGTGGAACTATGAAAATATCTCGATATCTTACATTGTGATATTTATTACCAATGAGAAATTTGCTCGTTGTGCATGTATGCTATTTGAATTAGAAGGTATCCCATCCCGCCACATCCTCATTGTTTTGAAAAATAAGTTGATAAATTAGTTTCCAACTAAGTACATTTTAACAAGATGGAGATCTTATGTTATGAAGGCGACTATTTTTGATGATGAAGGAAATTCTCTTGAAATAATAGAAAATTCAAAAAAAGATGGAAAAAGAAGTGAGTTAGAATCATTATTCTCAAAAACATTAGAGAAATCATTTCAAAGTGATGCAACATATGATAGGGCGAAGATATGTATAACTGCACTTATTGAAGAACTAAATTCAATGAAATTGGGAGAAATTGATGATAGGCTTGACAAAATTGATCCCAATATAATTGAGGTGCACCCCTCTGATCATTGTATTACCAAAGGTAGTGGTAAAAGACTTAAAAGTGGAAAAGAAACAAATATGGAAAAAAACTCAAAGAGCAAAACGTTTGTGTAAAGGGTGCAACACACTTGCCAATCATGATATAAGAAATTGTCCAGTGAATCCAAAAAAAAGGTATAATTTATCTAATTGCTCTCTTATGATAAGGTTATGTTCATTTAAGACTAAATTTTATTTTGATTTTGTAGGTTTAACAATCTTTTTGAAGATGATGTTGAACTCCACACACATGATTCAAGAACTATGTTGTTCGAAGATGAAAATTGACACTTCAAAGTGAAATTATCCTTTGGATAAGACATGCAACGTCGACTATAATTAAGAATTGGGAATACATGGATATTCTTAATATATGGATTTCGGTACAGTTGGGTCTCAAGTTGTATCAGTAAATTGAACAAAATTATCTTTTATTTTGGACAAAGAAGTTGCATGTTGGTTGTTTAAGGACACATTTGTATATAAATATGATCTAGTGGGTTTAGTAATTATCGTTCTCAAGCCTCTCCTCACTACATGCATTGGAGATTAAGTGCCTAAGGACAAAGTGTAAATGTTTTTTGTTTCAATCTAACTAATGATATCAGGTTGTCGTTGTTGTTACCAAAAGGCACAATTCAACAATCATTATGTTTTCAGTCATATTACGTAGAATTTTATAACGAAAAGTTCAAACAGGAACTTCACTTCTTCATATTTTCTCATTGTTTGCTCCATTTTATTTTTTCTTTAATCTACTTCTTCGTCTCCAGCTTGTTTCCCGAATCAGCCAACCTTCGTCTTAACTCAGCACTAGGAATAACTTAAGGGAATAGGAAAGGCACGCCTGATTATGGAAGTCCCGAGAAAGAACTGGCAAAAGTATATACGGACAAAGGCGACCACTGGATTATTGAAGAAAATGATAAAATTATCTAAGAACTTATTAGGAAATTAGATAATGGGGGTGTATATCGCAAGTCAGTACCGTGGTCTGTGAATTTCGACAGAAACGGAAATAAATACCCACTGGTTGTGCGGTTTTGTATATTTAATAACATACAAAACAAAACAAAGATTAGTAGAGTTACGGAAAGCGGAAGATATAGACGGAGTTTGATCCGCGACTGTCTGCAGTCCGCAATAGATCACTCCTCTATATATATACATATATATACATATATATACATATATACCTCTATATATATACATATATATACATATATATACATATATATATACATTTATACATACATATATACACACACACATATATATACATATATATACATACATATATATATATACACACACATATATATCTTAATACATACATATCTACACACACAGATACACACACACACACACAGATATATATATATATATATATATATATATATATATATATATATATATATGTATATATATATGGGTGAAGGAATGGTGTAACGGCTGGTACATATAACTTGTGTGTGACGGCCACAATGTGCATAAGAAATTGACATGTTAATGGACTTTTCCGTTTGAGTGTGGCAAAAAAACTCCTCATGAGCGTTTGACTTTTTTCCAAGATTTTTTCGACGTGGCATATAAATGAAAATAACTTATTGACTTAACCATAATTCATATTGCGGTTAATTTATAAATTGATATAATGAATTACTGAATGTTTCATGTCCCATTGGAGTATTTTCACCTAGAAATATTATTGGAAATATAGTAACCATTTTAATTACTCCTGATAAATAATTTTAAAAAGAAATATTGAAAATGATCTTACGGGAATCAATAGTATATTTAGTAACACAAGCCAAACAATATATCTCAAATCATATAACGAAGCATAATGAATAATATAAATCACCGATGGAATTAATTTTATCTATGACTTCATCCACTTTTAATAATGAGAGTGAAAATATAAAAGATGCATACATTTACGAGCTATTGGTATAAGAATCAATATGATTTTAGAAATTGACCTTGAATATAAAGGTAATTAAATAAGTACTTATATAACTTGATTAAATTTATCTACATGAACATAGTTCATGTATAGTTACTAGCACACAAGTACTGTGAGGATTTGCATAAAATATGAATAATATCGTTCCTTACTTCTAATTTGGTCTGTCTTTTAATATTTGGTAACCACCTCACGAAGAAGTAAATCTAATAAGAAATTTATATAAACTCGAACATTAAAGTATGATAGTAAGGGTCTAGACCACATATAATTGGTATTCCTTTTTAAATGGAGAATTAATGTATCACGGTATCTTGAGATAAATACACTTACAAAAGATAAAAAATAACGACAAGCTTTAATTAAGAGATAGGTGCATTTAAGACATATGTGCCCAAAACGTTTTACAAGAAATAAACTTACAAGGCCCCACAAAGAAAGCTATATGTCATCCAATGATAGGTGGATAGTTGCCTAGTATATATAAGTTGTGTGTACTCAAGTACACCATTCTTTTAGCCTATATATATATATATATATATATATATATATATATATATATATATATATATATATAGAGAGAGAGAGAGAGAGAGAGAGAGAGAGGAGTGATTCATTGCGGACAGTCACAGACCAAACTCTGTCTAGATCTTCCGCTTTCTGTAACTCTACTAAAATCTTTTTTGTTTTGTATGTTATTAAATATACAAAACTGCACAACAAGCGGGTGTTTATTCCCGTTTCTACCAAAATTCACGGGCCACGGTATTGACTTGCGATATACAATCTCCTTATCTAATTTCCTAATAAGTTCTTGGATAGTTTTATCATTTTCTACAATAATCCAATCAGCACCTTCGTTCGTCAGTTCTTTCTCGAGACTTCCTTATATAGTCGTGCCTTTCCAGTCCTTGTTTACTTGTGATTCTGCACGCCTACTATCTCTTCACCACTATAAAACAATCATGTCATCCATCAATCTGCTATATCTTTCTATGCCGACTCATTCATCTGCGATTGTTCATTCAATATATTGCTTCACACCTGTTTGTACGAGTCCTGCCCTTCTATAAGGCTGGTTGCTTTATCATCTATATTATGTTGTATTCTTCTATGCTTTCTTTGTCAAATACCCTCCGACAAACAAGAAAATCTAATAGTTACGTGACATAGGATAATTTTTTTGTTATATTACGTAGGAAAAGATTTGGAAATTCAGTATTTTACTGGAAGGTATCGATGGAGTCACATGTAGACAGGTGAGCAGATATACTTAAGAGATAGACATCTTATTTGCCATGTTCATGCGATATCTTTTAGATTTTATACTTGTATTTAGTGATATGTTTTCTTCATTCAGTTCGTGGATTATGTATTCTTTTATGTATGAGACTTTATTTCCTAAGAAACATTGTGTTTGTCCTCCATGCTTTGTTTATACAGTTCCTCCTCTATTGTTATCAAACTCATTCAAAATTTCTGCTTGACTTCTAGTGCCAATGAATTATTCGATGTTGATGATACTGATGGGTTTACTCAAAGTGCTTGTGAGATTCTTTTGGTTGAACATAGCATGAGTGAGATACCTTCAGTTGAAGATAGAACTAGGCCGTATGTTGGAATGGTTTTTGACTCGTTAGATGAAGGTGAAATTCTTTACTACAATTATGCAAAACAAAGTGGCTTCGGTGTCCATAAAAGTAGTACAAAATACCGCTGTAAGGGACATGAAAAGGAACTTTATTGGAAGCAGTTTGTTTATTGCAAAAAAGGTCATCTACATATAAGCAACAACATAGATAATGTCGTGTCCGAGTCAAGTACTATAAATTGTACTACCAGAGTTAAAAGAAATTGAGGATTGATAAGAGAAGGTATTCTTGCTAAAATAGTCATGTACAAAGATAGAACTACCAAGTGGCTTGTGAGTGAATTTCTTGAAGAACATAACCATGGATTGTCAACTCCTCGGAAAACATCCTTCATAAGATCACACAGAAAAGTCACTTCTACAGTCAAGTCCCATCACAAAAATTTCCACAAAGCAAATATTGGCACATCTAAACTATTTGCTATTCTTGACATAGAGAGTGGAGGCTACAATAATATTGGATGTACGGAGCGTGACCTTAGGAATGATGAGAGAGATAAAAGAAAACAAGTAAATAATATGGATGCACATATATTATTGGATCACTTAAAGAAGAAAAAGAGATCAATCCAGCCTTCTTTTATGCATATAATGTCGATGATGGAAACAAGTTGACTCCTATTTTTTGGGTTGATGGTCTTTCAAGAAAAGCATACACCATATTTGGAGATGTAATAATATTTGATACAAATTACGAGACAAATCAATATTCTCTTATCTTTTCACCCTTTACAGGAATTAACCACCACTGCCAATCAATTAATTTTTCATGTGGGTTAATTAAGGATGAGAAGATTTCTTCCTTCACTTGGTTATTTGATAGGTTTCTCGAGGCAATGTGTAGAAAACCACCAACATTAATTATTACAGATCAAGATCCTGCAATGACAACTGCTATTCAAAATACTTTTCCAACTACAAAGCACAACTATTGCATTTGGCATAGCCTTGGTAATGTTCCTGAAAAGTTAGGTGACATATCCAATAAGTCTTCGTTTATGGATTCATTCAATTCATGCGTCAAATATTCTAGTACTCCAGAGGAATTCGGGAAGGAATGGCAAAATATTATACTTGAAAATAAATTAGAAGACAATTATTGGCTCCACTCAATATACAAATTGAGGAATAAGTGGGTGCCTATTTATTCTAAACATATTTTTACTGTAGGTATGCTACATGTTTCCAAATTTAGAGTAGATCATATTTTCAACATCTTTTGGTGCAATATACATTACCTTGACTTCTTAACAAAAAAATTACTTAATTTATTATTTAGTAAATTTGATATATGTTTTATATTTTATCATGAATTTACAAGAACCAAAAGTAGCCAATGAAAAGAAAGCATGAACTCATATTATAGTTTGTATGTTGGCAATAAAATCTCAGTAGAAAACTTTTATAGTCGCATTGAAAGAGCTACATGATGACAAAGAGATAATGAAAGGAAGTCTGATCATGATACAAAATATACCAAGCCAAAAATGAGAATGAAACTACAAATAGTGAAACTGGCAACTATTTATACAAGGGTCATTTTTCATAAATTTCAAAAGGAGTTGTTGGACAGTCTTTATTGTAGTATTGAATTGGTGAAAGATGAAGGCCATGAGAAAACTTTTGTTGTGCGAAACCACGAAAATATCTCGATATATTACACTATGATATTTATTACCAATGAGAAATTTGCTCGTTGTGCATGTATGCTATTTGAATCAGAATGTATCCCATGCCGCCACATCCTCATTGTTTTGAAAAATGAGTTGATAATGGAGTTGCCTACTAAGTACATTTTAACAAGATGGAGATCAGATGTTATGAACGTGACTATTTTTGATGATGAAGGAAATGCTCTTGAAATAGTAGAAAATTCAAAAAAAGATGGAAAAAGAAGTGAGTTAGAATCATTGTTCTCAAAAGCATTAGAGAAATCATTTCAAAGTGACGCAGCATATGATAGGGTGAAGATATGTATAACCGCACTTACTGAAGAACTAAATTCAATGAAATTGGGAGAAATTGATGATAGGCTTGACAAAATTGATCCAAATACAATTGAGGTGCACCCCCTGATCATTGTAGTACCAAAGGTAGTGGTAAAAGACTTAAAAGTGGACAAGAAACAAATATGGAAAAAACACAAAGACCAAAATGTTTGTGTAAAGGGTGCAACACACTTGTCAAACATGATATAAGAAATTGTCTAGTGAATCCAAAAAAGAGGTATAATCTATCTAATTTCTTTCTTATGATAAGGTTATGTTCATTTAAGACTAAATTTTATTTTGAATTTGTAGGTTTAACAAAATTTTTGAAGTTGATGTTGAACTCCACACACATGATTCAAGCACTATGTTGTTCGTAGATGAAAATTGCCGCTTCCAAGTAAAATTGTCCTTTGGACAAGTCATGCAACTTCGACTGTATTTAAGAATTAGGAATACATTCATATTCTTACTATATAGATTTCTGTATAGTTGGGTTCCAAGTTGTATCATTAAAGTAAACAACATTATCTTATACTTTGGACAAATAAGTTGTATGTTGGTTGTTTAAGGACACATTTTTATATAAATATGATCTAGTGGCTTTAGTAATTATCATTCTCAAGCCTCTCTCACTACATGCACTAGCGATTAAGTGCCTACGGATAAAGTGTAAATGTTTTTTGTTTCAATCTAACTAATGATATTAGGTTGTCGTTGTTGTTACCAAAAGTAACAAGTCAATAATCATTACGTTTTCATTCATATTACGTGGCATTTTATAACGAAAAGTTCAAACATGACCTTCACTTCTTTGTATTTTCTCTTTGTTTGCTCCATTTTATTTTTTCTTTAATCCACTTCTTCATCTACCGTTTGTTTCCCGAGTCAGCCAACCTTCGTCTTTACTCAGCACTAGGAATAATAGAAGGGAATAGGAAAGGCATGCCTGATTATAGAAGTCCCGAGAAAGAACTGACAAAACTATATACGGACAAAGGCGCTGACTGGATTATTGAAGAAAATGCTAAAATTATCCAATAACTTATTAGGAAATTAGATAACGGGGTCGTATATCGCAAGGCAGTACCGTGGCCCATGAATTTCGGTAGAAACGGGAATAAACACCCGCCGGTTGTGCGGTTTTGTATAATTAATAACATACAAAACATAACTGAGATTAGTAGAGTTACGGAAAGCAGAAGATCTAGACGGAGTTTGGTCCACGGCTGTCCGATCACTCCTCTCTCTCTCTCTCTCTCTGTATATATATATATATATATATATATATATATATATATATATATATATATATATATATATATATATATATATATATATATATATATATATATATATATATATATATATATATATATGTGTGTGTGTGTGTGTGTGTGTGTATGTATATATATTCTCATTCATTTGTTTCCTACAGGAAGTCCAGATTTTCGCTACTTGTGGATTCTGAAAAGTAACCATATGGTCACAAATGTAACTCTAAGGACAAAATTGTAATTTTGTTGATAAAAAAGTAACTATACAACTATAAAAGTAAAATTAGGTAGAATATACTGTAAATATATGTCTAATTGTATATTTGTGATTGTCGTTACAAATGTATTTATTTATGCATGCATGTTTATATTTTTTTATATGTTTTATTTTTCTGAATCTGAACTTTACAATGTGAATTATTTTACAATGTGAATGTGAACTTTACAATGTGAACTTTATAATCTGAATGTGAACTTTCAAATGGCTGAGCATTTACCTGATGATCGTGCTGATGATTACCGTCAGGGTGAGGACGTTAATGCGCTGCCTCACAATGTAAGTTTTAAAAATATATCCCTGAGGTTTCTATCTATATGTTCATTTATAGTTATATCTTATAAGTGTGTTTTTTTGTCAAATTTTAGGTTGGTGATGTACCTCCTAAAGAAATTGAGGCACTTGATGAGTAGTAAAAAAAAAAGAGAAATGAGGGGCATTACAATGATGAACAAGTTACTATTGCACAGGGGCAATGGACCCAAACTGGTTGTGGATTTGGATAATGCCGGAAATCCAGTTGGAGTGAACCGCAACTCATTTATTTCATATCTTGGGGGTCTTACTCGTAGCCATTGTAGTCCTAATGTAGAATCCTGGCATAAAGTTCCTAAGGGCACGTTTGGTTTACTGAAAAGAATTATGATATGATACACAAGTGGATGGGATAAGAAGGTATAGATTAACCGTGGGAGTTTGGATGATCCTATCCTACGTGTGGATATGAGGTAGGATAGGATTAGTGACAACTTCAAAGTTTCCAAGTCGGGCACTACTTGCTTTCATGTTTGAGATGACAAACTGCTTTCCGAATAAAAAGTTTATGCACAATCTTTGATTAACACTTCGGTTAAGTTTTTCAGGCCCAAAAATTTCATAGATCGTGCATGTGAGTGCTTCCGGAAAATAGAATACAATCAGATTGTACGAGTTTAATAATGGCAAATATGTTAACCACAATCTAACATCGTTCACTTCTTCTTTGATCTAAAACTGAATCTATACGTACTTGGATTGTAGTGTGGTCGCAAAGGAAAGATAGTACGAATCCCTAGAGAACTTTTAATGCGTCCGCTGAGTTGAAGTAGAAGCCAATTGACGTTAAAAATAGATGTGATCGTGAAGAAAGACAGCCGGCTGGGAATCAATTGTGCTACTGGTCTAGAGCTATAGCGGCAACTTTGTGTAACTCCGATGATCCGCGCCCGTGAGAAAACTACCGCAAGAAGCATCTTTGATATGGTGGAAAGGCAATGAGAAGTTTGTTGGTTGTAATGAGGAAGATAGGCAGAAGATGCCAAGACTGGTTTCGTCGCCGATGAGAGCGGAGCTGTCATCTGTTACGACCTGGGGTTGAAGTTGTGAAAAGATTTCGGGAGTGGATGTCGTCGAAGGGAGCATGGACTTTATACCACCCAATACTTAGGGGGGGTGCGGAACTCAAAAGTCCTATTCAAGTAGGATATATGTCCCAGACGGATTAGTAACCTCACTTCAATTCTAACCAAACAAACATGGGACTGGAAATAGCAATATGATACCAATGTTATCTATCTATTATACTGCAAACCAAACATGCCGTAAGGGGAAGAAAGACTTAGTATGGAAAGAACTATGTGTGAGTTGTTGTTATTTGCAATTTTATTTTTATAGATTACTAATTTTTAGGATACTAGTTAATACCAATTCTATTTTGCAGAGTATATTTGATCTGGATGAAAAGTTGAATCGTAAATGCATGATGCAACGTTGTGGGGGGTCGTAAGGAACTATAGGACAAATCTCACCCGAGATTACATACACGATGCTAAGAAGAAGTTCTTGATTGATTTCTAATTCTAGACATTTATCACTTTTCGACTAACTCTACACTAATAATTTTTTTGTATTCTCTTTAAAAAATAAATTTAGGAAGAAGACAACCCCTGAGCAATGGAACAACCTAGACCCCAAAGACTGACAGGAGTTTGTTACCCAAAGAAAAATAGATGAATTCAAGGTATTAAGCACCACTCCTAATTTAAATAATATACGTTCTTATATATTTACCTATTCAAGATTAACCTTTAGTGTTACTAACCAAATCAATGTGCTTACTAACAAGGCTATTAGCGATTTCAAAGAGCGAGGCATGCACTAAATGTCCATGAACACACAATGAGTCCAAGATGCTATGCAGACGTTTGCCAAAGACTACAAGATGAGTCTATTTCTCACTCTACTGCTACTAAGGAGACTGTAGAGTCCTCTACTATTGGTCCCGTACCTCTGCATCGCCATGCTTTGTGGATAGCTAGGAGGCAAAACAAGAAGGGAGATATAACGAAGCCCGCAACTGTTGAGATGACTACAAAAATAGTAAAATTCAACTCTTAGAGAGAAATCGATCGATATTGATTATTGTTATGTTTACTTACCAATTTCAGTTGATGGCGTTTAGCGGGAGCTGTACGAGTAGAGGAAGGAAGGCAAGTTCATCCCTGAGGGCACAAGAGATGAATTGACAGTTGCTCTGGGTAACCCAGAACATACTGGACGTGTTAGGGGTGCAGGCGTTGGTGTGGGCATCAAAGCGTTCTTTGGGCCATCCCATTGCAAACTTGTCCCAAAAGTAGGACTTTCACAAGTTGAGGTAACCTATTCTTTTTTTAGAATTTGATTGCAAAAAGGAATTCAATAATCAGAAGCTAGCATTTCTTTTCTCCATGTATAGGTAGATGAGTTAATTGATAGAAGAATCCAAGAAGTAATGGTGAAGTGGCAGGCGTCTCAGACTGCCACTCAGACTGTACTTGTGGCGGGCCACTCTTCTCCTACTGTAGAGTTTGGGAGTAATAATCTTGTAGACCCACCACCTAGCATGTCTGCTGTAAGTATTTTTATGACATAGTAGCTAGTCTTTTCAAGATGATATGTTTATGTATATATGTATATAACATTCTTTATATAAATTTGTAGGGGTTGAAGCCATGCCGTCTAAAAAGTTAAGAATATGTCGTTGTAGATGCGTCGGCTTACCCACCCATTCCAGGGAAAATTTTCATGAGACTCCAGTGCCAGATGGTGTGGTTCGTGTGAGCACGATACATGTACTCCCCATTTGGAGGGATCTTCCATTGCCAAATGCCCACCTATGTTCTAAAACGCTTGGTGAGGCAGAAGGCAGAGTGATACTATGGCCCAAAGCGGATGTCATCTATAATAATATTGTATGGTAAATTTACAATACGTTAATTTGTTAGTGTGCATATATGAGTCAATTGATCTAAAATTATATATACAAGTCAAAAGTAAAACACCCACTACATCTCGCGATCGGCCTCCACGTCCACCTCCTGAATTACCAAGTTGGCTTCCAAGAGTCCTACACGCCTCGTTAGGTCCTAATTGTAGGGTTATCGCAGTATGGATAGGCAAACATGATCCAAATTGTCCTATAAATGTTACTATTCCAGAGGATGTTGTAGGTCAATCATACGATAACAAGTTATTTATACAAGATATTTTGGAGTTATTTAGTTATGATTGGTTGAATACATCTATGATAGAGCTATGTATATCGTGAGATCTTATTTATACATCCATATGCCTTGTTTTATATACAGTGATCTGGTTTCTTATATATTAATACATATGTAATACATGTTTTGCAACCACTTACACACGATATGTACAGATTTTTCATTTTCCCATGTGGGATGTTTGGTTCCATCTTTGATTAATCTTGTAGATACATACTGATGTGTTGCTTTTAAATATTTTGGTAAAAAAAAAAGAAGACGGTGATAATATCTGCTAACATCTGTTATTACATTACTATTTAATTATAATTTTGGACTTAACAAAATTACATTTTATTGTGACTTTTGAGTTATTAATTTTTAACTTTCTTACCTCTAGTGGTAAGCATTGGGAGTTACTAGTTATTGTCCCTGAGAGGTTCACTGTCTATTATGTAGATCCTATGGGAAATGAATTGAATACATTATATGGACACACAATGAAAAGCTATTATTCCCGTGAGAAATATTTTATATGTTTATATTTGTTAACATCTGTTATTACATTACTATTTAATTATACAATTCAATGTGTTATATTAACACGTAGGGCTTTAGATGCATTCAAAAAAACTGGTGGAAAGGTCCCCAAGAAAAAAGAACCAGTCACTAATATGGGAGAAGTAATTTCCCGACTCCAATGTATATATTATTTATGTTAAATGTGATTATTTGTATTTTTAAATATTTTTTATGTTTCAATTAATAGTGTGCTACACAAGACAATGGTTGGGCATGTGCATACTATGTGATGCGATTTATGAACCTAATTATCGAACATGCCGCATTGAAAATCGATACCATACATCATGTATTATATATAGTCTCATTAGACAATATAAAATATATCAATCTGATTATATATTATAAATTATATATATACATCATTCTCTTTGTAGGTGTTTAAAACTGACTTCACTACAGGTGAAAATTTGTTAAATGTACATACTCCCTATACGATGGAAGACTTAAATGATGTAAGAGAACCATGGGCAAAAGTCCTATAAGTAGTGGGAATTTTTAAATATAATTGGGATCATAGCGATAATGACGATGATGAATAAAGAATGATATTTCTAAACATTGTTTTCATAATTATTTTTATGTGAATGTGAATGAATTTTTCTGAATTGTCATGTGTGAATGTGAAGATGATCAATACATGAATGTTTCTACATGTGTCTGAATGTGAAAAGAGCTGAAATGAATGAAACTGCAGGTTGTTATTGGTTTCTACATGTGTGTGATGAATAATAATATGAATTAAATGTGCTTATACATGTATGTGAATCGCATCCATCTTGTTAATTTTGCATGATTGTAGTCTATTGTTGGCTGATATCAATAGATGTTATAAACATGTAGTTCAAAACTAAACTGTAGGTTTTGCATCCTGCTGACCAGCCATATAGCAGGCATGCAAACTGATAAGAAAACAAATTCAGAACATAGGCATCTGTTATTTGTAAAAACTGACAACAAAACACATAGGCGTCGGTTATTAGTATAAAACCCATGCCTATTGTGCCCTGCACGGCCGTGCTGGGAAGCATGACCACAGGAATATAGTGGTGGTTGTCTATGAAAGCCGACACCTATTGTGTGGCGGGAAGGGTTACGGAGTCAGTTGTTAGTATGAAGCAGACGTATTTTAGAGTGATATAGTGTCGGTTGTCTATAAAAACAAACACCAATTGAGCCCTTGCTGGCGCATTTCATTAGTGGCGGGAAGGGTAGTGGTGTCGGTTTGTAGTTAACAACCGACATCTTTAACCAGAATATAATATCAATTTACTTTAATAACCGATGCCTATAGTTCTCTTCCTGGCGCATTTTTGGTGGCAGGAAGGGTGATGGCGTCGGTTAGAAAACCGACATTGATGGTGTCGGCTTTTAGCAGTGCGCACTTCGGTGTGGCTTGGAAACCGACGCCATAGGCCTTAAATAACAAATGCCAAAGGCCATTTCTGTAGTAGAGTATTATCATAAATAAAGATGGATACATAAATGCAACATATACTCATATGCACAATTTTTATAACCCATATATATTTATATGTATATATATATTTATGTATGTATATATATATGTGTGTGTGTGTTTGTGTGTGTGTGTGTGTTTCTATATAGGAGATACATTCACTTCCCACGTGAGTAACTAACTTTTATTACATGTAGATCTGTTTTGTAATAGGAAGGTATCTAGTTGTAATGAGACAACCAAATTTATAATACAACAATTCTTTTTGTAAATATATCAAAAAAAATTATTCTCACTCTCAATACAGTAAAAATGATATTTATCGTAGCAATTTACGTAGTATTATAAAATGAGTCATTATATTACAGTTTTGATCATCTAATTACCACATTGGCTGACGCATTACAAATATGTGTCTTTCTATTACAAAACAAATGCATAGATAAATAACTTTAGTTACCTGCATGGGTAGTGAATGGATATATATATATATATATATATATATATATATATATATATATAGAGAGAGAGAGAGAGAGAGGAGTGATCCATTGCGGACTGCGGACAGCCACAGACCAAACTCCGTCTAGATCTTCCGCTTTCCTTAACTCTACTAATCTCTGTTTATTTTTGTATGTTATTAAATATACAAAACTGCACAACCGGTGGGTGTTTATTCCCATTTCTTCCAAAATTCATGGGCCACGGTAATGACTTGCAATATACGATCTCCTTATCTAATTTCCTAATAAGTTCATGGATAATTTTATGATTTTCTTCAATAATCCATTCGGCACCTTCGTGCGTCAGTTCTTTCTCGGGACTTCCTTAAATAGCCGTGCATTTCCAGTCCTTGTTTACTTGTAAGTTTGCACACCTACTATCTCTTCGCCCCTATAAAACAATCATGTCATCCATCAATCTAATATATCTTTCTGTGTCGACTCATGCATCTGCGATTGTTAATTCAATATATTGCATCACAATTTTTCGTACGAGTCGTTCCCTTTTATAATGTTGGTTGCTTTATCATCTATATTATGTTGTATGCTTCTATGCTTTCTTTGTCAAATACCCTCTGACAAACAAGAAAATCTAGTAGTTACGTGAAATAGGATAAACTTGTTGTTATATTATGCAGGAAAAGATGTGGCAATTCACTATTTTACTGGAAGGTATCGATGGAGTCGCATGTAGTTGGGTGAGAAGATTTACTTATGAGATAGACATCTTGTTTTCCATGGTCATGCGATATCTTTTAGATTTTATACTTGTATTTAGTGATATGTTTTCTTCATTCAGTTCATGGATTATGTATTCTTTTCTGTACGAGACTTTATTTCCTAAGTACCATTGTGTTTGTTATCCATGCTTTGTTTATATAGTTCCTCCTCTATTGTCATCAAACTGATTCAAAATTTCTACTTGACTTCCAGTGCCAATGAATTATTCAATGTTAATGATACTGATGGGGTTACTCAAACTGCCAGTGAGATTCTTTTGGTTGAACATATCATGAGTGAGATACCTTCAGTTGAAGATAGCACGAGGCCGCAAGTTGGAATGGTTTTGACTCATTAGATGAAGGAGAAATTTTTTATTATAATTATGCAAAACAAACTGGCTTCGGTGTCCACAAAAGTAGTACAAAATACCGCGGTAAGGGAAATGAAAAGGAACTTTATTGGAAGCAGCTTGTTTGTTGTAAACAAGGTCATATGCATATAAGCAACAACATAGATAATGTCATGACTGAGTCAAGTACTATAGATTGTACTGCCAGAGTCAAAAGAAATCAAGGATTGATAAAAAAGGTTGTCTTGCTAAAATAGTCATGTACAAAGATAGAACTAACAAGTGGCTTGTGACTGAATTTCATGAAGAACATAACCATGGATTGTCAACTCCTTGGAAAACATCGTTCATAAGATCACACAGAAAAGTCACTTCTACAGTCAAGTCTCGTCTCGAAAATTTCCACGAAGCAAATATTGTCACATCTTAACTATTTACTATTCTTGACATAGAGAGTGGAGGCTACCATAATACCGGATGTACAGAGCGTGACCTTAGGAATTATGAGAGAGATAAAAGAAAACAAGTAAAGAATATTGATGCACATATATTATAGGATCGGTTTAAAGAAGAAAAGGAGATCAATCCATCCTTCTTTTATGCATATAATGTCGAGGATGGAAACAAGTTGATGCATATTTTTTGGGCGGATGGTCTTTCAAGAAAAGCATACACCATATTTGGGGATGTAATAATATTTTATACAAATTATAAGACAAATCAATATTCACTTATCTTTGCACCCTTTAGAGGAATTAATCACCACCGCCAATCAATTAATTTTGCATGTGGGTTAATTAAGGATGAGAAGATTTCTTCCTTGACTTGGTTATTTGAGAGGTTTCTCGAGGCAATGTGTAGAAAACCACCAACTGTAATTATTACAAATCAAGATCATGCAATGACAACTGCTATTCAAAATACTTTTCTAACTACAAAGCACAACTATTGCATTTGTCATATCCTTGATAAAGTTCCTAAAAAGTTAGGTGCCATATTCAAAAAGTCTTCGTTTATGGATTCATTCAATTCATGCATCAATATTCTAGTACTCTAGAGGAATTCGAGAAGGAATGGCAAAATATGATACTTGAGAATAAATTAGAAGGCAATTATTCGCTCCCCTCAATATACAAAGTGAGAAATAAGTGGGTGCCTATTTATTCTAAACATATATTTACTGCAGGTATGTTACATGTTTCCAAATTTTGAGTAGATCATATTTTTGACATCTTTTGGTGAAATATACATTACCTTGGCTTATTAACAAAAAAATACCTAATTTATAATTTAATAGGTTTGATATATGTTTTATATTTTATCATGACTTTACAGGAACCAACACTACTACAGAAAATGCTTTTTACAACAGTTCCTTTTCTCAATTTACAACAAGTGTTAAGCGTTGTATTAGATCGCGTGGTCTTATGGGGGGGTGCTTTACACAACATGTGATCGCATGTTGTAATAGATGTATTTTATACAACAGTTGAAACATGTTGTCTTTTAAGGAATGACATGTTGTAATATGGGTATTTTACACAACATGTGGTGCACCTGTTGTAATATATATTATACAACAATTGAACGACGTTGTCTTTCACTAAACACACCCGTTGTAATAGGGATATTTTTTACAACATGCACTACTACAGAAACGGCCTTTGGCGTCGGTCGTTTAACCCCATTTGGCGTCGGTTTCCGACCGACGCCTATGTGGGCGCCGCTAAAGGTCGAACACTTAGGCGTCGGTTTTTTAACCGACGCCTATTTAACATATAGGCGTCGGTCGTTTAGTAGATAACCGACGCCAAAAGGGTTCGCGCCACAGAAAACGGCATCATCTAGGGCACTTTCTGCGTCGGTGTTTTAGTAAATAACCGACGCCACTATGGAATATAGCGTCGGTCTTTTAGTAGATGACCGACGCATAAAGTGCCCTAGATGACGCCATTTTTTGTGGCGCGAACACTTTTGGCGTCGGTTATATACTAAACGACCGACGCCTATATGTTAAATAGGCGTCGGTTTGATATGAATATCCGACGCCATTTCCAGGACTGCTTTGGCCACATCAGGCGTCGGTTTATTGAAAAAACCGACGCTGTAGGGCTTTCCTGACGGTTTTCTATAAATAACCGACGCCTATTTATATTTTTTTTTTTCATATCAGTTTGCAGGCCTGCTGTGGCTGGTCAGCAGGATGAGAACCTGCAGTTCAGTTTTCTGAACTGCAGGTTTACGACATCCATTGATATCAGCCTACAAACAGGCCGCAAACCTGCAAAAGTCACAAGCAAAATTCTACACAAGTACATACATTCAGACATCAATTCAATTCTCACATTCACACACATATAGAAACATTCAAATACATGTATTAACATTCAGAAATATTCATTTACATAGTATCATTCATTATCGCTATCAACATCCCAATTATATCTTACAGTTGCCACTGCTTGTATGGCTTTTGCCCATTCTTCTCTTACTTCATTTAATGCTTCCATCGTATATGGAGCATGTATATTTTTTAAACGTTTACCTGTAGTGTTGTCAGTTTTAAACACCTGCAAAGAGAATGATGTATATATATAAGTAATAATATAAAAATAATATAAGATTGATATATTGCATACTAACTAATGAGAATATATATAATACCTCATGTATGGTATCGATGTCCAATGCGGCATATTTGATAATCATCTGCATAAATCGCATCACATAGTATGTGCATGCCCATCCATTGTCTTGTGTAGCACACTATAAATTGAAACATACAAAATAATACAACTAAGCACAATTCACATCAATAATATATATATTTGAGTCGGGAACTTACTTGTACGTTCTGCCAATTTATTGGCTGGTTCTTTTTCCTTGGGACCGTTCCTCCAGCCTTTTTGAATGCATCTAAACCCCTACATGTTAATATAACACAATAAATTGCATAAGTAAATAGTAATGTAATAAAAGATGTTAACGGATATAAAAATGAAATATTTCTCACCAGAATAATGGCATTCTCATTACGTGTCCAATTTTAGTGTTCAATGTACTCCCCGCAGGATCTAGATAATAAACAGTGAATGTCCCGGGGACAATGACTAGTAACTCCCAATGTCTACCGCTAGAAGTAAGAAGTTAACAATTAATAACTCAAAATGCAAAATAAAAATGGAATTTTCTTAAGTCCAATTTATAAATAAAGTAAACTTACTTGACATTGAATGGAGCTATTATTATCGTCTTCTTTTGCTGACCAAAAATTGTAAAAGCATCTATACAGTATTGTTGAACATTATCAGGGTCTTTAGCTACCAAACTAATCAATGATGGAATCAAAAATCCCACATGATCAAATGCAAATTGTTTGCAATGATCTTCGACTAGGTAGCTGCAAAACATATAGGCGTATGCATTAATATATAAGAAACCAGATCACCGGATCTTACACAAGGTATATGGATGTATAAACAAGATCTCACCTTATCCATGTCTCTATCATTGATGTATTCAGCCAATCATACATAAACAGCTCAATAATATCTTGTATAAATAAAGAGCTATCGTATGATTGACCTGCATAATCTGCATCTAAAGAAATAATTATAGGGCAATGTACATTATGTGCCCGTAGCCAACATGCCATTCCCCTACAAGCAGGACCTAACGGGTATGTTAGGTCAGTTGGAACCCAATCGGGTAATGCGGGAAGTGGAAGTGGAGGCCTAGGTGCTCCTGGTGTCTTCTTTTTAACCTGTACATATAATTTCAGATCAGTTGACATCATATATACACATTAACAGTCTAAATCAATGTAAATTTATCTTACAATTTCAGTCGTGTAGACGACATCTGCTTTGGGCCACAATATCACCCCGCCTTCTGCATCAGCAAGTCTATCAATATCCGGGTGGGGATATGGCAATGTAGCTTCTCTCCAATCAGGTAACACACGTATCGGGCTCACACGAACGTAGCCCTGTGGCATTGGAGTCCCGTGAAACATTGCCCCAGGAAGGGACGGGTAAGCCTGCGCCTCTACAACAACGTAGTCTTGCATTCTTAAGCGGCATGGCTTCAATGCCTACAAATTTACGTAAAGAATATTATACATATATACATATCATCTTGAAAACATAACAACTTGAAAAGACTAACTACAATGTCATAAACAATACTTACAGCAGACGTGCTAGGCGATGGGTCTCCAGGATTACTCGCAGTCTGTGCATCAGGAGAAGAGTGGGTCGCCATAGGCGTATTGGAAGCCTGAGATGCCTGCCACCGCAGCAATTCTTCCTTGACCTTCTCAGCAACTACATCGTTGATCTTCTTAGCAACTAAATCCTCAACTCTCTTATTCTCCTATACATGGATAAAAGAAACATTAGCTTCTTATTAATGAATTTCCTTTTGCAGTAACATTCTAAAAAAAGAATAGGTTACCTCTTCTTGAGAAAGTCCCGCTCTGGGTTTGCGCTGGGATGGCCCAAAGAATGCTTTGATGCCAACACCAGCGCCGGCACCTCTAACACGTCCAGGATGCTCTGGGTTACCCAGAGCAACTGTCAATTCATCCCTTGTGCCCTGAGGGATGAACATGCCTTGTTTCCTCTGCTCGTGCAGCTCCCGCTAATCACCATAAACAGAAATTGGTAAGTTAACACCACAAATAATCAATATTCAAACGATTTCTCTAAGAGTTGTATTTTACCATTTTTGCAGCCGCCTCAGCAGTTACAGGCTTCTTTATTTCACCCTTCTTGTTTTGCCTGCCAGCTATCCAGATATCATGGCGAGGCATGGGTGTGGCAGACTCCTGAGTAGGAGCAGACTCCTGAGTAGCCGCAGACTCCGCCTGTAGTCTTTGGCGAACGCTTGCATAGCCTTTTGGACCCATAGTGTGGTCATGCACATTCAGTGCACGCCTTGCTTTTTGTGCGTCACTGAGGGCCTAGTTAGTATGCACATTAATGATTTGGTTAGTAGCACTAAATGCTAATCTTGAATAGGTGAATACAATGTATATTAATTAAATTAGGAGTGACGCCTAATACCTTGAATTCTTCAGATTTTCTTGAAGCAACAAAATTGTCCCAATCTTCTTTGTCCAAGAAGTTCCATTGTTCAAGGGCTGACTTCTTCTTCTTATCACCCTCTTTTATGTATTCTCTGTTTAGATTTGTCCTATAATTCCTAAGCATCTTTCCAGCGCGTTGCATCACATTTTTACGATGCAACTTCTCATCCAATGCAAACAGATTCTGTAAAATAGAAATGTTATTAACTAGTATCCAAAATAGAATTGCAAATAATAGAATTTGTAATCTACAAAATAGAATTGCAAATAATAATAACTCACGCATAAATCCTTCCATATCAAGTCTTTTTTCCCTTGAGGAACTTTATGCCAATTGTCATACTTAACACCACAATGGCTCCGAGTGGTACACCCAAGATAGTTCACAAAATTATTGCGGTTCACTCCAATTGGATTTCCTCCATTATCAAACTGGTATGTTGAGATTGGAAGCTCGTTTCCTTCAGGAAGCATTTCTTTCAACAAAGTCAACAATGAAGTGAAGCTTTTGTCGCTCCATCTATTGTTAGCTTTCAACTTATACAATCTCAAGACAGCGCTAAGCTTCGTAAACTTAGCACAACCTGTGTATAACGGTATCTCAGCATCATGCACAATGTTTGTAAAGATAGGAGGTAGATCGGTGTGCTCTACCCTACAACTATCCAGCATCGCATCAACGATGTCTGCTGGAACTGGTTCGTTCACATTTACGTCATCAGAGGCAATTTCTTCTTCCACCCAAGCACTGCTATCGACATCTACTGGTTTCGATTTTGAAATCTCTCCATGCCAGTGCCATTCTGTATAGCCTTGTACAATCCCGTTGCACATGACATGACTTTTGATTTCCTCACCAGTGTTGACTTTCAAGTTGTTACCGCAATGCCTACATGGACAGTAGAACCTATCTGTAGGTTTTTTCCTATGTTCCTCGGCAAATCTAATAAACTGATCAAGACCAGATATAAACTCTGGGGTGCAACGATTACGAATCGACATCCATGATCTATCCATTCTATGATCAGAGAAAACAAGTATATATTAGGAAAAGATTAGGCAACATTTCCCTAGTATATAATAAATGTGTACCACCTATCCCATCCTTGAACACCTAATCTCACTAGTAAGTGTATAATGTGTATTGGGTTTTCGAGAAAATTTCGGCAGCATTTCCCCGCTGTTCTCTAAGTACATATGTACTTAGAGAACAAACGGGGAAATGCTACCAAAATTTTCTCGAAAACCCAATACACATTATACACTTACATCCTAAGTGAGATTAGGTGTTCAAGAACAGTCCCAAACCGGGGACTATCCAAGATTTACTCCTAATGAGTCAATCTTGGATGGGTTTCTAGGCCAACAATAATAGATATCTACAATGAAGCCGGATTCCATACAAACAGTATATAATTTAGTGATTGTTCATTCTAATTTATACCAATGTACAAGTAATATAAAAAACAATGATTGTTCACATTCTAGGCCAACAAACACATGTGATGTCATTCTTATATATAATAAATGTGTACCACCTATCCCATCCTTGAACACCTAATCTCACTAGTAAGTGTATAATGTGTATTGGGTTTTCGAGAAAATTTCGGCAGCATTTCCCCGCTGTTCTCTAAGTACATATGTACTTAGAGAACAAACGGGGAAATGCTACCAAAATTTTCTCGAAAACCCAATACACATTATACACTTACATCCTAAGTGAGATTAGGTGTTCAAGAACAGTCCCAAACCGGGGACTATCCAAGATTTACTCCTAATGAGTCAATCTTGGACGGGTTTCTAGGCCAACAAACACATTTGATGTCATTCTTATATATAATAAATGTGTACCACCTATCCCATCCTTGAACACCTAATCTCACTAGTAAGTGTATAATGCGTAATTGGTTTTCAAGAAAATTTCGGCAGCATTTCCCCGCTGTTCTCTAAGTACATATGTACTTAGAGAACAAACAGGGAAATGCTACTGAAAGTTTCTCAAAAACCCAATACACATTATACACTTACATCCTAAGTGAGATTAGGTGTTCAAGAACAGTCCCAAACCGGGGACTATCCAAGATTTACTCCTAATGAGTAAATCTTGGACGGGTTTCTAGGCCAACAAATACATGTGTTGCATTCTTATATATAATAATTGTCTATAAACTACATGCAACATGGTTAATCCTAATCAACAGAGCATTATTAAATAATAAATCAAGAAATCAATAGTTTCAAACAAAAGGTCTAGGAATCTTTACTAGACATTATATGTATCCCTAATCATCATATTTAACATACTACATTATTTTGAACATCCAGATCAGATTAAGATCATACTATGTTATAACATATTATCGAAGGAAACATATTCTTCATGTAGTGTTGATTCTAGAAGTCTAAGAAGGGAATCTGAGAATTTTAGATGCTTACAGTCTCTAAGGGATAGAAGTAAGGAATAATTTATACCTTTTCTAGTTAAGGATTTTGTAGATACTTGGACTAGTCCTAAATGAAGAAAGTTGTATCTTAGATTATTTTTTATCATGTTTAGATCTCTTTCAGATAGAAGTTGTATGCATTCCTATGAAGGTGTAACTCATATAGTTTTTTCAGTATCCTTAATGTAATAATTAGATATCAAATGAAAACTACCTTTTGAGTAAATGGTGGCGTAGGAAGGTCCAGTTTTGCATTGGAATGAATGGTGACATAGTAAGGGGAAATTTACATTTGGATAATCGATAGAAGTGAGTGACTAGAGGTGAATTAGGGTTTGTAATTAAAGGGTGTATAATTTTCTTAGGATTTAAAGGAGAATATCTACATAAAATTGCAATAAAAAACAACAACATGATGAACATGATGAATATGATATCAAATGAAAACTACCTTAGTCAGAGATAAAGATGTGTCTAAGAACAGTTATCAAAATTTTTATAATTGTCTAAGAATACTCATTTCCCCATCCAGCAAGTCCTGACACTAGAATGGCTCTACGACACATGGCACTACGTGATTAAGGTTTCACTTGACCAGTTAATGCCAATTGTGTGAATTAAGGCAGAATCAAACAAGTGGATAAACAATCCCTAATTCTTTTCTAAAAATCATAATTATATAACAAATCCAGAAGATATAAAACATATGAGACATATTCTGAATTTCAACATCACATGGTACTATATCATTTTCTTTCATGAGACTATACTTGCGATCCCACCGTTACAGGATATAACTCAATATTACAATATCCTAAGGTACCAACCCTTATTATATCATGGAGAAGATCACACCTCTATTAGGGATCAACCATTACTAAAGGTCATTAAGACCATCACATCATTCCATGCATGATCATCATTCATTTTCAACACCTTGAAAAAGGTTCAACATAACATTATCATACTTGTGATGCATAGATTCAACATAACATAACATTATAGAGCTATGAGTTCACATGGTAGTACAAAAGAAAGCATCCATTATAAGGATATGATAGCCACCAACTAACATTTTATGGTTACAAAAAGCATTACAAAGAATATTCCTTCACCATACCATACAAGGAAGCTAAGTATGATTAACCATCATTCCTCAATTGCATTAAATCAAATCCAACCAGATAGGAGAGAGTGATGTTACAAATCAACACCTCAAACTAAACCGGAGGTTCATACACTTACTTAAGTCAAAGAACATCCTTAACACATAGCATTCTCATCCCATCACAGAGGCATACGGTAAAACATTAGCATCACAGAGGCGCATACCTGTTGGCGCGGGAGGCAGCGGGAGTCAGGTGGAAGCTGATGGCGTGGCGGCGAGCTCCAGGTGTCAAGCAGGCGTCGGCGGCGCCGTCGGCGGCGAGCTCCAGTCAGGCAGGCCGCGGCGGCGATCAGCTCCAGGCGTCAGGCAGGCTGAGGCGGCGAGCTCCAGGCTCGTCAGGCGTCGGCGGCGAGCTCCAGCAGCAGTGGCGGCGGAGAAGGGGGCGCCGGAGTAGCAGTGGCGGCACGACGGCGCTGTCATGGAGAAGAAGGAGAAGAGAATCGACGGCGACAGGGTGGGAAATCGACGGAGAAGCAGAAAAAGGGCTCGCAATGAAACAGAAGAAGAGGAAGAGTCGGGCATCGCGGGTTATAAAGTCCCAAATAGCGTCGGTTTTTTACAAAAACCGACGCCTAAACGTCTTTAGCGTCGGTTGTCTGAGAAAACCGACGTCCAACTGGGCGATAATTTCATGAAATTGTTTGGCGGGAACCACCTTCAGCGTCGGTTATCCTTTAATCACCGACGCTGAAGGTGACACTTTTCGCGCAAATTTTCATCAGACATAGGCGTCGGTTTCTACCTCAATAACCGACGCTGAAAAGGACACTATTTTTCACGGGCGACTTTAAGCGTCGGTTTGTTATAAACAACCGACACTGAAGATAAAGCGGTACCCGTGTCTGGCTGGTCTTCGAATATAGACGTCGGTTTTCGTAAACAACCGACGCCTAACATAGAAGGCGTCGGTTTTTCTTAATAACCGACGCCCAGAAAAGTGTCACTGAATGCTATTTCTGTAGTAGTGATGCAGTTCACCCGTTGTAATATATATTATACAACAGTCGAAGCATGTTGTCTTTAACTAAACACACCCGTTGTAATAGGTAGGTCTATTACAACATGTAGTGCACCTGTTGTAATATATATGTTTATACAACAGTTGGAGTATGTTGTCTTTCCATACATTTAACCGTTGTAATAGGATTGTTTAGACAACATGGTGTGTGTCTGTTGTAATATACACAATTTATACAACAGGGTATGCATGTTGTAGTTCACTAGAAACACCTGTTATAATAGGTGTATTTTTTCCTGACAAACCTGTTGTAATAAGTGTGGATAACACAACCTGTGTTGTTTGTTGTAGAATCATACATTTTACAACATATCATTAACGGTTGTCTTTGATTAGAGTTTGACAGGTCATATATCGAACCAATTGTATTGATCAAATTAACCATATTATTAATAAATTATAATAAATATGCAATTATACTTTTTTATTTCACAAACATACACATAGTTGAACAAAATTTCCATCAAACCTTGAAAGAAACTCATACTAAATTTAATTAATATTAAATCATCCATACAATGATTAAATAATACAAAGTATTGAGTGTCTACTCTAGAATCGAACTGAAAACTAACTAAAAAAGTTTCACACATTGGTCTATGCTAAAGAACAAATGTCTCCCACACATGTCACATAATCTTATGTGTGCTCAAGAACACATGTCGCCCACCCATTTCGGACCTCATCAGTTTCTTCTTGGTTGAAGCAACGACCAATACACTTTGAATAATACTGCAATCATATGACAGATATATCAACATATTGTGATTTTTTCAATTTATTTAGAAATTTGAACAAACTAAAAGAATATAATGTTAAGTAGCTTACACATTCAGGAACATTTCTATTTCTCGCATCAAAGATGTCTTTCATATACTTCAGCACATAATACCTGCAATATGTATTGTTCGGCTGCTTTGGACACTATACAAAATAAATATTAACTTTTTATCCAAATAATCGTGAGAACTTGTTAGAAAATAAGAGGATGGAATGGTATAAATAGCCAGAAAACTTAATAAAGGGTATGTGTAAACAGAATCAAAAAAGCTATAAGAGTGAAAAAGGCATGGTTTATTGTTGTAGAAGGTGTGGTTTATATGCCATACTGGATGATGCAAAACTTGCTCTTGCAAGAGGGGGATTTTGTAAGAGTGAAGAATGCCACCCTTCTAAAAGGAACCTTTGTTAAACTACAGCCTCATACGAAAGATTTTTTAGATATATCAAACTCCAAATCTATTTTGGAAACAACTCTCAGGAACTACTCGTGTTTGACAACTGGCGACAGTATCATGGTAGCTTATAACAATAAAAAATACTACATAGACATTATAGAAACCAAGCACATTATATAACCTGAGCGTCTTGCTGCTCCCGCTACTGTTACCATGATATTATATGACTGGTCTTCTAATAAGTTTTTCCGATGTCTGTAGACTTTCAGCCATTGTATGACAAGGACAAATGGATGGATTTTAACTAATAACTTGTTGCATTGATGACCTCAAACATACAATCCGATGCAGAGGGCTGGATAAAGTACAATCCACAGGGAATCCAACTGTAAGCATACACACATCCTGGGAATATACTTGCTAGCGGACAACAGGTTTCCTGGGCAAGCTGGGAATGGAGATCACACACAAGCACCTAACCGCATCCAGCATGCATGGAAGACATGTAGGTGTTGATTGCTCACGCATGATAACCTACAACAAAAAGCGAAGTTTCATAGTGACAGATGTGTGCTGTGCAAAAAGGACCCTGAAACAAATTACCACAACAACTTCTCTTGCTCCTTAATTGCTGACCTGTGGGAAAAACCAAGAGATCAAGGCTATATTCCAGCCATCCCTAAGGTAAGCAGACATCTGATCTGCACGATTTCAACAGACCGAGGGGGAGATTCATATCAATATTGCTCATTCTACTGTGTTGTTGTAAAGAAAACCACACATTCCAGGAGGAGTCGATCAGTATGCCAATTCTACAGAAGATTTTAAGGGATATGCTTGTGCTATCACCTGAACCATGTTTCTAATATGACCAGTCAGATACTACTTAGAGATCGATACACATGTATAGAAAACCCCATGTTGTCTGTTTGAATAATTAATAAAGATGGGTAATACACTTTCGACCCAAAAAATATACAAATTTACATGTATGCAAGTACGCTTAACCAGAATCCAATGTGGGTAACCTGGTCTTTTCCAATATATATCTGCAAAAGAGAAAGAAGTAACTATAGAGACACACAGATAGAAAGAGAAACTTTTGGGAGACAACTTATTTGAGACTATTGGCGTCTGAACTTAGATTATATAACAAATGGGACATGGTTTGCAAAGCTATCTCCTTAGATTACTATAAAAAATGGGATAGGGTTCCCAAAGATATCACAAGGAGACTTGATCTGCTTGTTAAGGGATCGTAGTATCCGTTGTATTTCATCATATTGGTGATAGGTATTGTCTGATGCGACAAACTCATGAGAAATTCCATCAATGATAAGAACGCTACATCCTACTTTCTTCTTCAGGCCTCTATATTCCATCTTCTTTCTAAGGGAGTCAGAAAAGCTCCATTTCTCACTGGCCGCGTAAGTATTGGACAGTAAGATATATCCACTCTCTTCATTTGGTTCCAATCTATGGAGCTCCTGTGAGAAAGCAACAGCAAGATCTGTGTTTCCCCGTTCTTGGCTAGAGGTCAGCAGAGTGCCCCCACATAGAGGGGCTTGGAGAGAAAGGCATAGATTTGATGAGACTTTCAGCCTCGATTAGTCTTCCAGCTCGAGCAACAAGGTCAACTAGACACACATAATGCTCAATGCCAGGTTCAAGGCCATACCACTCTCTCATTTGTTGGAAAACCATACAACCATGATCCACCAGCCCCGCATGACTACAGGCAGTAAGAACAACAAGTAATGTGACTCCATTCGGTTTAAGACCTTCATCCTGCATGACCTCAAACATTTCCAAAGCCTTAATACCTTGCCCATGGAATGCAAGCCCTGATATCATGCTAGTCCACACAGTGACATCTCTTTCAAGAACACTATTAAATACTTCAAGAGACCTTTTAATGCTACCACATTTAGAATACATGTCTATGAGTGTTGAAGCAAAGAAAGTATATGTTTTGCACAAAAACTTAAAAACCAACCCATGCACACACCTTCCTTGGTTCAAGACTCCCGTCTGGGAAGCAGCACCAACTAGAGCTAAAGCAGTGACCTTATCAGGTCCCATTCCATCGAGGAGCATGTTTTTGAAGACTTCCACCATCATCATCCAGTTCCCTTTACTGGCATAGCCATATATAAGAGTATTCCAAGACACCAGATCCTTCACAGTCATTTGAGAGAACATGTTGGAAGCATGGTCCATGTCCCCATCATTAGCCAGTCCAACTATCATTATGTTCCAGGAGATCATATCTTTATGTATCATACAAGAGAACAGGCTCAGTGCCATCTGCGTCTCCTCACATTTTATATACATATCCAATAGAGAATTTCTCAATATCACACTCCAATCAAAAATGGCCTTTCTCCTTGCAATCCATGCGTGGACGGACTTCCCCTTGGAGATATCTTTTTAAGTTCCCAACACAGTTGAGAAGTGCAGTGAGTGTGAACTGGTCTAATTCGAGCCCAGATTCTCTCATTTCAAAGAACAACCTCAGAGCATCCATGCTGCTTCCATTCTTGGCATAACCTGAGATCAAAATGTTATATGTCACAGTATCTCTCTGACGAGAGTGTAGGAGGACGTTGAGAGTAGATCCCATCTTTCCATGACCTGAATACATATTGATGAGTGAGTTCTGTAGGTAAGGGTGAGACCAGCACTCGGTAACTACAGCATGAGCATGGACCAACATCCCTTGCAATTCACACTTGCATGCCTTTAAAAGCCAGAGGAGAGTTTGCTCATTTGGGTAAACATGGGACAGCAACATGGATTTGTAGAGCGTGAGGGCCTCTGAAGGAAAACAGGACGAGAGGGCCGATATCATTGTGTTATAGATGTAGAGATTGGGTGTGGAACCGAACTGCTCTAATAGAAGCATTGTGGTACCCAAGTTCTCTGGGTGCGATACGGCGCAGTACGTGAGAACCCTGCTCATGGGAAACGTCTCAAAGATGAGGTGGAGTCTGAACATCTACCCAAGGATTTGCTTGAAGTGTATGGCGGTTGTGCAGTTCTCAAGTAAGAAAAGAGCCGGATGTTTGAGGTGGAGAGAAATAGTTGGATCCCAACCGGTAGTTGCGTGACAAGGTGATACTGAAGAAGAGTACCGACAGATTGAACACAGGAAAAAATGAGCAGTAGCCGACATGATAGCTTTCCCAGGCAGAGATGAAGAGAAGGGAAGAAGCAGTTATTTCAGTTAGAAAGAGCGAATTTTGTGATCAATGTAGACACAACAGGGTGACGCCTTGAGGCCCTATCCCAGACTTCCGCTTCTACATGGCGAGTTGCGGCTGCAGAAGTCGAAGGCAAAGGCGCCCTTTTACCAGATGAGTATTGAGGCATCGTGCGGCAGCTGATTGGTATCTGCTTAATGAGTACTATGCCATCGTCGGGCATCACCCAGAATTTCATTGGTAGGAATAGACATCTTCTTTCCTGTTTTTATTTTTGCTTTATCAACTTCAATGCTCATATTCCATGTAATGTGACTCAATAGTACCCATTGTCATTGCATAAAAGGCACTTCTCATAGTTTAAAATTGGCTTGATTTGTGAACATATCCATAATCATTTTTCATAAATGATAAAAAGGCATACAATGGATACTTATCCACGAAGAAATTGTCCATTAACAATTTCCATATTTTTTTCATGGCTAAAAATATTTTGGTGTGTATATATTTGGGTAGTGTTCATTACTATTCTCCTGTGGACAATGAATGTGGTATTATCCTTTTTAGGGGAAATATCATAATTCAAAAATATCCTAACTATCCATCAATATATTCATAAGTAGGAGTAGATTGGCTAATCTATCCAGCATTTGACCAATAAGGGGTAAAGGCAAAGTGCCATCTTTGAGGTTACATTACCCGATTTCCAATAACATATGCAAATCCTTCACCCTGTAACTAAATTGTTCTAGTTTAGATTGGTTGATCATGTAACCCCCTTCATGACAATGGTTCCCTCCCCTTTTTATCATGGACTATAGTATCCCACTGGAAAACTTAAAATAAGATAAATAATGAAGTTTCATGCTTCTTTCTTCTACATCCTTCTATAGGATCTCATTCTGCATTATTACATAACAGAAGGTTTTTATTATTTTCTAAAGGGATAGCGTGATTATGCGTGGAAGTGTTTATGCCTTTAAGGTCGTCAATGGCATGCACTATCACCCTTCTATAGGTATGAACTGTATTCAACAAAATTGCTTCGTGCTCAATAAAAGTGAAGCATTCATTATGACTTAATAAGTGGAGTTGGGCTCTAACAAGGAACATTCTCATTCCAAAGGAATATGTTTAGAATCTATCTTTGTGAAATTATGTTATTTAACTTCATTTGTACTTTATTTGTGTATTAAATTAGTGGGATTTACAAAGAAGGTAGTGGTTTAAAGGTTTCCAATAGCAATTGGAAGAATAGTCAACATCATCTTTCGTATCACCTTTTAGAATTTTCTCTTAACTACACCTTTATTACTAAATAAATGCATCTAAACAAGACATGTAGGTTCACTAAATACTTAAATCTGTGTGAGCATGATAAATAGAGAAGTCCATGGAATCGTCTCCCACTCTCAACCTCATTTTCCCTGTACACGCATTTGAGACATCTTTATGCAACTATAATAATCATCCAAACATGGTAGGACTGATGGGATATTTCCATATATCTAAAACTATAGAATCTAATAGAATTTCGAGCCTATATGTTTTGTTGGGACATCATCTAGTATGCCTTTATGATATTTTATAGACATATCAATCGATTGTAACTTAGTGTCTATAGAAATTATTATCTCCTATACGTGTATACAGAAAATGACAAAATGAATAGTACTATTGGTGGCCCCTAAATCAAACAGGCCTTTCCCAAATGGAATGTCTCCAAATTGACACAATAGGGAAAACTATTTTCTATATTTCATATCTTGGATATGCTTTTTTTAACAAGAACAATGGCTCCTACAAAGAGCATGATTATTTTGATGCACACTTGCTTCTTATCATGAAAAGTCCTATGAGAAATATAACATATTATTGCATCTCAACAATCCATAAACATGTAAGGACTCATGAGAAACTGCTTTAATATTTCATTGAACTTATCAAACTACTTATAATGATATTAGTTAGCAATCTTTAAGGAAGTTTTATTACCGCAATCATTTCAATCAATACCATATGCGAAGTCTTTACTACCATATAACACAAGCATAATGTATAATAAGCCAAGTAAGAGGTAATGGTGTACCTTTCAAAGAGATATCCTAATCACATATATACATGCCATATATAACTATGCTAAACCTAATTAAGACAAGATCATGTATCATCATTAGGTTCTCATCATCATAGCCCTAGTTATATCAATTTTAGGGTTTCCCTATCTCTTTAGTATATTTTCATATCACTTGCATTCTTGTACTATATTTATCTTACTGATGTTATATTCCAGATTATAGTTTATCAACTGGATATACTCATGTGTCACATTATTATGTGAGCATATTTAATATTATGTCACTTTCATTAACCATATTAGGGTTACATCACACGTATTAAGGGTGCTCTTCATATAACATGAATTTCGTGCATAAGGCTGATATCAAAGTTACATATTAACTTTCAGTTACTGATATGAGAGTTTTTTGTAAATTTCATCATTTATTGAGCGTGTATGTATTTATTGCATATTAATTAAGGTTATTAGCTCTAATTAGCCATATTAAGTAAATTACATATTTTCGTGCATCAACATGACAATATCAGACCTTATATGTATTATAAACATGGATATAGGTTTACTGATATTTTCTCATAATTTTAGGCCATCGTTTACTATTTATTATACATCAAATAAGAATTCCAAAACTTACATTATATCACTGATATTAGTGAACCAAAAGCCTGATATAAAGGTGGCACAATGTTCTACTTATTTTTCTAAGAATATCGGTACCTTGTTTGTATTTTTCTAATAAATGTACTAATTAGTATGAATTTTGGAAGATCTGGTGAATTTGTGAGATATTTACCGTTTTGGGCCTATAGTATGTCGACACGTGGCCATGAGGCTGGCGTGGCTCCTTTGCTTGGCCTGCTGGGGTTTCAGCCTGTTTGAGCTAATGGACCCGGTCTGGCCTTCCCCCTTTCTCACGCGATATTTCCCAAGCGGGAATCTGTTTCCGCTCAGCATCCGTTCCGTGAGCGCCGCCGCTCGCAGGATTGGATCTCCGGCGTGCAACGGACTCTTCTTCTTGAGCCGCCCACGTGGAGCCTTGCCGCACAAGCTCCATGCCTCCTTGGAATCCTCTAGGTTAGGACCAGCAGGGATTCAGTTGCAAGGCCGCGAGGATGATCTCCGGCGTGGGATCAGCAGAGACAAGGTCATGCTTCTCGGATCATAGCACCGCCATCATCTTCAGTGACTCCCTTCAAATCTATCCATCCTATTTGGGGCTTGCTCTGGACTGTCGGATCCCTTCATCGCTGACCGTCGCCGCTTGGTTGAAACCCCAGCAAGAGGTTGTCCCCTATTTCCACGACGCCTCGCCGCCTGGGACTGCTCCGGCGTACGACGGCTATCACGGTTCCTCTTCCTCACGGGTCTATGCGATTGTCGCCGCCAAGGAAGGCCCCCAGCGATCCATCTCTTCCCCACTACTACGATCTGCGAGATCTGTGAGAACTCTGTTGTTCTTTGTGGCTGCGACTTCCAGAACCACCGTCGTCATCTTCCATGGAAGCTCTGGTGTCGGCATTACATTGCTGTTGCAGCTGCAGATCAGCTCTGTTCTGATCCCTCTCATCTTCATCCGTTGTTCCTCGCCCTCCGCACGAACTTCCTCTACTCTACGCGTCAACTCCAGGTTTCCGAAATAGTCTCGTCATGCCGAGGTTACGAGCGAGTTGGTTTCCCGTCTAGCCCCACTAAGGGTGATCGTGTTGGTGTGGGATGGTCTCCTCACACCGCTCCCCACGTCTTCCACTGAAACAGAAGGTAGGAAAAAGGGACCTTCTCTATCATATTTGACCATCTAAAGATCATGATGACGCCCCATAGCCAATCCGTGGCTACGCATCTATTGTACACTAGCAAAATCGCACGTGATACTCAATTGATATTGAAGATAACCTTTTTAGATAAATAAGCATATACATTGACATATTCACAATATACGTAAGTGATTTTCATGCAATGGTATTTCTTTTTACATCACACACCATAGAATCTAATGTATATGATTGAAACTATACTCTTCATATTTAAACAAAATAATATTTAAATACTCTGACATTTATGTCTATCACAGCGACATTCATGTCATCCACCACACACTGCGAATTGAAACGTCTTGTTTATTAAAAGTGTACTTTTAATATGTACACAACACATTATTAATGCAACATAATATTTGATTCTACGTTCTTCATAATATTTCAAGAAATTTAGTTAAATGAAGTATTAATATTTTTTTGTTAGTAATTTATCATAAGATGTATTCTTGTAACTTGAACTTTCCATTCCCGAATGAGATCAAATCATACCTTTGCAAAAAAATCACAAAACTTACGCTAATATGTGAAAACATATATTTTGAAAATACTACGTGATTGAGGGTCATTTATATTTCCCGAGGGTCATTTATATTTCACGTTTATAGAGAAAAAATATATGTAATTTCCAACCAAGGTAACGTGTGTTGTATCAGTACCATTCACGTTTATATTAACTTTTTTTTAAATATTAAATTTTTTTGCTACAATGGACCATCATTATTTAGTGTCAAACTTTGATAAGTATTTCATTACTACAAAAGAGTGTAACGACTCATCTATTGTTTAATGGGATATCAAAATTCGACATCTAATGTGTATTACTTCAAATTAATGTTAAATGGTAAAGTATCGTCCGTAACCAATCAACTTTTTTTATATGAAAGGTGATGTCTTGAAATATGATATTTTCTTAGCTCCATATATTTTAAATTAATCTATTTCAAATAAAAAGGATATAATTCTAACGAAATCAAAAAGGGTTCTATGAAAGAGATAATTAGGTTGTGAACCTAGATTCTGGTATGTTAAACTGACGGTTCAACTAGTTGAACCGGCCGATTCGGGTCGAGTTTCAAAACTCTGATATCCTGACCAAATCCGGACCCAATTCGGTCCCAAATTCGAAACTAGATTTTGTTCGACTAGTGTCTCAATTGAGAAACCCAATTGAAAAAATTAGATTAAAAACAAAATCTGGACCTATATTTGATAATGAATTTATAAAAAATAATTCTCTGATTTTCAGATTATATTTTGTGTTATATAATATTGGGATTGGGTCAGTTCCGGGTCAAAATATCTACCCATAGTGAAAAAGTATCATTCCCATAAATCCCAAAAGGAACTCGGACATATATTTGATAATAATATTATACGAAAAATTATTATCGGATTACATGTTCCTGATAAAATTCTATGATAAGAAATTGGGTTCAGCTCGGTTCTGGGTATATAACAACAAGTCAGAGTCTGTTGTATAATCTTGGCATGTAACAACTGGTTATACCGTGTTGTGTGACTATGGTCTATTACAACATATAGCTATTACAATAGGTCATCACATGTTGTGTGATAATGGTATATTACAATGGGTTAGTTAATGTAGTGTAATGGTGGTCTATTACAACGATTTATTATGTGTGAATATTACAACAGTTCACAATATGTTGTGTAAATATAATATATAACAACAGGTTGGAGTCTGTTGTGTGATCTTGGTATATAACAACGAGTTTCAATATGTTGTATTATCGTGGTCTATTACAACATGTACCAAATACAACAAGTGACGACATGTTGTGCAATTAATACATATTACAACAGGTCGGTCTGTGTTGTGTAATGATGGTCTATTACAACATGTGACTATTACAACGGGTCACAATATGTTGTGTAATTAATATCTTTTACAACAGGTTTGATTATGGTGTGATACTACAACCTATTACAACACTTTAGCACTTGTTGTAGTATCCCTCTATACTACAACGAGTTTGGCATGTTGTAAATGACTTGTGTTGTATAAATTATACAATATACAACATGAAAATAGACGTGTTGTGTTAAGTATGCTAACTACAACACAATCATCAGAACTGTTGTCTATCTCCCATTGTAAAAAGCATTTTCTGTAGTAGTGCAAAAGCAGCCAACGAACTGAAAGCATGAACTCATATTATAGTGTGTATGTTGGCAATAAAATCTCACTAGAAAACTTTTGTAATCACATTGAAAGTGCTACACGACGACAAAGACATAATGAAAGGAAGTCTGATCATGATACATTTTATACCAAGCCAAAAATGAGAACAAAACTACAAATAGAGAAACAAATGGAAACTATTTATACAAGGGTCATTTTTCATAAATTTTAAAAGGAGTTGTTGGACAGTCTTTATTGTAGCATTGAATTAGTGAAAGATGAAGGCCATGAAAAACTTTTGTTGTGTGGAACTACAAAAATATTTCGATATCTTACACTATGATATTTATTACCAATGAGAAATTTGCTCATTGTGCATGCATGCTACTTGGATCAGAAGGTATCCCATACCGCCACATCCTCATTGTTTTAAAAAATGATTTGATAATGGAGTTGCCTACTAATTACATTTTAACAAGATGGAGATCAGATGTTATGAAGGCGACAATTTTTGATTAGGAAGGAAATGCTCTTGAAATAATAGAAAATTAAAAAAAATGGAAAAAGAAGTGATTTAAAATCACTGTTATCAAAAGCATTAGAGAAATCATTTCAAAGTGATGTAGCATATGATTGGGCGAAGATATGTATAACTGCACTTACTGAAGAACTAAATTCAATGAAATTGGGAAAAATTGATGATAGGCTTGACAAAATTGATCCAAATATAATTGAGGTACACCCCCTGATCATTGTATTACCAAAGGTAGTGGTAAAAGACTTAAAAGTGGAAAAGAAACAAATATGGAAAAAACTAAAGACCAAAATCTTTGTGTAAAGGGTGCAACACACTTGCCAATCATGATATAAGAAGTTGTCCAGCGATTCCAAAAAAGAGGAATAATTTATCTAATTTCTCTCTTATGATAACGTTATGTTCATTTAAGACTAAATTTTATTTTGATTTTGTAGGTTTAACAAACTTTTTGAAGATGATGTTGAACTCCACACACATGATTCTAGCACTATGTTGTTTGAATATGAAAATAGACGCTTTAAAGTGAAATTGTCCTTTGGATAAGACATCCAACTTTGACTATATTTAAGAATTGGGAATACATTGATATTCTTACTATTTGGATTTCTGTACAGTTGGGTTTCAAGTTGTATCATTAAAGTGAACAACATTATCTTTTATTTTGGACAAAGAAGTTGCATGTTGGTTGTTTAAGGACACATATTTATATAAATATGATCTAGTGGCTTTTGTAATTATCATTCTCACGCCTCTCTCACTACATGCACTAGCGATTAAGTGCGTAAGGACAAAGTGTAAATGTTTTTTGTTTCAAGCTAACCAACGATATCAGGTTGTCGTTGTTGTTACCAAAAGGCACAAGTCAACAATCATTATGTTTTCAGTCATATTACGTGGTATCTTATAATGAAAAGTTCAAACATGACCTTCACTTCTTCGTATTTGCTCATTGTTTGCTCCATTTTAGTTTTTCTTTAATCAACTTCTTCGTCTACAGTTTGTTTCCCGAGTCAGCCAACCTTCATCTTGACATAGCACTAGGAATAACAGAAGGGAATAGGAAGTGCACGCCTAATTAAGGAAGTCCCGAGAAAGAACTGGCAAAAGTATATACGGACAAAGGAGTCGACTGGATTATTGAAGAAAATGATAAATTATCCAAGAACTTTTTAGGAAATTAGATAAGGGGGTCGTATATCACAATTTAATACTGTGGCTCATGAATTTCGGTAGAAACAAGAATAAACACCCGTCGGTTGTGCATTTTTGTATATTTAATAACATACAAAATAAAATAGAGATTAGTAGAGTTACAAAAAGCAGAAGATCTAGATGGAGTTTGGTCCACGACTGTCCGCAGTCTACAATGGATCACTCCTCTCTCTCTCTCTCTCTCTCTCTCTCTCTCTCTATATATATATATATATATATATATATATATATATATATATATATTGTGTATATATATGTATATATATGTATATATGTATGTATATATATGTGTGTATATGTATATATTTTCTCATTCATTTCTTGCCTGTGGGAAGCTTGTATTTTCTCTACCTGTGGATTCTGAAACGTAACCATAAGGTCAAAAATGTAACTCTCTGGACAAAAAAGTAATTTTTTTGATCAAAAAGTAACTATACGACTATAAAAGTAAAATTGGATAGAATATAACATAAATATATGTGTAATTGTATATTTGTTATTGCCGTTACAAATGTATTTATTTATGTATAAAAAATAACAGTTTGTAAGATAAAGTAACCATCTACATGTGTAAAGTAAGAAACTTCAAGAAAAGTAATCAAGAGAGGGGGTGGGTAGCTACCTACACAGGTATTGAATATGGCCCTGTATATATGCTTAAAATCAAATATTTGGTGAAATACTATCAGTAATGGGTATTCAATTTGAATCATTACGCCTTAGTAGTAGGAAAAGATTTTGATTAGAATAATACTTTTTTGAAGAGCGGAGGAGGTTAAGTGTGTTTCACGCGCCTGTGAAACTACTCCCTGTCAGTAGTGTGGTTGTAACACCCCTTAAGCATACATGTGTCAACGGAAGAAACACCCATGTTTTCCATAGAATGAGGTACTTTAGCTCAAAGGGATGTCACAACAATAATAATCATTACAAATTTAGTAAACAATCACCATGCATTGACTTGAACTTGATTTGTACATTGTTTACAAATGAATTCTTGAGTCGAAACTAACTAAAAACACATGATTAAATGTTATATATACATGAACTTATCTATATACATTAGGGTCTTCTACTGTAGATGGCACCCCACCATATGTGTCCTTTGGAAACCTTAATCTATTCCTTGATTTGATCTTCATATGATTCATCCTTGGAGTTAGTTCTGTACATGCGGGCATCGCGCCCCCATCCATTCATGCATAAAAAACTACATTAGAGTAAGCGACATTGAGTATTATTATGAAAACATAATAACTGGGCAATCAAGGAAAAACAGGATACTAATTGAATAGTAAATTTGGATTCACATAACATAATCTTGGTGGTTGGTTATAGTGTCTATGACACTTATGCACCGATGGCACTCATAAGACCCATAGGCTCAACAATAACATGATGAGGAAAAAATAATACAACCCATTTGTATAATTCATCATTTACCTAATAATTCTTTACTTCTGTTGAATTTCACATAAGCATATCATAAACATCTAAAATAGAAATTGAAAGGATAAACATCATGCAATAACTTTTAGGAACGACTAATGCAAGAATTTTTGGAATTTGAATGCTTATGTATGCATATAATTTAACATGATCATCAAGATACAATAATTATAAAGTGATTGAAAACCATTACTTAATACTCAAAGTGCATGAACCCTCTTACCCGTGTCTGAGGAGTAACATTTTCCTGAGTCCTGGTCATCTCTAGTATTCTATGTATAATAAAATCTTGAATTAATAATAGCCCTAGAAATTTGTTCTATGGTATCTAAAAAACTTAGGAATGTTAGGTCGGGAAAGGTGGTCTGGTTATGGGTCAAAACCTTTACAACGAGTATTTAAACAAAAATTTCTCATATTAGACAAAATGATAGGCCAAAAAACCTTTACAACGAGTATTTAAACAAAAATTTCTAACATTAGACAAAAAGATAGGCCAAAAAACCGAAATGGCACATTTGCCAATTTTAATTACCTAAATGGCACGTTCTTGAACTTATTGTCCAAAATGGCACATTTGGGGAGCAATGTGTCCCCTGCTGGGATGCATTGTCCCCCCGGGAGGCAATACGTCCTGACAGCAGACGCATTGGTCCCAAAGTAGGGCAATGCGTCCCGGTTGGGGATGCATTTCTCGCTTGTGGGGCCAATGTGTCCCTTGTCAGGAGGCTTTGCCTCCCGGGAGGGCAATGCATCCCCTCAGAGGACGCATTGGTCCCATAGGAGGGGTAATGTGTCGCCAACCGAGACACATTGCCCTCTATGGATCCAATGCGTCGCGCGCAGAGCCGCCCCGAACAGCTAAAATTTGCCACACGGGCAATGCGTCCGGGACGGAGACGCATTGCTCCCTGGACCAGCACAACCCAACGACTATTTAGCTGTTGGGCTGCGGTGCGGTGCCACGTGGGGGCAATGCGTCCCCAACCGGGACGCATTGCTACCCTATAAATATTGGGCGAAATCAGCCCCCCCAAACTCACACCATTCTTCATTTCCTTACTCTTGCTCTCTACTCCCATTGCTATGGAGTTCTTGCTCGGATTTCTACTGCTTGGAGGCAATTTCTAGCTTATTTCGGGCAATCTTGGAGCTGCTATATTCTTCACCTCTTCTACGGCTTGGAGACGATCTTGGAGCATCTTCTTTCTCTTCTCATATTCTTTGATTGTCAAGGGATAACTCTCTATTTGAGGTATTTTTTCTACCAAAATTTTAATTTCCAAAACTTAAACTTAACATTAGTATGAAATATTACAAATGAAATATTTGTATTGCTACTCCTTAATTCCACATTATTGAAATAATGATGTAAAAAATGACAATTGAAGGTTAATTAATACCTGAAAAAGTATTGTTCGGAATTACAAAATTGTTGTTCTGAAATGTTAATGTTACTAAACAATTTGCAAAATTGTTGTTCAGAAATGTTAATGTTACTGGAAAATAGCAAAATTGTTGTTCTGAAATGTTAATGTTACTAAAAAATAGTAGAATTGTTGTTCTGAAATGTTAATGTTATACAAAAAGTACTAAAATAAATTTAATACCAAATTCAAAATTATTGTTCTAAAATCTTAACTACTCTTTTAAGAATGATGTCGTTGTTCTAAAATATTAATTCATGTTAATATAATGTTCTAAAATATGAATTTCTCTCTGATGTGAATATAATGTTCTAAAATATGAATTTCTCTCTGATGTTAATGTAATGTTCTAAAATATAGGAACATGGTATCTAGTTCAAATTCACGAATTGTCAAGATGGGATATGATGGTCAATTTCTCTCTGATGGGTCTTATTCTAGTCGATCTGTTAGACCCATAAACATTTCACTTATTAATACCCTATCTATACTAAAATCATATATCTATACAACACTTGACATCAATCGCAACACATTCTCTATCAAAATATCCTATCTTTTCCCTGGAGAAAATCATATGTTCGTACAAGTTGATGATGATGATGCATACAGAACCTTGTTATCACTTTCAGCTGATGCCTATATTGATGTGTTTCTTGAAAAAAATCTATCCACCAACAGCCTTGTTTCATTAGTCTATTGAATCAATTTCAATCTCAATTCCCTCACAATAATTTATGGAGTCAACCACATCAATTCCCTCAAAGTCATTTAACTACTTAATGGAGTCAACCACCTCAATTCAGTCTTAGCAATTTAACTGCTAAATGGAGTCAACCATCTGAATTCTCTCAAAATCCTACTACTGAGAATATTGGTGTTGAGGTTGAGGAGGGAGATAATGATAGTGATCACGAAGGAGATAATGATATTGATCACGAAGGTTATAAAAATAGTGATATTGAAGGTGGTAATAACAGTGAACCACCTGAGGAGGAGTCATTGACTGAAACTGATGATGAGCACACACATCCATTCCCTGACTCTATTGCACCATTGAGTTCTATTTTATCCATATTTGACAACCAATGGCCCCAACATGAACACATTGATTCCAACTATGAAGTTTTTCAAGATGATGACTTGGTGGAAGATTTTCGTCATGAATTTCATATCAATTACAATCCATTCAACATTGTTATATATGAGGGTGCTTTATTTGCATCCATTGATGTACTGGTTGAGATGCTCCAAAAATGGTCAGTATAAAAGAATGTCCAGTGCCGTACATCACGCTCAAATAATCGTCATCTTAAACTTGTTTGTATCCATGATCAATGATGTCCTTGGAGATTGACCGCTTTCTAGTCCAAAAGAGCAGGTGGCATGTGGAAGATAAAACATTGTAAAGCAGGCCACAATTGTGAGTTAACTATTATGAATCATAATCATCACCAAGTCACAACATCTTATATTGCTCGAATGATAATGCAAATCTTATTATCACGATTGGATATGTCGACATGAGAAATTCATGACAAGGTGAATGCTGAACTAAGGCTCCATATATCTTACAGGAAGGCATATCTAGCGAGGAGGAAGGTGTCTGTAAAATATTTGGAGACTGGGAATCATCATATCATAGTTTGTTGCAGTTCCTGATTTCTCTAACATAATATTCCAAGAACTATACATGCCCACCTTATTGATGATTATACCCTTCAAACTGAAGGTACTCGTAGATTCAAGCAGGTGTTTTGGGCATTTGGTCCAGCTGTGAGGGGTTGGGCCTATTGCAGGCATGTTCTTAATGTTGATGGAATATTTTTAACAGGAAAATATACTGGCATACTTCTCATTGCATGTGGCATAGATGTTGATAATGGTCTATTTCCACTTGCTTTTGCTGTTGTCGAGAAAGAAAACAAGGACTCATGGGAGTGGTTCTTTGGTTGTCTACAAACTTGTATTCCAATCATTTCACAACGTACATACTTGTGTATTATTTATGATCAAATGAGTGGGATTTTTCCAGCACTTGTATCAAAATTTGATTGGGCTCAACATTGTTATTGTCTTCGACATCTTTGGGAGAACTTCCATAAGCAGTTCAAGTCCAAGGAATTGAGGGAGATTTTGTGGAAGGTGGGATCCACAACTGATACACATGAATTTGATTGTCATATGACTATTATAGAAACCATAGAACCAACAGCAAAGGCGTATTTATTAGGCCAAAATCCAGTACTGTGGTCTCTCACATATGACAGAGGTTGCAGGTATGGGTCAATGACTAGCAATCATGTTGAAGGGTGTAATGGAGTCTTAAAAGGTGTTAGAGATTTGCCAATATAGGCGTTAATTGTTGCCACATACTATCGCTCTGTGACCATGTGGCTGCATAGGTGTAATCTCACAAATAAATGTGCACAAGATGGACTGAAATGGCCCTTAAGGGTTCATGATAAGCTTTATAATGTTCGAGAGGATGAAAAAAACTGACAATACACATCCGTGTGAACAATGATGAATGGCTTGTTGGTGACATGGATGGATATAGATTTCAAGTAATAGTGCGTCCAAATGGTGGCAGTCAATGTTGATGTGTTTTTCCACAACAATGGCATTATCCATGTTCTCATGTTTGGGTAGTTGCAGACTCTGTCAATTGGGATCTTGATGCACTTGTGAGTGCATATTATACAAATGAGGCTTATCTAAACGCATACAGAACTGAATTTTGTGGTATTTCGGATAAGAGGTATTGGCCTCAATTTGATGAAAGTATATGTATTTATCCCTTATTACCCCCTAGGAAATGAAGGCAAGCTGGAAGACCAAAGAAAAAGAGAAGGCCTTTAACTATGTATGTTGATCCAAATCAGTATACATATCACTGTCATAAGTGTGGCTGAAGGGGCCATAATAGACGCACTTTTCCTAATGTAATATGATGTCTGGTCATCTAAGGTTTTCTATTTCAATTTACTATAATTTGTAGTGTTTACAATTTCAATGTAATCAAGTCATGTAATGTGTGCAATTTCAATTTATTCAAGTCATGTAATGTTTGCAATTTTAATTTACTCAAGACATGTAATGTTAGCAATTTCACTAAAAGAATGAATTTATAATGGGTTTTTTATAGATGGATCATCGAAGGACATGGACATTTCACATGTCCATAGAGTTAATCCAAATAATAGCTACGAAGTGCCTACAGGGAAAAATGGCTCATCAAACTCTATTGGATGATGACTGGAATGACGTACCAGATTTGTTGTACAATCAGTTAGGATTTATAGTGACAAAAGAACAAGCAAAATTTCATTGGCAATTTTAAAGCAAATGTTTCACATGTATGAAGAACTTCTTGAGCTACCTGGTTGGTATTGGGATCACACGAAACAGAAAGCAATGCCAATCAATGAACAAGTTAAAAACCAGATAGATGTATCACATCCAGAGATACATCGAGTTGTACATCAAATGTGGCCATTTTATGAACCTCTAGATGGGATATTGAATCAAATGTAGTAACTAATTATTGTAATATTTCTCTTTTAGTAGTTCATGTTGTATTTTCATCTTATCTAATGAAGAATCTTGACAAACTTATATGTTATACAATATTTGCACTTTTCATTTAATGTAATATTTGCACTTTTCATTTATTGTAATATTTCTCTTGAGTAGATATAGCTCCTAGACAAGCAACCTTCTGACTCTCCCAGCACCACATAATGTTGGCACAATGGCCTATTACTGACCCGGATGTTTTAGAAAATATTTCCATGGTTGGTTTTGGGCTTGTTCATAGGCTACCCTCTATCCACCTTGACCCCAATTTAATCACTGCATTAGATAACCGGTGGGACAATACTAGCAATACTTTTAGACTTCCCCCATTTGAGATGACTGTAACCCTTCAGGATGTTGCAGTTCTTCTAGGTCTTAGGATTGATGGCCCACCTGTTATGGCTTTTTATCCTATAGGTGTAAATGAGGGACAGTTTTCTTCTTGGTCTCACCTTTGTGAAAATTTCTTAAGAGATGCACCAGATGGGATGTCTAAGGGCCATATCTCCTTGATTTGGCTGCGTGATAACTTCAAGGATATGGATCTGACCGTGGGTGATGAAGAGAAACAACTAGAACCGAGGACAAGGTACACCAGGGAATATCTCTTATACTTCTTAGGTTGTTACCTTATCCCATATAATATCAGGGATAGAGTGCATCTTAGGTACCTCCCTCTTGTGTTTGATTTTGCACGTTGTGGCACTCTATCTTGAGGTGCTGCAACTCTAGCTTACTTATATAGGGAGTTGTAAAAGGCTACCACCCGGTCCAGGAGAACTGCCCATATGTCAGGTTGTGTCTGTCTATTGCAGTTGTGGTGTTGGGAGTGGTTGAGAATTGGACACCCAGGTACAATTGCTATGCACTGGGGGGACTGGCCAGAAAATGTTCCCTTAGGTTACAGGTAAAGATCTACACAATTAATTTTTATATTTGTCCAAACATTATGTAGTGTTTATCTAAATTTAGTTTGTCAATTTAATAGGTGGCCTACCTTTGTCCAAAGGAGTGACACTATCAGGGGAACAATCCAGTTTTACGATTCATTATTTGACCAGATTTTTCCCTCGCAGGTATAACTTACTTACTTCTACTTACCTGTTGTATGGTATATGCTTTATTTATTTACAATTTACTCCATTATATATGATACATGTTGTCTATATGAATAATAGATAAATTTGACTCCTTACACTGTTGATGTTCTCGAGAGATTGCCTGCCATTTGTAGAGAGGGTAGTGATGTTTGGTTGGTACGAGTGCCTTTGTTGTTCTACACAATAGTGGAGTGGAACTTCCCCGACAGAGTACTTGGACAGTTCGTCTTGGTTCAAGTACAACCTACTCTTGAGCTACCGTGTCTTAGCCGGATAGATGGGAGGGGTCATGCGGTAGAGGATTAGATGCTTTATTATAAGCAGGAGGTGCAGCTGTGGAACAACATACGTTAGAGCTTAGTTCCCACTCCACCAACTGATACAGTCTTCAGCCCTCAGGTTCACTATGCATGGTATCATCCCCAATACATCATGCCCCCTCCAGCTATGCCTCCATACACATACTACTCGCACAGTTATCACCAGCAATAATTTGTGAGTATCATTATTATTTCTTTTACAAAATATTATTATTTATCTTTGTTATTTGTAATATATATAATTGGTCTTTATTATATGTACAAACTTTATTTTACAGGTACAAACACAAGTGAAAATTCGAGCGGCATTAGAGCGCACCCCTTCACGGGTCAGAGACGACATCTATAACATCCAGGGGAGTTACTTTGACAGTCTTCTTGACTATTCTCGGGCGTGGGATCCCATACCCACTCATACCACAACCCCTGAACCCACTCCTACTCCTACTCCTACTCCTACTCTTGTGATTACTACTGCTGAGCCCACTCCCACTCCCGCTTCTCAGTTCATGGCATGGGGACCGACAAGGCCATATTTTTCAGGAGTTGGTTAATATTCCTCATTCATCACACCACCTCAACCAACATCCTACTATGGAGCAAGTTCTTCTTCTATTCCATACACTCCATTCCCACCACCAGTTATTCCTGAGAGACGACCACCACCTTATGTCACATATTCACCTACTTCGTTTGATTTCTCAAGATGCACCCCACCTTATGCATCCTATCCTGATTTTTAGAGACCCCTCACCCCACCTCCACCTTTTCATTTCTACCCTGATGCTCACCAGCAGCCTCCTACGTAGTTGTCCCCAGTTCAGTTGTCTCCAGATGACATCGGTACAGAGGAGCCATATGTAGAGGGAGGTGGGCGAGGACGCTGTGGGCGATGACGACGTGCTTAGTTTTGTATATATTGTACTGTTTTGTATGTATGCCTTTGTGAAATTATCTATTGTATGTGGATCCATCATATTATGATATCATATTGGTTCATTTTTGATCTATCATATTGTTCTGTTGTGTATTATTTTCTCGTCATGTTGGTTCAAGTTTTAACCTTGTTTTTAATTGCTATCTCATTTTTTTGGATTAAGTTCTTATTATATAATCAATTAAGAATCAACTGATGTTGGTTGCAATACCACTTATATATTACATATGCATCTTATGAGCTATTGAAATTGACAAATTTATAATAATTGGGTATATTATAGACATCCAAATGTAAGTGAACGAATTGTAAATGTACAAATATAATCAATATTGTTAATATACATATCAATAACCATGAAACAATATCAGTGCTTGTAAATTTTTTTTTTTTAAATGCAATGTGTCCTGCATGGAGATGCATTGTAGCAATACATCCTGCATGGGGACGCATTCCAGTAATGCATCTCAAAAGCAGACGCATTGGACCCACAGAGGGCAATGCGTCTCGGTTGGGGAAGCATTACCCCTCTTGTGGGACCAATGCGTCCCCTGCTGGGACGCATTGCCCTCCCGGGAGGCAATGCGTCCTGACAGAGGATGCATTGGCCCACGAGAAAGCGTCCCCAACCGGGACGCATTGCCCTACTGTGGGACTAATGCATCCGTTGTCAGGACGCATTGCCTCCCGGGGGGACAATGCATCCCAGCAGGGGACGCATTGCTCCCCAAATATACCATTTTGGACAATAAGTTCAAGAACATACCATTTAGGTAATTAAAATTGGCAAATGTGCCATTTCGGTTTTTTAGCCAAAAAGATATGTGTTTCTTAAGATCTAACCCTGGAACGAAGAAAAGTATTTAAACAATGTTTTGGAAAATCTGAAAATTGGATGACTAAATTTTGGAACTGACTATTATGCCCTCACATACTTCACACTATCTTATGCGTGTGACCAGGTGCATTAGTCACGTCTACATTACTTAGAACTGTGCTGACGGGCATCATTTCGAAAACAACATCTGTATCATCTTCTTCAGTTGCAATATAAAGAGCTTCCACTCAAGGCTTCAGAATCAAACTTCGATGAAAAAATGGTACAATATAATTCCTAATCAAGGAGAAGATCTCAGTTCTATATGTCATGACCTTCTGAACTATAGGACCTAAATAGCTAATATTTTCATACCCCAGAAATCCATATCCATGTCTCATCATGGCTGGCAGAGACCAAGAAAAAAATAACAACATTTCACTATGCATCATAGTGTGATTAGAGACATCATACAAACGTAAAAATGACTGGCCATGGAAATGAGTTTTCAAACCCCGTGAACCCACTACAATTTATAAGAAACATGACATCATAGCTCAAACCGGATAGCAATTCCGCGGCTGGGACAAGGTACCACAAAACCATACAAACAGATTCATCAATTCAAGATGAGACCTTATATGAAGTCAAACGTGGAATCTTCAATGTATGTAGACCCTTAAAAACCATGAGCATCAGCTTCGCTTACGAAAATAGAGTCAAGGGACTTGAACTGGAAATATCAAATCTCAGTATTGAAACACCAGCCTTAGTATGTATTTAGCTTCAGAGGGAACTATTGAAGTCATCATTGTGGTTTTTGTGGTCCAGATGTGGCCAATAGTTGTAACCGGCGGCGTGCTCTAAAGGCAAGGGAATTGGACTTTGTGGGTGGACGTACAGGCTCCAGTTCGTTGCTTTTTTGGCTGAAGGAAAACAAAGAACTATGGGTAAGGAAGCTTACCGGCCATGGTATTACACTATGGTGGTTGGGTTCTTCTGCGTTGAGATCGTCTTCGTCGGAGAAGAGACTCAGTCTCGGGGGTGCATTGTGCTTGATCCCCTGATCAATTGGCAGAAGATGACTCCTCCTTAATGCCCTATGAAGCTTTTCATGCCGTTGGGCTTCACTGTAGAGACTAGATCTTCCGTCTACGACTCCTGCGTCTGAATGTTAGACACTGCGGTTTTGGGCGTTTACCGAATCAGGCCTGCTAGGGTTAATTCTGAGGCTAGTTATACTCGTGGAGGTCTCCTGGTTCCAATGGGATTCTGGTATTCGAAGATTAGAGACTGGGTTGCGAGGAAAACAAAGAGTACAAGAGTCCCGGGGCTTCATAGTTTCTGTTACCCCGACTCCACATATGCGAGAGGTAAGGGACGAGGGTGTATCCCTCAGTTGAAAATCTGTCATCAGAGAATAAGTCTGTGTTCACGGGGACACGCATGATAGCCATATCCGGATCATCTACGGCTAACAGTATGACAATGGATAAATCAATCGCTTTGTTTTGATAATTAGTGATAATATAAGAAACTAATCACATTTCTTTCTTATTTTAGTTACAATGTGTAGGATTATCCAAATCAAACGAAACATGACATTTGCTAAGTTAAGTATGAGGACTGTAAATATTGAGTTATATTTTTTTTTGTTAGAGATAGGAAATCATGTAATTTATAACATTTTATATTAAAATAGATAATGATTAATATCCATTAAAAGGGAGTTTTACCAAAAATTTAGGAAAATTCCTAATATATCATAAATTGTCTATAGTAGAATCTAAAGAACACATTATGCATAATTACGGGGTCAAATACCATTTAAAACTGTAACTAGTCATCACAGAATAATTAGAACTAGATATTGTGCATAAATTATGTATGATCCAAATATATATATCATCATATTATTCATGGGTTACTCTAGTGTGTTATATTATTTAGAAGGAACTAATTATAACACAACATTATTTGGTCACTCACTCTCTCTCTCTTTTTATGCAGACATTTTTTATTTTTATTTATATTTATATTTTATTTTGCTTCTAACTTTTGATCCATAATGAATTTTTTACATGAAATAAAAATCATTTCAATCTTTACAGAAAGTACTTTTCAACAAGACTAATATTAACATATTTTAAAGAAATAAGAATAATACATAGAGTTTGACATGTATTGCTCCCATTATCAATCCAATGTGCACAATTCAGATTTGAGTGCACCATGTTCGACCTTGAGACTAATACAAAATTGAATGCACCCAATTTGTACTTAAATATGCTCAATTCAAACATGATTGTGTCTAATTAGTGTTGTAATGCACCTACTTGTGAGTGCACCATCATCATCATCGTCGTCGTCGTATTCTTCTTCATCATCATCATCATCATCATCATCATCATCTTCTTCTTCTTCTTCTTCTTCTTCTTCTTCTTCTTCTTAATGTTATTGTTATTCTTGATTGTACACATGTTTGTGATCACTTTGCACTTGAATGCACCCAGTTCGGACTTGATTGCGTCTAGTATGAATTTTATTGTGACCAATGTGGACTTCATTGCACCCTATTTGGACTTGAATGACATGTTCAAACTTGATTGCGTACAGTTCAGATTAGAGTGTGCCCAATTTAGACTTGAATGCACCCAGTTTGTACTTGAATGCACTAAGTTTGGACTTGATTATGCCCCATTAGTGTTGTGTCGATGCACTTAATATTCGGAGTTGATTGCGCCCACTTTGAAGATCAATGTGTCTTGTTTCAACTCGAATACGCTTAGTTTGGACGTGATTACGCCAAGTCAGTGTTGTATTAACACAACTTTTTTTTTGCAATGCCACAATGTTTTGCATTTATTACACTCAATCAGTAACGTGCATATAAATTTTATGTACTATATTATTACTCAAAATATTAAGATATTAGTTAGTTGGATTGTATATTTTGTAATGAATTAAAAAAATACACTGCAGTTTGAAAGTTATATGTAATACTAAGTTTCTCTTTTCTCGTTTTTCTTTTTTCTCTCCTTATTTTCCTCCCCTACCATGCATTTAATGCGTCAACTGCCTCTCTATCCCATGGGCATGTAAAACCATCCCGTGTTGGCCCTGCATGCAAAACCACATGGAAAAACTGCTCCAGGCCGCGCTTGAGATGCGCGTGAGGGCCTGGTGCACTTGAGGCACTAATTTCCGTTTAGATTAATGACCATATTATGCATCTTAAATGCACAATTTCTCATGAAGGATCATCCATACAGACTATGCAAATTGTATCATTCTCTCTAATTAGTTGATATTGTTTTATTTGTTTGACGCATTGTGGGTAGAAACAACACGGCCTTCAATAACCATACCGAAACAGACGCACAGAACTAACAATTGACATAGAAAAAGCCATTGACAACAAAACAAACTAGAAGTAGCTTGAACGGGATTCTCTAAAATCAGAATCAGCCTCCAATTCCTTGGCCATTCAAGCCTCCGTCGCGGTCTTCTTCCCGAACAGCTTCTGTTCTATGTGCTGGCGGAAAGTCCTAGGTGCGAACCTTGCAGGCTCGGACTCCTTGACCATCTCCTGCAGTGGCCTCAACACGATGCCATCCTTGGGCGGCTCGCAGTTGATGGTCCATGAGATACGCACCTTCTCCCTATTGACCAGTCCGCGATGCACGACACTGTGGTACCTCCCGTTGGTGAGGAACTCAAGCACATCGCCGACGTGCACCACGAGTGCGTACGGATCAGAGCAAGGTGCCGTCAGCCAGTGGCCGCCATGGTAGACCTGAAGCCCGGGCACCATGTTGGTCAAGATGAAGGTGAGGGCGCCGACGTCTGTATGCGCATGCAAGCCCAATGCAAGCTCCGGCTGCGGGCAGGGCGGGTAATAGTTGATCTTCTTTCTCAGAACCAGGTCACTCCAGCCACCGAGTTCCGCCTCCAGGCGGCCTTCGTCAAGATCCAGGCCTAGTGAGAGCATTGCAAGCATTCGGGTAGTCAGACCACGGAGCACTTGGGAAAACTCCTGCACAACATCCCTGCGGAGCATATCGCCGGATGATTGATTGATTGATCGATTAATTTATTAATTTATTAACCAGAAGAAAGTGTAGGCCGGCGTTGGATCTAGCCTTACCTGTAGTCTGCCGGCTGAGTGGGCCAGATGGAGAGGTTCACCTTGTCCTCCGGAAAGATTTGGTGAAAGAAGTAGTCCCTCCACTCCCGCTTCCCTCGGTTCGACATCTTACTGCCGTATCCTTGCACATCACCTGCCGCCTGGTTGTTGGCGTACGCCTCCTTGGCCTCCACCGGCAGGTCGAAGAACGCCTTTCCGACGGCCCGTACGCGGTCCAGCAGCGACGGCGCCAGGCCGTGGTTTACGATCTGCATCACGCCCCACTGTTTTGCCGCTCCAGCCACCGAATCCACGCACGCTCGGCGTGCGGACTCGTCGGAAGATGAGAAACCTGACAGGTCAACGGTAGGGATCTGGTGGTCCGCGCCCCGCTCAGTCTTTGCCGCGGCTGCATCTAGGGGGTCTCTCACCTCCGTCAGCTCTTCCTTCAGACGGATGTACTCCGCCGGTATGGAGCTGATACCGCTGGCCGCGAGTAGCTCTACCCTTGTCGCCGGCATCACCGATGCTGCTCTTACCACTTCAGTTTCCATCCTGATGATAGAGTTGATACCGCTAGGCGCGAGTAGCTCTACCCTAATTCGTTTATTTATTGCGAGCGAAATCGTAAGTTAAAGAGGTGGTTATTTTACAGCAAATGATGACTTCAGCTGAGATCGTAACAACGATCGACAGTAACCCACGCTTCCCTGTTTTCCTCCAGCCTCCATGTGACAAACATTTCTCGACCATAAGATCTCAAACAGAAGGGAGACAAAGCTTAAATGTTTACAGAGTGTACAGCCACGATCTGTGTTGCTGTACAGGAAATCGTAAGAGTGAATTCGGTCCCATCGACAGCTAGGCTGCATTTGCCACTTGTTAAAATCCACACCACACTACTTGATTTGTCCATAGACGTGTAGATAGATGATAAAAACAGTAGCATACATTGCACCAGATCTGATGGTCATAAAGTAAAGGTCTCCGACCTCTCTACATCCTTGGTCACCACGTAAAGATGGCAAAATCATCCTATTCCCAAAACCAAACCACGTGTACTACGAGAAGAACTCAGAGTTAAGCTTTGGTGACACTCACACGTCTCACGTCTGGTTTCTCAAACTCAAGCCAATTCTCAATCTGTTTCCACGTGCCAAATTGCGATTGGTTATTTTTTTAACATTATAAAACAGACGAATAAATTTATTTCTCTTATAATTTTTGAACTCTAATGAATTTTTTAATGAAATAAAAACCATCAGATTCATTAAAAAAATACAATCCAACAAGACTAATATTGACATATTTTTGAAAAAAATATAAAAATGATATATATAGGTTAATTGACACCCAAAAATGTCATTTTTGGATGCTATGACGCTTATAAATGGCTATTAACACCCAAAAATAGATAATTGACATCCAAAATAGTTCATTGACACCTACAAGGTTAAAGATGGTGCTCAAATAAAATATTGACAACTAAAACAACATAACGACACCCAAACAGTAGCATACATTGCACCAGATCTGATGGTCATAAAGTAAAGGTCACCGACCTCTCTACATCCTTGGTCACCACGTAAAGATGGCAAAATCATCCTATTCCCAAAACCAAACCATGCGTACTACGAGAAGAACTCAGAGTTATGCTTTGGTGACACTCACACGTCTCATTGACACCCATAAGTATAATTACGCCCATAAATGACTAATTGATGCCCAAAATAGGTTATTGACAGCCAGAACTATAAAGATGGCTCCTAAATAAGATATTGAGAACCAAAACAACATAACAACACCCAAATAGGTCTGTTTGACACCTAAGAATCACATAATGGCGCCCAAAATGGTTCATTAACACTAAGAAGTATAATGACACCCATATATAGCTATTGACATCCAAAACTAGTTAATGGACGTCCAAAAAAGTTCATTGACACTCAAAGTATAAAAATGATGCCCAAATAGGTCTGTGTGACAACTAAGAACAACTTAATAGCGCCAAACGTATCAAATAAGGTTTAAGGGTACTTCACGCCCAATAATAACTTATTGACGCCCATAAATGGCTAATGACACCCAAAGATGGTTAATTGACGCCTAAAATGATTCACTGCATCCAGAATCATCTATTCATATTATTTTTATATTTTTTTGTTAAAAATATATCAATATTAGTCTTGTTGGAATGCATTTTTCATAACGAATCCAATGGTTTTTGTTTCGTCAAAATATTCATCACGATTCAAAAGTTATAAGCAAAACAAATTTATTTATCAATTACACAACCTCCACCTACCCATCCAATTAAAACCCACCACATCATCCCCCCACCCAGCTGGCCACACGTGAGGGTGTTGCACGTGACCAGATCATTTTCAAGGTGAAAGAAGGTGAAAGAAGAAATCTAGCATTGATTTATAATTTCCACCATGAATTCAAGGTGAAAGAAGGTCAAGAAGCTTACCAACAGGTTGGGGGTCGTCCACCTATTGCTCCTAAGCTCCCAAGGTCATTTTGCAAGCAAAGGGTGGAAGTGAATTTGAAATTCCCCTTTTTCTCTATGGATAAAGGAGCATATATGCATTTAATTTGAAAATTCAATTAGGAGAGAGAAAGTAAGAATTATCCCCTCCAATTCCTTGCCACTTGCCCCCTCTTCTTCGTTAGAGATGAGGCTATCATCATGCCTCTTATTCCTATCAATTATTCATGTTTTAAAGAAAACCAAATTAAGCACCTTAAATCATATAATAATATTCATAAGTGAGTGGATATTTCTTTTTCTTATAATAAGGTCAGTGGGTTTTTCACCTCCTTAAGATATTTTCATTGCCTTTGCACGGAAAAAGGATGTACAAACATATCTGAATTCAACCATTTTAATTTTGGTTGAAGGGCATTTCAATTAATATATTTATTTTTGCATTAAATTGAATTAGGGTTTCAATTATGCTTAAATCTTGATTATTTTAATATCAAGATTCTCTCTCCTTCAAAGTGATACAAATGAAATGCCCCTCTCATTTTATTTTCTCTACATGATGACAAGAAACATTAGGGACTCTCTAGAAGTGGTAATTTGAATATTGAACCCTAGGTTTTGGGTAAATTGCACATTACACCAAAACTAGGTTTTAATGCACAAACATTGCTTTATCAACTCTTTCTTGGTGCTCAGGCTTCCACAAGCCACACCCTTGCATCATTTCCATTCTCATGATGCCAAAATACTTGAGGAACATTTATCAAGTAACATTTGCAAGTTAACCCCTCAAATTAGGTAAATTGCACTTTAGTCCAAACTGAGCAAACATTGCTTCAACATTATTCAAACAGGACCAAATTGAAACATAAGTTCCTCTTGAGCCTTAATTAATTTTCACAAAATAAAATTAAGGATCTAATTAACTTGATTAAGAAAAACTCCCAGGTTTAGGGCATAACCCAGGTCTGGGATGTTACAAATTATAAACCCCTAATAAGGATTTTGTCCCCGAAATCCCAGATAAAGTGAAATAGATGTTATTCATTTATCATATCATAAAGTCTTATCATAACATCTCAATGTCATGTTTATGAAAAGCATAAACCCCTAACATAGGATGTCCATGCTATATATTATAGCTAAACTGATTTCACAGTTAACCATCCTAGGTGTTCAACATGTATTTTCTGATACTAGAATTCCTTACCTTGGTATCCATCACATGTGCATCAAAGAACATCACATTTTCATCTTTCTTTCATTCTGGAACATCACCTGATACACTTATCTTCCTCTTAGAGCCAAGGTCCAAGACAAACTGATACTTTTCTAAGTTTTCATCACATAAACAATTTTAATTTATGCACATCAAGTGTCCTAAGACCTACTTGATTGCCATGTCCCTGAAAGAAAATAAAAAAAGGATCATATTTCTCTTATCACCCTATTATTATTCAGGGTTGTTTACTCATGAGAAGAGATCATCATCTCCTCTAAATATTACATGACCCTTCTATTGATCATGAGTTATTTACTCTTATTTCTTTCTTGGTTCCTTGTCATCAACATAGGAATCATATGGATGATTACTTGTCATCATTTCTTAATATCATTTTCACCATGAATACTAGATGTAGGTATTCAAAGCTTTAGTTCATCACTGATTATTGTTACCTTTCATCAGGTAACTATTACCTCTAGGTCTCCAGACCAGGGTATTCATTATTCTTAAACATCTTCTTTTGTTTATAACTTGATTCACAATTAAATCAAATTCCTTCATATATCAATTAGAATGTCGTAGAAATATCCATGCCACATCTCCTACTTCTTTCTTTAGATTGTTTCAAAATGATTACTTGATCAAGGTAATCAAATAGATAACAATTTGGGTATGTCATACTTACCTTGCCTTCAATAAATGAATACCTGGCTAGGGTATTCAAGGACTGAATTTAGGTAGTATGTATTTCTTTTATTTCATGTTTTTATTTCTTTATGTTTGATATACTTGTTATCTCAGATTTTCTATGAGTTCCTTCTCTTCCTCTTCCCTTTATTAATGAAGAGAGAGAAATTTTAACACATCATAAAGAATATTGAACTGAACATATATATATATATATATATATATATATATTTCCATTCTTTCATTTCTTCTCCTGACCTTAAAGGACTAACTAAAGAAGGCTTGTTAATAACTACCTTACTCATAATCAGTGGGCAAAGAGATGAAGTTGATTTAGAATGAAAATTTTATTCGACATGTAACCTTTACAGGTTATCTATTATCCTGTTTGTTGAGTCACCTCATCACTTTTTATTTGGACATTGCCACCTCAGATGTTCTTTCTGTCCTCATCTATAGCAAGCTCGAAGTATTTTTGGTGACTACTACATTGGTGCACTACATGGTGGTTGAGTCGGTACTATAGAGATCTTTGATTGTTTAGTACCACCAACCCACTATTCCTATGACTGTTTGGACTTCCTTTTAAGGTTTGTCTCATGTTTCTTTATGGTAGACCTTTCGATCCTCCAAATTGATTCCACAAATGTAGCAAATCTCTCTCTACTTTCTAGGGCAGATGCTGGGACGGACATCTCAGCATTCAATCCCTTCTCAAAACGTCGGATCTTTTCCTCCTCAGTGGCAGCCATCTGAGGACAAAATCGCAAAAGTTCCAAAAATTGAACCTCATATTCATTTATTGACATGGTTTCCTATCGAATCTTCTCAAACTGTGAGATCTTTTCATCTAAGTATGTCCTTGTAAAATACTTATTGATGAATTCTCAACGAAATTCCTCTCAACCAACCTCTTCATCATTCCTTTTTATTTCTTTTATAGCCCACAGTGCCCAACACTACCCTACAAAAGGTACACAACATGTTTAACTTCGTCAGCATCTGGGATACTGAGGATCTTAAAAGCTTTTTCTAACTCAGTGAGCCAGAGATCTGCATCTGGTGGGTCAGATGTCCCAGCATATTCTCTGGCTACAACATGACATAGTCGTTCAAAAGTCTTACCAGACCAGTATCCTTCATTAGGAGTTGGTGCCCTAGGTGCTGGTGCTGGCATCCGGTCTGCCATATACCTTAGTGTAGCCATGAGTTACCCAAAATGATCATGATGATCTGGGTTTCCTCTCCTGACTTCATCAACATGGGGAAATTCAGGCACTGGTTCCTCCCTTGCCTGATCCCTTGCACCTTTTACTGGTGTAGCAAAATTGCTCTCAGCAACATGTCCCTCATGTTCTCCAGACATCTTTGAGTTATATATCTTCTTTTGCATAAGCAGAAGGCACTATAAGACACATTGGAGTACACTTAGAACGGACTCGATACCTTAGTCCTATGTCTCTGTAGACTCAGCGAACCTAGAGCTCTGATACCACTAAATTGAAACACCTGCTATCATTAAGATGACAAGGGAACAATAAAACATGCAGAAATGATCATTAACATCAGATTACTAAAAATCACTAAAAATTAAAACTTTTTTCAAAGAGATCCAATCTTAGGAAAACTCTTTCAATAAGAACCAATGTGTTACATTTACATCCTGGTTCATAAGTACATATCTTGTACCATCTCTTCTCGAGGATTACAACATCAATTGCCTTGTTAAAAGCTAAACACAGACATCATAAGAACCTCGAGGCATCAAGCCGAAATCTCAAAATGATTCATTTAAAGTACTTGTTACTAACTTCTAGGACCTGAGAGTACCGAGACGACATATATGACTTCTATCTTTATACACAATATACAGTACACTCCACCTGAGCTGTCACTGCTATCCTGGTTGTTGCTAATATCCTTCCTCTGGAAGATATTCTCAACCTCCTCCGTGCTCGTCCACCTAAAAATGTTGGTTCCATGGGGGTGAGACAATTGAAAATTGCCCCAGCGAGAGATATAACTCTCCGCCAAAAACATCATTATAGCAGTTTAATTAATATAAAATTGAGAAGAGGATAAGCAGTTTAGATCATTCTCATATTTTAAAACATTGCAACTAGTTATGATAGAACAATAAGTCATCTATTCTCTTTATAAGGAATAGGAAGAACATGTATGTCATTTATCTATCATTTTGTAATGTCAGATATAGTGGCATCTTCTCTATAGAGCTACAACGGTGGCTACACTCTCTTCGCAATCGAGAGATTTCATGTTTACCTCCATCGATCTGGTATTAACAACATTGTGAGATTAATGATACATACATCCCAATTTTGGGAGATTCATGATACATCCATCCCCACAAACATGTACACAGATAATGAAAGAATGAGAGATTTAATGTTTAACTTCCATCAACCCTATATTAAGTCATAAGGATATTTATTATCCTAATATGCCACCCATGAATGATTCTTGTTTCGATCTGTTAGACTTAGCCACTCTACTAGACAGATATTGAATTATGTCTATCATGTACTCATACATCATCATTACAGGCATTGGTTTATTACCCACCATGTGTCATCATTACAGGCAATGTGCCTCTGCCAGGTATTAGACTTTAACGAAACTTGATTACACTGCCAGGCATTGGACTTTAACTAACCCTGATTATAGGAATTGAGCCTCTACCAGGTATTGGACTTTAACCAAACCTGATTACACCACCAGGCATTCGATGCTACCAACCCTGATTACACCACCACGCATTGAACTTTAACCAACCCTGATTACATGCATTTAGCCTCTTCTAGGTATTGGACTTTAACCAAACCTGATTACACCGCCAGGCATTGGACGCTACCAACCCTGATTACACCGCCAGGCATTGGACTTTAACCAACCCTGATTACAGGCATTTAGCCTCTGCCAGGTATTAGACTTTAACCATACCTGATTACACCGCCAGGCATTGGACTTTAACCAACCCTGATTACAGGCATTGAGCCTCTGCCAGGTATTGGACTTTAATCAAACTTGATTACACATATCTTGGGATATACATCCCTATAACTCATCATTGATTATCACATCCTTCTCTAGGCTTTGGCCCCTAAGGTTAGCCTTCATAGCTTTTCACATTCTTTATTTTAATACAATTTATCCTTTTATTAGGTTTATTAAAAACATTAACTTTTCTTACAAGAACATTCATAATGATCTTGGTACCTCTCATTATGCCACAATTATTCTCGTGGCTCCTAAGTCCCATAAAACATCTGGTCACCTGTCAATAGGCAACATCTAACCATTTGTCTCACTAGGCCATTAAAAACATCTTGTCACCTCTCACTAGGTAACAATTAACCTCATGGCTCTCTAGGCCATAAGAAAAACTATATCTTGTCACCTCTCACTATGTAACAACTAACCTCATAGCTCACAAAGCACATTTATCATCTTGTCACCACTCATTAGGTAACAACCATTCTCATGGCTTATAAAACACATTACATCTTAATGTAATGATTTATAGAACACACATCATATGTTACTCATCCAAGTATGTTGGATTAGAGATACATCAAGGGATGTCATTTTTAAAGTTTGGATGTGATATCTATGATGTATTGATGTGTCACTTTCCTCAACACTTTTAACTTACTTGAGTTTATCAACTTACATTGTATTTAGGCATGTCCGTTCTTAATACTTTCATCCACTAACCTATCACCTTTACTGTGAAGTGCATAGGTTATAAAGTACACATAAGAATTGTCCAACTATCTTCAATGATATGGACTCATCTCATGTTAAGGCATTGCTTATTATAGGTTTACATATAATCAACTGCCTCAGGTATTTTCCTTACCAAGGTATTAGCCACTATTCCATTATTAGGGTTAGGGCTTCACAAACCATCACCCTTTATTAGGGTTAGGATTTCACATACCATCTCCCTTCATTAGGGTTAAGATTTCATATAGCATTACCCCTCATTAGGGTTTCACATCACGCAACCCATGTGTAGGACTTCATGCACTATAACCCCAACAATTAGGGTTTCACATAACATCAACCTATTTTAGGGTTTCACATGGCATTACCCTTAATTAGGGATTCACATGACATTACCATTAATTAGGGTTTCACATGGCATTACCGTCAATTCGGGTTTCTCATGGAATCACCCTCAACTAGGGTTTATATTAAATAACCCACAATTTAGGGTTTACTATTCATCCCTAATTAGGGTTTCATATTCCATTACCCTTAATCAGGGTTTACTATTCATCCCAATTAGGGTTTCATATTCAAATACCCTTAATTAGGGTTTACTATTCATCCCAATAAGGGTTTCATATTCAACTACCCTTAATTAGGGTTTAGTATGCATCCCAATTAGGGTTTTATATTCAACTACCCTTAATTAGGGTTTACTATTCATCCCAATTAGGGTTTTATATTCAACTACCCTTAGTTAGGGTTTACTATTCATCCCAATTAGGGTTTCATGTTCAACTACCCTTAATTAGGGTTTACTATTCATCCCAATTAGGGTTTCATATTCAACTACCCCTAATTAGGGTTTTTATACCATCACTCTTGATTAGAATTACAATATTTCCCTAAATTAGGGTTTCATTCAAAATTACCCTGAATTAGGGTTTACTATTCACCCAAATTAGGGTTTCATTCAATTACCCATAAATTAGGGATTCACTATTAATCCAAATTAGGGTTTTGCATTTCATTACCCTAAATTAGAGTTACCCATGTCATCACCCTTAATTAGGGTTATTCTATTACCCTAGATTAGGGTTTCACTAAGAATTGCCCTAAATCAGTGTTAGGCTTTATTAACCTTCTCGATTAGGGTTTCATAATATCCTTACTAAGTATCATACCCTAAATCACCATATGAATCATACTCACGTATGAATTCCTCTCTAACATTCGCTCAAATTTATTAGGTTACGTCATTTCTTCAATCAAGTACATACAACTATGATTGACATAGTGTACTGAATTATAGTTTTTATAAGTAATTAGGGTTTGTCTCTTTAAAGATACTAATCACCCAGGTACTTTAGGGATTCAACCTTTGTATCTAACATTTATTGACATTACTATCAATCATTGGATCAATAAAACAATCACCACCTTATTTTCCAAGTGATTGATTCACAATTGATCACCATTCGATTTTGAAGTTTCAACATCAATTGGTTTTGAAAACTGATTGGTCTCCAAATGGTTTGGAAACCATTTAACGCCAAAAGGTTTCAATACCATTTTGGCTCAAACGGTCTCAAGACCGTTTGGGCCTAATCTGTCTCAAAACCGCAAGGGTTCTTTAGATAAACTCATCAATCAATTGAGCATGATTTGCTACATTGAAACCTTCAATCGATTGAATTGTTGAAATTCAACAATTAGTGGCCCTTGGATTTTCAATCCTTCAATCTTCACCTTTGACCATCCAAATGTTCTTGAGTTTCTTTGACCATCCAAACAGTCTTGAGGTGCTTGACCTCAAACGGTCTTGAGATCCATTACCCTTTCAGTTTTGGACTCAATTACCCAATCGATTTGAAATCAAAAACCCATTCGGTTTTGAAGTGATTTATCCAATCAATCTTGGGTAAAAATACCCATTCAGTTTTGTGTATTTTACCCATTCAGTCTTGAGTGGGATTACCCATTTGGTCTTGAATGGAATTACCCATTCGGTCTTGAATGGAATTACCCATTCGGTTTTGAATGGAATTACCCATTCAGTTTTTGCAAATGAATTATCCATTCAGTTTTACAAACTGTTTTCCCACTTCCTTGGTTGAGGTGTGTTCTTGTGATAATGTCATCATCATCAACCTTCGAACCTTCGAAATTCCATGATGATTTTAATGGTAGTTTCATCAATTAATCAAGAGTATTGCAAGTAACTCAATTGAACTTAATTATTTGAGAAATTGAATTCAATAACAATGAATATGGGTTCAAGTTATAAAACCCGCCTCCAATTGAGCTTCAAATCTTGGAGCTTCATGTAAAAAATGGTGGATGAAGCTTTTGCAACTCCCCCTAGGCTCATCCTCAAGCTTTTGAGTGAAAATATTGGCTAGGGTTGAAGATGGAGTGAAGAAAAGAAGAAATCAAGCATTGATTTGTAATTTCCACCATGAATTCAAGGTGAAAGAAGGTTAAGAAGCTTACCAAATGGTTGGGGGTCATCCTCATGTTTATCCTAAGCTCTCAAGGTCTTTTTGCAAGAAAAGGGTGGAAGTGAATTCGAAATTCCCCTTTTACTCTATGGATAAAGGAGCATATATGCATTTTATTTGAAAATTCAATTTGGAGAGAGAAAGTAGGAATTATCCCCTCCAATTCCTTGCCACTTGCCCCCTATTCTTCCTTAGAGATGAATCTATCATACTTTCCTCTTATTCCTATTAATTATCCATGTTTTAAAGAAAAGAAAATTAAGCACCTTAAATCATATAATAATAATATCCATAAGTGAGTGGATATTTCTTTTTCTTATAATAAGGTGAGTCGGTTTTTCATCTCCTTAAGATATTTTAGTTGCATTTGCAAGGAACAAGGACGTAAAAACATATCTGAATTTAACCATTTTAATTTTGGTTGAAGGACATTTCAATTAATACATTTATTTTTGCATTAAATTGAAATAGGGTTTCAATTATGCTTAAATCTTGATTATTTTAATATCAAGATTCTCTCTCCTTCAAAGTGATACAAATGAGACGCCCCTCTCATTTTATTTGCTCTAAATGATTCCAAGATACATTAGGAACTCTATAGAAGTGGTAATTTGCATATTGAACCCTAGTTTTTGGGTAAATTGCACATTACACCAAAACTAGGTTTTAATGTACAAACATTGCTTCATCAGCTCTTTGTTGGTGCTCAGGCTTCCACAAGCCACACCCTTGCATCATTTACATTATTATGATGCCAAAACACTTGAGGAACATTTATAAAGTAACATTTGCAAGTTAACCCCTCAAATTGGGTAAATTGCACTTTAGTCCAAACTGAACAAACATTGCTTCAACATTATTCAAACAGGACCAAAATTGAAACAAAAGTACCTCTTGAGCCTTAATTACTTTTCACAAAATAAAATTAAGGATCTAATTAACTTGATTAAGCAAAACGCCCATGTTTAGGGAATAACCCAGGTCAGGGATGTTACACAATACAATATTTATAGTACAATATGTATTGTTCAAGACGTACAATTAGGGATGAGCATCAGACCGGTTATACCGTGCTTTGTCTATCCCAATCCCAAACCCACATTTTAAACTTGGTTGTGGGAAGGGTTTGGGCCAGGATAAAATAAGAAAATATTAGCCCATACCCGACCAATATAAGAATATTGGGTTTCGGGCCGGGTTCATATTTTCCCATATAATATCGAATGAGCATAACAATTTTGCTAGATATAACTTGCAAACATGAAAATTAAATTAGTATGATATATACTTTCTGATCAACCTTCAATATATATATATATATATATATATATATATACATATATATATATATATATATATATATATATACATACAGATAGAGAGAGAGAGTCAGGCTAGAATACACTCGAGAGTATTCGGAGCAGAATACACTCAAGTAGTTTTTCATTATGAAATATTTTTTTTCAAAAATCTAATCCATTGATCTTCTTAAACATCTTGTGAATAGCTCATACACAAAATTTGAGAACATTTAGACATTTATTGGTCATGTTATAAAGACTGCAAAAATTAGGCATTTCAAATTAGTTTCGCGCGTCAATTTTGTTTTCCTTGGATGAGTGACTTACACTCATCCAAATGGGCTCAAGATTTATTTGTAGCCTAGTTATAGTATGACAGTGAAGATCAATGGTTTACATTTTGCAAAAAAATAGTCTTGATATGCAAACATACTTGAGTGTATTTGTGTGATTTATACACTCGAATGTATTCTAGCAGAGAGAGAGAGAGAGAGAGTGAGAGAGTGACAGGCTAGTGTTCACTCGAGTGTACTAGAGGCACCGTACACCTCAGTCATTTTTAAAGATGCAATAACTTTTTAAAAATTCTAAACTGTTAATATTTTTAAATATCTTAAGAATATACTATAAAATAAATTTTAGCTCATTCGAACACTTATAGGTCGTGCATCTAAAGGAGGCAAAAATCATGCATTTCAAATTAGTTTAATGTGTCGATTTTGTTGTACTTAGATGAGTGACTTACACTCATCCAAATGAGCTCAAATTTTGCATGTGGGCTATTATTATTGTAACCGTGAAGAGAAATGGATTAAATTTTGAAAACATATGGTCTAGATAGGCAAACATCATTGGGGTGTACATCGTGACATGCACACTCGAGTGTATTCTAGGGTGACTCTCTCTCTCTCTATCTCTCTCTCTCTCTCTATATATATATATATATATATATATATATATAAATATATATATATATATATAAATATATATATATAGAGAGAGAGAGAGAGAGAGAGTTAGTCTAGTGTATACTCTAGTGTACTCGAGGCACCATACACGTCAGTCATTTTTAAAGATGCAGTAATTTTTAAAAAAATCTAAACCATTGATCTTATTAAGTACCTTAAGAACATATTATATAATAAATTTTAGCTCATTTGGACACTTATAGGTCGTGCATCTAAAGGAGGCAAAAATAATGCATTTCAAAATAGTTTTGTGTGTTTATTTTGTTGTCCTTAGATGAGTGACTTACACTCATCCGAATCAGCTCAAATTTTTTATGCGACCTATTATTATTGTAACCATGAAGATCAATGGATTATATTTTAGAAAAAATATGGTCTAGACAGGAAAACACCATTGGGGTGTACATCGTGATCTGTACACTCGAGTGTATTTTAGCCTGAAGAAACGAAATAGATATTGAAAGAGCAACACATCATTTTCTCATTCATGTGAATGTGTTAGAATTAAAAATTAGTGGAATCTATAATGTTGTGGCTTTTTGCTTCCTCATCCTATATGAATATACAATGAAATGAGTGTTGGAAGGGAAAAAGATCATTTGTCTCCTATTAGTTGGCACATGTGCAAAAAAAAGAGCATAATCTACTATGCACTGAGCTAGTTGCTTCTTTAATATTCTTTAATAAGCGAATGACATGACTTTTCTGAGTATTATATGCATTATAGATCAAAGTATTGATGACATATTCTATTTGGTTGTTAAAATATACAAAGTTAAACAACAAAAGGTTTCGTTTGAATGACATAGTGACATCAAACAAGAAATTTGTATGTTTTTCTTTCATGACAAACATAGATGTATATGTATACAATGTACATAAAATCTAATCTGGGTATTCGGGTTTCCGGGCCCAAGTTTACCTTAGCCCGTACCCAGCCCAAATAAAATATGAGTTTATATTTTAGACCTGGTCCAACTATATTTTAAATTAGATTTAGGTCTGGACCGGATTATGTGGGTTGGGTCGTGGGTCGGATCGGGTCGGACCGACTTGATGCTCATCCCTACGTACAATACTACATCCATGTATTATATGTACCGTCCTGCTAGTCCATGAACAATTTAATTATAGAAGCTAGATCATTTTTTTAATCTTTGAATGAAGCTCACTCTCCCATTTAGGTGATTGTTCTTAATGATCGGAGGTTGTCTTAGCTATCCCGTACCAACATAAATTACAAGACTTATAATACAATACAAGACGTTCAATACTAGCATCCATAGGTTACATGTATTCATCATGCTAGTCTATGAACAATTTTGTTGTAAAAGTTAAATCATTTGTTAATAATCCATTTACTCAGAAATAGTTGATGAAGTATGTTGCATTTGAAAAAATATATTTTTTAATACATTAACAAAACACAAAATATGATTGTTAAATACTACAAAAATTTGAATACATCATCCACTAAATTATAAATTATTGTTAGACAAAATAAAAGTACACTCCTTACAGAAGTATTATAAATTATTAACCATATCTAGAGTCATTATTTTTGGAGCACGTAGTGTGCAAGTTATGAGGGAAAGCACATTCTGTGCAAGATTTTGAAGAAAGACAAATGTATATTTTTATACACATCTTGGGGCATAAAATTCATACTATGCAGGTGGAAACAACCCAGGTTACCTGGGCATAATATAAGGGAGACTAGGGACTATGCTCCTTTGGAAGGGGTCCTAACTTCTAGAATGGATCTCAACTTCTATTTCCTCCGACACGATTGGCCAGATCGTTTAAAAATAGAGCGGAATGGCTAAGCTTTGGTACTGAATGTCAGTGATAGAAGGACTCAATGGAGGAAGATGCGGTCAGAGGTACTGTACTAGCAAGGAATTTTGGAATGGTTCGGAGGATAGAAGAGTTACTAGAGAGACCCAAAATTAGGTGAAATCTAGGGGGAGAGAAATTCAGGACTTTTTAGCTTCTATGCCGAATTAATTTGTATGTGCAGAAAACAACTGGGGTAGATTTATCGTTGACTCCCAATGTGTCGGGTGGGAACCTAACTATGTGTAGTGTAACTCTTTCTCATATGTGCTGACACTAATCTCAATCATCCATTTCTAAAAATCTCCCTACAGATCAGTGTGCATAGTGAAACGCTTGGGGATTTGAGAATGAATGGTTGAGATTCATGTCAGTACATCCTGAGAAAAGGGTTGTCAGCACAACATTCAGGTTGCTCCCTCTAACTCCATTTGCTTTAGCATCTCTCCTCTAATCAAATCTAGAATTTCCAAAATGAGAAGAGAGAAGTACAAAAAAAGTAGAAGTAGGAAAAAATGGAAGAAAGTGGAAAAAAAGAGGAGGGAAGTAGAAATGAGAGACAAATGTGTACTTAGAATAATTAGTTAGAACTATGCTAATAACAATATATTGGAAGTAAAAAATAAGAGAGAAATTATATTATGTATGTTTATGCATCATTATGATACTGTACAAATAAAAAGAGGAAGGAAGTATTTTTTTATTGTTTGTGAATCAGTATAAAAAATTACAATTGCTACAATACATATGATATTACCACCACTACAGGGGGCAAGTAGAAAAGTAAGAACGAATTACTTTATGGTATTGTTTGTGTGTCACTATTAAAAGAAAGCAAATCAGTACAATACATGTACCATTAGTAGTGTGCTAACATGTAGAGAAGACTAAAAAGAAATAATGAAATATTTTTTGGTATTATTTGTGATAAAAATATATAAATATTCACAAGACATGTTTATCATCATCATGCTCATAAAAAGAGCATGAATTAGTAAAAAAATCAAAAACTTTTTTTGGTATAATTTTTAGATCAATATTGAAATATAAAAATAAGTGCAATACAAGTATTGTTATACAGTGCTAATAAAATCAGGAGGGAAGTAGAAGAAAGAAATAGGACTTGAATAATTATTGAAATTTATATACAAATAAATAAATAATTCATTTATATTTTTCTCTTTCTTTGACTCTTTCTAATTTGCCTCTCTCTTTTTCTACCTCCCTATGTATTTATCCCTCATCTCCGTACCTCCCATGTTGTTTATCTTTTTTTTAAAGGAGTTAACCTTTTATTAATGAACCACTCAAAAGAGTGATGATCAATACTTTACAATGTCAACAATGGTAATTTGGATGTACCACATTTCATTATTTACATGTAATTAAAAAAAGATATGTATCCTCAGAGTGTAGAAACAATATAATTATTCCTACACATCACACAATAGATTAATCATCAATTTGGACTTCTTAAATGCCTCATGTTTCAACATATGATATGGATTCATTACTTTTTCTTGTCTGACTATGAGTCATATACAGTGAGGTTTTCATCTTTCCAACCACATTCGGCATATACCTCCCCATCTTACCCAAATAATGTCAAAGATGTACTGTTTGGGGTGGTGAAAGGACATGTTGTGGTTCATGATATAACGGATGGTCACAAATAGTATTAGAAACATATCAAAACTAGTAGTATGGAATATTACTTCATCACCTTTTGGATCAAGAATTGTATGTGCCAATTGCTTATGGAAGAAGGCTCATCTTTTCTATGACTAGCTTCTTTAGCGATTCCTATAGTAACTTCATGGATTGAATTTGTTGTTGAATTCTATTTTCATTTATGCGTCCATATCTTCTCAATGGGAGGGTTAATTTCACCCTATGTGTATCAACTTGATTCTTTGTTTCTTCCTCTTCCATCTAGTCTTCTTCATGTTGAAGAGTAGAAAACCTAGTAACCTTAGAAATATCTTTAGGTTGGGAGGACGATGATGTTTTCTCATTTTGTTGTTGTCTTCTTGTATGAATGCTTTTGTCATAATACACTTTCCAACATTCATGTTCTTGGTTCTAGGACACATTATCATGATTACACGCTTCTTTTCGGGTATCATCTATCAAAGGAACTTCAATTTTGTTGCAGTTCTTCTCATCATGCCCCATGATTCCACATAGATGACATAATGCAGGAAGAGCTTCATACTAGATTTTGTAATATGCCCCATTATGAACGTTGATTGTACTGGCTTGGATGAAGCTAGCTAATCGCAATTCTAGCAAACTGTCTTTGTGTACATTGAAGAGTGTGCTTATCCACCTACAGTAGCTTTCCTAAAGAAACGTTGATCTTGTCGAAGATGACTTTGTTGTATATATGGAGATGAAGACCAATGATGCATGTAGAAGTTACTACCATGGGTGGTATACTAGGAGTGGAATAAAATTTATGCCCATTGACTTAACATGATATCGACCATGGTCCGTTGGTGAGGGAATTCAAGCAGTCTTGTTCACATGTAAATTGAATAGCATAGTGGTTGAGACTGAGTTTAAAAACCTTCCACCGTGAAATTGTCTACAACAAAGATTTTATTATGTCACACAGAGTCATTATCGAATAGACTTTCCTATCAACTTCACAACAACTATATGGTAGGATGGTTTGAGAAGGATAAAATATTCCTTCGGGGTAATGGAGAGTTCATTGAAGCCCCATTCATTGGTAATTGAAATGCAATCTAGATTTAGATTTGTCTGAGTATCGTCATACACAAAATCTGGACCAAGAACAATTAATGATCCAACAAAAAGGTCTTTAAAACTAACTTTGGTGGATGTAACTGTCGATATACCTTCATTCACATTCACCTTACTAGGATTTATAGATGTCTTCATCGACGTCGAGGGATACTGAGTCAGAATATCCCAATCTTCATCTTGTTCCAAAGAGGAACGGGTTTAATCATGCATAAGCATGTTTTCACGCATGAATATACACCTTTTCCATGCTTAAAAGTGTGTAAATCTATAATGACCACACGTACGAAAAGTGTGGAAAAATGGAGTGTATACAACTATCCATGCTAAATTATTAACATTCTTTTTTGTGACAAACAATCATCCATAGTTTTATGTGTGAATATTTTATTACTTTACTTCTACTAGTTTAATTTGCGCCAAAAAGCTATCCACTCTAAATAGCATGAAAAAATGATAAAATGCACATTTGAATCCACGAGTTAAAATTACATGTGCTCTTCATATAAATAAAATAAGATTACTATGTCGTAACTTCTTTTTCTCAGGTACAATTATACACATTTAACCTTTCATTATCTTCATCACATAGAAGGATTGATCGTGCTTCCTGAATATGATTGTTTATTGGCACATAAATTTGTAAGACGCCAAAGAAAGATACCACACTAAACCTAAATATCAATATTTTTGTTTGATATGAAATATGGTTTGCACGGGGAGGACACTGACCTTGACCCCTATATAAAAAAATACAATAGATGATGAAACAACTATGTTTGCAGTCTAGACATAACTAATATTTTGATAGAGGATGAAATGGCACACTCCATGACGTCATCTCAATGTCAATAGGATCGTCACTAATATTATTGTCTCAATTTTCAAATTTGGTTTTCTTTTAACGAACAAAATGAGAAGAGTTGAAGGCATTTGAATACACACAATAACAAAAAATTAGAAACAAACATGATAGCAACACTATAACATCAAAACCATCATGTTTCATCAATCTTATGATGAAAACAAAGTGAGGAACTAGAACCATATTAAAGCCACGTACTAGTGTATTGGTAGGTGTGCTATTGTTGTTGTTATTGAAAATCAATACAATGGTGTACTATAACTACAAATATTTTAATGAACAGGTAACCACACAAAATTTATGGTATGAAATTAAAGAAAAGGTATGTGTGTACATGTTGGTGTTGTTGAGGTAGGAAGAAGTAATTGGTTTTAGGAATGAGAAATCCTACTCTTAGAACAAAATTAATATATGGGATAGCAAAGGAATAAATTGAAGTATGTTATTATGACACTAAGAGCAAAATCAATTACTAGGAGTAGGCAGTAGTAGTATCACATGGAGTAGGATATGACAATTGATATTCATACTTGAGTTAGTAGTCTCTCACCGCTCAACCCATCTGGAAAATACTTCTCATTAGCTTTTAACCTTGCCCATTCATCATCGTCGTCGTCATCATAAATATCATCATATAAACTTCAACTTCAACCATAGATCTCAATTCTGACCATAGACCTCAATTCCAACCATGTTGAGGTCTTCTATACAGATCCTTCTTTTCCAATCATCTCTTCTTTTAATCTTACTCTTTGAAGAATCAAAATTATCCCAAAATTAGATGAGGAAAACAACAATTTGATACTAATCATGCTTTGCTAAGTTTAATAAGAACTAAGAAAAGGGAATTTAGTGGATAATAAGTAATGTGAGGTAGTAACAAGGTTGTTAACTATCTTATCTTAGTCTCCCCTCAATTTCGTGATGAAAATATTACCAAGTGCATTCAACAAGCAGACTATCAATAGAATTGATTATTTCAAATGCAACTAGAAGTTTGCTAATAGTTACATACTATCATAACAACAAAAACAAATTCACCACAACCATCAAATTGACATTGTACCCCAAATGACTGCTTCAACATCCACAACAATGAGAGTAATAGGGAGTGCATGTTACAAAATTCTTTGGCTAAGAAGGGAATTGTAACAAACTGAAATCTGGATATATTATCAATTTGGTCATTTTTCTCATACTTTTCCTATCTTTTCTATTCATTTTGTCCTTGACGTTCAATTTGTGGAATCATTAGTGGTTTGGGGTGAATTTGATCATCATTTATACCAATAAAAGGGTTTACGCATTAATACATCAGTGAAAGATTACTTATGGGTCTAATATGCAAATTTTGTTTACGCATTAATACATCAGTGAAAGATTACTTATGGGTCTAATATGCAAATTTACAACCTATGTGACATATCAATAAAATGAACTCGTTCTAGAACATTCCTTAGACTTTTGGTGCAAGCAAGAAAAAAATGAATGAATAATAATGCTTTGAACATGTTAATGTGATATTGAATTTTAATAAGATAAATAGTGGTAATATTGGATAATGGGCTAAAAATCATAAAAGGTAGAATAATTATCTAAAGATAACATGAGATTCATTTTCCTTGAGTTTGGTTTTGCTTGGAGGCCAGGTTTAATAATTTTAGGATTATAATAATGATATCTATTTTATTTTGAAAAGATTGATTTTCCTCCAAAATATCAAATAAAATATATAAGTGGCAAATAATCTAAGATTTGTAATCTACACATTAAAAATATCCTTTGGGTCAATTTTCATCTAAATTGGATAATTTTTTATATACATGTGTAGATTGGGGGACAGAGAGTGTGTAAAAATACAAAATATTAAATAATATATTAATAATACCAACATATAAAATTTATGGTCAATTCGTGCTCCATATACTTAACTTTACTTGAGGATGAAGTTTCACATTAATTTGGTGTTTCTAGAAGTCTCTAATATATAAAGCAAGAGAAAATATGATTTACTTTAAAATAATTAAATAAAATATTTAAAATCTTCAAAAGTGAAAACTGAGGCCATATTTGGATTTCTCATTTCCAAAATAGGCTAGGTGCCAAATTTGATTAATTTTGGGGTTCATTTGCACAATCAATTGAGGAAAGAGACAATATTAAATAATTGGATTTACACTTTAGTAGGATTTGTATTTGGAAATGACATTAAATGTCACGTGCATAGTGCATGCATGCTTCAATCTAGGCTATCTATTCTCGATCTAACGGTAGCCAAGTTATCTTATAGTTCGATCCTGAAAAGGAAACTTAAGTGATATATCTGTGATTTTCAAATCTTTTTTTCTCACTTGATTCTCCACGAAATTGTACGATTTCCGCACCCCTTGGTTTCTTTTTGGATTTTGCATCCATAGATTCAATATACATGCCGTTCTATTGAGTTTTTAGAAAATGCCCAAAATTCAGGCATTAAACCTCACGACATCTTCCCTTATCTTGGCTCATTGCTTCCCCATCTATATGTAACCCCATCTGAGTCTTCATTTCCCTTCCCTTAGATCTCCCCTCGTGATAATTTCTCACATGATCATGTGTTTAGTTGTTAGTGATCGAGTTTGGATCTAGGGTTTGTGGTAAGATATTCTTCCTCTCCTCTCCTCCTTTGATCAATTCCTCAGGGATGTAAGTTCGTCAACCCTTCTTCTTTTTTCCCCTATTCTCGATTTTTAAAATTATTGACTTGATTGGTTTTGTGCAAAATTAGGTCTTGGTTGTAGCTTACAAATTCCAGCCATGGCGTCAGGCTGAGGGAGGTGAATCCCCCTTGGTCAATTACTATTTTTCCCCTCCTCTTCTCTTCTATTCCTTCGTTTCTCACTCAGGGTTAGGCTGGTCCTTTGGTTTTGTTTTTGATCACCTTCCATGAGGATGACGGGGCGCGGGCAACTAACTTAGTCATGTGCTATTGGTCCAAGTCACATGGTGCACTTCTCTCCCTCTCTGTCTTCCTCTCTCTCGCTTGTGATGCTGATGTGTCATGGTCTGGTTAGTCAGGGTTATAATTATCATATCTTTTGATATGTTAGTCCAAAAACTGAAAATAAATATATTTTGGAATCAAGAAATTAAGATCTATCAAATAAAAATACTTGCAAGGTTTGATTTTGAGTTTTATCAAAATGTGATTTCGATAAAATGATTTTAATGAATAAAATTCACCTAAAATGCATTTTAATCAGCATAACTACAAAATTGACAAAAATATATGTTTTCTTAATCATGAGAACCTAATAAGATCAATTGTGATATTTTCAGAGTTTGAATCAAAGTTTTGTGCCAAAAGTCCAAAATTAAGGTTTTCTATACATTAATGTATATGATATACACTATACATGATTATACATTGAAAATAGGAAACGTGGACCTTGGACTTAGCTAAAGTGGTGAAAGTGAATAATTGAAATGAATAGGAGAGGTATGTGTAAGACTTACCCTTAAATTTGGGATATTTATGAACCAATCCTATTTTCCATAGTGTGGCAAGAAATGAATCCTATTTCCTTTATTATTGTTTTCTCTAGTTCTAATCGCCTCAAAATAAGATTTGATATATTATTTCTTGCCACTTTATATTCCTTGAGAATGATGGTTTATTTAACTAATTAGCTATAATAATGGTACTTATGTACAACCACCCATAGTTAGGGCATGCATTTTTTCCCTAGAGAATGTGCCTACTCCCCCTGGTGAATGTGTTATTTCTCCCCAATATAAAATATTTGACAGGTGATTGGGAATGTGATTACTCTCCCCTAATCTATAGGTTGGGGTTTGGTAGGTGCCTCAACCCTATTTAGTTAGCCTAGTCCACTATTAGTCACTCATGTAATTTCATATTATTATTTGTTTATGGAAATAATCTTTTGTTATATGCCTCATTTTATTGGCCTTCTCATCTTATGATGAATCCATATATTTATGTTTCAATGTTATTCTTATATTTTGTACTTGTTCATAATTTTGACAAATACCTTGTTTCTCTCTCTTGATGGGTGACCTTCCAATCACCCAGGTGTAGGACAAGGTGCTAAATAGAACAAGGAAAACACAACTTTTTCCATGGACCTAGCTCATGGAGATGTTGCTTTAGAGAAAAGACTTGAAGTAATTTATACTTCCCTCTATCTTAGATCCTTTTGATGTATCTTACATGTAAACCCTTAATGGGAGATATGATGGAATTTTGTAATCTTTTTTAAAATTAATTATAGTCATATTTTATATTCCACTACAAAACTTTGGTCTTTTTTATATTATTATTTAAAATTTGAAAATTTAACACCTATTCCAGCATACCCTTTTGAGTGTGTTCGAAATGGATGTTTTATTTTTCAAACATTAGTAAAGGGGTAATCTCACGCCTTATAGGAATGCAAGAAACATTTAATAGTTTATCTAATGTGTGTCATCAATAGACATAAACACCTAAGTTACATTTACATCAACAAGAGTCATACCCAATTTTATGATGATTGATTGGGTACTTTTTCAGAAATTTTTCAAAAAGTAAGCTTGCAATGTTATCTTTGTATTACTTATTATTTCCTTCATGACATAAAAAAAATGGCTGGAGTTAGTCTATGTGGTAGAGGTGGTGTCACTCTATAAAATAGAGCAACGTGAGAGATAAGAGGAGGCACATCAGGTGTGTTAGGATGAGGGGGATCCAGATCCTTGCTGGTGATCTATGAACTCGGGATAGTACAACACAATCTAAGAAAGGACAAGGATAAATAGTCAGGAATAAAGTCCCTAGCCAAATTCATTCAATTCCCTAAGGTTTATCCTTGACTACAAATTGTTCAATCCCTGACAACACCTTTCCCACCTAACTTGACAATTCATATTCTTGTGCAACACCCTAACTCTTTCTTATCCTAGAAACAAAGTTTCTTTCCCATCCCACAACATACCCCCACCGTCCTAATACCCTCAATTCTTCTAGTCTCCTGTGTGATATGTTCTTGTCGTGCTACAACTTTTTACTCAGATCATTCGTGAGAGGCATGGCTTCCCTGCTATTTCTACCTACCATCTCTACTATATCATACTCCTCCCCTCCGACCTACCATCCTTTTCTACTATTGATGATTATTTCTTCTAGGTGTTCTACCACTCGATCTTCCCCTAAACTCTCATAGGTATGGAGTCCTCTCATAGAAAAGGAGGGCATTATCACATCCTTGAGTAATACCATCAATGATGAACTGATCTCCTAGACAATCATCATTGTTGGATTCAAGGAGTCCACCAAATGACACAAATAAAAGGTACATCTTAAATCACACATGCGGTGTTTCATTGATATCTTTATAGACACATTGAGATAATAATATAGGCTATTAGATAATGACTGAAATTGTTATCTTTATCTGTCAGATGAAAAGGTGTTTCTTTTTATATGTTGGATGTGGCTACAGAAATGAGCATCTTTCCTCTAGTTGTTGTCATTAATCTACAAAATATAAGAAGAAAGATGGTACTAACAAAAACGAGCATGTTTCCTCTGACTTTCATGAGTTCTGCAATGGCATATATTTTTTCATCCTTCTCAATTGTGTGAATCTATGTTGCTAACTGATTTTACTCATATATCTATATATTATCTAATATTTGTGTCGTTGAATGCACTTTACTATTTTTCTTGACTGCAAACATTTTGTTTAATTAATTACTCCATCAACATTAGCAACCATGATAGTTTACGCATTTATTTTGTAGTTATTACTAATGCAAATTTATTGTCAATGTGTTATTTCTTTTTATTTTTATTATTTCTAAAAGAAGTTTTTATAAATTATTTTCTAATGCAGGATATTCAGAATGCTCCACAAAGTAAAATTATTGATGCAAATACTAAAAGGTATGATTTATATATTAAAGAAAGTCTTATGGTGGATGATGTAAATGTAATGCTAGAAATAATGCACGAAGTAGACTAGTGCTAGATTCAAGTTCATTTGTATTTGAGTAACGATTACACAATATCACATGGCATGTAATTCACATGAACCTTATATGAAGGTTATTTTAGAGGATATGATTTATTTTTTTATAAAAACATGATGCCCAAATCATGTATTTCTTATGTAACCAAAAATTTAAAAAATTTAATGAAATATCTTCATGTATGAAACTTGAATTTTTCTCATGTATTGGATAATTAATAACATCTCATGATTACCATTTATAATGTTATATAATCAAACATGATTGTTTATAAAATGCAATATCATTCATTCCTACTAGAAAAAGATGTGTCTTTGATACAAGCTTTAACCAGCGATATGGAATCCTAATTTTAGTTGATGCTAAAGGCCTCTGTCCCTATTGGTTAGGGATAGGACCTGAGAAATCACTATTGGTCAGCAAGCTTTGCCAAGGGTATGCTGTCCAGGTTAGGGGTTCACATGTATTGGTCAAGGATTTGGCCTTCAGGTTTAGCACATTCTGTAGTAGTGGGACTCTGGCTAATGGCACACAATCGTGATCACTCAATCAGTTATTAACAGCTAAAAACCATTCACAAGGTAACATCTTTAAAAAAATGATAACTTCATATTACATCATCCATTTTGGTTTACATATTATCAATAAAAGGATTTTGAGTGTTCTACATCATAAAATTACCGCAAATAGATGATTATGATGTTTGTTGTTTAATATATATTTTATATTCAGATCTATATGATTTTTTTATTTCCTGTATTCAAAATAATAAATGGGTTTCAAAATTTATGAAAATTTTACCTAAGGTGTATTTTGATGTGTTTAATGTGACTATCAAGTTTGATCTATCTGATTTGAAGCGTTACCTATGTTTTTGAAGTGAACCGTAATATACATATTTTGAGTATTTCACCCATTGATTGGCAATCAAGCGATCTGATAATTTTAGATAACCCCTAATATACAATGTTCTTAACGTTTCTAAAAGTTTTTCGTAATTATCATGTATAATTGTATTGGTATTTAGTTTTTGGGCCTAAATGGTCATAACATAAGATAACTGATGATTATTTGTGGAAAAATATGTGATCTATATGAATTATTAGCATTCAATATGATTTTAAGTGTATTTTTTATATGATTCACTTGTTAGTCAGTAGTCATAATATGTGCGAGTATATTTGATATTTTCTTCAAATTAATTATGCATATAGTCATGTATGACAACATGATATTATTTATTTAGTTCATATGGGTTTATCAACATATAGTCCCTATATCTAATACGAGATTCTGACTTTTAGTTTAAAGTTCAAAATTAAGAGTAGTTTTAATTAGAGTTAGTTTCCATTAAATATGAATCCTAATTTAGTTTAGGGGAATGAGATGATGAGTTATGAGGTTTAGAAATCAAAAATAGAAAATAAACATAGACTAATAGAACTATGATGATGTCCAAGTGACTAGGTTATGGAATAAAGAATTAGGAACACATTAAAAAAATCATCAATATCAAGGGTAAGTGTTTCATGCCCATTGAATTTTATTATTATTATGCTTCATCCTACAAATTCCTATAAAGTTACTTAGAGACTAAGTTACTTTCAAACATTCAATTATTAATATTTAGCTCATATTCCATAATGCTTTACTAATTAGACTTTGCTCAAATGAAGTTATGTTATGAGGATATTAGATTATACAATATGGTATTTAAAGCTACTTTCACATACTTATATCTGTTTATTCAGTTCAGTTTATTTTTGAAGCCTTTAGAAACAAATATCATATATATGATATTAGCATTTAGTTAAGTCATCCATTAAATTAGAATTTTCGATTCATATTTATTCAGACAACAAGAATCTATATTTTGGGTTTTAGATTTAGATACTCATTATGAGTAGACATAAATTAGATCCACATACCTAATAAGAGTTTTTGATCTAGTCATAGTTATTTAGTATTTAAGATGTAGATTCAGAGTTCTGATTTAGATTTACTTAAAATTTATGAGTAAAGATTTAGAGTAAGAACATAGTTTAGTTGAAAAAGATTTCTATTCCTAATAGAATAATTTCAATGCATAAGTTAAGTAAGATAAAATTTGGAGATTTTAAGATTAGATTCAAATTTAGATTTACATTCAGAGTTCATTACATATTAGTTACCAACACTCAATTTCAGTATTAGATAAGTCAGATTCAGAATTCAATACTTTTTTTTGGTCCCGCAGAATTCAATACTTTTAGATTTAAGATAATTAAGTCAAAACCTTCACATAAGACATTATATGGCAAGTCCTCATTGAGCTAGTCCAGGGACGATTCAGAGGCATTTGTTGCCAATTTAGAGGAGTGTCGACTCTAATTTAGAGCTACTTCTTTACCCACTTAGGGCATACTCATGCCAATTCAGAGACATCTCGGTTTCATTCAGAGGCATGTAGTGCTGATTTAGAGGTACTCCAGTACCGATTTAGAGGTGTAGATGCACCAATTCAGGAGGTCTTGTTGTATAATGTTAGCCAAAAATTACATAAAAGACATAAATAAAAGACACATTGATTCAATTTAAGTTTATATTTTTCAAGTCTTAGTTCAACCTTCAATTCTATTCTATTCATGTTATCTTATTACAAATTCATTGCCACTCACTCTAATAGTATTTTTCCTATTTGTACATGGCAGGGGAAGAGATGTCCATGGGTACATAACATCGAGAGACAGTCAGACAAGATAATGTCGCAAAGATTTTAGGATGTTTTCTTGGTGGGATTCCATCTACATGGTCCCATATATTAGACGATATTTGTATAAAGTAGTATGGTGGTATTAAGTTTGTTTTGTATATGATGATGTTACCAAGTTTCTTTTCTAAGAATTTATGAGAATGCATCTTTACATAGTCTGTAATGGTTCTTTTCTATCATTATTGTAATGCATATCATGTTAGTAACACGCCCTAGTTGAAAGAAAAAAAATAGCTTCCGCTCATGTGATAGGAAAATCCGGGTGCTACAATTCTTTTAACCTTGATGACCTTATAGGGTCATGTTATTCATAATACTTTGATGTGACTAGAAATGTGGCTTACAAACCATTCCTTGATATGTTTGATTCTGTTGATTAGGTTTTTATATCTTCTAAAGTTATCACTTCAAAATTTCTTCATATCTCCATTAATTTGTTTTCTACCTTGATTAATGTATACATAAGGAAATGAACTTGACTATTAGTGAAAATTATAAGCTTTTGGACCTTGAGTTCATAGATATGTTCTCCCTTGTTGTTAGAGAAAATAAGCAAATGGGTATATCTTGTATCAACTTAGAGTTTTGAGAGGATACTTGGATCCATATATTAGTGAATATATGGAAATGCTTTGGGTCATTATATCCTATTCTTTTTAAACATGTTTTGGATTCTCTAGAAGATGAAAACCCCTTAGAAATGTATGAGAAATTAAATGATTATTTGAATTTGTCAACAAGGGTTTTTACCCTAAGTTTGTCACCATGACCTGAGTACCTAGGGCCAAACTTGAGATTGGTGGATCGACTTTTCAACATATATCAATAGTAGACTAGTCAACAATATCCCTTCCTTTTATCTTACCTCACTTTGACCCAAGGTTGTAAGGAGTGATATAGGTAATCTAGATAACCTTAGATCGTATACGTATTTCTAATATGGCTTACTAGAACCTATATAGTAGATTGAGTGGTATGCATAAATCGTCCCAACACACATAAAATAAGCTTCAACCATATAGAATATTTGTATAGGTTTAGTTGGCACTAAACGTGGATGTTCTCTTAAAATGTTAAACATATTAATGGGATTGAGGTGTATATATGGTCTAAAATCCTTGCAGGTTGTCAAGGTACTAGAATATTTGTGTATACCTGATTGATTAATTTTCTCCATGTCTATATTTATTTATCTGGTAAGTAATAGCTGTTTTAAACGTTACATTATATTGTTGGGACTTGGGGTCTCACCCATGAAATTCCATAACTTTTTAGGAGAGTGAGCACACTATCCTAGAAGTGGTGTAGAAGATCAATATAGAGGAAGACGGTCTTAATTTCTAAATTGGGTGATAATTTTGTGAGGCATCTTGGAGGTAGGTGACATTTATGAGACCTCATCCAGACATTAAGAATATAGAGATAGAGTTCAAGCTTTGTTCTTATACACTCAATTGGGGTTTAAATGTTTTGTGTCATCCTTTCCCCACCTTGTTTTTGCTGTGTACACACCCTTTATAGCCATAGTAATACGAGTTGTTGGATTCTGTATGCATGTTCAATCTCAACACGACATATGTATAGGCTTAGACTGTTACATTTTCTTGAGATTTTGTAAATGTCAAGTGTGGTCATGTTAATAAAACTAAGAGTTTTAATCTAATAAAAACTTGTAATATGCCATTATAAACTCTTGTATGGACCTTGTGGTTATGTTATTGTCATCTATGGTGTTCGGTAAAAATTTAGCTCTAAGATTTATATGTGGCTTATTTGATAAATGATGTTTACAATTTTAATTATGATTTTATTTTGAGTAATCTCACTCTTGTGGCGATGGGTAATCACAGTAATTGTGATCAAGATAGACAATCACAAATTCCACTACCCTTCTACGACTAAAAGTTATGAAAATGCAAATTCATTCCTAATAATTTGAAGAAGGACAATATGAGATGGTGCTAGTACATGTGTTATTCCAAATGCCCTTTTTTTACTGTATTAAGCCATTTTATAAGGCATTTAATGTTGGATTTAGTCTCAAGTAGTTGGATATGTCCTAAATCTCTCAAACTATCCACTTTGGTCAAAAGTTTATACCTAATTAAGTCTCATAGAGATGATCCACTCAATTTAGTTAAGCCTTATTTCTATAAGTTGTTCACTCTAGACTTGCTAACCTAAACAATACGATAAATCATTCAAAATCCTCATATTGAAATAAGCACCCTTAGTAAGTCATATTGTGATAAGCATATTCTCAAAGTCTTGTTGAGGTAAGAAACTTTTGACTACTTGTATTAGTTATATTTCTTCCACGAATACAATTGTACCAAATCACAAACAATATCTAATATCATCAATTTTGACACATATCTAATGAAAAGTACCACTCAATCAGTCGTAAGACTTCACCCCTCATAGTGGATGGGCTCACCAATCATGATTTTCACTTTATCTTTGAGGTAAAACTCTTTCACAGAATTTTAGTGCATCTAAATTTGGTTGTTGAAGAAATTTTTTTAAATGTCAACTAAGTGATACAAATTATCTCAAGATATGAAAACATATTCAAAATTAGAAGTCATTTAATGAGAAGTTGTGGTTCTAACTGTAGTTACTAAAATATATCCATAATGCACTAAATGTTGCATTGACGTGAGAGAAAACAATATGAACATCTCAAGTCCGCATGTCCTATCCCAAAGGACATAATGACACAATAAGATGATTTTATACAGTTTTCAATAAATTCAAATGTGTATGAGACTTCTGATATTAATTTTAAATAGTTGAATAAAGTAAACAACATCAAAACACAGTGTAGCTAAAAAAGGTGTGAGATGTAACATTTTAACCAATATCAGGAGGAAAATGTAAATAAAAATTCATATGTTAATTTATAAAGTCACCATGTGTAGAGTACACTACACCTTTGTTTATCTTTGTACGTATGTATACATGATAAAATAGTTGTTTAAAATCAAAATAAAACAACATGTAACAATACTATTATAGATATTTAGGCTACTCAATATTTACATAGGACTAGCAGTAGATTCTAAAGTAAAAGAATACCATGGAAAAAAAAGTAAGAATGTTAAAATATTTCCGAACCCATATGCAGTCCAGACTCGACTTGAAAACCAGACTATTAGAGAACAAGTTGATTTCAATATATTCTAGTTAAAAAATTATATCAAGTTGAGTTCTTAATTTTAAAGAATCTTAAATTTCAATTTTGACCGAGACCCAATCTTGTTCTTTATTTTTATTTGACCAGAATCTAGATCACAAAGATGGTATGTATACAAATAAAGAAAATATATTTGTTTTAAAGTTTCATATAATAAAATATTTTGCATTGAGAAATCAATCATATATGGTTTAAAATAATATTTTTTTAATTCTAGTTGAATTAAAATGGATTCTAATCCAAATTTACCGGGCACAAAATTTTGACAGTCTTAAAAGAATAATTAAGAGAAGGATCCAATCGAATCTATCTAAAAAATAATTACAATCATAACCACTTCTTTACTCAGGAAGTGTTGGACACTGTTTTGGCCTGACTCCGCTTTCCCTGGCCACTAGCTCCTTTGTCATAAAATTTCAATTAAAAAAAACACAATCCCAATTGTGGTTTTATTAATAGGGCATGTTTGTTTAACTAGATCTTTACTCAGGAAGTGTTGGACACCATTCTGGCCCAGCTCCGCTTTCCCTGGCCATTAGCTCCTTTGTCATAAAATTTCAATAAAAAAATAAACACAAGCCCAATTGTGGTTTTATTAATAGGGCATGTTTGTTAATCTAGACCAAGTTGGAAAGGGTTGTATTTTTTTATCCAAAAATGTAAATATTAGGTTTGGTTTTGAGGAGCAGTTGAATTGAAAGAATCATGTAGTTTTTGACTAGCAATAAACGATGGACGCAGTTTCTATTTTCAAAATGAAAATGATTCAATCATGCATAGCATGAGTTACACCCACTTGCACTTGGGGGAGAAGTTGTATTGCTGGGAATAACTGGTTTTACAGGTTGTGTGGAGGTGGCACTATAGGATAATTTTAGGGTAGTACAAAGATGTAATTAATGGTGGTTGAAGTGGAGAATTGTTAAGAAGGACAAAAAGAATTGTTAGGTGGTAGGTGAAGATTATTTGATGTCAGAGAAAATTATTTTTCTTATAGTTTTTGAACTGTAATGAGTTTTTTGACAAAATAAAAACTATTAGAATCCTTATAAAAAATATAACCCAACAAAACTAATGTTGATATATTTTTGACAAAAAATGATTTGAAGGTAGTAGGTAGAGGTGAGTGATGAGAGAGAAATTTTATTTGTTTATAACTTTTAAGCCGTGATAAATATTTTAACGAAATAAATCTTTTAGATTTGTTATAAAAAGTAGATTCATAATTTTTGAACCTTTTGAGAAAAGTTACGAATACTCATTTTCTAAGTAACTAAACTAATTTTTATATACTTTTGAGTAAAAATGATACAAATATTCATTTTTTTAGTAACTTAAAAAATAAATACAATAGGAAAGAGAGTAGGCAAGTGATAATAGATGATTACAGAAGTGAGGAGAAAAATGAGAGGAAGAGGAGAGAAGTGAGAGAAGTAAATAGGCATGTATTCATCATTGGTAAGTGTGTATTCGACATTTATAGCCATTAACTCCAATTTGATTAAGTTTATGTGTTTGCAATTAAGTTTCTTTGAGTGTCAAATATACATTTTTAAGGGTGATCAAGTAACTTTGGGTGTCAGTTGACCATTTATAGGTGCACTTACCTATTTAGGCGTCATCCCCCCTCTAATTACCTTCATATTCTCCTCTTCTTCTCTATTTGTTTGGGCATGCAAATAACGAGTTCTAGGTGTCATTTAGTTATTGTTAGTTCTAATTATCAATATTTAAATGTCAAACATCCCTATTCAGGCACCATTAAGTTGTTTTTGAGTGTTAATTACCCTTAACTTTGATTTTGTACGTACACTATTTGTTTGGGTGTCACTTATATGCTTCAGGGTTCAATTATCAATATTTAGGCGTCAAACACCCTTATGTTTTTTGGATCCCTCAAAGTGTGTTCGTTTCTATTAAGCTTTAAAAAGAGTTTATGTATAGGATCAGTAAAAGAAAGACTATTTAAAGCTATTATAGAGTACTAAAGTATCTCTACAAGTATCACTAGCTATTCTACTCCTATCTTCAAAAATGTGAGGGTTTCTCTCCCTCCAAAGCTCATGAATCCCAAAGAAGAGGAAGCTCCTGCTACATGCAGTACTAATCTTGATCATGTCATCTCCAGAAACTGGGCGATGCTCAATCGAATATTTTCCAGCAGCTTCTCTCCAGAACTACTAAAATTGCATTCAAAAAATAAATTATCCTCATCCTCTTCACTATTCTTGCACAATATACACATCGAAGCTAGAGAAAACCCTTTCCTCTTGAGATTTTTTTGAGTCAACAACTTTCTCTTAATAAGATGCCAAACAGTAAGCTTACATTTCTGAGGTGCTTTAGTCTTCCAAAGCCAACTAGACTAGCTAATTCTGTCATTCTTAGATCTCAAAATCTCCTAAAAATCTTTAATCTTGCTCACTTCCTCCCCTTCAAGTATGATACGATTACTTTTCTCACAGTTAAGAGAGATGTGCTCTCTGATAGTGTTCAAAACCAACTGCACATGTCTGGATCTAGTCAACTGCCACACACCATTATTGTAACAACAGTTAACTCTAGCCATATTATCGTGTCCACAGTTAATTTTGAAATTCACAGAGATGATATCCTTTAAGAAGACACCCTCTTGATCCAAGGATCATCCTGAAGAAGGGTATCCCTTCAATTACCTACATCGTACAAGACTTTAGGAATGAGTTTTTCCTTAAAGTAGATTAGTTTCTTCCACATCCATGTCACATTTGCATGGATTTCCACCTCCCACGTAGAATCTTTTCTCAGGTACCTTGCATGAATCCATCATACCCATAATGAATCTTTTTTCAAAGCTAGGCTCCATATATTCTTATCCATACATGATTTAACAATGTCATCAACTCTTTTAATTCTAAGCCCCCTTCCTCCTTCGGCACACAGATGTTACTCTAAGCTATAGAGTGGATATTGCTTTCATGTTCAGGACATCCCCATAGAAAGTCACAATAGATTTTATCAATTTAATGGGAAACACTTTTCAGCAAAGGAAAGGAAGCTGCCCAGTACATGTGAAAAGAGTTTAAAGTTGATCTAATAAGTTCAACCCTCCCATCATAAGAGAGATGTCTCGACTTCCATCCTTCCCATCTCCCCTTCATTTTGTCAATAATTAGGGAACAAAGACTCCAAGTAATCCTCCCTTGAAAGAGAGGAAGACCTAGATTTCGGGTTTGTGGGACAGAATAGGCAGCGGAAAAGAAATTTATCTAACCATAAACCCATAACTAACAGATCGCATCAACAACTATGCAATAGGAAGGATGATTTAGTGAGATATACATGGTACAGAGGCTAGATAAATGACAATACCTCACAGCTAGTGCGGTCTTCAACCACCTAGTCTTCAACAATGTCAGTGTAACTCCTGGTTTAGACCCAGAATATGGTCAAAAGTCATCCTCCTGAGCGGTAGAAATCTCCCACCACTAAAGACAGTCCACACAGACCATTGGGAACTCTAGTCATCCTGATGGACAGACTAGAAGGATTCGTCCCCCTCTGGCAACGCACTAGTCACCGACACACTCTCCCATAATCAGTTGCTTTTCTACAGTTGTCTTTCCCTCGTTGTTCCTCCCTGGATGGGTAGAACTTGTTTGGTCTCTCTTGGTTACCACAACCAGATAGGATAACAAATTTGTAGAGCAACTAATGTTCTGAGCTGTCTATTTTAAGAAGCCCCCTGTACCCCTCTATTTATAGTAGAGGGCAAGGTCAGGGTTTCCAGTCTGTGTGGGAGTAGAAGGGTCAGGAATTTCCATGAACGGATTGCACTACAGAAATGAACTAGTCATTTCACAACTCAACCGGTAGTTTTGGAAAGTGAGCCGATTGGTTCACTTTTGAACCGGTCGGTTGGGAGTGTGAACCAGTCTGTTCATTTAGTGATCCGATCGGTTCACTTAGTGAATTGGTCATTTCACTTCATAGACTTGCCCACAATTGAATTTCCTTATTCATTTGTAATTAATATAAAGATTAATTCCTGCCCCAATCAAATTGAACAAGTGAAACAAAAATCTTTTCTCACAAACCGAGAAACTCAACGCCTACTCGGTAGGTACATGTGAACTGATCGGTTCACTAGAGTGAACCAGTCGTCTCACTGGCCATGAGCCAATCAGTTGACCTAGTGAACCAATCAGTTGATGGTCCAGGTTATGCAGAACTCAGTCAATGCAGTTCTCAATCAATCTGACACTCTAATCAATTAGTTCAACACTTTAACTTGCTGATTATGAGTCAAGTGTATTGATTTAATATTTAATTGAGTACCTAAACACTTTAGTAATAAATATAAACATCATTCATGGATAGAATCCTCTTCCAGGTCAATCATATGGGTGTGTGACCCTATACATTCCATTTCACATTGGTAGTGAATGTCCATGACTAACTTATAACATCAGAAACAAAGTGTGGTGCCTAGTCGCACATCAATGCTACATAAGTGAAGAGGAAAGTTGGAGAACAACTTTCAACCTACAATATGTTATTGGTGTTGTAGTGAATGTATTGTCCCTTTGTCACTAATATCTAGATTGAACTCGAGGCATGGACTTGTCATCCTCTACAAACGTTCAATCCATATTTCTTGACTCAGAGTAGACTGTCTGAGATATATGCAAGCTCAATGTCATACATTGACTCACATATGAATGGCCATGCATGTCTCAATCTCATTGCTCAAGTGGCCAGGATATCACACTCTCTTAGGAGGGACAAATTCCACATATATCACTCACTGTCAAGTCCCCATGTGTCAAAGTCACCCAATCATCACCGTTATAACAACCCATGTTTCAGGATTGTGTTTAATGATGTCAAAGTGTACCCAATGACATGTGATGAGTGCAGTGATTTTAGGTCTATGAACCACAGTCACCACAAATACTATAAGAGATGATCCTGACTAACCAAGTGTGGTTTCCATGCATCAGTCTTATGGTGGGTCTGTCTGACACACTATTCTCTAGCATGTATCTGTAACACCCCTGACCTGGGTTATACCTTAACCCTAGGTGTTTTGATTAAGAAAGATGATTAAATGCTTAATCTCATCTTGTGAAAGGTAATTATGGTTCAAGAGGAACTTATATTACAATCCTTATCCTTTTTGAACATTGTTGAAATCAATGTTTTGCCTGTTTTGGACTAAAGTGCAAATTACCCAAGTTGAGGGGTTTAAGTGCAAATTGTGCATGATAATATGTTCCTCATGTGTTGAAGCATCATGAGAGTAAAGATGATGCTGAGGTATGGCTTATGGAAGCCTAAATACCAAGAAAGAGCTGATAAAGCAATGTATGTGCATGAAAACCTAGTTTTGGTGTAATGTGCAATTTACCCAAAACCCAGGGTGTAATATGTAAATTACCACTTCAATAAGGTCCCTAATGTTTCTTGGCATCAGGTAGAGAAAATAAAATGAGAGGGGCGCCTCATTTGAATTAAGTTGGAGGAGAGAGAATCTTGATATTAAAATAATCAAAATTTAATCCTAATTGAAACCCTAATTCTATTTAGTGTAAAAACAAATATAATAATTGAAGGGCCTTCAACCAAAAACGAGATGGTTGAATTTGCTCAAGTGTGAACACATTTGTGACTTTGCTAGGCCACGAAAATATCTCAAGCAAGTGGATAACCCACTCACCATTATTATAAAGAAAAGCAATATCCACTCAAATTGGAATATTATTATAATATGATCTAAGGTGCTTAATTTGCTTTTCTTTAAATTGATGGATAATGAAGAGGAATAAGAGGCAATGAAGATAGCCTCGTCCTTAAGGATTTTGAGGGGAATTTGAGGGGGAAGAGGCGGCCATATTTTATGGAATTTAATGCATTTTAATAATGCATTTTCTCTCTCATCAAGTTTCTTATAAAAGTACCTTTACCAAGCCAAAACAAAGGCTATTTCGGATTCTTTTCTTTACCCTTGCTTGGAAAACGACTAAGGAGCTGTGGAGGAGCAGGAGGACGACCCCAACCTGTTGGTAAGGTCCTTGACCTTCGTTCTCCTTGATTCCATGGTGGAAATAAAAAAATAAATCATTGATTTCTTCTTATTTGGATCTCCTCTTCAACCCTAGCCAACTTTTTCATCCAAAAGCTTGAGGACGAGCTTAGGGGGAGTTTCTAGAGCTTCATCCACCATTAATGGCGTGAGCTTGAAGCTTTGGAGCTCAATTGGAGGCGGGTTTTATAACTCAAACCCTTAATCATTGCTATTGCATCAATCAATTATGCTTTGTTGATTGTTTTCTTCAATTTGATACATACTTGTTTCCTTGCTGCAATTTCCATCAAGAACAGTTGCTGTTCTTGGTTTTTCGAAGGAAGGTGATGATGACATCATCCTATATTCTTATCCAAAGAAAAGTACCAAGCCAAATGGTCTTGATATCTATTCCAAATCGTTTTAAATTGATTGGCTATGCAGTTTCAGAAAACTGTTTTAGGGAAAACGGTTTCAAGACCATTTGATATGGTTGAACAAGCGTTTACCGTTTGGGAATCTTGTTCCTAATTATGTAGGATAATGACCCTCCAAATTTTAGGGGTTAAATCCAAAGGAATCGTGAGTTGAAGGCCAATCAATTAGATAAATCGAATTGAATTAAATGCTGATTTTCAACCTGATCAACTTGACCTGTTTGGGAAAACGGTTTCAAGACCATTTGAGTGTGTTGACCAAGCATTGACCGTTTGGGATTCCTGTTTATAATGATGTTGGTTAATGACCCTCCAAATTTTAGGGATTAACTCCCAAGGAATCGTGAGTTGAAGCCTAATCAATTAGGGAAACCTAATTGAATTAAGTGCTGATTTTCAATCTGATTTAATTGACCTTTTTGAGTAAACGGTCTCAAGACCATTTGAATGCATTGACTAAGGGTTGAATGTTTTGTATTACTGTTCCTAATGATGTGGTCTAATGACTCACCAAATTTGAGGGATTAACTCCCAAGGAATCGTGAGTTGAAGGCTATTCAATTAAGCAAACCCTAATTGTTTATGGAAGCAATAACTCAGTATACTATGTCAAACATAGTTGTTTGTATTTGATCATATGGTTGATGTAACCAAATAAAGTGGAGAGAATGATAGAAATGAATTCATACATGAGTATGATTCATATGGTGATTTAGGGTAGGATCCTTAGTAAAGAGATCAAGAAACCCTAATTGAGAAGGTTAACGAACCCTAACCCTGATTTAGGGAAATTTTGAGTAAAACCCTAATCTAGGGTAATAGTGTAACCCTAATTAAGGGTAATAGTGTAACCCTAATTAAGGGTAATGACTTGGGTAACTCTAATTTAAGGTAATGAAATACCAAACCCTAATTAGAGGAATAATGAATCCCTAATTTATGGGTAATTGAATGAAACCCTAATTGGGATGATTAGTGAAACCCTAATTGAGGGTGATTCCCTGAGAAACTCTAATTGAGGATGATTCCATGTGAAACCCTAATTGAGGGCGATGTCATATGAAACCTTAAACCTAACACAGAGTAAAGCTATGTAAAACCCTAAATTTGGGCTATAGTGCATGGAATTCTAATCATGGGCAATATGATGATAAATCATAACCCTAATGTCTGGGTAATGATATGAGTAAACCTTAATGATGAAATAATGAGTAATACCCTATAATGATGAAATATCTTAAGTGGTTGACTATAGGCAACCTTATAACAAGCAATGCCTTAATTTGAGATGAGTCCATATCATTGAAGATAGTTGGACAATCCTTGTGTGTGATCTATGCACATCATGGTAAAGGTGATAGGTTGGTGGATGAAAGTATTAAGATGTGAAATTCCTTATTATAAGATAAGTTAATAAACTCATGTAAGATAGAAGTGATGAGGGAAGTGATACATTGAGACATGATAGATATCACATTTAGCATTTCAGGGTTGATATACCTTGATGCATCTCAAATCCAATATTTTTAGATAAGATACACAAGGAGAGTGTTATGTAAATTGTCACAATGAAATGTAATGAGTTTAACATACTTGATAAGTAAGCTAAAATGAGTATGATGTAATCATACCATGATAATGATGAGAGATAAACTCATACCTTGTGTTGATGATCATTTAATGATAAATGATAAGAATATTAAATACTTGGAATGTCGATGGATGCTCCTAGATGTATGGAACAATATATTAGGGTTGTATTGATAAAATAAACATGAAACCCTAATTGATGTGAATAGTAAACCCTAACCCTATGGAGGAAATAGTGGTGTTACTATTATATTAAATGAGTTAATATGTTATTGTTGCCTAGTGAGAGGTGACAAGATGTTTAATGGCCTTGTGAGCCATATGGTTAGATGTTACCTGGTAAGAAGTAACAAGATGTTTCATGGGCATGATTGAGCCCTGAATGAGGTGTATTCCTCTTATGTTGATAAGGGTTGATACCCTGTGCTATTGTGAAAAGGATTTATATCCTGTGATAATATGATAATTGGTGTAATCTAATGAATGGCAAGTGAATATTACCATGTGATGAAGAGATGAGAAATTATGTTTCATATGTTTTATATCTTTTCAGGTTTTGATATTTATATGCTTGCTAGAAATGAATTAGGGTTTGTATGTCCACTTGTTTGATGCAGCCTTAATTCACCTAATTGGCATAACTAATTAAGTGCAACTCTAATCATGTAGTGCCCTGTGCCGTAGAACCATCTTCAGTGTCAGAACTTGCTGGATGGTGAAACGAGTATTCCTAAGGGAAACTCGGAGCGCATATTGTTGAATATGCGGGGGTGGCAGGTTGAGGATATATATATACTTGTTATCCACAATTGCAGGTTACAGAGGATGGCTATGGTCATGCCTCAAATATTTGATGTGATTGAGGACAGCTGCGGTTGTACCTCGGATTAGAGGGTTTTGTATACCCTGTTTTCTAGTGTCGTAACTTGTACCAAGTACGGACTAGTTGTTATCAGTTGACTATATGTCACTGTTGGCAGTTTGACTGGTATGTCACTGCAGTTTACTCATACTGACCGAGGGGAAGAGATCTTAGGATGCCGGTACTCCTAGATCTTGTACGGAACCGAATAGCCCTTCGCAGGGGTCGGTTGGACTTTGAATGGTACGATTCAAATTCCCCAGGGCATAATAAAAGATGTAATACAGCCGTATAGCATATCTGTTTAGGGTTATACATGACGCTTCACATTGAATGGAAACCCATGTTTGTTCTCTTTACATAAAGATGATGCTTAGTGCAACTAAGAGATAGTAATTATACTTATGTTGTGGATATGCATAAGACTGTAATTGTGTACATACAATGGTCATGCTTATGTTGATATCTTACTGCTACTGTTGATTATAATCATGATGCTAGATATCTCATGTTGATAATTATGTTTCACATGCTATCCATGCCTCTATAATTAGAAATACCTGACAGAGGCTTAATGCCTGTAATTAGGTTTGGTTAAAGTCCAATGCCTGGATGTGTAATCAGGATTGGTATAGTCCAATGCCTGAAACATTTATACCTGATTGATATAGTTTAATGCTTGAATAATACATGATGATTTATATAATCACATGTCTGGCATAAGTGAATACTTGTTTAGCAGATTGGCTAAGGCCAACAAATAGAAACAAGAATGAATCATGGGTGACACATCAGAATAATGAATGACATGAGCAAAGCTTGAGATGTTGAAAATGTATGGTAGATGAATGTTATACATGTTCTTTCTATTTCTTATAAAGAGAATAGATGAATTACTGTTCAATCATAGATATGTGTAATACTTTAAAAGATGAGAATGATCTAAACTGCTTATGCTCTGCTCAGTTTTATATTAATTAAACTACAATAATGATGTTTCTGGCGGAGAGTTATATCTCTCGTTGGGGCAATTTTCAATTGTCTCACCCCCGTGGGAACCAACATTTTTAGGTGGACGAGTGTGAAAGAGACTGATAATATCTTTCGGATGAAGAACATCAGCAGCTACAAGGACAACAGTGACAACTCAAGTTGAGTGTGCTGTCTATCATGTTTGGTAGATAGAAGTCCTATGTGTCGTCTCTGTACTCTCAGGTCCTCGGAGTTAGTACTTAGTGCTTTTAATGTATCGTTTTGAGATTTTGGCTTGATGCCTCGAGGTTATTATGTTGTCTGTGTTTAGCTTTTAACAAGGCAGTTGATGTTGTAACCCTTGAAAAGAGATGGTATAAGATATATACTTATGAACCGTGATGTAAATGTAATACATTGGTTCTTGTTGAAAGAGTTTTCCTATGATTGGGTCTCTTTGAAAAAGGTTTTAAATTTTTAGTGATTTTCTATAATACGCTGCTTAGTGAACGCTTCCGCATTAGTTAATTATGTTTTTGTTAGTTGGATGCTACAATTAAGTGGTATCAGAGCTCTAGGTTCGCTGAGTCTACAGAGACATAGGACTAAGGTAGTAGAGTCTGTTCTGGTATCATCTAGTGTATCTGATAATGTCTTCTGCTCATATAAGAGAAGAAGAACTTAAAGATGACTGGGTCACATGAGGAGATTTTTGCTGAGAGCAGCAATATAGCACCAAGAAGAGGTGCATGGGAGCAGGCAAGACAGAGACAATTGCCTAAGAGTCTCCTAGTTGATCCATTTATGATAAGAAAATCTTTCTTTAAGTATTACTGTTGGGTAGATTAGAGCAACAGTAATGCATATAGTGGACTGGATACTAGCTTTACGATCTAGGTTATCAGTCCTTAATACAGAAGTTTGAGCTTTAAAAGAGTTCCTAAATGACTTAGTCATGTTGGAACATGGGAAAGTCATGTGTGTATAATGATATTAAAAGTGAGGAATATGATCGCAAATAAAGTGCATACTGCCTAATCTCAGTATTTATATACCCTGGCCAGGTATACAACTATTGATGATAAAGTGAGTATGGAAACTCTTAGATTGTAATCTCTCTGATTGCCCTGATCAAGCAGTCATTCTGATACAATCTAATGAGTATCATGAAATCAGAAATATGGAATGAATAAATGTGTGATATAGTAAGTATAAGAAAGAGAAGTCTGAGATAATCTCAAATGAGCATGTTGTATGAGGAACTAAAAGTGTACTCCTCATAAGATAAGGATAAGAATAAGGGAAATGAAACCTGTTCAATAATGATGTAAGTATAATAAATGTATTTTCCCTAACGAAGAAATGGGAAATATGATGAGATCATGAGATGATCATAAACATGCTAAATGGATAATGTCATGTAATCATCCTTATAATTCCTATGCTAAAGGCAAGGAACCTAGGAAGAGCTAAAGAGTAAATGATTCATGAATAGTTGAAAATACATAAATTAATAAGAGGAATATGAATCCTTGTTTTCTTTCCTTTCAGGGACATGACCATCAAGTGGGTCTTAGGACACTTGATGTGCATAAGATAAATGTGTTCATGTGATGGATACTTAGAAAAGTATCAGTTATCTTGGACTTTGGTCCCAAGATGAGGACATATGAAACACATAATGTTCCAAGATGAAAGGAAGAGATATATATGATGTGTTTCCAACACATGTGATAGATATCAAGGTGAAAGATTATGGTATGTGAGAGATATCAGATGGGTTAGGTTGGCTACCTGGATTGGTCAACTGTGAAATTAGTCTGATTATAATAATATGAACATCATATGTTAGGGGTTTATGCTCTGCATAAACATGATACTAATAAAGAATGTATGATGCTTCTCTGAATAAGAAAAGTGTTATTTGACACAAAGTTGACTCTATAGTCAATGATGAGGGACAGTGGGGCATGTGCCTTGTGTGTTGATTCTATGAGAATTTTGTATGGAAACACTTGGTGCTGATCAAAGTTTTATGGTGTATCTATAATAAGGAGATGATATGTGAAGACTAGATAGTATGATGAATAATATACATTTGTCTTCCTTTATCTGGATTTCGAGGACGAAATCCTTGTTAGGGGTTTATAATTTGTAACACCCCTGACCTGGGTTATACCTTAACCCTAGGTGTTTTGATTAAGAAAGATGATTAAATGCTTAATCTCATCTTGTGAAAGGTAATTATGGTTCAAGAGGAACTTATATTACAATCCTTATCCTTTTTGAACATTGTTGAAATCAATGTTTTGCCTGTTTTGGACTAAAGTGCAAATTACCCAAGTTGAGGGGTTTAAGTGCAAATTGTGCATGATAATATGTTCCTCATGTGTTGAAGCATCATGAGAGTAAAGATGATGCTGAGGTATGGCTTATGGAAGCCTAAATACCAAGAAAGAGCTGATAAAGCAATGTATGTGCATGAAAACCTAGTTTTGGTGTAATGTGCAATTTACCCAAAACCCAGGGTGTAATATGTAAATTACCACTTCAATAAGGTCCCTAATGTTTCTTGGCATCAGGTAGAGAAAATAAAATGAGAGGGGCGCCTCATTTGAATTAAGTTGGAGGAGAGAGAATCTTGATATTAAAATAATCAAAATTTAATCCTAATTGAAACCCTAATTCTATTTAGTGTAAAAACAAATATAATAATTGAAGGGCCTTCAACCAAAAACGAGATGGTTGAATTTGCTCAAGTGTGAACACATTTGTGACTTTGCTAGGCCACGAAAATATCTCAAGCAAGTGGATAACCCACTCACCATTATTATAAAGAAAAGCAATATCCACTCAAATTGGAATATTATTATAATATGATCTAAGGTGCTTAATTTGCTTTTCTTTAAATTGATGGATAATGAAGAGGAATAAGAGGCAATGAAGATAGCCTCGTCCTTAAGGATTTTGATGGGAATTTGAGGGGGAAGAGGCGGCCATATTTTATGGAATTTAATGCATTTTAATAATGCATTTTCTCTCTCATCAAGTTTCTTATAAAAGTACCTTTACCAAGCCAAAACAAAGGCTATTTCGGATTCTTTTCTTTACCCTTGCTTGGAAAACGACTAAGGAGCTGTGGAGGAGCAGGAGGACGACCCCAACCTGTTGGTAAGGTCCTTGACCTTCGTTCTCCTTGATTCCATGGTGGAAATAAAAAAATAAATCATTGATTTCTTCTTATTTGGATCTCCTCTTCAACCCTAGCCAACTTTTTCATCCAAAAGCTTGAGGACGAGCTTAGGGGGAGTTTCTAGAGCTTCATCCACCATTAATGGCGTGAGCTTGAAGCTTTGGAGCTCAATTGGAGGCGGGTTTTATAACTCAAACCCTTAATCATTGCTATTGCATCAATCAATTATGCTTTGTTGATTGTTTTCTTCAATTTGATACATACTTGTTTCCTTGCTGCAATTTCCATCAAGAACAGTTGCTGTTCTTGGTTTTTCGAAGGAAGGTGATGATGACATCATCCTATATTCTTATCCAAAGAAAAGTACCAAGCCAAATGGTCTTGATATCTATTCCAAATCGTTTTAAATTGATTGGCTATGCAGTTTCAGAAAACTGTTTTAGGGAAAACGGTTTCAAGACCATTTGATATGGTTGAACAAGCGTTTACCGTTTGGGAATCTTGTTCCTAATTATGTAGGATAATGACCCTCCAAATTTTAGGGGTTAAATCCAAAGGAATCGTGAGTTGAAGGCCAATCAATTAGATAAATCGAATTGAATTAAATGCTGATTTTCAACCTGATCAACTTGACCTGTTTGGGAAAACGGTTTCAAGACCATTTGAGTGTGTTGACCAAGCATTGACCGTTTGGGATTCCTGTTTATAATGATGTTGGTTAATGACCCTCCAAATTTTAGGGATTAACTCCCAAGGAATCGTGAGTTGAAGCCTAATCAATTAGGGAAACCTAATTGAATTAAGTGCTGATTTTCAATCTGATTTAATTGACCTTTTTGAGTAAACGGTCTCAAGACCATTTGAATGCATTGACTAAGGGTTGAATGTTTTGTATTACTGTTCCTAATGATGTGGTCTAATGACTCACCAAATTTGAGGGATTAACTCCCAAGGAATCGTGAGTTGAAGGCTATTCAATTAAGCAAACCCTAATTGTTTATGGAAGCAATAACTCAGTATACTATGTCAAACATAGTTGTTTGTATTTGATCATATGGTTGATGTAACCAAATAAAGTGGAGAGAATGATAGAAATGAATTCATACATGAGTATGATTCATATGGTGATTTAGGGTAGGATCCTTAGTAAAGAGATCAAGAAACCCTAATTGAGAAGGTTAACGAACCCTAACCCTGATTTAGGGAAATTTTGAGTAAAACCCTAATCTAGGGTAATAGTGTAACCCTAATTAAGGGTAATAGTGTAACCCTAATTAAGGGTAATGACTTGGGTAACTCTAATTTAAGGTAATGAAATACCAAACCCTAATTAGAGGAATAATGAATCCCTAATTTATGGGTAATTGAATGAAACCCTAATTGGGATGATTAGTGAAACCCTAATTGAGGGTGATTCCCTGAGAAACTCTAATTGAGGATGATTCCATGTGAAACCCTAATTGAGGGCGATGTCATATGAAACCTTAAACCTAACACAGAGTAAAGCTATGTAAAACCCTAAATTTGGGCTATAGTGCATGGAATTCTAATCATGGGCAATATGATGATAAATCATAACCCTAATGTCTGGGTAATGATATGAGTAAACCTTAATGATGAAATAATGAGTAATACCCTATAATGATGAAATATCTTAAGTGGTTGACTATAGGCAACCTTATAACAAGCAATGCCTTAATTTGAGATGAGTCCATATCATTGAAGATAGTTGGACAATCCTTGTGTGTGATCTATGCACATCATGGTAAAGGTGATAGGTTGGTGGATGAAAGTATTAAGATGTGAAATTCCTTATTATAAGATAAGTTAATAAACTCATGTAAGATAGAAGTGATGAGGGAAGTGATACATTGAGACATGATAGATATCACATTTAGCATTTCAGGGTTGATATACCTTGATGCATCTCAAATCCAATATTTTTAGATAAGATACACAAGGAGAGTGTTATGTAAATTGTCACAATGAAATGTAATGAGTTTAACATACTTGATAAGTAAGCTAAAATGAGTATGATGTAATCATACCATGATAATGATGAGAGATAAACTCATACCTTGTGTTGATGATCATTTAATGATAAATGATAAGAATATTAAATACTTGGAATGTCGATGGATGCTCCTAGATGTATGGAACAATATATTAGGGTTGTATTGATAAAATAAACATGAAACCCTAATTGATGTGAATAGTAAACCCTAACCCTATGGAGGAAATAGTGGTGTTACTATTATATTAAATGAGTTAATATGTTATTGTTGCCTAGTGAGAGGTGACAAGATGTTTAATGGCCTTGTGAGCCATATGGTTAGATGTTACCTGGTAAGAAGTAACAAGATGTTTCATGGGCATGATTGAGCCCTGAATGAGGTGTATTCCTCTTATGTTGATAAGGGTTGATACCCTGTGCTATTGTGAAAAGGATTTATATCCTGTGATAATATGATAATTGGTGTAATCTAATGAATGGCAAGTGAATATTACCATGTGATGAAGAGATGAGAAATTATGTTTCATATGTTTTATATCTTTTCAGGTTTTGATATTTATATGCTTGCTAGAAATGAATTAGGGTTTGTATGTCCACTTGTTTGATGCAGCCTTAATTCACCTAATTGGCATAACTAATTAAGTGCAACTCTAATCATGTAGTGCCCTGTGCCGTAGAACCATCTTCAGTGTCAGAACTTGCTGGATGGTGAAACGAGTATTCCTAAGGGAAACTCGGAGCGCATATTGTTGAATATGCGGGGGTGGCAGGTTGAGGATATATATATACTTGTTATCCACAATTGCAGGTTACAGAGGATGGCTATGGTCATGCCTCAAATATTTGATGTGATTGAGGACAGCTGCGGTTGTACCTCGGATTAGAGGGTTTTGTATACCCTGTTTTCTAGTGTCGTAACTTGTACCAAGTACGGACTAGTTGTTATCAGTTGACTATATGTCACTGTTGGCAGTTTGACTGGTATGTCACTGCAGTTTACTCATACTGACCGAGGGGAAGAGATCTTAGGATGCCGGTACTCCTAGATCTTGTACGGAACCGAATAGCCCTTCGCAGGGGTCGGTTGGACTTTGAATGGTACGATTCAAATTCCCCAGGGCATAATAAAAGATGTAATACAGCCGTATAGCATATCTGTTTAGGGTTATACATGACGCTTCACATTGAATGGAAACCCATGTTTGTTCTCTTTACATAAAGATGATGCTTAGTGCAACTAAGAGATAGTAATTATACTTATGTTGTGGATATGCATAAGACTGTAATTGTGTACATACAATGGTCATGCTTATGTTGATATCTTACTGCTACTGTTGATTATAATCATGATGCTAGATATCTCATGTTGATAATTATGTTTCACATGCTATCCATGCCTCTATAATTAGAAATACCTGACAGAGGCTTAATGCCTGTAATTAGGTTTGGTTAAAGTCCAATGCCTGGATGTGTAATCAGGATTGGTATAGTCCAATGCCTGAAACATTTATACCTGATTGATATAGTTTAATGCTTGAATAATACATGATGATTTATATAATCACATGTCTGGCATAAGTGAATACTTGTTTAGCAGATTGGCTAAGGCCAACAAATAGAAACAAGAATGAATCATGGGTGACACATCAGAATAATGAATGACATGAGCAAAGCTTGAGATGTTGAAAATGTATGGTAGATGAATGTTATACATGTTCTTTCTATTTCTTATAAAGAGAATAGATGAATTACTGTTCAATCATAGATATGTGTAATACTTTAAAAGATGAGAATGATCTAAACTGCTTATGCTCTGCTCAGTTTTATATTAATTAAACTACAATAATGATGTTTCTGGCGGAGAGTTATATCTCTCGTTGGGGCAATTTTCAATTGTCTCACCCCCGTGGGAACCAACATTTTTAGGTGGACGAGTGTGAAAGAGACTGATAATATCTTTCGGATGAAGAACATCAGCAGCTACAAGGACAACAGTGACAACTCAAGTTGAGTGTGCTGTCTATCATGTTTGGTAGATAGAAGTCCTATGTGTCGTCTCTGTACTCTCAGGTCCTCGGAGTTAGTACTTAGTGCTTTTAATGTATCGTTTTGAGATTTTGGCTTGATGCCTCGAGGTTATTATGTTGTCTGTGTTTAGCTTTTAACAAGGCAGTTGATGTTGTAACCCTTGAAAAGAGATGGTATAAGATATATACTTATGAACCGTGATGTAAATGTAATACATTGGTTCTTGTTGAAAGAGTTTTCCTATGATTGGGTCTCTTTGAAAAAGGTTTTAAATTTTTAGTGATTTTCTATAATACGCTGCTTAGTGAACGCTTCCGCATTAGTTAATTATGTTTTTGTTAGTTGGATGCTACAATTAAGTGGTATCAGAGCTCTAGGTTCGCTGAGTCTACAGAGACATAGGACTAAGGTAGTAGAGTCTGTTCTGGTATCATCTAGTGTATCTGATAATGTCTTCTGCTCATATAAGAGAAGAAGAACTTAAAGATGACTGGGTCACATGAGGAGATTTTTGCTGAGAGCAGCAATATAGCACCAAGAAGAGGTGCATGGGAGCAGGCAAGACAGAGACAATTGCCTAAGAGTCTCCTAGTTGATCCATTTATGATAAGAAAATCTTTCTTTAAGTATTACTGTTGGGTAGATTAGAGCAACAGTAATGCATATAGTGGACTGGATACTAGCTTTACGATCTAGGTTATCAGTCCTTAATACAGAAGTTTGAGCTTTAAAAGAGTTCCTAAATGACTTAGTCATGTTGGAACATGGGAAAGTCATGTGTGTATAATGATATTAAAAGTGAGGAATATGATCGCAAATAAAGTGCATACTGCCTAATCTCAGTATTTATATACCCTGGCCAGGTATACAACTATTGATGATAAAGTGAGTATGGAAACTCTTAGATTGTAATCTCTCTGATTGCCCTGATCAAGCAGTCATTCTGATACAATCTAATGAGTATCATGAAATCAGAAATATGGAATGAATAAATGTGTGATATAGTAAGTATAAGAAAGAGAAGTCTGAGATAATCTCAAATGAGCATGTTGTATGAGGAACTAAAAGTGTACTCCTCATAAGATAAGGATAAGAATAAGGGAAATGAAACCTGTTCAATAATGATGTAAGTATAATAAATGTATTTTCCCTAACGAAGAAATGGGAAATATGATGAGATCATGAGATGATCATAAACATGCTAAATGGATAATGTCATGTAATCATCCTTATAATTCCTATGCTAAAGGCAAGGAACCTAGGAAGAGCTAAAGAGTAAATGATTCATGAATAGTTGAAAATACATAAATTAATAAGAGGAATATGAATCCTTGTTTTCTTTCCTTTCAGGGACATGACCATCAAGTGGGTCTTAGGACACTTGATGTGCATAAGATAAATGTGTTCATGTGATGGATACTTAGAAAAGTATCAGTTATCTTGGACTTTGGTCCCAAGATGAGGACATATGAAACACATAATGTTCCAAGATGAAAGGAAGAGATATATATGATGTGTTTCCAACACATGTGATAGATATCAAGGTGAAAGATTATGGTATGTGAGAGATATCAGATGGGTTAGGTTGGCTACCTGGATTGGTCAACTGTGAAATTAGTCTGATTATAATAATATGAACATCATATGTTAGGGGTTTATGCTCTGCATAAACATGATACTAATAAAGAATGTATGATGCTTCTCTGAATAAGAAAAGTGTTATTTGACACAAAGTTGACTCTATAGTCAATGATGAGGGACAGTGGGGCATGTGCCTTGTGTGTTGATTCTATGAGAATTTTGTATGGAAACACTTGGTGCTGATCAAAGTTTTATGGTGTATCTATAATAAGGAGATGATATGTGAAGACTAGATAGTATGATGAATAATATACATTTGTCTTCCTTTATCTGGATTTCGAGGACGAAATCCTTGTTAGGGGTTTATAATTTGTAACACCCCTGACCTGGGTTATACCTTAACCCTAGGTGTTTTGATTAAGAAAGATGATTAAATGCTTAATCTCATCTTGTGAAAGGTAATTATGGTTCAAGAGGAACTTATATTACAATCCTTATCCTTTTTGAACATTGTTGAAATCAATGTTTTGCCTGTTTTGGACTAAAGTGCAAATTACCCAAGTTGAGGGGTTTAAGTGCAAATTGTGCATGATAATATGTTCCTCATGTGTTGAAGCATCATGAGAGTAAAGATGATGCTGAGGTATGGCTTATGGAAGCCTAAATACCAAGAAAGAGCTGATAAAGCAATGTATGTGCATGAAAACCTAGTTTTGGTGTAATGTGCAATTTACCCAAAACCCAGGGTGTAATATGTAAATTACCACTTCAATAAGGTCCCTAATGTTTCTTGGCATCAGGTAGAGAAAATAAAATGAGAGGGGCGCCTCATTTGAATTAAGTTGGAGGAGAGAGAATCTTGATATTAAAATAATCAAAATTTAATCCTAATTGAAACCCTAATTCTATTTAGTGTAAAAACAAATATAATAATTGAAGGGCCTTCAACCAAAAACGAGATGGTTGAATTTGCTCAAGTGTGAACACATTTGTGACTTTGCTAGGCCACGAAAATATCTCAAGCAAGTGGATAACCCACTCACCATTATTATAAAGAAAAGCAATATCCACTCAAATTGGAATATTATTATAATATGATCTAAGGTGCTTAATTTGCTTTTCTTTAAATTGATGGATAATGAAGAGGAATAAGAGGCAATGAAGATAGCCTCGTCCTTAAGGATTTTGATGGGAATTTGAGGGGGAAGAGGCGGCCATATTTTATGGAATTTAATGCATTTTAATAATGCATTTTCTCTCTCATCAAGTTTCTTATAAAAGTACCTTTACCAAGCCAAAACAAAGGCTATTTCGGATTCTTTTCTTTACCCTTGCTTGGAAAACGACTAAGGAGCTGTGGAGGAGCAGGAGGACGACCCCAACCTGTTGGTAAGGTCCTTGACCTTCGTTCTCCTTGATTCCATGGTGGAAATAAAAAAATAAATCATTGATTTCTTCTTATTTGGATCTCCTCTTCAACCCTAGCCAACTTTTTCATCCAAAAGCTTGAGGACGAGCTTAGGGGGAGTTTCTAGAGCTTCATCCACCATTAATGGCGTGAGCTTGAAGCTTTGGAGCTCAATTGGAGGCGGGTTTTATAACTCAAACCCTTAATCATTGCTATTGCATCAATCAATTATGCTTTGTTGATTGTTTTCTTCAATTTGATACATACTTGTTTCCTTGCTGCAATTTCCATCAAGAACAGTTGCTGTTCTTGGTTTTTCGAAGGAAGGTGATGATGACATCATCCTATATTCTTATCCAAAGAAAAGTACCAAGCCAAATGGTCTTGATATCTATTCCAAATCGTTTTAAATTGATTGGCTATGCAGTTTCAGAAAACTGTTTTAGGGAAAACGGTTTCAAGACCATTTGATATGGTTGAACAAGCGTTTACCGTTTGGGAATCTTGTTCCTAATTATGTAGGATAATGACCCTCCAAATTTTAGGGGTTAAATCCAAAGGAATCGTGAGTTGAAGGCCAATCAATTAGATAAATCGAATTGAATTAAATGCTGATTTTCAACCTGATCAACTTGACCTGTTTGGGAAAACGGTTTCAAGACCATTTGAGTGTGTTGACCAAGCATTGACCGTTTGGGATTCCTGTTTATAATGATGTTGGTTAATGACCCTCCAAATTTTAGGGATTAACTCCCAAGGAATCGTGAGTTGAAGCCTAATCAATTAGGGAAACCTAATTGAATTAAGTGCTGATTTTCAATCTGATTTAATTGACCTTTTTGAGTAAACGGTCTCAAGACCATTTGAATGCATTGACTAAGGGTTGAATGTTTTGTATTACTGTTCCTAATGATGTGGTCTAATGACTCACCAAATTTGAGGGATTAACTCCCAAGGAATCGTGAGTTGAAGGCTATTCAATTAAGCAAACCCTAATTGTTTATGGAAGCAATAACTCAGTATACTATGTCAAACATAGTTGTTTGTATTTGATCATATGGTTGATGTAACCAAATAAAGTGGAGAGAATGATAGAAATGAATTCATACATGAGTATGATTCATATGGTGATTTAGGGTAGGATCCTTAGTAAAGAGATCAAGAAACCCTAATTGAGAAGGTTAACGAACCCTAACCCTGATTTAGGGAAATTTTGAGTAAAACCCTAATCTAGGGTAATAGTGTAACCCTAATTAAGGGTAATAGTGTAACCCTAATTAAGGGTAATGACTTGGGTAACTCTAATTTAAGGTAATGAAATACCAAACCCTAATTAGAGGAATAATGAATCCCTAATTTATGGGTAATTGAATGAAACCCTAATTGGGATGATTAGTGAAACCCTAATTGAGGGTGATTCCCTGAGAAACTCTAATTGAGGATGATTCCATGTGAAACCCTAATTGAGGGCGATGTCATATGAAACCTTAAACCTAACACAGAGTAAAGCTATGTAAAACCCTAAATTTGGGCTATAGTGCATGGAATTCTAATCATGGGCAATATGATGATAAATCATAACCCTAATGTCTGGGTAATGATATGAGTAAACCTTAATGATGAAATAATGAGTAATACCCTATAATGATGAAATATCTTAAGTGGTTGACTATAGGCAACCTTATAACAAGCAATGCCTTAATTTGAGATGAGTCCATATCATTGAAGATAGTTGGACAATCCTTGTGTGTGATCTATGCACATCATGGTAAAGGTGATAGGTTGGTGGATGAAAGTATTAAGATGTGAAATTCCTTATTATAAGATAAGTTAATAAACTCATGTAAGATAGAAGTGATGAGGGAAGTGATACATTGAGACATGATAGATATCACATTTAGCATTTCAGGGTTGATATACCTTGATGCATCTCAAATCCAATATTTTTAGATAAGATACACAAGGAGAGTGTTATGTAAATTGTCACAATGAAATGTAATGAGTTTAACATACTTGATAAGTAAGCTAAAATGAGTATGATGTAATCATACCATGATAATGATGAGAGATAAACTCATACCTTGTGTTGATGATCATTTAATGATAAATGATAAGAATATTAAATACTTGGAATGTCGATGGATGCTCCTAGATGTATGGAACAATATATTAGGGTTGTATTGATAAAATAAACATGAAACCCTAATTGATGTGAATAGTAAACCCTAACCCTATGGAGGAAATAGTGGTGTTACTATTATATTACATGAGTTAATATGTTATTGTTGCCTAGTGAGAGGTGACAAGATGTTTAATGGCCTTGTGAGCCATATGGTTAGATGTTACCTGGTAAGAAGTAACAAGATGTTTCATGGGCATGATTGAGCCCTGAATGAGGTGTATTCCTCTTATGTTGATAAGGGTTGATACCCTGTGCTATTGTGAAAAGGATTTATATCCTGTGATAATATGATAATTGGTGTAATCTAATGAATGGCAAGTGAATATTACCATGTGATGAAGAGATGAGAAATTATGTTTCATATGTTTTATATCTTTTCAGGTTTTGATATTTATATGCTTGCTAGAAATGAATTAGGGTTTGTATGTCCACTTGTTTGATGCAGCCTTAATTCACCTAATTGGCATAACTAATTAAGTGCAACTCTAATCATGTAGTGCCCTGTGCCGTAGAACCATCTTCAGTGTCAGAACTTGCTGGATGGTGAAACGAGTATTCCTAAGGGAAACTCGGAGCGCATATTGTTGAATATGCGGGGGTGGCAGGTTGAGGATATATATATACTTGTTATCCACAATTGCAGGTTACAGAGGATGGCTATGGTCATGCCTCAAATATTTGATGTGATTGAGGACAGCTGCGGTTGTACCTCGGATTAGAGGGTTTTGTATACCCTGTTTTCTAGTGTCGTAACTTGTACCAAGTACGGACTAGTTGTTATCAGTTGACTATATGTCACTGTTGGCAGTTTGACTGGTATGTCACTGCAGTTTACTCGTACTGACCGAGGGGAAGAGATCTTAGGATGCCGGTACTCCTAGATCTTGTACGGAACCGAATAGCCCTTCGCAGGGGTCGGTTGGACTTTGAATGGTACGATTCAAATTCCCCAGGGCATAATAAAAGATGTAATACAGCCGTATAGCATATCTGTTTAGGGTTATACATGACGCTTCACATTGAATGGAAACCCATGTTTGTTCTCTTTACATAAAGATGATGCTTAGTGCAACTAAGAGATAGTAATTATACTTATGTTGTGGATATGCATAAGACTGTAATTGTGTACATACAATGGTCATGCTTATGTTGATATCTTACTGCTACTGTTGATTATAATCATGATGCTAGATATCTCATGTTGATAATTATGTTTCACATGCTATCCATGCCTCTATAATTAGAAATACCTGACAGAGGCTTAATGCCTGTAATTAGGTTTGGTTAAAGTCCAATGCCTGGATGTGTAATCAGGATTGGTATAGTCCAATGCCTGAAACATTTATACCTGATTGATATAGTTTAATGCTTGAATAATACATGATGATTTATATAATCACATGTCTGGCATAAGTGAATACTTGTTTAGCAGATTGGCTAAGGCCAACAAATAGAAACAAGAATGAATCATGGGTGACACATCAGAATAATGAATGACATGAGCAAAGCTTGAGATGTTGAAAATGTATGGTAGATGAATGTTATACATGTTCTTTCTATTTCTTATAAAGAGAATAGATGAATTACTGTTCAATCATAGATATGTGTAATACTTTAAAAGATGAGAATGATCTAAACTGCTTATCCTCTGCTCAGTTTTATATTAATTAAACTACAATAATGATGTTTCTGGCGGAGAGTTATATCTCTCGTTGGGGCAATTTTCAATTGTCTCACCCCCGTGGGAACCAACATTTTTAGGTGGACGAGTGTGAAAGAGACTGATAATATCTTTCGGATGAAGAACATCAGCAGCTACAAGGACAACAGTGACAACTCAAGTTGAGTGTGCTGTCTATCATGTTTGGTAGATAGAAGTCCTATGTGTCGTCTCTGTACTCTCAGGTCCTCGGAGTTAGTACTTAGTGCTTTTAATGTATCGTTTTGAGATTTTGGCTTGATGCCTCGAGGTTATTATGTTGTCTGTGTTTAGCTTTTAACAAGGCAGTTGATGTTGTAACCCTTGAAAAGAGATGGTATAAGATATATACTTATGAACCGTGATGTAAATGTAATACATTGGTTCTTGTTGAAAGAGTTTTCCTATGATTGGGTCTCTTTGAAAAAGGTTTTAAATTTTTAGTGATTTTCTATAATACGCTGCTTAGTGAACGCTTCCGCATTAGTTAATTATGTTTTTGTTAGTTGGATGCTACAGTATCTGTGTTCTTGATTTGATATCATATATCATGATGAATGAGATTCTTTCATCAACCAACACACACTCTAGTCTTCTGTGTTATTGATGTCTATTGTTATTTCCATAATAACAACTGACTAGGGACATTAGTGATAATGTAGACACTCTTAACATCTGTATGATCTCATTGTTCAAGTCACATACTTGAAGACATATGTCATTGAGTTTTCTCATTCTCTAAACATCTATCATGTAATACTATTATCTCAAAATAGTTAAAACATATAGACGGAAAATGCGTTTAATATTATTATTCAAATCATTTACAAAGTATGCCATTACAATCATCACATGACTGACTCTATGGGAATACATACCAATAGACTCCCACTTGTACTTAAAGCCAATCAACCATGAAACTTGGTCCTTGTGATCTAGCATGAACATCATGCTTCTGTTGTGAAAGTTCCTTAGTCAAGGGATCAACAATATTATCTTTGGTTGGTAATATGCAAATCTTCACATCTCCTCATTGTACGATCTCTCATATGAGATGGAAGCGTCCCTATATGTTCTTGGACCGTTGATGTGATCTAGGTTTTTTAGCTTGTGCAATAGCTCCATTGTTGTCACAATAAAGCTCAATTGCATCACATATGCTAGGAACCACCCCATGTTTAGAGATGAACTTTTTGATCCACAAAGCCTCCTTTGCTGCATGGGATGCAGTAATATACTCGGCCTCTATCATTGAATCTAAAACTATCTCTTGCTTGGAACTCTTCCATCTCACAACTTTGTTGTTAAGGCAAAACACACATGCTGACTGCGATTTGTAATCATCTTTATCAGTTTGAAATCTTGCATCGGTGTAACCCTTTAGCACCAACTCTTCCTCACTACCATAGATGAGGAACTGATCCTTAGTCCTTCTCAAGTACTTTAGGATGTTCTTCACGGTTGTCTAGTGAGAATCTCCAGGATCTATCTGGTATCTTCTAGTCATGTTGAGTGCATATGAGACATTGGGACGTGTGTACAACATTGCATACATGATGGATTCAATTGCCAATGCATATGAAATCCCATTCATGCATTCCCTATCTTCACAAGATTTGGGACATTGAGCTCTAGAGATGGGAACTCAATTCCTCATGAGTATGCTTCCTCTCTTTGAGTTGTCTATGCTGAACCTCTTCAACACTTTTTCAATGTATGTTCTTTGACTTAATCCAAGAAGCCTTCTAGATCTATCACTATATATCTTGATTCCTAAGATATATGATGCTTCTCCTAAGTATTTAATTGAGAATGTATTTCCAAACCATGCCTTTACCTTTTGTAAAGTAGTAATTTCATTCCCCATCAACAGTATATCATCTACATATAATATGAGGAATGTAGTCATGCTCCTACTAACCTTGCTTAATGAGTATAATAAGCTTAATTATCATAATGAAATTATTATAACCCTGATATAACCTTTTTTATATGCTTTTAAATCATGAGATAAGTTTAAGTTTCAAATTTGGTCCAATTTGGACATTGTTTGAGCAAGTTATGCAATTTTATGCACATTTTGGACTTTTCTACAATTTACCCAATTGAGAGGTTTTATTTGCAATTTGTCACTTGAATTAGGTTCCTTGGACACTCTCTCATCAGTTTTGAGCTTTTTGAGCCATGGTGCGCCTATTTAAACCTTGGTTTGCCTCAAGGTTATTTTAGGGTTTACCCTTTCATGGATGAGCTACCTTTAGTAGCTATCAACTAATGAATTATTTGTTTTGCTTGGAAATTCAAGGAATTAAGGATAATCATGTATCTATGGAAGGTGGGGTAGCTTATTTTGTCTATTCTTGTATATTCTTAATAGTTTAAGGCCATAGATACTTGGAAAGATACTAGAACTTCAACTTTTTCTTTTTCTTTTTCTTTATCTTAAAGTTTCATATACTTATACCTAAGCAAAAAGTGAGCCATTTTCTCTCCACCACTTCCCACTTTCTATGAACCCCTTTCTCCCTCTATTCTGCTGTGAATTTCCTATCCAAGGAAGAAGCAAGAGGGGATCTTTTTGGAAAAGAATCTAGGATTGCAATTGATTTCCTTTTAGGGTTTGAAATGCTTCCTTCAAATGATCTTGACCTAAAAGAGTAAGAATCCCCTTCTTCCCTCCATTTGTTTCTTTTTTATCATTCCTATTACCTTTATCCAGGTCAGAAACTTGTTGTTCCTTGGTAGAAATGGCTCTAAAGCTCTAAAACCCTACCTTTCTTGCTCCTTATACTTAGGGTTTGCTCATTTGATGAAGAAAGGTACGAGACGGATGAGTTGACAGCTTATGCTTGGATTTTCTACCCTACCTTCTCGTTTTTTCTTATTTTTGGGAGTTTATCTTCTAATTAGAGGCAAGTTTTATAACTTGCTCCACGTTTATTGCTTACCATAAGCTTGCTAGCTCATGTTCTTGCTTGAAAATGATGATTCATGCACCATAAAGCAATGCTTGACTTGGATTTCAATTTTTTTTAATGTTTGTTGTTCTGATTTCAGTTCTAGATGAACCTATCATCATGTGTATGTTATTCCTAAGGTATAATATGACTTGGATCTGGTTGTTTTGACAACATATGGTGCTAAGCACCAATCAACCAATGGTCAATTGTAGGGTTTTATGCTGATTTCTTCTATAAACCCATGACCCGATGATGGTACCATTGCAACAACCCTATGGTGTTGTCATAATGACAATTAATGGTGGTAACCAAGGGTGTTAAATGACCTTCACCCCTTAGGTCAAGTTTTGGCCTAATTAGAAGCCTAGTGATTAACTAAGTACCGTAATGATGCTATCAATCAATGGTGATATTATAGTGCTGATCTAACAACCTATGGTGACTTAATGCTCACTAATGATGGAGGATCAGGTCTACAACACTTATGGTGAGTTAATCATATAGTTTTAGAAATAATTAAGTGTCAGACCAATGGTTTCTTGGGTCACTTGATGCAATGGTTAGACCTATATTGTAATTGATGGTTTTAACATATGAACTTGACCCAATGGTCAAGATCTAATGTTTATTCCTCCAATAAAGTTGAATGATGGGTAATGTAATTTGTTGGTCCTAATAATGTGATTTAGATGGTTTCCTTTATATGATTAACCTAAGGAACTTACTTGTTAACAATGGATGACTTGTTTTAAATGAATAGTCAATTGTGGGTTTTACCCTACTCTCAATAGAACGCTTATTGTTGTTAATAAAAGGATTTCTAGGGTTAAATGGTGAATTTTACAGATCAAAACTCAATAACATTCTATATGATTCATTCAAGGTGTTTACTTATGTAAACAACCAATGACTTTACCTTTTCAACATTTCATGGTTAGAAGTTGATGCCTGAATATTCCCATTGTTTTGCGTGAAGCGTGTAGTGTAATGTTATGATTATAATGACAAGAATTTGATGGTTCAATGCCTTAAACTTGTAGTGTTACCCTTTCCCTCGTATGATTATGATTTATAATCACCATAATGAATTAATGGGTAACCCTAATGAGGTATACCGTGTTATACCCAGCTTTAATATAACTAAATGATTGTAATTGGGTATGAATAGTCCTTGAATGACTAATACAATCATGCATTACTCTCTTATTGTTGTTGAAACCCTAGTATGATATAAACCGATATTTACACCTTGATTTATGTGTGGGTTCATACTTGAGAATACTATGGAATGTGATGGTAATGCTTCACCTTATTTATCCATGTTCTAATGGGGATGACGTGTGTTAGGGTTTGGGTATGAGTGTTGATTAGTAACAATAACATAATTTATCTTGTTGAACCTAACTCTAATACAAATAGATAAAGATGAGTATTCATGTTTAACATTCTTATATGATGGAATGATTGCTGAATAACCTCCTTAACATGATCATAACCTTAATGTGTTAATTGGTGGTTATTTTTGCCACATGGTTGATACTTTCTTATACTAAACATGGACATTATGAATATGATGAGGGTTAATCATATCTAGATTCCTTTCTTGTTGATGTAATAAAGGTATGTTCTTAATTTTATTATAACCCTGCTATGATTGTTAACGAATATATCCGAGCTCATTAATGCAATATTGTGCTGATCTGGTGTATTATATGTAAGTGATGTTGTGAGCCTTGTTATAAGTCATGGAAAGATAATGATGATCTTACAGAGAATAGTATGATGGTCTTAATAACCTTTGGGCATGGTTGAGCCCTGAATGAGGTGTAATCCTCTTGTGTTGCTAAGGGTTGATACCCTGTGATATTGTAAAAAGGATTTATTTGCCGATTATATTGTTTTGATTGACGAAATAAAAGATGAATTGAATTATAAAGTTGAACATTGAAGAAAGGCATTGGAATCAAATGGATTGATGATTATCAGCAGTAAAACTGAGTATATGCATTGCAATTTCAGCCAATCTTGCAATGTGAATGATGGTGCCAAGTTGGATGGAGTAGATATACCAAATTGTGATAAATTTCGTTACTTGGGTTCTATTATTCAAATAGACGGGGATGTCCAAAATGATGTTTGTCACCAGGTCACTGGAGGATGGTTGAAATGGAGGAGTGCAACTAGAGTTTTATGCAACCAGAAGACCCCTTTCAGGTTAAAATGTAAGTTTTATAGAACAACTATATGACCAGCCATGCTCTATGGGAGTGAATGTTGGGAGGTGAAGAAATAAGGTCTCAACAAGTTGGACGTGGATGAAATTTGTATACTGAGATGGATGTGTGGGAAGACAAGAAAAAATCATTTGAGAAATGACTATATCAGGAATAAAGTGGGGGTGGCGAGCATTGAGGACAAGTTGCGTGAGGGCCGACTTAGATGGTACGGACATGTGCAACGTAGACCTACTAGTGAGCCTATACGAAGCAATGCTATTGAGCCAAACACTATAAATAGAAGAAGAGGAAGGCCTAAATTAACATGGGATGAGCTTATAAAGAGAGATTTTGAATCTATACATCTCAATCAGAATATGGCCCATGATAGAGCTGAATGGAAACGAAGGATCCATGTAGCCGACCCCAACATAGTTGGGATTGAGGCTTAGATGATGATCATTATGATGATAGTATGATGGTCTTAGTGACCTTTGAGCATGGTTGAGCCCTGAATGAGGTGTAATCCTCTTGTGTTGATAAGGATTGATACCCTATGATATTGTGAAAAGGATTTATATCTTGTAATACTATGATGACTAGTGTGGTCTCATGAATGGCAATTGAATAATACCATGTGATGATGAGATGAGAAATTATGTTTCACACATTTCTATCTTTTGAAGATGTGATATTTATATGTTTGCTAGAAGTGAATTAGGGTTTGTATGTCCACTTGTTTGATGTAGCCTTAATTCACCCAATTGTCATAAATAATCAAGTGCAACTCTAATCATGTAGTGCCCTGTGTCGTAGAGCCATCTTGAGTGTCAGAACTTGCTGGATGGTGAAAAGAGTATTCCTATGGGAAACTTAGATCGCATATTGTTTAGTATATGGGGGTGGCAAGTTGATGATATATCCTTGTCATCCACAATGCATATTGTGGAGTATGTCTATGGTCATGCCTCATACACATGATGTGATTGAGGAAAACAACGGTTGTACCTCATATTAGAGGGTTTCGTATACCCTGGATGCTAGCACTGTGACCTGAACCAAGGTGGGATATTTACAGGACTATATGTCATTGTTTTGTAGTTTAACTATATGTCACTTCTTTTTACTCGTACAGACCAACGGGAAGAGATCTTAGGATATCGACACTCCTAGGTTTTGTAAAAAACCGAATAGCCCTTCGTAGTGGTCAGTTGCGCTTTGGATGGTACAGTTCAAATTCCCTAGGGAATAATAAAAGATGTAAGATAGCCGTGTAGCATATCTGTTTAGGGTTATACACAACACTTAATATTGGACGATAACCCTTATTTTCTTTCATTTCATTGAGATCATGTTTAGTACAATAAGAGATAATATCTATGCTTATGTTGAAGTTAAGCTCATGTTGTAGACATGCTTATGTTGTCAAATATGCTGACACTGATGGTTAAGATGATGTTGCTAGCTGTCTTTAATATTTCTAGCCATGCCTATGTAATTATAGATGCTTAAATTGCTAATTATGCCTATGTAATTAATTTTGCTATGATATTAGTTCTACTTATGATTTAGATCTGTTCCCTTTATTTGAGATGCCAATATTGATGGACATGTTTTGTTACTAGACATATTCATGATTTCAGGGATGCTTATGCCACTAGTTTGCTTGTGTTGTTAGGAAAGAATACGATGGTAGTTAGATTAATGATAATGATTGTTTTTAGATGCAATTTGATGGTATTTGAGTGGATATCTATCCAGAGAAATGGATTTATTTGTTATCTATATATGCATTGATGATCATACTTGTTTCTAAGATTATTTGATTAATCTATTTCGCATACATAAACTGTTCAATATGTTAAATTAATTGTTATATACTCCAACTGCTCAATTATCTACTTTTCAAAATGTTGTAATCGATAAGCGTTGTTGGAGGTTATTCTCTTGCTAGGACATGGGTCTCACCCTTGTGGTTCGCCACATTTTTTTAGGTAATTGGAAGTGATGAAAACAAACATGTGGCAGCAAAGAGGATCTATAGTAATGAGTCTTTGAGAAAGTTGATTAGATGTCTAGTGTGTCTTAGAGTCATCCTTGTACTCTCTGGTCCGGGCAACAAAAGTTTATATATTGTGTTTCTAACGAATCAGAATTTTGTTAGCATGTTAATGCTTGTTTCTGTGGTATATCCAAATATTTTTATACAATGTATATATGTTGTGGCTAAGGTGATAGAACAATTTGTATCAAATTCGTGTCATAGTATGGATAAAAGAAATATGTTGGACTCTTGTAAAAATGATTCTGAGTAGGTGCTGACGTTTAAATAAGTTTTAATTTGCCCATATTTTTGGGTATGTGATTAATTAATGATTGATTGTGTTTTATGTTTTGAGTAATTTCGTTTAGTGTAGTGGGTTCTCACAAGTTGATATTAGAGCTTTAGGTTCATCGAGTCTACAGGGACACTAGGACTTAGGACTAGGATGATGTCAAAATTAAGAATATGACATAAAATATGGTGCATACTTCCTAATCTTAGTATTTGGGTGCCCTGGCCAGGTATTCAATTATTGAAGAAAGGTAAGTATGGAACTCTTAGATTGTTATCTTTCTGATAACTCTAATCAAGTAGTCATTTTGAGACAATCTAAAGAGCATAATGAATAATATATCATGATATGAATATCTCAATCCTACCTTAAAGAAGATGAGAATTGCATCATAATCTATCAAAACTTGAATGTTTGGTATCTATAAGAGAAAGATATAACACCATAAAATCTGAATCTAGATACAAATTAGAAAAAGAGGAGTTCTTGAAGATAGGATTCAAGAATATCATAAAGTAAAATCCAGATAAGTCTTTTCTTACAAAGTGATTTAAGGTATGAAATCCACATAAGATGGTGAGAACTCCAATCATAAGTATAAAATGAGAAGATAAATGAGAACAATGAGAAAGGAATAAGGTGGAACCTATGTTAATCTCAAACCAACCTATGTGTGTAAGAAAGTGTTGATGTAAAATCAGCATAGCATGTGAAAGAAATTAAGGCAGATGATCCATATTTAATGAAAAAAATGTGGAATATGATGATTTACCTATTGATAAGTGGTTGAAAAACATAGTAAAAGAGGAGAACATATCCAACTGTGATAACCAGTCATCAAGGAAGGAGTAATGAGATATGTTAATCATGATGATTTCTATGCTAATGGCAAGGAACCCAAAATGAAAAAGGTAAAATGACACATAAGAATTTGTAACCTCCATAATGAAAATCAAATTGCTTACCTTTTTTCTAGTAACCCTTGAACAATGTTGCGATGATGTGGGAAGTGTGTTTCCCTTTGTGTCTTTCCTTTCTAGGGCACATCTTTCAAGTGGATCATTGCCACTTAGTACTTGTCAATTCGCTGCAAACATGAGGGTGAATAACTTATTATAGCATAAGGTTTCTTGGAATATTGTTCCAAGATCATAAAGTTTGTGATGAGTTTACTTTTGAGCATTTCAATAATTAGGATGACTCGTCTTATATTTCTTGATATTTGTTATGTTGGTAAAAGTGGATGAAATAATGATATGAGTTCCTTATAACACATGAGGTGGATACCAAGGTAATGAATCCTAGTATCCAAGATGCATCAACAATATGATAAATATGTTAAGGTTGGATATGTTTGTTAAATGAACATTCCAAGTATTCATCTGGTGTAGAGAGAGAGAGAGAGAGAGAGAGAGAGAGAGAGAGTTGATGATGATCGTGTAAATATTGTTTTGAAGGAAAAACAAAAGTGACTCTATAATGTTGTGTATGGTCTAGTGATAGTTGGGAAAAACCACTATCAAGGATAGATGTTTTGTTGATACAATAGATATAATTTTAGGATGATAGCTTGAATTTAAAGTTGAAAGTTACTGCTTTTAGATTTGTACAGGTGGCACAACAAGTTTTATGTTCCATATTTTTAAATGCCTTCGTATGTGGGGTTTTTTGTGCTAACCCAAGATGAGATATGTATGAATTATGTGACATCACCATGATATGCAAGTAACCATGTGAATCTAATAGTATGAGGTGCAAAGGAAGTACCCATCTTTGTTTACCTTGGATTTCGGGGGTGAAATCCATGTTAGAGGTTTATAGTTGTAAGACCCATAAACTTGCTTAATGAGGCGAATAAGCTTAATTATCATACCTGAATTCTTATAATCCTAATATAACCTTTTTATATGCTTTAAAATCATAAGATCATCTTATGTTTCAAATTTGGTCCAATTTGGACATTGTTTGAGCAAGTTATGCAATTTTATGTACATTTTAGACTTTTCTACAATTTACCCAATTGAGAGGTTTTCTTTGCAATTTATCACTTGCATTATGTTCCTTGGATATTATATCATCATTCTTGATCTTTTTGATCCATTGGGTGCCTATTTAAAACTTGGTTTTAAGGTGTTTTCCTCAAGGGTATTTTAGGGTTTACCCCTTCATGGATGAGCTACCTTTAGTAGCTATCAACTAATGAATTATTTGTTTTTCTTGGAAATTAAATAAAACTAGGGATAATAAAGTCTATATGTACGATGGGGGAGTTTTTTTTTGTGTGTTCTTTTATATTCTTAATAGTTTAAGGCCATGGATACTTGGAAAGATACTAGAACTTCAACTTTTCCTTTTTCTTTATCTTAAAGTTTCATATACTTATCCATAAGTTCCAAAACGATCCATTTTCTCACAACCACCTGCCTCCTTCTATGAACCTCATTCTCCCTCTGTGATTCTGCAAATTTCCTATCCAAGGAAAAAGAAATAGGGGTTCTTCTTGGAAAAAGAATCTAGGGTTGCAATTGACTTCCTTTTAGGGTTTGAAAAGCTTCCTTCTACTGATCTTGACCTAAAAGAGTAAGAATCCCCTTTTTTCCTCCTTTTTTTTTCTTTTTTATCCTTCCTCCTACCTTTCTCCAGGTTTGAACCTTGTTGTTCCTTGGTATAAATTGCTTTAAATCTCTAAAACCCTACCTTTCATGCTCCTTATGCTTAGGGTTTGCTCATTTGATGAAGAAAGGTGCTAGATGGACGAGTTCACAGCTTATGCTTTGATTTTCTACCCTACCAGCTCATGTTTTCTTATGTTTGGGAGTTTATCTTCTAATTATAGGCAATTTTTATAACTTTCTCCACGTTTATTTCTTACCATATGCTTGCTAGCTCATTTTCTTGCTTGAAAATGATGATCCATGCACTCAAAAGCTATGCATGACTTGGATTTTTATTTTTATAAAGTTCATAGTTCTGATTTAAGTTATAGATGAACCTTTAATCATTTTTACGTTATTACTAAGGTATAATATGACTTGGATCAGGTTTGTTTCACAACCTATGGTGCTAAGCACCTATCAACCAATGATCAGTTTTACGGTTTTAAGCTGATGTCTTCTATAAACTGATGACCCCATGAGGGTACCATTGCAACAACCCTGTTGTGTTGTCTTCATGAAAATTTACGGTGGTAGTCGAGGGTTTCAACTGAAGTTCAACCCTTAGGTCATGTTTTGGCCTAATTAGAAGCCCAGTGATTAACAACTAAGTACCATAATAATGCTATCAATCAATGGTGACATTAGTTTGATATTTGATGCTGATTAATGAATATAGTGTTGATCTAACAACCTATGGAGACTTAATGGTCACTAATGATGGTGTATTAGGTCTCCAAAACCTATAGTGATTTAATCATATAGTCGTAGCATCAATTAAGCCTTAGACCAATGGTTTCTTGGGTCACTTGATGAAATAGTGGGACCTATAATGTAATTGATGGTTTTAACATATGAACTTGACCCAATGGTCAAAATCTAATATGTATTCCTCCAATATAGTGAAATTGTGGCTAATGTAATATTTTGGTGCTAATAATGTGATTTATATGGTTTCCTTTATATGATTAACTTAAGGAGCTTACTTGTTGGAAATGGATGGCTTGTTTTAAATGAACTGTCAATTGTGGGTTTTACCCTACTCTCAATAGAACCATTATTGTTGCTAATCAAAGGATGTCTAGGTTAAATTGTGACTTTTATATATCACTACTCAATAACATTATAAATGATTAATTCAAGGTGTTTACTTATCTAAACGACCTTTGGTTTTACCTTTTCAACATTTCATGGTTAGAAGTTGTTTCCTCAATATTCCCATTGTTTTGGGTGAAGTGTATAGTGTAATGTTATTATTATAATGACAAGAATTTGATGGTTCAATGCTTTAAACTTATGGTGTTACCATTTCCCTCATATTATTATGATTTATAATCACCATAATGAATTAATGGGTAACCCTAATGAGGTATAGCTTGTTATACCTAGATTTAATATAAAAATGATGGTAACTGGGTATGAATAGTCCTTAAATGACTAATACAATCATGGAGTACTCTCTTATTGTTTTTGAAACCCTAGCATTCTATAAAAAGATGGTTACACCTTGATTTTTGTGTGGGTTCATACTTGAGAATACTATGGAATGTGATGGTGATGCTTCACCTTATGCATCCATGATCTAATGGGGATGTTGTGAGTTAGGGTTTGGGTATGAGTGTTGATTAGTAACATTAATATAATTTATCTTGTTGAACCTAACTCTAATACAAATAGATAAAGATGAGTATTCATATTTAACATTCTTATATGATGGAATGATGGGGGAATAACCTACTTAACATGATCATAACCTTAATGCGTTAATTGGTGGTTATTATAGCCACATGGTTGATACTTTGTTATGCTAAACATGGGCATTATGAATATGATGAGGGTTAATCATATCTAGATTCTTTGCATGTTGATTTAATAAAGTAATATTCTTAATATTATTATAACCCTGCAATGATTGTTTATGAATATTTCCAAGCTGATTAATGCAATCTTGTGCTGATCTGGTGCATTATATGTAACTGATGTTGTGATCCATGTTATAAGGCATGTAAAGATAATGGTGATCTTGTAGGGAATGGTATGATGGTCTTAATGACCTTTGGGCATGGTTGAGCCCTGAATGAGGAGTATTCCTCTTGTGTTTCTAAGGGTTGATACCCTATGATATTGTGAAAAGGATTTATATCATGTTATAGTATGATGGTCTTAGTGACCTTTGGGCATGGTTGAGCCCTGAATGAGGTAATCCTCTTGTGTTGATAAGGGTTGATACCCTGTGATATTGTGAAAAGGATTTATATCTTTTGATAGTATTATGACTAGTGTGGTCTCATGAATGGCAAGTGAATAGTATCATGTGATGATGAGATGAGAAATTATGTTTCACACATTTTATATCTTTTGTAGTTATGATATTTATATGTTTTCTAGAAGTGAATTAGGGTTTGTATGTACACTTGTTTGATGCACCCTAAATACACCCAATTGTCATAACTAATCAAGTGCAACTCTAATCATGTAGTGCCATGCGCCGTAGAGCCATCTTCAGTGTCAGAACTTGTTGTATGGTGAAATGAGTATTCCTAAGGGAAAATCAAAGCTCATACTGTTGAGTATGTGGGGGTGTGAAGTTGAGGATATATCATTGTCATCCACAATGTAGGTTGTGAAGGAGGTCTATGGCCATGCCTCATACATCTGATGTGATTGAGGACAACTGTGGGTGTACCTCGAATTAGAGGGTTTTGTATACCCTAGATGCTAGCCCTATGACATGTACCAAGGTGGGCTAGTCACAACACTATATATTGTTGTTTTGTAGTTTGACTATATGTCACTGCTTTTTACTCGTACTGGCCGAGGGGAAGAGATATTAGGATGCCAACACTCCTAAATCTTGTACAGAACCGAATAGCCCTTCACAGGGGTCAATTGGACTTTGGATGGTACGATTCAAATTCTTCAGGGCATAATAAAAGATGTAAGATAGTCATGTAGCATATATGTTTAGGGTTGTACATAACACTCCATATTGGATTATAACCCTTGTTTACTCTTTTCTTCATTGAGATCATGTTTAGTACAATAATAGATAATGTTGTAGTTATGCTCATGTTGTAAACATGCTTATGTTGTCAAATATAATGACATTGATGGTTAAGATGATGCTGCTAGCTATGTTTACTATTGCTAGCCATGCCTATGTAATTATAGATGCTTAAACTGCTAATCATGCCTATGCAGTTAATTATGTTATGATATTAGTTCTACTTATGATATAGATCTGTTCCCTTTATTTGAGATTCCAATATTGATTGACATGTTATGTTAATAGATATATTCATGATGTCAGGGATGCCTATGCTACTATATTGCTTGTTCTGTTAGTAAGGAATATAATGATGGTTAGATTAATGATAATGATTTTTATTAGATGCTATTTGATGATATATGAGTGGATATCTATCTAGAGAATTGTATTTATTTGTTATCTATATATGCATTGATGATCATACTTGTTGCTAAGATTATTTGCTTAATATGTTTAGTATACTTAAATTGTTCAATATGTTAAATTGATTATTAAATACTCCAACTACTCAGTTATCTACTATTTAAAATGTTGTAATCAATAAGCATTGTTGGAGGTTATATTTCTTGTTGGGTCATAGGTCTCACACTTGTGGTTTGCCACATTTTTAAGGTAATCGAAAGTAACAAAAACAAACATGTGGCACCTAAGAGGAGCAATAGTAATGAATATTTGAGAAATTTGATTAGATGTCAAGTGTGTCCTAGATTCGTCCCTGTACTCTCAAGTCCGGGCAGGAAAAGTTTTTATATGGTGTTTCAAACGAATTGGAATTTTGTTAGCATGTACAAAGATTGTTATCTAGTGTATATATGTTGTGCCCAAGGTGATAGAACAATTTGTATAAAATTCTTTTCGTAGTATGGATAAAAGAAAGATGTTGGACTCTTATGTAAATATTTCTGAGAAGGCGTTGACTTTGAAATCAGTTTTAATTTACCCATATTTTTCGGTATGTGATTAATTAATGATTGATTGTGTTTTATGTTTTGAGTAATCGCATTTAGTTTAACGGGTTATCACATTCTTGTACACACAAGGTTCATCTTCATTTTGACTAAAGACAACCTCTTTGACTACTTTGTCAAATTGAAGATTCCAGCTCTGAGACGCTTGCTTCAATCAATAGATTGACCTTTATATCTTACAGTCTTTATTTGCATCCTTTAGATTTATAAAGCCTTCAGTTTGTGTCATGTACACATCCTTGACAAGATTCTCGTTAAGGAATGTGGTTTTAACATCTATATGCCAAATCTCATAGTCATAGTAGGTTGCAATAGCAAGCATGATCCTGATGGACTTAATGATGGTAACTGGTGAAAAAGTTTCATCATAGTCAACACCTTGAACTTGTCTAAAACCCTTTGCAACCAATTTTCCTTTATAAGTTTGCACATTGACATCCATGTCAGTCTTCTTCTTAAAGACCCACTTGCACCCTATGGGCTTTACCCCTTAAGGTGGTTTCACTAAGGCTGATACATTGTTGGTATACATGGATTCCATCTCAGATATTATGGCCTCAAGCCATTTCTTAGAATTTGGTCCCTACGTAGTTTCAAGATAGGTAGTTGTCTCATCATCTATGACCAACTCACCACCTTCTTGAGTCATAAGATATCAAAATATCTCAGGCTCATGGAGTGTCCTACTAGATCTACAAGGTTCATATGTTCCTTGAGGAATTTGAGATTCCACAATAGTTTTGATTCTCTATGTTATTCTTGTTCATATATTGGTTCAATGTTTTCTTGTTGTTCTTGAACCTTTTCAAGTTATACTTTCCTCCTACTGCTTCCTATGAAAATAAATTCCTTTTATAAAAATACAACATTCCTAGAAACAACCACTTTGTTGTCAGTTGGGTGGTATAAGTAGTATCCTATTGTTTCTTTGGTATATCCAACAAAATAACACTTATCGGATTTGGGTCCAAGATTTTTAGGAAACATTTTCTTGACGTCAGCTTCACATCCCCAAACCTTCATAAAAGACACATCGGGATGCTTCCCATACCATATCTCATATGGTGTCTTTTGAACCGATTTAGATGGTACATGGTTAAGTGTAAACATGGTAGTTTCAAGAGCATAACCCCAGAACTGGGTTGGAAGATTGAAAAAAATCATTATAGATTGCACCATATCCAGTGATGTGTGATTCCTTCTTTCTGACACACCATTATGATGTGGTGCTCCAGATGGAGTCTATTGTGATACAATACCACGGGCCTTTAAAAGGTCCTCAAACTCTTGGCTTAAGTATTCTCCACCTTGATCGGATCAAAGTGCCTTAATACTTTTGCCAAGTTGGTTCTATACCTCATTCATGAAATCCTTGAACCTTTCAAGGGTCTCTGACTTATGTTTCATCAAGTAAACATAACCATACCTACTGGAAGACATCAGTAAAGGTAATGAAGTACTGATACCCACCTCTAGCATTTATTCAAAAAGGCCCACGTGCATCAGTATGTATGATTTACTAATAGATCACTAGCTCACTCATATTTTCCTAAAAAGGGAGCCTTGGTCATCTTCCTCAATAAATAAGAGTCACATGTCTCTAATGATTCAAAATCAAAAGAGTCCAGATAACCATCTTTATGGAGTCTAGATATGCAATTATCATTTATGTGCCCTAGATGACAATGTCAAAGGTATGTTTTGTTTGAGTCATTGAGTTTTTGCCTTTTGATTTTTATGTTGTATACACTTATCTATAGATCTATCAAGTATAGACCATAAGACATTGGGTTATTTCCATAAAAGATCCCATCTTTAGAAATGAAATATTTTCCATTCTTAATAAGAAATTCAAATCCATCTGTGTCCAAACAAGATACGAAAATGATATTCCTATTAATTGGTGGTACATAATAGCAGTTATGTAACTCTGTTATCAACCCACTTGGTAGAGATAAATAATAGTTTCCTACCACACTGGAAGCAACTCTTTCTCCATTAGCAACACATAGTTCAACCTCGCCTTTTGCTAAAGGCCTACTTCTTTTGAGATCCTTCACATTTGAACAAATGTGTGATCCACATCCGGTATCAAGTACCCATGATGAAAAAGTAGTAAAGTTAATCTCAATCACATATAAAATGGAAGTAAAGATCTCTATCTCTTGCTTCATCTTCCTTCATTCCCTTAATCCTATCCATATTTTGAGAGCAGAAGATTTGGACTTCAGTTTGGCGGGAGAACACTTCTCTACCTTGCATGTGTCCTTGGACTCCATTCCACTGATCACTATCATGGAACTATCCTTCTTTGTTTGTTCCTCAAACAACTCCTTAAGAGTACATAGAGCGGATTTTATGTTCACTGGTATCTTAGGAATATGCAGAACACTTCTCATAGTCCTTAACCAGTTATGGAAATTTATCTCAATTAAATTGTCCGATTTCAACGATGATTTCTTTGCCATTTTGATTCTACAAGAGAAAACATTTACATTTTATAAAAAATCCTTTTTATTTGATTTGAATAAAATTTGATGATATATAATTAGGCCTTTAATATCGCTCCCACTATTTTGATCAAATTGATAACCCTCACCATCCATTCGGAAGATTGCAGTGCACAACCTTATAGTGAGCAAGATCTTGATTTCCTCTCAATCATGGACCAGCTAGGGATGTCACCCATAACTAGACTCTTTCAGGTAGGTAACTTTTTCCACTTGCACTTTATGTAACTCTTGATAGATGTCATTCACAACTCTTTGTCATGTACATCTCCATGCCTCAAGGTGCATTATTCGATCAAGGTCACCTAGTTAAGTCCAACCAAATTCCAACACAATGAATATGCACCCTACTAGGGTAGACCCACATATTCAACATCACACTTCCATGAGATAGATGGTGCACCACGCTAGGGCATGTTCACACTTAGTCGATCAATCTATTTATGTGTGTTTCTTTTGGAAGTCATCTCAAACTTAATATTTACATTGAGGGGTTTGGTATTTATATACATATACATATCCAATCACCACATATACAATATGTATCATATACATGATATATCCCACAAGAAAACATACTAAATGATAAAGTGATGATTATGGCCATCCTATTATAATTCCTTAATCCACAATGAATTATAGTCATCTAGGTTGACATCACATGCAGAAACCTATAGTTGATGAAGATCTATGCTTGGGTCGTTTCGGGTTGATCAGCTCATCCTATGAGTGATTGGCTCGCCTCCTAGTCAGTCGGTTGGTTGTCACCAACCAATCGTATGGCTTCTCTAGATGGTCGGTTCGTCGGGTCGTCTTGCTCCTTGTCAGGACACCAACCACTCATTTGGTCACCCGCCGATCTTCGACATAACAGGAAATAAAACTATCCTACTTTTATGTATATCTTTGGGAAACCCCGAGTTACATTCGGGGGGGAAAAGGTAGAATAGAAGGTTTGAGTTATCTCGAATCTCATCGGAATATAAGAAAGGAGTCAATACGTAGAATGAGATGCAAAAAACCACAACCAAACATGCACACACATATGGGTTTATAGGCCATAACCACGCTACGCATCCACCATCAAAACTATTTTAGGGTGATGCGTATCAATTTCATATATATACCATATCATATATGTATATAGGGATTTGTGGTGTTTAATCAGATATGCACATTAGCCAGTTAATGTATTCACATCTCATGCAATAAATAAATGACGAATAACCAAAAAATATGCATATCGATTAATCCTAAAGAATAGTATGTTGGCGTGGCTCTGATACCACTATTGGGTTTTGTGGGATGGAACAGGCAGTGGAAATAAATTTTTTATCTAACTAGAAAACCATAACCAGAAGATTGCATCAACATCTATGTAATAGAAAGGATGGTTTAGTTAGATATACCTGGTCCCGCGGATTGTTTAGTAACAATACCTCAAAGCTAGTGCCGTCTTCAACCACCTAGTCTTCGATGACATCTATGCAGCTCCTAGTGTAGACCTGGACTGCAATTGATAGTCGTCCTCCTGAGTGGCAGAAACCTCCCTCCTCTATAGATAGTCTACAGTAACCACTGTGAACTCTAATCGTCCTGATGCATAGACTAGGAGTCATCCTCTTCTGTCATTGTACTAGACACTGACACACTCTCCCACAATGAGTTTCTTTTCTTCAATTGTCATTCCCTCATTGTTCCTCCCTAGACGGGTAGAACTTGCTTGGGCTCTCATAGTTACTACAATCAGAGGGGACAACAAATTTACAGAACAACTGATGTTCTGATTTTTCTATTTTGAGAAACCCCCTATACCCCTCTATTTATAGTAGAGGGAAGGGTCAGGGTTCCCAGTCTGTGCGGGAGTAGAAGGGCCTATAATTTCCATGAATCAATTTCATTGCGGCAAATGGACTGGTCGTTTCACAACTCAATCGATCATTTGGGCAAATGAGCCGATCGGTTCAATTTTGAACTGGTCAATTGGGAGTGTGAACCGATCGGTTCACTTAGTGAATTGGTCATTTCACTTCCCAGACTTTCCCACAATTGACTTTCCTTATTCGTTTCTAATTAGTACAAAGATTAATTCTTGTCCCAATGAAAACGAACAAGTGAAACAAAAATATTTTCTCACAAACTGGAAAACCCAACACCTGCTCAGTTGGTCAATGTGAACCGATCGATCCACTAGATTGAACTGATCATCTAACTAACCATGAGTTGATCGGTTCACCTAGTGAACCGGTCGATTGGTGGCCCAAGTTGTGTAGAACTCAGTGAATGCAACTCTCAATCAATCTCACACTCTAATCAATTGGTTCAACACTTGACCTTGATGATTCTGAGTCAAGTCTATTGATTGAATTTTTAATTGAGTACCTAAGCACTTAAGTAATCAATCTAAACATCATTCATGGATAAACACCTCTTCCAGGTTAATCCTATGTGTGTGACCCTATAGGTTCCAATTCACGTTGACAGTGAATGTCCATAACTAACTTATGCCATCAGAAGCACAGAGTGGTGCCTAGTCACACAACTGTGCTACCCAAGTGAAGAGGAAAGTTGGAGAACAACTTTCAATTGGTTCAATACTTGAACTTGATGATGTTGAGTCAAGTCTATTGATTGAATGTTTAATTGAGTACCTAAGCACTTTAGTAATCAATCCAAACATCATTCATGGATAAACTCCTCTTCCAGGTTAATACTATGTGTGTGACCCTATAGGTTCCATTTCACATTGGCAGTGAATGTTCATAAATAACTTATGACATCACAAGCAAAGAGTGGTGCCTAGTCACACATTAGTGCTTCCCAAGTCAAGAGGAAAGTTGGAGAACAACTTTCAACCTACAATCTGTTATTGGTGTTACAATGAATGTATAATCTCTTTGTCACTGATATCCAGATTGAACTTGAGGCATGGACTTGACATCCTCTACAAATGTTCAATTAATATTTCTTGACTCAGAGTAGACTATCTATGATATATGTAAGCTCAATGTCATACATTGACTCACATGTGCATGGCCATGTGTTTCTCAATCTCACTCCTCAAGTGGCTAAGATATCACACTCCCATAGGAGGGACAAATTCCATATCTATCACTCACAGTCAAGTCTGCATGTGTTAAAGTCACCCAATCACCACCGTTATAACATCCCATGTTATAGGATTGCGTTTGATGAAGTCAAAGTGTACCCAATGACATGTGATGAGTGCAGTGATTTCAGGTCTAAGAATCATAGTCACCACCAATACTATAAGAGATTATCTTGACTAACCAAGTGTGGTTTCCATGGATCACTCTTATGGTGGGTCTGTCTGATACACTATTCTATAACATGTATCTTTGTGCTTGGTTTAATATCATATATCCTGACTAATCAGATTATGTCATCAACCAACACACACTCTAGTCTTACGTGTTATTGATGTCTATGGTTATTTCCACAATAACAACTGACTAGGGACATTAGTGAGAATGTACACACTCTTAACATCCGTATGATCTCGTTGTTCAAGTCTCGTACTTGAAGGCATACATCATTGAGTTTTCTCATTCTCTAGACATCTATCATGTCATACTATTATCTCAAAATAGCTAAAGAATATCGATGGAAATTGCCTTTATTATTATTATTCAAATCATTTACAAAGTATGTCACTACAATCATCACATGACTGTCTATATGGGCATACATACCAACACTAGATACCTCTTAGGGAGAGTTTCTAATGGAATCCCAAGCTTCTCGGAAACCTTCATCCCATCCTCATTTTTGTTATAGAACACAAAGCTTTTTTCTTTACTCAACTCCATCTCAGACAGCACCCCAAACCTCCTTAAGATGTCTTGTACACAATCAACAGACGTATCATCAGCATAAAAAAAAACCACAACATCATCAGCAAATAACACATGAGATATGCTTAAGTCATGGGAGCCTTTAAACCCCTTTCGTTTCTTATCTTCAGTATCTTTCCTCATCATCGTGGACAAACCTTCCATGACTAACACAAAAAGATATGGTTCCAAGGGGTCCCCCCTTCCGGATTCCCCTTGAGGGGTAGATCCTCACTGAGGGAACCATTAATGAGAATGTAGCCATTAGAGGACATAAAAATTTCCTTGATCCACTGCATGAATTTGGTTGGGAAATTCATCTTCATCAAAATAGCATCTAGGTAGTCCCACTCTATAGAATCCTATGCTTTTCTTATATCTACTTTGAGATAGAACTTACTCTAGGTTCTTTTCATCATGTTGTTGATCAGTTCATTCACCAACAAAGTCACATCTATGATAGATTTCCCCTTGTTAAGGCAAATTGCCACTGATCAATCAGAGAGTCCATGACCTGTTGAACTCTATTCGCAAGGATTTTAGTGATTATTTTATAAATGACATTTCAAAACGAAATGGGTCTTCAGTATTTAATCTCCATCGCATTCTTTACTTTAGGAATGAGAGTAATGTAGGACATGTTAGCTTCTGTTAACAATTTACCACTTCTAAAGATGGTTTTAACTGCTTTAATGACATCCTCTCTGATGATATCCCAGCAAACTTTAAAAAATTGATAATTGAACCCATCAAGGCCTGGATATTTGTCTCCTTTAGATTACTTGATCACATCATCAATTTCTTTATCAGTGATAATTGCCATAATCATCTCCCCTTCCTCCTAGGTAATCTTTGAGAAAGTACCTTCCAACTTCAACTCTTCAACCCAGTCCCTCCTTCTCTTGAAGAGATTGTTATGGTAGTCCTTTATATACCCTTCTATATCTGTTTCTTCATGGCATAGCTTCCCATCAATCTTTACACAATTAATAGAATTCTTCATATGCCTAGTCTTAAGAGAGGCATAAAATAACTTCGAATTCTTATCCCCTAACTTTATTCATTGGACCCTCAATTTTTGCCTTATAGACTTTCCTTAACTTCATAGGTCTTTGAGGCCATCTTCCTCATCTTGATGAGCTCATCAATTTTCCTATCATTCATAGGGTCCTTTTCTACTTCCTCTACCAAGATGAAAACTTCAGCTACAAGGATTTTCCTATTTTCATGGAGGTTAACCACCTTCCTCTTGTTCCAGTCACAAAGCCATTTTCTTACTTCATAAAATTTTCCTGCACATCACATACTTTGGGATGCCTTCCACACTTTTATTACAGGATTCTTTCACAACCTCTCTAAAACCATCACAGTCAGTCCAACTATTTATAAACCAAAAGGGAGTAAATCTTTTAAACTTGGAGTCATCCAGTTTAATCACATTTTGTTTGTGGTAATTGTGAATCAATTAGAAATTCATGCCCCAGCTTCTAGGGTAGCTGTTAACAAAATCTTCAGTCATAAAGACTCTATCAATTTTTGTCATGATAGGCTTCTCACCTTTCCTTCTTTTTTTTCCTGTGAATTTAGAGCCCAAAATATCCATTTCAATGAGTTTATTATCACCAATAAAGCTATTGAAGTTGTTCATCATTCTATAAGAAGGTTGATCACCACCATACTTGTCATACGAAAATCTAACATCATTACAATCACCGACTATAATGCTTGGTTGACCTACAAACTTATTAAGAGCAATACTCACATCCTCCCACACGTCCTCATGTGTTCAAAATTGTGTCCATACACAACTATTAAGACAAAGCTTTTTTCTCCATATCCTACTCCGCAAACAAGAAACTGATCAGACTCCTCAAGGATTTGAATATCAATGTCATTATTCAACTACACCACCACAATAGGTCCCATAAAATTCTTAGTGTGATTAGAGATCCATTTGCAACCTCCTTGTCCATCACTTTCTGTACATCCTTTCCATCATTAACACATTCACCATGCTTGTGTCTAAACATACCACACTCCTTGTAGTAAACCGGGATCCATTCATACTCCACTCTGACAAAGTCCTTCATTCCATCATCACTGATCATACTAATCTCTTTTGGGAAATTTGAACTCATAGGAACAAACACTTGTATCCTTGCAAATTCCAGTCTGTTCAACGTCCTCATCAACTTGTCCGGTTTGAGCGGGGTACCTAGATAGCTTCCCAGGATAGTAAAGACCTCCTCATCCCATATCTCCAACAACAAGTCATGGAACCTAACCCAGACTGGGACTTATGTCAACTTCAATTTCTGTAGTGGTTCTCTTCTTTGCCTCATCTTTAGCACCAATGACTTTCCATCTACAAACCATGTTCCATCTTCTAGAGTTACCCTCGTGTCTTCTGGATCTGTAAATCTGATAAAAAAGAAGTCACTACCTTGGGATAGGATTTCAAATTCAGCCTTACACTTCCATATCAAGCCTAGATGCATTTAAAGAGTCAGCCAGTGAGGTTTTAATCGGATGACATAACCTGCCACCATGTTCTTCCACTTCTCTACATTCCAATCTATGATATATTTGGCATACTTGATCGCTCCATCCACCACCTCAACTTGACATTGCTTCAATAGAGGTGCATCGTCCTCCTTCCAAACAAACATATTCGTCCAAACTTTCATAGCTGCAGCCACTGGAATATCATTCATCCACCTTCTATTGTGTGGATCTACTCTCTGGCCTCCTCAACTGGAGCTACATTATGATTCTAAAAACCAATCCACCTAAACTCATTCTGCACCACTGCTATGAATCCTATTGGTTCTCTACCGACCACTGTTGGCCTCGACGGTGGTGACTCCTTAGTTTCTCCTTCCTTGTCGCCTCCCCAATCGCCTCTCCCATTTACCACTCGGTTAGCCCTTATTTATGCTCCATTAAGTTGTTTTTGAGTGTCAATTACCCTTAGTCATGATTTAGTGCCTACACTATTTGTTTGGATGCTAATTATATGCTTCTGGGTGTCCATTACCAATATTTAGGCATCAAACACCCCTGTTTGGGCGTCATTAAGTTATTTTTGAGTGTCAATTACTCTTAGCCAAAATTTAGTGTGTACACTATTTGTTTAGGCACAACTTATATGCTTCTGGGTGTCAATTATAAATATTTAGGAATCAAACACCCCTATTTGGGTGCCATTAGGTTGTTTTTGAGTGTCAATTACCCTTAGCCATGATTTAGTGAGTATATTATTTGTTTGAGTGCCATATATATACTTATGGGTGTCAATTACCAATATCAGGTGCCAAACACCCCTATTTGAGTGCCATTAATTTGTTTTTGAGTGTCAATTATTGTTAGCCATGATTTAGTGCATGTACTATTTGTTTGGGCATCAATTATGTGCCTTTAAGTAACCATTAACAATATTTAGGTGCCATTAAGTCAATGTTGAGTGTCAATTATACTTAATTATTTAGTTGTTTGTAAGTGTTAAACCCCTGTTGCATGTCATTAAGTTATTTTTGAGTGTCAGTTACCATTTAAAGGTGTCCATTAACATTTCTGAGTGTCATTAAATATTTAGGCGTCATCTTCATGGGTGGATAAGTTCACAATATATTTGGGCGTCAAGCACTCTTATTTGGGCATCAGTACGTTATTTTTGGATGTCAATTATCCCGAGCCATGATTTAGAACGTACACTATCTGTTTAGGCACAAGTTATAAGCTTATGAGTGAAGGAGGCTACGTCAAAATTGAGGAGGCAGACTCGAAAAAGGAAGAAGTAGATGTTGGAAATTTGTTTCATTTTGGGGGAAAGATGGAGGGAAGTTTCATTTTGGATAAGAAAATTAATGGTGGGATGAGGGTGAGTGGGGACAACAAGGTTAGGAGAGAACATGAGTCATCTCACTTCAGTGGGCCTGCTTCATGCAGAATTGTTGCAGGTTGTCACATGTCACTTGTTGAATGGAGCAGAAGAGATAATGCGAGAGTGAGGGATAGAAAGAAAGGGAGTAGTAATTAACTATGTGTGACGGGCATGTAATGTTCATGAGCTTGATAAAAATTTAATTCTTTCCCAAAATTATGAGCGCCGGCATTGGCAGACTCTCCATAGGTTCAATCTTCTATACACGATGGAAAAGGCTCTCTCTTCCCAGCGTTAGTGATAGTAGTACAGGAAAGACAATCGTAAAGCTCTGTTATACTTGGACTATTAAAATAGGAAATGTCTTATACCAAGATTATCGAATTGATGTATTTCTTCAAATTCCTTTGAATACAATAAGCCAAATGTATCCTTAGGGTACGTTAGGTTTGCTGTAAATAGGTGTACTGGATTGTGTTTGGACTCCAGCAAGAAAAATTTTATGTTTAGTTTGTTGGAGTTGGAAATGTCACAAAATCTCAGAACTTTGACGATACAGTTCGAGCTGGATTAGGGCTTATATATCAGATCTATGGGACGTCGACATCCCAGTACTTTCCCGACACTCACCCAACCCCCGACTCTCTCCTCGCATCACCTCCTTCAGCTTTTGACTCTCTCCTCACCTCACCTCACCCGATTCATTTTCTGGTACCACCTCCTCGATCGCACGATCAGTAGTGCTACGACATGCTTCTCCTTCTCTTGCATAGGTTCTCCTCTCGCATCGCGTGCTCTAAAGGCAAGGGAATTGGACTTTGTGGGTGGACGTACAGGCTCCAGTTCGTTGCTTTTTTGGCTGAAGGAAAACAAAGAACTATGGGTAAGGAAGCTTACCGGCCATGGTATTACACTATGGTGGTTGGGTTCTTCTGCGTTGAGATCGTCTTCGTCGGAGAAGAGACTCAGTCTCGGGGGTGCATTGTGCTTGATCCCCTGATCAATTGGCAGAAGATGACTCCTCCTTAATGCCCTATGAAGCTTTTCATGCCGTTGGGCTTCACTGTAGAGACTAGATCTTCCGTCTACGACTCCTGCGTCTGAATGTTAGACACTGCGGTTTTGGGCGTTTACCGAATCAGGCCTGCTAGGGTTAATTCTGAGGCTAGTTATACTCGTGGAGGTCTCCTGGTTCCAATGGGATTCTGGTATTCGAAGATTAGAGACTGGGTTGCGAGGAAAACAAAGAGTACAAGAGTCCCGGGGCTTCATAGTTTCTGTTACCCCGACTCCACATATGCGAGAGGTAAGGGACGAGGGTGTATCCCTCAGTTGAAAATCTGTCATCAGAGAATAAGTCTGTGTTCACGGGGACACGCATGATAGCCATATCCGGATCATCTACGGCTAACAGTATGACAATGGATAAATCAATCGCTTTGTTTTGATAATTAGTGATAATATAAGAAACTAATCACATTTCTTTCTTATTTTAGTTACAATGTGTAGGATTATCCAAATCAAACGAAACATGACATTTGCTAAGTTAAGTATGAGGACTGTAAATATTGAGTTATATTTTTTTTGTTAGAGATAGGAAATCATGTATTTTATAACATTTTATATTAAAATAGATAATGATTAATATCCATTAAAAGGGAGTTTTACCAAAAATTTAGGAAAATTCCTAATATATCATAAATTGTCTATAGTAGAATCTAAAGAACACATTATGCATAATTACGGGGTCAAATACCATTTAAAACTGTAACTAGTCATCACAGAATAATTAGAACTAGATATTGTGCATAAATTATGTATGATCCAAATATATATATCATCATATTATTCATGGGTTACTCTAGTGTGTTATATTATTTAGAAGGAACTAATTATAACACAACATTATTTGGTCACTCACTCTCTCTCTCTCTTTTTATGCAGACATTTTTTATTTTTATTTATATTTATATTTTATTTTGCTTCTAACTTTTGATCCATAATGAATTTTTTACATGAAATAAAAATCATTTCAATCTTTACAGAAAGTACTTTTCAACAAGACTAATATTAACATATTTTAAAGAAATAAGAATAATACATAGAGTTTGACATGTATTGCTCCCATTATCAATCCAATGTGCACAATTCAGATTTGAGTGCACCATGTTCGACCTTGAGACTAATACAAAATTGAATGCACCCAATTTGTACTTAAATATGCTCAATTCAAACATGATTGTGTCTAATTAGTGTTGTAATGCACCTACTTGTGAGTGCACCATCATCATCATCGTCGTCGTCGTATTCTTCTTCATCATCATCATCATCATCATCATCATCATCTTCTTCTTCTTCTTCTTCTTCTTCTTCTTCTTCTTCTTAATGTTATTGTTATTCTTGATTGTACACATGTTTGTGATCACTTTGCACTTGAATGCACCCAGTTCGGACTTGATTGCGTCTAGTATGAATTTTATTGTGACCAATGTGGACTTCATTGCACCCTATTTGGACTTGAATGACATGTTCAAACTTGATTGCGTACAGTTCAGATTAGAGTGTGCCCAATTTAGACTTGAATGCACCCAGTTTGTACTTGAATGCACTAAGTTTGGACTTGATTATGCCCCATTAGTGTTGTGTCGATGCACTTAATATTCGGAGTTGATTGCGCCCACTTTGAAGATCAATGTGTCTTGTTTCAACTCGAATACGCTTAGTTTGGACGTGATTACGCCAAGTCAGTGTTGTATTAACACAACTTTTTTTTTGCAATGCCACAATGTTTTGCATTTATTACACTCAATCAGTAACGTGCATATAAATTTTATGTACTATATTATTACTCAAAATATTAAGATATTAGTTAGTTGGATTGTATATTTTGTAATGAATTAAAAAAATACACTGCAGTTTGAAAGTTATATGTAATACTAAGTTTCTCTTTTCTCGTTTTTCTTTTTTCTCTCCTTATTTTCCTCCCCTACCATGCATTTAATGCGTCAACTGCCTCTCTATCCCATGGGCATGTAAAACCATCCCGTGTTGGCCCTGCATGCAAAACCACATGGAAAAACTGCTCCAGGCCGCGCTTGAGATGCGCGTGAGGGCCTGGTGCACTTGAGGCACTAATTTCCGTTTAGATTAATGACCATATTATGCATCTTAAATGCACAATTTCTCATGAAGGATCATCCATACAGACTATGCAAATTGTATCATTCTCTCTAATTAGTTGATATTGTTTTATTTGTTTGACGCATTGTGGGTAGAAACAACACGGCCTTCAATAACCATACCGAAACAGACGCACAGAACTAACAATTGACATAGAAAAAGCCATTGACAACAAAACAAACTAGAAGTAGCTTGAACGGGATTCTCTAAAATCAGAATCAGCCTCCAATTCCTTGGCCATTCAAGCCTCCGTCGCGGTCTTCTTCCCGAACAGCTTCTGTTCTATGTGCTGGCGGAAAGTCCTAGGTGCGAACCTTGCAGGCTCGGACTCCTTGACCATCTCCTGCAGTGGCCTCAACACGATGCCATCCTTGGGCGGCTCGCAGTTGATGGTCCATGAGATACGCACCTTCTCCCTATTGACCAGTCCGCGATGCACGACACTGTGGTACCTCCCGTTGGTGAGGAACTCAAGCACATCGCCGACGTGCACCACGAGTGCGTACGGATCAGAGCAAGGTGCCGTCAGCCAGTGGCCGCCATGGTAGACCTGAAGCCCGGGCACCATGTTGGTCAAGATGAAGGTGAGGGCGCCGACGTCTGTATGCGCATGCAAGCCCAATGCAAGCTCCGGCTGCGGGCAGGGCGGGTAATAGTTGATCTTCTTTCTCAGAACCAGGTCACTCCAGCCACCGAGTTCCGCCTCCAGGCGGCCTTCGTCAAGATCCAGGCCTAGTGAGAGCATTGCAAGCATTCGGGTAGTCAGACCACGGAGCACTTGGGAAAACTCCTGCACAACATCCCTGCGGAGCATATCGCCGGATGATTGATTGATTGATCGATTAATTTATTAATTTATTAACCAGAAGAAAGTGTAGGCCGGCGTTGGATCTAGCCTTACCTGTAGTCTGCCGGCTGAGTGGGCCAGATGGAGAGGTTCACCTTGTCCTCCGGAAAGATTTGGTGAAAGAAGTAGTCCCTCCACTCCCGCTTCCCTCGGTTCGACATCTTACTGCCGTATCCTTGCACATCACCTGCCGCCTGGTTGTTGGCGTACGCCTCCTTGGCCTCCACCGGCAGGTCGAAGAACGCCTTTCCGACGGCCCGTACGCGGTCCAGCAGCGACGGCGCCAGGCCGTGGTTTACGATCTGCATCACGCCCCACTGTTTTGCCGCTCCAGCCACCGAATCCACGCACGCTCGGCGTGCGGACTCGTCGGAAGATGAGAAACCTGACAGGTCAACGGTAGGGATCTGGTGGTCCGCGCCCCGCTCAGTCTTTGCCGCGGCTGCATCTAGGGGGTCTCTCACCTCCGTCAGCTCTTCCTTCAGACGGATGTACTCCGCCGGTATGGAGCTGATACCGCTGGCCGCGAGTAGCTCTACCCTTGTCGCCGGCATCACCGATGCTGCTCTTACCACTTCAGTTTCCATCCTGATGATAGAGTTGATACCGCTAGGCGCGAGTAGCTCTACCCTAATTCGTTTATTTATTGCGAGCGAAATCGTAAGTTAAAGAGGTGGTTATTTTACAGCAAATGATGACTTCAGCTGAGATCGTAACAACGATCGACAGTAACCCACGCTTCCCTGTTTTCCTCCAGCCTCCATGTGACAAACATTTCTCGACCATAAGATCTCAAACAGAAGGGAGACAAAGCTTAAATGTTTACAGAGTGTACAGCCACGATCTGTGTTGCTGTACAGGAAATCGTAAGAGTGAATTCGGTCCCATCGACAGCTAGGCTGCATTTGCCACTTGTTAAAATCCACACCACACTACTTGATTTGTCCATAGACGTGTAGATAGATGATAAAAACAGTAGCATACATTGCACCAGATCTGATGGTCATAAAGTAAAGGTCTCCGACCTCTCTACATCCTTGGTCACCACGTAAAGATGGCAAAATCATCCTATTCCCAAAACCAAACCATGCGTACTACGAGAAGAACTCAGAGTTATGCTTTGGTGACACTCACACGTCTCATTGACACCCATAAGTATAATTACGCCCATAAATGACTAATTGATGCCCAAAATAGGTTATTGACAGCCAGAACTATAAAGATGGCTCCTAAATAAGATATTGAGAACCAAAACAACATAACAACACCCAAATAGGTCTGTTTGACACCTAAGAATCACATAATGGCGCCCAAAATGGTTCATTAACACTAAGAAGTATAATGACACCCATATATAGCTATTGACATCCAAAACTGGTTAATGGACGTCCAAAAAAGTTCATTGACACTCAAAGTATAAAAATGATGCCCAAATAGGTCTGTGTGACAACTAAGAACAACTTAATAGCGCCAAACGTATCAAATAAGGTTTAAGGGTACTTCACGCCCAATAATAACTTATTGACGCCCATAAATGGCTAATGACACCCAAAGATGGTTAATTGACGCCTAAAATGATTCACTGCATCCAGAATCATCTATTCATATCATTTTTATATTTTTTTGTTAGAAATATATCAATATTAGTCTTGTTGGAATGCATTTTTCATAACGAATCCAATTGTTTTTGTTTCGTCAAAAAATTCATCACGATTCAAAAGTTATAAGCAAAACAAATTTATTTATCAATTACACAACCTCCACCTACCCATCCAATTAAAACCCACCACATCATCCCCCCACCCAGCTGGCCACACGTGAGGGTGTTGCACGTGACCAGATCATTTTCAAGGTGAAAGAAGGTGAAAGAAGAAATCTAGCATTGATTTATAATTTCCACCATGAATTCAAGGTGAAAGAAGGTCAAGAAGCTTACCAACAGGTTGGGGGTCGTCCACCTATTGCTCCTAAGCTCCCAAGGTCATTTTGCAAGCAAAGGGTGGAAGTGAATTTGAAATTCCCCTTTTTCTCTATGGATAAAGGAGCATATATGCATTTAATTTGAAAATTCAATTAGGAGAGAGAAAGTAAGAATTATCCCCTCCAATTCCTTGCCACTTGCCCCCTCTTCTTCCTTAGAGATGAGGCTATCATCATGCCTCTTATTCCTATCAATTATTCATGTTTTAAAGAAAACCAAATTAAGCACCTTAAATCATATAATAATATTCATAAGTGAGTGGATATTTCTTTTTCTTATAATAAGGTCAGTGGGTTTTTCACCTCCTTAAGATATTTTCATTGCCTTTGCACGGAAAAAGGATGTACAAACATATCTGAATTCAACCATTTTAATTTTGGTTGAAGGGCATTTCAATTAATATATTTATTTTTGCATTAAATTGAATTAGGGTTTCAATTATGCTTAAATCTTGATTATTTTAATATCAAGATTCTCTCTCCTTCAAAGTGATACAAATGAAATGCCCCTCTCATTTTATTTTCTCTACATGATGACAAGAAACATTAGGGACTCTCTAGAAGTGGTAATTTGAATATTGAACCCTAGGTTTTGGGTAAATTGCACATTACACCAAAACTAGGTTTTAATGCACAAACATTGCTTTATCAACTCTTTCTTGGTGCTCAGGCTTCCACAAGCCACACCCTTGCATCATTTCCATTCTCATGATGCCAAAATACTTGAGGAACATTTATCAAGTAACATTTGCAAGTTAACCCCTCAAATTAGGTAAATTGCACTTTAGTCCAAACTGAGCAAACATTGCTTCAACATTATTCAAACAGGACCAAATTGAAACATAAGTTCCTCTTGAGCCTTAATTAATTTTCACAAAATAAAATTAAGGATCTAATTAACTTGATTAAGCAAAACTCCCAGGTTTAGGGCATAACCCAGGTCTGGGATGTTACAAATTATAAACCCCTAATAAGGATTTTGTCCCCGAAATCCCAGATAAAGTGAAATAGATGTTATTCATTTATCATATCATAAAGTCTTATCATAACATCTCAATGTCATGTTTATGAAAAGCATAAACCCCTAACATAGGATGTCCATGCTATATATTATAGCTAAATTGATTTCACAGTTAACCATTCTAGGTGTTCAACATGTATTTTCTGATACTAGAATTCCTTACCTTGGTATCCATCACATGTGCATGAAAGAACATCACATTTTCATCTTTCTTTCATTCTGGAACATCACCTGATACACTTATCTTCCACTTAGAGCCAAGGTCCAAGACAAACTGATACTTTTCTAAGTTTTCATCACATAAACAATTTTAATTTATGCACATCAAGTGTCCTAAGACCTACTTGATTGCCATGTCCCTGAAAGAAAATAAAAAAAGGATCATATTTCTCTTATCACCCTATTATTATTCAGGGTTGTTTACTCATGAGAAGAGATCATCATCTCCTCTAAATATTACATGACCCTTCTATTGATCATGAGTTATTTACTCTTATTTCTTTCTTGGTTCCTTGTCATCAACATAGGAATCATATGGATGATTACTTGTCATCATTTCTTAATATCATTTTCACCATGAATACTAGATGTAGGTATTCAAAGCTTTAGTTCATCACTGATTATTGTTACCTTTCATCAGGTAACTATTACCTCTAGGTCTCCAGACCAGGGTATTCATTATTCTTAAACATCTTCTTTTGTTTATAACTTGATTCACAATTAAATCAAATTCCTTCATATATCAATTAGAATGTCGTAGAAATATCCATGCCACATCTCCTACTTCTTTCTTTAGATTGTTTCAAAATGATTACTTGATCAAGGTAATCAAATAGATAACAATTTGGGTATGTCATACTTACCTTGCCTTCAATAAATGAATACCTGGCTAGGGTATTCAAGGACTGAATTTAGGTAGTATGTATTTCTTTTATTTCATGTTTTTATTTCTTTATGTTTGATATACTTGTTATCTCAGATTTTCTATGAGTTCCTTCTCTGCCTCTTCCCTTTATTAATGAAGAGAGAGAAATTTTAACACATCATAAAGAATATTGAACTGAACATATATATATATATATATATATATATATATATATATATATATATATTTCCATTCTTTCATTTCTTCTCCTGACCTTAAAGGACTAACTAAAGAAGGCTTGTTAATAACTACCTTACTCATAATCAGTGGGCAAAGAGATGAAGTTGATTTAGAATGAAAATTTTATTCGACATGTAACCTTTACAGGTTATCTATTATCATGTTTGTTGAGTCACCTCATCACTTTTTATTTGGACATTGCCACCTCAGATGTTCTTTCTGTCCACATCTATAGCAAGCTCGAAGTATTTTTGGTGACTACTACATTGGTGCACTACATGGTGGTTGAGTCGGTACTATAGAGATCTTTGATTGTTTAGTACCACCAACCCACTATTCCTATGACTGTTTGGACTTCCTTTTAAGGTTTGTCTCATGTTTCTTTATGGTAGACCTTTCTATCCTCCAAATTGATTCCACAAATGTAGCAAATCTCTCTCTACTTTCTAGGGAAGATGCTGGGATGGACATCTCAGCATTCAATCCCTTCTCAAAACGTCGGATCTTTTCCTCCTCAGTGGCAGCCATCTGAGGACAAAATCGCAAAAGTTCCAAAAATTGAACCTCATATTCATTTATTGACATGGTTTCCTATCGAATCTTCTCAAACTGTGAGATCTTTTCATCTAAGTATGTCCTTGTAAAATACTTATTGATGAATTCTCAACGAAATTCCTCCCAACCAACCTCTTCATCATTCCTTTTTATTTCTTTTATAGCCCACAGTGCCCAACACTACCCTACAAAAGGTACAAAACATGTTTAACTTCGTCAGCATCTGGGATACTGAGGATCTTAAAAGCTTTTTCTAACTCAGTGAGCCAGAGATCTGCATCTGGTGGGTCAGATGTCCCAGCATATTCTCTGGCTACAACATGACGTAGTCGTTCAAAAGTCTTACCAGACCAGTATCCTTCATTAGGAGCTGGTGCCCTAGGTGCTGGTGCTGGCATCCGGTCTGCCATATACCTTAGTGTAGCCATGAGTTACCCAAAATGATCATGATGATCTGGGTTTCCTCTCCTGACTTCATCAACATGGGGAAATTCAGGCACTGGTTCCTCCCTTGCCTGATCCCTTGCACCTTTTACTGGTGTAGCAAAATTGCTCTCAGCAACATGTCCCTCATGTTCTCCAGACATCTTTGAGTTATATATCTTCTTTTGCATAAGCAGAAGGCACTATAAGACACATTGGAGTACACTTAGAACGGACTCGATACCTTAGTCCTATGTCTCTGTAGACTCAGCGAACCTAGAGCTCTGATACCACTAAATTGAAACACCCGCTATCATTAAGATGACACGTGAACAATAAAACATGCAGAAATGATCATTAACATCAGATTACTAAAAATCACTAAAAATTAAAACTTTTTTCAAAGAGATCCAATCTTAGGAAAACTCTTTCAATAAGAACCAATGTGTTACATTTACATCCTAGTTCATAAGTACATATATTGTACCATCTCTTCTCGAGGATTACAACATCAATTGCCTTGTTAAAAGCTAAACACAGACATCATAAGAACCTCGAGGCATCAAGCCGAAATCTCAAAATGATTCATTTGAAGTACTTGTTACTAACTTCTAGGACCTGAGAGTACCGAGACAACATATATGACTTCTATCTTTATACACAATATAGAGTACACTCCACCTGAGCTGTCACTGCTATCCTGGTTGTTGCTAATATCCTTCCTCTGCAAGATATTCTCAACCTCCTCCGTGCTCGTCCACCTAAAAATGTTGGTTCCCATGGGGGTGAGACAATTAAAAATTGCCCCAGCGAGAGATATAACTCTCCGCCAGAAACATCATTATAGCAGTTTAATTAATATAAAATTGAGAAGAGGATAAGCAGTTTAGATCATTCTCATATTTTAAAACATTGCAACTAGTTATGATAGAACAATAAGTCATCTATTATCTTTATAAGGAATAGGAAGAACATGTATGTCATTTATCTATCATTTTGTAATGTCAGATATAGTGGCATCTTCTCTATAGAGCTACAACGGTGGATACACTCTCTTCGCAATCGAGAGATTTCATGTTTACCTCCATCGATCTGGTATTAACAACATTATAAGATTAATGATACATACATCCCAATTTTGGGAGACTCATGATACATCCATCCCCACACACATGTACACAGATAATGAAAGAATGAGAGATTTAATGTTTAACTTCCATCAACCCTATATTAAGTCATAAGGATATTTATTATCCTAATATGCCACCCATGAATGATTATTGTTTCGATCTGTTAGACTTAGCCACTCTGCTAGACAGATATTGAATTATGTCTATCATGTAATCATACATCATCATTACAGGCATTGGTTTATTACCCACCATGTGTCATCATTACAGGCAATGTGCCTCTGCCAGTTATTAGACTTTAACGAAACCTGATTACACTGCCAGGCATTGGACTTTAACTAACCCTGATTACAGGCATTGAGCCTCTACCAGGTATTGGACTTTAACCAAACCTGATTACACCACCAGGCATTCGATGCTACCAACCCTGATTACACCACCACGCATTGAACTTTAACCAACCCTGATTACAGGCATTTAGCATCTACTAGGTATTGGACTTTAACCAAACCTGATTACACCGCCAGGCATTGGACGCTACCAACCCTGAATACACCGCCAGGCATTGGACTTTAACCAACCCTGATTACAGGAATTTAGCCTCTGCCAGGTATTAGACTTTAACCATACCTGATTACACCGCCAAGCATTGGACTTTAACCAACCCTGATTACAGGCATTGAGCCTCTACCAGGTATTGGACTTTAATCAAACCTGATTACACAGATCTTGGGATATACATCCCTATAACTCATCATTGATTATCACATCCTTCTCTAGGCTTTGGCCCCTAAGGTTAGCCTTCATAGCTTTTCACATTCTTTATTTTAATACAATTTATCCTTTTATTAGGTTTATTAAAAACATTAAATTTTCTTACAAGAACATTCATAATGATCGTGGTACCTCTCATTATGCCACAATTATTCTCGTGGCTCCTAAGTCCCATAAAACATCTGGTCACCTCTCAATAGGCAACATCTAACCATTTGTCTCACTAGGCCATTAAAACATCTTGTCACATCTCACTAGGTAACAATTAACCTCATGGCTCTCTAGGCCATAAGAAAAAATATATCTTGTCACCTCTCACTATGTAACAACTAACCTCATAGCTCACAAAGCACATTTATCATCCTGTCACCACTCATTAGGTAACAACCATTCTCATGGATTATAAAACACATTACATCTTAATGTAATGATTTATAGAACACACATCATATGTTACTCATCCAAGTATGTTGGATTAGAGATACATCAAGGAATGTCATTTTTAAAGGTTGGATGTGATATCTATGATGTATTGATGTGTCACTTTCCTCAACACTTTTAACTTACTTGAGTTTATCAACTTACATTGTATTTAGGCATGTCCGTTCTTAATACTTTCATCCACTAACCTATCACCTTTATTGTGAAGTGCATAGGTTATAAAGTACACATAAGAATTGTCCAACTATCTTCAATGATATGGACTCATCTCATGTTAAGGCATTGCTTATTATAGGTTTACATATAATCAACCGCCTCAGGTATTTTCCTTACCAGGGTATTAGACACTATTCCATTATTAGGGTTAGGGCTTCACAAACCATCACCCTTTATTAGGGTTAGGATTTCACATACCATCTCCCTTCATTAGGGTTAAGATTTCATATAGCATTACCCTTCATTAGGGTTTCACATCACGCAACCCATGTGTAGGACTTCATGCACTATAACCCCAACAATTAGGGTTTCACATAACATCAACCTATTTTAGGGTTTCACATGGCATTACCCTTAATTAGGGATTCACATGACATTACCATTAATTAGGGTTTCACATGGCATTACCGTCAATTCGGGTTTCTCATGGAATCACCCTCAACTAGGGTTTATATTCAATAACCCACAATTTAGGGTTTACTATTCATCCCTAATTAGGGTTTCATATTCCATTACCCTTAATCAGGGTTTACTATTCATCCCAATTAGGGTTTCATATTCAAATACCCTTAATTAGGGTTTACTATTCATCCCAATAAGGGTTTCATATTCAACTACCCTTAATTAGGGTTTAGTATGCATCCCAATTAGGGTTTTATATTCAACTACCCTTAATTAGGGTTTACTATTCATCCCAATTAGGGTTTTATATTCAACTACCCTTAGTTAGGGTTTACTATTCATCCCAATTAGGGTTTCATGTTCAACTACCCTTAATTAGGGTTTACTATTCATCCCAATTAGGGTTTCATATTCAACTAACCCTAATTAGGGTTTTTATACCATCACTCTTGATTAGAATTACAACATTTCCCTAAATTAGGGTTTCATTCAAAATTGCCCTGAATTAGGGTTTACTATTCACCCAAATTAGGGTTTCATTCAATTACCCATGAATTAGGGATTCACTATTAATCCAAATTAGGGTTTTGCGTTTCATTACTCTAAATTAGAGTTACCCATGTCATCACCCTTAATTAGGGTTATTCTATTACCCTAGATTAGGGTTTCACTAAGAATTTCCCTAAATCAGTGTTAGGCTTTATTAACCTTCTCGATTAGGGTTTCATAATATCCTTACTAAGTATCATACCCTAAATCACCATATGAATCATACTCACGTATGAATTCCTATCTAACATTCGCTCAACTTTATTAGGTTACGTCATTTCTTCAATCAAGTACATACAACTATGATTGACATAGTGTACTGAATTATAGTTTTTATAAGTAATTAGGGTTTGTCTCTTTAAAGATAGTAATCACCCAGGTACTTTAGGGATTCAACCTTTGTATCTAACATTTATTGACATTACTATCAATCATTGGATCAATGAAACAATCACCACCTTACTTTTCCAAGTGATTGATTCACAATTGATCACCATTCGATTTTGAAGTTTCAACATCAATTGGTTTTGAAAACTGATTGGTCTCCAAACGGTTTGGAAACCATTTAACGCTAAAAGGTTTCAATACCATTTTGGCTCAAACGGTCTCAATACCGTTTGGGCCTAATCTGTCTCAAAACCGCAAGGGTTCTTTAGATAAACTCATCAATCAATTGAGCATGATTTGCTACATTGAAACCTTCAATCGGTTGAATTGTTGAAATTCAACAATTAGTGGCCCTTGGATTTTCAATCCTTCAATCTTCACCTTTGACCATCCAAATGTTCTTGAGTTTCTTTGACCATCCAAACAGTCTTGAGGTGCTTGACCTCAAACGGTCTTGAGATCCATTACCCTTTCAGCTTTGGACTCAATTACCCAATCGATTTGAGATCAAAAACACATTCGGTTTTGAAGTGATTTATCCAATCAATCTTGGGTAAAAATACCCATTCAGTTTTGTGTATTTTACCCATTCAGTCTTGAGTGGGATTACCCATTTGGTCTTGAATGGAATTACCCATTCGTTCTTGAATGGAATTACCCATTCGGTTTTGAATGGAATAACCCATTCAGTTTTTGCAAATGAATTATCAATTCAGTTTTACAAACTGTTTTCCCACTTACTTGGTTGAGGTGTGTTCTTGTGATAATGTCATCATCATCAACATTCGAACCTTCGAAATTCCATGATGATTTTAATGGTAGTTTCATCAATTAATCAAGAGTATTGCAAGTAACTCAATTGAACTTAATGATTTGAGAAATTGAATTCAATAACAATGAATATGGGTTCAAGTTATAAAACCCGCCTCCAATTGAGCTTCAAAGCTTGGAGCTTCATGTCAAAAATGGTGGATGAAGCTTTTGCAACTCCCCCTAGGCTCATCCTCAAGCTTTTGAGTGAAAATATTGGCTAGGGTTGAAGATGGAGTGAAGAAAAGAAGAAATCAAGCATTGATTTGTAATTTCCACCATGAATTCAAGGTGAAAGAAGGTTAAGAAGCTTACCAAAAGGTTGGGGGTCATCCTCATGTTTATCCTAAGCTCCCAAGGTCGTTTTGCAAGAAAAGGGTGGAAGTGAATTCGAAATTCCCCTTTTACTCTATGGATAAAGGAGCATATATGCATTTTATTTGAAAATTCAATTTGGAGAGAGAAAGTAGGAATTATCCCCTCCAATTCCTTGCCACTTGCCCCCTATTCTTCCTTAGAGATGAAGCTATTATACTTTCCTCTTATTCCTCTTAATTATCCATGTTTTAAAGAAAAGCAAATTAAGCACCTTAAATCATATAATAATAATATCCATAAGTGAGTGGATATTTCTTTTTCTTATAATAAGGTGAGTCGGTTTTTCACCTCCTTAAGATATTTTAGTTGAATTTGCAAGGAAAAAGGACGTAAAAACATATCTGAATTTAACCATTTTAATTTTGGTTGAAGGACATTTCAATTAATACATTTATTTTTGCATTAAATTGAAATAGGGTTTCAATTATGCTTAAATCTTGATTATTTTAATATCAAGATTCTCTCTCCTTCAAAGTGATACAAATGAGACGCCCCTCTCATTTTATTTGCTCTAAATGATTCCAAGAAACATTAGGAACTCTATAGAAGTGGTAATTTGCATATTGAACCCTATTTTTTGGGTAAATTGCACATTACACCAAAACTAGGTTTTAATGTACAAACATTGCTTCATCAGCTCTTTGTTGGTGCTCAGGCTTCCACAAGCCACACCCTTGAATCATTTACATTATTATGATGCCAAGACACTTGAGGAACATTTATAAAGTAACATTTGCAAGTTAACCTCTCAAATTGGGTAAATTGCACTTTAGTCCAAACTGAACAAACATTGCTTCAACATTATTCAAACAGGACCAAAATTGAAACAAAAGTACCTCTTGAGCCTTAATTACTTTTCACAAAATAAAATTAAGGATCTAATTAACTTGATTAAGCAAAACGCCCATGTTTAGGGAATAACCCAGGTCAGGGATGTTACACAATACAATATTTATAGTACAATATGTATTGTTCAAGACGTACAATTAGGGATGAGCATCAGATCGGTTATACCGCACTTTGTCTATCCCAATCCCAAACCCACATTTTAAATTTGGTTGCGGGCAGGGTTTGGGCCCGGATAAAATAAGAAAATATTAGCCCATACCCGACCAATATAAGAATATTGGGTTTCGGGCCGGTTTCATATTTTCCCATATAATATCGAATGAGCATAACAATTTTGCTAGATATAACTTGCAAACATGAAAATTAAATTAGTATGATATATACTTTCTGATCAACCTTCAATATGTATATATATATATATATATATATATATATATATATATATATATATATATATATATATATATATATATATATATATATATATATATATATATATATATATATATATATATATATATATATATATATATATATATATATATATACAGATAGAGAGAGAGAGTCAGGCTAGAATACACTCGAGAGTATTCGGAGCAGAATACACTCAAGTAGTTTTTCATTATGGAATATTTTTTTTCAAAAATCTAATCCATTGATCTTATTAAACATCTTGTGAATAGCTCATACACAAAATTTGAGAACATTTAGACATTTATTGGTCATGTTATAAAGACTGCAAAAATTAGGCATTTCAAATTAGTTTCGCGCGTCAATTTTGTTTTCCTTGGATGAGTGACTTACACTCATCCAAATGGGCTCAAAATTTATTTGTAGCCTAGTTATAGTATGACAGTGAAGATCAATGGTTTACATTTTGCAAAAAAATAGTCTTGATATGAAAACGTACTTGAGTGTATTCGTGTGATCTATACACTCGAATGTATTCTAGCGGAGAGAGAGAGAGTGAGAGTGACATGCTAGTGTTCACTCGAGTGTACTAGAGGCACCGTACACCTCAGTCATTTTTAAAGATGCAATAACTTTTTGAAAATTCTAAACTGTTAATATTTTTAAATATCTTAAGAATATACTATAAAATAAATTTTAGCTCATTCGGACACTTATAGGTCGTGCATCTAAAGGAGGCAAAAATCATGCATTTCAAATTAGTTTAGTGTGTCGATTTTGTTGTCCTTAGATGAGTTACTTACACTCATCCAAATGAGCTCAAATTTTGCATGTGGGCTATTATTATTGTATCCGTGAAGAGAAATGGATTAAATTTTGAAAACATATGGTCTAGATAGGCAAACATCATTGGGCTGTACATCGTGACATGTACACTCGAGTGTATTCTAGGGTTACTCTCTCTCTCTCTATCTCTCTCTCTCTCTCTCTCTCTATATATATATATATATATATATATATATATATATATATATAAATATATATATATATATATATATAGAGAGAGAGAGAGAGAGAGAAAGAGAGAGAGTTAGTCTAGTGTATACTCTAGTGTACTCGAGGCACCATACACGTCAGTCATTTTTAAAGATGCAGTAATTTTTAAAAAAATCTAAACCATTGATCTTATTAAATACCTTAAGAACATATTATATAATAAATTTTAGCTCATTTGGACACTTATAGGTCGTGCATCTAAAGGAGGCAAAAATAATGCATTTCAAAATAGTTTTGTGCGTTTATTTTGTTGTCCTTAGATGAGTGACTTACACTCATCCAAATCAGCTCAAATTTTTTATGCGACCTATTATTATTGTAACCATGAAGATCAATGGATTATATTTTAGAAAAATATGGTCTAGACAGGAAAACACCATTGGGGTGTACATCGTGATCTGTACACTCGAGTGTGTTCTAGCCTGAAGAAACGAAATAGATATTGAAAGAGCAACACATCATTTTCTCATTCATGTGAATGTGTTAGTATTAAAAATAAGTGGAATCTATAATGTTGTGGCTTTTTGCTTCCTCATCCTATATGAATATACAATGAAATGAGTGTTGGAAGGGAAAAAGATCATTTGTCTCCTATTAGTTGGCACATGTGCAAAAAAAAGAGCATAATCTACTATGCACTGAGCTAGTTGCTTCTTTAATATTCTTTAATAAGCGAATGACATGACTTTTCTGAGTATTATATGCATTATAGATCAAAGTATTGATGACATATTCTATTTGGTTGTTAAAATATACAAAGTTAAACAACAAAAGGTTTCGTTTGAATGACATAGTGACATCAAACAAGAAATTTGTATGTTTTTCTTTCATGACAAACATAGATGTATATGTATACAATGTACATAAAATCTAATCTGGGTATTCGGGTTTCTGGGCCCAAGTTTACCTTAGCCCGTACCCAGCCCAAATAAAATATGAGTTTAAATTTTAGACCTGGTCCAACTATATTTTAAATTAGATTTAGGTCTGGACCGGATTATGTGGGTTGGGTCGTGGGTCGGATCGGGTCGGACCGACCTGATGCTCATCCCTACGTACAATACTACATCCATGTATTATATGTACCGTCCTGCTAGTCCATGAAAAATTTAATTATAGAAGCTAGATCATTTTTTTAATCTTTGAATGAAGCTCACTCTCCCATTTAGGTGATTGTTCTTAATGATCGGAGGTTGTCTTAGCTATCCCGTACCAACATAAATTACAAGACTTATAATACAATACAAGACGTTCAATACTAGCATCCATAGGTTACATGTATTCATCATGCTAGTCTATGAACAATTTTGTTGTAAAAGTTAAATCATTTGTTAATAATCCATTTACTTAGAAACAGTTGATGAAGTATGTTGCATTTGAAAAAATATATTTTTTAATACATTAACAAAACACAAAATATGATTGTTAAATACTACAAAAATTTGAATACATCATCCACTAAATTATAAATTATTGTTAGACAAAAAAAAAGTATAGTCCTTACAGAAGTATTATAAATTATTAACCATATCTAGAGTCATTATTTTTGGAGCACGTAGTGTGCAAGTTATGAGGGAAAGCACATTCTGTGCAAGATTTTAAAGAAAGACAAATGTATATTTTTATACACATCTTGGGGCATAAAATTCATACTATGCAGGTGGAAACAACCCAGGTTACCTTGGCATAATATAAGGGAGACTAGGGACTATGCTCCTTTGGAAGGGGTCCTAACTTCTAGAATGGATCTCAACTTCTATTTCCTCCGACACGATTGGCCAGATCGTTTAAAAATAGAGCGGAATGGCTAAGCTTTGGTACTGAATGTCAGTGATAGAGAGGACTCAATGGAGGAAGATGCGATCGGAGGTACTGTACTAGCAAGGAATTTTGGAATGGTTCGGAGGATAGAAGAGTTACTAGAGAGACCCAAAATTAGGTGAAATCTAGGGGGAGAGAAATTTAGGACTTTTTAGCTTCTATGCCGAATTAATTTGTATGTGTAGAAAACAACTGGGGAAGATTTATCGTTGACTCCCAATGTGTCGGGTGGGAACCTAACTATGTGTAGTGTAACTCTTTCTCATATGTGCTGACACTAATCTCAATCATCCATTTCTAAAAATCTCCCTACAGATCAGTGTGCATAGTGAAACGCTTGGGGATTTGAGAATGAATGGTTGAGATTCATGTCAGTACATCCTGAGAAAAGGGTTGTCAGCACAACATTCAGGTTGCTCCCTCTAACTCCATTTGCTTTAGCATCTCTCCTCTAATCAAATCTAGAATTTCCAAAAAGAAAAGAGAGAAGTACAAAAAAGTAGAAGTAGGAAAAAACGGAAGAAAGTGGAAAAAAAGATGAGGGAAGTAGAAATGAGAGACAAATGTGTACTTAGAATAATTAGTTAGAACTATGCTAATAACAATATATTGGAAGTAAAAAATATGAGAGAAAATTATATTATGTATGTTTATGCATCATTATGATACTGTACAAATAAAAAGAGGAAGGAAGTATTTTTTTTTATTGTTTGTGAATCAGTATAAAAAATTACAATTGCTACAATACATGTGATATTACCACCACTACAGGGGGCAAGTAGAAAAGTAACAACGAATTACTTTATGGTATTGTTTGTGTGTCACTATTAAAAGAAAGCAAATCAGTACAATACATGTACCATTAGTAGTGTGCTAACATGTAGAGAAGACTAAAAAGAAATAATGAAATATTTTTTGGTATTATTTGTGATAAAAAATATATAAATATTCACAAGACATGTTTATCATCATCATGCTCATAAAAAGAGCATGAATTAGTAAAAATATCAAAAACTTTTTTTGGTATAATTTTTAGATCAATATTGAAATATAAAAATAAGTGCAATACAAGTATTGTTATACAGTGCTAATAAAATGAGGAGGGAAGTAGAAGAAAGAAATAGGACATGAATAATTATTGAAATTTATATACAAATAAATAAATAATTCATTTATATTTTTCTCTTTCTTTGACTCTTTCTAATTTGCCTCTCTCTTTTTCTACCTCCCTGTGTATTTATCCCTCATCTCCGTACCTCCCATGTTGTTTATCTTTTTTTTTAAAGGAGTTAACCTTTTATTAATGAACCACTCAAAAGAGTGATGATCAATACTTTACAATGTCAACAATGGTAATTTGGATGTACCACATTTCATTATTTACATGTAATTAAAAAAAGATATGTATCCTCAGAGTGTAGAAACAATATAATTATTCCTACACATCACACAATAGATTAATCATCAATTTGGACTTCTTAAATGCCTCATGTTTCAACATATGATATGGATTCATTACTTTTTCTTGTCTGACTATGAGTCATATACAATGAGGTTTTCATCTTTCCAACCACATTCGGCATATACCTCCCCATCTTACCCAAATGATGTCAAAGATGTACTGTTTGGGGTGGTGAAAGGACATGTTGTGGTTCATGATATAACGGATGGTCACAAATAGTATTAGAAACATATCAAAACTAGTAGTATGGAATATTACTTCATCACCTTTTGGATCAAGAATTGTATGTGCCAATTGCTTATGGAAGAAGGCTCATCTTTTGTATGACTAGCTTCTTTAGCGATTCCTATAGTAACTTCATGGATTGAATTTGTTGTTGAATTCTATTTTCATTTATGCGTCCATATCTTCTCAATGGGAGGGTTAATTTCACCCTATGTGTATCAACTTGATTCTTTGTTTCTTCCTCTTCCATCAAGTCTTCTTCATGTTGAAGAGTAGAAAACCTAGTAACCTTAGAAATATATTTAGGTTGGGAGGACGATGATGTTTTCTCATTTTGTTGTTGTCTTCTTGTATGAATGCTTTTGTCATAATACACTTTCCAACATTCATGTTCTTGGTTCTAGGACACATCATCATGATTACACGCTTCTTTTCGGGTATCATCTATCAAAGGAACTTCAATTTTGTTGCAGTTCTTCTCATCATGCCCCATGATTCCACATAGATGACATAATGCAGGAAGAGCTTCATACTCGATTTTGTAATATGCCCCATTATGAACGTTGATTGTACTGGCTTGGATGAAGCTAGCTAATCGCAATTCTAGCAAACTGTCTTTGTGTACATTGTAGAGTGTGCTTATCCACCTACAGTAGCTTTCCTAAAGAAACGTTGATCTTGTCGAAGATGACTTTGTTGTATATATGGAGATGAAGACCAATGATGCATGTAGAAGTTACTACCATGGGTGGTATACTAGGAGTGGAAGAAAATTTATGCCCATTGACTTAACATGATATCGACCATGGTCCGTTGGTGAGGGAATTCAAGCAGTCTTGTTCACATGTAAATTGAATAGCATAGTGGTTGAGACTGAGTTTAAAAACCTTCCACCGTGAAATTGTCTACAACAAAGATTTTATTATGTCACACAGAGTCATTATCGAATAGACTTTCCTATCAACTTCACAACAACTATATGCTAGGATGGTTTGAGAAGGATAAAATATTCCTTCGGGGGAATGGAGAGTTCATTGAAGCCCCATTCATTGGTAATTGAAATGCCATCTAGATTTAGATTTGTCTGAGTATCGTCATACACAAAATCTGGACCAAGAACAATTAATGATCCAACAAAAAGGTCTTTAAAACTAACTTTGGTGGATGTAACTGTCGATATACCTTCATTCACATTCACCTTACTAGGATTTATAGAGGTCTTCATCGACGTCGAGGGACCCAATCTTCATCTTGTTCCAAAGAGGAACGGGCTGAATCATGCATAAGCATGTTTTCACGCATGAATATACACCTTTTCCATGCTTAAAAGTGTGTAAATCTATAATGACCACACATACGAAAAGTGTGGAAAAATGGAGTGTATAAAACTATCCATGCTAAATTATTAACATTTTTTTTTGTGACAAACAATCATCCATAGTTTTATGTGTGAATATTTTATTACTTTACTTCTACTAGTTTAATTTGCGCCAAAAAGCTATCCACTCTAAATAGCATGAAAAAATGATAAAATGCACATTTGAATCCACGAGTTAAAATTACATGTGCTCTTCATATCAATAAAATAAGATTACTATGTCGTAACTTCTTTTTCTCAGGTACAATTATACACATTTAACCTTTCATTATCTTCATCACATAGAAGGATTGATCGTGCTTCCTGAATATGATTGTTTATTGGCACATAAATTTGTAAGATGCCAAAGAAAGATACCACAGTAAACCTAAATATCAATATTTTTGTTTGATATGAAATATGGTTTGCACGGGGAGGACACTGACCTTGACCCCTATATAAAAAAATACAATAGATGATGAAACAACTATGTTTGCAGTCTAGACATAACTAATATTTTGATAGAGGATGAAATGGCACACTCCATGACGTCATCTCAATGTCAATAGGATCGTCACTAATATTATTGTCTCAATTTTCAAATTTGGTTTTCTTTTAACGAACAAAATGAGAAGAGTTGAAGGCATTTGAATACACACAATAACAAAAAATTAGAAACAAACATGATAGCAACACTATAACATCAAAATCATCATGTTTCATCAATCTTATGATGAAAACAAAGTGAGGAACTAGAACCATATTAAAGCCACGTACTAGTGTATTGGTAGGTGTGCTGTTGTTGTTGTTATTGAAAATCAATACAATGGTGTACTATAACTACAAATATTTTAATGAACAGGTAACCACACAAAATTTATGGTATGAAATTAAAGAAAAGGTATGTGTGTACATGTTGGTGTTGTTGAGGTAGGAAGAAGTAATTGGTTTTAGGAATGAGCAATCCTACTCTTAGAACAAAATTAATATATGGGATAGCAAAGGAATAAATTGAAGTATGTTATTATGACACTAAGAGCAAAATCAATTACTAGGAGTAGGCAGTAGTAGTATCACATGGAGTAGGATATGACAATTGATATTCATACTTGAGTTAGTAGTCTCTCACCGCCCAACCCATCTAGAAATTACTTCTCATTAGCTTTTAACCTTGCCCATTCATCTTCGTCGTTGTCGTCATCATAAATATCATCATATAAACTTCAATTTCAACCATAGATCTCAATTCTGACCATAGACCTCAATTCCAACCATGTTGAGGTCTGCTATACAGATCCTTCTTTTCCAATCATCTCTTCTTTTAATCTTACTCTTTGAAGAATCAAAATTATCCCAAAATTAGATGAGGAAAACAACAATTTGATACTAATCATGCTTTGCTAAGTTTAATAAGAACTAAGAAAAGGGAATTTAGTGGATAATAAGTAATGTGAGGTAGTAACAAGGTTGTTAACTATCTTATCTTAGTCTCCCCTCAATTTTTTGATGAAAATATTACCAAGTTCATTCAACAAGCAGACTATCAATAGAATTGATTATTTCAAATGCAACTAGAAGTTTGCTAATAGTTATATACTATCATAACAACAAAAACAAATTCACCACAACCATCAAATTGACATTGTACCCCAAATGACTGCTTCAACGTCCACAACAATGAGAGTAATAATTACAAGTTTATCGGATGAACATTTTATAAAAGGCTAAACTCATAAACTTCTAAAATTCCTCCCATTGTACAAAATAATGAACAACACTACTTGGGATCTCTCCTCATTGCACCCTCTCTAGTAGGATGAATTGGGAGTGCATGTTACAAAATTCTTTGGCTAAGAAGGGAATTGTAACAAACTGAAATCTGGATATATTATCAATTTGGTCATTTTTCTCATACTTTTCCTATCTTTTCTATTCATTTTGTCCTTGACGTTCAATTTGTGGAATCATTAGTGGTTTGGGGTGAATTTGATCATCATTTATACCAATAAAAGGGTTTACCCATTAATACATCAGTGAAAGATTACTTATGGGTCTAATATGTAAATTTTGTTTACGCATTAATACATCAGTGAAAGATTACTTATGGGTCTAATATGCAAATCTACAACCTATGTGACATATCAATAAAATGAACTCGTTCTAGAACATTCCTTAGACTTTTGGTGCAAGGAAGAAAAAAATGAATGAATAATGATGCTTTGAACATGTTAATGTGATATTGAATTTTAATAAGATAAATAGTGGTAATATTGGATAATGGGCTAAAAATCATAAAAGGAAGAATAATTACTTAAAGATAACATGAGATTCATTTTCCTTGAGTTTGGTTTTTCTTGGAGGCCAGGTTTAATAATTTTAGGATTATAATAATGATATCTATTTTATTTTAAAAAGAAAAGGTGATTTTCCTCCAAAATATCAAATAAAATATATAAGTGGCAAATAATCTAAGATTTGTAATCTACACATTACAAATATCCTTTGGGTCAATTTTCATCTAAATTGGATAATTTTTTATATACATGTGTAGATTGGGGGACAGAGTGTGTAAAAATACAAAATATTAAATAATATATTAATAATACCAACATATAAAATTTATGCTCAATTCGTGCTCCATATACTTAACTTTACTTGAGGATGAAGTTTCACATTAATTTGGTGTTTCTAGAAGTCTCTAATGTATAAAGCAAGAGAAAATATGATTTACTTTAAAATAATTAAATAAAATATTTAAAATCTTCAAAAGTGAAAACTGAGGCCATATTTGGATTTCTCATTTCCAAAATAGGCTAGGTGCCAAATTTGATTAATTTTGGGGTTCATTTGCACAATCAATTGAGGAAAGAGACAATATTAAATAATTGGATTTACACTTTATTCAGATTTGTATTTGGAAATGACATTAAATGTCACGTGGCTAGTGCATGCATGCTTCAATCTAGGCTATCTATTCTTGATCTAACGGTAGCCAAGTTATCTTATAGTTCGATCCTGAAAAGGAAACATAAGTGATATATCTGTGATTTTCAAATCTCTTTTTCTCACTTGATCTCCACGAAATTGCACGATTTCCGCACCCCTTGGTTTCTTTTTGGATTTTGCATCCATAGATCCAATATACATGCCGTTCTATTGAGTTTTTAGAAAATGCCCAAAATTCAGGCATTAAACCTCATGACATCTTCCCTTATCTTGGCTCATTGCTTTCCCATCTATATGTAACCCCATCCGAGTCTTCATTTCCCTTCCCTTAGATCTCCCCTCGTGCTAATTTCTCACATGATCATGTGTTTAGTTGTTAGTGATCGAGTTTGGATCTAGGGTTTCTAGTAAGATATTCTTCCTCTCCTCTCCTCCTTTGATCAATTCCTCAGGGATGTAAGTTCGTCAACCCTTCTTCTTTTTTCCCCTATTCTCGATTTTTAAAATTATCGAATTGATTGGTTTTGTGCAAAATTAGGTCTTGGTTGTAGCTTACAAATTCCAGCCATGGCGTCAGGCCGAGGGAGGTGAATCCCCCTTGGTCAATTACTACTTTGCCCCTCCTCTTCTCTTCTATTCCTTCGTTTCTCACTCAGGGTTAGGCTGGTCCTTTGGTTTTGTTTTTGATCACCTTCCATGAGGATGACGGGGCGCGGGCAACTAACTTAGTCATGTGCTATTGGTCCAAGTCACATGGTGCGCTTCTCTCCCTCTCTGTCTTCCTCTCTCTCGCTTGTGATGCTGATGTGTCATGGTCTGGTTAGTCAGGGTTATAATTATCATATCTTTTGATATGTTAGTCCAAAAACTGAAAATAAATATATTTTGGAATCAAGAAATTAAGATCTATCAAATAAAAATACTTGCAAGGTTTGATTTTGAGTTTTATCAAAATGTGATTTCGATAAAATGATTTTAATGAATAAAATTCACCTAAAATGCATTTTAATCAGCATAACTACAAAATTGACAAAAATATATGTTTTCTTAATCATGAGAACCTAATAAGATCAATTGTGATATTTTCAGAGTTTGAATCAAAGTTTTGTGCCAAAAGTCCAAAATTAAGGTTTTCTATACATTAATGTATATGATATACACTATACATGATTATACATTGAAAATAGGAAACGTGGACCTTGGACTTAGCTAAAGTGGTGAAAGTGAATAATTGAAATCAATAGGAGAGGTATGTGTAAGACTTACCCTTAAATTTGGGATATTTATGAATCAATCCTATTTTCCATAGTGTGGCAAGAAATGAATCCTATTTCCTTTATTATTGTTTTCTCTAGTTCTAATCGCCTCAAAATAAGATTTGATATATTATTTTTTGGGTCTTAAAAACCCACTTCCATGTTGTAACTAGTTGATGATATTTCTTGCCACTTTCTATTCCTTGAGAATGATTGTTTATTTAACTAATTAGCTATAATAATGGTACTTATGTACAACCACCCATAGTTAGGGCATGCATTTTTGCCCTAGAGAATGTGCCTACTCCCCCTGGTTAATGTGTTATTTCTCCCCAATATAAAATATTTGACAGGTGATTGGGAATGTGATTACTCTCCCCTAATCTATAGGTTGGGGTTTGGTAGGTGCCTCAACCCTATTTAGTTAGCCTAGTCCACTATTAGTCACTCATGTAATTTCATATTATTATTTGTTTATGGAAATAATCTTTTGTTATATGCCTCATTTTATTGGCCTTCTCATCTTATGATGAATCCATATATTTATGTTTCAATGTTATTCTTATATTTTGTACTTGTTCATAATTTTGACAAATACCTTGTTTCTCTCTCTTGATGGGTGACCTTCCAATCACCCAGGTGTAGGACAAGGTGCTAAATAGAACAAGGAAAATACAACTTTTTCCATGGACCTAGCTCATGGAGATGTTGCTTTAGAGAAAAGACTTGAAGTAATTTATACTTCCCTCTATCTTAGATCCTTTTGATGTATCTTACATGTAAACCCTTAATGGGAGATATGATGGAATTTTGTAATCTTTTGTAAAATTAATTATAGTCATATTTTATATTCCACTACAAAACTTTGGTTTTTTTATATTATTATTTAAAATTTGAAAATTTAACACCTATTCCATCATACCCTTTTGAGTGTGTTTGGAATGGATGTTTTATTTTTCAAACATTAGTAAAGGGGTAATCTCACGCCTTATAGGAATGCAAGAAACATTTAATAGTTTATCTAATGTGTGTCATCAATAGACATAAACACCTTAGTTACATTTACATCAACAAGAGTCATACCCAATTTTATGATGATTGATTGGGTACTTTTTCAGAAATTTTTCAAAAAGTAAGCTTGCAATGTTATCTTTGTATTACTTATTATTTCCTTCATGACATAAAAAAATGTCTGGAGTTAGTCTATGTGGTAGAGGTGGTGTCACTCTATAAAATAGAGCAACGTGAGAGATAAGAGGAGGCACATCAGGTCTGTTAGGATGAGGGGGATCCAGATCCTTGCTGGTGATCTATGAACTCTGGATAGTACAACACAATCTAAGAAAGGACAAGGATAAATAGTCAGGAATAAAGTCCCTAGCCAAATTCATTCAATTCCCTAAGGTTTATCCTTGACTACAAATTGTTCATGCCCTGACTACACCTTTCCCACCTAACTTGACAATTCATATTCTTGTGCTACACCCTAACTCTTTCTTATCCTAGAAACACAGTTTCTTTCCCATCCCACAACATACCCCCACCATCCTAATACCCTCAATTCTTCTAGTCTCCTGTGTGATATGTTCTTGTCGTGCTACAACTTTTTACTCAGATCATTCGTGAGAGGCATGGCTTCCCTGCTATTTCTACCTACCATCTCTACTATATCAGACTCCTCCCCTCCGACCTACCATCCTTTTCTACTATTGATGATTATTTCTTCTAGGTGTTCTACCACTCGATCTTCCCCTAAACTCTCATAGGTATGGAGTCCTCTCATAGAAAAGGAGGGCATTATCACATCCTTGAGTAATACCATCAATGATGAACTGATCTCCTAGACAATCATCATTGTTGGATTCAAGGAGTCCACCAAATGACGCAAATAAAAGGTACATCTTAAATCACACATGCGGTGTTTCATTGATATCTTTATAGACACATTGAGATAATAATATAGGCTATTAGATAATGACTGAAATTGTTATCTTTATCTGTCAGATGAAAAGGTGTTTCTTTTTATATGTTGGATGTGGCTACAGAAATGAGCATCTTTCCTCTAGTTGTTGTCATTAATCTACAAAATATAAGAAGAAAGATGGTACTAACAAAAACGAGCATGTTTCCTCTGACTTTCATGAGTTCTACAATGGCATATATTTTTTCATCCTTCTCAATTGTGTGAATCTATGTTGCTAACTGGTTTTACTCATATATCTATATATTATCTAATATTTGTGTCGTTGAATGCACTTTACTATTTTTCTTGACTGCAATCATTTTGTTTAATTAATTACTCCATCAACATTAGCAACCATGATAGTTTACACATTTATTTAGTAGTTATTACTAATGCAAATTTATTGTCAATGTGTTATTTCTTTTTATTTTTATTGTTTCTAAAAGAAGTTTTTATAAATTATTTTCTAATGCAGGATGTTCAGAATGCTCCACAAAGTAAAATTATTGATGCAAATACTAAAAGGGTTGATGTATATATTAAAGAAAGTCTTATGGTGGATGATGTAAATGTAATGCTAGAAATAATGCACGAAGTAGACTAGTGCCAGATTCAAGTTCATTTGTATTTGAGTAACGATTACACAATATCACATGGCACGTAATTCACATGAACCTTATATGAAGGTTATTTTAGAGGATATGATTTATTTTTTTATAAAAACATGATGCCCAAATCATGTATTTCTTATGTAACCAAAAATTTAAAAAATTTAATGAAATATCTTCATGTATGAAACTTGAATTTTTCTCATGTATTGGATAATTAATAACATATCATGATTACCATTTATAATGTTATATAATCAAACATGATTGTTTATAAAATGCAATATCATTCATTCCTACTAGAAAAAGATGTGTCTTTGATACAAGCTTTAACCAGCGATATGGAATCCTAATTTTAGTTGATGCTAAAGGCCTCTGTCCCTATTGGTTAGGGATAGGACCTGAGAAATCACTATTGGTCAGCAAGCTTTGCCAAGGGTATGTTGTCCAGGTTAGGGGTTCACATGTATTGGTCAAGGATTTGGCCTTCAGGTTTAGCACATTCTGTAGTAGTGGGACTCTGGCTAATGGCACACAATCGTGATCACTCAATCAGTTATTAACAGCTTAAAACCATTCACAAGGTAACATCTTAAAAAAAATGATAACTTCATATTACATCATCCATTTTGGTGTACATATTATCAATAAAAGGATTTTGAGTGTTCTACATCATAAAATTACCGCAAATAGATGATTATGATGTTTGTTGTTTAATATATATTTTATATTCAGATCTATATGATTTTTTTATTTCCTGTATTCAAAATAATAAATGGGTTTCAAAATTTATGAAAATTTTACCTAAGGTGTATTTTGATGTGTTTAATGTGACTTTCAAGTTTGATCTATCTGATTTGAAGCGTTACCTATGTTTTTGAAGTGAACCGTAATAAACATATTTTGAGTATTTCACCCATTGATTGGCAATCAAGCGATCTGATAATTTTAGATAACCCCTAATATACAATGTTCTTAACGTTTCTAAAAGTTTTTCCTAATTATCATGTATAATTGTATTGGTATTTAGTTTTTGGGCCTAAATGGTCATAACGTAAGATAACTGATGATTATTTGTGGAAAAATATGTGATCTATATGAATTATTAGCATTCAATGTGATTTTAAGTGTATTTTTCGTATGATTCACTTGTTAGTCAGTAGTCATAATATGTGCAAGTATATTTGATATTTTCTTCAAATTAATTATGCATATAGTCATGTATGACAACATGATATTATTTATTTAGTTCATATGGGTTTATCAACATATAGTCCCTATATCTATTACGAGATTCTGACTTTTAGTTTAAAGTTCAAAATTAAGAGTAGTTTTAATTAGAGTTAGTTTCCGTTAAATATGAATCCTAATTTAGTTTAGGGGAATGAGATGATGAGTTATGAGGTTTAGAAATCAAAAATAGAAAATAAACATAGACTAATAGAACTATGATGATGTCCAAGTGACTAGGTTATGGAACAAAGAATTAGGAACACATAAAAAAAATCATCAATATCAAGGGTAAGTGTTTCATGCCCATTGAATTTTATTATTATTATGCTTCATCCTACATATTCCTATAAAGTTACTTAGAGACTAAGTTACTTTCAAACATTCAATTATTAATATTTAGCTCATATTCCATAATGCTTTACTAATTAGACTTTGCTCAAATGAAGTTATGTTATGAGGATATTAGATTATACAATATGGTATTTAAAGCTACTTTCACATACTTATATCTATTTATTCAGTTCAGTTTATTTTTGAAGCCTTTAGAAACAAATATCATATATATGATATTAGCATTTAGTTAAGTCATCCATTAAATTAGAATTTTAGATTCATATTTATTCAGACAACAAGAATCAATATTTTGGGTTTTAGATTTAGATACTCATTATGAGTAGACATAAATTAGATCCACATACCTAATAAGAGTTTTTGATCTAGTCGTAGTTATTTAGTATTTAAGATGTAGATTCAGAGTTCTGATTTAGATTTACTTAAAATTTATGAGTAAAGATTTAGAGTAAGAACATAGTTTAGTTGAAAAAGATTTCTATTCCTAATAGAATAATTTCAATGCATAAGTTAAGTAAGATAAAATTTGGAGATTTTAAGATTAGATTCAGATTTAGATTTACATTCAGAGTTCATTACATATTAGTTATCAACACTCAATTTCAGTATTAGATAAGTCAGATTCAGAATTCAATACTTTTTTTTTGGTCCCGCAGAATTCAATACTTTTAGATTTAAGATAATTAAGTCAGAACCTTCACATAAGACATTATATGGCAAGTCCTCATTGAGCTAGTTCATGGACGATTCAGAGGCATTTGTTGCCAATTTGGAGGAGTGTCGACTCTAATTTAGAGCTACTTCTTTACCCACTTAGGGCATACTCACGCCAATTCAGAGACATCTCGGTTTCATTCAGAGGCATGTAGTGCTGATTTAGAGGTACTTCAGTACCCATTTATAGGTGTAGACGCACCAATTCAGGAGGTCTTGTTGTATAATGTTAGCCAAAAATTAGATAAAAGACATAAATAAAAGACACATTGATTCAATTTAAGTTTATATTTTTCAAGTCTTAGTTCAACCTTCAATTCTATTCTATTCATGTTATCTTATTACAAATTCAATGCCACTCACTCTAATAGTATTTTTCCTATTTGTACATGGTAGGGGAAGAGATGTACATGGGTACATAACATCGAGAGACAGTCAGACAAGATAATGTAGCAAAGATTTTAGGATGTTTTCTTGGTGGGATTCCATCTACATGGTCCCATATATTAGATGATATTTGTATAAAGTAGTATGGTAGTATTAAGTTTGTTTTGTATATGATGATGTTACCAAGTTTCTTTTCTAAGAATTTATGAGAATGCATATTTACATAGTCTGTAATGGTTCTTTTCTATCATTATTGTAATGCATATCATGTTAGTAACACGCCCTTGTTGAAAGAAAAAAAAAGCTTCCGCTCATGTGATAGGAAAATCCGGGTGCTACAATTCTTTTAACCTTGATGACCTTATAGGGTCATGTTATTCATAATACTTTGATGTGACTAGAAATGTGGCTTACAAACCATTCCTTGATATGTTTGATTCTGTTGATTAGGTGTTTATATCTTCTAAAGTTATCACTTCAAAATTTCTTCATATCTCCATTAATTTGTTTTCTACCTTGATTAATGTATACATAAGAAAATGAACTTGACTATTAGTGAAAATTATAAGCTTTTGGACCTTGAGTTCATAGATATGTTCTCCCTTGTTGTTAGAGAAAATAAGGAAATGGGTATATCTTGTATCAACTTAGAGTTTTGAGAGGATACTTGGAGCCATATATTAGTGAATATATGGAAATGCTTTGGGTCATTATATCCTATTCTTTTTAAACATGTTTTGGATTCTCTAGAAGATGAAAACCCCTTAGAAATGTATGAGAAATGAAATGATAATTTGAATTTGTCAACAAGGTTTTTACCCTAAGTTTGTCACCATGACCTGAGTACCTAGGGCCAAACTTGAGATTGGTGGATCGACTTTTCAACATATATCAATAGTAGACTAGCCAACAATATCCCTTCCTTTTATCTTACCTCACTTTGACCCAAGGTTGTAAGGAGTGATATAGGTAATCTAGATAACCTTAGATCGTATACGTATTTCTAAGATGGCTTACTAGAACCTATATAGTGAATTGAGTGGTATGCATAAATCGTCCCAACACACATAAGATTCAACCATATAGAATATCTGTATAGGTTTAGTTAGCACTAAACGTGGATGTTCTCTTAAAATGTTAAATATATTAATGGGATTGAGGTGTATATATGGTCTAAAATCCTTGCAGGTTGTCAAGGTACTAGAATATTTGTGTATACCTGATTGATTAATTTTCTCCATGTCTATATTTATTTATCTGGTAAGTAATAGATGTTTTAAACGTTACATTATATTGTTGGGACTTGGGGTCTCACCCATGAAATTCCATACCTTTTTAGGAGAGTGAGCAGACTATCCTAGAAGTGGTGGAGAAGATCAATATAGAGGAAGACGGTCTTAATTTCTAAATTGGGTGATAATTTTGTGAGGCATCTTGGAGGTAGGTGACATTTATGAGACCTCATCCAGACATTAAGAATATAGAGATAGAGTTCAAGCTTTGTTCTTATACACTCAATTGGGGTTTAAATGTTTTGTGTCATCCTTTCCCCACCTTGTTTTTGCTGTGTACACACCCTTTATAGCCATAGTAATACGAGTTGTTGGATTCTGTATGCATGTTCAATCTCAACACGACATATGTATAGGCTTAGACTGTTACATTTTCTTGAGATTTTGTAAATGTCAAGTGTGGTCCTGTTAATAAAACTAAGAGTTTTAATCTAATAAAAACTTGTAATATGCCATTATAAACTCTTGTATGGACCTTGTGGTTATGTTATTGTCATCTATGGTGTTCGGTAAAAATTTAGCTCTAAGATTTATATGTGGATTATTTGATAAATGATGTTTACAATTTTAATTATGATTTTATTTTGAGTAATCTCACTCTTGTGGCAATGGGTAATCACAGTAATTGTGATCAAGATAGAAAATCACAAATTCCACTAGCCTTCTACGACTAAAAGTTATGAAAATGCAAATTCATTCCTAATAATTTGAAGAAGGACAATATGAGATGGTGCTAGTACATGTGTTATTCCAAATGCCCTTTTTTTACTGTATTAAGCAATTTTAGAAGGCATTTAATGTTAGATTTAGTCTCAAGTAGTTGGATATGTCCTAAATCTCTCAAACTATCCACTTTGGTCAAAAGTTTATACCTAATTAAGTCTCATAGAGATGATCCACTCAATTTAGTTAAGCCTTATTTCTATAAGTAGTTCACTCTAGACTTGCTAACCTAAACAATACGACAAATCATTCAAAATCCTCATATTGAAATAAGCACCCTTAGTAAGTCATATTGTGATAAGCATATTCTCAAAGTCTTGTTGAGGTAAGAAACTTTTGACTACTTGTATTAGTTATATTTCTTCCACGAATACAATTGTACCAAATCACAAACAATATCCAATATCATCAATTTTGACACATATCTAATGAAAAGTACCACTCAATCAGTCGTAAGACTTCACCCCTCATAGTGGATGGGCTCACCAATCATGATTTTCACTTTGTCTTTGAGGTAAAACTCTTTCACACAATTTTAGTGAATCTAAATTTGGTTGTTGAAGAAATTTTTTTAAATGTAAACTAAGTGATACAAATTATCTCAAGATATGAAAACATATTCAAAATTAGAAGTCATTTAATGATAAGTTGTGGTTCTAACTGTAGTTACTAAAATATATCCATAATGCACTAAATGTTGCATTTACGTGAGAGAAAACAATATGAACATCTCAAGTCCGCATGTCCTATCCCAAAGGACATAATGACACAATAAGATGATTTTATACAGTTTTCAATAAATTCAAATGTGTATGAGACTTCTGATAGTAATTTTAAATAGTTGAATAAAGTAAACAACATCAAAACACAGTGTAGCTAAAAAAGGTGTGAGATGTAACATTTTAACCAATATCAGGAGGAAAATGTAAATAAAAATTCATATGTTAATTTATAAAGTCACCATGTGTAGAGTACACTACACCTTTGTTTATCTTTGTACATATGTATACATGATAAAATAGTTGTTTAAAATTAAAATAAAACAACATGTAACAATACTATTATAGAGATTTAGGCTACTCAATATTTACATAGGACTAGCAGTAGATTCTAAAGTAAAAGAATACCATGGAAAAAAAAAGTAAGAATGTTAAAATATTTCTGAACCCATATGCAGTCCAGACTCGACTTGAAAACCAGACTATTAGAGAACACGTTGATTTCAATATATTCTAGTTAAAAAATTATATCAAGTTGAGTTCTTAATTTTAAAGAATCTTAAATTTCAATTTTGACCGAGACCCAATCTTGTTCTTTATTTTTATTTGACCAGAATCTGGATCACAAAGATGGTATGTATACAAATAAAGAAAATATATTTGTTTTAAAGTTTCATATAATAAAATATTTTGCATTGAGAAATCAATCATATATGGTTTAAAATAATATTTTTTTAATTCTAGTTGAATTAAAATGGATTCTAATCCAAATTTACCGGGCACAAAATTTTGACAGTCTTAAAAGAATAATTAAGAGAAGGATCCAATCGAATCTATCTAAAAAATAATGACAATCATAACCACTTCTTTACTCAGGAAGTGTTGGACACTGTTTTGGCCTGACTCCGCTTTCCCTGGCCACTAGCTCCTTTGTCATAAAATTTCAATTAAAAAAACACAATCCCAATTGTGGTTTTATTAATAGGGCATGTTTGTTTAATTAGATCTTTACTCAGGAAGTGTTGGACACCATTCTGGCCCAGCTCCGCTTTCCCTGGCCATTAGCTCCTTTGTCATAAAATTTCAATAAAAAAATAAACACAAGCCCATTTGTGGTTTTATTAATAGGGTATGTTTGTTAATCTGGACCAAGTTGGAAAGGGTTGTATTTTTTTATCCAAAAATGTAAATATTAGGTTTGGTTTTGAGGAGCAGTTGAATTGAAACAATCATGTAGTTTTTGACTAGCAATAAACGATGGACGCAGTTTCTATTTTCAAAATGAAAATGATTCAATCATGCATAGCATGAGTTACACCCACTTGCACTTGGGGGAGAAGTTGTATTGCTGGGAATAACTGGTTTTATAGGTTGTGTGGAGGTGGCACTATAGGATAATTTTAGGGTAGTACAAAGATGTAATTAATGGTGGTTGAAGTGGAGAATTGTTAAGAAGGACAAAAAGAATTGTTAGGTGGTAGGTGAAGATTATTTGATGTCAGAGAAAATTATTTTGCTTATAATTTTTGAACTGTAATGAATTTTTTGACAAAATAAAAACCATTAGAATCCTTATAAAAAATATAACCCAACAAAACTAATGTTGATATATTTTTGACAAAAAATGATTTGAAGGTAGTAGGTAGAGGTGAGTGATGAGAGAGAAATTTTATTTGTTTATAACTTTTAAGCCGTGATAAATATTTTAACGAAATAAATCTTTTAGATTTGTTATAAAAAGTAGATTCATAATTTTTGAACCTTTCTAGAAAAGTTACGAATACTCATTTTCTAAGTAACAAAACTAATTTTTATATACTTTTATGTAAAAATGATACAAATATTCATTTTTTTAGTAACTTAAAAAATAAATACAATAGGAAAGAGAGTAGGAAAGTGATAATAGATGATTACAGAAGTGAGGAGAAAAATGATAGGAAGAGGAGAGAAGTGAGAGAAGTAAATAGGCATGTATTCATCATTGGTAAGTGTGTATTCGACATTTATAGCCATTAACTCCAATTTGATTAAGTTTATGTGTTTGCCATTAAGTTTCTTTGAGTGTCAAATATACATTTTTAAGGGTGAACAAGTAACTTTGGGTGTCAGTTGATCATTTATAGGTGCACTTACCTATTTAGGCGTCATCCCCCCTCTAATTACCTTCATATTCTCCTCTTCTTCTCTATTTGTTTGGGCATGCAAATAACTAGTTTTAGGTGTCATTTAGTTATTGTTAGTTCTAATTATCAATATTTAAATGTCAAACATCCCTATTCAGGCACCATTAACTTTGATTTTGTACGTACACTATTTGTTTGGGTGTCACTTATATGCTTCAGGGTTCAATTATCAATATTTAGGCGTCAAACACCCTTATGTTTTTTGGATCCCTCAAAGTGTGTTCGTTTCTATTAAGCTTTAAAAAGAGTTTATGTATAGGAACAGTAAAAGAAAGACTATTTAAAGCTATTATAGAGTACTAAAGTATCTCTACAAGTATCACTAGCTATTCTACTCCTATCTTCAATAATGTGAGGGTTTCTCTCCCTCCAAAGCTCATGAATCCCAAAGAAGAGGAAGCTCCTGCTACTTGCAATACTAATCTTGATCATGTCATCTCCAGAAACTGGGCGATGCTCAATCGAATATTTTCCAGTAGCTTCTCTCCATAACTACTAAAATTGCATTCAAAAAATAAATTCTCCTCATCCTCTTCACTATTCTTGCACAATATACACATAGAAGCTAGAGAAAACCCTTTCCTCTTGAGATTTTTTTGAGTCAACAACTTTCTCTTAATAAGATGCCAAACAGTAAGCTTACATTTCTGAGGTGCTTTAGTCTTCCAAAGCCAACTAGACTAGCTAATTCTGTCATTCTTAGATCTCAAAATCTCCTAAAAATCTTTAATCTTTCTCACTTCCTCCCCTTCAAGTATGATACGATTACTTTTCTCACAATTAAGAGAGATGTGCTCTCTGATAGTGTTCAAAACCAACTGCACATGTCTGGATCTAGTCAACTGCCACACACCATTATTGTAACAGCAGTTAACTCTAGCCATATTATCGTGTCCATAGTTAATTTTGAAATTCACAGAGATGATATCCTCTAAGAAGACACCCTCCTGATCCAAGGATCATCCTGAAGAAGGGTATCCCTTCAATTACCTACATCGTACAAGACTTTAGGAATGAGTTTTTCCTTAAAGTAGATTAGTTTCTTCCACATCCATGTCACATTTGCATGGATTTCCACCTCCCACGTAGAATCTTTTCTCAGGTACCTTGCATGAATCCATCATACCCATAATGAATCTTTTTTCAAAGCTAGGCTCCATATATTCTTATCCATACATGATTTAACAATGTCATCAACTCTTTTAATTCTAAGCCCCCTTCCTCCTTCGGCACACAGATGTTACTCTAAGCTATAGAGTTGATATTCCTTTCATGTTCAGGACATCCCCATAGAAAGTCACAATAGATTTTATCAATTTAATGGGAAACACTTTTCAGTAAAGGAAAGGAAGCTGCCCAGTACATGTGAAAAGAGTTTAAAGTTGATCTAATAAGTTCAACCCTCCCATCATAAGAGAGATGTCTCGACTTCCATCCTTCCCATCTCCCCTTCATTTTGTCAATAATTAGGGAACAAAGACTCCAAGTAATCCTCCCTTGAAAGAGAGGAAGACCTAGATGTTGGGTTTGTGGGACAGAATAGGCAGCGGAAAAGAAATTTATCTAACCATAAACCCATAACCAACAGATCGCATCAACAACTATGCAATAGGAAGGATGATTTAGCGAGATATACATGGTACAGAGGCTTGATAAATGACAATACCTCACAGCTAGTGCGGTCTTCAACCACCTAGTCTTCAACAATGTCAGTGTAACTCCTGGTTTAGACCCAGAATATGGTCAAAAGTCATCCTCCTGAGCGGTAGAAATCTCCCACCTCTAAAGACAGTCCACACAGACCATTGGGAACTCTAGTCGTCCTGATGGATAGACTAGAAGGATTCGTCCCCCTCTGGCAGCGCACTAGTCACCGACACACTCTCCCATAATCAGTTGCGTTTCTACAGTTGTCTTTCCCTCGTTGTTCCTCCCTGGATGGGTAGAACTTGTTTGGTCTCTCTTGGTTACCACAACCAGATAGGATAACAAATTTGTAGAGCAACTAATGTTCTGAGCTGTCTATTTTAAGAAGCCCCCTGTACCCCTCTATTTATAGTAGAGGGCAAGGTCAGGGTTCCCAGTCTGTGTGGGAGTAGAAGGGTCAGGAATTTCCATGAACGGATTGCACTGCAGAAATGAACTAGTCATTTCACAACTCAACCGGTAGTTTTGGCAAGTGAGCCGATTGGTTCACTTTTGAACCGGTCGGTTGGGAGTGTGAACCAGTCTGTTCATTTAGTGATCCGTTCGGTTCACTTAGTGAATTGGTCATTTCACTTCACAGACTTGCCCACAATTGAATTTCCTTATTCATTTGTAATTAATATAAAGATTAATTCCTTCCCCAATCAAATTGAACAAGTGAAACAAAAATCTTTTCTCACAAACCGGGAAACTCAACGCCTACTCGGTAGGTACATGTGAACTGATCGGTTCACTAGAGTGAACCAGTCGTCTCACTGACCATGAGCCGATCAGTTGACCCAGTGAACCAATCAGTTGATGGTCCAGGTTGTGCAGAACTCAGTCAATGCAGTTCTCAATCAATCTGACACTCTAATCAATTAGTTCAACACTTGAACTTGATGATTATGAGTCAAGTGTATTGATTTAATATTTAATTGAGTACCTCAACACTTTAGTAATAAATCTAAACATCATTCATGGATAGAATCCTCTTCCAGGTCAATCATATGGGTGTGACCCTATACATTCCATTTCACATTGGTAGTGAATGTCCATGACTAACTTATAACATCACAAACAAAGTGTGGTGCCTATTCGCACATCAATGCTACATAAGTGAAGAGGAAAGTTGGCGAACAACTTTCAACCTACAATATGTTATTGGTGTTGTAGTGAATGTATTGTCCCTTTGTCATTAATATCTAGATTGAACTCGAGGCATGGACTTGTCATCCTCTACAAACGTTCAATCCATATTTCTTGACTCAGAGTAGACTGTCTGAGATATATGCAAGCTCAATGTCATACATTGACTCACATATGAATGGCCATGCATGTCTCAATCTCACTACTCAAGTGGCCAGGATATCACACTCGCTTAGGAGGGACAAATTCCACATCTATCACTCACTGTCAAGTCCCCATGTGTCAAAGTCACCCAATCATCACCGTTATAACAACCCATGTTTCAGGATTGTGTTTAATGATGTCAAAGTGTACCCAATGACATGTGATGAGTGCAGTGATTTTAGGTCTATGAACCACAGTCACGACCAATACTATAAGAGATGATCCTGACTAACCAAGTGTGGTTTCCATGCATCAGTCTTATGGCGGGTCTGTCTGACACACTATTCTCTAGCATGTATCTGTGTTCTTGGTTTGATATCATATATCAAGATGAATGAGATTCTTTCATCAACCAACACACACTCTAGTCTTCTGTGTTATTGATGTCTATTGTTATTTCCATAATAACAACTGACTAGGGACATTAGTGAGAATGTAGACACTCTTAACATCTGTATGATCTCATTGTTCAAGTCACGTACTTGAAGACATATGTCATTGAGTTTTCTCATTCTCTAAACATCTATCATGTAATACTATTATCTCAAAATAGTTAAAACATATAGACAGAAAATGCCTTTAATATTATTATTCAAATCATTTACAAAGTATGCCATTACAATCATCACATGACTGACTCTATGGGAATACATACCAATAGACTCCCACTTGTACTTAAAGCCAATCAACCATGAAACTTGGTCCTTGTGATCTAGCATGAACATCATGCTTCTGTTGTGAAAGTTCCCTAGTCAAGGGATCGACAATATTATCTTTGGTTGGTAATATGCAAATATTCACATCTCCTCATTGTACGATCTCTCATATGAGATGGAAGCGTCGCTATATGTTCTTGGACCGTTGATGTGATCTAGGTTTTTTTAGCTTGTGCAATAGCTCCATTGTTGTCACAATAAAGCTCAATTGCATCACATATGCTAGGAACCACCCCATGTTTAGAGATGAACTTTTTGATCCACAAAGCCTCCTTTGCTGCATGGGATGCAGTAATATACTCGGCCTCTATCATTGAATCTAAAACTATCTCTTGCTTGGAACTCTTCCAGCTCACAACTCTGTTGTTAAGGCAAAACACACATGTTGACTACGATTTGTAATCATCTTTATCAGTTTGAAAGCTTGCATCGGTGTAACCCTTTAGCACCAACTCTTCCTCACCACCATAGATGAGGAACTGATCCTTAGTCCTTCTCAAGTACTTTAGGATGTTCTTCATGGTTGTCCAGTGAGTATCTCTAGGATCTATCTGGTATCTTCTAGTCATGTTGAGTGCATATGAGACATTGGGACGTGTGTACAACATTGCATACATGATGGATTCAATTGCCAATGCATATGAAATCCCATTCATGCATTCCCTATCTTCACAAGATTTGGGACATTGAGCTCTAGAGATGGGAACTCAATTCCTCATGAGTATGCTTCCTCTCTTTGAGTTGTCTATGTTGAACCTCTTCAACACTTTTTCAATGTATGTTCTTTGACTTAATCCAAGAAGCATTCTAGATCTATCACTATAGATCTTGATTCCTAAGATATATGATGCTTCTCCTAAGTCTTTAATTGAGAATGTATTTCCAAACCATGCCTTTACCTTTTGTAAAGTAGGAATTTCATTCCCCATCAACAATATATCATCTACATATAATATGAGGAATGTAGTCATGCTCCTACTAACCTTCTTTGTAAGGCCCCTAAACTTGCTTAATGAGTATAATAAGCTTAATTATCATAATGAAATTATTATAACCCTGATATAACCTTTTTTATATGCTTTTAAATCATGAGATAAGTTTAAATTTCAAATTTGGTCCAATTTGGACATTGTTTGAGCAAGTTATGCAATTTTATGCACATTTTGGACTTTTCTACAATTTACCCAATTGAGAGGTTTTATTTGCAATTTGTCACTTGAATTAGAATCCTTGGATACTCTCTCATCAGTTTTGAGCTTTTTGAGCCATGGTGCGCCTATTTAAACCTTGGTTTGAAGGTGTTTGCCTCAAGGTTATTTTAGGGTTTACCCTTTCATGGATGAGCTACCTTTAGTAGCTATCAACTAATGAATTATTTGTTTTGCTTGGAAATTCAAGGAATTAAGGATAATCACGTATCTATGGAAGGTGGGGTAGCTTATTTTGTCTATTCTTGTATATTCTTAATAGTTTAAGGCCATAGATACTTGGAAAGATACTAGAACTTCAACTTTTTCTTTTTCTTTTTCTTTATCTTAAAGTTTCATATACTTATACCTAAGCAAAAAGTGAGCCATTTTCTCTCCACCACTTCCCACTTTCTATGAACCTCTTTCTCCCTCTATTCTGCTGTGAATTTCCTATCCAAGGAAGAAGCAAGAGGGGATCTTTTTGGAAAAGAATCTAGGATTGCAATTGATTTCCTTTTAGGGTTTGAAATGCTTCCTTCAAATGATCTTGACCTAAAAGAGTAAGAATCCCCTTCTTGCCTCCATTTGTTTCTTTTTTATCCTTCCTATTACCTTTATCCAGGTCAAAAACTTGTTGTTCCTTGCTAGAAATGCCTCTAAAGCTCTAAAACCCTACCTTTCTTGCTCCTTATACTTAGGGTTTGCTCATTTGATGAAGAAAGGTACGAGATGGATGAGTTCACAGCTTATGCTTAGATTTTCTACCCTACCTGCTCGTTTTTTCTTATTTTTGGGAGTTTATCTTCTAATTAGAGGCAAGTTTTATAACTTGCTCCACGTTTATTGCTTACCATAAGCTTACTAGCTCATGTTCTTGCTTGAAAATGATGATTCATGCACCATAAAGCTATGCTTGACTTGGATTTCAATTTTTTTAATGTCCGTTGTTCTGATTTCAGTTCTAGATGAACCTATGATCATGTGTATGCTATTCCTAAGGTATAATATGACTTGTATCTGGTTGTTTTGACAACATATGGTGCTAAGCACCAATCAACCAATGGTCAATTGTAGGGTTTTATGCTGATTTCTTCTATAAACCCATGACCCGATGATGGTACCATTGCAACAACCCTATGGTATTGTCATAATGACAATTTATGGTGGTAACCAAGGGTGTTAAATGACCTTCACCCCTTAGGTCAAGTTTTGGCCTAATTAGAAGCCTAGTGATTAACTAAGTACTGTAATGATGCTATCAATCAATGGTGATATTATAGTGCTGATCTAACAACCTATGGTGACTTAATGGTCACTAATGATGGAGGATCAGGTCTACAACACTTATGGTGAGTTAATCATATAGTTTTAGAAATAATTAAGTGTTAGACCAATGGTTTCTTGGGTCACTTGATGCAATGGTCAGACCTATATTGTAATTGATGGTTTTAACATATGAACTTGACCCAATGGTCAAGATCTAATGTTTATTCCTCCAATAAAGTTGAATGATGGGTAATGTAATATGTTGGTCCTAATAATGTGATTTAGATGGTTTCCTTTATATGATTAACCTAAGGAACTTACTTGTTAACAATGGATGACTTGTTTTAAATGAATAGTCAATTGTGGGTTTTACCCTACTCTCAATAGAACGCTTATTGTTGTTAATAAAAGCATTTCTAGGGTTAAATGGTGAATTTTACAGATCACAACTCAATAACATTCTATATGATTCATTCAAGGTGTTTACTTATGTAAACAACCAATGACTTTACCTTTTCAACATTTCATGGTTAGAAGTTGATGCCTGAATATTCCCATTGTTTTGGGTGAAGCGTGTAGTGTAATGTTATGATTATAATGACAAGAATTTGATGGTTCAATGCCTTAAACTTGTAGTGTTACCCTTTCCCTCGTATGATTATGATTTATAATCACCATAATGAATTAATGGGTAACCCTAATGAGGTATACCGTGTTATACCTAGCTTTAATATAACTAAATGATTGTAATTGGGTATGAATAGTCCTTGAATGACTAATACAATCATGCATTACTCTCTTATTGTTGTTGAAACCCTAGTATGATATAAACCGATATTTACACCTTGGTTTATGTGTGGGTTCATACTTGAGAATACTATGGAATGTGATGGTAATGCTTCACCTTATTTATCCATGTTCTAATGGGGATGACGTGTGTTAGGGTTTGGGTATGAGTGTTGATTAGTAACAATAACATAATTTATCTTGTTGAACCTAACTCTAATACAAATAGATAAAGATGAGTATTCATGTTTAACATTCTTATATGATGGAATGATTGTTAAATAACCTCCTTAACATGATCATAACCTTAATGTGTTAATTGGTGGTTATTTTTGCCACATGGTTGATACTTTCTTATACTAAACATGGACATTATGAATATGATGAGGGTTAATCATATCTAGATTCCTTTCATGTTGATGTAATAAAGGTATGTTCTTAATGTTATTATAACCCTGCTATGATTGTTAACGAATATATCCGAGCTCATTAATGCAATATTGTGCTGATCTGGTGTATTATATGTAAGTGATGTTGTGAGCCTTGTTATAAGTCATGGAAAGATAATGATGATCTTACAGAGAATAGTATGATGGTCTTAATAACCTTTGGGCATGGTTGAGCCCTGAATGAGGTGTAATCCTCTTGTGTTGCTAAGGGTTGATACCCTGTGATATTGTAAAAAGGATTTATTTTCCGATTATATTGTTTTGATTGACGAAATAAAAGATGAATTGAATGATAAAGTTGAACATTGAAGAAAGGCATTGGAATCAAATGGATTGATGATTATCAGCAGTAAAACTGAGTATATGCATTGCACTTTCAGCCAATCTTGCAATGTGAATGATGGTGCCAAGTTGGATGGAGTAGATATACCAAATTGTGATAAATTTCGTTACTTGGGTTCTATTATTCAAATAGACGGGGATGTCCAAAATGATGTTTGTCACCAGGTCACTGGAGGATGGTTGAAATAGAGGAGTGCAACTAGAGTTTTATGCAACCAGAAGATCCCTCTCAGGTTAAAATGTAAGTTTCATAGAACAACTATATGACCATCCATGCTCTATGGGAGTGAATGTTGGGAGGTGAAGAAATAAGGTCTCAACAAGTTGGACGTGGATGAAATTTGTATACTGAGATGGATGTGTGGGAAGACAAGAAAAAATCATTTGAGAAATGACTATATCAGGAATAAAGTGGGGGTGGCGAGCATTGAGGACAAGTTGCGTGAGGGCCGACTTAGATGGTACGGACATGTGCAACGTAGACCTGCTAGTGCGCCTATACGAAGCAATGCTATTGTGCCAAACACTATAAATAGAAGAAGAGGAAAGCCTAAATTAACATGGGATGAGCTTATAAAGAGAGATTTTGAATCTATACATCTCAATCAGAATATGGCCAATGATAGAGCTGAATGGAAATGAAGGATCCATGTAGCCGACCCCAACATAGTTGGGATTGAGGCTTAGATGATGATCATGATGATGATAGTATGATGGTCTTAGTGACCTTTGAGCATGGTTGAGCCCTGAATGAGGTGTAATCCTCTTGTGTTGATAAGGATTGATACCCTATGATATTGTGAAAAGGATTTATATCTTGTAATACTATGATGACTAGTGTGGTCTCATGAATGGCAATTGAATAATACCATGTGATGATGAGATGAGAAATTATGTTTCACACATTTCTATCTTTTGAAGATGTGATATTTATATGTTTGCTAGAAGTGAATTAGGGTTTGTATGTCCACTTGTTTGATGTAGCCTTAATACACCCAATTGGCATAAATAATCAAGTGCAACTCTAATCATGTAGTGCCCTGTGTCGTAGAGCCATCTTGAGTGTCAGAACTTGCTGGATGGTGAAAAGAGTATTCCTATGGGAAACTTAGATCGCATATTGTTTAGTATGTGGGGGTGGCAAGTTGATGATATATCATTGTCATCCACAATGCATATTGTGGAGTATGTCTATGGTCATGCCTCATACACATGATGTGATTGAGGAAAACAACGGTTGTACCTCATATTAGAGGGTTTCGTATACCCTGGATGCTAGCACTGTGACCTGAACCAAGGTGGGATATTTACAGGACTATATGTCATTGTTTTGTAGTTTAACTATATGTCACTTCTTTTTACTCGTACAGACCAACGGGAAGAGATCTTAGGATATCGACACTCCTAGGTTTTGTACAGAACCGAATAGCCCTTCGCAGTGGTCAGTTGCGCTTTGGATGGTACAGTTCAAATTCCCTAGGGAATAATAAAAGATGTAAGATAGCCATGTAGCATATCTGTTTAGGGTTATACACAACACTTAATATTGGACGATAACCCTTATTTTCTTTCATTTCATTGATATCATGTTTAGTACAATAAGAGATAATATATATGCTTATGTTGAAGTTAAGCTCATGTTGTAGACATGCTTATGTTGTCAAATATGCTGACACTGATGGTTAAGATGATGTTGCTAGCTGTCTTTAATATTTCTAGCCATGCCTATGTAATTATAGATGCTTAAATTGCTAATTATGCCTATGTAATTAATTGTGCTATGATATTAGTTCTACTTATGATTTAGATCTGTTCCCTTTATTTGAGATGCCAATATTGATGGACATGTTTTGTTACTAGACATATTCATGATTTCAGGGATGCTTATGCCACTAGTTTGCTTGTGTTGTTAGGAAAGAATACGATGGTAGTTAGATTAATGATAATGATTGTTTTTAGATGCAATTTGATGGTATTTGAGTGGATATCTATCCAGAGAAATGGATTTATTTGTTATCTATATATGCATTGATGATCATACTTGTTTCTAAGATTATTTGATTAATCTATTTCGCATACATAAACTGTTCAATATGTTAAATTAATTCTTATATACTCCAACTGCTCAATTATCTACTTTTTAAAATGTTGTAATCGATAAGCGTTGTTGGAGGTTATTCTCTTGCTAGGACATGGGTCTCACCCTTGTGGTTCGCCACATTTTTTTAGGTAATTGGAAGTGATGAAAACAAACATGTGGCAGCAAAGAGGATCTATAGTAATGAGTCTTTGAGAAAGTTGATTATATGTCTAGTGTGTCTTAGAGTCATCCTTGTACTCTCTGGTCCGGGCAGCAAAAGTTTATATATTGTGTTTCTAACGAATCATAATTTTGTTAGCATGTTAATGCTTGTTTCTGTGGTATATCCAAATATTTTTATACAATGTATATATGTTGTGGCTAAGGTGATAGAACAATTTGTATCAAATTCGTGTCATAGTATGGATAAAAGAAATATGTTGGACTCTTGTAAAAATGATTCTGAGTAGGTGTTGATGTTTAAATAAGTTTTAATTTGCCCATATTTTTGGGTATGTGATTAATTAATGATTGATTGTGTTTTATGTTTTGAGTAATTTCGTTTAGTGTAGTGGGTTCTCACAAGTTGATATTAGAGCTTTAGGTTCATCGAGTCTACAGGGACACTAGGACTTAGGACTAGGATGATGTCAATATTAAGAATATGACATAAAATATGGTGCATACTTCCTAATCTTAGTATTTGGGTGCCTTGGCCAGGTATTCAATTATTGAAGAAAGGTAAGTATGGAACTCTTAGATTGTTATCTTTCTGATAACTCTAATCAAGTAGTCATTTTGAGACAATCTAAAGAGCATAATGAATAATATATCATGATATGAATATCTCAATCCTACCTTAAAGAAGATGAGAATTGCATCATAATCTATCAAAACTTGAATGTTTGGTAACTATAAGAGTAAGATATAACACCATGAAATATGAATCTAGATACAAATTAGAAAAAGAGGAGTTCTTGAAGATAGGATTCAAGAATATCATAAAGTAAAATCCAGATAAGTCTTTTCTTATAAAGTGATTCAAGGTATGAAATCCACATAAGATGGTGAGAACTCCAATCATAAGTTTAAAATGAGAACATAAATGAGAACAATGAGAAAGGAATAAGGTGGAACCTATGTTAATCTCAAACCAACCTATGTGTGTAAGAAAGTGTTGATGTAAAATCAGCATAGCATGTGAAAGAAATTAAGGCAGATGATCCATATTTAATGAAAAAAAATGTGGAATATGATGATTTACCTATTGATAAGTGGTTGAAAAACATAGTAAAAGAGGAGAACATATCCAACTGTGATAACCAGTCATCAAGGAAGGAGTAATGAGATATGTTAATCATGATGATTTCTATGCTAATGGCAAGGAACCCAAAATGAAAAAGGTAAAATGACACATATGAATTTGTAACCTCCATAATGAAAATCAAATTGCTAACCTTTTTTCTAGTGACCCTTGAACAATGTTGCGATGATGTGGGAAGTGTGTTTCCCTTTGTGTCTTTCCTTTCTAGGTCACATCTTTCAAGTGGATCATTGCCACTTAGTACTTGTCAATTCGCTGCAAACATGAGGGTGAATAACTTATTATAGCATAAGGTTTCTTGGAATATTGTTCCAAGATCATAAAGTTTGTGATGAGTTTACTTTTGAGCATTTCAATAATTAGGATGACTCGTCTTATATTTCTTGATATTTGTTATGTTGGTAAAAGTGGATGAAATAATGATATGAGTTCCTTATAACACATGAGGTGGATACCAAGGTAATGAATCCTAGTATCCAAGATGCATCAACAATATGATAAATATGTTAAGGTTGGATATGTTTGTTAAATGAACATTCCAAGTATTCATCTGGTGTAGAGAGAGAGAGAGAGAGTTGATGATGATCCTGTAAATATTGTTTTGAAGGAAAAACAAAAGTGACTCTATAATGTTGTGTATGGTCTAGTGATAGTTGGGTAAAACCACTATCAAGGATAGATGTTTTGTTGATACAATAGATATAATTTTAGGATGATAGCTTTAATTTAAAGTTGAAAGTTACTGCTTTTAGATTTGTACAGGTGGCACAACAAGTTTCTATGTTCCATATTTTTAAATGCCTTCTTATGTGGGGTTTTTTGTGCTAACCCAAGATGAGATATGTATGAATTATGTGACATCACCATGATATGCAAGTAACCATGTGAATCTAATAGTATGAGGTGCAAAGGAAGTACCCATCTTTGTTTACCTTGGATTTCGGGGGTGAAATCCATGTTAGAGGTTTATAGTTGTAAGACCCATAAACTTGCTTAATGAGGCGAATAAGCTTAATTATCATACCTGAATTCTTATAATCCTAATATAACCTTTTTATATGCTTTAAAATCATAAGATCATCTTATGTTTCAAATTTGGTCCAATTTGGACATTGTTTGAGCAAGTTATGCAATTTTATGTACATTTTAGACTTTTCTACAATTTACCCAATTGAGAGGTTTTCTTTGCAATTTATCACTTGCATTATGTTCCTTGGATATTATATCATCATTCTTGATCTTTTTGATCCATTGGGTGCCTATTAAAAACTTGGTTTTAAGGTGTTTTCCTCAAGGGTATTTTAGGGTTTACCCCTTCATGGATGAGCTACCTTTAGTAGCTATCAACTAATGAATTATTTGTTTTTCTTGGAAATTAAATAAAACTAGGGATAATAAAGTCTCTATGTACGATGGGGGAGTTTTTTTTTGTGTGTGCTTTTATATTCTCAATAGTTTAAGGCCATGGATACTTGGAAAGATACTAGAACTTCAACTTTTCCTTTTTCTTTATCTTAAAGTTTCATATACTTATCCATAAGTTCCAAAACGATCCATTTTCTCACAACCACCTACCTCCTTCTATGAACCTCATTCTCCCTCTGTGATTCTGCCAATTTCCTATCCAAGGAAAAAGAAATAGGGGTTCTTCTTGGAAAAAGAATCTAGGGTTGCAATTGACTTCCTTTTAGGGTTTGAAAAGCTTCCTTCTACTGATCTTGACCTAAAAGAGTAAGAATCCCCTTTTTTCCTCCTTTTTTTTTCTTTTTTATCCTTCCTCCTACCTTTCTCCAGGTTGGAACCTTGTTGTTCCTTGGTATAAATTGCTTTAAATCTCTAAAACCCTACCTTTCATGCTCCTTATGCTTAGGGTTTGCTCATTTGATGAAGAAAGGTACTAGATGGATGAGTTCACAGCGTATGCTTTGATTTTCTACCCTACCAGCTCATGTTTTCTTATGTTTGTGAGTTTATCTTCTAATTATAGGCAATTTTTATAACTTTCTCCACGTTTATTGCTTACCATATGCTTGCTAGCTCATTTTCTTGCTTGAAAATGATGATCCATGCACTCAAAAGCTATGCATGACTTGGATTTTTATTTTTATAAAGTTCATAGTTCTGATTTAAGTTATAGATGAACCTTTAATCATTTTTACGTTATTACTAAGGTATAATATGACTTGGATCAGGTTTGTTTCACAACCTATGGTGCTAATCACCTATCAACCAATAATCAGTTTTAGGGTTTTAAGCTGATTTCTTCTATAAACTGATGACCCCATGAGGGTACCATTGCAACAACCCTGTTGTGTTGTCTTCATGAAAATTTACGGTGGTAGCCGAGGGTTTCAACTGAAGTTCAACCCTTAGGTCATGTTTTGGCCTAATTAGAAGCCCAGTGATTAACAACTAAGTACCATAATAATGCTATCAATCAATGGTGACATTAGTTTGATATTTGATGCTGATTAATGAATATAGTGTTGATCTAACAACCTATGGAGACTTAATGGTCACTAATAATGGTGTATTAGGTCTCCAAAACCTATGGTGATTTAATCATATAGTCGTAGCATCAATTAAGCCTTAGACCAATGGTTTCTTGGGTCACTTGATGAAATAGTGGGACCTATAATGTAATTGATGGTTTTAACATATGAACTTGACCCAATGGTCAAAATCTAATATGTATTCCTCCAATATAGTGAAATTGTGGCTAATGTAATATTTTGGTGCTAATAATGTGATTTATATGGTTTCCTTTATATGATTAACTTAAGGAGCTTACTTGTTGGAAATGGATGGCTTGTTTTAAATGAACTGTCAATTGTGGGTTTTACCCTACTCTCAATAGAACCATTATTGTTGCTAATCAAAGGATGTCTAGTTTAAATTGTGACTTTTATATATCACTACTCAATAACATTATAAATGATTAATTCAAGGTGTTTACTTATCTAAACGACCAATGGTTTTACCTTTTCAACATTTCATGGTTAGAAGTTGTTTCCTCAATATTCTCATTGTTTTGGGTGAAGTGTATAGTGTAATGTTATTATTATAATGACAAGAATTTGATGGTTCAATGCTTTAAACTTATGGTGTTACCATTTCCCTCATATTATTATGATTTATAATCACCATAATGAATTAATGGGTAACCCTAATGAGGTATAGCTTGTTATACCTAGATTTAATATAAAAATGATGGTAACTGGGTATGAATAGTCCTTAAATGACTAATACAATCATGGAGTACTCTCTTATTGTTTTTGAAACCCTAGCATTCTATAAAAAGATGGTTACACCTTGATTTTTGTGTGGGTTCATACTTGAGAATACTATGGAATGTGATGGTGATGCTTCACCTTATGCATCCATGATCTAATGGGGATGTTGTGAGTTAGGGTTTGGGTATGAGTGTTGATTAGTAACATTGATATAATTTATCTTGTTGAACCTAACTCTAATACAAATAGATAAAGATGAGTATTCATATTTAACATTCTTATATGATGGAATGATGGGGGAATAACCTACTTAACATGATCATAACCTTAATGCGTTAATTGGTGGTTATTATAGCCACATGGTTGATACTTTGTTATGCTAAACATGGGCATTATGAATATGATGAGGGTTAATCATATCTAGATTCTTTGCATGTTGATTTAATAAAGGAATATTATTAATATTATTATAACCCTGCAATGATTGTTTATGAATATCTCCAAGCTGATTAATGCAATCTTGTGCTGATCTGGTGCATTATATGTAACTGATGTTGTGATCCATGTTATAAGGCATGTAAAGATAATGGTGATCTTGTAGGGAATGGTATGATGGTCTTAATGACCTTTGGGCATGGTTGAGCCCTGGATTAGGAGTATTCCTCTTGTGTTTCTAAGGGTTGATACCCTATGATATTGTGAAAAGGATTTATATCATGTGATAGTATGATGGTCTTAGTGACCTTTGGGCATGGTTGAGCCCTGAATGAGGTAATCCTCTTGTGTTGATAAGGGTTGATACCTTGTGATATTGTGAAAAGGATTTATATCTTTTGATAGTATTATGACTAGTGTGGTCTCATGAATGGCAAGTGAATAGTATCATGTGATGATGAGATGAGAAATTATGTTTCACACATTTTATATCTTTTGTAGTTATGATATTTATATGTTTTCTAGAAGTGAATTAGGGTTTGTATGTACACTTGTTTGATGTACCCTAAATACACCCAATTGTCATAACTAATCAAGTGCAACTCTATTCATGTAGTGCCATGTGCCGTAGAGCCATCTTCAGTGTCAGAACTTACTGTATGGTGAAATGAGTATTCCTAAGGGAAAATCAAAGCTCATACTGTTGAGTATGTGGGGGTGTGAAGTTGAGGATATATCATTGTCATCCACAATGTAGGTTGTGAAGGAGGTCTATGGCCATGCCTCATACATCTGATGTGATTGAGGACAACTGTGGGTGTACCTCGAATTAGAGGGTTTTGTATACCCTAGATGCTAGCCCTATGACATGTACCAAGGTGGGCTAGTCACAACACTATATGTCGTTGTTTTGTAGTTTGACTATATGTCACTGCTTTTTACTCGTACTGACCGAGGGGAAGAGATATTAGGATGCCAACACTCCTAAATCTTGTACAGAACCGAATAGCCCTTCACAGGGGTCAATTGGACTTTGGATGGTACGATTCAAATTCTTCAGGGCATAATAAAAGATGTAAGATAGTCATGTAGCATATATGTTTAGGGTTGTACATAACACTTCATATTGGATTATAACCCTTGTTTACTCTTTTCTTCATTGAGATCATGTTTAGTACAATAATAGATAATGTTGTAGTTATGCTCATGTTGTAAACATGCTTATGTTGTCAAATATAATGACATTGATGGTTAAGATGATGCTGCTAGCTATGTTTACTATTGCTAGCTATGCCTATGTAATTATAGATGCTTAAACTGCTAATCATGCCTATGCAGTTAATTATTTTATGACATTAGTTCTACTTATGATATAGATCTGTTCCCTTTATTTGAGATGCCAATATTGATTGACATGTTATGTTAATAGATATATTCATGATGTCAGGGATGCCTATGCTACTATATTGCTTGTTCTGTTAGTAAGGAATATAATGATGGTTAGATTAATGATAATGATTTTTATTAGATGCTATTTGATGATATATGAGTGGATATATATCTAGAGAATTGTATTTATTTGTTATCTATATATGCATTGATGATCATACTTGTTGCTAAGATTATTTGCTTAATATGTTTAGCATACTTAAATTGTTCAATATGCTAAATTGATTATTAAATACTCCAACTACTCAGTTATCTACTATTTAAAATGTTGTAATCAATAAGCATTGTTGGAGGTTATATTTCTTGTTGGGTCATGGGTCTCACCCTTGTGGTTTGCCACATTTTTAAGGTAATCGAAAGTAACAAAAACAAACATGTGGCACCTAAGAGGAGCAATAGTAATGAATATTTGAGAAATTTGATTAGATGTCAAGTGTGTCCTAGATTCGTCCCTGTACTCTCAGGTCCGGGCAGGAAAAGTTTTTATATGGTGTTTCAAACGAATTGGAATTTTGTTAGCATGTACAAAGATTGTTATCTAGTGTATATATGTTGTGCCCAAGGTGATAGAACAATTTGTATAAAATTCTTGTCGTAGTATGGATAAAAGAAAGATGTTGGACTCTTATGGAAATATTTCTGAGAAGGCGCTGAATTTGAAATCAGTTTTAATTTACCCATATTTTTGGGTATGTGATTAATTAATGATTGATTGTGTTTTATGTTTTGAGTAATCGAATTTAGTTTAACGGGTTATCACATTCTTGTACACACAAGGTTCATCTTCATTTTGACTAAAGACAACCTCTTTGACTACTTTGTCAAATTGAAGATTCCAGCTCTGAGATGCTTGCTTCAATCAATAGATTGACCTTTATATCTTACAATCTTTATTTGCATCCTTTAGATTTATAAAGCCTTTAGTTTGTGTCATGTACACATCCTTGACAAGATTCTCGTTAAGGAATGTGGTTTTAACATCCATATGCCAAATCTCATAGTCATAGTAGGTTGCAATAGCAAGCATGATCCTGATGGACTTAATGATGGTAACTGGTGAAAAAGTTTCATCATAGTCAACACCTTGAACTTGTCTAAAACCCTTTGCAACCAATTTTCCTTTATAAGTTTGCACATTGACATCCATGTCAGTCTTCTTCTTAAAGACCCACTTGCACCCTATGGGTTTTACCCCTTAAGGTGGTTTCACTAAGGCTGATACATTGTTGGTATACATGGATTCCATCTCAGATATCATGGCCTCAAGCCATTTCTTAGAATTTGGTCCCTACGTAGTTTCAAGATAGGTAGTTGGCTCATCATCTATGACCAACTCACCACCTTCTTGAGTCATAAGATATAAAAATATCTCAGGCTCATGGAGTGTCCTACTAGATCTACAAGGTTCATATGTTCCTTGAGGAATTTGAGATTCCACAATAGTTTTGATTCTCTATGTTATTCTTGTTCATATATTGGTTCAATGTTTTCTTGTTGTTCTTGAACCTCTTCAAGTTATACTTTCCTCCTACTGCTTCCTATGAAAATAAATTCCTTTTATAAAAATACAACATTCCTAGAAACAACCACTTTGTTGTTAGTTGGGTGGTATAAGTAGTATCCTGTTGTTTCTTTGGTATATCCAACAAAATAACACTTATCGGATTTGGGTCCAAGATTTTCAGGAAACATTTTCTTGACGTCAGCTTCACATCCCCAAACCTTCATAAAAGACACATCGGGATGCTTCCCATACCATATCTCATATGGTGTCTTTTGAACCGATTTAGATGGTACATGGTTAAGTGTAAACATGGTAGTTTCAAGAGCATAACCCCAGAACTGGGTTGGAAGATTGAAAAAAATCATCATAGATTGCACCATATCCAGTGATGTGTGATTCCTTCTTTCTGACACACCATTATGATGTGGTGCTCCAGGTGGAGTCTATTGTGATACAATACCACGGGCCTTTAAAAGGTCGTCAAACTCTTGGCTTAAGTATTCTCCACCTTGATCGGATCAAAGTGCCTTAATACTTTTTCCAAGTTGGTTCTATACCTCATTCATGATATCCTTGAACCTTTCAAGGGTCTCTGACTTATGTTTCATCAAGTAAACATAACCATACCTACTCGAAGACATTAGTAAAGGTAATGAAGTACTGATACCCACCTCTAGCATTTATTCAAAAAGGCCCACATGCATCAGTATGTATGATTCCTAATAGATCACTAGCTCACTCATCTTTTCCTAAAAAGGGAGCCTTGGTCATCTTCCTCAATAAATAAGAGTCACATGTCTCTAATGATTCAAAATCAAAAGAGTCCAGATAACCATCTTTATGGAGTCTAGATATGCAATTATCATTTATGTGCCCTAGATGACAATGTCAAAGGTATGTTTTGTTTGAGTCATTGAGTTTTTGCCTTTTGATTTTTATGTTGTATACACTTATCTATAGATCTATCAAGTATAGACCATAAGACATTGGGTTATTTCCATAAAAGATCCCATCTTTAGAAATGAAATATTTTCCATTCTTAATAAGAAATTCAAATCCATATGTGTCCAAACAAGATACGAAAATGATATTCCTATTAATTGATGGTACATAATAGCAGTTCTGTAACTCTGTTATCAACCCACTTGGTAGAGATAAATAATAGTTTCCTACCACACTGGAAGCAACTTTTTCTCCATTAGCAACACATAGTTCAACCTCGCCTTTTGCTAAAGGCCTACTTCTTTTCAGATCCTTCACATTTGAACAAATGTGTGATCCACATCCGGTATCAAGTACCCATGATGAAGAAGTAGTAAAGTTAATCTCAATCAAATATAAAATGGAAGTAAAGATCTCTCTCTCTTTCTTCATCTTCCTTCATTCCCTTAATCCTATCCATATTTTGAGAGCAGAAGATTTGGACTTCAGTTTGGCGGGAGAACACTTCTCTACCTTGCATGTGTCCTTGGACTCCATTCCACTGATCACTATCATGGAACTATCCTTCTTTGTTTGTTCCTCAAACAACTCCTTAAGAGTACATAGAGCGGATTTTATGTTCACTGGTATCTTAGGAATATGCAGAACACTTCTCATAGTCCTTAACCAGTTATGGAAATTTATCTCAATTAAATTGTCCGATTTCAACAATGATTTATTTGCCATTTTGATTCTACAAGAGAAAACATTTGCATTTTATCAAAAATCCTTTTGATTTGATTTGAATAAAATTTGACGATATATAATTAGTCCTTTAATATCGCTCCCACTATTTTGATCAAATTGATAACCCTCACCATCCATTCGGAAGATTGCAGTGCACAACCGTATAGTGAGCAAGATCCTGATTTCCTCTCAATCATGGACCAGCTAGGGATGTCACCCATAACTAGATTCTTTCAGGTAGGTAACTTTTTCCACTTGCACTATATGTAACTCTTGATAGATGTCATTCACAACTCTTTGTCATGTACATCTCCATGCCTCAAGGTGCATTATTCGATCAAGGTCACCTAGTTAAGTCCAACCAAATTCCAACACAATGAATATGCACCCTACTAGGGTAGACCCACATATTCACCATCACACTTCCATGAGATAGATGGTGCACCACGCTAGGGCATGTTCACACTTAGTCGATCAATCTATTTATGTGTGTTTCTTTTGGAAGTCATCTCAAACTTAATATTTACATTGAGGGGTTTGGTATTTATATACATATACATATCCAATCACCACATATACAATATGTATCATATACATGATATATCCCACAAGAAAACATACTAAATGATAAAGTGATGATTATGGCCATCCTATTATAATTCCTTAATCCACAATGAATTATAGTCATCTAGGTTGACATCACATGCAGAAACCTATAGTTGATGAAGATCTATGCTTGGGCCGTTTCCGGTTGATCAGCTCATCCTATGAGTGATCGGCTCGCCTCCTAGTCAGTCGGTTGGTTGACACCAACCAATCGTATGGCTATTCTAGATGGTCGGTTCGTTGGGTCGTCTTGGTCCTTGTCAGGACACCAACCACTCATTTGGTCACCCGCCGATCTTCGACATAATAGGAAATAAAACTATCCTACTTTTATGTATATCTTTGGGAAACCTCGAGTTACATTCGGGGGGGAAAAGGTAGAATAGAAGGTTTGAGTTATCTCGAATCACATCGGAATATAAGAAAGGAGTCAATACGTAGAATGAGATGCATAAAAACCACAACCAAACATGCACACACATAGGGGTTTATAGGCCATAACCACGCTACACATCCACCATCAAAACTATTTTAGGGCGATGCGTATCGATTTCATATATATACCATATCATATATGTATATAGGGATTTGTGGTGTTTAATCAGATATGCACATTAGCCAGTTAAAGTATTCACATCTCATGCAATAAATAAATGACGAAAAACCAAAAAATAAGCATATCGATTAATCCTAAAGCATAGTATGTTGACGTGGCTCTGATACCACTATTGGGTTTTGTGGGATGGAACAGGAAGTGGAAATAAATTTTTTATCTAACTAGAAAACCATAACCAGAGGATTGCATCAACATCTATGTAATAGAAAGGATGGTTTAGTTAGATATACCTAGTCCCGAGGATTGTTTAGTAACAATACCTCAAAGCTAGTGCCGTCTTCAACCACCTAGTCTTCGATGAAATCTATGCAGCTCCTAGTGTAGACCTGGACTGCAATTGATAGTCGTCCTCCTGAGTGGCAGAAACCTCCCTCCTCTATAGATAGTCTACACTAACCACTGTGAACTCTAATCGTCCTGATGCATAGACTAGGAGTCATCCTCTTCTGTCATTGTACTAGACACTGACACACTCTCCCACAATGAGTTTCTTTTCTTCAATTGTCTTTCCCTCACTGTTCCTCCCTAGATGGGTAGAACTTGCTTGGGCTCTCATAGTTACTACAATCAGAGGGGACAACAAATTTACAGAACAACTGATGTTCTGATTTTTCTATTTTGAGAAACCCCCTATACCCCTCTATTTATAGTAGAGGGAAGGGTCAGGGTTCCCAGTCTGTGCGGGAGTAGAAGGGCCTATAATTTCCATGAATCAATTTCATTGCGGCAAATGGACTGGTCGTTTCACAACTCAATCGATCATTTGGGAAAGTGAGCAGATCGGTTCAATTTTGAACTGGTCAATTGGGAGTGTGAATCGGTCGGTTCGCTTAGTGAATTGGTCATTTCACTTCCCAGACTTTCCCACAATTGACTTTCCTTATTCGTTTCTAATTAGTACAAAGATTAATTCTTGTCCCAATGAAAACGAACAAGTGAAACAAAAATATTTTCTCACAAACTAGAAAACCCAACACCTGCTCAGTTGGTCAATGTGAACCGATCGATCCACTAGAGTGAACTGATCATCTAACTAACCATGAGTTGATCGGTTCACCTAGTGAACCGGTCGATTGGTGGCCCAAGTTGTGTAGAACTCAGTGAATGCAATTCTCAATCAATCTGACACTCTAATCAATTGGTTCAACACTTGACCTTGATGATTCTGAGTCAAGTCTATTGATTGAATTTTTAATTGAGTACCTAAGCACTTAAGTAATCAATCTAAACATCATTCATGGATAAACACCTCTTCCAGGTTAATCCTATGTGTGTGACCCTATAGGTTCCAATTCACGTTGACAGTGAATGTCCATAACTAACTTATGCCATCAGAAGCACAGAGTGGTGCCTAGTCACACAACTGTGCTACCCAAGTGAAGAGGAAAGTTGGAGAACAACTTTCAATTGGTTCAATACTTGAACTTGATGATGTTGAGTCAAGTCTATTGATTGAATGTTTAATTGAGTACCTAAGCACTTTAGTAATCAATCCAAACATCATTCATGGATAAACTCCTCTTCCAGGTTAATACTATGTGTGTGACCCTATAGGTTCCATTTCACATTGGCAGTGAATGTCCATAAATAACTTATGACATCACAAGCAAAGAGTGGTGCCTAGTCGCACATTAGTGCTTCCCAAGTCAAGAGGAAAGTTGGAGAACAACTTTCAACCTACAATCTGTTATTGGTGTTACAATGAATGTATAATCTCTTTGTCACTGATATCCAGATTGAACTTGAGGCATGGACTTGACATCCTCTACAAATGTTCAATTAATATTTCTTGACTCATAGTAGACTATCTATGATATATGTAAGCTCAATGTCATACATTGACTCACATGTGCATGGCCATGTGTTTCTCAATCTCACTCCTCAAGTGGCTAAGATATCACACTCCCATAGGAGGGACAAATTCCATATCTATCACTCACAGTCAAGTCTGCATGTGTTAAAGTCACCCAATCACCACCGTTATAACATCCCATGTTTCAGGATTGCGTTTGATGAAGTCAAAGTGTACCCAATGACATGTGATGAGTGCAGTGATTTCAGGTCTAAGAATCATAGTCACCATCAATACTATAAGAGATTATCTTGACTAACCAAGTGTGGTTTCCATGGATCACTCTTATGGTGGGTCTGTCTGATACACTATTCTATAACATGTATCTATGTGCTTGGTTTAATATCATATATCCTGACTAATGAGATTATGTCATCAACCAACACAGACTCTAGTCTTACGTGTTATTGATGTCTATGGTTATTTCCACAATAACAACTGACTAGGGACATTAGTGAGAATGTACACACTCTTAACATCTGTATGATCTCGTTGTTCAAGTCTCGTACTTGAAGGCATACATCATTGAATTTTCTCATTCTCTAGACATCTATCATGTCATACTATTATCTCAAAATAGCTAAAGAATATCGATGGAAATTGCCTTTATTATTATTATTCAAATCATTTACAAAGTATGTCACTACAATCATCACATGACTGTCTATATGGGCATACATACCAACACTAGATACCTCTTAGGGAGAGTTTCTAATGGAATCCCAAGCTTCTCAGAAACCTTGATCCCATCCTCATTTTTTTTATAGAACACAAAGCTTTTTTCTTTACTCAACTCCATCTCAGACAGCACCCCAAACCTCCTTAAGATGTCTTGTACACAATCAACAGACGTATCATCAACATCAAAAAAAAACCACAACATCATCTGCAAATAACACATGAGATATGCTTAAGTCATGGGAGCCTTTAAACCCCTTTCGTTTCTTATCTTCAGTAGCTTTCCTCATCATCGTGGACAAACCTTCCATGACTAACACAAAAAGATATGGTTCCAAGGGGTCCCCCCTGCCGGATTCCCCTTGAGGGGTAGATCCTCACTGAGGGAACCATTAATGAGAATGTAGCCATTAGAGGACATAAAAATTTCCTTGATCCACTCCATGAATTTGGTTGGGAAATTCATCTTCATCAAAATAGCATCTAGGTAGTCCCACTCTATAGAATCCTATGCTTTTCTTATATCTACTTTGAGATAGAACTTACTCTAGGTTCTTTTCATCATGTTGTTGATCAGTTCATTCACCAACAAAGTCACATCTATGATAGATTTCCCCTTGTTAAGGCAAATTGCCACTGATCAATCAGAGAGTCCATGACCTGTTGAACTCTATTCGCAAGGATTTTAGTGATTATTTTATAAATGACATTTCAAAACGAAATGGGTCTCCAGTATTTAATCTCCATCACATTCTTGACTTTAGGAATGAGAGTAATGTAGGACATGTTAGCTTCTGTTAACAATTTACCACTTCTAAAGATGGTTTTAACTGCTTTAATGACATCCTCTCTGACGATATCCCAGCAAACTTTAAAAAATTGATAATTGAACCCATCAGGGCCTGGATATTTGTCTCCTTTAGATTACTTGATCACATCATCAATTTCTTTATCAGTGATAATTGCCATAATCATCTCCCCTTCCTCCTAGGTAATCTTTGAGAAAGTACCTTCCAACTTCAACTCTTCAACCCAGTCCCTCCTTCTCTTGAAGAGATTGTTATGGTAGTCCTTTATATACCCTTCTATATTTGTTTCTTCATGGCATAGCTTCCCATCAATCTTTACACAATTAATAGAATTATTCATATGCCTAGTCTTAAGAGAGGCATAAAATAACTTCGAATTCTTATCCACTAACTTTATTCATTGGACCCTCAATTTTTGCCTTATAGACTTTCCTTAACTTCATAGGTCTTTGAGGCCATCTTCCTCATCTTGATGAGCTCATCAATTTTCCTATCATTCATAGGGTCCTTTTCTACTTCCTCTACCAAGATGAAAACTTCATCTACAAGAATTTTCCTATTTTCATGGAGGTTAACCACCTTCCTCTTGTTCCAGTCACAAAGCCATTTTCTTACTTCATCAAGTTTCCTGCACATCACATACTTTGGGATGCCTTCCACACTTTTATTACAGGATTCTTTCACAACCTCTCTAAAACCATCACAATCAGTCCAACTATTTATAAACCGAAAGGGAGTAAATCTTTTAAACTTGGAGTCATCCAGTTTAATCACATTTTGTTTGTGGTAATTGTGAATCAATTAGAAATTCATGCCCCAGCTTCTAGGGTAGCTGTTAACAAAATCTTCAGTCATAAAGACTCTATCAATTTTTGTCATGATAGGCTTCTCACCTTTCCTTCTTTTTTTTCCTGTGAATTTAGAGCCCAAAATATCCATTTCAATGAGTTTATTATCACCAACAAAGCTATTGAAGTTGTTCATCATTCTATAAGAAGGTTGATCACCACCATACTTGTCATACGAAAATCTAACATCATTACAATCACCGACTATAATGCTTGGTTGACCTACAAACTTATTAAGAGCAATACTCACATCCTCCCACACGTCCTCATGTGTTCAAAATTGTGTCCATACACAACTATTAAGACAAAGCTTTTTTCTCCATATCCTACTCCGCAGACAAGAAACTGATCATACTCCTCAAGGATTTGAATATCAATGTCATTATTCAACTACACCACCACAATAGGTCCCATAAAATTCTTAGTGTGATTAGAGATCCATTTGCAACCTCCTTGTCCATCACTTTCTGTACATCCTTTCCATCATTAACACATTCACCATGCTTGTGTCTAAACGTACCACACTCCTTGTAGTAAACTGGGATCCATTCATACTCCACTCTGACAAAGTCCTTCATTCCATCATCACTGATCATACTAATCTCTTTTGGGAAATTTGAACTCATAGGAACAAACACTTGTATCCTTGCAAATTCCAGTCTGTTCAACGTCCTCATCAACTTGTCCGGTTTGAGCGGGGTACCTAGATAGCTTCCCAGGATAGTAAAGACCTCCTCATCCCATAGCTCCAACAACAAGTCATGGAACCTAACCCAGACTGGGACTTATGTCAACTTCAATTTCTGTAGTGGTTCTCTTCTTTGCCTCACCTTTAGCACCAATGACTTTCCATCTACAAACCATGTTCCATCTTCTAGAGCTACCCTCGTGTCTTCTGGATCTGTAAATCTGATAAAAAAGAAGTCGCTACCTTGGGATAGGATTTCAAATTCAGCCTTACACTTCCATATCAAGCCTAGATGCATTTGAAGAGTCAGCCAGTGAGGTTTTAATCGGATGACATAACTTGCCACCATGTTCTTCCACTTCTCTACATTCCAATCTGTGATATATTTGGCATACTTGATCACTCCATCCACCACCTCAACTTGACATTGCTTCAATAGAGGTGCATCGTCCTCCTTCCAAACAAACATATTCGTCCAACCTTTCATAGCTGCAGCCACTGGAATATCATTCATCCACCTTCTATTGCGTGGATCTACTCTCTGGCCTCCTCAACTGGAGCTACATTATGATTCTAAAAACCAATCCACCTAAACTCATTCTGCCCCACTGCTATGAATCCTATTGGTTCTCTACCGACCACTGTTGGCCTCGACGGTGGTGACTCCTTAGTTTCTCCTTCCTTGTCGCCTCCCCAATCGCCTCTCCCATTTACCACTCGGGTAGCCCTTATTTAGGCTCCATTAAGTTGTTTTTGAGTGTCAATTACCTTTAGTCATGATTTAGTGCCTACACTATTTGTTTGGATGCTAATTATATGCTTCTGGGTGTCCATTACCAATATTTAGGCATCAAACACCCCTGTTTGGGCGTCATTAAGTTATTTTTGAGTGTCAATTACTCTTAGCCAGGATTTAGTGTGTACACTATTTGTTTAGGCACAACTTATATGCTTCTGGGTGTCAATTATAAATATTTAGGAATCAAACACCCCTATTTGGGTGCCATTAGGTTGTTTTTGAGTGCCAATTACCCTTAGCCATGATTTAGTGAGTATATTATTTGTTTGAGTTCCATATATATACTTATGGGTGTGAATTACCAATATCATGTGTCAAACACCCCTATTTGAGTGCCATTAAGTTGTTTTTGAGTGTCAATTATTGTTAGCCATGATTTAGTGCATGTACTATTTGTTTGGGCATCAATTATGTGCCTTTAAGTATCCATTAACAATATTTAGGTGCCATTAAGTCATTGTTGAGTGTCAATTATACTTAATTATTTAGTTGTTTGTAAGAGTTAAACCCCTGTTGCATGTCTTTAAGTTATTTTTTGAGTGTCAGTTACCATTTAAAGGTGCCCATTAACATTTCTGAGTGTCATTAAATATTTAGGCGTCATCTTCATGGGTGGATAAGTTCACAATATATTTGGGCGTCAAGCACTCTTATTTGGGCATCAGTACGTTATTTTTGGATGTCAATTATCCCGAGCCATGATTTAGTACGTACACTATCTGTTTAGGCACAAGTTATATGCTTATGAGTGAAGGAGGCTGCGTCAAAATTGAGGAGGCAGACTCGAAAAAGGAAGAAGTAGATGTTGGAAATTTGTTTCATTTTGGGGGAAAGATGGAGGGAGGTTTCATTTTGGATAAGAAAATTAATGGTGGGATGAGGGTGAGTGGGGACAACAAGGTTAGGAGAGAACATGAGTCATCTCACTTCAGTGGGCCTGCTTCATGCAGAATTGTTGCAGGTTGTCACATGTCACTTGTTGAATGGAGCAGAAGAGATAATGTGAGAGTGAGGGATAGAAAGAAAGGGAGTAGTAATTAACTATGTGTGACGGGCATGTAATGTTCATGAGCTTGATAAAAATTTAATTCTTTCCCAAAATTATGAGCGCCGGCATTGGCAGACTCTCCATAGGTTCAATCTTCTATACACGATGGAAAAGGCTCTCTCTTCCCAGCGTTAGTTATAGTAGTACAGGAAAGACAATCGTAAAGCTCTGTTATACTTGGACTATTAAAATAGGAAATTTCTTATACCAAGATTATCGAATTGATGTATTTCTTCAAATTCCTTTGAATACAATAAGCCAAATGTATCCTTAGGGTACGTTAGGTTTGCTGTAAATAGGTGTACTGGATTGTGTTTGGACTCCAGCAAGACAAATTTTATGTTTAGTTTGTTGGAGTTGGAAATGTCACAAAATCTCAGAACTTTGACGATACAGTTCGAGCTGGATTAGGGCTTATATATCAGATCTATGGGACGTCGACATCCCAGTACTTTCCCGACACTCACCCAACCCCCGACTCTCTCCTCGCATTACCTCCTTCAGCTTTTGACTCTCTCCTCACCTCACCTCACCCGATTCATTTTCTGGTACCACCTCCTCGATCGCACGATCAGTAGTGCTACGACATGCTTCTCCTTCTCTTGCATAGGTTCTCCTCTCGCATCGCGTGCTCTAAAGGCAAGGGAATTGGACTTTGTGGGTGGACGTACAGGCTCCAGTTCGTTGCTTTTTTGGCTGAAGGAAAACAAAGAACTATGTGTAAGGAAGCTTACCGGCCATGGTATTACACTATGGTGGTTGGGTTCTTCTGCGTTGAGATCGTCTTCGTCGGAGAAGAGACTCAGTCTCGGGGGTGCATTGTGCTTGATCCCCTGATCAATTGGCAGAAGATGACTCCTCCTTAATGCCCTATGAAGCTTTTCATGCCGTTGGGCTTCACTGTAGAGACTAGATCTTCCGTCTACGACTCCTGCGTCTGAATGTTAGACATTGCGGTTTTGGGCGTTTACCGAATCAGGCCTGCTAGGGTTAATTCTGAGGCTAGTTATACTCGTGGAGGTCTCCTGGTTCCAATGGGATTCTGGTATTCGAAGATTAGAGACTGGGTTGCGAGGAAAACAAAGAGTACAAGAGTCCCGGGGCTTCATAGTTTCTGTTACCCCGACTCCACATATGCGAGAGGTAAGGGACGAGGGTGTATCCCTCAGTTGAAAATCTGTCATCAGAGAATAAGTCTGTGTTCACGGGGACACGCATGATAGCCATATCCGGATCATCTACGGCTAACAGTATGACAATGGATAAATCAATCGCTTTGTTTTGATAATTAGTGATAATATAAGAAACTAATCACATTTCTTTCTTATTTTAGTTACAATGTGTAGGATTATCCAAATCAAACGAAACATGACATTTGCTAAGTTAAGTATGAGGACTGTAAATATTGAGTTATATTTTTTTTTGTTAGAGATAGGAAATCATGTAATTTATAACATTTTATATTAAAATAGATAATGATTAATATCCATTAAAAGGGAGTTTTACCAAAAATTTAGGAAAATTCCTAATATATCATAAATTGTCTATAGTAGAATCTAAAGAACACATTATGCCTAATTATGGGGTCAAATACCATTTAAAACTGTAACTAGTCATCACAGAATAATTAGAACTAGATATTGTGCATAAATTATGTATGATCCAAATATATATATCATCATATTATTCATGGGTTACTCTAGTGTGTTATATTATTTAGAAGGAACTAATTATAACCCAACATTATTTGGTCACTCACTCTCTCTCTCTTTTTATGCAGACATTTTTTATTTTTATTTATATTTATATTTTATTTTGCTTCTAACTTTTGATCCATAATGAATTTTTTACATGAAATAAAAGTCATTTCAATCTTTACAGAAAGTACTTTTCAACAAGACTAATATTAACATATTTTAAAGAAATAAGAATAATACATAGTGTTTGACATGTATTGCTCCCATTATCAATCCAATGTGCACAATTTAGATTTGAGTGCACCATGTTCGACCTTGAGACTAATACAAAATTGAATGCACCCAATTTGTACTTAAATATGCTCAATTCAAACATGATTGTGTCTAATTAGTGTTGTAATGCACCTACTTGTGAGTCCACCATCATCATCATCGTCGTCGTCGTCGTATTCTTCTTCATCATCATCATCATCATCATCATCATCATCATCATCTTCTTCTTCTTCTTCTTCTTCCTCTTCTTCTTCTTCTTAATGTTATTGTTATTCTTGATTGTACACATGTTTGTGATCACTTTGCACTTGAATGCACCCAGTTCGGACTTGATTGCGTCTAGTATGAATTTTATTGTGACCAATGTGGACTTCATTGCACCCTATTTGGACTTGAATGACATATTCAAACTTGATTGCGTACAGTTCAGATTAGAGTGTGCCCAATTTAGACTTGAATACACCCAGTTTGTACTTGATTGCACTAAGTTTGGACTTGATTATGCCCCATTAGTGTTGTGTCGATGCACTTAATATTCGGAGTTGATTGCGCCCACTTTGAAGATCAATGTGTCTTGTTTCAACTCGAATACGCTTAGTTTGGACGTGATTACGCCTAAGTCAGTGTTGTATTAACACAACTTTTTTTTTGCAATGCACAATGTTTTGCATTTATTACACTCAATCAGTAACGTGCATATAAATTTTATGTACTATATTATTACTCAAAATATTAAGATATTAGTTAGTTGGATTGTATATTTTGTAATGAATTAAAAAAATACACTGCAGTTTGAAAGTTATATGTAATACTAAGTTTCTCTTTTCTCGTTTTTCTTTTTTCTCTCCTTATTTTCCTCCCCTACCATGCATTTAATGCGTCAACTGCCTCTCTATCCCATGGGCATGTAAAACCATCCCGTGTTGGCCCTGCATGCAAAACCACATGGAAAAACTGCTCCAGGCCGCGCTTGAGATGCGCGTGAGGGCCTGGTGCACTTGAGGCACTAATTTCCGTTTAGATTAATGACCATATTATGCATCTTAAATGCACAATTTCTCATGAAGGATCATCCATACAGACTATGCAAATTGTATCATTCTCTCTAATTAGTTGATATTGTTTTATTTGTTTGACGCATTGTGGGTAGAAACAACACGGCCTTCAATAACCATACCGAAACAGACGCACAGAACTAACAATTGACATAGAAAAAGCCATTGACAACAAAACAAACTAGAAGTAGCTTGAACGGGATTCTCTGAAATCAGAATCAGCCTCCAATTCCTTGGCCATTCAAGCCTCCGTCGCGGTCTTCTTCCCGAACAGCTTCTGTTCTATGTGCTGGCGGAAAGTCCTAGGTGCGAACCTTGCAGGCTCGGACTCCTTGACCATCTCCTGCAGTGGCCTCAACACGATGCCATCCTTGGGCGGCTCGCAGTTGATGGTCCATGAGATACGCACCTTCTCCCTATTGACCAGTCCGCGATGCACGACACTGTGGTACCTCCCGTTGGTGAGGAACTCAAGCACATCGCCGACGTGCACCACGAGTGCGTACGGATCAGAGCAAGGTGCCGTCAGCCAGTGGCCGCCATGGTAGACCTGAAGCCCGGGCACCATGTTGGTCAAGATGAAGGTGAGGGCGCCGACGTCTGTATGCGCATGCAAGCCCAATGCAAGCTCCGGCTGCGGGCAGGGCGGGTAATAGTTGATCTTCTTTCTCAGAACCAGGTCACTCCAGCCACCGAGTTCCGCCTCCAGGCGGCCTTCGTCAAGATCCAGGCCTAGTGAGAGCATTGCAAGCATTCGGGTAGTCAGACCACGGAGCACTTGGGAAAACTCCTGCACAACATCCCTGCGGAGCATATCGCCGGATGATTGATTGATTGATCGATTAATTTATTAATTTATTAACCAGAAGAAAGTGTAGGCCGGCGTTGGATCTAGCCTTACCTGTAGTCTGCCGGCTGAGTGGGCCAGATGGAGAGGTTCACCTTGTCCTCCGGAAAGATTTGGTGAAAGAAGTAGTCCCTCCACTCCCGCTTCCCTCGGTTCGACATCTTACTGCCGTATCCTTGCACATCACCTGCCGCCTGGTTGTTGGCGTACGCCTCCTTGGCCTCCACCGGCAGGTCGAAGAACGCCTTTCCGACGGCCCGTACGCGGTCCAGCAGCGACGGCGCCAGGCCGTGGTTTACGATCTGCATCACGCCCCACTGTTTTGCCGCTCCAGCCACCGAATCCACGCACGCTCGGCGTGCGGACTCGTCGGAAGATGAGAAACCTGACAGGTCAACGGTAGGGATCTGGTGGTCCGCGCCCCGCTCAGTCTTTGCCGCGGCTGCATCTAGGGGGTCTCTCACCTCCGTCAGCTCTTCCTTCAGACGGATGTACTCCGCCGGTATGGAGCTGATACCGCTGGCCGCGAGTAGCTCTACCCTTGTCGCCGGCATCACCGATGCTGCTCTTACCACTTCAGTTTCCATCCTGATGATAGAGTTGATACCGCTAGGCGCGAGTAGCTCTACCCTAATTCGTTTATTTATTGCGAGCGAAATCGTAAGTTAAAGAGGTGGTTATTTTACAGCAAATGATGACTTCAGCTGAGATCGTAACAACGATCGACAGTAACCCACGCTTCCCTGTTTTCCTCCAGCCTCCATGTGACAAACATTTCTCGACCATAAGATCTCAAACAGAAGGGAGACAAAGCTTAAATGTTTACAGAGTGTACAGCCACGATCTGTGTTGCTGTACAGGAAATCGTAAGAGTGAATTCGGTCCCATCGACAGCTAGGCTGCATTTGCCACTTGTTAAAATCCACACCACACTACTTGATTTGTCCATAGACGTGTAGATAGATGATAAAAACAGTAGCATACATTGCACCAGATCTGATGGTCATAAAGTAAAGGTCTCCGACCTCTCTACATCCTTGGTCACCACGTAAAGATGGCAAAATCATCCTATTCCCAAAACCAAACCACGTGTACTACGAGAAGAACTCAGAGTTAAGCTTTGGTGACACTCACACGTCTCACGTCTGGTTTCTCAAACTCAAGCCAATTCTCAATCTGTTTCCACGTGCCAAATTGCGATTGGTTATTTTTTTAACATTATAAAACAGACGAATAAATTTATTTCTCTTATAATTTTTGAACCCTAATGAATTTTTTAATGAAATAAAAACCATCAGATTCATTAAAAAAATACAATCCAACAAGACTAATATTGACATATTTTTGAAAAAAATATAAAAATGATATATATAGGTTAATTGACACCCAAAAATGTCATTTTTGGATGCTATGACGCTTATAAATGGCTATTAACACCCAAAAATAGATAATTGACATCCAAAATAGTTCATTGACACCTACAAGGTTAAAGATGGTGCTCAAATAAAATATTGACAACTAAAACAACATAACGACACCCAAACAGTAGCATACATTGCACCAGATCTGATGGTCATAAAGTAAAGGTCACCGACCTCTCTACATCCTTGGTCACCACGTAAAGATGGCAAAATCATCCTATTCCCAAAACCAAACCATGCGTACTACGAGAAGAACTCAGAGTTATGCTTTGGTGACACTCACACGTCTCATTGACACCCATAAGTATAATTACGCCCATAAATGACTAATTGATGCCCAAAATAGGTTATTGACAGCCAGAACTATAAAGATGGCTCCTAAATAAGATATTGAGAACCAAAACAACATAACAACACCCAAATAGGTCTGTTTGACACCTAAGAATCACATAATGGCGCCCAAAATGGTTCATTAACACTAAGAAGTATAATGACACCCATATATAGCTATTGACATCCAAAACTAGTTAATGGACGTCCAAAAAAGTTCATTGACACTCAAAGTATAAAAATGATGCCCAAATAGGTCTGTGTGACAACTAAGAACAACTTAATAGCGCCAAACGTATCAAATAAGGTTTAAGGGTACTTCACGCCCAATAATAACTTATTGACGCCCATAAATGGCTAATGACACCCAAAGATGGTTAATTGACGCCTAAAATGATTCACTGCATCCAGAATCATCTATTCATATTATTTTTATATTTTTTTGTTAAAAATATATCAATATTAGTCTTGTTGGAATGCATTTTTCATAACGAATCCAATGGTTTTTGTTTCGTCAAAAAATTCATCACGATTCAAAAGTTATAAGCAAAACAAATTTATTTATCAATTACACAACCTCCACCTACCCATCCAATTAAAACCCACCACATCATCCCCCCACCCAGCTGGCCACACGTGAGGGTGTTGCACGTGACCAGATCATTTTCAAGGTGAAAGAAGGTGAAAGAAGAAATCTAGCATTGATTTATAATTTCCACCATGAATTCAAGGTGAAAGAAGGTCAAGAAGCTTACCAACAGGTTGGGGGTCGTCCACCTATTGCTCCTAAGCTCCCAAGGTCATTTTGCAAGCAAAGGGTGGAAGTGAATTTGAAATTCCCCTTTTTCTCTATGGATAAAGGAGCATATATGCATTTAATTTGAAAATTCAATTAGGAGAGAGAAAGTAAGAATTATCCCCTCCAATTCCTTGCCACTTGCCCCCTCTTCTTCCTTAGAGATGAGGCTATCATCATGCCTCTTATTCCTATCAATTATTCATGTTTTAAAGAAAACCAAATTAAGCACCTTAAATCATATAATAATATTCATAAGTGAGTGGATATTTCTTTTTCTTATAATAAGGTCAGTGGGTTTTTCACCTCCTTAAGATATTTTCATTGCCTTTGCACGGAAAAAGGATGTACAAACATATCTGAATTCAACCATTTTAATTTTGGTTGAAGGGCATTTCAATTAATATATTTATTTTTGCATTAAATTGAATTAGGGTTTCAATTATGCTTAAATCTTGATTATTTTAATATCAAGATTCTCTCTCCTTCAAAGTGATACAAATGAAATGCCCCTCTCATTTTATTTTCTCTACATGATGACAAGAAACATTAGGGACTCTCTAGAAGTGGTAATTTGAATATTGAACCCTAGGTTTTGGGTAAATTGCACATTACACCAAAACTAGGTTTTAATGCACAAACATTGCTTTATCAACTCTTTCTTGGTGCTCAGGCTTCCACAAGCCACACCCTTGCATCATTTCCATTCTCATGATGCCAAAATACTTGAGGAACATTTATCAAGTAACATTTGCAAGTTAACCCCTCAAATTAGGTAAATTGCACTTTAGTCCAAACTGAGCAAACATTGCTTCAACATTATTCAAACAGGACCAAAATTGAAACATAAGTTCCTCTTGAGCCTTAATTAATTTTCACAAAATAAAATTAAGGATCTAATTAACTTGATTAAGCAAAACTCCCAGGTTTAGGGCATAACCCAGGTCTGGGATGTTACAAATTATAAACCGCTAATAAGGATTTTGTCCCCGAAATCCCAGATAAAGTGAAATAGATGTTATTCATTTATCATATCATAAAGTCTTATCATAACATCTCAATGTCATGTTTATGAAAAGCATAAACCCCTAACATAGGATGTCCATGCTATATATTATAGCTAAACTGATTTCACAGTTAACCATTCTAGGCGTTCAACATGTATTTTCTGATACTAGAATTCCTTACCTTGGTATCCATCACATGTGCATGAAAGAACATCACATTTTCATCTTTCTTTCATTCTGGAACATCACCTGATACACTTATCTTCCTCTTAGAGCCAAGGTCCAAGACAAACTGATTCTTTTCTAAGTTTTCATCACATAAACAATTTTAATTTATGCACATCAAGTGTCCTAAGACCTACTTGATTGCCATGTCCCTGAAAGAAAATAAAAAAAGGATCATATTTCTCTTATCACCCTATTATTATTCAGGGTTGTTTACTCATGAGAAGAGATCATCATCTCCTCTAAATATTACATGACCCTTCTATTGATCATGAGTTATTTACTCTTATTTCTTTCTTGGTTCCTTGTCATCAACATAGGAATCATATGGATGATTACTTGTCATCATTTCTTAATATCATTTTCACCATGAATACTAGATGTAGGTATTCAAACCTTTAGTTCATCACTGATTATTTTTACCTTTCATCAGGTAACTATTACCTCTAGGTCTCTAGACCAGGGTATTCATTATTCTTAAACATCTTCTTTTGTTTATAACTTGATTCACAATTAAATCAAATTCCTTCATATATCAATTAGAATGTGGTAGAAATATCCATGCCACATCTCCTACTTCTTTCTTTAGATTGTTTCAAAATGATTACTTGATCAAGGTAATCAAATAGATAACAATTTGGGTATGTCATACTTACCTTGCCTTCAATAAATGAATACCTGGCTAGGGTATTCAAGGACTGAATTTAGGTAGTATGTATTTCTTTTATTTCATGTTTTTATTTCTTTAAGTTTGATATACTTGTTATCTCAGATTTTCTATGAGTTCCTTCTCTACCTCTTCCCTTTATTAATGAAGAGAGAGAAATTTTAACACATCATAAAGAATATTGAACTGAACATATATATATATATATATATATATATTTCCATTCTTTCATTTCTTCTCCTGACCTTAAAGGACTAACTAAAGAAGGCTTGTTAATAACTACCTTACTCATAATCAGTGGACAAAGAGATGAAGTTGATTTCGAATGAAAATTTTATTCGACATGTAACCTTTACAGGTTATCTATTATCCTGTTTGTTGAGTCACCTCGTCACTTTTTATTTGGACATTGCCACCTCAGATGTTCTTTCTGTCCACATCTATAGCAAGCTCGAAGTATTTTTGGTGACTGCTACATTGGTGCACTACATGGTGGTTGAGTCGGTACTATAGAGATCTTTGATTGTTTAGTACCACCAACCCACTATTCCTATGACTGTTTGGACTTCCTTTTAAGGTTTGTCTCATATTTCTTTATGGTAGACCTTTCTATCCTCCGAATTGATTCCACAAATGTAGCAAATCTCTCTCTACTTTCTAGGGCAGATGATGGGATGGACATCTCAGCATTCAATCCCTTCTCAAAACGTCGGATCTTTTCCTCCTCAGTGGCAGCCATCTTAGGACAAAATCGCAAAATTTCCAAAAATTGAACCTAATATTCATTTATTGACTTCGTTTCCTATCGAATCTTCTCAAACTGTGAGATCTTTTCATCTAAGTATGTCCTTGTAAAATACTTATTGATGAATTCTCAACGAAATTCCTCCCAACCAACCTCTTCATCATTCCTTTTCATTTCTTTTATAGCCCATAGTTCCCAACACTACCCTACAAAAGGTACACAACATGTTTAACTTCGTTAGCATCTGGGATACTGAGGATCTTAAAAGCTTTTTCTAACTCAGTGAGCCAGAGATCTGCATCTGGTGGGTCAGATGTCCCAGCATATTCTCTGGCTACAACATGACGTAGTCATTCAAAAGTCTTACCAGACCAGCATCCTTCATTAGGAGATGGTGCCCTAGGTGCTGGTGCTGGCATCTGGTCTGCCATATACCTTAGTGTAGCCATGTGTTACCCAAAATGATCATGATCATCTGGGTTTCCTCTCCTGACTTCATCAACATGGGGAAATTCAGGCACTGGTTCCTCCCTTGCCTGATCCCTTGCACCTTTTACTGGTGTAGCAAAATTGCTCTCAGCAACATGTCCCTCATGTTCTCCAGACATCTTTGAGTTATATATCTTCTTTTGCATAAGCAGAAGGCACTATAAGACACACTGGAGTACACTTAGAACGGACTCGATACCTTAGTCCTATGTCTCTGTAGACTCAGCGAACCGAGAGCTCTGATACCACTAAATTGAAACACCCGCTATCATTAAGATGACAAGTGAACAATAAAACATGCAGAAATGATCATTAACATCAGATTACTATAAATCACTAAAAATTAAAACTTTTTTCAAAGAGATCCAATCTTAGGAAAACTCTTTCAATAAGAACCAATGTGTTACATTTACATCCTGGTTCATAAGTACATATCTTGTACCATCTCTTCTCGAGGATTACAACATCAATTGCCTTGTTAAAAGCTAAACACAGACATCATAAGAACCTCGAGGCATCAAGCCGAAATCTCAAAATGATTCATTTAGAGTACTTGTTACTAACTTCTAGGACCTGAGAGTACTGAGACGACATATATGACTTCTATCTTTATACACAATATACAGTACACTCCACCTGAGCTGTCACTGCTATCCTGGTTGTTGCTAATATCCTTCCTCTGCAAGATATTCTCAACCTCCTCCGTGCTCGTCCACCTAAAAATGTTGGTTCCCATGGGGGTGAGACAATTGAAAATTGCCCCAGCGAGAGATATAACTCTCCGCCAGAAACATCATTATAGCAGTTTAATTAATATAAAATTGAGAAGAGGATAAGAAGTTTAGATCATTCTCATATTTTAAAACATTGCAACTAGTTATGATAGAACAATAAGTCATCTATTCTCTTTATAAGGAATAGGAAGATCATGTATGTCATTTATCTATCATTTTGTAATGTCAGATATAGTGGCATCTTCTCTATAGAGCTACAACGGTGGCTACACTCTCTTCGCAATCGAGAGATTTCATGTTTACCTCCATCGATCTGGTATTAACAACATTGTGAGATTAATGATACATACATCCCATTTTTGGGAGATTCATGATACATCCATCCCCACACACATGTACACAGATAATGAAAGAATGAGAGATTTAATGTTTAACTTCCATCAACCCTATATTAAGTCATAAGGATATTTATTATCCTAATATGCCACCCATGAATGATTCTTGTTTCGAGCTGTTAGACTTAGCCACTCTGCTAGACAGATATTGAATTATGTCTATCATGTACTCATACATCATCATTACATGCATTGGTTTATTACCCACCATGTGTCATCATTACAGGCAATGTGCCTCTGCCAGGTATTAGACTTTAACGAAACCTGATTACACTACCAGGCATTGGACTTTAACTAACCCTGATTACAGGCATTGAACCTCTACCAGGTATTGGACTTTAACCAAACCTGATTACACCACCAGGCATTCGATGCTACCAAGCCTGATTACACCACCACGCATTAAACTTTAACCAACCCTGATTACAGGCATTTAGCCTCTACTAGGTATTGGACTTTAACCAAACCTGATTACACCGCCAGTCATTGGACGCTACCAACCCTGATTACACCGCCAGGCATTGGACTTTAACCAACCCTGATTATAGGCATTTAGCCTCTGCCAAGTATTAGACTTTAACCATACCTGATTACACCGCCAGGCATTGGACTTTAACCAACCCTGATTACAGGCATTGAGCCTCTGCCAGGTATTGGACTTTAATCAAACCTGATTACACAGATCTTGGGATATACATCCATATAACTCATCATTGATTATCACATCCTTCTCTAGGCTTTGGCCCCTAAGGTTATCCTTCATAGCTTTTCACATTCTTTATTTTAATACAATTTATCCTTTTATTAGGTTTATTAAAAACATTAACTTTTCTTACAAGAACATTCATAATGATCTTGGTACCTCTCATTATGCCACAATTATTCTCGTGGCTCATAAGGCCCATAAAACATCTGGTCACCTCTCAATAGGCAACATCTAACCATTTGTCTCACTAGGCCATTAAAAACATCTTGTCACCTCTCACTAGGTAACAATTAACCTCATGCCTCTCTAGGCCATAAGAAAAAAAATATCTTGTCACCTCTCACTATGTAACAACTAACCTCATAGCTCACAAAGCACATTTATCATCTTGTCACCACTCATTAGGTAACAACCATTCTCATGGATTATAAAACACATTACATCTTAATGTAATGATTTATAGAACACACATCATATGTTACTCATCCAAGTATGTTGGATTAGAGATACATCAAGGGATGTCATTTTTAAAGGTTGGATGTGATATCTATGATGTATTGATGTGTCACTTTCCTCAACACTTTTAACTTACTTGAGTTTATCAACTTACATTGTATTTAGGCATGACCGTTCTTAATACTTTCATCCACTAACCTATCACCTTTATTGTGAAGTGCATAGGTTATAAAGTACACACAAGAATTGTCCAACTATCTTCAATGATATGGACTCATCTCATGTTAAGGCATTGCATATTATAGGTTTACATATAATCAACCGCCTCAGGTATTTTCCTTACCAGGGTATTAGCCACTATTCCATTATTAGGATTAGGGCTTCACAAACCATCACCCTTTATTAGGGCTAGGATTTCACATACCATCTCCCTTCATTAGGGTTAAGATTTCATATAGCATTACCCTTCATTAGGGTTTCACATCACGCAACCCATGTGTAGGACTTCATGCACTATAACCCCAACAATTAGGGTTTCACATAACATCAACCTATTTTAGGGTTTCACATGGCATTACCCTTAATTAGGGATTCACATGACATTACCATTAATTAGGGTTTCACATGGCATTACCGTCAATTCGGGTTTCTCATGGAATCACCCTCAACTAGGGTTTATATTCAATAACCCACAATTTAGGGTTTACTATTCATCCCTAATTAGGGTTTCATATTCCATTACCCTTAATCAGGGTTTACTATTCATCCCAATTAGGGTTTCATATTCAAATACCCTTAATTAGGGTTTACTATTCATCCCAATAAGGGTTTCATATTCAACTACCCTTAATTAGGGTTTAGTATGCATCCCAATTAGGGTTTTATATTCAACTACCCTTAATTAGGGTTTACTATTCATCCCAATTAGGGTTTTATATTCAACTACCCTTAGTTAGGGTTTACTATTCATCCCAATTAGGGTTTCATGTTCAACTACCCTTAATTAGGGTTTACTATTCATCCCAATTAGGGTTTCATATTCAACTACCCCTAATTAGGGTTTTTATACCATCACTCTTGATTAGAATTACAATATTTCCCTAAATTAGGGTTTCATTCAAAATTGCCCTGAATTAGGGTTTACTATTCACCCAAATTAGGGTTTCATTCAATTACCCATGAATTAGGGATTCACTATTAATCCAAATTAGGGTTTTGCATTTCATTACCCTAAATTAGAGTTACCCATGTCATCACCCTTAATTAGGGTTATTCTATTACCCTAGATTAGGGTTTCACTAAGAATTTCCCTAAATCAGTGTTAGGCTTTATTAACCTTCTCGATTAGGGTTTCATAATATCCTTACTAAGTATCATACCCTAAATCACCATATGAATCATACTCACGTATGAATTCCTCTCTAACATTCGCTCAACTTTATTAGGTTACGTCATTTCTTCAATCAAGTACATACAACTATGATTGACATAATGTACTGAATTATAGTTTTTATAAGTAATTAGGTTTGTCTCTTTAAAGATACTAATCACCCAGGTACTTTAGGGATTCAACCTTTTTATCTAACATTTATTGACATTACTATCAATCATTGGATCAATGAAACAATCACCACCTTACTTTTCCAAGTGATTGATTCACAATTGATCACCATTCAATTTTGAAGTTTCAACATCAATTGGTTTTGAAAACTGATTGGTCTCCAAACGGTTTGGAAACCATTTAACGCTAAAAGGTTTCAATACCATTTTGGCTCAAACGGTCTCAATACCGTTTGGGCCTAATCTGTCTCAAAACCACAAGGGTTCTTTAGATAAACTCATCAATCAATTGAGCATGATTTGTTGAAATTCAACAATTAGTGGCCCTTGGATTTTCAATCCTTCAATCTTCACCTTTGACCATCCAAATGTTCTTGAGTTTCTTTGACCATCCAAACAGTCTTGAGGTGCTTGACCTCAAACGGTCTTGAGATCCATTACCCTTTCAGTTTTGGACTCAATTGCCCAATCGATTTGAGATCAAAAACCCATTCGGTTTTGAAGTGATTTATCCAATCAATCTTGGGTAAAAATACCCATTCAGTTTTGTGTATTTTACCCATTCAGTCTTGAGTGGGATTACCCATTTGGTCTTGAATGGAATTACCCATTCGTTCTTGAATGGAATTACCCATTCGGTTTTGAATGGAATTACCCATTCAGTTTTTGCAAATGAATTATCAATTCAGTTTTACAAACTGTTTTCCCACTTACTTGGTTGAGGTGTGTTCTTGTGATAATGTCATCATCATCAACCTTCGAACCTTCGAAATTCCATGATGATTTTAATGGTAGTTTCATCAATTAATCAAGAGTATTGCAAGTAACTCAATTGAACTTAATGATTTGAGAAATTGAATTCAATAACAATGAATATGGGTTCAAGTTATAAAACCCGCCTCCAATTGAGCTTCAAAGCTTGGAGCCTCATGTCAAAAATGGTGGATGAAGCTTTTGCAACTCCCCCTAGGCTCATCCTCAAGCTTTTGAGTGAAAATATTGGCTAGGGTTGAAGATGGAGTGAAGAAAAGAAGAAATCAAGCATTGATTTGTAATTTCCACCATGAATTCAAGGTGAAAGAAGGTTAAGAAGCTTACCAAAAGGTTGGGGGTCATCCTCATGTTTATCCTAAGCTCCCAAGGTCGTTTTGCAAGAAAAGGGTGGAAGTGAATTCGAAATTCCCCTTTTACTCTATGGATAAAGGAGCATATATGCATTTTATTTGAAAATTCAATTTGGAGAGAGAAAGTAGGAATTATCCCCTCCAATTCCTTGCCACTTGCCCCCTATTCTTCCTTAGAGATGAAGCTATCATACTTTCCTCTTATTCCTCTTAATTATCCATGTTTTAAAGAAAAGCAAATTAAGCACCTTAAATCATATAATAATAATATCCATAAGTGAGCGGATATTTCTTTTTCTTATAATAAGGTGAGTCGGTTTTTCACCTCCTTAAGATATTTTAGTTGCATTTGCAAGGAACAAGGACGTAAAAACATATCTGAAATTAACCATTTTAATTTTGGTTGAAGGACATTTAAATTAATACATTTATTTTTGCATTAAATTGAAATAGGGTTTCAATTATGCTTAAATCTTGATTATTTTAATATCAAGATTCTCTCTCCTTCAAAGTGATACAAATGAGACGCCCCTCTCATTTTATTTTCTCTAAATGATTCCAAGAAACATTAGGAACTCTATAGAAGTGGTAATTTGCATATTGAACCCTAGTTTTTGGGTAAATTGCACATTACACCAAAACTAGGTTTTAATGTACAAACATTGCTTCATCAGCTCTTTGTTGGTGCCCATGCTTCCACAAGCCACACCCTTGCATCATTTACATTATTATGATGCCAAAACACTTGAGGAACATTTATAAAGTAACATTTGCAAGTTAACCCCTCAAATTGGGTAAATTGCACTTTAGTCCAAACTGAACAAACATTGCTTCAACATTATTCAAACAGGACCAAAATTGAAACAAAAGTACCTCTTGAGCCTTAATTACTTTTCACAAAATAAAATTAAGGATCTAATTAACTTGATTAAGCAAAACGCCCATGTTTAGGGAATAACCCAGGGCAGGGATGTTACACAATACAATATTTATAGTACAATATGTATTGTTCAAGACGTACAATTAGGGATGAGCATCAGACCGGTTATACCGCGCTTTGTCTATCCCAATCCCAAACCCACATTTTAAACATGGTTGTGGGCAGGGTTTGGGCCCGGATAAAATAAGAAAATATTAGCCCATACCCGACCAATATAAGAATATTGGGTTTCGGGCCGGGTTCATATTTTCCCATATAATATCGAATGAGCATAACAATTTTGCTAGATATAACTTGCAAACATGAAAATTAAATTAGTATGATATATACTTTCTGATAAACCTTCAATATATATATATATATATATATATATATATATATATATATATATATATATATATATATACATACATACATACAGATAGAGAAAGAGTCAGGCTAGAATACACTCGAGAGTATTCGGAGCAGAATACACTCAAGTAGTTTTTCATTATGGAATATTGTTTTTCAAAAATCTAATCCATTGATCTTCTTAAACATCTTGTGAATAGCTCATACACAAAATTTGAGAACATTTAGACATTTATTGGTCATGTTATAAAGACTGCAAAAATTAGGCATTTCAAATTAGTTTCGCGCGTCAATTTTGTTTTCCTTGGATGAGTGACTTACACTCATCCAAATGGGCTCAAAATTTATTTGTAGCCTAGTTATAGTATGACAGTGAAGATCAATGGTTTACATTTTGCAAAAAAATAGTCTTGATATGCAAACATACTTGAGTGTATTCGTGTGATCTATACACTCGAATGTATTCTAGCGGAGAGAGAGAGAGAGTGAGAGTGACAGGCTAGTGTTCACTCAAGTGTACTAGAGGCACCGTACACCTCAGTCATTTTTAAAGATGCAATAACTTTTTGAAAATTCTAAATTGTTAATATTTTTAAATATCTTAAGAATATACTATAAAATAAATTTTAGCTCATTCGGACACTTATAGGTCGTGCATCTAAAGGAGGCAAAAATCATGCATTTCAAATTAGTTTAGTGTGTCAATTTTGTTGTCCTTAAATGAGTGACTTACACTCATCCAAATGAGCTCAAATTTTGCATGTGGGCTATTATTATTGTAACCGTGAAGAGAAATGGATTAAATTTTGAAAACATATGGTCTAGATAGGCAAACATTATTGGGTTGTACATCGTGACATGTACACTCGAGTGTATTCTAGGGTGACTCTCTCTCTCTCTATCTCTCTCTCTCTCTCTCTCTCTCTCTCTCTCTCTCTCTCTATATATATATATATATATATATATATATATATATATATATATATATATAGAGAGAGAGAGAGAGAGAGAGAGAGTTAGTCTAGTGTATACTCTAGTGTACTCGAGGCACCATACACGTCAGTCATTTTTAAAGATGCAGTAATTTTTAAAAAAATCTAAACCATTGATCTTATTAAATACCTTAAGAACATATTATATAATAAATTTTAGCTCATTTGGACACTTATAGGTCGTGCATCTAAAGGAGGCAAAAATAATGCATTTCAAAATAGTTTTGTGTGTTTATTTTGTTGTCCTTAGATGAGTGACTTACACTCATCCAAATCAGCTCAAATTTTTTATACGACCTATTATTATTGTAACCATGAAGATCAATGGATTATATTTTAGAAAAATATGGTCTAGACAGGAAAACACAATTGGGGTGTACATCGTGATCTGTACACTCGAGTGTATTCTAGCCTGAAGAAACGAAATAGATATTGAAAGAGCAACACATCATTTTCTCATTCATGTGAATGTGTTAGAATTAAAAATTAGTGGAATCTATAATGTTGTGGCTTTTTGCTTCCTCATCCTATATGAATATACAATGAAATGAGTGTTGGAAGGGAAAAAGATCATTTGTCTCCTATTAGTTGGAACATGTGCAAAAAAAGAGAGCATAATCTACTATGCAATGAGCTAGTTGCTTCTTTAATATTCTTTAATAAGCGAATGACATGACTTTTCTGAGTATTATATGCATTATAGATCAAAGTATTGATGACATATTCTATTTGGTTGTTAAAATATACAAATTTAAACAACAAAAGGTTTCGTTTGAATGACATAGTGACATCAAACAAGAAATTTGTATGTTTTTCTTTCATGACAAACATAGATGTATATGTATACAATGTACATAAAATCTAATCTGGGTATTCGGGTTTCCGGGCCCAAGTTTACCTTAGCCCGTACCCATCCCAAATAAAATATGAGTTTAAATTTTAGACCTGGTCCAACTATATTTTAAATTAGATTTAGGTCTGGACCGGATTATGTGGGTTGGGTCGTGGGTCGGATCGGGTCGGACCGACTTGATGCTCATCCCTACGTACAATACTACATCCATGTATTATATGTACCGTCCTGCTAGTCCATGAACAATTTAATTATAGAAGTTAGATCATTTTTTTAATCTTTGAATGAAGCTCACTCTCCCATTTAGGTGATTGTTCTTAATGATCGGAGGTTGTCTTAGCTATCCCGTACCAACATAAATTACAAGACTTATAATACAATACAAGACGTTCAATACTAGCATCCATAGGTTACATGTATTCATCATGCTAGTCTATGAACAATTTTTTTGTAAAAGTTAAATCATTTTTTAATAATCCATTTACTCAGAAACAGTTGATGAAGTATGTTGCATTTGAAAAAATATATTTTTTAATACATTAACAAAACACAAAATATGATTGTTAAATACTACAAAAATTTGAATACATCATCCACTAAATTATAAATTATTGTTAGACAAAATAAAAGTACAGTCCTTATAGAAGTATTATAAATTATTAACCATATCTAGAGTCATTATTTTTGGAGCATGTAGTGTGCAAGTTATGAGGGAAAGCACATTCTGTGCAAGATTTTGAAGAAAGACAAATGTATATTTTTATACACATCTTGGGGCATAAAATTCATACTATGCATGTGGAAACAACCCAGGTTACCTGGGCATAATATAAGGGAGACTAGGGACTATGCTCCTTTGGAAGGGGTCCTAACTTCTAAAATGGATCTCAACTTCTATTTCCTCCGACACGATTGGCCAGATCGTTTAAAAATAGAGCGGAATGGCTAAGCTTTGGTACTGAATGTCAGTGATAGAGAGGACTCAATGGAGGAAGATGCGGTCGGAGGTACTATACTAGCAAGGAATTTTGGAATGGTTCGGAGGATAGAAGAGTTCTAGAGAGACCCAAAATTAGGTGAAATCTAGGGGGAGAGAAATTCAGGACTTTTTAGCTTCTATGCCGAATTAATTTTATGTGCAGAAAACAACTGGGGTAGATTTATCATTGACTCCCAATGTGTCGGGTGGGAACCTAACTATGTGTAGTGTAACTCTTTCTCATATGTGCTGACACTAATCTCAATCATCCATTTCTAAAAATCTCCCTACAGATCAGTGTGCATAGTGAAACGCTTGGGGATTTGAGAATGAATGGTTGAGATTCATGTCAGTACATCCTGAGAAAAGGGTTGTCAGCACAACATTCAGGTTGCTCCCTCTAACTCCATTTGCTTTAGCATCTCTCCTCTAATCAAATCTGGAATTTCCAAAAAGAGAAGAGAGAAGTACAAAAAAGTAGAAGTAGGAAAAAATGGAAGAAAGTGGAAAAAAGAGGAGGGAAGTAGAAATGAGAGACAAATGTGTACTTAGAATAATTAGTTAGAACTATGCTAATAACAATATATTGGAAGTAAAAAATAAGAGAGAAAATTATATTATGTATGTTTATGCATCATTATGATACTGTACAAATAAAAAGAGGAAGGAAGTATTTTTTTTATTTTTTGTGAATCAGTATAAAAAATTACAATTGCTACAATACATGTGATATTACCACCACTACAGGGGGCAAGTAGAAAAGTAAGAACGAATTACTTTATGGTATTGTTTGTGTGTCACTATTAAAAGAAAGCAAATCAGTACAATACATGTACCACTAGTAGTGTGCTAACATGTAGAGAAGACTAAAAAGAAATAATGAAATATTTTTTGGTATTATTTGTGATAAAAAATATATAAATATTCACAAGACATGTTTATCATCATCATGCTCATAAAAAGAACATGAATTAGTAAAAATATCAAAAACTTTTTTTGGTATAATTTTTAGATCAATATTGAAATATAAAAATAAGTGCAATACAAGTATTGTTATACAGTGCTAATAAAATGAGGAGGGAAGTAGAAGAAAGAAATAGGACATGAATAATTATTGAAATTTATATACAAATAAATAAATAATTCATTTATATTTTTCTCTTTCTTTGACTCTTTCTAATTTGCCTCTCTCTTTTTCTACCTCCCTATGTATTTATCCCTTATCTCCGTACCTCCCATGTTGTTTATCTTTTTTTTTTAAAGGAGTTAACCTTTTATTAATGAACCACTCAAAAGAGTGATGATCAATACTTTACAATGTCAACAATGGTAATTTGGATGTACCACATTTCATTATTTACATGTAATTAAAAAAAGATATGTATCCTCAGAGTGTAGAAACAATATAATTATTCCTACACATCACACAATAGATTAATCATCAATTTGGACTTCTTAAATGCCTCATGTTTCAACATATGATATGGATTCATTACTTTTTCTTGTCTGACTACGAGTCATATACAGTGAGGTTTTCATCTTTCCAACCACATTCGGCATATACCTCCCCATCTTACCCAAATGATGTCAAAGATGTACTATTTGGGGTGGTGAAAGGACAAGTTGTGGTTCATGATATAACAGATGGTCACAAATAGTATTAGAAACATATCAAAACTAGTAGTATGGAATATTACTTCATCACCTTTTGGATCAAGAATTGTATGTGCCAATTGCTTATGGAAGAAGGCTCATCTTTTGTATCACTAGCTTCTTTAGCGATTCCTATAGTAACTTCATGGATTGAATTTGTTGTTGAATTCTATTTTCATTTATGCTTCCATATCTTCTCAATGGGAGGGTTAATTTCACCCTATGTGTATCAACTTGATTCTTTGTTTCTTCCTCTTCCATCTAGTCTTCTTCATGTTGAAGAGTAGAAAACCTAGTAACCTTAGAAATATCTTTAGGTTGGGAGGATGATGATGTTTTCTCATTTTGTTGTTGTCTTCTTGTATGAATGCTTTTGTCATAATACACTTTCCAACATTCATGTTCTTGGTTCTAGGACACATCATCATGATTACACGCTTCTTTTCGGGTATCATCTATCAAAGGAACTTCAATTTTGTTGCAGTTCTTCTCATCATGCCCCATGATTCCACATAGATGACATAATGCAGGAAGAGCTTCATACTCGATTTTGTAATATGCCCCATTATGAACGTTGATTGTACTGGCTTGGATGAAGCTAGCTAATCGCAATTCTAGCAAACTGTCTTTGTGTACATTGAAGAGTGTACTTATCCACCTACAGTAGCTTTCCTAAAGAAACGTTGATCTTGTCGAAGATGACTTTGTTGTATATATGGAGATGAAGACCAATGATGCATGTAGAAGTTACTACCATGGGTGGTATACTAGGAGTGGACGAAAATTTATGCCCATTGACTTAACATGATATCGACCATGGTTCGTTGGTGAGGGAATTCAAGCAGTCTTGTTCACATGTAAATTGAATAGCATAGTGGTTGAGACTGAGTTTAAAAACCTTCCACCGTGAAATTGTCTACAACAAAGATTTTATTATGTCACACAGAGTCATTATCGAATAGACTTTCCTATCAACTTCACAACAACTATATGCTAGGATGGTTTGAGAAGGATAAAATATTCCTTCGGGGGAATGGAGAGTTCATTGAAGCCCCATTCATTGGTAATTGAAATGCCATCTAGATTTAGATTTGTCTGAGTATCGTCATACACAAAATCTGGACCAAGAACAATTAATGATCCAACAAAAAGGTCTTTAAAACTAACTTTGGTGGATGTAACTATCGATATACCTTCATTCACATTCACCTTACTAGGATTTATAGAGGTCTTCATCGACGTCGAGGGATACTGAGTCAGAATATCCCAATCTTCATCTTGTTCCAAAGAGGAACGGGTTTAATCATTCATAAGCATGTTTTCACACATGAATATACACCTTTTCCATCCTTAAAAGTGTGTAAATCTATAATGACCACACGTACGAAAAGTGTGGAAAAATGGAGTGTATAAAACGATCCATGCTAAATTATTAACATTCTTTTTTGTGACAAACAATCATCCATAGTTTTAAGTGTGAATATTTTATTACTTTACTTCTACTAGTTTAATTTGCGCCAAAAAGCTATCCACTCTAAATAGCATGAAAAAATGATAAAATGCACATTTGAATCCACGAGTTAAAATTACATGTGCTCTTTATATCAATAAAATAAGATTACTATGTCGTAACTTCTTTTTCTCAGGTACAATTATACACATTTAACCTTTCATTATCTTCATCACATAGAAGGATTGATCGTGCTTCCTAAATATGATTGTTTATTGGCACATAAATTTGTAAGACGCCAAAGAAAGATACCACACTAAACCTAAATATCAATATTTTTGTTTGATATGAAATATGGTTTGCACGGGGAGGACACTGACCTTGACCCCTATATTAAAAAAATACAATAGATGATGAAACAACTATGTTTGTAGTCTAGACATAACTAATATTTTGATAGAGGATGAAATGGCACACTCCATGACGTCATCTCAATGTCAATAGGATCGTCACTAATATTATTGTCTCAATTTTCAAATTTGGTTTTCTTTTAACGAACAAAATGAGAAGAGTTGAGGCATTTGAATACACACAATAACAAAAAATTAGAAACAAACATGATAGCAACACTATAACATCAAAATCATCATGTTTCATCAATCTTATGATGAAAACAAAGTGAGGAACTAGAACCATATTAAAGCCACGTACTAGTGTATTGGTAGGTGTGCTATTGTTGTTGTTATTGAAAATCAATACAATGGTGTACTATAACTACAAATATTTTAATGAACAGGTAACCACACAAAATTTATGGTATGAAATTAAAGAAAAGGTATGTGTGTACATGTTGGTGTTGTTGAGGTAGGAAGAAGTAATTGGTTTTAGGAATGAGCAATCCTACTCTTAGAACAAAATTAATATATGGGATAGCAAAGGAATAAATTGAAGTATGTTATTATGACACTAACAGCAAAATCAATTACTAGGAGTAGGCAGTAGTAGTATCATATGGAGTAGGATATGAAAATTGATATTCATACTTGAGTTAGTAGTCTCTCACCGCCCAACCCATCTGGAAAATACTTCTCATTAGCTTTTAACCTTGCCCATTCATCATCGTCGTCGTCGTCATCATAAATATCATCATATAAACTTCAATTTCAACCATAGATCTCAATTCTGACCATAGACCTCAATTCCAACCATGTTGAGGTCTGCTATACAGATCCTTCTTTTCCAATCATCTCTTCTTTTAATCTTACTCTTTGAAGAATCAAAATTATCCCAAAATTAGATGAGGAAAACAACAATTTGATACTAATCATGCTTTGCTAAGTTTAATAAGAACTAAGAAAAGAGAATTTAGTGGATAATAAGTAATGTGAGGTAGTAACAAGGTTGTTAACTATCTTATCTTAGTCTCCCCTCAATTTTGTGATGAAAATATTACCAAGTGCATTCAACAAGCAGACTATCAATAGAATTGATTATTTCAAATGCAACTAGAAGTTTGCTAATAGTTACATACTATCATAACAACAAAAACAAATTCACCACAACCATCAAATTGACATTGTACCCCAAATGACTGCTTCAACGTCCACAACAATGAGAGTAATAATTACAAGTTTATCGGATGAACATTTTATAAAAGGCTAAACTCTTAAACTTCTAAAATTCCTCCCATTGTACAAAATAATGAACAACACTACTTGGGATCTCTCCTCATTGCACCCTCTCTAGTAGGATGAATTGGGAGTGCATGTTATAAAATTCTTTGGCTAAGAAGGGAATTGTAACAAACTGAAATCTAGATATATTATCAATTTGGTCATTTTTCTCATACTTTTCCTATCTTTTCTATTCATTTTGTCCTTGACGTTCAATTTGTGGGATCATTAGTGGTTTGGGGTGAATTTGATCATCATTTATACCAATAAAAGGGTTTACGCATTAATACATCAGTGAAAGATTACTTATGGGTCTAATATGCAAATTTTGTTTACGCATTAATACATCAGTGAAAGATTACTTATGGGTCTAATATGCAAATTTACAACCTATGTGACATATCAATAAAATGAACTCGTTCTAGAACATTCCTTAGACTTTTGGTGCAAGGAAGAAAAAAATGAATGAACAATAATGCTTTGAACATGTTAATGTGATATTGAATTTTAATAAGATAAATAGTGGTAATATTGGATAATGGGCTAAAAATCATAAAAGGAAGAATAATTACTTAAAGATAACATGAGATTCATTTTCCTTGAGTTTGGTTTTGCTTGGAGGCCAGGTTTAATAATTTTAGGATTATAATAATGATATCTATTTTATTTTGAAAAGAAAAGGTGATTTTCCTTCAAAATATCAAATAAAATATATAAGTGGCAAATAATCTAAGATTTGTAATCTACACATTAAAAATATCCTTTGGGTCAATTTTCATCTAAATTGGATAATTTTTTATATACATGTGTAGATTGGGGGACAGAGAGTGTGTAAAAATACAAAATATTAAATAATATATTAATAATACCAACATATAAAATTTATGGTCAATTCGTGCTCCATATACTTAACTTTACTTGAGGATGAAGTTTCACATTAATTTGGTGTTTCTAGAAGTCTCTAATGTATAAAGCAAGAGAAAATATGATTTACTTTAAAATAATTAAATAAAATATTTAAAATCTTCAAAAGTGAAAACTGAGGCCATATTTGGATTTCTCATTTCCAAAATAGGCTAGGTGCCAAATTTGATTAATTTTGGGGTTCATTTGCACAATCAATTGAGGAAAGAGACAATATTAAATAATTGGATTTACACTTTAGTCGGATTTGTATTTGGAAATGACATTAAATGTCACGTGGCTAGTGCATGCATGCTTCAATCTAGGCTATCTATTCTTGATCTAACGGTAGCCAAGTTATCTTATAGTTCGATCCTGAAAAGGAAACATAAGTGATATATCTGTGATTTTCAAATCTCTTTTTCTCACTTGATTCTCCACGAAATTGCATGATTTCCGCACCCCTTGGTTTCTTTTTGGATTTTGCATCCATAGATCCAATATACATGCCGTTCTATTGAGTTTTTAGAAAATTCCCAAAATTCAGGCATTAAACCTCACGACATCTTCCCTTATCTTGGCTCATTGCTTCCCCATCTATATGTAACCCCATCTGAGTCTTCATTTCCCTTCCCTTAGATCTCCCCTCGTGCTAATTTCTCACATGATCATGTGTTTAGTTGTTAGTGATCGAGTTTGGATCTAGGGTTTGTGGTAAGATATTCTTCCTCTCCTCTCCTCCTTTGATCAATTCCTCAGGGATGTAAGTTCGTCAACCCTTCTTCTTTTTTCCCCTATTCTCAATTTTTATAATTATCGACTTGATTGGTTTTGTGCAAAATTAGGTCTTGGTTGTAGCTTACAAATTCCAGCCATGGCGTCAGGCTGAGGGAGGTGAATCCCCCTTGGTCAATTACTATTTTGCCCCTCCTCTTCTCTTCTATTCCTTCGTTTCTCACTCAGGGTTAGGCTGGTCCTTTGGTTTTGTTTTTGATCACCTTCCATGAGGATGATGGGGCGCGGGCAACTAACTTAGTCATGTGCTATTGGTCCAAGTCACATGGTGCACTTCTCTCCCTCTCTGTCTTCCTCTCTCTCGCTTGTGATGCTGATGTGTCATGGTCTGGTTAGTCAGAGTTATAATTATCATATCTTTTGATCTGTTAGTCCAAAAACTGAAAATAAGTATATTTTGGAATCAAGAAATTAAGATCTATCAAATAAAAATACTTGCAAGGTTTGATTTTGAGTTTTATCAAAATGTGATTTCGATAAAATGATTTTAATGAATAAAATTCACCTAAAATGCATTTTAATCAGCATAACTACAAAATTGACAAAAATATATATTTTCTTAATCATGAGAACCTAATAAGATCAATTGTGATATTTTCAGAGTTTGAATCAAAGTTTTGTGCCAAAAGTCCAAAATTAAGGTTTTCTATACATTAATGTATATGATATACACTATACATGATTATACATTGAAAATAGGAAACGTGGACCTTGGACTTAGCTAAATTGGTGAAAGTGAATAATTGAAATCAATAGGAGAGGTATGTGTAAGACTTACCCTTAAATTTGGGATATTTATGAACCAATCCTATTTTCCATAGTGTGGCAAGAAATGAATCCTATTTCCTTTATTATTGTTTTCTCTAGTTATAATCGCCTCAAAATAAGATTTGATATATTATTTTTTGGGTCTTAAAAACCCACTTCCATGTTGTAACTAGTTGATGATATTTCTTGCCACTTTCTATTCCTTGAGAATGATGGTTTATTTAACTAATTAGCTATAATAATGGTACTTATGTACAACCACCCATAGTTAGGGCATGCATTTTTGCCCTAGAGAAAGTGCCTACTCCCCCTGGTGAATGTGTTATTTCTCCCCAATATAAAATATTTGACAGGTGATTGGGAATGTGATTACTCTCCCCTAATCTATAGGTTGGGGTTTGGTAGGTGCCTAAACCCTATTTAGTTAGCCTAGTCCACTATCAGTCACTCATGTAATTTCATATTATTATTTGTTTATGGAAATAATATTTTGTTATATGCCTCATTTTATTGGCCTTCTCATCTTATGATGAATCCATATATTTATGTTTCAATGTTATTCTTATATTTTGTACTTGTTCATAATTTTGACAAATACCTTGTTTCTCTCTCTTGATGGGTGACCTTCCAATCACCCAGGTTTAGGACAAGGTGCTAAATAGAACAAGGAAAACACAACTTTTTCCAAGGACCTAGATCATGGAGATGTTGCTTTAGAGAAAAGACTTGAAGTAATTTATACTTCCCTCTATCTTAGATCCTTTTGATGTATCTTACATGTAAACCCTTAATGGGAGATATGATGGAATTTTGTAATCTTTTGTAAAATTAATTATAGTCATATTTTATATTCCACTACAAAACTTTGGTCTTTTTTATATTATTATTTAAAATTTGAAAATTTAACACCTATTCCTGCATACCCTTTTGAGTGTGTTTGGAATGGATGTTTTATTTTTCAAACATTAGTAAAGGGGTAATCTCACGCCTTATAGGAATGCAAGAAACATTTAATAGTTTATCTAATGTGTGTCATCAATAGACATAAACACCTAAGTTACATTTACATCAACAAGAGTCATACCCAATTTTATGATGACTGATTGGGTACTTTTTCAGAAATTTTTCAAAAAGTAAGCTTGCAATGTTATCTTTGTATTACTTATTATTTCCTTCATGACATAAAAAAATGGCTGGAGTTAGTCTATGTGGTAGAGGTGGTGTCACTCTATAAAATAGAGCAACGTGAGAGATAAGAGGAGGCACATCAGGTCTGTTAGGATGAGGGGGATCCAGATCCTTGCTGGTGATCTATGAACTCGGGATAGTACAACACAATCTAAGAAAGGACAAGGATAAATAGTCAGGAATAAAGTCCCTAGCCAAATTCCTTCAATTCCCTAAGGTTTATCCTTGACTACAAATTGTTCAATCCCTGACTACACCTTTCCCACCAAACTTGACAATTCATATTCTTGTGCTACACCCTAACTCTTTCTTATCCTAGAAACATAGTTTCTTTCCCATCCCACAACATACCCCCACCGTCCTAATACCCTCAATTCTTCTAGTCTCCTGTGTGATATGTTCTTGTCGTGCTACAACTTTTTACTCAGATCATTCGTGAGAGGCATGGCTTCCCTGCTATTTCTACCTACCATCTCTACTATATCAGACTCCTCCCCTCCGACCTACCATCCTTTTCTACTATTGATGATTATTTCTTCTAGGTGTTCTACCACTCGATCTTCCCCTAAACTCTCATAGAAAAGGAGGGCATTATCACATCCTTGAGTAATACCATCAATGATGAACTGATCTCCTAGACAATCATCATTGTTGGATTCAAGGAGTCCACCAAATGACACAAATAAAAGGTACATCTTAAATCACACATGCGGTGTTTCATTGATATCTTTATAGACACATTGAGATAATAATATAGGCTATTAGATAATGACTGAAATTGTTATCTTTATCTGTCAGATGAAAAGGTGTTTCTTTTTATATGTTGGATGTGGCTACATAAATGAGCATCTTTCCTATAGTTGTTTTCATTAATCTAAAAAATATAAGAAGAAAGATGGTACTAACAAAAACGAGCATGTTTCCTCTGACTTTCATGAGTTCTGCAATGGCATATATTTTCTCATCCTTCTCAATTGTGTGAATCTATGTTGCTAACTGATTTTACTCATATATCTATATATTATCTAATATTTGTGTCGTTGAATGCACTTTACTATTTTTCTTGACTGCAATCATTTTGTTTAATTAATTACTCCATCAACATTAGCAACCATGATAGTTTACGCATTTATTTAGTAGTTATTACTAATGCAAATTTATTGTCAGTGTGTTATTTCTTTTTATTTTTATTGTTTCTAAAAGAAGTTTTTATAAATTATTTTCTAATGCAGGATGTTCAGAATGCTCCACAAAGTAAAATTATTGATGCAAATACTAAAAGGGTTGATGTATATATTAAAGAAAGTCTTATGGTGGATGATGTAAATGTAATGCTAGAAATAATGCACGAAGTAGACTAGTCCCAGATTCAAGTTCATTTGTATTTGAGTAACGATTACACAATATCACATGGCATGTAATTCACATGAACCTTATATGAAGGTTATTTTAGAGGATATGATTTATTTTTTTATAAAAACATGATGCCCAAATCATGTATTTCTTATGTAACCAAAAATTTAAAAAATTTAATGAAATATCTTCATGTATGAAACTTGAATTTTTCTCATGTATTGGATAATTAATAACATCTCATGATTACCATTTATAATGTTATATAATCAAACATGATTGTTTATAAAATGCAATATCATTCATTCCTACTAGAAAAAGATGTGTCTTTGATACAAGCTTTAACCAGCGATATGGAATCCTAATTTTAGTTGATGCTAAAGGCCTCTGTCCCTATTGGTTAGGGATAGGACCTGAGAAATCACTATTGGTCAGCAAGCTTTGCCAAGGGTATGTTGTCCAGGTTAGGGGTTCACATGTATTGGTCAAGGATTTGGCCTTCAGGTTTAGCACATTCTGTAGTAGTGGGACTCTGGCTAATGGCACACAATCGTGATCACTCAATCAGTTATTAACAGCTAAAAACCATTCACAAGGTAACATCTTTAAAAAAATGATAACTTCATATTACATCATCCATTTTGGTGTACATATTATCAATAAAAGGATTTTGAGTGTTCTAAATCATAAAATTACCGCAAATAGATGATTATGATGCTTGTTGTTTAATATATATTTTATATTCAGATCTATATGATTTTTTTATTTCCTGTATTCAAAATAATAAATGGGTTTCAAAATTTATGAAAATTTTACCTAAGGTGTATTTTGATGTGTTTAATGTGACTATCAAGTTTGATCTATCTGATTTGAAGTGTTACCTATGTTTTTGAAGTGAACCGTAATAAACATATTTTGAGTATTTCACCCATTGATTGGCAATCAAGCGATCTGATAATTTTAGATAACCCCTAATATACAATGTTCTTAACGTTTCTAAATGTTTTTCCTAATTATCATGTATAATTGTATTGGTATTTAGTTTTTGGGCCTAAATGGTCATAACGTAAGATAACTGATGATTATTTGTGGAAAAATATGTGATCTATATGAATTATTAGCATTCAATATGATTTTAAGTGTATTTTTCGTATGATGCACTTGTTAGTCAGTAGTCATAATATGTGCGAGTATATTTGATATTTTCTTCAAATTAATTATGCATATAGTCATGTATGACAACATGATATTATTTATTTAGTTCATATGGGTTTATCAACATATAGTCCCTATATCTAATACGAGATTCTGACTTTTAGTTTAAAGTTCAAAATTAAGAGTAGTTTTAATTAGAGTTAGTTTCCGTTAAATATGAATCCTAATTTAGTTTAGGGGAATGAGATGATGAGTTATGAGGTTTAGAAATCAAAAATAGAAAATAAACATAGACTAATAGAACTATGATGATGTCCAAGTGACTAGGTTATGGAATAAAGAATTAGGAACACATTAAAAAAATCATCAATATCAAGGGTAAGTGTTTCATGCCCATTGAATTTTATTATTATTATGCTTCATCCTACAAATTCCTATAAAGTTACTTAGAGACTAAGTTACTTTCAAACATTCAATTATTAATATTTAGCTCATATTCCATAATGCTTTACTAATTAGACTTTGCTCAAATGAAGTTATGTTATGAGGATATTAGATTATACAATATGGTATTTAAAGCTACGTTCACATACTTATATCTATTTATTCAGTTCAGTTTATTTTTGAAGCCTTTAGAAACAAATATCATATATATGATATTAGCATTTAGTTAAGTCATCCATTAAATTAGAATTTTAGATTCATATTTATTCAGACAACAAGAATCTATATTTTGGGTTTTAGATTTAGATACTCATTATGAGTAGACATAAATTAGATCCACATACCTAATAAGAGTTTTTGATCTAGTCGTAGTTATTTAGTATTTAAGATGTAGATTCAGAGTTCTGATTTAGATTTACTTAAAATTTAAGAGTAAAGATTTAGAGTAAGAACATAGTTTAGTTGAAAAAGATTTCTATTCCTAATAGAATAATTTCAATGCATAAGTTAAGTAAGATAAAATTTGGAGATTTTAAGATTAGATTCAGATTTAGATTTACATTCAGAGTTCATTACATATTAGTTATCAACACTCAATTTCAGTATTAGATAAGTCAGATTCAGAATTCAATACTTTTTTTTGGTCCCGCAGAATTCAATACTTTTAGATTTAAGATAATTAAGTCAGAACCTTCACATAAGACATTATATGGCAAGTCCTCATTGAGCTAGTCCAGGGACGATTCAGAGGCATTTGTTGCCAATTTAGAGGAGTGTCAACTCTAATTTAGAGCTACTTCTTTACCCACTTAGGGCATACTCACGCCAATTCAGAGACATCTCGGTTTCATTCAGAGGGATGTAGTGCTGATTTAGAGGTACTTCAGTACCCATTTAGAGGTGTAGATGCACCAATTCAGGAGGTCTTGTTGTATAATGTTAGCCAAAAATTAGATAAAAGACATAAATAAAAGACACATTGATTCAATTTAAGTTTATATTTTTCAAGTCTTAGTTCAACCTTCAATTCTATTCTATTCATGTTATCTTATTACAAATTCAATGCCACTCACTCTAATAGTATTTTTCCTATTTGTACATGGCAGGGGAAGAGATGTCCATGGGTACATAACATCGAGAGACAGTCAGACAAGATAATGTAGCAAAGATTTTAGGATGTTTTCTTGGTGGGATTCCATCTACATGGTCCCATATATTAGATGATATTTGTATAAAGTAGTATGGTGGTATTAAGTTTGTTTTGTATATGATGATGTTACCAAGTTTATTTTCAAAGAATTTATAAGAATTCATCTTTACATAGTCTGTAATGGTTCTTTTCTATCATTATTGTAATGCATATCATGTTAGTAACACGCCCTAGTTGAAAGAAAAAAAATAGCTTCCGCTCATGTGATAGGAAAATCCGGGTGCTACAATTCTTTTAACCTTGATGACCTTATAGGGTCATGTTATTCGTAATACTTTGATGTGACTAGAAATGTGGCTTACAAACCATTCCTTGATATGTTTGATTCTGTTGATTAGGTGTTTATATCTTCTAAAGTTATCACTTCAAAATTTCTTCATATCTCCATTAATTTGTTTTCTACCTTGATTAATGTATACATAAGGAAATGAACTTGACTATTAGTGAAAATTATAAGCTTTTGGACCTTGAGTTCATAGATATGTTCTCCCTTGTTGTTAGAGAAAATAAGGAAATGGGTATATCTTGTATCAACTTAGAGTTTTGAGAGGATACTTGGAGCCATATATTAGTGTATATATGGAAATGCTTTGGGTCATTATATCCTATTCTTTTCTAAACATGTTTTGGATTCTCTAGAAGATGAAAACCCCTTAGAAATGTATGAGAAATTAAATGATGATTTGAATTTGTCAACAAGGGTTTTTACCCTAAGTTTGTCACCATGACCTAAGTACCTAGGGCCAAACTTGAGATTGGTGGATCGACTTTTCAACATATATCAATGGTAGACTAGCCAACAATATCCCTTCCTTTTATCTTACCTTACTTTGACCCAAGGTTGTAAGGAGTGATATAGGTAATCTAGATAACCTTAGATCATATACGTATTTCTAAGATGGCTTACTAGAACCTATATAGTGGATTGAGTGGTATGCATAAATCGTCCCAACACACATAAAATAAGCTTCAACCATATAGAATATCTGTATAGGTTTAGTTGGCACTGAACGTGGATGTTCTCTTAAAATGTTAAACATATTAATGGGATTGAGGTGTATATATGGTCTAAAATCCTTGCAGGTTGTCAAGGTACTAGAATATTTGTGTATACCTGATTGATTAATTTTCTCCATGTCTATATTTATTTATCTGGTAAGTAATAGCTGTTTTAAACGTTACATTATATTGTTGGGACTTGGGGTCTCACCCATGAAATTCCATACCTTTTTAGGAGAGTGAGCACACTATCCTAGAAGTGGTGGAGAAGATCAATATAGAGGAAGACGGTCTTAATTTCTAAATTGGGTGATAATTTTGTGAGGCATATTGGAGGTAGGTGACATTTATGAGACCTCATCCAGACATTAAGAATATAGAGATAGAGTTCAAGCTTTGTTCTTATACACTCAATTGGGGTTTAAATGTTTTGTGTCATCCTTTCCCCACCTTGTTTTTGCTGTGTACACACCCTTTATAGCCATAGTAATACGAGTTGTTGGATTCTGTATGCATGTTCAATCTCAACACGACATATGTATAGGCTTAGACTGTTACATTTTCTTGAGATTTTGTAAATGTCAAGTGTGGTCCTGTTAATAAAACTAAGAGTTTTAATCTAATAAAAACTTGTAATATGCCATTATAAACTCTTGTATGGACCTTGTGGTTATGTTATTGTCATCTATGGTGTTCGGTAAAAATTTAGTTCTAAGATTTATATGTGGCTTATTTGATAAATGATGTATACAATTTTAATTATGATTTTATTTTGAGTAATCTCACTCTTGTGGCGATGGGTAATCACAGTAATTGTGATCAAGATAGACAATCACAAATTCCACTAGCCTTCTACGACTAAAAGTTATGAAAATGCAAATTCATTCCTAATAATTTGAAGAAGGACAATATGAGATGGTGCTAGTACATGTGTTATTCCAAATGCCCTTTTTTTACTGTATGAAGCCATTTTAGAAGGCATTTAATGTTAGATTTAGTCTCAAGTAGTTGGATATGTCCTAAATCTCTCAAACTATCCACTTTGGTCAAAAGTTTATACCTAATTAAGTCTCATAGAGATGATCCACTCAATTTAGTTAAGCCTTATTTCTATAAGTAGTTCACTCTAGACTTGCTAACCTAAACAATACGACAAATCATTCAAAATCCTCATATTGAAATAGGCACCCTTAGTAAGTCATATTGTGATAAGCATATTCTCAAAGTCTTGTTGAGGTAAGAAACTTTTGACTACTTGTATTAGTTATATTTCTTCCACGAATACAATTGTACCAAATCACAAACAATATCCAATATCATCAATTTTGACACATATCTAATGAAAAGTACCACTCAATCAGTCGTAAGACTTCACCCCTCATAGTGGATGGGCTCACCAATCATGATTTTCACTTTGTCTTTGAGGTAAAACTCTTTCACACAATTTTAGTGCATCTAAATTTGGTTGTTGAAGAAATTTTTTTAAATGTCAACTAAGTGATACAAATTATCTCAAGATATGAAAACATATTCAAAATTAGAAGTCATTTAATGATAAGTTGTGGTTCTAACTGTAGTTACTAAAATATATCCATAATGCACTAAATGTTTCATTGACGTGAGAGAAAAAAATATAAACATCTCAAGTCCACATGTCCTATCCCAAAGGACATAATGATACAATAAGATGATTTTATACAGTTTTCAATAAATTCAAATGTGTATGAGACTTCTTATATTAATTTTAAATAGTTGAATAAAGTAAACAACATCAAAACACAGTGTAGCTAAAAACGGTGTGAGATGTAACATTTTAACCAATATCAGGAGGAAATTGTAAATAAAAATTCATATGTTAATTTATAAAGTCACCATGTGTAGAGTACACTACACCTTTGTTTATCTTTGTACGTATGTATACATGATAAAATTTTAAAATCAAAATAAAACAACATGTAACAATACTATTATAGAGATTTAGGCTACTCAATATTTACATAGGACTAGCAGTACATTCTAAAGTAAAAGAATACCATGGAAAAAAAAGTAAGAATGTTAAAATATTTCCGAACCCATATGCAGTCCAGACTCGACTTGAAAACCTGACTATTAGAGAACAAGTTGATTTCAATATATTCTAGTTAAAAAATTATATCAAGTTGAGTTCTTAATTTTAAAGAATCTTAAATTTCAATTTTGACCGAGACCCAATCTTGTTCTTTATTTTTATTTGACCAGAATCTGGATCACAAAGATGGTATGTATACAAATAAAGAAAATATATTTGTTTTAAAGTTTCATATAATAAAATATTTTGCATTGAGAAATCAATCATATATGGTTTAAAATAATATTTTTTTAATTCTAGTTGAATTAAAATGGATTCTAATCCAAATTTACCGGGCACAAAATTTTGACAGTCTTAAAAGAATAATTAAGAGAAGGATCCAATCAAATCTATCTAAAAAATAATGACAATCATAACCACTTCTTTACTCAGGAAGTGTTGGACACTGTTTTGGTCTGACTCCGCTTTCCCTGGCCACTAGCTCCTTTGTCATAAAATTTCAATTAAAAAAAACACAATCCCAATTGTGGTTTTATTAATAGGGCATGTTTGTTTAACTAGATCTTTACTCAGGAAGTGTTGGACACCATTCTGGCCCAGCTCCACTTTCCCTGGCCATTAGCTCCTTTGTCATAAAATTTCAATAAAAAAAATAAACACAAGCCCAATTTTGGTTTTATTAATAGGGCATGTTTGTTAATCTGGACCAAGTTGGAAAGGGTTGTATTTTTTATCCAAAAATGTAAATATTAGGCTTGGTTTTGAGGAGCAGTTGAATTGAAACAAGCATGTAGTTTTTGACTAGCAATAAACGATGGACGCAGTTTCTATTTTCAAAATGAAAATGATTCAATCATGCATAGCATGAGTTACACCCACTTGCACTTGGGGGAGAAGTTGTATTGCTGGGAATAACTGGTTTTACAGGTTGTCTGCAGGTGGCACTATAGGATAATTTTAGGGTAGTACAAAGATGTAATTAATGGTGGTTGAAGTGGAGAATTGTTAAGAAGGACAAAAAGAATTGTTAGGTGGTACGTGAAGATTATTTGATGTCAGAGAAAATTATTTTTCTTATAATTTTTGAACTGTAATGAATTTTTTGACAAAATAAAAACGATTAGAATCCTTATAAAAAATATAACCCAACAAAACTAATGTTGATATATTTTTGACAAAAAATGATTTGAAGGTAGTAGGTAGAGGTGAGTGATGAGAGAGAAATTTTATTTGTTTATAACTTTTAAGCCGTGATAAATATTTTAACGAAATGAATCTTTTAGATTTGTTATAAAAAGTAGATTCATAATTTTTGAACCTTTTGAGAAAAGTTACGAATACTCATTTTCTAAGTAACAAAACTAATTTTTATATACTTTTGAGTAAAAATGATACAAATATTCATTTTTTTAGTAACTTAAAAAATAAATACAATAGGAAAGAGAGTAGGCAAGTGATAATAGACGATTACAAAAGTGAGGAGAAAAATGATAGGAAGAGAAGAGAAGTGAGAGAAGTAAATAGGCATGTATTCATCATTGGTAAGTGTGTATTCGACATTTATAGCCATTAACTCCAATTTGATTAAGTTTATGTGTTTGCAATTAAGTTTCTTTGAGTGTCAAATATACATTTTTAAGGGTGATCAAGTAACTTTGGGTGTCAGTTGACCATTTATAGGTGCACTTACCTATTTAGGCGTCATCCCCCTCTAATTACCTTCATATTCTCCTCTTCTTCTCTATTTGTTTGGGTATGCAAATAACTAGTTCTAGGTGTCATTTAGTTATTGTTAGTTCTAATTATCAATATTTAAATGTCAAACATCCCTATTCAGGCACCATTAAGTTGTTTTTGAGTGTTAATTACCCTTAACTTTGATTTTGTACATACACTATTTGTTTAGGTGTCACTTATATGCTTCAGGGTTCAATTATCAATATTTAGGCGTCAAACACCCTTATGTTTTTTGGATACCTCAAAGTGTGTTCGTTTCTATTAAGCTTTAAAAAGAGTTTATGTATAGGAACAGTAAAAGAAAGACTATTTAAAGCTATTATAGAGTACTAAAGTATATATACAAGTATCACTAGCTATTCTACTCCTATCTTCAAAAATGTGAGGGTTTCTCTCCCTCTAAAGCTCATGAATCCCAAAGAAGAGGAAGCTCCTGCTACTTGCAGTACTAATCTTGATCATGTCATCTCCAGAAACTGGGCGATGCTCAATCGAATATTTTCCAGCAGCTTCTCTCCAGAACTACTAAAATTGCATTCAAAAAATAAATTCTCCTCATCCTCTTCACTATTCTTGCACAATATACACATAGAAGCTAGAGAAAACCCTTTACTCTTGAGATTTTTTTGAGTCAACAACTTTCTCTTAATAAGATGCCAAACAGTAAGCTTACATTTCTGAGGTGCTTTAGTCTTCCAAAGCCAACTAGACTAGCTAATTCTGTCATTCTTAGATCTCAAAATCTCCTAAAAATCTTTAATCTTGCTCACTTCCTCCCCTTCAAGTATGATACGATTAATTTTCTCACAGTTAAGAGAGATGTGCTCTCTGATAGTGTTCAAAACCAACTGCACATGTCTGGATCTAGTCAACTGCCACACACCATTATTGTAACATCAGTTAACTCTAGCCATATTATCGTGTCCACAGTTAATTTTGAAATTCACAGAGATGATATCCTCTAAGAAGACACCCTCCTGATCCAAGGATCATCCTGAAGAAGGGTATCCCTTCAATTACCTACATCGTACAAGACTTTAGGAATGAGTTTTTCCTTAAAGTAGATTAGTTTCTTCCACATCCATGTCACATTTGCATGGATTTCCACCTCCCACGTAGAATCTTTTCTCAGGTACCTTGCATGAATCCATCATACCCATAATGAATCTTTTTTCAAATCTAGGCTCCATATATTCTTATCCATACATGATTTAATAATGTCATCAACTCTTTTAATTCTAAGACCCCTTCCTCCTTCGGCACACAGATGTTACTCTAAGCTATAGAGTGGATATTGGTTTCATGTTCAGGACATCCCCACAGAAAGTCACAATAGATTTTATCAATTTAATGGGAAACACTTTTCAGCAAAGGAAAGGAAGCTGCCCAGTACATGTAAAAAGAGTTTAAAGTCGATCTAATAAGTTCAACCCTCCCATCATAAGAGAGATGTCTCGACTTCCATCCTTCCCATCTCCCCTTCATTTTGTCAATAATTAGGGAACAAAGACTCCAAGTAATCCTCCCTTGAAAGAGAGGAAGACCTAGATGTTGGGTTTGTGGAACAGAATAGGTAGCGGAAAAGAAATTTATCTAACCATAAACCCATAACCAACAGATCGCATCAACAACTATGCAATAGGAAGGATGATTTAGCGAGATATACATGGTACAGAGGCTTGATAAATGACAATACCTCACAGCTAGTGCGGTCTTCAACCACCTAGTCTTCAACAATGTCAGTGTAACTCCTGGTTTAGACCCAAAATATTGTCAAAAGTCATCCTCCTGAGAGGTAGAAATCTCCCACCTCTAAAGACAGTCCACACAGACCATTGGGAACTCTAGTCGTCCTGATGGATAGACTAGAAGGATTTGTCCCCCTCTGGCAGCGCACTAGTCACCGACACACTCTCCCATAATTAGTTGCTTCTCTACAGTTGTCTTTCCCTCGTTGTTCCTCCCTGGATGGGTAGAACTTGTTTGGTCTCTCTTGGTTACCACAACCAGATAGGATAACAAATTTGTAGAGCAACTAATGTTCTGAGCTGTCTATTTTAAGAAGCCCCCTGTACCCATCTATTTATAGTAGAGGGCAAGGTCAGGGTTCCCAGTCTGTGTGGGAGTAGAAGGGTCAGGAATTTCCATGAATGGATTGCACTGCAGAAATGAACTAGTCATTTCACAACTCAACCGGTAGTTTTGGCAAGTGAGCCGATTGGTTCACTTTTGAACCGGTCGGTTGGGAGTGTGAACCAGTCTGTTCATTTAGTGATCCGGTCACTTCACTTAGTGAATTGGTCATTTCACTTCACAGACTTGCCCACAATTGAATTTCCTCATTCATTTGTAATTAATATAAAGATTAATTCCTGCCCCAATCAAATTGAACAAGTGAAACAAAAATCTTTTCTCACAAATCAGGAAACTCAACGCCTACTCGGTAGGTACATGTGAACTGATCGGTTCACTAGAGTGAACCAGTCGTCTCACTGACCATGAGCCGATCAGTTGACCCAGTGAACCAATCAGTTGATGGTCCAGGTTGTGCAGAACTCAGTCAATGCCGTTCTCAATCAATCTGACACTCTAATCAATTAGTTCAACACTTGAACTTGATGATTATGAGTCAAGTGTATTGATTTAATATTTAATTGAGTACCTAAACACTTTAGTAATAAATCTAAACATCATTCATGGATAGAATCCTCTTCCAGGTCAATCATATGGGTGTGACCCTATACATTCCATTTCACATTGGTAGTGAAGGTCCATGACTAACTTATAACATCACAAACAAAGTGTGGTGCCTAGTCGCACATCAATGCTACATAAGTGAAGAGGAAAGTTGGAGAACAACTTTCAACCTACAATATGTTATTGGTGTTGTAGTGAATGAATTGTCCCTTTGTCACTAATATCTAGATTGAACTCGAGGCATGGACTTGTCATCCTCTACAAACGTTCAATCCATATTTCTTGACTCAGAGTAGACTGTCTGAGATATATGCAAGCTCAATGTCATACATTGACTCACATATGAATGGCCATGCATGTCTCAATCTCACTGCTCAAGTGGCCAGGATATCACACTCGCTTAGGAGGGACAAATTCCACATCTATCACTCACTGTCAAGTCCCCATGTGTCAAAGTCACCCAATCATCACCGTTATAACAACCCATGTTTCAGGATTGTGTTTAATGATGTCAAAGTGTACCCAATGACATGTGATGAGTGCAGTGATTTTAGGTCTATGAACCACAGTCACCACCAATACTATAAGAGATGATCCTGACTAACCAAGTGTGGTTTCCATGCATCATTCTTATGGCAGGTCTGTCTGACACACTATTCTCTAGCATGTATCTGTGTTCTTGGTTTGATATCATATATCAAGATGAATGAGATTCTTTCATCAACCAACACACACTCTAGTCTTCTGTGTTATTGATGTCTATTGTTATTTCCATAATAACAACTGACTAGGGACATTAGTGAGAATGTAGACACTCTTAACATCTGTATGATCTCATTGTTCAAGTCACGTACTTGAAGACATATGTCATTGAGTTTTCTCATTCTCTAAACATCTATCATGTAATACTATTATCTCAAAATAGTTAAAACATATAGACGGAAAATGCCTTTAATATTATTATTCAAATCATTTACAAAGTATGCCATTACAATCATCACATGACTGACTCTATGGGAATACATACCAATAGACTCCCACTTGTACTTAAAGCCAATCAACCATGAAACTTGGTCCTTGTGATCTAGCATGAACATCATGCTTCTGTTGTGAAAGTTGCTTAGTCAAGGGATCAACAATATTATCTTTGGTTGGTAATATGCAAATCTTCACATCTCCTCATTGTACGATCTCTCATATGAGATGGAAGCGTCGCTATATGTTCTTGGACCGTTGATGTGATCTAGGTTTTTTAGCTTGTGCAATAGCTCCATTGTTGTCACAATAAAGCTCAATTGCATCACATATGCTAGGAACCACCCCATGTTTAGAGATGAACTTTTTGATCCACAAAGCCTCCTTTGCTGCATGGGATGCAGTAATATACTCGGCCTCTATCATTGAATCTAAAACTATCTCTTGCTTGGAACTCTTCCAGCTCACAACTCTGTTGTTAAGGCAAAACACACATGCTGACTGCGATTTGTAATCATCTTTATCAGTTTGAAAGCTTGCATCGGTGTAACCCTTTAGCACCAACTCTTCCTCACCACCATAGATGAGGAACTGATCCTTAGTCCTTCTCAAGTACATTAGGATGTTCTTCACAGTTGTCCAGTGAGCATCTCCAGGATCTATCTGGTATCTTCTAGTCATGTTGAGTGCATATGAGACATTGGGACGTGTGTACAACATTGCATACATGATGGATTCAATTGCCAATGCATATGAAATCCCATTCATGCATTCCCTATCTTCACAAGATTTGGGACATTGAGCTCTAGAGATGGGAACTCAATTCCTCATGAGTATGCTTCCTCTCTTTGAGTTGTCTATGCTGATCCTCTTCAACACTTTTTCAATGTATGTTCTTTGTCTTAATCCAAGAAGCCTTCTAGATCTATCACTATAGATCTTGATTCCTAAGATATATGATGCTTCTCCTAAGTCTTTAATTGAGAATGTATTTCCAAACCATGCCTTTACCTTTTGTAAAGTAGGAATTTCATTCCCCATCAACAGTATATCATCTACATATAATATGAGGAATGTAGTCATGCTCCTACTAACCTTCTTTGTAAGGCCCCTAAACTTGTTTAATGAGTATAATAAGCTTAATTATCATAATGAAATTATTATAACCCTGATATAACCTTTTTTATATGCTTTTCAATCATGAGATAAGTTTAAGTTTCAAATTTGGTCCAATTTGGACATTGTTTGAGCAAGTTATGCAATTTTATGCACATTTTGGACTTTTCTACAATTTACCCAATTGAGAGGTTTTATTTGCAATTTGTCACTTGAATTAGGTTCCTTGGATACTCTCTCATCCGTTTTGAGCTTTTTGAGCCATGGTGCTCCTATTTAAACCTTGGTTTGAAGGTGTTTGCCTCAAGGTTATTTTAGGGTTTACCCTTTCATGGATGAGCTACCTTTAGTAGCTATCAACTAATGAATTATTTGTTTTGCTTGGAAATTCAAGGAATTAAGGATAATCATGTATCTATGGAAGGTGGGGTAGCTTATTTTGTCTATTCTTGTATATTCTTAATAGTTTAAGGCCATAGATACTTGGAAAGATACTAGAACTTCAACTTTTTCTTTTTCTTTTTCTTTATCTTAAAGTTTCATATACTTATACCTAAGCAAAGAGTGAGCCATTTTTTCTCCACCACTTCCCACTTTCTATGAACCTCTTTCTCCCTCTATTCTTCTGTGAATTTCCTATCCAAGGAAGAAGGAAGAGGGGATCTTTTTGGAAAAGAATCTAGGATTGCAATTGATTTCCTTTTAGGGTTCGAATCCTTCCTATTACCTAAAAGAGTAAGAATCCCCTTCTTCCCTCCATTTGTTTCTTTTTTATCCTTCCTATTACCTTTATCCAGGTCAGAAACTTGTTGTTCCTTGCTAGAAATGCCTCTAAAGCTCTAAAACCCTACCTTTCTTGCTCCTTATACTTAGGGTTTGCTCATTTGATGAAGAAAGGTACGAGATGGATGAGTTCACAACTTATGCTTGGATTTTCTACCCTACCTGCTCATTTTTTCTTATTTTTGGGAGTTTATCTTCTAATTAGAGGCAAGTTTTATAACTTGCTCCACGTTTATTGCTTACCATAAGCTTGCTAGCTCATGTTCTTGCTTGAAAATGATGATTCATGCACCATAAAGCTATGCTTGACTTGGATTTCAATTTTTTTAATGTTCGTTTTTCTGATTTCAGTTCTAGATGAACCTATGATCATGTGTATGTTATTCCTAAGGTATAATATGACTTGGATCTGGTTGTTTTGACAACATATGGTGCTAAGCACCAATCAACCAATGGTCAATTGTAGGGTTTTATGATGATTTCTTCTATAAACCCATGACCCGATGATGGTATCATTGCAACAACCCTATGGTGTTGTCATAATGACAATTTATGGTGGTAACCAAGGGTGTTAAATGACCTTCACCCCTTAGGTCAAGTTTTGGCATAATTAGAAGCCTAGTGATTAACTAAGTACCGTAATGATGCTATCAATCAATGGTGATATTATAGTGCTGATCTAACAACCTATGGTGACTTAATGGTCACTAATGATGGAGGATCAGGTCTACAACACTTATGGTGAGTTAATCATATAGTTTTAGAAATAATTAAGTGTTAGACCAATGGTTTCTTCGGTCACTTGATGCAATGGTCAGACCTATATTGTAATTGATGGTTTTAACATATGAACTTGACCCAATGGTCAAGATCTAATGTTTATTCCTCCAATAAAGTTGAATGATGGGTAATGTAATATGTTGGTCCTAATAATGTGATTTAGATGGTTTCCTTTATATGATTAACCTAAGGAACTTACTTGTTAACAATGGATGACTTGTTTTAAATGAATAGTCAATTGTGGGTTTTACCCTACTCTCAATAGAACGCTTATTGTTGTTAATAAAAGGATTTCTAGGGTTAAATGGTGAATTTTACAGATCACAACTCAATAACATTCTATATGATTCATTCAAGGTGTTTACTTATGTAAACAACCAATGACTTTACCTTTTCAACATTTCATGGTTAGAAGTTGATGCCTGAATATTCCCATTGTTTTGGGTGAAGCGTGTAGTGTAATGTTATGATTATAATGACAAGAATTTGATGGTTCAATGACTTAAACTTGTAGTGTTACCCTTTCCCTCGTATGATTATGATTTATAATCACCATAATGAATTAATGGGTAACCCTAATGAGGTATACCTTGTTATACCTAGCTTTAATATAACTAAATGATTGTAATTGGGTATGAATAGTCCTTGAATGACTAATACAATCATGCATTACTCTCTTATTGTTTTTGAAACCCTAGTATGATATAAACTGATATTTACACCTTGGTTTATATGTGGGTTCATACTTGAGAATACTATGGAATGTGATGGTAATGCTTCACCTTATTTATCCATGTTCTAATGGGGATGACGTGTGTTAGGGTTTGGGTATGAGTGTTGATTAGTAACAATAACATAATTTATCTTGTTGAACCTAACTCTAATACAAATAGATAAAGATGAGTATTCATGTTTAACATTCTTATATGATGGAATGATTGTTGAATAACCTCCTTAACATGATCATAACCTTAATGTGTTAATTGGTGGTTATTTTTGCCACATGGTTGATACTTTCTTATACTAAACATGGACATTATGAATATGATGAGGGTTAATCATATCTAGATTCCTTTCATGTTGATGTAATAAAGGTATGTTCTCAATGTTATTATAACCCTGCTATGATTGTTAACGAATATATCTGAGCTCATTAATGCAATATTGTGCTGATCTGGTGTATTATATGTAAGTGATGTTGTGAGCCTTGTTATAAGTCATGGAAAGATAATGATGATCTTACAGAGAATAGTATGATGGTCTTAATAACCTTTGTGCATGGTTGAGCCCTGAATGAGGTGTAATCCTCTTGTGTATATAAGGGTTGATACCCTGTGATATTGTAAAAAGGATTTATTTTCCGATTATATTGTTTTGATTGACGAAATAAAAGATGAATTGAATGATAAAGTTGAACATTGAAGAAAGGCATTGGAATCAAATGGATTGATGATTATCAGCAGTAAAACTGAGTATATGCATTGCAATTTCAGGCAATCTTGCAATGTGAATGATGGTGCCAAGTTGGATGGAGTAGATATACCAAATTGTGATAAATTTCGTTACTTGGGTTCTATTATTCAAATAGACGGGGATGTCCAAAATGATGTTTGTCACCAGGTCACTGGAGGATGGTTGAAATGGAGGAGTGCAACTAGAGTTTTATGCAACTAGAAGATCCCTCTCAGGTTAAAATGTAAGTTTTATAGAACAACTATATGACCAGCCATGCTCTATGGGAGTGAATGTTGGGAGGTGAAGAAATAAGGTCTCAACAAGTTGGACGTGGATGAAATTTGTATACTGAGATGGATGTGTGGGAAGACAAGAATAAATCATTTGAGAAATGACTATATCAGGAATAAAGTGGGAATGGCGAGCATTGAGGACAAGTTGCGTGAGGGCCGACTTAGATGGTACGGACATGTGCAACGTAGACCTACTAGTGCACCTATATGAAGCAATGCTATTGAGCCAAACACTATAAATAGAAGAAGAGGAAGGCCTAAATTAACATGGGATGAGCTTATAAAGAGAGATTTTGAATCTATACATCTTAATCAGAATATGGCCCATGATAGAGCTGAATGGAAACGAAGGATCCATGTAGCCGACCCCAACATAGTTGGGATTCAGGCTTAGATGATGATCATGATGATGATAGTATGATGGTCTTAGTGACCTTTGAGCATGGTTGAGCCCTGAATGAGGTGTAATCCTCATGTGTTGATAAGGATTTATATCTTGTAATACTATTATGACTAGTGTGGTCTCATGAATGGCAATTGAATAATACCATGTGATGATGAGATGAGAAATTATGTTTCACACATTTCTATCTTTTGAAGATGTGATATATATATGTTTGCTAGAAGTGAAATAGGGTTTGTATGTCCACTTGTTTGATGTAGCCTTAATACACCCAATTGGCATAAATAATCAAGTGCAACTCTAATCATGTAGTGCCCTGTGTCGTAGAGCCATCTTGAGTGTCAGAACTTGCTGGATGGTGAAAAGAGTATTCCTATGGGAAACTTAGATCGCATATTGTTTAGTATGTGGGGGTGGCAAGTTGATGATATATCCTTATCATCCACAATGCATATTGTGGAGTATGTCTATGGTCATGCCTCATACACATGATGTGATTGAGGAAAACAACGGTTGTACCTCATATTAGAGGGTTTCGTATACCCTGGATGCTAGCACTGTGACCTGAACCAAGGTGGGATATTTACAGGACTATATATTTACAGGACTATATGTCATTCTTTTTACTCGTACAGACCAACGGGAAGAGATCTTAGGATATCGACACTCCTAGGTTTTGTATAGAACCGAATAGCCCTTCGCAGTGGTCAGTTGCGCTTTGGATGGTACAGTTCAAATTCCCTAGGGAATAATAAAAGATGTAAGATAGCTGTGTAGCATATCTGTTTAGGGTTATACACAACACTTAATATTGGACGATAACCCTTATTTTCTTTCATTTCATTGAGATCATGTTTAGTACAATAAGAGATAATATATATGCTTATGTTGAAGTTAAGCTCATGTTGTAGACATGCTTATGTTGTCAAATATGCTGACACTGATGGTTAAGATGATGTTGCTAGCTGTCTTTAATATTTCTAGCCATGCCTATGTAATTATAGATGCTTAAATTGCTAATTATGCCTATGTAATTAATTGTGCTATGATATTAGTTCTACTTATGATTTAGATCTGTTCCCTTTATTTGAGATGCCAAAATTGATGGACATGTTTTGTTACTAGACATATTCATGATTTCAGGGATGCTTATGCTACTAGTTTGCTTGTGTTGTTAGGAAAGAATATGATGGTAGTTAGATTAATGATAATGATTGTTTTTAGATGCAATTTGATGGTATTTGAGTGGATATCTATCTAGAGAAATGGATTTATTTGTTATCTATATATGCATTGATGATCATACTTGTTTCTAAGATTATTTGATTAATCTATTTCGCATACATAAACTGGTCAATATGTTAAATTAATTGTTATATACTCCAACTGCTCAATTATCTACTTTTCAAAATGTTGTAATCGATAAGCGTTGTTGGAGGTTATTCTCTTGCTAGGACATGGGTCTCACCCTTGTGGTTCGCCACATTTTTTTAGGTAATTGGAAGTGATGAAAACAAACATGTGGCAGCAAAGAGGATCTATAGTAATGAGTCTTTGAGAAAGTTGATTAGATGTCTAGTGTGTCTTAGAGTCATCCTTGTACTCTCTGGTCCGGGCAGCAAAAGTTTATATATTGTGTTTCTAACGAATCAGAATTTTGTTAGCATGTTAATGCTTGTTTCTGTGGTATATCCAAATATTTTTATACAATGTATATATGTTGTGGCTAATGTGATAGAACAATTTGTATCAAATTCGTGTCATAGTATGGATAAAAGAAATATGTTGGACTCTTGTAAAAATGATTCTGAGTAGGTACTGACGTTTAAATAAGTTTTAATTTGCCCATATTTTTGGGTATGTGATTAATTAATGATTGATTGTGTTTTATGTTTTGAGTAATTTCGTTTAGTGTAGTGGGTTCTCACAAGTTGATATTAGAGCTTTAGGTTCATCGAGTCTACAGGGACACTAGGACCTAGGACTAGGATGATGTCAAAATTAAGAATATGACATAAAATATGGTGCATACTTCCTAATCTTAGTATTTGGGTGCCCTGGCCAGGTATTCAATTATTGAAGAAAGGTAAGTATGGAACTCTTAGATTGTTATCTTTCTGATAACTCTAATCAAGTAGTCATTTTGAGACAATCTAAAGAGCATAATGAATAATATATCATGATATGAATATCTCAATCCTACCTTAAAGAAGATGAGAATTGCATCATAATCTATCAAAACTTGAATGTTTGGTAACTATAAGAGAAAGATATAACACCATGAAATCTGAATCTAGATACAAATTAGAAAAAGAGGAGTTCTTGAAGATAGGATTCAAGAATATCATAAAGTAAAATCTAGATAAGTCTTTTCTTATAAAGTGATTCAAGGTATGAAATCCACATAAGATGGTGAGAACTCCAATCATAAGTATAAAATGAGAAGATAAATGAGAACAATGAGAAAGGAATAAGGCGGAACCTATGTTAATCTCAAACCAACCTATGTGTGTAAGAAAGTGTTGATGTAAAATGAGCATAGCATGTGAAAGAAATTAAGGCATATGATCCATATTTAATGAAAAAAATGTGGAATATGATGATTTACCTATTGATAAGTGGTTGAAAAACATAGTAAAAGAGGAGAACATATCCAACTGTGATAACCAGTCACCAAGGAAGGAGTAATGAGATATGTTAATCATGATGATTTCTATGCTAATGGCAAGGAACCCAAAATGAAAAAGGTAAAATGACACATAAGAATTTGTAACCTCCATAATGAAAATCAAATTGCTTACCTTTTTTCTAGTGACCCTTGAACAATGTTGCGATGATGTGGGAAGTGTGTTTCCCTTTGTGTCTTTCCTTTCTAGGGCACATCTTTCAAGTGGATCATTGCCACTTAGTACTTGTCAATTCGTTGCAAACATGAGGGTGAATAACTTATTATAGCATAAGGTTTCTTGGAATATTGTTCCAAGATCATAAAGTTTGTGATGAGTTTACTTTTGAGCATTTCAATAATTAGGATGACTCATCTTATATTTCTTGATATTTGTTATGTTGGTAAAAGTGGATGAAATAATGATATGAGTTCCTTATAACACATGAGGTGGATACCAAGGTAATGAATCCTAGTATCCAAGATGCATCAACAATATGATAAATATGTTAAGGTTGGATATGTTTGTTAAATGAATATTCCAAGTATTCATCTGGTGTAGAGAGAGAGAGAGAGAGAGAGAGTTGATGATGATCCTGTAAATATTGTTTTGAAGGAAAAACAAAAGTGACTCTATAATGTTGTGTATGGTCTAGTGATAGTTGGGTAAAACCACTATCAAGGATAGATGTTTTGTTAATACAATAGATATAATTTTAGGATGATAGCTTGAATTTAAAGTTGAAAGTTACTACTTTTAGATTTGTACAGGTGGCACAACAAGTTTCTATGTTCCATATTTTTAAATGCCTTCTTATGTGGGGGTTTTTTGTGCTAACCCAAGATGAGATATGTATGAATTATGTGACATCACCATGATATGCAAGTAACCATGTGAATCTAATAGTATGAGGTGCAAAGGAAGTACCCATCTTTGTTTACCTTGGAGTTCGGGGGTGAAATCCATGTTAGAGGTTTATAATTCTAAGACCCCTAAACTTGCTTAATGAGGCGAATAAGCTTAATTATCATACCTGAATTCTTATAATCCTAATATAACCTTTTTATATGCTTTAAAATCATAAGATCATCTTATGTTTCAAATTTGGTCCAATTTCGACATTGTTTGAGCAAGTTATGCAATTTTATGTACATTTTGGACTTTTCTACAATTTACCCAATTGAGAGGTTTTCTTTGCAATTTATCACTTGCATTATGTTCCTTGGATATTATATCATCATTGTTGATCTTTTTGATCCATTGGGTGCCTATTTAAAACTTGGTTTTAGGTGTTTTCCTCAAGGGTATTTTAGGGTTTACCCCTTCATGGATGAGCTACCTTTAGTAGCTATCAACTAATGAATTATTTGTTTTTCTTGGAAATTAAATAAAACTAGGGATAATAAAGTCTCTATGTACGATGGGGGAGTTTTTTTTGTGTGTGCTTTTATATTCTTAATAGTTTAAGGCCATGGATACTTGGAAAGATACTAGAACTTCAACTTTTCCTTTTTCTTTATCTTAAAGTTTCATATACTTATCCATAAGTTCCAAAACGATCCATTTTCTCACCACCACCTACCTCCTTCTATGAACCTCATTCTCCCTCTGTGATTCTGCAAATTTCCTATCCAAGGAAAAAGAAATAGGGGTTCTTCTTGGAAAAAGAATCTAGGTTTGCAATTGACTTCCTTTTAGGGTTTGAAAAGCTTCCTTCTACTGATCTTGACCTAAAAGAGTTAGAATCCCCTTTTTTCCTCCTTTTTTTTCTTTTTTATCCTTCCTCCTACCTTTCTCCAGGTTGGAACCTTGTTTTTCCTTGGTATAAATTGCTTTAAATCTCTAAAACCCTACCTTTCATGCTCCTTATGCTTAGGATTTCTCATTTGATGAAGAAAGGTGCTAGATGGACGAGTTCACAGCTTATGCTTTGATTTTCTACCCTACCAGCTCATGTTTTCTTATGTTTGGGAGTTTATCTTCTAATTATAGGCAAGTTTTATAACGTTCTCCACGTTTATTGCTTACCATATGCTTGCTAGCTCATTTTCTTGCTTGAAAATGATGATCCATGCACTCAAAAGCTATGCATGACTTGGATTTTTATTTTTATAAAGTTCATAGTTCTGATTTAAGTTATAGATGAACATTTAATCATTTTTACGTTATTACTAAGGTATAATATGACTTGGATCAGGTTTGTTTCACAACCTATGGTGCTAAGCACCTATCAACCAATGATCAGTTTTAGGGTTTTAAGCTGATTTCTTCTATAAACTGATGACCCCATGAGGGTACCATTGCAACAACCTTGTTGTGTTGTCTTCATGAAAATTTACGGTGGTAGCCGAGGGTTTCAACTGAAGTTCAACCCTTAGGTCATGTTTTTTCCTAATTAGAAGCCCAGTGATTAACAACTAAGTACCATAATAATGCTATCAATCAATGGTGACATTAGTTTGATATTTGATGCTGATTAATGAATATAGTGTTGATCTAACAACCTATGGAGACTTAATGGTCACTAATGATGTTGTATTAGGTCTCCAAAACCTATGGTGATTTAATCATATAGTCGTAGCATCAATTAAGCCTTAGACCAATGGTTTCTTGGGTCACTTGATGAAATAGTGGGACCTATAATGTAATTGATGGTTTTAACATATGAACTTGACCCAATGGTCAAAATCTAATATGTATTCCTTCAATATAGTGAAATTGTGGCTAATGTAATATTTTGGTGCTAATAATGTGATTTATATGGTTTCCTTTATATGATTAACTTAAGGAGCTTACTTGTTGGAAATGGATGGCTTGTTTTAAATGAACTGTCAATTGTGGGTTTTACCCTACTCTCAATAGAACCATTATTATTGCTAATCAAAGGATGTCTAGGTTAAATTGTGACTTTTATATATCACTACTCAATAACATTATAAATGATTAATTCAAGGTGTTTACTTATCTAAACGACCAATGGTTTTACCTTTTCAACATTTCATGGTTAGAAGTTGTTTCCTCAATATTCCCATTGTTTTGGGTGAAGTGTATAGTGTAATGTTATTATTATAATGATAAGAATTTGATGGTTCAATGCTTTAAACTTATGGTGTTACCATTTCCCTCATATTATTATGATTTATAATCACCATAATGAATTAATGGGTAACCCTAATGAGGTATATCTTGTTATACCTAGATTTAATATAAAAATGATGGTAACTGGTATGAATAGTCCTTAAATGACTAATACAATCATGGAGTACTCTGTTATTGTTTTTGAAACCCTAGCATTCTATAAAAAGATGGTTACACCTTGATTTTTGTGTGGGTTCATACTTGAGAATACTATGGAATGTGATGGTGATGCCTCACCTTATGCATCCATGATCTAATGGGGATGTTGTGAGTTAGGGTTTGGGTATGAGTGTTGATTAGTAACATTAATATAATTTATCTTGTTGAACCTAACTCTAATACAAATAGATAAAGATGAGTATTCATATTTAACATTCTTATATGATGAAATGATGGGGGAATAACCTACTTAACATGATCATAACCTTAATGCGTTAATTGGTGGTTATTATAGCCACATGGTTGATACTTTGTTATGCTAAACATGGGCATTGTGAATATGATGAGGGTTAATCATATCTAGATTCTTTGTATGTTGATTTAATAAAGGAATATTCTTAATATTATTATAACCCTGCAATGATTGTTTATGAATATCTCCAAGCTGATTAATGCAATCTTGTGCTGATCTGGTGCATTATATGTAACTGATGTTGTGATCCATGTTATAAGGCATGTAAAGATAATGGTGATCTTGTAGGGAATGGTATGATGGTCTTAATGACCTTTGGGCATGGTTGAGCCCTGAATGAGGAGTATTCCTCTTGTGTTTCTAAGGGTTGATACCCTATGATATTGTGAAAAGGATTTATATCATGTGATAGTATGATGGTCTTAGTGACCTTTGGGCATGGTTGAGCCCTGAATGAGGTAATCCTCTTGTGTTGATAAGGGTTGATACCCTGTGATATTGTGAAAAGGATTTATATCTTTTGATAGTATTATGACTAGTGTGGTCTCATGAATGGCAAGTGAATAGTATCATGTGATGATGAGATGAGAAATTATGTTTCACACATTTTATATCTTTTGTAGTTATGATATTTATATGTTTTCTAGAAGTGAATTAGGGTTTGTATGTACACTTGTTTGATGCACCCTAAATACACCCAATTGTCATAACTAATCAAGTGCAACTCTAATCATGTAGTGCCATGCGCCGTAGAGCCATCTTCAGTGTCAGAACTTACTGTATGGTGAAATGAGTATTCCTAAGGGAAAATCAAAGCTCATACTGTTGAGTATGTGGGGGTGTGAAGTTGAGGATATATCATTGTCATCCACAATGTAGGTTGTGAAGGAGGTCTATGGCCATGCCTCATACATCTGATGTGATTGAGGACAACTGTGGGTGTACCTCGAATTAGAGGGTTTTGTATACCCTAGATGCTAGCCCTATGACATGTACCAAGGTGGGCTAGTCACAACACTATATGTCGTTGTTTTGTAGTTTGACTATATGTCACTGCTTTTTACTCGTACTGACCGAGGGGAATAGATATTAGGATGCCAACACTCCTAAATCTTGTACAGAACCGAATAGCCCTTCACAGGGGTCAATTGGACTTTGGATGGTACGATTCAAATTCTTCAGGGCATAATAAAAGATGTAAGATAGTCATGTAGCATATATGTTTAGGGTTGTACATAACACTTCATATTGGATTATAACCCTTGTTTACTCTTTTCTTCATTGAGATCATGTTTAGTACAATAATAGATAATGTTGTAGTTATGCTCATGTTGTAAACATGCTTATGTTGTCAAATATAATGACATTGATGGTTAAGATGATGATGCTAGCTATGTTTACTATTGCTAGCCATGCCTATGTAATTATTGATGCTTAAACTGCTAATCATGCCTATGCAGTTAATTATGTTATGATATTAGTTCTACTTATGATATAGATATGTTCCCTTTATTTGAGATGCCAATATTGATTGACATGTTATGTTAATAGATATATTCATGATGTCAGGGATGCCTATGCTACTATATTGCTTGTTCTGTTAGTAAGGAATATATTGATGGTTAGATTAATGATAATGATTTTTATTAGATGCTATTTGATGATATATGAGTGGATATCTATCTAGAGAATTGTATTTATTTGTTATCTATATATGCATTGATGATCATACTTGTTGCTAAGATTATTTGCTTAATATGTTTAGCATACTTAAATTGTTCAATATGTTAAATTGATTATTAAATACTCCAACTACTCAGTTATCTACTATTTAAAATGTTGTAATCAATAAGCATTGTTGGAGGTTATATTTCTTGTTGGGTCATGGGTCTCACCCTTGTGGTTTGCCACATTTTTAAGGTAATCGAAAGTAACAAAAACAAACATGTGGCACCTAAGAGGAGCAATAGTAATGAATATTTGAGAAATTTGATTAGATGTCAAGTGTGTCCTAGATTCGTCCCTGTACTCTCAGGTCCGGGCAGGAAAAGTTTTTATATGGTGTTTCAAACGAATTGGAATTTTGTTAGCATGTACAAAGATTGTTATCTAGTGTATATATGTTGTGCACAAGGTGATAGAACAATTTGTATAAAATTCTTGTCGTAGTATGGATAAAAGAAAGATGTTGGACTCTTATGTAAATATTTCTGAGAAGGCGCTGACTTTGAAATCAGTTTTAATTTACCCATATTTTTGGGTATGTGATTAATTAATGATTGATTGTGTTTTATGTTTTGAGTAATCGCATTTAGTTTAACGGGTTATCACATTCTTGTACACACAAGGTTCATCTTCATTTTGACTAAAGACAACCTCTTTGACTACTTTGTCAAATTGAAGATTCCAGCTCTGAGATGCTTGCTTCAATCAATAGATTGACCTTTATATCTTACAGTCTTTATTTGCATCCTTTAGATTTATAAAGCCTTCAGTTTGTGTCATGTACACATCCTTGACAAGATTCTCGTTAAGGAATGTGGTTTTAACATCCATATGCCAAATCTCATAGTCATAGTAGGTTGCAATAGCAAGCATGATCCTGATGGACTTAATGATGGTAACTGGTGAAAAAGTTTCATCATAGTCAACACCTTGAACTTGTCTAAAACCCTTTGCAACCAATTTTCCTTTATAAGTTTGCACATTGACATCCATGTCAGTCTTCTTCTTAAAGACCCACTTGCACCCTATGGGTTTTACCCCTTAAGGTGGTTTCACTAAGGCTGATACATTGTTGGTATACATGGATTCCATCTCAGATATCATGGCCTCAAGCCATTTCTTAGAATTTGGTCCCTACGTAGTTTCAAGATAGGTAGTTGGCTCATCATCTATGACCAACTCACCACCTTCTAGAGTCATAAGATATCAAAATATCTCAGGCTCATGGAGTGTCCTACTAGATCTACAAGGTTCATATGTTCCTTGAGGAATTTGAGATTCCACAATAGTTTTGATTCTCTATGTTATTCTTGTTCATATATTGGTTCAATGTTTTCTTGTTGTTCTTGAACCTCTTCAAGTTATACTTTCCTCCTACTGCTTCCTATGAAAATAAATTCCTTTTATAAAAATACAACATTCCTGGAAACAACCACTTTGTTGTCAGTTGGGTGGTATAAGTAGTATCATGTTGTTTCTTTGGTATATCCAACAAAATAACACTTATCGGATTTGGGTCCAAGATTTTCAGGAAACATTTTCTTGACGTCAGCTTCACATCCCCAAACCTTCATAAAAGACACATCGGGATGCTTCCCATACCATATCTCATATGGTGTCTTTTGAACCGATTTAGATGGTACATGGTTAAGTGTAAACATGGTAGTTTCAAGAGCATAACCCCAGAACTGGGATGGAAGATTGAAAAAAATCATCATAGATTGCACCATATCCAGTGATGTGTGATTCCTTCTTTCTGACACACCATTATGATGTGGTGCTCCAGGTGGAGTCTATTGTGATACAATACCACGGGCCTTTAAAAGGTCCTCAAACTCTTGGCTTAAGTATTCTCCACCTTGATCGGATCAAAGTGCCTTAATACTTTTGCCAAGTTGGTTCTATACCTCATTCATGAAATCCTTGAACCTTTCAAGGGTCTCTGACTTATGTTTCATCAAGTAAACATAACCATACCTACTGGAAGACATCAATAAAGGTAATGAAGTACTGATACCCACCTCTAGCATTTATTCAAAAAGGCCCACATGCATCAGTATGTATGATTCCTAATAGATCACTAGCTCACTCATCTTTTCCTAAAAAGGGAGCCTTGGTCATCTTCCTCAATAAATAAGAGTCACATGTCTCTAATGATTCAAAATCAAAAGAGTCCAGATAACCATCTTTATGGAGTCTAGATATGCAATTATCATTTATGTGCCCTAGATGACAATGTCAAAGGTATGTTTTGTTTGAGTCATTGAGTTTTTTCCTTTTGATTTTTATGTTGTATCCACTTATCTATAGATCTATCAAGTATAGACCATAAGACATTGGGTTATTTCCATAAAAGATCCCATCTTTAGAAATGAAATATTTTCCATTCTTAATAAGAAATTCAAATCCATCTGTGTCCAAACAAGATACGAAAATGATATTCCTATTAATTGGTGGTACATAATAGCAGTTCTGTAACTCTGTTATCAACCCACTTGGTAGAGATAAATAATAGTTTCCTACCATACTGGAAGCAACTTTTTCTCCATTAGCAACACATAGTTCAACCTCGCCTTTTGCTAAAGGCCTACTTCTTTTCAGATCCTTCACATTTGAACAAATGTGTGATCCACATCCGGTATCAAGTACCCATGATGAAGAAGTAGTAAAGTTAATCTCAATCAAATATAAAATGGAAGTAAAGATCTCTCTCTCTTTCTTCATCTTCCTTCATTCCCTTAATCCTATCCATATTTTGAGAGCAGAAGATTCGGACTTCAGTTTGGCGGGAGAACACTTCTCTACCTTGCATGTGTCCTTGGAATCCATTCCACTGATCACTATCATGGAACTATCCTTCTTTGTTTGTTCCTCAAACAACTCCTTAAGAGTACATAGAGCGGATTTTATGTTCACTGGTATCTTAGGAATATGCAGAACACTTCTCATAGTCCTTAACCAGTTATGGAAATTTATCTCAATTAAATTGTCCGATTTCAACGATGATTTCTTTGCCATTTTGATTCTACAAGAGAAAACATTTGCATTTTATCAAAAATCCTTTTGATTTGATTTGAATAAAATTTGACGATATATAATTAGGCCTTTAATATCGCTCCCACTATTTTGATCAAATTGATAACCCTCACCATCCATTCGGAAGATTGCAGTGCACAACCTTATAGTGAGCAAGATCCTGATTTCCTCTCAATCATGGACCAGCTAGGGATGTCACCCATAACTAGATTCTTTCAGGTAGGTAACTTTTTCCACTTGCACTATATGTAACTCTTGATAGATGTCATTCACAACTCTTTGTCATGTACATCTCCATGCCTCAAGGTGCATTATTCGATCAAGGTCACCTAGTTAAGTCCAACCAAATTCCAACACAATGAATATGCACCCTACTAGGGTAGACCCACATATTCACCATCACACTTCCATGAGATAGATGGTGCACCACGCTAGGGCATGTTCACACTTAGTCGATCAATCTATTTATGTGTGTTTCTTTTGGAAGTCATCTCAAACTTAATATTTACATTGAGGGGTTTGGTATTTATATACATATACATATCCAATCACCACATATACAATATGTATCATATACATGATATATCCCACAAGAAAACATACTAAATGATAAAGTGATGATTATGGCCATCCTATTATAATTCCTTAATCCACAATGAATTATAGTCATCTACGTTGACATCACATGCAGAAACCTATAGTTGATGAAGATCTATGCTTGGGCCGTTTCGGGTTGATCAGCTCATCCTATGAGTGATCGGATCGCCTCCTAGTCAGTCGGTTGGTTGTCACCAACCAATCATATGGCTTCTCTAGATGGTCGGTTCGTCGGGTCGTCTTGCTCCTTGTCAGGACACCAACCACTCATTTGGTCACCCGCCGATCTTCGACATAACAGGAAATAAAACTATCCTACTTTTATGTATATCTTTGGGAAACCCCGAGTTACATTGGTGGCGAAAAGGTAGAATAGAAGGTTTGAGTTATCTCGAATCACATCGGAATATAAGAAAGGAGTCAATACGTAGAATGAGATGCAAAAAACCACAACCAAACATGCACACACATAGGGGTTTATAGGCCATAACCACGCTACGCATCCACCATCAAAACTATTTTCGGGCGATGCGTATCGATTTCATATATATACCATATCATATATGTATATAGGGATTTGTGGTGTTTAATCAGATATGCACATTAGCCAGTTAAAGTATTCACATCTCATGCAATAAATAAATGACGAAAAACCAAAAAATAAGCATATCGATTAATCCTAAAGCATAGTATGTTGACGTGGCTCTGATACCACTATTGGGTTTTGTGGGATGGAACAGGCAGTGGAAATAAATTTTTTATCTAACTAGAAAACCATAACCAGAAGATTGCATCAACATCTATGTAATAGAAAGGATGGTTTAGTTAGATATACCTGGTCCCGAGGATTGTTTAGTAACAATACCTCAAAGCTAGTGCCGTCTTCAACCACCTAGTCTTCGATGACATCTATGCAGCTCCTAGTATAGACCTGGACTGCAATTGATAGTCGTCCTCCTGAGTGGCAGAAACCTCCCTCCTCTATAGATAGTCTACACTAACCACTGTGAACTCTAATCGTCCTGATGCATAGACTAGGAGTCATCCTCTTCTGTCATTGTACTAGACACTGACACACTCTCCCACAATGAGTTTCTTTTCTTCAATTGTCTTTCCCTCACTGTTCCTCCCTAGACGGGTAGAACTTGCTTGGGCTCTCATAGTTACTACAATCAGAGGGGACAACAAATTTACAGAACAACTGATGTTCTGATTTTTCTATTTTGAGAAACCCCCTATACCCCTCTATTTATAGTAGAGGGAAGGGTCAGGGTTCCCAGTCTGTGCGGGAGTAGAAGGGCCTATAATTTCCATGAATCAATTTCATTGCGGCAAATGGACTGGTCGTTTCACAACTCAATCGATCATTTGGGCAAGTGAGCCGATCAATTCAATTTTGAACTGGTCAATTGGGAGTGTGAACCGGTCGGTTCACTTAGTGAATTGGTCATTTCACTTCCCAGACTTTCCCACAATTGACTTTCCTTATTCGTTTCTAATTAGTACAAAGATTAATTCGTGTCCCAATGAAAACGAACAAGTGAAACAAAAATATTTTCTCACAAACTGGAAAACCCAACACCTGCTCAGTTGGTCAATGTGAACTGATCGATCCACTAGAGTGAACTGATCATCTAACTAACCATGAGTTGATCGGTTCACCTAGTGAACCGGTCGATTGGTGGCCCAAGTTGTGTAGAACTCAGTGAATGCAATTCTCAATCAATCTGACACTCTAATCAATTGGTTCAACACTTGACCTTGATGATTCTGAGTCAAGTCTATTGATTGAATTTTTAATTGAGTACCTAAGCACTTAAGTAATCAATCTAAACATCATTCATGGATAAACACCTCTTCCAGGTTAATCCTATGTGTGTGACCCTATAGGTTCCAATTCACGTTGACAGTGAATGTCCATAACTAACTTATGCCATCAGAAGCACAGAGTGGTGCCTAGTCATACAACTGTGCTACCCAAGTGAAGAGGAAAGTTGGAGAACAACTTTCAATTGGTTCAATACTTGAACTTGATGATGTTGAGTCAAGTCTATTGATTGAATGTTTAATTGAGTACCTAAGCACTTTAGTAATCAATCCAAACATCATTCATGGATAAACTCCTCTTCCAGGTTAATACTATGTGTGTGACCCTATAGGTTCCATTTCACATTGGCAGTGAATGTCCATAAATAACTTATGACATCACAAGCAAAGAGTGGTGCCTAGTCGCACATTAGTGCTTCCCAAGTCAAGAGGAAAGTTGGAGAACAACTTTCAACCTACAATCTGTTATTGGTGTTACAATGAATGTATAATCTCTTTGTCACCGATATCGAAATTGAACTTGAGGCATGGACTTGACATCCTCTACAAATGTTCAATTAATATTTCTTGACTCAGAGTAGACTATCTATGATATATGTAAGCTCAATGTCATACATTGACTCACATGTGCATGGCCATGCGTTTCTCAATCTCACTCCTCAAGTGGCTAAGATATCACACTCCCATAGGAGGGACAAATTCCATATCTATCACTCACAGTCAAGTCTGCATGTGTTAAAGTCACCCAATCACCACCGTTATAACACCCCATGTTTCAGGATTGCGTTTGATGAAGTCAAAGTGTACCCAATGACATGTGATGAGTGCAGTGATTTCAGGTCTAAGAATCATAGTCACCACCAATACTATAAGAGATTATCTTGACTAACCAAGTGTGGTTTCCATGGATCACTCTTATGGTGGGTCTGTCTGATACACTATTCTATAACATGTATCTATGTGCTTGGTTTAATATCATATATCCTGACTAATGAGATTATGCCATCAACCAACACACACTCTAGTCTTCTGCAAACGTTCAATCCATATTTCTTGACTCAGAGTAGACTGTCTGAGATATATGCAAGCTCAATGTCATACATTGACTCACATATGAATGGCCATGCATGTCTCAATCTCACTGCTCAAGTGGCCAGGATATCACACTCGCTTAGGAGGGACAAATTCCACATCTATCACTCACTGTCAAGTCCCCATGTGTCAAAGTCACCCAATCATCACCGTTATAACAACCCATGTTTCAGGATTGTGTTTAATGATGTCAAAGTGTACCCAATGACATGTGATGAGTGCAGTGATTTTAGGTCTATGAACCACAGTCACCACCAATACTATAAGAGATGATCCTGACTAACCAAGTGTGGTTTCCATGCATCAGTCTTATGGCGGGTCTGTCTGACACACTATTCTCTAGCATGTATCTGTGTTCTTGGTTTGATATCATATATCAAGATGAATGAGATTCTTTCATCAACCAACACACACTCTAGTCTTCTGTGTTATTGATGTCTATTGTTATTTCCATAATAACAACTGACTAGGGACATTAGTGAGAATGTAGACACTCTTAACATCTGTATGATCTCGTTGTTCAAGTCTCGTACTTGAAGGCATACATCATTGAGTTTTCTCATTCTCTAGACATCTATCATGTCATACTATTATCTCAAAATAGCTAAAGAATATCGATGGAAATTGCCTTTATTATTATTATTCAAATCATTTACAAAGTATGTCACTACAATCATCACATGACTGTCTATATGGGCATACATACCAACACTAGATACCTCTTAGGGAGAGTTTCTAATGGAATCCCAAGCTTCTCAGAAACCTTGATCCCATCCTCATTTTTGTTATAGAACACAAAGCTTTTTTCTTTACTCAACTCCATCTCAGACAGCACCCCAAACCTCCTTAAGATGTCTTGTACACAATCAACAGACGTATCATCTGCATCAAAGAAAACCACAACATCATCTGCAAATAACACATGAGATATGATTAAGTCATGGGAGCCTTTAAACCCCTTTCGTTTCTTATCTTCAGTAGCTTTCCTCATCATCGTGGACAAACCTTCCATGACTAACACAAAAAGATATGGTTCCAAGGGGTCCCCCCTGCCGGATTCCCCTTGAGGGGTAGATCCTCACTGAGGGAACCATTAATGAGAATGTAGCCATTAGAGGACATAAAAATTTCCTTGATCCACTCCATGAATTTGGTTGGGAAATTCATCTTCATCAAAATAGCATCTAGGTAGTCCCACTCTATAGAATCCTATGCTTTTCTGATATCTACTTTGAGATAGAACTTACTCTAGGTTCTTTTCATCATGTTGTTGATCAGTTCATTCACCAACAAAGTCACATCTATGATAGCTTTCCCCTTGTTAAGGCAAATTGCCACTGATCAATCAGAGAGTCCATGACATGTTGAACTCTATTCGCAAGGATTTAATGATTATTTTATAAATGACATTTCAAAACGAAATGGGTCTCCAGTATTTAAACTCCATCGCATTCTTGACTTTAGGAATGAGAGTAATATAGGACATGTTAGCTTCCATTAACAATTTACCACTTCTAAAGATGGTTTTAACTGCTTTAATGACATCCTCTCTGACGATATCCCAGCAAACTTTAAAAAATTGATAATTGAACCCATCAGGGCCTGGATATTTGTCTCTTTAGATTACTTGATCACATCATCAATTTCTTTATCAGTGATAATTGCCATAATCATCTCCCCTTCCTCCTAGGTAATCTTTGAGAAAGTACCTTCCAACTTCAACTCTTCAACCCAGTCCCTCCTTCTCTTGAAGAGATTGTTATGGTAGTCCTTTATATACCCTTCTATATCTGTTTCTTCATGGCATAGCTTCCCATCAATCTTTACACAATTAATAGAATTCTTCATATGCCTAGTCTTAATAGAGGCATAAAATAACTTCGAATTCTTATCCCCTAACTTTATTCATTGGACCCTCAATTTTTGCCTTATAGACTTTACTTAACTTCATAGGTCTTTGAGGCCATCTTCCTCATCTTGATGAGATCATCAATTTTCCTATCATTCATAGGGTCCTTTTCTACTTCCTCTATCAAGATGAAAACTTCAGCTACAAGGATTTTCCTATTTTCATGGAGGTTAACCACCTTCCTCTTGTTCCAGTCACAAAGCCATTTTCTTACTTCATCAAGTTTCCTGCACATCATATACTTTGGGATGCCTTCCACACTTTTATTACAGGATTCTTTCACAACCTCTCTAAAACCATCACAGTCAGTCCAACTATTTACAAACCGAAAGGGAGTAAATCTTTTAAACTTGGAGTCATCCAATTTAATCACATTTTGTTTGTGGTAATTGTGAATCAATTAGAAATTCATGTCCCAGCTTCTAGGGTAGCTGTTAACAAAATCTTCAGTCATAAAGACTCTATCAATTTTTGTCATGATAGGCTTCTCACCTTTCCTTCTTTTTTTCCTGTGAATTTAGAGCCCAAAATATCCATTTCAATGAGTTTATTATCACCAACAAAGCTATTGAAGTTGGTCATCATTCTATAAGAAGGTTGATCACCACCATACTTGTCATACAAAAATCTAACATCATTACAATCACCGACTATAATGCTTGGTTGACCTACAAACTTATTAAGAGCAATACTCACATCCTCCCACACGTCCTCATGTGTTCAAAATTGTGTCCATATACAACTATTAAGACAAAGCTTTTTTCTCCATATCCTACTCCGCATACAAGAAACTGATCAGACTCCTCAAGGATTTGAATATCAATGTCATTATTCAACTACACCACCACAATAGGTCCCATAAAATTCTTAGTGTGATTAGAGATCCATTTGCAACCTCCTTGTCCATCACTTTCTGTACATCCTTTCCATCATTAACACATTCACCATGCTTGTGTCTAAACGTACCACACTCCTTGTAGTAAACCGGGATCCATTCATACTCCACTCTGACAAAGTCCTTCATTCCATCATCACTGATCATACTAATCTCTTTTGGGAAATTTGAACTCATAGGAACAAACACTTGTATCCTTGCAAATTCCAGTCTGTTCAACGTCCTCGTCAACTTGTCCGGTTTGAGTGGGGTACCTAGATAGCTTCCCAAGATAGTAAAGACCTCCTCATCCCATAGCTCCAACAACAAGTCATGGAACCTAACCCAGACTGGGACATATGTCAACTTCAATTTCTATAGTGGTTCTCTTCTTTGCCTCATCTTTAGCACCAATGACTTTCCATCTACAAACCATGTTCCATCTTCTAGAGCTACCCTCGTGTCTTCTGGATCTGTAAATCTGATAAAAAAGAAGTCGCTACCTTGGGATAGGATTTCAAATTCAGCCTTACACTTCCATATCAAGCCTAGATGCATTTGAAGAGTCAGACAATGAGGTTTTAATCGGATGACATAACCTGCCACCATGTTCTTCCACTTCTCTACATTCCAATCTGTGATATATTTGGCATAGTTGATCGCTCCATCCACCACCTCAACTTGACATTGCTTCAATAGAGGTGCATCGTCCTCCTTCCAAACAAACATATTCGTCCAACCTTTCATAGCTGCAACCACTGGAATATCATTCATCCACCTTCTATTGTGTGGATCTACTCTCTGGCCTCCTCAACTGGAGCTACATTATGATTCTAAAAACCAATCCACCTAAACACATTCTGCCCCACTGCTATGAATCCTATTGGTTCTCTACCGACCACTGTTGGCCTCGACGGTGGTGACTCCTTAGTTTCTCCTTCCTTGTCGCCTCCCCAATCGCCTCTCCCATTTACCACTCGGGTAGCCCTTATTTAGGCTCCATTAAGTTGTTTTTGAGTGTCAATTACCTTTAGTCATGATTTAGTGCCTACACTATTTGTTTGGATGCTAATTATATGCTTCTGGGTGTCCATTACCAATATTTAGGCATCAAACACCCCTGTTTGGGCGTCATTAAGTTATTTTTGAGTGTCAATTACTCTTAGCCAGGATTTAGTGTGTACACTATTTGTTTAGGCATAACTTATATGCTTCTGGGTGTCAATTATAAATATTTAGGAATCAAACACCCCTATTTGGGTGCCATTAGGTTGTTTTTGAGTGTCAATTACCCTTAGCCATGATTTAGTGAGTATATTATTTGTTTGAGTGCATTATATATTCTTATGGGTGTCAATTACCAATATCAGGTGTCAAACACCCCTATTTGAGTGCCATTAAGTTGTTTTTGAGTGTCAATTATTGTTAGCCATGATTTCGTGCATGTACTATTTGTTTGGGCATCAATTATGTGCCTTTAAGTATCCGTTAACAATATTTAGGTGCCATTAAGTCATTGTTGAGTGTCAATTATACTTAATTATTTAGTTGTTTGTAAGTGTTAAACCCCTGTTGCATGTCTTTAAGTTATTTTTGAGTGTCAGTTACCATTTAAAGGTGTCCATTAACATTTCTGAGTGTCATTAAATATTTAGGCGTCATCTTCATGGGTGGATAAGTTCACAATATATTTGGGCGTCAAGCACTCTTATTTGGGCATCCGTATGTTATTTTTGGATGTCAATTATCCCGAGCCATGATTTAGTACGTACACTATCTATTTAGGCACAAGTAATATGCTTATGAGTGAAGGAGGCTGCGTCAAAATTGAGGAGGCAGACTCGAAAAAGGAAGAAGTAGATGTTGGAAATTTGTTTCATTTTGGGGGAAAGATGGAGGGAGGTTTCATTTTGGATAAGAAAATTAATGGTGGGATGAGGGTGAGTGGGGACAACAAGGTTAGGAGAGAACATGAGTCATCTCACTTCAGTGGGCCTGCTTCATGCAGAATTGTTGCAGGTTGTCACATGTCACTTGTTGAATGGAGCAGAAGAGATAATGCGAGAGTGAGGGATAGAAAGAAAGGGAGTAGTAATTAACTATGTGTGACGGGCATGTAATGTTCATGAGCTTGATAAAAATTTAATTCTTTCCCAAAATTATGAGCGCCGGCATTGGCAGACTCTCCATAGGTTCAATCTTCTATACACGATGGAAAAGTCTCTCTCTTCCCAGCGTTAGTTATAGTAGTACAGGAAAGACAATCGTAAAGCTCTGTTATACATGGACTATTAAAATAGGAAATTTCTTATACCAAGATTATCGAATTGATGTATTTCTTCAAATTCCTTTGAATACAATAAACCAAATGTATCCTTAGGGTACGTTAGGTTTGCTGTAAATAGGTGTACTGGATTGTGTTTGGACTCCAGCAAGACAAATTTTATGTTTAGTTTGTTGGAGTTGGAAATGTCACAAAATCTCAGAACTTTGACGATACAGTTCGAGCTCGATTAGGGCTTATATATCAGATCTATGGGACGTCGACATCCCAATACTTTCCCGACACTCACCCAACCCCCGAGTCTCTCCTCGCATCACCTCCTTCAGCTTTTGACTCTCTCCTCACCTCACCTCACCCGATTCATTTTCTGGTACCACCTCCTCGATCGCACGATCAGTAGTGCTACGACATGCTTCTCCTTCTCTTGCATAGGTTCTCCTCTCGCATCGCAAGCTCCTCTCTAATCGAAAGTCACTTCATTGAAACCCCTATTCTCCATTCTCCCAAGTAGATTGAGGCATCTGATAGCGACACAGATCCTTCATGTAGCTCCGGTGCTGAAAGATAGTTTCTCCTTCATGCTTTCTCCATCGACATGACAAGGAGACACAAGTTTCTCTCTTGACCTCATCCCCTTCTTCCCAGAATTTTGTTTCCTTCGAATTTATCCATCCCTCTCAGGAGAATATCTTCTGATTGTTTCTCCCCATCACATGACCATAAATGCCATGGCACAGAAGCTTGTTGTCCCTCAATACTGACTAAAAAAGAGATCACTATTTTGATATCAGCGTCGCCTGTTTCAGATATCCCCTACTTCCAAATAGTTAGAAATTGATGGGCCTCCTCCTTTCCCCTTCTTCCATCTTCTTGTTCTCCCCCTTTCTAATCCATTATTGCAAATAACTCTTGCTGTCAATTACAACAACATTTAATAAAATTATTAGAGCATTAAATAAGTCGATTTATCTCACAATCGCAGGTCTTATTGTTGGTTTTTGTTGAGACATTATCACAGAGTGGTATACTCTAAATCAACTAAAATATGAAGGTATTTTCCTCATTTTATTGCTACGCTCATTTGGTTAGTCTATGCTTTTTGTTTCAGATGTGCTTGTCTTGCTTGGTTGTGTGTGTTTTGTTATTCTTACCACAAACCAATCAACCAGCTAGATAAGTAGCCAGAAAGCTTGTGAATGCATCTTGTGTGGAGTGGATAATCAAATAACAAACTATAACAACACATCCCAAATAAATGCTATGTCTCTCTAGTTAAGATGATGATGAAGTCCCCAACGTTCAATGTTAATTGTTGTTGTTTGTCCCAATGTCATTGACAGATTCAGGAAATGAAATAGGGGCCCTTTCAATTCATTAGCGTGCTTCAAATGTTGTCTCTCTTATCTCTCTATATCTCTTTATTGAACCTATGTTCTAAGACATGAGAGTGTGGATTACACTCAAACTTAATAAGCTCAAATTTGTTTTGCCCTATTAACTAGCACTAAATGTGTTCAGTCATGTCATGCGAAAGAACAATGATCAAAAAATTTACCTGGGGTTAGGGGTTATCAAAATTCATCGGTAACTTATCTATGTTTAAACACCCATCTATGTTTGCAAATGTCAAGAATTAAAGTGTTGTCTTTCAGGTCAGTTAATAGTCACCTAATCGCATAACATCAATACTTTATTATTTGTTATGATTCCTAAACATCTAAATGCATATTCTCTTTATCATTCCCTAAACATCTTCTAGTATCATCTCTTTATTCTTTGATTTTAATATACATTTCATAGTATATTGTCAAGCAAGGATTTTATGTGTGATATTTGATCTCCTAAAATGTAGATGGATCCTATGGTTCAGAGGAAATGTAGGATTTGTTTAATATTTGCAATGATAGTAGTGGTTTCCATACATCGAAGATGAGCAAGGATGAAGATAAATAGAGTTAAGGATCCTTATGTCAATCGAGACCCTCATAGGGAGCGATATATACTCTCTATCATTGACTCCACGGATGAGAAGTGTAATGACCCCACCTCCCAGTAACCCCCAATTATAGGAGACCAAGAGGTCAGAGTCATTATCCCAATTTTTGGATCAAAGGTTCAAAAAATAATCCATAATAATTATCAAATTCTACTAAACTAAACTGAAGGGATGTAATAAAATTTAAATTTTCATACCTTTTTCAAAAACTTGGATATCTACTTCTATCCATATCCAGAGTCTATTCTAACTAATCCTCCGTGTACTTTAATTCTCATTTAATTCCACATATTCCACTTTAGTGTTGGTTCTTTTCATTTGTACCAAAAACGCCGACAAACAAAATGTTGGTCAGCATAAATGAATTATGCTGGTATGTGGGGGAAGCAATAATCGTGCAATTAACTATAACACCATACTGTAAGGAATTATGGTTTATCAAGAAAACTGTACATCTTTAAACATAACTACTCAATTCATGGATATCCTAGCCTCTACAGTGTCCCATGCAGTGGACCTGGATGCTACCGTCCTTATGGTAGATCCCCATTAAACCCCACATGATCTTACCTAACATGTAGATTAATATCTAGGGTTGAGTCACATGGAACTACCCGTAGGTATACCACTCCTTAACTCATGGGGTGCTAAAGAATCTCACGTCACTACACGTGGGTAGCCCAATTTCTAATTCATGATAGCCTAGACCTTACTCCAGGTTACCCTTTTTAGCCTTTGCAAAGCCATAGAGGAGGACCAGTATCTGATCCAATCATGTATACATACTTATGGTGGTAATCATAGTCACTTTATAGTAGCATGAAATGAATGTCATCCAACTAGTTTTTTTCATGCAACCGATAAAAACATTCGGGAATCGCCGTGAAACTAAAGCGATTATCCATAAGAGTAACCACATACCTATGAAGTTGATTTGACACAGAAATATTCCATGCAAGTAAGAAATCCAAGCAAGCAAGCACACATAACAAGATCCTGAAATAGTCATACAATTTCCTATTATTGATCATGACATCAAGATCTATTAAACCTAGCTCGCTTCCTAGGGTTTCTAGTCCACTTTTAGGGTTTCCATTGCAATTAGGGTCTCCCTTCATCTGTTACTATTTTAAACCCTAATTTTATACAATTATTCACAAACCCTAATTATCTCATCTATTCTTGATGAAAAATATTAAGGTTACCTTTAAACAACATATAACCCTAATTTTTATCTAAAGGCACAACTAAATGTCCATTATGCCTCTTTTACATTAAAAGTACTATTTTCATCCTTTTAATACATGACAAGATCATTATGCTCATTTATCATCAATTTGTAGTTCATTATGGTCTAATTCACATATTATCTGTATTTGTCATTAATTCTACCTTTATCCATTAGAAAACCCTAATTACTACATTAAGGGTACTTATCCACAATTAGGAACTTTTATACTCGGAATAGCTTTGAATTATCATATCTCATTTTAATCATGAAATTGAATAATTAAAGCCTTTAAGAGTCACATTTACTAATAAAAGGGTTTCAAAGCCCATTAAAGCATATTTATGCCCATTAATGTACCTTCTTGCAGTTATTAGGTTAATATCGACTTTAATCATTCACTAAACCCTACTAATTACATTAATCATCTCAAAATAGGATTTCTTAATCTTTAATTCATTAAAGTAGATAACTTACACTACTTTTCAAATAGAAAGAGGAATTAGCTCCTAAATATATTTTTAATGGATTCCCCTCATTTTTTTGAGCAAATTTCATTTTTATGTGTATCCATTCAATCTACCAACATTTAAATATGATTTTTGCAAGATATTACTTACTAAAGCCAATCAGAGGGTGCCATGTGTCCCTTTCCATGCAATGTCTCTTGCATTGCAAATCATTATTGAAAGACGTTCTTGCCCTTGTTTAAGTGGTCGAAGTTGTTCACCACGGAGGGGTAAAAATGTCAACAACCCCTGGTTCTTCTTCTACCTCACGAAGATCAACCTGGCCGCCGATGGCTGCCCTTCCTTCTTGGGGCTCGGTGATCGATGCTAGATACTGCCCTGGCTCTGCTGCATCTTGGTGCATGTGGGGAACCACCAAGTTGGGGCCAATCTGGCTGCTCCCGAGCGAGAAGAGCTCACGACCGCTGCCGCAATTGTAGCCGGTCTTGCAAACTTCCAATGGGAGCTACGCAAAGTCCAGGGCATCGAGTTGGTAGCCGATTGGTCTGTGGTTGTTGTGGAAGCTTCCCGCCTCCATCAAGATGGATCCACAACTCTTCATTGATCCAACGATGGAACTACCCCCAAGGTTAGGGTTTCAAATGAAAAGAAGCAAGAAGAAGATGAGGAAGAGAGAGGGAGACGTGGGATCTCTCTTGGATTCGGCCAAGGGTACTACCCCCACTACTACAGAACAGACCTTTAGCGTCGGTTGTTTAATCCCCTTTGGCGAAGGTTTTCAAGTGACACCTATGTGGGCACCTCTAAAGGTCGAACACTTCGGCGTCGGTTTTCTAACCAACGCCTATATGATCCATAGGTGTTGGTTCTGTATAGTTGGCTGACGTCTATAGTGTTCGCGCCACAAAAATATGCACCACCTAGGACACTTTCTGCATTGGTTAACAACTGAACAACTGACACCATACTCCCAGACGACATGGTCGTGCTTCACTGCACGGCCATGTTTAGTACTATAGGTGTCGGTTTTATACGAATACGTGACACCTTTTCCACCACGGTCGTGCTTTCCTGCACGGTCGGGTTATTTGTCATATTAGGCGTCGGTTTTTATCCAATAACCGACGATGTAGGCCTTTGATGACGGTGTTCTATAAATAACGGACGCCTATATTTTAATTTTTTTTTCTTATGAGTTTGTAGGCCTACAGTGGTTGGTCAGTAGGACGAGAACCTACAGTTCAGTTTTCTGAACTGTAGGTTTACGACATCCATTGATATCAGCCTACAAACAGGCCACAAACCTGCAAAATCAACAAATATTTTTTCACACAAGTAGATACATTCAGACATTAATTAAATTCTCACATTCACACATGTAGAAAAATTCAAATACATGTAGAAACATTCAAAAATATTCATTTACAAAATATCATTCAGCATCGCTATCAACATCCCAATTATATCTTACAATCGTCACTGCTTGAATGGTTTTTGCCCATTCTTCACTTACTTCATTTAATGCTTCCATCGTATATGGAACATGTACATTTTTTAAGCATTTACCTATAGTGTGGTCAGTTTTAAACACCTGCAAAGAGAATGATGTATATATATAAGTAATAATATAAAAATAAGATTGATATATTTGATACTAACTAATGAGACTATATATAATACCTCATGTATGGTATTAATATCCAATGCGGCATGTCGGATAATCAGCTGCATAAATCGCATCACATAGTATGCGCATGCCCAGCCATTGTCTTGTGTAGCGCACTATAAATTGAAACATACAAAATATTAAAAAATACAACTACGCATAGTTCACATAAATAATATAAACATTGGTGTCGGGAACATACTTTTATGTTCTCCCAAATTATTGGTTGGCTCTTTCTCCTTGGGACATTTCCTCCAGCATTTTTGAATGCATCTAAACCCCTACATGTTAATGTAACACAGTAAATTGCATAGTTAAATAGTAATGTAATAACAGATGTTAACAAATATAAAAATGAAATATTTCTCACCAGAATAATGGCATTCTCATTACGTGTCCAATTTTAGTGTTCAATGTACTTCCCGCATGATCTAGATAATAAACAGTGAACGTCCCGGCGACAATAACTAGTAACTCCCAATGTCTACCGCTATAGGTAAAAAAGTTAAAAATTAATAACTCAAAATGCACAATAAAAATGGAATTTTCTTAAGTCCAAATTATAAATAAAGTAAACTTACTTGACATTGAATGGAGCTATTATTATCTTCTTTTGCTGACCAAAATTTTTAAAAGCATCTATACAATATTGTTGAACACTATCAGGGTCTTTAGCTACCATACTAATTAATGAAGGAATCAACAATCCCACATGATCAAATGCAAATTGTTTGCATTGATCTTCGACTAAGTAGATGCAAAACATGTATGATGTATGCATTAATATATAAGAAACCAGATCACCGGATCTTACACAAGGTATATGGATGTACAAACAAGATCTCACCTTATCCATGTCTCTATCATTGATGTATTCAACCAATCATACATAAACAGCTCAATAATATCTTGTATAAATAAAGAGCTATTGTATGATTGACCTGCATAATCTGCTTCTAAAGAAACAATTATAGGGCAATGTATATTATGTGCCCGTAGCCAACATGCCATTCCCCTACAAGCAGGACCTAACGGGTATTTTAGGTCAGTTGGAACCCAACTTGGTAATGCAGGAAGTGGAGGTGGAGGCCTAGGTGCTCTAGGTGTCTTCTTTTTAACCTATATATATAATTTCAGATCAGTTGACCTCATATATACACATTAACAATCTAAAGTAATGTAAATTTATCTTACAATTTCAGAGTTGTAGACGACATCTGCTTTGGGCCACAATATCACCCCACCTTCTGCCTCAACAAGTGTATCAATATTTGGGTGGGGATATGGCAATGTAGCTTCCCTCCAATCAGGTAACACACGTATCGGGCTCACACGAACATAGCCATGTGACATTGGAGTCCTGTGAAACATTGCCCAGGAAGGGACGGGTAAGCCTACTGATGTGGATTTTTGAGTGCACTACAAATTCACTCGGGGTTTATATCCCCGAGCTTTTCCCAAAACCAAGTGCAACAATACCACCCGCAAGCGGACGGATCTTATCGCAGTATAGTTGAGGATCGAACCCAAAGGACAACGTTTTTAAGAATCTTTGTCAGTTAGATCTAGCCCAAGTAAAACTAATATTTAGAACAATTGGTTGATTTTGGTTTGATTAAACTAATTGCAAGAAATTAAATGCGGAATAAAAGATGGGTTTAGATCAATGATATGGAACCGCTGGGATGGTACCGGGTTTGACCACCGCTACACACACAAACATACTCTTTCGCAAACAATCCAGGCACGATATAACACTCCAAATAGAGCTGCTGCAGAACCCCCCATACGGGCGTTAGGTCCGCGTAAGCATCACCATAGGCAGCCGATTTCTCATCGCCATCCGGATCACATGTCTTACGGCTCTGAAGATACAGAAATCCACGGAGGTTGTGAACCCCCCATACGGGCGTTAGGCGCACAGAAGCGTCACCGAATGCTAGATGGCTCGTCCCCTCGCGGATCATACACTTACGACCTCGATGAAATCCCATCCTATTTCTAGTTTGGGAGTCAGTTGCGTTAACCGATAAACAAGCAGGAAGGTGACATGCGAGCAAACATCGACGTTTAGCAAGATGATACAAAATCCAACTAAGGTTGTGAACCCCCTATACAGGCGTTAGGCGCACAGAAGTGTCACCGAAGGCTAGATGGCTCGTCCCCTCGCGGATCATACACTTACGACCTCAAGGAACCCATCAGAAGTTATCGTCAAGGGTCAAACATGCTAAACGACATTCCAACCCATGCCTTGAAGTTATCGCAGCATAGGAACCCATGTATTGAAGTTATCACAACATAGGGAGCACAAAGATGAAAACATGCACATAACCAACCAACAAGCTTAACGATAAACGACAAAATGAAAAGTTATATGCATTGCCTTGGAAAGTTTAACAAAAGGACATGGTTTGCATGTGCAGCGGGGCTAGTCCCCGCACCCCAGCGAAAGAGGACTACTCGCTCATGATGAGAGGTACAAGAAAGATAGAAGAAGAAGATAGATCCGGCATGAGCTCGGTGCAGAGGGTGGACGCAGCCCGGTGAAGAAGATGCGCTCCTTGCTCCGTCTTCTTCTTCTTCTTGGCCTCCTTGGACGCAACACCAGTGGTAGATGGAGTGGAACTTGATCAGGATGGTGCTCTGGCAGCCTTTCGGCGTCCGGAACCGATGCTTCAAATGGGGACCCTGGGGGTCTATTTATAGTTTCAGATTTGACGCCAAATGGTCTGGAGACCGTTTGGGCGCCAAACGGTCTTGAGACCGTTTGGGCGCCAAACGGTCTTGAGACCGCTTGGGCACCAAACGGTCTTGAGACCGTTTGGGCATCAAACGGTCTTGAGACCGTTTGGGCATCAAACGGTTTGGAGGTCGTTTGAGCGCCAAACGGTCTTGCTTTGATCGGTCTGGCTTTGGCGTGGTCGCGCGGCTTTAGTTCTTCAATCGATCCTTGCGCTTGCATCGAACGGTCTTGGGACCGCGCGGATCCAAACGGTCTTGGGACCGCATGGGACCAAACGGTCTTGGGACCGCATGGGACCAAACGGTCTTGGGACCGCATGGGACCAAACGGTCTTGGGACCGCATGGGACCAATAGGTCTTGGGACCGCATGGGACCAAACGGTCTTGGGACCGCATGGGACCCAAACGGTCTTGGGACCGCATGGGACCAAACGGTCTTGGGACCGCATGGGCTTCTTGGGCAACTGGTTTCGTCTTGTTCTTTGTGTGTTCCAGCAAACGGTCTTGAGACCGCATGGAACCAAATGGTCTTGAGACCGTTTGCATGAAGTTGCCTGCTACACCTGCATAAAATGAAAGATATTTAGTTAAAACCTTGATTATTGAGTCACTGAGTAGTTTTGTGCATTATGATTCATATTAGGGTGAGAAGATGTGGAATAGATATTAAATTGTTCCAAAAAGGTAATTGAAAATCATGATGAGTATGCACTCATCAAAACACCCCGAACTTAAATCGTTGCTCGTCCTCGAGTAACATAAAATTTGAAACTATTTCCTGATGGAATACTTTCGATCCGTGTGATTTCTTCATCTTCACATCACAAATGTTTTCTTTTTGCTCAGTATGAGTGAGTACCTCAACTTCCTGGGATCACGAAACACGTCTTTCCATAGCTTCGTTCCTGAGTTCGTTTCTCAACAACGCTTCCTCCCCGCCTTTTCTAACACCAAGCATGTCGAAGAGTTTTGTAGGAGTTCAGAGATACCCGTAGAATCGACAAGTATGCATTTGATCTGACACTGGTGTAGTTCAGGATGGTAGGGCATGTATTGTGCCCTTAGGTAGAAAAAAGGAGTGAAAGGTGATATGGAAAGAAGAAGTAAATCTCTCCTCTATTCGACTCGAGATTTTTATTTGTTTTGCAATTTCATTTATTGCATATTTTTTTGTGTGCGCTATGGCATCTTTTGTTGCATATCTCTCCTCTATTCGACTTGAGATTGCATTTATTTTGTGTGCACTTTGGCATCTTTTTATTGCAGATCTCTCCTCTATTCGACTCGAGATTGCATTTTTGGTGATACGCCCCTATTTATTGGAAGGGGTATGGAAGAAGCGGATATGGGGAAAGTGGCGTGCCACCCCGAACTTAGGGTTTGGCACATGTTTGGCTATTTTGGTGGTATTTATGGATGGAGGGATACGAAGATGATAGAAGAAGTGTAGAAGAGAGTTCAGATCAGGATGCAACTTGATTTACAATTCAAAACCGGGTTATTCTCTTTGTCATACTCTGTTCAAATAATGACTTGATGCGGATCCGGTGGGGTTTCTGAGCCATTGTTCCACTAGTCAGTTAGGAAGCGCGACGTGTTTGGTCCCTATCAGTTTGACAGATACTTATCATTATGTAAAAAGAATTATGATGTTAGGAATCATAAGTTTCACAGGATGATTTCAGGCAAGTTTCAAAAGTCAGTCCTCTTGAGGATTTGCTTCGAATAAGGAGGATGTTATGATAGAAGATGCATAGCAAAAAGTTAGTTACATTTTTATCAACAAAAGACAAAATTTCATCAGGTATCTGTTCAAAATTTTGAAAAATTTTATGATAGAGACATATTGAATATGAAAAGAGGGTGTGTATGTGGAAGTGGAATATGTACCACCCACCCTCCACCCCGAACTTAGAGATTTGCTCGTCCTCGAGCAAACCCTAAATTCAAGATGGAGGGGAAAGGAAACGCCAGGTATGACTGCCCAGAATGAATTTGTTCTGATCAGCACCAATCCGATCTTCTGTCCTGAAAGAAAAACTCTCTCATAAGGAAAATTTTATTTAAGGAAAATCTAACTGTAAGGAACAAAATTTGAAAAGGAAAAGTAAAATAGATTTATTGGTCGGGTTGCCTCCCGACAAGCGCCTTTGTTTTATGTCGATGGCTCGACAGAGTTCTTCGGAATTATGGTGGGTCCTTTGGATTGCTGAATTCCAACATTATTTCGGTGCCTTTGTCAGCTGGTGTGAAGTATCTTTTCAAGCGGTGACCATTTGCTATAAATTCGCCAGACCCGTCGCTCCATAAAGAGAAAGCACCATGGGGAGAGATGCTTTTGACGATGTAAGGTCCGCACCAACGTGAGCGGAGTTTTCCTGGGAACAATTTTAATCTGGAGTTGAAAACTAGAACTTGGTCTCCCACTCGTATGTCTTTTTATTTCAGATTTCCATCATGCCAGAGTTTTGTACGTTCTTTGTAGATTTGTGCATTCTCGTAGGCTGTCATTCTGAGTTCATCCAGCTCATGGAGTTGCATAATTCTGGCCTGACCCGCTTGTTTCATATCGAAGTTTATTTGTTTAATTGCCCACCATGCCTTATGTTCAACTTCGACTGGCAGGTGGCAACTCTTTCCATATATCAATCGAAAAGGGGTAGTCCCAAGGGGAGTCTTATCAGCAGTGCGATAAGCCCATAAGGCGTCGTTGATTTTTATCGCCCAATCTTTTCGATTACGTCCAACGGTTTTCTCAAGGATAGACTTAAGTTGTCAGTTGGAGACCTCTACCTGTCCACTGGTTTGTGGATGATAAGGCGAAGCTATCTTGTGTGAGACGCCATATTTTCATAGAAGAGCTTCAAGGCTTCTTTCAATGAAGTGGGATCCTCCGTCATATATCACGGTTCTCGGCAATCCGAACCGTGGGAAGATAATATCTTTGAAAAGTTTGATGACTGGTTTTGAATCACAAGTGACGGTTGGTATAGCTTCAACCCATTTGGAGACGTAGTCCACCACCACAAGGATGTAAGAGAATCCATTAGAAGATGGGAATGGCCCCATATAGTCCACTCCCCAGACGTCAAATATCTCGACTTCTTGCCATAGATTCAGTGGCATTTCGTCTCTCTTGGTTATATTGCCAGCTCTTTGACACTTATCACATGATATGACAAAATCATAAAAGTCCTTGGATAAAGTTGGCCAGAAAAATCCACATTGCAAAACTTTTAAGGCAGTCTTTTTAGAGCTCATATGCCCACCCACGGGTCCTGAGTGGCATTGTTCCAAAATAGATTGGGCTTCTTCTTTGGCGACGCAACGTCTATACAATCCTTCTGCACAGAGTTTGAAAAGATATGGTTCATCCCAATAGTAATGCTTCACATCATGCATAAATTTCTTCAGAGCGTTCCCGGTGTATTGAGGATGGATGACTCCAGCGGCAAGGTAGTTTACTAAGTCTGAATACCATGGTTCGAATCCTGAGACTCTCATAAGCTGATCATCTGGTAGAGAGTCGTTTATCGGAATTCCTTCAGCATCCAGAGTGTGGATGCGACTCAGGTGATCTGCCACGACATTCTCCGTCCCTTTCTTATCTCTTATTTCAAGGTCAAATTCTTGTAGAAGGAGTATCCATCTGATCAGCCTTGGCTTAGCATCCTTCTTTGTCATAAGATAACGGATAGCAGCATGGTCAGTGTAAACGATTACCTTCGAACCAGTAAGGTAGGATCTGAATTTGTCGAAAGCATAAATGACTGCTAAAAGCTCCTTTTCAGTATTAGCATAATTCCTTTGAGCTTCGTCGAGGGTCTTTGATGCATAATAGATCACATAATGTTTCTTCTCTATGCATTGTCCTAAGACAACACCCACCGTGAAATCACTGGCATCACACATAATTTCAAAGGGGTGGTCCCAATCGGGAGCTCTAATGATGGGAGTAGTTGTAAGGGCTTTCTTCAGCGTATCAAAACTTTTGACGCATTCTTCATTGAAATTGAAATCAGCATCCTTTAAAAGTAGATTAGTCATCGGCTTCGTTATCCTGGAAAAGTCACGTATAAACCTTTATAGAATCCAACGTGACCAAGGAATGCGCGAACTTCTTTTACATTTGTGGGGATTGCCAGTTTAGAGATGACTTCTATCTTGGCCTTATCAACTTCGATTCCTTTGTTGCTAACCTTGTGGCCCAAGACAATGCCTTCCTTTACCATAAAGTGGCATTTCTCCCAATTTAGCACCAGATGTGCTTCTTCACAGCGTTTAAGGACCATTGAGAGATGCTTAAGACAGGAATCAAAGGAGTCCCCATATACAGAAAAGTCATCCATAAAAACCTCCATAACAGTTTCAGTAAGCCCTGCAAATATGGCAGTCATGCAGCGTTGAAAAGTTGCGGGGGCATTACACAAGCCAAATGGCATCCTTTTAAAAGCATATGTCCCGAAGGGACAGGTGAAAGTTGTTTTTTCTTGATCATCTGGATGTATGGGAATCTGATAAAATCCAGAGTAACCATCCAAGTAACAGAAATATTCTTGATGGGCCAATCTTTCTAAGACTTGATCGAGGAAGGGCATAGGAAAATGATCCTTTCGAGTGGCCTTGTTTAATTTTCTATAATCAATACACATCCGCCACCCAGTGACTGTTCGAGTGGGGATGAGCTCATTGTTTTCATTTCTTAAAACGGTAGTCCCTCCTTTCTTGGGTACCACATGAACTGGGCTCCCCCATGGTGAGTCCAATATCGGGTATATTATTCCAGCTGTAAAGAGTTTGATGATCTCACGACGGACCACTTCCTTCATATTCGGGTTTAATTTTCGTTGATGCTCGATGGTCGGCTTATGATTTTCCATCATGGGGATTCTATGCATGCACAAGGCTTGGCTGACCCCCGTGAGGTCACTCATTTTATAGCCTATGGCTTTCTTGTTCTCCCTTAATACCTCCAGAAGTTTCTCTTCTTGATTGGTTGTTAGATCAGAGTTCATGATAATTGGACAAACTTTGAGATCGTCTAAAAACATATACTTCAGCCCTTCAGGTAGGGGCTTCATTTCAGGAGGTTCTGGTTTTTCACTGATTTCTTCTGGGGTTTCGGTAACCTTTAGTTCTTCATAGGTAGCTTCAGGATTTCACTTAGCAGAATCGGGAGGTTTGGTGCAATCCTTATCTTGTTGGTCAGTAGGTTCATCATTAAAAAGGTTATATAGAGAAATTTCCAAGGGATCGCATGACTCGTGATATTCTTGAGTAAGTTGTGACATCTGCTCAACACAATCTATCAGATAGACTTCCTCCAGTATACTCGGTCTTCTCATGCTTTCAAAAACCTTAAATTCGAGAGTCTCTTTTCCTAACCTTAGAAGTAAGGTTCCTGCTTCAACATCAATAAGGGCCCTAGCAGTGGCCAGGAAAGGACGGCCGAAGATAAGAGGGTATTTGGTGTCTTCATTTATGTCCATGATGACAAAATCACATGGAACATATGCGTCCTTACCTACCTTGACTGGGATGTCTTCGAGAATTCCTAACGGTCTTTTTACTGAATTGTCTGCAAGTTGAATTGTCATAGCAGTCAGAAGCAATTCTTCGAATCCTAATCTCTTGCATAGACTCAATGGCATAATAGAAATACTTGTGCCAAGATCTGCCAATCCTTTCTTGCATGATGAATCACCAATGTGACATGAGATTCCGAAGGATCCTGGATCTTTTTGTTTCTTTGGCATCTTGCTTAGTATGATATCTGATGTGGTAGCAGCCAATTTTACAGTTTCATATTCTTCAGTGATGTACTTCTTGGTGAGGAGTGACTTTAGATACTTGGTCCAGGCTGGTATCTCATTAAGAGCATCTAAGAACGGTATATCAACGTGAAGTTTCTTCATGGCCTCTTTAAATTTGATGAATCTAGTATCAAGCTTGGTTTGCCTCAGACGGGATGGGAAAGGAACACGAGGCTTATATACAGGAATATCCGACTCTGGTATCTCTACTTCTTCATTGGTAGATTTCTCAGAACTTCCTTTATCAGTACTTCTTTCCTTCGGTTGCGATTCTGGTGCTGTCGAGTTTTGGTTAGTCAAAGGTTCATTCTCCTCAGGGATATCCATAGTTGTTTTCGCTGGTGGATCCGGATAACTTTTCCCTGATCTTGTGGCGATAACTTTCAGCTGCTCCAGATGTTTTAGATTGTTCTCAGGTTGTCCGGCGAAAACTCCAGCTTGTGGCTTAATACTAGCAGCAAGTTGAGCCAGTTGAGTTTCAATAGCCTTCTGCTGGGCCTGTTGATTGGCTATCATCGTTTGTTGTGTTTGCAATAACTTTTCAATGGTGGATAGCTTGTCATCAGAAGGGATGGATCCTGTTTGACCCTGTTGTTGGTTCAAGCTTTGATACTGAGAGTTATTCTGATAATTATTATAGTTTCTGTTCTGAAAGTTTCCCTTGAAGTTTCCTTGATTCCCAAAGTTCTGTTGCTGGTTAAACTGATGCCCAGATGGGCCTCATGGTTGATTATTCGGAACAAATTGATGCGAGTTCATAGCTCCTGAAGGATTTCCGTACTGGAAGCCTGGGAGATTCCTATTTTGATTCGGATTGTAATAGTTCTGCCCAGGATTGGTGTTAATAGCATTAAGATTTTCCATCTGGCAATTATCTCCTTGCCCACAGGCGTTTCTTAAAACTACATCATAGAGAACATTGCATGATAGTGTGGAATGGTCAGTGCCTTTGCACGCTTCACAAAACAAAGAAGTGGTCTTGACTTGTTCTGGTTGCCTAGTTGGAGAATGTCCTCTTCCTATGGCAGCAAGGGATGATTCTATGTGATCTTGCTTTGCAACCAAGACTTTCAAAGTTTCAGCTATAGACTTGTATTCTGGGATAGCGTCAGCCATAGCTACCTTTAAGACTCCTTTACCAACAGATCTACCCCATTTGGCTTGATTTTCTGCTCCCAGGGTGACTACTCTCCATGCGCTGTCGTAACTTTGCCGCATGAAGTTCCCTCCAGACGAAGAGTCAAGGAACATCTTAACATCATCTTCCACACCCCTGTAGAATATCTCTATCAGCTGGTTCTTAGGAATTCCATGGTGTGGGCATTTGCGTAGGAGCTCCTTGTATCTATCCCAAGCTTCGGAAAGAGTTTCTCCTGGGACTTGAGTAAAATTTGTGATTCGTCCCCTGATCTCATACGTAAGAGATGGGGGGTAGAACTTTTCCAGAAAGGCGTTTTGAAGCTGCTCCCAGGTGGTGATGGGTACATCACTCTGTAGTGAGTTGTACCAACTAATGGCTCTATCAGCCAGAGAGTACTTGAAGAGACGGAGTCGAATAGCATCATCAGAGACTCCATTTTGCTTCGTCATAGCACACAGGTCAATGAATCTGAGAAGATGACCTTGGCTGTCTTCAGCTTGTTTACCATAGAATGGGTTGTTTTGAAGAAAAGTTATCCAATGTGCTCTAATCTCAAAATTGGCAGCTTCGATGGGAGGAGGCTGCACCGGATGATAGACATTCGCGGCCTTTGGGATAGAGAACTCTCTAAGATCCTTCTGAAGTTCCGCTGCCTGCGCTGCTGCCTGTGCTGCTAAGATCTCCTGTTGTACCGCAGCTCTAGCTTCTTGCATGAACCTTTCTCTCTGCGCATTGATGGCTTGAGCCACCCTACGGGCTACTTCTTCTTCTTGCGCCATTCTGGCTTGATTCTCTCGGATCTGACGATGGAAGGTTCTATCGATCTCGGGATCAAAGCTCGCAGTCAGTCCGAGACTATCCGAACGGTGCATACACTAGTCATCAAGGAGTACCTGAAATTTGAAAAGGTTTGAAAGTGAGATCCTTGAAGTAGAAATAAAGATCAAATAGATGAGCGATAGTTTCAAAAAGAAAACAAAACCCTAGATTAGTCTTAAAAGAACTAGATTTGACTGACTGATTCCGTTGTCCCCGGCAACGGCGCCAGAATTTGATGTGGCTTTTTGAGTGCACTACAAATTCACTCGGGGTTTATATCCCCGAGCTTTTACCAAAACCAAGTGCAACAATACCACCCGCAAGCGGACGGATCTTATCGTAGTATAGTTGAGGATCGAACCCAAAGGACAATGTTTTTAAGAATCTTTGTCAGTTAGATCTAGCCCAAGTAAAACTAATATTTAGAACAATTGGTTGATTTTGGTTTGATTAAACTAATTGCAAGAAAGTAAATGCGGAATAAAAGATGGGTTTAGATCAATGATATGGAACCGCTGGGATGGTACCGGGTTTGACCACCGCTACACACACAAACATACTCTTTCGCAAACAATCCAGGCACGATATAACACTCCAAATAGAGCTGCTGCAGAACCCCCCATACGGGCGTTAGGTCCGCGTAAGCATCACCATAGGTAGCCGATTTCTCATCGCCATCCGGATCACATGTCTTACAGCTCTGAAGATACAGAAATCCACGGAGGTTGTGAACCCCCCATACGGGCGTTAGGCGCACAGAAGCGTCACCGAAGGCTAGATGGCTCATCCCCTCGCGGATCATACACTTATGACCTCGATGAAATCCCATCCTATTTCTAGTTTGGGAGTCAGCTGCGTTAACCGATAAACAAGTAGGAAGGTGACATGCGAGCAAACATCGACGTTTAGCAAGATGATACAAAATCCAACTAACGTTATGAACCCCCTATACAGGCGTTAGGTGCACAGAAGTGTCACCGAAGGCTAGATGGCTCGTCCCCTCGCGGATCATACACTTACGACCTCAAGGAACCCATCAGAAGTTATCGTCAAGGGTCAAACATGCTAAACGACATTCCAACCCATGCCTTGAAGTTATCGCAGCATAGGAACCCATGTATTGAAGTTATCGCAACATAGGGAGCACAAAGATGAAAACACGCACATAACCAACCTTCAAGCTTAACGATAAACGACAAAATGAAAAGTTATATACATTGCCTTGGAAAGTTTAACAAAAGGACATGGTTTGCATGGGCAGCGGGGCTAGTCCCCGCACCCCAGCGAAAGAGGACTACTCGCTCATGATGCGAGGTACAAGAAAGATAGAAGAAGAAGATAGATCTGCCATGAGCTCGGTGCAGAGGGTGGACGCAGCCCGGTGAAGAAGATGCGCTCCTTGCTCCGTCTTCTTCTTCTTCTTGGCCTCCTTGGACGCAACACCAGTGGTAGATGGAGTGGAACTTGATCAGGATGGTGCTCTGGCAGCCTTTCGGCGTCCGGAACCGATGCTTCAAATGGGGACCCTGGGGGTCTATTTATAGTTTCAGATCTGACGCCAAACGGTCTTGAGACCGTTTAGGCACCAAACGGTCTTGAGACCGTTTGGGTGCCAAACGGTCTTGAGACCGCTTGGGCACCAAACGGTCTTGAGACCGTTTGGGCATCAAACGGTTTGGAGGTCGTTTGAGCGCCAAACGGTCTTGCTTTGATCGGTCTGGCTTTGGCGTGGTCGCGCGGCTTTAGTTCTTCAATCGTTCCTTGCGCTTGCATCGAACGGTCTTGGGACCGCGCGGATCCAAACGGTCTTGGGACCGCATGGGACCAAACGGTCTTGGGACCGCATGGGACCAAACGGTCTTGGGACCGCATGGGACCAAACGGTCTTGGGACCGCATGGGACCAAACGGTCTTGGGACCGGATGGGACCAAACGGTCTTGGGACCGTATGGGACCAAATGGTCTTGGGACCGCATGAGACCAAACGGTCTTGGGACCGCATGGGACCCAAACGGTCTTGGGACCGCATGGGACCAAACGGTCTTGGGACCGCATGGGCTTCTTGGGCAACTGGTTTCGTCTTGTTCTTTGTGTGTTCCAGCAAACGGTCTTGAGACCGCATGGAACCAAACGGTCTTGAGACCGTTTGCATGAAGTTGCCTGCTACACCTGCATAAAATGAAAGATATTTAGTTAAAACCTTGATTATTGAGTCACTGAGTAGTTTTGTGCATTATGATTCATATTAGGGTGAAAAGATGTGGAATAGATATTAAATTGTTCCAAAAAGGTAATTGAAAATCATGATGAGTATGCACTCATCACCTGCGCCTCTGCAACAACATAGTCTTGCATTCTTAAGTGGCATGGCTTTAATGCCTACAAATTTATGTAAAGAATATTATACATATATACATATCATCTTGAAAACATATCATCTTGAAAAGACTAGCTAGAATGTCATAAGCAATACTTACAGCAGACGTGTTAGGCATTGGGTCTACAGGATTACTTGTAGTATGTACATCAGGAGAAGAATGGGTCGCCATAGGCTGATTGGAAGCCTGAGATGCCTACCACCGCAACAATTCTTCCTTGACCTTCTTAGCAACTATATCATTGACCTTCCTGGAAACTATATCCTTGACTCTTTTATTCTTCTATACATGGATAAAAGAAACATTAGCTTCTTATTATTGAATTCCCTTTTGCAGTAACATTCTTAAAAAAGAATAGGTTACCTCTTCTTGTGAAAGTCCCGCTTTTGGTTTGCGTTGGGATGGCCCAAAGAATGCTTTGATGCCCACACCAGCGCCTGCACCCCTAACACGTCCAGGATGCTCTGGGTTACCCAGAGCAACTATCAATGCATCCCTTGTGCCCTGAGGGATGAACATGCCTTGTTTCCTCTACTCGTGCAGCTCCCGCTAATCACCATCAATAGAAATTGGTAAGTTAACACCACAAATAATCAATATTCAAACGATTGCTCTAATTGTTGTATTTTACCATTTTCACAGCCGCCTCAGCAGTTACGGGCTTCTTTATTTCACCCTTCTTTTTTTGCCTCCCAGCTATCCAGATATCATGGCGAGGCATGGGTGTGGCAGACTCCTGAGTAGCAGCAGACTCCTGAGTAGCCGCAGACTCCGCCTATAGTATTTGGCGAACGCTTGCATAGCCCTATGGACCCATAGTGTGGTCATGCACATTCAGTGTACGCCTTGCTTTTTGCGCATCACTGAGGGCCTAGTTAGTATGCAAATTAATGATTTGGTTAGTAGTACTAAATGTTAATCTTGAATAGGAGAATACAACGTATATTAATTAAATTGGGAGTCACGCCTAATACCTTGAATTCTTCAGATTTTCTTGAAGCAACAAAATTGTCCCAATCTTCTTTGTCCAAGAAGTTCCACTATTCAAGGGCTGACTTCTTCTTCTTAGCACCATCTTTTATGTATTCTCTATTGAATTTGTCCTATAGTTCCTAAGCATCTTTCCAGCGTGTTGCATCACGCTTTTACGATGCAGCTTCTCATCCAATGCAAACAGATTCTGTAAAATAGAATTCTTATTAACTAGTATCCAAAAATAGAATTGCAAATAATATAATTTGTAATCTACAAAATAGAATTGCAAATAATAATAACTCACACATAAATCCTTCCATATCAAGTCTTTCTTCGCCTGAGGAACTTTATGCCAATTATCATACTTAACACCACAATGGCTTTGAGTGACACACCCAAGATAGTTTACAAAATTATTGCGGTTCACTCCAATTGCATTTCCTCCATTATCAAACTACACAACCAATTTGGATCCACTGCCACTTAGCGCTATTAACTTCTTCAACAGAGTGATGCCCCTTTTCTTGTTAAGTGTTTGGTGCTGTGCATCAAGTTGCTCCAGTGCTTCAGTGGGTACATGTGCATCATCAACCTAAAATTTGACAAAAATAAACACATTGAATTAGCACAATATAGAAATATGGGATATATGACATAACTAGAAGATAATGAATTTTAAATAAATACAGGATATGTTTTTAGAACTTACATTGGTATCCTCGCCATGCTCATCATGGACAACATGCTCATCATGGACTTCATGCTCATCATGGTCAGCCATCTGAAAATGGCATTAAAAAGGCAAACATTTAACATTTGTATTAACTAGAAAAAGGCAAACATTTAGCATTTGTATTAACTAGAAGATAATGAAAAATCAAATCTGAAAATGATATTGATATTAAAAATATAAACATACATGCCTCTAAAATTGTGATCTTTTATCAATTAACAATCCTTCATTGTGATCTCCGTGCACATATAAGTCATCACTAGCTTCAATATTTTGTGGAGTTGGCAACCCAACTGAGAATGGACTGGAGTCATCATACTTATCATAGTACTCTTCTTCATCTATAGGATCTTCAATGAACTGTCTTTTACCATGAAGAACAACCGACCATTTATCATTTGCAGGATCATCGATATAGAATATTTGTTTCGCCTGTGATGCCAATATGAATGGTTCACCCTTCTCGCCAATCTTTTCTAAGTTCACCAAAGTGAAACCCAATTCATCCACTATAACTCCTTTGGTGTTATCAACCCAATTACATTTAAAGAGCGGAATTCTAAAATCTATGTAGTCAAACTCCCATATGTCTTCAATGACACTGTAATATGACATTTTAGCTTCACGTGGACTCTTATCCTTTGTACTTGCAAAATACATAGTCGATGCTTGAAGAGTGACCCCACTGTTTTGGACGACACTCTTATCATCTTGGTGCTTTGTGTAATATGTAAACCCATTAATGTCAAACCCTTCATAAGACATAACATTCGGTTTTGGTTTAAAGGTGAGGCATTTGATAGTTTCTGGAATGTCATTTGGTGTTTGAGATAGTGGATGTAACACTTTATCTTCAAACCACTTAGTAAAAGTCTTATTATTCTCTCTAGCAAGCCACATTGAACTTGCTCAAGGATGTTGTCTCTTGATGGAATTGGTATGTTCCTCGATATAAACACTCACTTCGTCCATGTTGTGTAAAATATACAAGTGAGCTTGTTCCAACTGCTCACGACTGATTACTTTCGCCCGTGATCCCAAAATTCCTTTGCCCTCCTCAATATTCTTGTCATTAACAGGAGTGTTATTACCACTCAGAAATTCATTGCAAAAATTCATAACCTCTCTCGCCACATAACCTTCAATAATACTCCCTTCAGGGCGATAACGGTTTCGAACATCACCTTTAAAAATTCGCATGTATCGTTCAAAGGGATACATCCAATGCAAGAAAACTGGTCCCAACATTTTCACTTCCCTAGTCAAGTGGACAACAAGATGTACCATGATATCAAAGAATGAAGGAGGGAAATACATCTCAAGCTGACATAGGGTAACAACCACTTCTCTTTGCAAATTATTGAGAGTATCAGGGTCAATAACTTTGCTGCATAGACTGTTGAAAAAGAAAAAAAGTCCAGTGATTGCAAACCTTACATGCTTCGGCAATATAGATCGAATTGCCACGAGAAATATTTGTTGCATTAGAATGTGGCAATCATGAGATTTAAGTCCTATCAACTTTAGATCTTTCATTGATACCAATCTACAGATGTTGGATGAGTAACCGTGTGGCACCTTAACATTTACCAAGCATTCACAAAAAGATTTCTTCTCCTTTCTAGACAACGTGTAACAAGTAGGAGTTAAGTAGGTTATTTTATTACCTATTTCACGTAGGTCCAGTCTGGATTTTATCCCATCTTTAGTCTTACCTGGTATATTTAACAGAGTACCAATGATGCTATCACAGACATTTCTCTCAACATGCATTACATCGATACAATGCCTGACTGTCAAAGAACTCCAATAAGGAAGATCCCAAAATATTGACTTCTTCTTGAATGAAGAATTGTCACTCCATGTGACCATACTACATTGTGATTTCTTACCAAATTCATTGACAATGTCTTTTACTCTTTCATAAACAACATCCCCTGGTATAGGTGTAGGTGCACTCTGTTCATCATTCCATCCATTGAATGCTTTGCGCTTCCTACGATACAGATGGAATTTTGAAAGAAACCTTCGATGACCAAGATATACAGTCTTGCCTCCATGTTTTAGTCTTATTGAATCAGTGTTTTCTTCACATATAGGACATGCTTTAGCTCCTTTGACACTATATCCAGACAAATTCCCATATGCTGGAAAGTCATTAATAGTGCAAAACAACATAGCGTGCAAACAAAATGTCTCTCTTCCTGAAGCATCATAGGTCATCACATCTTCAGCCTAAAGTTTCTTTAAGTCATCAATCAGAGGTTTAAGATAAACATCGATATCATTTACTGGTTGTTTAGGGCCCGATATCAACAAGGATAGCATAACATATTTATTTTTCATACACATCCAGGGAGGAAGATTGTATACAACAAGCATGACTGGCCTAGTGCTATGTTGGCTGCTCAATGTCCCGTACGGATTCATCCCATCTATACAAAGCCCAAGTCTTAGATTCCTATCTTCTTCACCAAATTTGGGGTACAATAGATCAATCTTCTTCCACTGTGGGGAATCATACGCATGTCGTACGATCCCATCATTACTTTTTTTAACATCTGCATGCCACCTCAAATTCTTCGCATCTTTCAGATTTGCAAACAAGCATTGAAACTGTGATATTATAGGTAGATACCACAACACCTTGGTAGGAGAACCAATTTTGGACTCCCCCGAAGTCGTCAATTTATACCGTGACGCACCACATTTTGGACAATCTTTCAAATCTACATATTCCTTTTGAAATAATACACAACATTCGGGCATGCATGTATCTTATTGGCCTCCATTCCCATTGGGAACAACATTTTCTTTACCCGGTATGTTGAGATTGGCAACTCGTTTCCTTCAGGAAGCATTTCTTTCAACAAAGTCAACAATGAAGTGAAGCTTTTGTGGCTCCATCTATTGTTAGCTTTCAACTTATACAATCTCAACACAGTGCTAAGCTTCATAAACTTAGCACAACCTATGTATAATAGTATCTCAGCATCATGCATAATGTTTCTAAAGATAGGAGGTGGATCGATGTGCTCTACCCTACAACTATCCAGCATTGCATCAATGATGTCTACTAGAACTGGTTCGTTCACATCTACGTCATCAGAGGCAATTTCTGTATAGCCGACATCTACTGGTTTTGAGTTTGAAATCTCTCCATGCCAGTGACATTCTATATAGCCTTGTACAATCCCGTTGCACATGACATGACTTTTGATTTCCTCACCAGTGCTGACTTTCAAGTTGTTACCACAATGCCTACATGGACAGTAGAACCTATCTGTAGGTTTTTTCCTATGTTCCTTGGCAAATCTAATAAACTGATCAAGACCAGATATAAACTCTGGGGTGCAGCGATTGCGAATGGACATCCATGATCTATCCATTCTATGATCAAAGAGAAAACAAGTATATGTTAGGACAAGATTAAGGTATACACTTACATCCTATCCAAAATTGTTCACTTTCTAGGCCAACAAACAAATGTGATGTCATTCTTATATATAATAAATGTGTACTACCTATCCCATCCTTGAACACCTAATCTCACTACTAAGTGTATAATGTGTATTGGGTTTTCAAAAAAAATTCGGTAGCATTTCCGCGTTGTTCTCTAAGTACATATGTACTTAGAGAACAAACGAGGAAATGCTACCGAAATTTTCTCGAAAACCCAATACACATTATACACTTACATCCTAAGTGAGATTAGGTGTTCAAGAACAGTCCCAAACTGGGGACTATCCAAGATCTACTCCTAATGAGTAAATCTTGGATGGGTTTCTAGGCCAACAAACACAATAATAGATATGTACATGTTAGGGTTTCATCACAATTGATGTTAGGGTTTCATCAATGTTAGGGTTTAATCAAATCAAATTAAGATGCTAGAATGGACAAGTTTAAATCTTATTTCAATATGCATCAAAATTTACTGAATTAGGTCAAGCATTAGGATTAGAAGCACAAATATATGCAAGCAAAAGATTTATTTGTATCCTAGAATTTACATAAAGCATTACATATAGATTTGTTCATATCCTTACCAACAGCAAACACGGTCGTGGTTGTGTTGGCCTACCACAGCCGTGCTGCCCAGCACGGCCGTGGTAGGCCAACACAGCCATGGTTGTGTTTGCTGCATGTAGGTAAAAAGCTAGGGAGAAACAAGAACAGAGGTTACGCGCGGCTAATACCTGGAGAGCAGACCAAAGCTAGGTGGCGCAGCACGGCGGGCATGAGCAGGGAGGAAGGAGCGGGTGGTGTCGGTGACACAGGACGGAGCTAGGGCGGCGGTGACGATGCAGGACAAAGCAGCAGCAGCAGTGTCGGTGGCGGCGACGCAGAGCAGCAGCAGCGTCGGCAGCGACGGCGAGGCGAGGCAGCGTCGGCGACGGCGAGAACCAGCGGGTAGCTAGCGGGCGATCGAGCAGCAGCTAGCGGGTGATGAAGACAATGAAACAGGAAAGGGGAACAGTTGCAATCGATCGTGGGTCTATTAATTTCGTACAAGGCATCGGTTATCAAATACAAACGACACCTAAAGTCTTCGGCTTTGGTTGTTCCTTAAGAACCAAGGTCCAATTAGATAAATTTTTCCCTAAATAATTTGACGGGAACCATTATCAACATCGGTTATCACAGGATAACTGACACCTAAGCTGGAACTTTTCGTGCAAATTTTAATTTTAGAAAGGCGTCGGTTTGTTGGTAAAAAACCGACGATGTATGTGCCAAATTTTTTTGGTCGAAAATTGGATTTCGCGGGCAATTTTAGGCATCAGGTGTTGGTTTTCCAGCTGACGCTAAATGCAAAGCAGTACCCGTGTCTTGGCTATAGACGTCGGATGACCTACATCACCGATGTTGAACGGTATAGGCGTCGATTTTCCTAAATAAATGATGCCCAAAAGTGACATTGAATGTTGTTTCTATACTAGTGCCCTTATATAGGGGAGGGTAGAAACGCCCTAATATGCTTGCCCATAAAGTAAAAAAGGCCCCTTTATCTATAGGAAACCTACTTTCCTTGCTTGGGCGTAATTTATCTCTTTTAACTAATTCCTTGTTTCTCCTTGATCTTTGGTCATTAATGAATTCGAAAATTATTTCTTTTTATCTTCCTTGTTCTTGGTTTTAAATCTATTGGCCACGAAATTATATTCTCTTTTAGTAGAAAATATCTCCCTTTTAATAATACCATGAAATTCATTCATTATGCATCACATTATCCTCTTATTTTGCTTTATTGGTATTTTCTCTTTCTTTTTCCTCATTGGGGCTCCATGGACCCCAAGAAACTCTAATTTTTCAAAATCCTTTGTATTGGACACTCATTATCCTTCTAGATGCATCTATATAAATTATTTCTTATTATCTTGTTTATTTCTTTAAAAAATATCTCTTTTTGAGGATTTCTCTTTATTTTTCTATTTATTTTCCTCATTGACATCCCTTTTAACATTAGGAATACTTTGGATATGAAAATCCACCAAGGATAAATCAAATGATACCTATCTTCACTTATTTCCCACATTTTATCATTGTTTCAATTTCTTTCTTAATAAAGAAATATTTAATTGATCTTTTCTTTTCCTTTTTGCATTATCATTGCAACTTTGGACTCCTTGGAACCCAAGGAACCCAATAGGCATGAAATCCCTCTTTGGATTTTCCTTCTAGAGGTTTCTACATTTTTCTTTTCTCTATTTTTTTATTTACTCAATAATGGAGTTTCTTTTGTTTTTTTCCTTGTGATTAGTCCCAATATCCAATAAAGCCCACAAAACAACCATCAAGGCTATTGTAAACGAAATTCATTTATTCAAAACAAATTATATCATCATTTTTTCAAATATCTTTAATATGAGCAATTTACATTTCTCACCAAAAGAACCCAAAAGTTGGGGTTGTAACATCCTTCCCCTCTTATTAGAATGTTGTCCTCAAAATTCCATCAAGCAAACAAACAATTCCGGATAATACCTTTCCATGTCCATCCTTGGCCCCTATGTGGCTTTACTGTATCCATGGAGATTCCAAAGAACCTTTATCATTACATATTCCTTTATCTGAGTTCTTTCACCTTGGCATCTATAAACCTCATAGGTGAATCAGGTCATTTCAGCCTCCCTTGGGGCTCACTAGGTTCATTGCTTTGCACATGGTCTGGGTACCTCACATAGTGCTCTAAATTGGACACATGGAACTCATCAAACATCACATTACCCTGAGGGGTAAGGGAAAACTTAACCTTCTCCACCAAACCAGCTCAAAAAAACCCATGCATCGGGGACTCAGCTCTCTTAGCTATAACTTAGAGGGGTCAAATTTTCATGTCACATATTCCCCCACAGTGAACTGCATGTCAGTCTACTTTGCATCAGCTCACGACTCATGTCATCCCTAGGCTCCTTCCAACCATTGCACGATCAAAGCGACTTCATCTGCACATGTTGTGGTCCTTTACTGACCCTTGCAAGGTCCGTTCACCTACATCATCTTAATGAAGTGGTGCCCGACACAACCTCCCTTGTAGAGCTTCTTTACATCCCGACACTGGCTATGTTGGTTATCATCACCTCTTATAGAAGACAAGAATTGTCTCTAGATATCACCCTGAATGAGCACACATGCCCTCATAAGTGGATTGTACTAACTATTAGTTAGGTGTGATAAACTGTATCGACATTGAGTTCTTCATGTATCTACCTTCACCTTATGGAAGTGAACCTTTAGGTCATACTCAAGAATTTTTGAACTCATATCATGGTGTAGTTGAACCATCGCTCTCATATGTAGTTGAACCAGATATGTCCCTTGACAGTACTCTTTCTTTCTCATGTCATCTAGGTAAGGCGATCTACCATAACCCATATTGGATCTTGACCTTCCTTAGTCTAGGGGAGACTTACCACAACATCCATAGTGATGAACTCCCATTCCTTCTCGGGAACTCTTTATCCCCAATATCAATACACTGGGTTATTGGTGTTCGTCCTTCACCTCCTGCCATGCATGGCAACATACCACATGCAACTTCATTTTAGGAATCCAAAGTACAACTGTCACTTACTATCTTTGTAGCACCATGGTGATCTTAAAATCATGGTCCCCTGTATTGTCATGCTTCCTCAAGGTCGATTCCTCGGAAACCCTAACCCACTCTAGTCTGGTTTCCATCACCTTCCTTTTCAGAGAAGTGCATTTGAGGATCTACCACCATCCTTTCATTGCATCAAGGACTAGGCTGGCTAACCAAACAACCATTAACTTGATCAAACGAAATTGTTACATATGAGGGCTAGCCAAACTTATCTCTTTTTCCAAACTTAAGGTTATCCTAACAACATCTTCTAGTTTCTAGACAAACTAGGCAGCTGTATCTCAACCAGAGCATCCATTACCACTTCACATCATTATGTATTAGGTAAAGTTGAAGACATACACCTCCATGTATCCCACTTATCATCTCATCTCAAACTCTAAGTATATATTCATCAAGAAAACTTTGAACTCATCCTCTTGGTTTTCAAAATCAACCTTGTTTAACATGCAAATTCCACATAGCTCCTGCTAAAAACATTCTTATAAGATGACTACCTTAATTATCTTAGTTTTTGTATACCATCCATGTATCATTCACTCCACCAGGGTATGTTATCATCTTTGTCCTCATTGAAAAACCACTAGAGGGGGGTGAATAGGGTTTTATGGATATTTTAAAAATAATTTAACCAAAACAAGCAACCACAAAAGATTGGACAAGGGGACAAGGATTTAGAGTGGTTCTAACCTTAGCAAATACTAAGGCAGTCAATCTACTACCTGGTTACTTACCCAACCAGGATTTTGAAAGTATTTAAATTTTATTACCTCACAAGGATGTTACATAAAATTACAAATACTTTCACCAAACACTTCAGACAGCCTTCACCTAGAAGTAGTCTCACCAACCTTGAAGCAGCCTTCCTTGAAGTAACCTCACGCTCCCCTTGAAGTAGCCTTCCTCTTGAAGTAGCTTCCCATTGAGACATCCTTCTGGAACTATTCCAAAGTCCACCTTCACCACCGAGAAGAACAAACCCTCTCCAATCCACAGCCTCCAACCCTAGGAGTAGCAAGGAGAGTACAAACAATATCAAGGAACAAGAAGCGAAAATAGAAATCACAATACCGTTGTAACACAAGACTTGATTTCCTATATCAAGCGTTTGGATCTCCTAACCAATGTATATGGAAGTGTAAGTGTAGTGGATAGGAGATGCTAGCCTATAGGACACAAAATTTGAGCAATGGAAATGGTTGGCCAATGTTGGAGTTTCTCAATTGCTCACAAGAATGGATTGCCAATTGCAAGTATGTATACACAAGTGTTGCATAAGTGTGTATGAGTGTGTTTAGGTGTCCTACGGCATGTCCTATTTATAGGAATGGCCTATGGATGCTTAAGGACGTTCTTGACACTTTCTAGGGGGGTCTTAGTCCTCAACTACCCGTTATGTGTCCACTAATTGCATTGGCAATGGCTAGTTGGTTAATTCTGAGAAGTGCAGACATACACATTCTTGGTCGAGGATTTTTCAACTGAGATCCCAGTCGGTTGAAGTTTAAGTCAACCGAGGGACTGTCTGTAGCAAGTTTATACAACGTTCTGATCCAAATCCCAACTACTTTGTCTACTGTGTCTAACGGCTTCATGGGTCATTCTCGGTCGAAGAGTTTTTTCGACCGTGAGTGTCTCGGTTGAGAAGTTTGTCGACCGAGAATGACTCTGTTTCAATGTTTTAATCTAGGTATTAAGTGTGTGTATGAGTGTGCAATTTTGACACTATTTTAGGAAATGACCTATCTAAGTGTTGTGATTTTCAAAGGAGGATCGAAACACTTGATGTACATGATATCTAATTACTTGTACATTATATACTTGTACAAGTTTTACATTTGATTACAATCATGAACTAAAGCAATTTAAGCATATAGATCTTCCAAGTTGTTTTTCATCCACCTTATTCCTGCAACACTCAAGTAGCAAGTTAGATCCACAAGAATGAAATGTTTGTCATCATCAAAACAAAGAGATTATAATAATGTCCAATTTAGCCAACAATCTCCGCCTTTTTGAAGATGCCAAACATTTCCAAAATATAAAATAAGGAAATATAAATCATATGAGTTTCATACCTGAAGTTTGCCTTTTGCATCCATTCTCTTATTTGCAAGTATGTGCTGGCCGGAAGATTATGAAACTCATTTTACTTTATGTTATTGATTTTATATTTATTTCTCCCCCTTTGTCATTTTAAAACGATAACCAAGATAATCATTAAGAATGACTTTTATTTCTCCCCCTTAATTTTATGTTATGCTCCCCCTAAATGAGATATTTAGTTTTTTAAAAAATAGGGATTAACATAAATGCAAACCATTTATTGTCAAATTTAGCCACAATTTATTTCTCAATCATTTTCAAAGGATGTTAATCCTTGAAATGACATGAGACCCTTTTAGGTTCATGGCATTTGTGTATTGATTTCTCAACCATTTTACAAGGGATGTTAAGCCTTGAAAATGATACGAGAATCCTTTAATCTTATATGAAAAGTATTTCTAACCAAATGCATGGGATATTAAGCCCAGATTTGTTTAGAGAATTCCGTTAAGAACAAGATATATATCACATTTATGATTCCTTTATTTTCATAACCAAGATTATCTTAAAAATACTAAGGTCATACCATGTTTCAATTTTTCTTTTAAGATGTTTACAAAGTTTTTGTGGACTCCCCCTTAATCTTATAATAAAGGTAATTTAAGGATTCTAAGGTCATAATAGGCATTAGATCATAATGCATTAAAGTATCATTTACAATATACTAAGATTGATTGCAATAAAATGATTTACAAATAAGCATTTTGTCAAGCTTATTTTAGGTCGACCTTGACTTCAACCATAGAGCCACTTGGTCAAATTTAATTTCAACCAAGAGGCAATATCTGTAGATATTCAAATTAAAATTGCATTTGTTCCATGAAGTTTTACTATTTATGCAAAATGGCATTTTCAATGATAACGTCATCTTTATTTTTGATGAGTATGAATCACAATGATTATGATAGAATAGTAGAAGTATATTCACAATACAATGATCAAGATAGAAGCATATAATTTCATGAAATACAATGATTATGATCATTTAAATTAAATTTCAATACACATGGTTCCCATATAGATAGACCAAGGAATATTTAGGAAAAACCATGTGGATTATGATAAAATAGTAATTTCCTTGATTAAACCAATCATGGTTCATATTTTCACTTTTAAGTCAAATAATGTAGGAGATTATAGCAATGATCTTTGCAAATTAAGTTTAAAGAAATATCTCCAAGATTCATTCTTGATTTGCATATTAAATCAACCATTAATAATAAATTGATATCAAACTAGATTAATGAAAAATAGGTTCAGCAGAACTTTATTTGGTCGAACTTTTTGTCGACCGAATTTATCTCGGTTGATGTTTTTCTCGACCAAGAATCCTGTTGTTTCTACATGTTTTATCAGATTTGTTGCAAACTTCAAAACAGTAACCTGCTCGGTCGACTAATTCTCGACCGACAGTGTTCTCGGTCGAACAGTTTCTCGACCGAGAGTGTTTCTGTACTATATTCAGAGATTATTTCAGAAAAGATACAAGAATATGAAAGTTAAAGCTCAATTTTGTTGAGATATACAATAACAAGATTATTGTATATTAAAATAACATTTTAGGTCAAATCTCAACTAGTCAAATGTAAACCTCTAAGTTTTAGGAATCCAAGCTAGATCATCATTCCTTTTCTTGTGTGTGCATGAAAAAGAGTAGTGTCCAAGACGCAAACAATAATGACAACTAATAGAGTCAATCTCATTTCTCTTTCTAGGAGTTGAGTTGTTCTTGGGTACATACATGGATTGATTCTCTAGCACTTGTGTCCTTATCCAACTAGGTTTTTGATAAGATTTTCCTTTAGGCTTATAACCTAGTCCTCTTCTTTCAATTTTACGATAAGAATTATTTAAGATTTTATCAAGAGTATCATTATTACTCAAGCTACTAACTTCTTGTTTCAACTTAATAACCTCATCCATTCTCTTCTTGATATCTAACTTTTCTTGATCTAGATTAGGTAACAAAGAATCTCTTTCTTTCATGATAATATCATAATCTAGATGTGTACACAAAACAGGTTGTTTTTGAAGATCATTTACCTTTTCAAGCAATCCAACCTTTTCTAGAGAAAGAAAATCATAATTATTTTCTAAAGTAAGCAACTTCATATTGCAATCATTTAGAGATGATTTCAAGGTAAGATTTTCAGAAGCAATACTGTCCTTTTCAAAAGAAAGATCATTTAATTTAGCATACAAGTCCTCAATAGTTTTAGTAGCTTTCTTTAGTTTCTTTTTGCAATCAACATATTTCTCATGTGTATCTTGAAGACTAGAAATTCGATCTTCTTTTGGCAAATAAAAAAGACTTACCTCTTCTTCTTCTTCATTTGTTGTAGCAATAAGGCACTCTACTTCTTTTTCTCCATCTTCACTATCATCACTTGAGTCATCCCATGCAGCTTTATATGCTCTTTCTTTCTTCTTGTGAGATGATTTCTTCCCCTTCTTAAGTTTTGGACAATCACTTTTTAGATGTCCCTTTTTGCCACATTCAAAGCACCTGGAAGAAGAAACACTAGAAGTTTTGTTAGTTTTAAAACTTTTATATTGCTTACCGTTTACAATGAGAGTTTCTTCTTCACTATCATCTTCACTTGTGTCATGACTGATCTTGGTTGATGCTTTGAATTCAATGTCCTTCTTTCTCCCTTGTTGAAATTCATGCTCTCATCTTTCTTCCTCTTCCAAGGTTGCCTCATGTGCTTCTAAGTTACTAATGAGTTGTTCCATCCTTGATCAGGTGAGATCATTAGCTTCTTCAATAGCCGTCACCTTGGGATTGTACTTGGGAGGAAGAGACCTAAGGATTTTTGATACTTGATCTTCCTCACTAATTACTTTACCTAAAGCACTTAAACCATTAACAATAGAAGAGAATTTTGCATACATCTCACTAATAGACTCATTTTTATCCATTCGGAACTGTTCAAACTTTTGTTTAAGCATTCCAATTTTAGAATTCTTAACTTGAATAGTTCCTTCATAGGTTATAGCTAGTCTATGCCAAATCTCATATGCCATTTCACAATTTGATATTCTATTTAATTCACCAACGGAAATTGAACAATAGAGTATACTTACCGCTTTTGCATTCGTTTGGGCTGATCTTACCGTATTAACATCCCAATTTGCATACTCTATTTGAGGAAATTCATATGGATTTGATACCATTATCCATAAATCCCAGCTGATTCCTTGGAAGTAGAACTGCATCCTCCTCTTCCAGTAAGTGTAGTTAGTGCCATCAAAAGGTGGAGGTCTTTCCACGAGTGTTCCTTCCAAGTTGAGGTTGTTGAGTACCATGTCACCCATTCTTCAAGACTTTGTTAAAGTTCCTTGAAGCCCTACTCTGATACCAATTGAAAAACCACTAGAGGGGGGGTGAATAGGGCTTCATGGATATTTTAAAAATAATTTAACAAAAACAAGCAACCACAAAATATTGGACAAGGGGACAAGGATTTAGAGTGGTTCCAACCTTAGAAAATACTAAGGTAGACAATCCATTACCTGGTTGCTTACCCAACTAGGATTTTGAAAGTATTTAAATTTTATTACCTCGCAAGGATGTAACATAAAATTACAAATACTTTCACCAAACCCTTCAGACAACCTTCACCTAGAAGTAGTCTCACCAACCTCCAAGCATCCTTCCTTAAAGTAACCTCAAGCTACCCTTGAAGTAGCCTTCCTCTTGAAGTAGCTTCCCGTTGAGACAGCCTTCTTGAAGTAGTCCAAAGTCCACCTTCTCCACCGAGAAGAACAAACCCTCTCCAATCTGCAGCCTCCAACCCTAGGAGTAGCAAGGAGAGTACAAACAATATAAAGCAACAAGAAGGGAAAATAGAAATTACAATACCATTGTAACACAAGACTTGATTTCTTATATCAAGCGTTTGGATCTCCTAACCAATGTATATGGAAGTGTAAGTGTAGTGGATAGGAGATTCTAGCCTATAGGACACGAAATTTGAGCAATGGAAATGGATGGCCAATGTTGGAGTTGCTCAATTGCTCACAAGAATGGATTGCCAGTTGCAAGTATGTATACTCAAGTGTTGCACAAGTGTGTATGAGTGTGTTTAGGTGTCCTAAGGCATGTCCTATTTGTAGGAATGGCCTATGGATGCTTAAGGACGTTCTAGACACTTTCTAGGGGGTTCTTAGTGCTCAACTAGCCGTTATGTGTCCACTAATTGCATTTGCAACGGCTAGTTGGTTAATTCTGAAAAGTGCAGATAGAGACATTCTCGGTCGAGGATTTGTCGACCGAGATCCTAGTCGGTCGAAGTTTTTGTCGACCGAGGGACTGTCTGGAGCAAGTGTATACAACATTCTGATCCAACTCCCAACTACTTTGTTTGTTGTGTCTAACGGCTACATGGGTCATTGGTGCGATTCCTCTAGTGGTGCTAACACACTACTCAATTGAATAGAAGCACCCCACGAGGTCAGAATGCACGGTGGAGTACTTTCAAAATTTATAAACCTAAACTGACTACCTACTCACACTAAAACACTACACCCGCAAGCGCACGGGGTTGTGTCGTAGTATAGGAAGGCGACAAGTATAGGGTCGATCCACAGGGAAAAGAGGGGGCACTAGAGCTAGGGTTAGTTTTGCTAGGTTCCTACTGCGGAGACTATGGTTAATGGTTTGATAGTTGTTTTGATTGTTAAAGTACTATTAACAAACGAGGAATTAAAAGCAAGAATGAAATCTAAGTTAACCCTAGACTAGATAAAGACTAAGCAGGCAAGAAAAGACTAAGCTAGGTATGAAAAGGCAAATTACACTAAGGCAGGAAAGAAGAGAAAAAGAGTAGTAAAAGAGCTACACTAGCATGAACAAGACAAGAGCAAAGAAAGAAGCTAACTAAGCAAGAAAAGAGCTAACTAAGTTAACACTAGCTAAGCACTATGAAAACTAGGGTTTTAAGCAGTAAAGAGAGGTGTGGGCTGTTTAGGGGTATAAACTTATCACTTAAGTTGGGGGAGACATGTGAGCATTATAATTCCATTTAGATCATTCAAACCAAACAACAAGTTAGAGTCTAATAGATTAACCTAAGCTACTAACTGGCCATGGCTGTGCTAGGTTGTGTATAGGGGAACTAGTCCCTAACACCCCCTACTACCCTTATGAGGCTCAATTGGGTTAGGGATTAGGTTCAATCCAATTAGAGTCTAATCAAGTCTAGGTTTCTAGATTAAACATTCCTAGGGCAATTAGGGGCCGAGGGTAGTAATGGGGAGGTGAAAGTAGGGTTTTGGACCCCAATTCCCCCACACTCTAGCCTTGAGAAGGCTCCATGCTAATTGCACTATAATTATCTAATCTAGCAACTTAGATCTCTCACTTAGGTTTAGGGAGATTGATTAGGATGTAGGAAGATGGGAGGCAACCTAGGGATCCAAGAATTGGACTTAGGGGCAAATCCCAAAATTCATACATATAAGCAATTTGCCTAAATTCCTAGGTGATTTCACACACAAACCAACACGCAATCCATGCAGAATGAGATGCAAATAGAATATAATCATCAACAAATGGAATTACAATGTTCACATGTCATTCCCCCAACATGGTATCAAAGTAACATAATTTCCCCCAAAGAGCCCACCTAAGGGGCCTAGCTACTCATAGACATGGAAAATACAAAAAGAAAGGAGATAGAATGAGTAGACGAGTGAAAAGCCATGATGAGCTCAGTGAAGACTCCTCCTTCTCCACCTCCTAGTAGCTGTAGCTTGAGCTCCCTCCTCCAAGGTGGATGAATGGCATGGATGTATGGTGGAAATGGGTGGAAACCATGGAAAACTAGGGTTTTAGTGGTGGAAAGGGTGAAATGGAGGTGAAATGAGGTGGGAATGGATGGAGGATGAATTGGGGCGGTTGGAGTGGCTGGAAGGTAGCTAACCTCGTGCCCCAACTGCTAGCTAGGTATATATAGGTGTGGGGTGGAAGCACCAGGTCAAGTAGGGGTAAAATGGGTAGAACAGTGAAAATTGGCTTGGTTTTGAAAGTAGCACGGCCGTGGTAGGGCACCACGGCCATGCTGGGTAGAGTAGGCCATGGCCGTGATGGATGGGCACAGTCGTGGGAATTAAATTGTGAATGCAATAGGGTTTTGGGTCAAAATGGCCACGACCGTGGTGGCCACCACGACCATGGTGATGCACTGGTGCCACGACCGTGGTGGCTAGCACGGCCGTGGTGGGCTGGATGGAGGTGGTCGTTCTGAGAGTGCATGGCCATTTTGGTCTTCAGTACCACAGTCGTGCTGCAGAGCACGACCGTCATGGCTCCTTATGGCATGGCCGTTTTGTGCTGCACGACCGTGGTGGCTTTGATTCCTTTGGAGGTTATTATGTCGATCCTATGTAACCTAGCACGGCCATTCTGTGGCACCACGGCCATGTTGGGTCCTGGGTCAGCACTTTAGCTTGGTTCTTCGGCTTTTCTTGGACATCTTTGCTTCAATTGATCTTTGGCCACTAGGGGTAGGTCGAGGGAGCATCAGACTTCACTTTAGCCCTCTCCAATGGTGGAGGAACCCTAGGATCACTTCTTCTCTCTCTCTTCCATCAAGCGTGGTCCAAATGCCTGAAAAATATGCAAATAATGTCCATATGTGAATTTTATACAAATAAGCATATTAGGGTGAATGACATGTAATCTAACAGGTATAGATGTGATTGAAAAGTAAAAAGACACAAAATGGAGCCCTAAAATTTGGCTGCATCACCACCCCAAACTTGGAACATACTTGTCCTCAAGTATTCCCCAACTCAATCTCTCTACAAAAATTCCACAAAAAGAAATGACAAATGCAATGTAAAAGGATATTATTGCTGAATGGTATCAAAGATGACTAAGTGCATGCATTTCACCTCTCTCCTGTCATACTTTCACAAACCAATCATGTAAAGAGCACATAGCATATGAACTTCAAATATAGTGCATAGAAAACACAAGTTATCCATATTTCTTTCATGTAGTTCCGGGTAAACCGTTTCATAATGGCGTTAATCTAGGATGACTAGGAGTGTTGTTTCACCTTCATGCTTTCAATTTTATGCTTCGAATCATACCAAATGACCCATGTGGTTGTGGAAAAGGGAAAAATTAGCTAGGTTTGATGTTTCCTAGCTCAATGGGTATGAAAGTGGAAGAAAGGGTTGTGGCAAGCTTCTTGGAGTGCTTCTACACACTCATCTTTACTTTATTTGAATGCTCTTAAATAGGAGAATCCTTTTATTTTGTTTTTTCTTTTCTTTTGCTTTTCTTTTCTTTCTTGCCCTTTGTGTAGATAGGGCATATGGTGGATAGAGTGAAGCGGGGAGGTAGAGATGTGGCCACCCCAAACTTTAGGAGGTAGCCACGGCTGATATGTGCCCTTTGGCATCCTTTAATGAGGCGAAGGGGTAAGAAGATGGTGAGAGAAAATTAAAGTCAAAGGGGGGTCATAGGTATGATTCTCCACATAATACGTCTTGCATGAACATTAATCCAATACTTCATCCTAGATATCACACCACATGAATGAACAAGATGAAATCAATATATCAATTCAAGTGATTCCACAAACACTAAGCGTTCAAAGCTTACTCGAGTTCATAATTCAACCAAATCATTCACAATCATAGGAGAGGTGATGCACATGTAAAAAGTCAAGAGTTGATACCATTTAGAAATAAAAAATGATAAGTCACTTGCATTTGTCAAAGGTAATCATTTTTACTCAAAATAGTAGAGATTGGGTCAAAACACACTTTTTAGATAAGAAATCTCAAATTTGGGCAAAATTGGCCAAAATGGTGCCAAGTTGCCTTCAATCACATTTAAACCTATATTATTGAATTTAAAGCACTAAACAAGTAAATACTAGTTATAACATGCAAGAATTACCAAAAATCTACATGATATGCAATGCAAGGCAGAAAGGGCAAATTTTTTGAAAATTACACAAAAAATGACAAGTAAACTGCATGGCATGCATGTATGCAAAGCAGTAAAGATGACTAAGGTAGATAGCAAAAACAAGAAAACAAAAGTGGATGTGGCAGGTGAAATGCAAAGTGAAACTAGGACATACCTGCCCTACCACCCCAAACATTTGAATCATGTTGTCCTCAACATGATCCTAGAGTTTAGGATGATAGGGTAGACGATCATGGCTCTCTTGAGGCTCCGACGATGTTCCTCTCTGTTGTGGAGGATACGTGTAGTAGTTGCCGCACTAATCTGCCTTCAGTGGCTGAAATTGGTCTGTAGCACGACTGTGTTGTGCATCACGACCGTGGTGGCTTCAGGTTGCACAGTCGTGCTGCCTGGCACGGCCGTGGTGCAGTCCTTTGGCAGCTTTTCTCAATTTTGCTTCTAAATCCAGGGACTTGGTGCATTTTTCATGCAAATGACCACGGTCATATTGATGTGCCACATCCGTGGTGGTCCCTATAGCTACTACTCTCAAAATGAGGAACATCAAACACTCAAAAACTTGACCCAATGTGATTTTCCTTTGAATCCTTCTCTCAATTGTACTCAAATTTCCTACACATCTTAAAACTAGACAAAAAAATTTAAACACAAGTGTGTGTGTTTTTTCTTGGAATGTGTAAAAACAAAGAAAAAATATCAAAAAGTGAAGGTTGGGTCAAAATTTCCCAAACCTATGTGGGTTGCCTCCCACAAGCGCTATGTTTTGTGCCTTCAGCCAGGCTTCTTGTTCTTTCACCATCAACCATTATCCAAAAACAAAATGTTTGCACCCCCATCATATGCAATCCTCTCAAATGCTTTCCTTGATATATCTTCCTCCCAAGGGTCATGTGAGCTTCTTAAGTCTTTTTCAGCAGTTCTCTCTCCTTGGGGATTATCATCATAGATCTTAATAAGCCTTAAGACCCTCAGTAATCTCATGCCATAGTTTCTCTCTCTCTTGATAAATGGGTCTTTATAAGAACCAATGATAGGGGTTTCAATCATATCCATTTGCTCATGGAAAGTAGGGGGAGCATGTGATAGTTGTGGTGGTGGGATCGGCGTTGATGGCCCTTGGACTTTAGGTGGAGGAGGGCATTGAGGTTGGAAGGTGAATTGGTGGGAGGGTTGTGGTGATGGAGGTCATAGAATGAATTGAGGTTGGAAGGTGAATTGGTGGGAGGGTTGTGGCAATGGAGGTGGTGGTGGTGTGTAAGGCTTAGGATAGCCTTGGAGGTAGGGTAGTGGAGGAGGGAATTGAGGTTGCAAGATGAATTGGTGGGAGGGTTGTGGTGATGGAGGTGGTGGAGGTAATGGATGGGTTTGCGCATTTTGGCCTTCCATATTGTCTTCTCCGAGTGGCTTATCTCATGCACAAGGCACAACCAAACAAAATAGAACAAGTTAGTAAACCAATATACACAAAGAATGCAAAGAATGATGAATAAAGAATAGCAATGATGAGGGCAGTAGGAAAAGACAAAGTAAAACTAACTAGCTAGGCCGAGCACCTCTAATCCCCGAAAACAAGGCCTGAAATCTTGGTGCATTTCCACTAGTGGTGCTAACACACTTCTCAATTGAATAGATGCGCCCCACAAGGTCGGAATGCACGGTGGAGTACTTTCGAAATTTACAAACCTAAATTGACTACCTACTCACACTAAAACACTACACCAGCAAGTGCACAGGGTCGTGTTGTAGTATAGGAAGGCGGAAAGTATAGGGTCGATCCATAGGGAAAAGAGGGGCCACTAGAGCTAGGGTTAGTTTTGCTAGATTCCTACTGCGAAGACTAGGGTTAAGGGTTTGATGGTTGTTTTGATTGTTAAACTACTATGAACAAGCGAGGAATTAAAGGCAAGAATGAAATCTAAGTTAACCCTAGACTATATTAAGACTAAGCGGGCGAGAAAAGACTAAGCTAGGTATGAAAAGGCAAATTACACTAAGGCAGGAAAGAAGAGCAAAAGAGCAATAAAAGAGCTACACTAGCATGAACAAGACAAGGGCAAAGCAAGAAGCTAACTAAGTAAGAAAAGAGCTAACTATGTTAACACTAGCTAAGCACTATGAAAACTAGGGTTTTCAGCAGTAAAGAGAGGTGTGGGCTGTTTAGGGGTATGAACTTATCACTTAAGTTGGGGGTGACATGTGAGCATTATAATTCCATTTAGATCATCCAAACCAAACAACAAGTTAGAGTTTAATAGATTAACCTAAGCTACTAACTAGCCTTGGATGTCCTAGGTTGTGTATAGGGGAACTAGTCCCTAACACCCCCTACTACCCATATGAGGCTCAATTGGGTTAGGGATTAGGTTCAATCCAATTAGAGTATAATAAAGTCAAGGTTTCTAGATTAGACATTCCTAGGGCAATTAGGGGACGAGGGTAGTAATGGGGAGGTGAAATTAGGGTTTTGGACCCCAATTCCCCCACATTCTAGCATTGAGAAGGCTCCATGCTAATTGCACTAGAATTATCTAATCTAGCTACTTAGATCTCTCACTTAGGTTTAGGGAGATTTATTAGGATGTAGGAAGATGGGAGGCAACCTAGAGATCCAAGAATTGGACCTAGGGTCAAATCCCAAAATTCATACATATAAGCAATTTGCCTAAATTCCTAGGTGATTTCACACACAAACCAACAAGCAATCCATGGAGAATGAGATGCAAATAGAATATAATCATTAAAAAATGGAATTACAATGTTTACATGTACATGATATCAAAGTAACATAATTTCCCCCAAACAGCCAACCCAAGGGGCCTAGCTACTCATAGACATGGAAAATACAAAAAGAAAGGAGATAGCATAAGTAGAGGAGTGAAAAGCCATGATGAGCTCGGTGAAGACTCCTCCTTGTCCACATCCTAGCAGCTGTAGCTCGAGCTCCCTCCTCCAAGGTGGATGAATGGCATGGATGTATGGTGGAAATGGGTGGAAACAATGGAAAACTAGGGTTTTGGTGGTGGAAAGGGTGAAATGGAGGTGGGAATGGATGGAGGATGAATTGGGGCGGTTGGAGTGGCTGGTAGGTAGCTAACCTCATGCCCTAGCTGCCAGCTACGTATATATAGGTGTGGGGTGGAAGCACTAGGTCACGTAGGGGCAAAATGGGTAGAACAGTGAAAATTGGCAAGGTTTTGCAAGTAGCACGGCCGTGGTAGGGCACCACGGCCATGGTGGGTAGAGTAGGTAACGGTCGTGGTGGATGGGCACAGTAGTGGGAACTAAATTGTGAATGCAACAGGGTTTTGGGTCAAAATGGCCACGGCCGTGGTGGTCACAACGGCCGTGGTGATTCACTGGTGCCACGACCGTGGTGGCTAGCACGGCCGTGGTGGGATGGATGGAGGTCGTCGTTCTGAGCTTGCACGACCGTTTTGGTCTTCAGTAGCACGACCGTGCTGTAGAGAACGATCGTGATGGCTCCTTGTGGCACGGCCATTTTGTGCTGCACGACCATGGTGGCTTTGATTCCTTTGGAGGTGATTCTGTTGATCCTAAGTAACCTAGCACGACCGTTATGTGGCACCACAGCCGTGCTGGGTCCTGGGTCAACACTTTAGCTTGGTTCATCAGCTTTTCTTAGACACCATTGCTTCAATTGATCTTTGGCCACTAGGGGTAGGTCCAGGGAGCATCAGACTTCACTTTGGGCTTCTCGAAGTGTGGAGGAACCCTAGGATCACTCCTTCTCTCTCTCTCTCTTCCATCAAGCGTGGTCCAAATGGATGAAAAACATGCAAATAATGTCCATAAGTGCATTTTATACAAATAAGCATATTAGGGTGAATGACATGTAATCTAACAGGTATAGATGTGATTGAAGAGCAAAAAGACACAAGATGGAGCCCTAAAATAGGGTTGCATCAGTCATTCTCGGTCGAAGAGTTTTGTCGACCGAGAGTGTCTCGGTCGAGAAGTTTGTCGACCGAGAATGACTCTGTTTCAATGTTTTAATCTAGGTACTAAGTGTGTGTATGAGTGTTTAGTTGTGACACTATTTTAGGGAATGACCTATCTAAGTTATGTGATTTTCTAGGGAGGATCTAAACGCTTGATGTACATGATATCTAAGTACTTTTACATTATATACTTGTACAAGTTTTTACATTTGATTACAATCATGAACTAAAGCAATTTAAGCATATAGATCTTCCAAGTTGTTTGTCATCCACCTGATTCCTGCAACACCCAAGTAGCACATTAGATCCACAAGAATATAATGTTTGTCATCATCAAAACAAAGAGATTATAATAATGTCCAATTTAGCCAACACTCATACCTAGTAGAAACGTTCCAACTCACATCATCTTTATCCTTGGTGTATGGCGTGCGTACTGTCCTAGTCCAAATACATAGTTCATCCTATTCCAAGTGTAGAGATGGTACATCCCACCTTGCCAGTATACCTTTAAATCTATGTTGAAACATTCCACATATGTCTCTACATCACAATCATTTTGATATCAACGTTACTTCCATGGAAAACTGGTAACGAACCTATTTGGGTTCACACACATTCCTTGGTCATCTCCTCTAGGTCTGTAGGGTACCGACACTTTTGGTGTTATCCCTCTTCCCTTATGCATCCAGAGAGTGCCCTACTCATTTGCCCTTTAGGTCCCATGAGTTCATGAAGGTGATCAATCTCCTAACCCATGGCCCTCAGACAATGATAGTTGTTACCCTCAACCCTATGGTCATGTGCAACTAGGGAATTAGGCAACTCCTACTTCCATCGGTCTTATCCCTACCTGACCCTAGGATAGATTTAGGATTCTATTATAGTACATGCCCAACTTAGAACCTTACCCAAGCCTTTATCATCTCTCTCTGCATTCATGGGCTGACTTTTATCCTTTCATACGGGTCATGGCGACCTGCCTACCTCAGTCAGGCCCCATACCGGTTACCTCCATGGTAACACATCCTATAAAGACCTTGCCTCCCAATAACCCTCAATTAAGGGAGACCAAGAGGTTAGATCCGTTATTCCCATTACCAGATCAAAGGTTTGACAAATAATCAATAACAATTATCAAATTCTACCAACTATAATGGAATCTAGTATAAGTTAAAACTTTTTGCATACCTTTGAAAACCTGGATTACTAATCTTCTATCCATATGAGAGAATATTCTAACTAATCCTCCTTGATCGTTAATCCTCATTTAATTCCACATGTGCCACTTTATTGTTTATTATTTTCACTTGTACCTAAAACGCCGACAAACAAAATGTTAGTCAGCATAAAGCTGGTATGTGGGAGAAACAATAATCATGCAACTATGATAACAATGTAATCAGTCAATTATGATTTAAACAAACAACTTTATGTTTTCCCCATAACTTCTCAATCCCTACATACCCTAGCCTCTGCATTGTCCCTATAGTGGACCTGGATGCTACTTTCCTTATGGTAGATCACCATTAAACCCCTCATGATCCCACCAGTTTCTTGGGTCGAGTCACATGGAACTACCCGTAGGTAGCCCACTCCTTAACTCATGTCATGCTAAAGAGTCTCATGGCACTACACGTGGGTAGCCCAATTTCTACCTCATGATAACATAGACTTTGCTCTAGGTTACCCCTTTTTAGTCTTTTCAAAGCCACAGAGGTGGACCAGGATCTGAGCCAATCATGTATGCACATTTTTAGTGATAATCATAGTCACTTTATAGTTGCATGAAATAAATAGGCATATGATAGTTATTTCCAAGCAACCGATAAAGCATTCGGGAATCACCGTGAAACTAAAGTGATTATTCATAAGCGTAACCACATAGCTGATCTGATGATTTGAATAGAAATATCCATGCAAATAAGAATCCAAGCAAGCAAGCACTTTCAACAAGATCCTGAAATAATCATGCAATTCCCTTTTTTATTACTCATGTCATCAAGATCTATTAAACCTAGCTCGCTTCCTAGGATTTTTTAGTTCACTTTTAGGGTTTCTATTGCAATTAGGGTTTCCCTTCATCTTTTACTATTTCAAATCCTAATTTTATACCATTACTCAAAAACCCTTTTTATTTTATCTATTCTTCAATATTAAGGTTATCCTAACAAATCAGAGATATCATGGGATTCTTATCTTAATGTTAAGATGATTCATAATGGTGGTTGGAGGATGCCTAAAGATAATAATCGGGGTGAGGAGCACATTGTTAATCCTATTAAGAATGTTGGCATCTATCAGGGGCAGAGGGATACCATTTTGTTTGAAGGGAAAAGGAAGGTCAAGCTTTATGATGTCTAGAATTCTGTTAGGCTGAAGATGAACTGCAGCTCCAATTTAAAGTGGATTTGGAAGATTAATACTCATAAGCATGCTATCTTTCATATGTGGAAATCCATGCACAATAAACTTCCCACTTCTGATTACTCAAGAAGAAGGGGGATTTGTTTAGCTTCTAGATGTTTTCTTTGTCTTAATGGTTATGAAGATACCAACCACCTTCTTTTTTAGTGTGATTATATTGAGAAGCTTTGGATTCTTGCGAGTGCTCCTATGATTAAGTCTTGGAATCAAGCTGAAAATCTTACTGATCTGAGGTTGAAATGTGTTATGAGTCTTATTTTCTATCATTCTTGGATTGAAAGAAATTTGAAAGTTCATGAAGACAAGTACAGAAATCCTAATCAGTTGTGGATGATTATTAACCAAGATGCTAGTTGCTTTTATCCTGAGAATTAGTGGCGCCTTGGTCTCTGTTCTGTTGTGTTGGTCCTGGTGTGAAGGGTGCAGGCTATTTCCTTGTTGTTGGTGATGGTTGAGTCTCCATCCTTATAGATGTTGACGCTCCCCTCTCACCAATTTTTTCTCAATGGCTGATGTGAGGGTCGAGTCCCCATCCTGTGTGGATGTCGACGCTCCCCTCCTTCTCCATCTTATGCTTATTCCTGCTGGTGCATTGCTGGTTTGTTGTCTTAGCATCTGCTATATCCCCTCACAGATAACTCCATAGTTGAGCAGGGTCTGGGATTGTTCAACATCATCTATTTTGAATTTCTCTTTCATGATATCATGCCTGTTGGTCCCCACTTCAAAGAGACCAACAACTTTCTATGTTTTCTACTAGTTATAACAAGCTAATATGTTGATGCGGTTCTGAGGTTCCCCTTCTCTTTTTCTTGGTTTTCCTAGAAAGTTGGTGCTGGTTTTTGCTGTTGGCTTGTCTTTTTTCTGTTTGATGGTGGCTTTCTTCTACTGGAGTAGCTATGTTCTTTGGCATAGCTGTTGGGTTGTTGTTGCTGCGACCGTGAGCTGTTTGGAGTTGTTGTAATTTTTTTTCTTCTGCTGACACGATGAGTTGTTGAAGGCTATCTGTTGCTGCTGCATTAAGGCAATATTCTTTCATACTGGTCTGTGCTTCTTGTTTTAGATGGTGTGATGGTTCCTCTTTGCTGCTCTGTCTTTGAGGAGCGTGCTGTTTAGGGTTGTTTTCTGCTGAAGGTGCTGATAGCTGCTTGTGTTTAGACTATCTGCTCCTGCTTTCTGCTGGTGTTGTTGATGGGTTTCCTTATCTTTTTTCTATGGATGACCTGTTGTTGGGTATCTTGGAAGCTTCTGTTTCTTTGGCTTTCAGTTAGTTGTTTTGCTGCTCTGTCCTGGATGGGTTGGCGTGTTGTTTAGCTTTCTTGCTGGTTTGCCTACGTCAAGGCTATCTGCTGCTGTTGTTGGTTTCAGTAGTGATGGTTGAGATGATGCTGGTTGCTCCCCTCTTCTGATGATCAGTGATGGTTGAGATCTTCTAATGACGTGTTGTTGTTCGGTTGTTGCTCCTTACCTGAATGATCCCTTGTGCTCGATCCTTTATCTGCTGGTTGCAGCTGTTGGTTCTTTAGGTTTGCTTGAATGGATGAGTTTATCCTGCGGGAGTGGCAGAACTCTTTCAAGAAGTTTTTCTATCCCTCATGCTCTAGCTGGAGTGATGGTTCTTCTCTTCTGCTCTGCTATTGATGGTTGTGCTTTGGTTATCCCTCCTTCTGTGGTTGTTTGGTTTTCTCTGGAAATGATGTCTATCCCCATTTGATGTCAGCTGTTGTGGTTTCATGAAGGCTCAACCTTTCTTTTGTTTGTTGGCTCTTCCATCTTATCTCCTCTCATGCTGTGAGATTTTTGGTTGACTTCTTTTGATGTAAAGATAGATAGTTTTCTCTTTTTTTGGGTTGGTTCCACTTTTTGGAATCAACAAGTTATGTACATACACTTAAAGAAAAAATGAAAAAAAAGCAATAGGATTTTGGCCGACCAAAAAAAAAGGTTATCCTAACAACATATAACCCTATTTCCGTATTTAAAGGCACCATTAACCATCAATTAATTTCGTTAGGCTTATTTTACATTAAAGCTACTATATTTATCATTTTATTCCATGAAAAGATCATTATGAGCATTCATCATCAATTCATAGTTCATTATGGTCTAATTCGCATATGAATTCTAATTGTCATTAATTCTACCTTTATTCATTAGAAAACCCTAATTCCTACATTAAAGGTATTTATCCACAATTAGAAACCTTTATACTCAAAATATCTTAGAATCATCAAATCTTAACTTCATTCATGATTTTGAATAATTAAAGCCATTAAGAGTTGCATTTACCAACATTAGGGTTTCAAGGCCCATTAAAGTATATTCATGCGCAGGAAACTCTAAATTAAACTAATTACATGCAAAGTTCATCCTTTTTGTTCCTAATGTTCCTTTTAATCATTAACATGTTAATATCAACTTTAATCATCCATTAACCCTACTAATCACATTAATCATCTCAAAATAGGGTTTCTTAATCATTAACGTATTGAAGTTGAAAACATCCATTAATTCTCAAATTACAATTAGAATCTGACTTCCTTTATATTTATAATGGATTCCCCTCATTTTTCTGAGCAACTTTCATATTTTATACATGCTAATCCGAGATACGAATAATTAACTATGAATTTTACAAAATCCACTTACTTTGTCCAATAGGGAGGCGCCACGTAGCCTTGTTCCATGCAATGCTCACTGGTTTGGAAAACATAACCAATTGTCGATTTTGCCCTCCACTTAAGCAGCCCGTCCTTTGATACATTAAGAATAGAACCGTCCAATCTATCTTGGTCATCTTCAAGCTTTGGACAACCCTTCCTGGCCGCCGACAGCAGCCCTGCGTGGGGCTCTCCTTGCTTCCTTGGACCTCAAAGCTCACCACCAACCCTTGCCCTAAGTGCTCCGCCCCCTTGTGCACCTGGAGCACTGCCTGGTCGCAGCCAATGCAACCGTTCTCTTGCTTGTTAGGCCAGGTACTTGCGGCCATCACTGCAGCCTAGGTGCTGCTACTGCACAAGCTCATGGGCATGGATTTGATGGCGAAGCTTCTCCTTGGCACCGTGGCACACCAGGCCTTCATCGCACCACTCAAGTTCCCGCTTTTTGCGTAATGATCATGGTGATACTTGGGGTTAGGGTTTGAAGATGAAAGCAAGGAAGAAGAGTGATGTGTGGGATCCTCTGGGCTTGGCCCAGGGTCGTACCCCTTATAGGGGGGGTAAAGAAGCCCTAGGTCATCTATTCTTGAATCAAAGAGTACCTTTCCAAAAAGGAAATCAATTCCTTCAATGAGAAGTAATATTTTCTCTCTTCTTTATTCTTTGGATATGCTCTATTATTTGGATATGCTCTATTATTTGGATATTTAGGAATTCGAAAATCCTTGCCATTATTCTCATTATTCTTCGCTTTTAATTCATTGGCTTCAAAAATTATATTTTCCTTAAGTAGGAAATACTTCCTTTTTAACAATACCACATAATTCATTAATTATGTATTCACATTATCTTCTTATTTTCTATTATTGGTATTTTCTCTTTCTTTTTCTTCATTGGAACTCCTTGGATCCCAAGAAACTCAAATATTTCGAAATCCTTTTTAATGGATACTTCTTATCCTTCTAGATGCATCTATGTCAATTATTTCTCGTTATCTTGGTTATTTCTTATTAAAATAACTCTTTTTCAGGTTTTCTCTTTATTTCTCATTTATTTTCCTCATTGGCATTCCTTTTAACATTAGGAATCCTTTGGATACGAAAATCCATCAAGGATTACTTAATAACACCTCTTTCTACTTCTTTTCCATGTTTTACCATCGTTTTCAAAAGAAATACTTAATTAATATTTTCTTTTATTATTGCATTCTCTATGCAAATTTGGACTCCTTGGTACCCAAGGAACCCAAGAGGCATCAAATCCCTCTTTGGATTTTCCTTCTAGAGGTTTTCACATTTTTCTTTTCTCTATTTTCTTATTTACTCAATAATAGAGTTTCTTTTATCCTTTCTTTGTTATTGGGCCCAACAGCTAATAAAGCCCACAAAACAACCATCAAGGCTATTGTAAACAAAATCCATTTGTTCAAAACAAATTATATCTTTATTTATTCAAATATCTTTAATATGAGAAATCACATTTCTCACCAAATAAACCCAAAAGTTGGGGTTGTAACACATCCACATGCACATGGAGATGGACATGGAGATGGTTATCATTGGGTCTACAAGTTCATTATCACACCATGTACTTTTCACTTAACTTCTCAAGATCCTATGAGACCTCTTTAGGTTACCTTAAACCAACAAAACGGGTATACATCCTACCACAGGGTCCCTCTCCCATGAAGGAAGGAAACTATCTCTTGATAACCAAGCTCACCAACGTCCTTAGATCAAGGGTTTACATCCACATAAGCATGCTTAACCCTAGCAAGCTACTAAGGCACAAGCAGACCACCTACTTTCCCATGTCATCAACTTTGTTGTGAGGGTTTTATCCAACATACCTTAAACTTAAGGGATTTCTCTTTCCTCTAACCATGAGAAGTGCCATGCTCAAAAATATAAAAACTCAAATCTTATCATGAGTATCAGGTACACCACTTCCCTCTTAGGCCTAGGAACCCTAGGTTCACTTTTGGGTGTCCAACTGCATGCTCAACCTCTTAACAATGAGCCAAGCACGTACAGGGTATGACATGCACTCCCTATCATCCTTCTCCTCAAGCAACACTTCAGAGATGAGTCCTCCTCAAGGATATCCAACAAGGTACAAGGCCTCACAACTTGTTACTAAACCTCTCCAGGTCTAAGGAAGTCTTCTTCCTATCTCAGAAGGTAAACACCTATACCATAGGCAGATAGGTACCAGAAGCCCCATCCTCTCTCTAAGGTTTGGTTCCTCTAGTGGCATCCAAGATATCATCAGTCTCCAGGGATCGAGCATGAGGCAACCACTATCATCCACTTAGGTCGCATCATCCTCAAATCCTCATTATTCCTCATATCTTGGAGTCCAGGCTTCCAACCTTCTTGCATGGGTCCTACTTTCTCTCTCAAGGGCTAACCCTACAAACAACCTTACTGCCTAAGGCCCTCTCTCCATGAAGGTGGATCAAGATTACAAGCATACCCCTTCATGGTGAAGCCTATGTTCAAGCTTATGTTTTCTCAAGGTTATCCATAACCCTCTATGCTCATCTCATAAGGTATCTATCATACTCTCCTAGCCAGGGTTTTACCCTAATGTCAGCACTACTAATGTACTTGGGGTGCATGTTATGTTGTACTTGCATAAGCCCATAGGGTTTCTATAGGTCCTTCACTAACTTCATCATTGAAGGAGCTATCCTTCACTCTAACATGCACGACCCTTTCCTGGGTTGGGTTGCCAAAGGTGTTAGATCATCCAACCTATGATGGCTGATATGGGCATCCAAAGTTAGGTCCACCCTCCCACCTGGTCTATCCTAACATCTAACTCCTCATGTCATCTCTCTCTCTCTCTCTAACCTTCACTTACGGTTAGGGTTAACATCATTCTCAGAGGATGTGCCAGGCCTCCACTTATAATGGAGGTCTCTACCTCCAAGACAAACTCTATTTACTTATCCCCCTGACAAGAAGGTCTAGTCTCAGGTCTCTCCTGAGGGTATGACAACTTATGTCATACAAACTAAGCATGTATCTATTCTTTTACGCTTAATCAATTAATCTTATGTCCATGACATCTTATTTACATGCTTTTTATTAATTTGGTGGAGGATTCCTTAAACCTTATCAACTTTACCCATACCTCAAGAGGGTGATGAAAAGAGAGAGAAAACCCTAATCCTTAAGTTCCTTGACAACATTTGAGTTGAGAAGGGATGAACAAGATGAGAGAGTCCTAAAGGTATCTTATTTCAAGTCAAATCTTGTGGCATTGTGTAACATCCCTGACATGGGTTATGCTTTAACCGTAGATGTTTTGTATAAGAAAGATTATTACATGATTGCTTTTATCTTTTGAAAAGTAATTAAGGTTTGTGAGGATCTTGTGTTTCAAATTTAGTCCTTTTTGAATGATATCGAAATTAATGTTTTGCCTATTTTGGACTAAAGTGCAAATTAGCCAAGTTGAGGGGTTAACTTGCAAATGTTACATGATAAAATGTTCCTCAAGTGTTGAAGAATCATAAGAATGAAAATTATGCAGAGGTATGGCTTGTGGTAGCCTAAGTACCAAGAAAGAGCTGATTAAACAATGTTTGTGCATTAAAACCTAGTTTGGTGTAATGTGCAATTTACCCAAAACCTAGGGTTCAATATGCAAATTACCACTTCCAGAGAGTCCCTAATGTTTCTTGGCATCATGTAGATCAAATAAAATGAGAGGGGCATCTCATTTGTATCACTTTGAAGGAGAGAGAATCTTGATATTAAAATAATCAAGATTTAAGCATAATTGAAACCCTAATTCAATTTAATGCAAAAATAAACATATTAATAGAAATGCCTTTCAAACTAAATTGAAATGCTTGAATTTATATATGTGTGGACGTCCTTATGCCTTGAAAAAATCAACGAAATATCTTAAGGAGGTGAAGAATCCACTCACATTAAATAAAGAAGAAGAAATATCCACTAACTTTTGGATATTATTATTAAATGGGTTAAGGTGCTTATTTTTTTTCCTTTAATTCATGGATAATTGAAAAGAAGAAGAGAAAATAAGGATATTCTCGTATTCAAGGAAGGAAAAGGGTCAAGTGGCAAGGAAATGGACGAATTATCTCCTACTTTCTCTGTCTTAAAAGAAAATTCAATAAAATACATATATATCCATATACCCATTATTTGAAAGAGTGTTTTTGCAAAACACTTTCTACCTTTTCTTTGTCCATGCACAAAGGAGCTAAGGAGTAGGAGGAGGAGTACCCCCAACCTGTAGGTAAGCACCATGGCCTTCTTCAACCTTGGATTCATGGTGGACATTGAATTTCAATGCAAAATTTCTTCTTTTCTCCACTCAATCTTCAACCCTGGCAAATCTTTTCACTTAAAGACTTGAGGACGAGCCTTGGGATAGTTGAAGGAGTTGCTGCCACCATTGTAGACGTGAATCATGGAGCTTTGAAGATTCTTTGAAGGTGGGTTATATAACTTAAACCCTTAAATGTCATTATTGAATGCATTTCTTTATCATATGATGGTTCTTTCTTCTTTCTCGAACTCATTTTGATTAGTTGTTGAAACTACCACAAGAATCACCATGGATTTCGAAGAGTTCAAGCTTGAAGATGATGACGTCATCTTAATCACACACCTCAACAAGTACATGTGCAAATGGTTTTGTAATTGAGTCCCATCGGTCTCAAGACCGATTGAGACCAAACAGTCTCAAGACCATTTGGGATCAAACGGTCTTGAAACTGTTTGGGATCAAACCGTCTCAGACCATTTGGAGGTTAATTTCTAAAATGGTTGGAAGCTTATCCATTGGTTCAAATTGAATTAATCCTAGTGATTCCAAGAGTGGACGATCCATCAACTGCAATCATTAATCGGGTTAAGTGTTTGACCGTTTCGTTTCAATCGGTCTTGCGACCGATTGGGATCAAACGATCTCAGACCGTTTGGAGGTTAATTACTAAAATGGTTGGATGCTTATCCATTGGTTCAAATTGAATTAATCTTAGTGATTCTAAGAGTGGATGATCCATCAATTGCAATCATTAATCGGGTTAAGTGTTTGGAACCCTAATTGTTCCAATCGGTTTCAAGATGACTTGGACCAAGCGGTTTTGAAACCGTTTGAGTCCAAAAGGTCTTGAAACCATTTGGGATCAAACAGTCTCTAGACCATTTGGAGACCAAGGGAAGTGATATTTGGTTGAATATCTGAGGGTGATTGAGTGATATACACTTGATGGCTCAATTGATGATCGATTCAACAATACAAACCCTAATTGACTTGGTTGATGGTAATCTTGTTTGATCCATTCAGTTTCAAGGGGAACTGGACCAAACGGTCTTGAGACCGTTTGAGTCCAAATGGTCTTGAACCGTTTGGGATCAAACTATTTCAAACAGTTTGGTGATCCAATAGGTTTCAAAATGTAATTGTCCAAACGGTTTCAATGCATTATTGATCAAACAGTTTCTATGTACTTTTGTTCAAACGGTTTCAAGAGCTAGTTGCCTAAATGGTTTCAAAGCATTTGATGTCCAATTTGATCAAGATCATTTGGAGTCTAAGTGGTAATGACCTTTTGGGGTTCAACTGATCAAAATTGTTTAAATACCTAATGTGATTAAATGTCAATTAACTACTTAATTAATTAATGATGTAAACCCAAGGTTATTACAATGGTTTTACCCTTAAGGTGCTAGGATGATTAGTAACCTTAGAGGGGTTTATAACACCCATTTTTGTGGTATTTATGGCCCATATTTCATTGTCAAAACTACTTTTTTAAACTACTTTCCTCCCCATTTTATCATGATATTGAATAAATAAGCCACACTATGCTTTTAACTCATTTTTATCATCTTTTACAGAGTTTTCCATGCTTTTTCACTCGAACTCAGAAAAACAGTCATTGTCGGCCCACTTACAGAGAATCGGCCCTTTCACTGGATGCACGACACATCCACTGCCTGTCGTAGACGCTGTCCGATATGGGTACAACCCGACACAGTCGTGTCGGGAGGTACAGTCACTGACGGGCAATATGCCACTAACCTGACAAAGATCTCTACCTGCCATGACTAATCAGTCCATCATGGCATGTTGCGTGATATGAGTCACTCACCGGGAGTAGTCACCCATCACACCCGATACCTTCGTAACCCGACACGCGATAGCCGAGCTAAGACGGATGACACACACACGTCAGTCATCCATGAAGTCACATATGCGGAGCAGATGAAGGATACGTCCCGCCAGGAGATCCACAACTTCTTCCAACCGCTTCCTATAAATAGCATCTACAGGACTCTGATGGGACGGGTCAAAATCTCATCAAAGCTAACATTAGAAAGCATCTAGAGCTAGTGTGCCATGTACCGGAGGCGTGTCAGGTGATACTAGGTGAGCACTTCCCCAACCCGAGAGGGGAGGGAGTGGTTCACTTAGGACCTATCTCGGTAACCGCAGAAGCCCTATATCGACCAAGAAGGCCACCCGATGTGTAGGGTTCCTACATGGGCCCTTGCCTGAGATGGCTCGCTCACTACACCCGATACAAGGAACCCAAGAACTTAAGTCCCCTCTAACACGACATGATACCGAACCTGATACGGATCACCCGTCACGGTATGTCGCCTGAGAGGGTGGCATCCCGATACGACCATATCGAGCAGAGATGACTTGACCGATATGCCTTCCCATCACGACCTATCACCCGAGAGGGGGTTGCCGCCTGACATAGGCATATCGGTCAGAGTTCCCACCCGGTATCGGGTTAGAAACGCCCTAGGGGTCTGCTATTGTATGTCGACCTCCTATATCAAGGAGGCTGATACCTCTTTTCCCTTTTATAGCAATTTACTTTCATTTGTTATGCATTATAATTGAACCCCTTACATATCTATGCTTATGGAATTGGTGGAGTTTAATATCTAATGTTTTGGATGATTTCTTTATAGCATCTAAGCTCAATCTTGCATGTTTGGATCATGTTTTGACTAGCTATCGAATCGTGTTTCCCGTTCAACTCCCTTGAGAGAGGGATGTTGTAACTCTAGAGTTTAGTCCGATCAGGGAGTACGAGAGTACCCCAGATCGGGGTTGTCCTGGTTTTCTTCCACTCTAACTAATAAGCATTACCCTTGAGAGAAAGTATTGATACATAGTTGGAGGTACTCTCTTTGAGAGAAGAAAGTACATGATGTTTTCCGTTGCCGCCTGTTATGCCTAAGTCTTCTTCCTTCATTCTTTACCTTAACGATAATTTTACCTCCCTTGATTCTGTTTCACTAAACCTTTATAAAAATCTCTTAACTCAAAACTTAATTCTTTCTTGTAACTCCAGTAGAAGATAGTCTTTTAGTTTGTTTTCTTTACTACGTTTTCTTGAGACAATTTCAGTTGTTTTTCTTTTTCTTTTGTTTTTTGGTGCTCGTTCCAGAGCTACCATCCCCATGGGAACAATCCTTATCCTCCTTTATATCCGGAGTATAGAGTGTTGATTCTTCATCCTTAGCACGACCACCCTTGTCCCTGTGTTCGACCCCGATCACTACATCGGACCTCGTTTATCGTTGCGGGGGCCTCAGAGTCGGGTTATCTATTTAAAAGTCCGACTACTTTAATCTACTTCCGTTTGAGATGCGCGATTTAGGTCGGTCAACTTTTTGGCACTGTTACTGGGGACAAGGCAAAATGGTATTGTTAAGAACCTGAGTCCACTTACTATACTCCCGTACCTCAAACTTTGCAATAAGTTTGACTACACAATAACTTTTAGCTATCTAATCTGAGTTCATGCAGAATTATTCATTTTACCATGTCTAGTTCACTTACTTGACTGAAACAATCTATGCAGGTACCGAGGTTAAAGCAACTTAATCAACCACGTTCTTCCTCACCATGCCTCCCCTCGTTGAAGTTATGCACTCAGAAGACGAGAGGAACACGAGGAATCCGAACGATCCACCTCCATCAGGAACAGACGAAGAAAGGAATGGCCATTATAACAACGACCATGTCGACGAATAATCAGAGATTCCTGAACAAGAGCAACCCAAAGCTGATCGTCAACATCATGAAGAACGTCATCATCATCGTAGGCACAAAAGGAACCACCACAACAATGAACGTAATCAGAGGCACTGTGCAAGTGAAAAAGATGACAAAGAAGAAAAGACTCTTTGAGAGTTGGTGGCTACAAAAGCCAACAACTCGAGATGCCCTTTGGTTATTCCAAGATTCAATGTTGTAAACTTTGAAATGAAGCCATTTGTCATCTCAATGATCCAGAACAAAGGCTTTCAAGGGAGTTCGAAGAATGATAACCCTTATCATCACCTCGATGTTATTAAGAACATCTGTGACACCATTAAGATGTGGGGAGTCCCGCAAGAAGTCATCTATTGCATGGGATTTATCTTTTCTTTGGAGGACAAGGCACTGTCGTGGTACCTTGAACTGCCATACCAATCTTTGAATGGATGGAGCGCTGGCAGATTCTTTTGTGAACAAGTTTTAGCCTAATGAGAAAACTATTCGGAACAGGCTGAAGATCACATCTTTCACGCAGAAACCAGGTGAGAATTTGCATGAAGCCTGGGAAAGATTTCAGGAGTATCAGAGAGACTACCCTCACCATAATTACAATAAGGGTTTCCTGACATCAACTTTCTATAATGGTATCACTCCTAAATAGAGAGTATCGCTAAATGCAACAGTAGGAAGTGACTTTCTCGGTAAAAAGTCAAGCAGATCCAAGAAGATCATAGAAAACATGGTTGAGTTGCAGGCTAGAACTGACAACGATATAACAGATAGAGGGTATGCTAAGAATGCCGCTAATGAAGGACCATCGATCGAATCCAAGGCTATTGAAGCAATCACCATCAAATCCAAAAGATAGCCACTAATGTTAGACAGTTAAAAAAAATCTGGAGGGAAAGGAAAGAAACAGATCAAAAAGGTGATGAACTGTGTCACTTGCGGAGAAGGAGGACACGGTATTGATAACTGCGTTTACACCTGACTTGATGAGTCGAGTGAAAGTGAATCCGAAGAAGAGGGAGCTGACAACATTTCTTTTGTCAATTTCAAAAGACCGGACCACCCTGGTTTTAGTTATGGCAATAAGGATGTGGCAGAAAACTCACATCAGCTGAATAATCCACCCAAGCAACCACAAAGTTTCGAGAAAAGAGGCGGACAAGGTCAATACACCAGAACAACCAATTTTCAAACAAACAAGGAAAACCTTCAAGGGCAATGGAAATACCAAAACCGCCAAGCTTCTAACCCTAGACAAGGCTAGGGACAAGCTAAAGAGTAGCGTCAGGGAAGGAACATTGGTCAACTGGACTTAGTGGGCCAATTGTTTGACTTTGTTAAAAGACAAGATGCTATAAACAATCAGCCGGTACAAAGCGCGCTATCCAACTCAGGCGTTCAGAATATGATGTAGGTCCAAATGGTAGATATGCAAATGCATCAACGCTAGATAGACTAGCAACTTGCTCAGATGTCCAAGTTAATGAAGAATCCTTTGGGTAAGATACCATCCAACACTGAGTCTACCAAAATGGCAGTACTCAGGTCAGGAAAAATAGTAGAACGCCTTGAAGCAGCCAAGCCTGGAGAACCTAAAGCTGAGGGTTACTGTAGAGAACCCAACTGATGGAGGGAACCAACGAGCTCATGTCAGAGAGCCAAAACCAGAACCTGTGGAAGGCATGTTCGGTAAAAGAAGTCACTACTCTCCAAGATTTCCTTTCCCATACAAACTCATAAAGGCACATCTTAAAAAGAGACACGAAAAGTTTATGGAGTCGGTGAAAAAGCTTCACTTGGAAGTGCAATTTCTGGATGCTTTGGAACAGATGTCGACTTACGCCAAGTTTTTCAAGGATCTGATCACCAAGAAAAGAAGAGGAGGAAGGATTGTGATGGTACACCTAGCTAGTATGTCTACTACCTTTGTGAAGGCAGAATTACCTACCAAGAAGAAGGATCCTGGAGCCTTCACTATCCCTTTTGCTGTTGGAAATAATGTCGAGCGGAAGGGTCTTGCTGATTTAGGGGCTAGTATAAGTCTTATGCCCTTAAGCGTCACACAACGATTGGGATTAATTGATATTTTCAAGACCAACATGAGGATCGAGTTGGAAGACCATACCTTGAAAAGGCATGTGGGAGTCGTAGAAGAAGTTCTGATTCATGTAGGAAGCTTCTTCATTCCTTGTGACATTGTTATCATTGACACTGTTGAAGACCCTAAATGCCCTATCATCTTTGGTCGCCCTTTCTTGGCTACAGGGAAAGCTCTGATTGATGTCGATGAAGGCATCATCACTCTGAGGGTCGGAAATGACCACATTGATTTCAAGGTGAAGGACGCCATGAAGGGGCCTTCCCTTTTCGAGTCTGCTTACTTTATGGACAGCTATTACCAGTATTGTGAAGAAGTAGAAGAACATATCGCAATGGTAGACCCTCTTATAAGGGAGTTGAACAATCATGACTCTAATTCCAAAGATCCTAAGGTTGTCAAGATCATCGATTACCTAAATCTAAATGATGAAGATCTAAATGATGAGGAGGAAGTTATAGAGATAGTCAAGATTGCTTCTCGGGAAATGAAACCAGAAGAAGAGAAGGGACCTAAGCCCAAGTCAGAGCTGAAATAGCTGTCGAAAGGTTTGAAGTACGAGTTTCTTGATCAAGAAGGAAGAAATCCAGTCATAGTTAACGCAGGTCTGATAGAAGAACAATTGGAAAGACTTCTCGAGGAGTTCAGGCTCCATAAGCAAGCCATAGGCTATTCGGTAGAGGATATCAAGGGGCATATCCCTGCTCTATGCATGCACCGCATTAATTTGGAAGAATCCGCTAAACCCCTGGTCCAACCCCAGAGAAAGATGAACCAGATGTTAAAAGAGGTTGTGAAGAAGGAAGTGATCAAGCTGAGCAATGTAGGAATTATCTACCCTATCAGCGATAACAACTGGGTAAGTCCCATGCATGTTGTACCAAAGAAAGGAGGCATGACAGTTGTGAAAGGTGACAAAGGCGATGAAGTAGCGGTCTGGACTGTCACTGGATGGAGAATGTGCATAGATTATCGGAAGCTAAATCAAGCCATGAGGAAAGATCATTACCCGCTTCCCTTCATTGACCAAGTTCTAGAGAGATTAGTGCATCATGATTATTTCTACTTTTTAGATGGTTATTCTAGGTTTTATCAAGTCCCCATTTTACTAGACGACCAGGAAAAGACAACTTTCACTTGTCTTTATGGTACTTATGCTTTCCGAAATACCGCGCACGGGTTGCTTCCAATCCCAAACCAAAATGGGTTTTTTGATAGAGTGGTCTTCTCCGCCCCTTGATCATCCAAGAGGAATGGAAGCGGGAAAAGATGCTATTTGGATTGTGCAATGCTCTGGAAACATTCCAGCATTGCATGATCTCCATATTTTCAGATTTTCTGGAAGACATCGTAGAAGTTTTTATGGATGATTTTTCTGTCTATGGGAAAGACTTCAATGCTTGTCTGAAAATCATATCTTTAGTCCTGCAACACTGTGAAGAGAAGAATTTATTCCTCAACTGGGAGTAGTGCCACTTCATGGTAAAGAGGGCATAGTACTAGGCCATAAAGTATCAAAAAGAGGCATCGAGGTAGATGTAAGCAAGGTTGAAGCTATCTTTAGGCTACCTCCACCTAAGTCTGTAACTGGAGTGCAAAGTTTCGGCGAACACACTGGTTATTACTGAAGATTCATAAAAAACTTTTCGAAAATCTCAAAACCTTTGTCGAATCTTCTGGTTAAGGATGATGAATTTGATTTCACTAATTAATGCCTAAATTCTTTTCAGACTTTGAAATATGCACTTGTTTCTCCACCTATCCTTCAAGCTTTGGATTGGGAGCTACCTTTTGAGCTAATGTGTGATGCCAGCGACTATGTCGTAGGGGAAGTCCTGGGGCAGAAGATAAACAAGAGGAACTACGTCATTTTCTATGCCAGCCGTACTCTTGACAAAGTACAGGTAAATTACATGACAACAAAGAAGGAAATGCTTGCGATTGTTTTCACCTTTGACAAGTTCAGATCTTATCTGATTGGAACAAAAGTAAAGGTCTACACCGATCATGGAGCGATATGATACCTTATGCAGAAAACAGACACTAAGCCCAGGATGCTAAGGTGGGATTTGCTACTCCAAAATTTCGATCATGAAATCATTGATAAGAAAGGTGCACGGAAAATATAGTCACCGGCCACTTATCAAAGATTACAATAGAAGACAAGAAGGAGCCCCCTATCAATGATAACTATGCATATGAGTCCTCACTAATGGTAGAAGCCAGAGATCCGAATTTGCCATGGTTTGTGGATATTTGTAATTACCTTGGTTGTGGGGAGTTACATCCAGAGATAATATGCAATCAAAAGAAGAAATTCTTTTCTGATATAAAGAATTACTATTGGGATGATCCCCGACTCTTCAAAAGATGCTTGGATAATCTGTATAGAAGGTGTATTCCTGAGGAAGAAGTGTCAAACATTATGAGGGAATGTCATGCCTCACCCTATGGAGGACATCTGGTGAGTGAAAGGACTGCTGCTAAGGTGTTGCAATCAAGATTTTATTTGCCTTCGATGTTGAAGGATGCTGCTAATTATGTAAAAGTTTGTGAAGAATGCCAATCAACCAGAAATATTGGAAGAAGGAACGAGATACCTATGGCCAACTGGGTTGAAGTCAAAATCTTTGACGTCAGGGGAATATATTACATGGGTCCATTTCTCCCATCAAAAGGATATCAATACATCTAAGTCACAATGGACTACGTGTCTAAATGGGTAGAAGTTGTTGCCACGCAAAAACGTGCGACTCCAAGTCTGTGATCAAGCTGTTTGAGAAAACTATCTTTCGTCACTTTGGGGTACCCCGTACTGTGATAAGCGATGGTGGATCACATTTCAGGGAGAAACAGTTTGACGCACTACTGAGGAAGTACGGGGTCAAGCACAAAGTTGCTACACCCTATCACCCTCAAACCTTTGGGCAGGTGGAAGTATCAAATAGGCAAATTAAGCAAATCTTGTAAAAGACTGTGAGCCGCACATGGAAAGACTGGTCGATGAAGCTCGATGATGCTCTTTGGGCCTATAGAACTGCATACAAGGAACCCATACGCACTATGCCTTACAAATTGATTTAGGGAAAATCCTTCCATCTACCCTTAGAGCTTGAACACTAGGTTCTTTGGGAAATTAAGTTTCTAAATATGGACTTGGAGAAGGCAGGGGAAAAAAGATATATGCAGCTACAGGAGCTCGAGCTGAGGATACATGCTTATGAAAATGCAAGGATTTACAAGCAGAGAACCAAAGTGTGGCATGATGCCCACCAGAAGAAAAAGGATGTGAGTGAAGGTGATAAAGTTTTGTTATTTAAATCCTCAATCTGTCTTTTTCCAAGTAAGCTGCAAACAAGATGGTCTGGACCCTTCACTGTGGCAAGGATATATCCATCAAGAATGATGGAGCTGTATGACAAAGATAATCCAGTAAAGGTTTTTCCAGTGAACGGGCACCGAGTGAAGAGGTACTATGAAGATGAAGCATTTGTGAGAAGATCAGAAATAAGCTTGTAGGATGCTCAAACAGCCAAAGGAGCAGAGTGAAGGGATCTAAAGATGTCGAGCAGACGATGCTAACTACAACGCTCCATGGGAGGCATCCTGAGTCTTTACTTTTCTTAGAATAGGACGTTATTTCCTTTCCTGCAAGAAAAACATTATGAACATTATGATGGTAATAAGTCCCGAGTCAGTGCATGCGCGACATGATTAGACTCCCCCATTTTCTGGGCCACCGCTTAGTTTTATAAGCATTGATGAGTAATACTATCTGAGGATGGGAGTTTCACTTTAGGCCAATGATGTTTTACCCATCAATTTCTTTTTCCTTGTTTTATTCTTCTTTGAAGCCTGTATTGGGCACACAAAGTTTCCATGACCGATACCAAGATTTTTTGCCCTATCGGGCATCCGATTTCTATTTGCCAGAGTCAGGAACCTGTATCGGGCAAGGTCCCACAAGCTGCGTGATACACCCTTGTCGCCCGATATCGGGCATCGGTCTTTAGTGATGAACCCATGCCACGCGATGCACTAAGCTGTATGCATCGAACAGTGTCAGGCAGCGCTGTTCATATTGCGCGGCAGACTCCTACCATATCAGGCAGCATAGGTGAACGATAATATCGTGTCGCACGATATGTCAAGCCGTGCGATAGGCGTTGTCACCCTAATCGAGTCGTGCCTAGGAAGCCAAAATGACCTTTGATATGATGGATTTGACTGATTTTACTTCTTGTCTCGGGAATGATTTGTCTCCTCGGGCGACACATGTCCCAGTTTTACCTATTTTACCCCCACCCTCGATTGCTATAAATAGTAGTTTGGGTTTAAATGTGTCAGACACTGGCATTTACTTTTCACCTACTCCTATATCGCGCATTCAACTCTTTTGCTTTGCTCTCATGTCGACCAAGATTGCTTCTGCTCCCGTGTTGTGCAGCTACCTTAAAAAGACAAAGGTATAACACGACAGGTTTATCACGTGTCTTACCCGACACGTCTATCGTGTCGGACGACGTGTATCGAGAGGAGCTTACCCCGCACCCGTATCGGGCACAATACTTGAGCTCCTTTTGTGCCGCCCGACATACGATTGTGTCAGGCATCGCTCGTTTCGAGTTTCATCTATCGGGTTCCTGTCTCTTTTAACTGCATCGCGTGACACGCTTTTATCGTGCGCCCGACTGATACCTTGTATCGGTCGAGATCCTTGTCACCCAGTTTTGTTTTTAACATGGTTTTTACATATATCGCCTTTCATTTTATCTGTATTAGGTGACACCTTTTCATATCGAACAATTCCTTTGTTTTACCATGCCACCCTTATCGCGCGATAAGTCTTGAGTTCTGACCCATGTAACCATGTTGGCCTCCGATCTTGTATCGGGCGACACGTATATCGTGCTAGGGCCATATCATGCAACCATATCGAGTAGGTCCCGTTTTGTTAACGATACACGATATCACCCACCATATCGTCCAGACCCCTATTGGGAGATAAGACGCGCTTCCCTCCGCTTGATATCGATTTGTTTATAACATGTTTTGCCTGGCTTTAACCAATTTCAGTTTTTCAAGATGTAACCTTCCTTGTATTGGGCGACACAACCTTGCCGCCCGATATCAGACAAGGTGACCCATTCAGTAATAATATTACTTAACTTACTTTTGTTTAATATTTACAAAAATGGCCCGCACAAAGCAGACAGTCGTCCAAGTAGACGAGCAATGTCGTAGGATCAACCCAGATGCCACAACAGAAGTTTCAATAGCTGGGTAGAAGTGCCCAAACCCAGATGCTGCAGAACCATCTGGGCCCGAAAAGAGGTCAAGGAAAATAAAAGCAGTAGCCTCATCACTGACAAAAGAACCCCTAGCCCACTCTCCTGGCCGGTTCATGCCCAGAAACGAGGAACATCATTAGAGGTACAAGGAACTGGTGGCCAAGATCTAAAGGCCGACCAAGTTCTGCCACCAGCCTTCCTTCCACCAATTAGGAATATTCAATAGACTGTCCAACGTCTTAGAAGCTGTCGGGCTGAAGACAATATGCTTCATCCTCTCCAGTTCATACACTGAACTCACCAAGGAGTTCATGTCCTCACTTCAACGAGTCCAGCTCGGGCCATAAGAAAGGGAGAGATTCGGCAGAGGAGACAGGCTACAAGGGATTCTATACAACGTTGAGCACGAAATATCTGAAAGCCTGCTCAATGAGATATTCTCCTCCTCGGAAGCTGAGAAGTAGATGCTGAAAAAAGGTGCCAGAATCTACGAGGGCGACGACTTCAACCCGGTCAGCGTATGGAAGAAACTAACTGGAGAGTCATCTTACAGGCCGGGAAGCAAGGTGGAGGCGATCCACTCGTGCTTCTAGAGGATTATCCACAAAATAGTGGCATGTATCGTACTCAGCAAGTATGAGATGAGAAACTTATACACTGAAGAACTCCATCTCATGTGGTAAATGATGGAGGGCAAGGTGGTCAACCTGGGGTGCTTCTTGCTATATCGGATGTACCCCATGAAGGATGCCACCAAGGAGTATTGAATATGTGGCATCATCAATCTGATCGCGGCTGGGTTGGGGTACCCGAAGGAGCCGCATAGCCTGTCAAGGACCAGAGGCGACGATAGGATCGACATGAATTTCTCGCAAAGAGCCAACATTATCAAGAAGGAAGGGCGCCTCTACTTCTACAAGTGTTCAAGAACATCAAGACTTATACCCCTCCCATTCTGCATTACTTATAATGTGGAGAAGCAGGTCTTCACCACGGTAGAGATCGAGGTTGTGGAAGTAGAAGCAGCTTACGCCACCACACCAAGAATACAAGAGAGGGAGGCCACAAGAGGAGAGTCGATCCCTCTCTACGCCCGGCAGGACAAGTCTTCATTAACTCCTGTCGGATTGTCAACTGTTCCAGTGCAACCGGTTGTGATCACTCCTGAAGCTGCCATTGCAGTTCCAGAACCAGCCGTGGTCGATACAATCGTCGTGGAAGTTGAGGAAATGGTGATCGTGGAGGTCGCCAAGACAAATGGGGCTGAGACAACAATAATAGCCCCAAGGGAAGCTGTCGTGGGAGAGACAGTCGCAGCTCCCGAGACCTCTGTTACGCCTTTGATGGCAGAAGAGATGGTGTAGCCAGACACCAGCAATGCGGCGTTCGCTGAAATCCTCGAGATGGAGCTCAGGGCTGCACCGCCCACGCCGACACCACTGCCAGTGTCTTCAATGGAAGATGCAGAGGACGTCGGCGACAACCAAGGGGTGGAACAAAAGCCACCCATGTCACACCCCTCCCCTCCACCACAAACAAATGAGGCAGTGGCTGCTTCAAGGGTGCCGACGGCTCGCCCCGAAGCGACGCCCCCGCGAACAATCCAAATGGATTTGACCCTGAGTGAGGTAGCACACTCATCCAACTGATGTTCATGCGCAAGGAGCGTCACGAGGGTGAGAGGGCGGTCAGGCACACCCCCTCTATCGATGGGGTAGATCTTGGACCTGGAGTTTGATAACTTGCGGGAGGTAACAGGCAACAAATAAATTACTTTAGATTCCCTTACCCACAAGTTTGTCATATTATAGGAAAGGCTCAATGATCAAGAGCAATAGCTGCTAACCCTAGTTGTCCTCCCCGGCCAACTAGAAGTGTTGAACAAAACAATGCAGCTGGTGCTCAAGTGCCTTGATGTCATCGAGGAAAGGCTGAATAGGAGGGATGACCATCCACACCCAAGACAGCCAAGGAGGTCTCCATCACCTCCTGGGTCAGGCTCCCAACCCTCCTCATCAGCTTCCTCATCTGGGACGTCATCCTCTGCCTCCTCTAGCGGGCCTTCCACAATGCCCGAGGAGGGGACGACACACAAGACTGTCGACGGAGCTCCAGCAGGACATGAGAGCTCCCGTGGCATAGAAGAAGCTTCTCCCTCCGCCTACCTAGATGAAGCTGAAGACAACGACGAATCAATCAGCATAGGGGAGGATTCTTCTGATGAATCAGAGGGAGAAAGGAGGGACATCTATTCTGCTAACAAAAGACACCCCCTAGAGGAAGAAGCTCGACGACAGATGTGTTCTCTGCACCGTCAGAAATACCTTCCTTTGAGATGGCAAACTTCGACAGAAGGGCCATCGGATACCTGACGATCAGGGACCAAAAACTACTGAACAAGGTCCTGAGGTCACATGCTGATGATGAAGACATTGTCTGGAGCGACGGCTACTTCTCCGTATAACGGGGAGTGCTAAGAAGCATATTCCACTCACCAGCCGTTGTCGGAAAGAAACTGTTCAGGGTCCTACAAGGTGTCGTCATAGAGAACACATGCATTAGGACAGGCTGACAGATGATTTACAGTGCCACCCAGCCTTGGTTAGGAGACTAATGAAGGGGTTATACGAATCTACAAAGGTGGCCAGAATGCTGGAGCACATCAAAGAGTACAACCCAAACCTAGTGTCGCCCCCCTACAGACACTGAAAGAGCTAGTTCTTGTGCATGGCAGACCTCTGAAATCATGACGTCGAACTTCTCAACTGTTGCTACAAGGAGGTCCCGCACTCAGGCGACACTTTCGTTCACCCCGAGGATAAGAATCTGAGGTTGCTCCTGCTGAGTATCCACCGCGTGATAAAGTACGAGATCCAATGCCACAACAGTGTCTGGAATTTCTTCACACTTAGGGACTTCCCAGTTCAAGAAGAAGAGGGAAGTGGAAACAACGCCTTCATAGTCCTGAGAGCGATGGAAATGCTACACATCTTCAGATATCAAAGGAAGATCAAGGACCAGAACTTCTATCAGCACAAGAGCACCTATGCACTGCTGCTGATCAAAGATGGATGCTATTTCTAGGACGCAGGCATCCTAGAGAAGTTGTTGGGAAGTGATCAATAAGACGTCTCCTCCCAGCCCAGCAACCCTACAAAGGGAGAGGCCGATATGACTGCATATGTCTACGGGGCAGGCAAGCGGATTGAAATCCTATAAGAAATACTCTTCAAAGAAGGCCCCGCTTCACCTGATGCTCTAGATAAATTAATCAGCAACTTTGACCCTTCCGCGTGCTCTACACTAACGCAGGAACATGTCAACGAGATTATGTAGAAGTTGGCTGACTCTACCCCCGCAGACGTCATCTACGAGGCAGGCAGTATAATAGTCCCAGTGGATGATTTAAGGGACATGGTAAAAGAAGGAGGATGTTTGGCGATATTAGTAGCAGGTGCCTACATCCAGATACTACAGAGAAAGCTTGAACACGCATACATAGCTCATCCAATGTTGTTCAATGACATCTACCTAGCCGATGAGTCAGGAGCAAAATAATCATTTCTGGAAGAGATACGAAGTAGTATGCCACACGTCATCTTCCTTCCTATCTTGCACTACAACCATTGGACGCTCCTGACGATGTACACTCACCCCCGAGTAGGAATTTTCTACAACAGCTCAGACAACAACAAAGATCATCCAGTGCAGTGTACATCAGCACTGTTGACACCTCTTGAGTGACTAGGAAGAAAATATTACAACGAGGTGGCAACGCTGATCAAGCCATTTCATGAGAGCACTGAGAACTTTTGGTACGAGCTTCAATTCTACCACAGCAGTCCACAACAAACTCCACTATCCAACGACTGCAACATCTTCGTGCTGGAACAGATATCTAGCCAGGTGACACCTGACAAGCTCCACCACATCGACTACCACAACAAACACGTAGAATATGTGTGGGAGCTTCTTTCTGGTGAAAACGCGCTCACCAGTTAACCCTCACTGAGTTAACATTACCCTACCTTATCTATCTCACAACTCTGGGACAGAATGTGGGGTAAGTTTGGGGGGTACTATGTATAAGTTTGGGAGGTACTAAAATCCCTCCAAATTTTACCTTTTGTTCTTCTTTCCTATAACATAACATGTGTACATATACATATACATATTTGATACTTATTTTTCCTCTATACAATTGTACAAAGACACTCTAAAGTAAAAACCTGATACGACTTCTTTCCATCTTGTTTTCTCTGTGTCTAAGGCGGTATCGGTTTTTGTTATGCTCTTTCTAAAAATGTAGTCTCAAAATGACAAAAGACTATGACTTTCCATGCCAAAAATTTGAAAAATAATCTCACAACATCTAAGAGATGTGTATGCAGAAGTAAAAAGTTGCCCAAACAGTAAAAATTTCTCTTGTTTTCCCTTACCCAACAAAATCCCAAAAAGAGATAAAAGCCTTATGAGAGTGAATAAAAGCATGAGAGTTGTGCAAAAAAACACACTCTTGTCTTTTCAAAAGTACCCATCTTTAGGCATGGTAGAACCGGGGCATGGTACGTAGGATGTGAAATCACTACTCTAAAGCCAACTGGCTTGGACTGTAGGGACCACTTGCCCATTAACAGAGTCATACCTGGATGGACTGATGGGAAACAAGAAAAACCCAAAAAGACTTAAACCTACCCAAAAACACAACTTTCTTCTCCCAAAAGCTGTTTGTTGTGAAAGCTAACTTCAAAATCATGCACCAAAGTCTCGTCGAAGCTGAAGAGAAATTTTTTCTTAAATAAGGCAGGAAAAATAAAGTCTCTTGTTCATGGTCAGACATTATTCTCTTTAAGACATATCAATTCTCTCCCAAACCCCTTGTCTGAACACTAAATCGGGTTAAGAAGAAGTATCGCAAAACAAAGTTTTAAAATTGATTGAGGACAATCAAAATGCTAAGTTTGGGGGAGTTGATAACACCCATTTTTGTGGTATTTATGGCCCATATTTTGTTGTCAAAACTACCTTTTTAAACTACTTTCCTCCTCATTTTATCATGTTAATGAATAAATAAGCCACACTATGCTTTTAACTCATTTTTATCATCTTTTACAGAGTTTTCCTCACTTTTTCACTCGAAATCAGCAAAATGGCCTGTCCCGGCCCACTTATAGAGAATCGGCCCTTTCACTGGCCGCACGACACGTCCACTACCTATCGCAGACGCTGCCTGATATGGGTACAACCCAACATGGTCGTGTCGGGTGGTGCGGTCACTGACGGGCGATACACCACTAACCCAACAGAGAGCTTTACCCGCCACAACTAATCAGTCTGTCATGGCATGTCACGCGATACGAGTCACTCACCAGCAGCAGTCTCCTATCACGCCCGATACCTTCGTAACCCGGCACGCAATGGCTGAGCTACGCCGGATGACATGCACGCGTCAGTCATCCACAAAGCCACATATGCAGAACCGATGAAGGATACATCCCGCCCGGAGATCCGCAACTTCTTCCAACTGATGCCTATAAATAGCAGCTACAGGACTCCGATGGGATGGGTCAGAATCTCATGAAAGCTAACCTTAGAAAGCATCTGGAGTAGCGTGTCACATCCCTAAGGTGTGCTGGAAAATATTAGGTCAGCACTTCCCCAACTCGAGAGGGGCGGGTGTGGTTCACTTAGGACCCGTCCCGGTAGCCTCAACAGTCCGATATTGACCAAGAAGGCCACCCGATGTGCTGGGTTCCTAGATGGTACCTTGCCCGATACGGCTCGCTCACTACACCCGATATGAGGACTCTAAGAACCTAACACCCCTCTAACCTGACACGATACCGAGCACGATATGGATCACCCATCACGGTATGTCGCTCGAGAGGGTGGCTTCCCGATACGAGCGTATCGGGTAGAGATGCCTTGACCGATACACCAGCCCGTCATGGCCTATCGCCCGACAGGGTGTTGCCACCTGACATAGGCATATCGGGAAGAGCTCCCACCCGGTATCAAGTTAGAGATGTCCTAGGGGTCTTCTGTTGTATGTCGACCTCCTATATTAAGGAGGTCGATACCTATCTTACCTTTTACAACAATTTACTTTCATTTGTTATGCATTGTTATTGAACCTGTTACATATGTGTGCTTATGGAATTGGTGGAGTTTAATATCTGATGTTCTGTGTATGGTTCCCTTTTGTTGGATGATTTCATTATAGCATCTAAGCTCTAGCTTGAATGTTTGGATCATGTTTTGACTAGATATTGAATCGTGTTTCCCGTTCAACTCCCTTGAGAGAGGGATGTTGTAACTCTAGAGTTTAGTCCAATCAGGGAGTACGAGAGTACCCCAGATCGGGGATGTTTTGGTTTTGTTCCACTCCAACTAATGAGCATTACCCTTGAGAGAAGGTATTGAGACATAGTTGGAGGTACTTTCTTTGAGAGAAGAGAGTACGTGATGTTTTCCGCTGGCACCTGTTATGCCTAAGCCGTCTTCCTTCGTGCTTTAACTTAACGATGATTTTACCTCCCTTGATTCTTTTTCACTAAACCTTTATAAAAATCTCTTAACTCAAAAATTAATTCTTTCTTGTAACTCCAGTTGGAAATAGTCTTTTAGTTTGTTTTGTTGAGACAATTTCTTTTCTTTTTCTTTTTCTTTTTCTTTTTCTTTTGTTTTGTGGTGCTCGTTCCAGAGCTACCGTCCCGTTGGGAACAACCCTTATCCTCCTTTATATCCGTAGTATAGAGTGTTGATTATGCATCCTTAGCATGACCACCCTTGTTCCTGTGTTTGACACTGGTCGCTACATCGAACCCCATTTATCGTTGAAGGGGCCTCAGAGTCGGGTTATCTATTCAAAAGTCTAACTACTTTAATCCTCTTCTATTTGAGATGCGTGATTTAGGCCGGTCAGGGGTTAACCTAAATAGCTTCAGAAAGCAGTAATTCAATACACTATATCAATCATAGATATTTGTACTTGAATGAAAGGTTGATGTAACCTAATCAAGTTTGCTGTAATTAACATCCTAGAGAGGATGAGAGAGAAGAGCTCAAACATGTGTGATATTCATGTAGTAATTAAACCTCAACACCTTCAAAATGACTCTAGTATGTAATTAGGGTTTGATTCATGATAATGAGATCATGAAACCCTAATTGAGAAGGTTGATGAGCTCAAACCTTAATTTAGGGCAATTCTAAGTGAAACCCTAATTGGGATGAATAGTAAACCCTAATTGTGGGTAATTGAATGTAAACCCTAAATGGGATGAATAGTTTACCCTAATTATGGGTAATTGGATGTAAACCCTAATTGGGATGAATAGTAAACCCTAATTATGGGGAATTGGATGTAAACCCTAATTGGGATGAATAGTAAACCCTAATTGTGGGTAATTGAATGGAAACCCTAATTGGGGTGAATAGTAAACCCTAATTGTGGGAAATGAATTGAGTAACCCTATTTTAATGAGAATAGTGCCTAACCCAAATTTGGGTGATGGGGTATGAGGAAACCCTAATTTGGGGAAGTTTATGAGGAACCTTAATTCAAAATAGTGAAAGCCTAATTTAGGGTGTTGTCATGTGAAACCCTGAAACAATGATGTGATGTCAGACTATAATTCAGGGTGATGTTATATAATGCTATATGAACCATTAACCCTTATATAGGGTGAAAGCATGTGAAACCTTAAGTTTTGGGTTATAATGCATGAGACCCTAATCCTGTGCAATATGGTGATAGACCATAACCCTAATTTTGGGTAATGGGATGAGTATCCCAAATTGATATGAATGTGATACTCTAACCCTAATAAGGGAATAGTGATGTTATTCTTGAATAGCATGGTGCTAAAATGCAATTGATATATCTGTTATCCTGTGTACTAACCATGTAGGTATGATGAGGTGATGAACATAGCCAGGTATGAGCTATGTTGCTTTATTTATTGAAATTGTTAATGGGCCTTATGAGCCATAGCATGCTTTGTTTCCTGATGAAAGGTTACAAGAGATGAAATGGGCCTTAAGAGTCATGTGACATGCTTGTGTAGCAAGTATCATGTTTACCTTGGTCATATGACCTGAAGGTGATAATTACCTGATAAAGTGGTAACAATACTCAGTGATGAGCTAAGAGTTTGAATACCCATACTCCATAATTATGATAATTAGCTATGAAGGAATGATAATGCTCTTGATGAGATAAGGGATTGAGATCCCAATGCTTCATAAAGTTTTGAAAAGTACTTGATAAAAGTATTACATATTCCTTGTAGCACTTATTATGATAATTCATGTTTGATAACTTGACTAATGTTAAAAGAATATGATAATGAAACTTAATTAATCAAGTGACACCATATAATGTAGTTTCCTTGACCACAGATCCATTAGTGTTAGAATTAGCTGAATGGTGAAATGATTTTAACTCAGAACACATATTTTTGAATATGTAGGGGTAATTGGGCAAACATATCCTTATGCCCCATAGGAATGTCTACGGGCTATGTCCTATGTACGGGATTGGTTACAGACCATTCCCCAGTAAGAGTATCGCTACGTGCCATGACTCATAATATAATACCAGGCATTGGCTATGGGCCATATCTTGAAGAGAGTATATGATACATGCTATAACTCTATAGCGAAGATTCCATTATACCATGGAAAGCTAGTTGCAGTTTGACACATGATGTCCCTGCTAAAGTAGTCTCGTACTGACTGAGATAGATGAGGTCATGGATTCTGGCTCTCCCATTAACCTTGTATGGTACTGATGCTTTATGTAACCGGGGTCAGTTGGAGTATGAGCGGTATACCTCATCTCCTCATAGCATAATCTTGATTGTAAAATATAATCAGTCGTGTAGCGTAATTGCTTAAGGATGAAATATGAGAATCATTGGTTGATGTTACCATGATTAGCATATCCTAGATGGATAGATATTAGACATGTTCTTCAATTCCTTATGGAATAAATGATATGATTCTTAATCAAGTTACAACTAAAATGCTTTGAATACGATTATTGTTCTAATCTGTTAAACATTGATTTATCTGTTGTTAAACATATATGCTTCCTCTGCTCAGTTTATTTATATTAAACTGCAATAATGATATTTCTGGCAGAGAGTTATATCTCTTGCTGGAGTAATTTTATAATTGTCTCACCCTGTGGGATCCATCATTTTTAGGTGGACGCGGATGAGGAAGTAGAAACAATATAACAAGAGATGGATAGCAGCAGTAGTAGTAGAAACAATAGTGACATTCCTGGTGGAGGCACTGGTTATCGACTCCTATGTGTTATCTCTGTACTCTCAGGTTCTGGTATTTAGTAGTTAGTTCTTTTAATGAATTTATCAGAGGTTTTAGTTTAATGCTTTGAGGTTTTATGTTGTCCATGTATAGATTAGCAGGGCAACTGTTGTATGTAATCCTCGAGAAGAGATGGTACATGTTATGTACTTTATGAACTAGAATGTGAATGTAATACATTGGTTCTTAATGAAAGAGTTTTCCTATAATTGGATCTCTTTGTAAATGGTTTTAAGTTTTAGTGATTTTCAGTAATTCACTGCTAGTAATTGCTTCCGCATGTTTTCTTTAATGTTTCGTTCAAACGGTGTGTCTCAATTTAGTGATATCAGAGCTCTAGGTTCGCTGAGTCTACAGAGACATAGAATTAAGGTTGTTGAGTCTGTTCTAGTGTCTTCCAGCATATCTGATAGTGTCTTCTGCTCATATAGGAGAAGAAGGACTTGAAGATGTCTGGATCACATGATGAACACGCTGTTGAGAACATTGTTGCTGCACCACGAAGAGGTGCAAGGGATCAAGCTAGGGATGTTCCAGCATTTGAGATTCCTCACCTTGATCAAGTTTCATTAGAGAACACAGCCTTCCATGCTCTGTTTGGGCATTTTATGGTGACTATGACGCATATGGCGGATATGATGCCACCAACTGCACCTAGGGAACCAACCCAAAATGAAGGACAGGGAGTTGGCAAGACTTTTGAGAGACTTCGATGGGTAGGAGCCATTGAGTATGCTGGTACAACTGACCCAACAGATACTAATTTATGGCTAACCGAGCTAGAGAAAGCTTTTAGAATCCTTAATATTCTAGAGGCTGAGAAGGTTAGACATGTTGTCTATCTGCGGAAGGGGAGTGTTGGCCATTAGTGGACTATTGAAGAGGGCAAGAGGCCAGGTGTTGAAGTTGGATGGGAGGAATTCCGATGAGAATTTGTCACTATATACTTCCCCAAGACTTTTCTAGATGAGAAGATCACTCAATTTGAGAGGATAAGGCAAGGACCAATGAACATTAGCGAGTATGAAGCTAAGTTCATGGAGCTTTTGTGGTTCTATCTGCACATGGCAGCTACTGATGAGGAGAGAATTCGGTGTTTTGAGAAGGGGTTGAATGCTGAATTGACCACTCATGTGTCAGCTCTGGAGAACAGGAAGAGGTTTGCCACCTTCATGAAGTTCGTGAGGCGGATATAAAGGTCTATGATAGAGAAGTTTCAGTCTAAGGGTAAGAAGGTGTAAACACGGTTCCAAGGACATAGGCCTGAATGTTTCAAGAAATTGAGATTTTCTACACCAGCAACACCACAAAGGTTTAATACCCAGACTCAGTGGACGTGGAGTATGGGTAGAGGCCATAGTTTTCCTCCAAGTAGATCCCCTAGTATAGAATCAACATCGGTGACTGGACCCTCTAGACCACATCAAGAGAATAGAACTTGTCATCGATGTGGACAAGTAGGGCATCTGGCAAGGGATTGCCCAGCCGAGAATGTAATGGTGAAACAACCGCCGAGGCAGAGTCAACAAGGCTCTCAGAGAAAGTAGTTTTCTAGTAGCACTCGAGGATGTGGACATGCATCCCATGCAGGATCATCTGCATCCAACCACAGAGCACAGGGTCAAAAACAAGCAAAGGTGAGATTCTATGCAATGAATCAACCCGAAGCAGTAGTCAACCCTCGAGGTGTGACATGTCAGATGGAATTATTTCATTCTGATATGTCTTCATCCTGCTTCGTATCTATTTTAATTGATTCGGGTGCTACACATTCCTTCATCACTTGAGAAGTGATTCATGACTGCAACATGATTTTCAGTCATAGGTCGGATGAGTTGTTATTAGAAACTCCTTTGCTGGAATCTGCATGGTTGCGGGAGGTGTGTTCTCCCTGCATTCTTTCCTTTTCTGAACATTGCATTCAGGTGGATCTTATACCACTTGAGATGCACGGGTTTGATATAATTCTTAGAATGGACACCTTAGAAAAGTATAAGGTTGTCTTGGATTGTTATTCCAAGCAAGCTATGTTCACAGATAACAGTGACACATGGATCTTTTAGAGAGATAGAAAGATTCTTCTAACCTATCTAGTGTCAGCTATGGTATCTGAGAAGTTGATGAGATAATAATGTTTCACATTTTTGGCACATGTGGTAGACACCACAATGGAGAGCCCAAATCTTTCTGAAGTTCCAGTTGTTAGGGAGTTTGAAGATGTGTTCCCAGAGGAACTTCCATGTGTTCCTCCGCCCTGAGAGATTAATTTTGAAATTAATTTAATCACGGTAACGCAACCAATAGCACAAACACCATATAGAATGGCACCTGCTGAGATGGAAGAGCTCAAGAAACAGCTATAGGAGTTGCTTGAGAAAGGTTTTATCCGACTGAGTACTTCACCATGGGGTGCTCTGGTCCTCTTTGTGAAGAAAAAGGATGGGTCTATACAATTGTGCATCGACTATAGGTAGTTGAATAAAGTAACCATAAAGAACAAGTATCTTCTTCCAAGGATTGATGACTTGTTTGATCAGTTGTGTGGTGCAACTATCTTCTCTAAGATAGATCTAAGGTCAGGATACCATCAGTTGCATATCAAGGAGGGTGACATACCTAAGTCTTCCTTTAGGACAAGGTATGGTCACTATGAGTTCATAGTTATGTCGTTCGGACTAACTAATGTACCAGCTACATTCATGGAACTCATGAATAGAATCTTATGGCCTTTCCTTGATCACTTTATAGTAGTCTACATAGATGACATCTTGATATACAGTAGAGATGCTCAACTGCATGAGCAGCACCTCTGTCGAGCTTTGACTTTGTTAAGAAAGCATAAGATGTATGCTATGTTTAGCAAATGCGAGTTCTGGTTACCATAAGTTTCTTTTCTAGGACACGTAATATCTGCCTCAGGTATTCGTGTTGATCCTAAGAAGGTAGAATTTGTCTTGTAATGGGAACATCCAAAGACACCAATGTAGATACATAGTTTTTTAGGGTTGGCAGGCTATTACAGAAGGTTCATTAAGAATTTCAATTCTATAGCTTTACCCCTAACCAAGTTGACAAGGAAGGAGGTTACTTTTGTTTGGAATGACAAGTGTCAACATTCTTTCCAGCTGTTGAAAGAGAGGTTAACAAGTGCACCTGTGTTGGTGCTACCTGAGCAGGGAAAGGGGTACATAGTTTTCTGTGATGCATCTAAAAATGGTCTAGGATGTGTGTTGATGCAGGATAATCAAGTGATTTCTTTTGCTTCTCGACAGCTTAAGAAACACGAGGAGAATTATCCGACACATGATCTAGAGCTTATTGCTGTGGTCCATGCTTTTAATATCTAGAGACATTATCTCTATGGAGAGACAATCTAGATTTTCACATACCATAAGAATCTAAAATATATTTTCTCACAGCATGAGTTGAACATGAGTCAATGCCGCTGGATGGAGTTAATCAGGGACTACGATTATACAATTGATTACCATCTAGGGAAGGCTAATGTAGTAGTTGATGCAATAAGCAGAAAATCAGCATCATCAGCCTTAGATAAAGCACAATTGAACTCCTTAGTGTGCTTTAAAAGAGATATTCTTATCTTCTTGAGGCAAGACAATGTACATCTTAAGGTATCATTGTTAGCTAGGCGGTTAGCTGAGATGCAAGTGAAACCTTCTCTGAGATAGCATATTAAAGAAGCACAACAAGCTGATACTGTGATTCAACAGATCAGGTCAGAGTATTGTAGTGAGAAATGGGATGGTTTTCATGATTCAGATGATCAGGTAGTCTGTTTCCATGGTAGAATGGTAGTACGTGATGCCAATAACTTATGGAAGTTAATTCTGGAAGAAGCTCATTCTTCAATGTATGTTATGCATCCAAGGAGCACCAAAATGTATCATAACTTGAAGGATATGTATTGGTGGCCTGGTTTGAAGAAAGATGTAGCTGAGTTTGTTATGCGGTGTCCGGTGTGTCAGCAAGTTAAAGTTGAACATCAAAAGCCCGTAGGAACAATGCAACCTTTGCCTATACCACAATGGAAATGGGATCATGTAACCATGGACTTTGTGGTTGGTTTGCCTAGAACAGCCAAAAGCCATGATTCCATATGTGTGATAGTTAATAGGTTGACTAAGACAACACATTTTCTTCCTATCAAAACAACCTACACTGTTGAGAAGCTTTCATAGATATATATAGATGAGATAGTGTGTTTGCATGGGGTACCTGGCACAATTGTTTCTGATAGAGGTCCCCAGTTCACGAGTCATTTTTGGGAACGACTCCATAAACTTTGGGTACGTAGTTAAGGTTTAGTATTGCATTTCACCCACAGACAGATTGACAATCTGAGAGAACCATACAAACATTGGAGGATCTGCTTAGGGCATGTGTCCTTCAGTTTGTAGGAAGTTGGGATCTACACCTGAGCTTGATAGAATTTGTTTAAAATAATAGCTATCAACACAGTATTGATATGGCACCATATGAGGCATTATATGGTAGACGTTGTAGATCTCCTTTGTGTTGGTATGAAACAGGAGAATATCAACTTTTGGGTCCTAAGCTAGTGAAACAGACAACTGAGAAGATTAAATAATACAACAATAGTTGAAAGCTGCTTAGGATAGACAAAAATCTTATGCTGATAAGCGCCGTAGACCCTTAGAATTCCATGTTGGAGGCAAAGTATATCTCAAGGTCTCACCTTGGAAAGGTGTCCTTAGATTTGGGAAAAAGGGGAAGTTAGCTCCTAGATTTATGGGGCCTTATCCAATCATTGAACGAATTGGGAAGGTAGCCTATAAGATAGAATTTCCACCTGAGCTGCACAAGTTGCATCCAGTGTTCCATATCTCCATGCGGAGAAAGTGTCATCTTGACGCAGAGTTAGTTTTGCAACCTGTGGAGGTAGAATTAAATGATGATATATCATATGTTGAAAGACCAGTGATGATCCTTGATTAAAGAATCAAAAAGTTGAAAAAGAAAGACATATGTCTTGTGAAAGTTCTTTGGCATCACTGTGGCACTGAAGAATCGACGTGGGAGCTAGAGGAAGAGATGAGAAGGAAGTACCCTTCTCTTTTCTCTTGACGATTTCGGGGACGAAATCCTTGTCAGGGGTGAATAACTTGTAACATCCCAGACCTGGGTTATGCTTTAACCCTAGATGTTTTGTTTAAGAAAGATGATTATATGCTTTCTTTTAACTTTTGAAAAGTAATTAAGGCTTGTGAGGAACTTGTGTTTCAATTTTAGTCTTTTTGAATGATATTGAAAATAATGTTTTACCTATTTTGGACAAAAGTGCAAATTACCAAAGTTGAGGGGTTAACTAGCAAATGTTACATGGTAAAATGTTCCTCAAGTGTTGAAGCATCATAAAAATGAAAATGATGCAGAGGTATGGCTTGTGGTAGCCTGAGTACCAAGAAAGAGCTGATTAAACAATGTTTCTGCATCAAAACCTAGTTTGGTGTAATGTGCAATTTACCCAAAACCTAGGGTTCCATATGCAAATTACCACTTCCAGAGAGTCCCTAATGTTTCTTGGCATCATGTATAGCAAAGAAAATGAGAGGGGCGTCTCATTTGTATCACTTTGAAGGAGAGAGAATCATGATATTAAAATAATCTAGATTTAAGCTTAATTGAAACCCTAATTCAATTTAATGCAAAAATAAATATATTATTAGAAATGCCTTTCAACCAAAATTTCAATGGTTGAATTTATATATGTGTGTACGTCCTTGTTACATGCAAAAAACAACGAAATATCTTAAGGAGGTGAAGAATCCACTCACATTAAATAAAGAAAAAGAAATATCCACTAACTTTTGGATATTATTATTAAATGGGTTAAGGTGCTTAATTTGTTTTCCTTTAATTCATAGATAATTGAAAGGAATAAGAGTAAAGAAGGATAGCCTCTTATGCAATGAAGGGAAGGGGGTAAGTTCAATGAAATGGAGGAATTATCTCCTACTTTTTCTCTCTTAAAAGAAAATTCAATAAAACACATATATATCGATATACCCATTATTTGAAAGAGTGTTTTTGCAAAAAACTTTCTCCCTTTGCTTTGTCCGTACACAAAGAAGATAAGGAGCAGGAGTAGGACGACCCCCAACCTTTAGGTAAGCTCCATGGCCTTCTTCCACTTTGGATTCATGGTGGAAATTGAATTTCAATGCATAATTTCTTCTTTTCTCCACTCAATCTGCAACCCTAGACAATATTTTCACTTAAAGACTTGAGGACGAGCCTTGGGATAGTTGAAGGAGTTGCTTCCACCATTGTATATGTGAATCTTGGATTTCTTTGATGGCGGTTTATATAACTTAAACCCTTAAATGTCATTATTGAATGTATTTCTTTATCATATGATGGTTCTTTCTTCTTTCTCGAACTCATTTTGATTAGTTGTAGAAACTACCACAAGAATCACCATGGATTTTGAAGATTTCAAGCTTGAATATGATGATGTCCTCTTAAGCACAGACCTCAACAAGTACATGCGCAAACGGTTTTGTAATTGAGTCAAATCGGTCTCAAGACCGATTGAGACCAAACGGTCTCAAGACCGTATGGGATCAAACGGTCTCAAGACCGTGTGGGATCAAACGGTCTTGAAACCGTTTGTGATCAAACGGTCTCAGACCGTTTGGAGGTTAATTTCTGAAATGGTTGGATGGTTATCCATTGGTTCAAATTGAATTAATCCTAGTGATTCCAAGATTGGATGATCCATCAATTGCAATCATTAATCGGGTTAAGTGTTTGGAACCCTAATTGTTCCAATCGGTTTCAAGATGACCTGGACCAAACGGTTATGAAACCATTTGAGTCCAAACATTCTTCAAACCATTCGGGATCAAACAGTCTCTAGACCATTTGGAGACCAAGGGCAGTGATAGATGGTTGAAGATATGAGGGTGATTGATTGATATACACTTGATGGCTCAATTGATGATCGATTCAACAATACAAACCCTAATTGAATTGGTTGATGGTAATCTTGTTTGATCCATTCGGTTTCAAGGGGAATTGGACCAAACAGTATTGAGACAGTTTGAGTCCAAACGGAAACCGTTTGGGATCAAATAGTTTCAAACCGTTTGGAGATCCAATTGGTTTCAAAAAGTAATTGTCCAGACGATTTCAGTGCATTATTGATCAAACAGTTTCAATGTACTTGTGTTCAAACGGTTTCAAGAGCTAGTTTCCTAAACAATTTCAAACCGTTTGATGTCTAATTTGGTCAAGACCGTTTGGAGTCTAAGTGGTCAAGATCGTTTCGGGTTCAACTGATTAAATGGAAACCCTAATTGGGATGAATAGTAAACCCTAATTGTAGGTAATTGAATGTAAACCCTAATTGGGATGAATAGTAAACCCTAATTATGGGTAATTGGATGTAAACCCTAATTGGGATGAATAGTAAACCCTAATTATGGGTAATTGGATGTAAACCCTAATTGGGATGAATAGTAAACCTTAATTATGGGTAATTGGATGTAAACCCTAATTGGGATGAATAGTAAACCCTAACTATGGGTAATTGGATGTAAACCCTAATTGGGATGAATAGTAAACCCTAATTGTGGGTAATGGAATGGAAACCCTAATTGGGATGAATAGTAAACCCTAATTGTGGGAAATGAATTGAGTAACCCTATTTTAATGAGAATAGTGCCCTAACCCAAATTTGGTTGATGGGATATGACAAAACCCTAATTTGGGGAAAGGTTATGAGGAACCTTAATTCAAAATAGTGAAACCCTAATCTAGGGTGTTGTCATGTGAAACCCTGAAACAATGATGTGATGTGAGGCTCTAATTCAAGGTGATGTTATATAATGTTATATAAACCATTAACCCTTATATAGGGTCGAAGTATGTAAAACCCTAAGTTTTAGGTTATAATGCATGAGACCCTAATCCTGGGCAATATGGTAATAGACCATGGTCGTAATTTTGAGTAACGGGATGAGCATCCCCAATTGATATGAAATGTGAAACTCTAACCCAAATAAGGGAATAGTGATGTTATTCTTGAATAGCATGATGCTGAAATGCAATTGATATATTTGTTATCCTGTGTACTAACCATGCAGGTATCATGAGGTGATGAACATAGCCAAGTATGAGCTATGTTGCTTTATTTATTGAAATTGTTAATGCGCCTTATGAGCCATAGCATGCTTTGTTGCCTGGTGAAAGGTGAGAAGAGATGAAATGGGCCTTAAGAGCCATGTGACATGCTTGTGCAGCAAGTATCATGTTTACCTTGGTCAGATGACCTAAAGGTGATAGTAAACTGATAAAGTGGTAACAATACTCAGTGATGAGCTAAGGGTTTGAATACCCATACTCCATAATTATGATGATGAGTTATGAAGGAATGAGAATGCTCTTGATGAGATAAGGGATTGAGATCCCAATGCTTCATAAAGTTTTGAAAAGTACTTGATAAAAGTATTACATATTCCTTGTAGCACTTATTATGATAATTCATGTTTGATAACTTGACTGATGCTAAAAGAATATGATAATGCACTTAATTAATCAAGTGATACCATATAATGTAGTTGCCCTGACCACATTTCCATCAGTGTCAGAATTAGTTGAATGGTGAAACGAGTTTAACTCAGAACACATATTTTTGAATATATGGGGGTAATTGGGAAAACATATCCTCATGCCCCATAGGAATGGCTACGGGCTATGTCCTATGTACGGGATTGGTTACGGGCCATACCCCAGTAAGAGTATGGCTACGGGCCATGACGAATAATATAATACCAGGCATTGGCTACGGGCCATATCCTGAAGAGAGTATATGGTACGGGCTATAACTCTATAGTGAACATGCCATTATACCTTGGCAAGCTAATTGCAGCTTGACACATGATGTCCCTGCTAAAGTAGTCTCGTACTGACCGAGATAAATGAGGTCATGGAATCTGACTCTCCCAATTACCTTGTGTGCTACCGATGCTTTACATAATCGGGGTCAGTTAGAGTATGAGAGGTATACCTCATCTCCTTAGAGCATAAGCTTGATTGTAAAATATAATCAACCGTGTAGAGTAATTGCGTAAGGTTGAAATATGAGAATCATTGGTTGATGTTCCCATGATTAGCATATCCTAGATGGATAGATATTAGACATGTTCTTCAATTCCTTATTGAATAAATGATATGCTGCTTAATCAAGTTACAAATACAATGCTTTGAATAAGATTATTGTTCTAATCTGTTAAACATTGACTTATATTCTGTTAAATATATATGCTTCCTCGGCTCAGTTTATTTCTATTAAATTGGAATAATGATATTTCTGGTGGAGTTATATATCTCACTGGGGTAATTTTATAATTGTCTCACCCCCGTGGGATCCTTTTCTAGACACCTCTGTCATTCGGAAGATCCTCTAATAACTCCCTTGGGTTCTATAGAGTTTGAAAATTTTGATAATTATTAAAGATTAAATGATGAACCTATTCTCTGATACCAAATGTAATGACACTGCCTCCTAGTAACCCCCAATTATGGGAGACCAAGAGGTCAGAGTCGTTATCCCTATTTCCAGATAAAAGGTTCGACAAATAATCCATAATAATTATCAAATTCTACTAAACTAAACTCAAGGCATGTAATAAATTTTACTTTGCATACCTTTTTCAAAAACTTGGATATGTACTTCTGTCAATATTCAGAGTCTATTCTAACTAATCCTCCTTATACATTAATTCTCATTTAATTCCACAAATGCCACTTTACTGTTGGTTCTTTTCATTTGTACCTAAAATGCCGACAAACAAAACGTCGGTCAGCATAAATGAATTATGCTGGTATGTAGGGGAAGCAATAATCATGCAATTAAATGTAACAACATACTGCAAGGAATTATGATTTAGCAAGAAAACTTTACATCTTTAAACATAACTACTCAATCCATACATATCCTAGCCTCTACGCTGTCCCTACAGTGGACTTGGATGCTACCTTCCTTATGGTAGATCCCCATTAAACCCCGCATGATCCTACCGAATAGGTAGATCAATATCTAGGGTTGAGTCACATGGCACTACCTGTAGGTAGCCCACTCCTTAACTCATGGTTTGCTAAAGAGTCTCATGGCACTACACGTGGGTAGCCCAATTTCTAACTCATGATAGCCTAGACCTTGATCTAGGTTACCCTTTTAGCCTTTGCAAAGCCATGGAGGAGAACCATGATCTGAGCCAGTCACGTATACATACTTATGGTGGTAATCATTGTCACTTTATAGTTGCATGAAATAAAAGTCATCCAAGTAGTTATTTTTAGGAAATCGATAAAAACGTTCGGGAATCACCGTGAAATTAAAGCAATTATCCATAAGCGTAACCACATACCTTTCAGGCTGATTTGAGATAGAAATATTCCATGCAAGTAAGAAATCCAAGCAAGCAAGCACACATAACAAGATCTCGAAATAATCATACAATTTCTTATTATTGATCATGCCATCAAGATCTATTAAACCTAGCTTGCTTCCTAGGGTTTCTAATCCACTTTTAGGGTTTCCATTTCAATTAGGGTTTCCCTTCATCTTTTACTATTTTTAACCCTAATTATATACAATTATTCACAAACCCTAATTGTCTCATCTATTCTTCACGAAAAATATTAAGGTTACCTTTTAACAACATATAACCCTAATTTTGATTTAAAGGCACAATTAAATGTCCATTAAGTCCATTATGCCTCTTTTACATTAAAACTACTATTTTCATCCTTTTAATCCATGAAAAGATCATTATGCTCATTTATCATCAATTTGTAGTTCATTATGGTCTAATTCACATGTGAACTCTATTTGTCATTAATTCTACCTTTATCCATTAGAAAACCCTAATTACTACATTAAGGGTAATTATCCACAATTAGGAACTTTTATACTCAGAATATCTTAGAATTATCATATCTCATCTTTAATCATAAAATTGAACAATTAAAGTGATTAAGAGTCACATTTAATAATATTAGGGTTTCAAGACCCATTAAAGCATATTTATGCACATGAAACTCTAAATTAAACCAATTACTTGCAAAGTTCATCCTTTTTGTTCGTAAATGTACCTTCTTGTAGTTATTAGGTTAATATCAACTTTAATCATTCATTAAACCCTACTAATTACATTAATCATCTCAAAATAGGGTTTCTTAATCTTTAATTCATTAAAGTTTATAACTTGCACTACTTTTCGAATATAAAGAGGAATTAGCTCCTAAATATATTTTTAATGGATTCTCCTCATTTTTCTGAGCAACTTTCATATTTTATGCATATCCATCCGAGCTACCAACATTTAAATACAATTTTTGCAAGATATTACTTACCAAAGCCAATCAGAGGGCGCCATGTGTCCCTTTCCATTCAATGTCGCTTGCATTGGAAATCATAATTGAAATACACTCTTGCCCTTCTTTAAGTGGTCGACGTTGTTCACCACGGAGGGGTAAAAATGTCAACAACCCTGGTTCTTCTTCTACCTCGCGAAGATCGACTTGGCCGCCGATGGCCGCCCTTGTGCGGCCCGCCATTCCTTCCTGAGGGCTCAGGGATCGATGCTAGTTGCAGTTGTGGCTCCGTTGCACCTTGGTGCATGTGGGGCCCCTCAAAGTTGCGGCCAATCTAGCTGCTCTCGAGCGAGAAGAGCCTGCGACTGCTGCCGTAATCGTAGCTGGTCTTGCAGACTTCCGGTTGGAGCTGCACGAAGTCCAGGTCATTGAGTTGGTATCCGATCGGTCTAGGGTTGTTGTGGAAGCTTCCCGCCTCCATTAAGATGGCTCCACAGCTCTTCGTTGATCCAGGGATGAACTACCCCCAAGGTTAGGGTTTCGAATGAAAAGAAGCCAGAAGAAGATGAGGAAGAGAGAGGGAGATGTGGGATCTCTCTTGGATTCTGCCAAGGGTGCTACTCCTTATATAGGGGAGGGTAGCCATGCCCTAATATGCTTGCCCACAAAGCAAACAAGGCCCCTTTCTCTATAGGAAACCTACTTTCCTTGCTTGGGCGTAATTTCTCTCTTTTAACTAATTCCTTATTTCTCCTTGATCTTTGGTCATTAAGGAATTCGAAAATTATTTCTTTTTATCTTCCTTATTCTTGACTTTAAATCTATTGGCCACGAAATTATATTCTCTTTTAGTAGAAAATATCTCACTTTTAATAATACCATGAAATTCATTCATTATGCATCACATTATCCTCTTATTTTGCATTATTGGTATTTTCTCTTTCTTTTTCCTCATTGAGGCTCCTTGGACCCCAAGAAACTCTAATATTTCGAAATCCTTTGTATTGGACACTCATTACCCTTCTAGATGCATCTATATAAATTATTTCTTATTATCTTGTTTATTTCTTAAAAAAATATCTCTTTTTGATGATTTCTCTTTATCTTTCTTTTTATTTTCCTCATTGACATCCCTTTTATCATTAGGAATCCTTTGGATACGAAAATTCACCAAGGATAACTTAATTATATCTAGATTCACATATTTCCCACATTTTATCATTGTTTTCAATTTCTTTCTTAATAAAGAAATTTAATTGATCTTTTCTTTTCCTTGTTGCATTATATTTGTAACTTTAGACTCCTTCGAACCCAAGAGACATGAAATCCCTCTTTTGATTTGCCTTCTAGAGGTTTCTACATTTTTCTTTCCTCTATTTTTTATTTACTCAATAATGGAATTTCTTTTGTCTTTTTATTGTTATTGGGCCCAATAGCCAATAAAGCCAACAAAACAACCATCAAGGCTGTTATAAATGAAATTCATTTATTCAAAACAAATTATATCATCATTTGTTCAAATATCTTTAATATGAGAAATTTACATTTCTCACCACAAGAACCCAAAAGTTGGGGTTGTAACAAGAAGTGCAACAATATGACAAGAATGAGTAGGACATCGTTTTACCACCTTTCCAATAATTTAAAGTCTAGAGGTTTACTAGATGATACTGCATGGACCACAGTAGAGGAGCAATTGGTTATGTTTTTACACACAATTGGCCATAGTGTACGGAATCTTGTTGTTAGACACAACTTTTTGATCTGGAAAAATTGTGAGCCGCTATTTTAATGTTGTGTTGAAGGCAACTGGGTCCTTAAAGGATGAATATATCATTCCCCCTTCTGGTGTCACACCAATAGAAAGCATATCAAAGAAGTTATATTGGCTCTATTTTAAGGTAAGGTTTGTATTAGTAAATAAAGTGGTGTCATTCTATTGATACGATACATGTCATTAGTAGTTATTTGATTTGTTTTCTTAGGATTGTGTTCGAGCTATTGATGGGACACATGTGCGTGCTTCCAACTTACCAACTGAACTCAAGGGCAGTTTTTGGGGTCTGAAAGAGTACCCTACTCAAAATGTACTTGCTACAACGAATTTTGATCTCAAATTCTCATATGTATTGATGGGTTGGGAAGGGTCTGCCCATGGTGCAAAAGTTTTAAAAAGTGTATTGGAGAGAGAGAATGGCTTGGTGATTCCTAAAGGTGAGAGATACAATTATTCTATTGAAATAAGTTAATAGTGATATTCACATCTTTCGTAATACTTTCTTGTAGGAAAATACTATCTTGCAGATGTGGGTTATACAATAAAGTGTGGCTGCATTGCACCTTATCAGAATGTAAGGTATCATTTAAATGAGTATGGTAATGAAAATCCACCAACCAATATGAAGAGTTATTCAACCTACGTCATTCTTCTCTCCAATCAATAGTGGAGAGAGCATTTGGTCTCTTAAAAGGCCAATTTGGACTCTTGGATACCAAGACAAGATTTCCATTCAAGACACAAGTCTACCTTGTTCTGGTTTGCTGCATTCTGCATAATTTTATAGCACGCAATGATATGAACGATGACATTTTTAGAGAAGCACGCATGGATGATAGTGCACAATTGGTTGAAAACCCTAGACCTCCTCAATTTTTCACACGTTCTCTTGAAAGAGAGAACAATCTTGAGTGGTGCGCACGGAGAGACATAATTGCTCAATATATGTGGCTTTCAAGATCTTCCCAGTCTTAAGTGCATAACATTAGGTGTTGTTTTCATGGTTATGCTTTTTGCATTTAATATAGCATGTATCTGAGAATCATAGATATGAACATGTATTTGGATATCTTATGATTTACTTTTTCATATATATATATATATATATATATATATATATATATATATATATATATGAACATGTATGCGGTATGCTTTTTTCATTTAAATGCTTTGTGGATGTGATTATGATGTATTATGTTGTGATTTTCATGTAATAAAATGTAATGTCTAGGATCATGGATGATTCAAAGGCAAAAGTTCTAGGTAAAAATGATAAGAATGAAAAAATATTTCAAGTGGTGTAAGAGCATGTCTCAGTTTCTAATCGAGACTCTTGTTCAACAACTAAAAAATGAAACAAGGTTGACAAAGGATTTAAGAGAAAGGTTCACACTACAACTGCTCGAGCTGTCAGTGAGAGGTTTAATGAAACATGCCAGGAAAGTAATGTAGAGAATCATTTTAGGACTCTCCAGATTAATTGGCAAGAAGTTGTGAAACTACGGGGTTTGAGTGGTTGTAGTTTTGACAATGTTTCAAAGACCATTGGATTGGATGAAAACACAGTTGTAGACTATATAAACATAACTTATATATGGAATCATTTTGTATGTCACATTCCTATATGTTATGACTTGTATCATCTTATTTCACAGTCCTTAATGTAATGACTTGCATCATCTTGTAGGGCCATCCAAAAGCTGAAGCCTACATCAACAAACCAAACTGGATGTATGATGAGCTGAATATTATATGTGGAAATGATTACGCAACTGGGTTTTTTGCTAAAGGGAGTGGTGAGCCACTTCATGTTGAAGAAGGTGACAATGTCTCAGGTTCCCCTAGTACCCAAAGTGTGTCCATATCTATTGATGATTTTGAAGAAATTGATAAGCCAAAAGACAGTAGTGTATCTTCAAGCGGGTCCAAGGGAAAAGGAAAACGAGCTCGAGGTGATGAACCAAAAGAATACATGCATATCTTAGCTACTTAACTTTGTGCCATGGTAAATGAGATGGGTCACAATCAAGAGGAAGAGTTCACTGATAAAAATTTTCAGAAGGCTATGAGTTGTGAACCTACTCTAAGTTCGGAAGGATACAAAGAAGAAAATATTCTGAGTGCGTGTGGGTTCTTTATTAAGAATCTGAAGTAGCTAAAGTCTTGATTTGTGGAAGTTATGCATACCACACCAAATGGATCAGAAGGTTCTTCCATGATAATTGTGATCTTTGAGGTATGATCTTTCTTTTATTATTTCTATCATCTACGAGTTAAATTTCTGTCAATTTCTTCCTAATGTCAACTTTTTATTTTTATTTGCTCTTCTACTTAGATGGATCATGTTTATTTTACCTTTATTTACTCCCTCTAGATATCTAAATGGATCATGTTTATTTTTACCTTTATTTAATCCCTCTAGCTATCTAGATGAATCATGTTTCTTCCTAATGTTATTTTTACCTATATTTACTCCCTCTAGCTAATTCATCTGAACAATCAAGTTAATTTCTCTCTGAATTCATATGACTTGTTCTGTGGTTGTGTAATGCACCTTTAGTGGTAGTTTGAATGTACTTGGGTTGTATTTTTAGAGATGTCGTTCCATATTTCTTTGATTAGTGTTGAGCTACTGCCAACCTTCTAGTATGGAGTATGGGAAGCTGCCCTGATGTATCAACTGATTCCATATTAGACTTTGTTTCTTATTTTAAGACTTTGTAAAGAGTGTATGTGTTGGGAGCTGATCTATATAGGCCTTGTTGGATGACAATAATGGACATATAGGACATGATCTATATTTCCTTGTTTGTTTAATATATTGGTTCAGCAGTAGGTTGAATTAGGTTGGAGGGGATTCTTTGTTGGATGTTGATGTGAGCCTACAAGACATCACGACATCTAGTTTGTCATGTTGATGTGATAACTATGGTAGTACTAGTATGCCTTTTATTGTTTATTTGGGTGGTGCTTAATATCTGGGCAGTAGTATGCCTTTTGTTGTTCATTTTGGGTGGTGCTTAACATTTCGGTAATCTGTGCTACTGGTTTCTTTTAATATCATAATTATTGTTATTAAATTTTTGGGAGGATTCAACGCCTAGATTTGATTTACCTGCTGGTTTCCATGCTGCCGTTTGAACTAGGCACATATGAAAGGAAACTAACAACTACATGCTCTATAATCTAGGAGGAATTAACTATGGAACTGTGATCTAGGAGGAGGAATTAAGTATTGGTGTTAGACTATAATCCGTGTAGGGATAAATTATGACCACTGTAATCTAAGAGGGATTGAATATGAGTGGTGGCGGCCATTGGATGTGATTATAAGGGTGGTATTAGTAAAAGACCGCGTGGCAACCAGATTAATAATGTCCGGCATCTACCATGTGTATCTCTCTTCACCGACTTTATCAATACCACAAGGTTATTACTGGGATTGGGATGGCATATATATTACTGCACTCCGGACATTCGCTGGTTTGTACATGTCTGTTCATGTTTCTACATGACCGAGTTTATACTCTTGTTACACTTTTTAATTAGCAAGTTGCTCATACGATTGAGCTTGGGGATGGTGGCTTGCTGTGTGAATAGTAGACCGTGTTCTTTTGGGTCAGCTGCTAGCAAATTGTATAGGCTGGATAGGAATATGGGTGATGAGCAGCAGGTAGTGTTGCTTGTTCTGGAGGGATTAGAGGGTTAGTAGAACTTGATATCAATACCGAGTACAAAGCTGCCATCAAATCCTTTTGTTTCTGAAAATCGCAGATGCTAGCTACATTGGTTGTCTATCAATTCCGTTGTTTATGCATGTGCCATATGGTCTACTGATTTGCTTGTTATTAATTCTTTTTCTAAAAGCTGCTAATACATTTTCTTTTCTGCCTTAGGTTATAGCTCTACCGAGGCTTCATCTGTAGCTCCTTCAACGTTCACGGCATTCTCCTCCATGGAGAAAAGCGATTGATGGAATTTATTATGGAAGGTACTGATGAATTTGATGTGAAAGCTAGTGATACTAGTATTTCAGAATTTATTAAACTTCTGTTATCTATATTTGGATGGAACAATATCAAAACTTGTCTTGAGACATGGTTTGTGTTCAAAATATTTGATATGACATGCATGTTTATTTGTTGCCGTTTCTTGTTGGCTGATGATGGTTGCAAATATTTTGCTATTTTAGAGCTGAATGTCCAAATTTTCTTCTTCAGATGTCTTGAAGATATTAAATTTGTGGATGTGATTTAATTTTTGAATAAAACAGCCCGCACGTTAGTCAAATAATCCAAAATAGTTTGGTATATGTCCGAATAAAAAAAGTTGAAAGTACATGAATTTTGATTGGATTTTAATTTTTCTTGATTTTTTTTGTATATTAAAAATTGATTCGTAATTTTATATTACAGCCCCAAATAAGTAGAATAATGGCTTTTTAAATTTTAGGTTCAAAATTCAATTACACTTAGCAAATTTTGTAACTAAAATAGCACACAAGATACCTTTCTCGGCCTTTTGGCTAAGATCAAGTGTAGTATCTGTTCTTATCAGTTTTATATCTGATACGTGGGCCATCGGCCCACATGATATTAAATTAAAATAGCACACAAGGTTTATTATAATTCAAAACATAAATCATGTATCAGAATCCAACAAACCACATAAAATTAACTGAATTCAGAAAACCAAACATAAGAGGGATTCCTTCAATCCCGAAATCTGATGGTCATGTACTTTGAAAAACCCGCATTATTGCAAATCCACGGTAATCCAACAAAGCAAACGTGCCCTTAATCAACACACAAAAGTATGTCAGCGTAGAAGTGCTCCTTGAAAGCTGCCATGAACGGCTCCTCAATGGAAACAGTTACCAGGACCGCTCCGTCTCCCTTGGGGCTGCGCTGGATGTAGATCCTGCCGGGGTGCTGCAGCTGGGCGCGGCCCATGAACGTAGGTTTCCCCCACCCGAAGTCGGCCTCGTAAACAGGCAGCCAGAGCCAGCTGACGGCGAACAGATCCGTAGCGGAGAGCTTGGACGGCCCGAGCATGGGCCCTTCCTGCTGCTCGAGGAAGTCGATGAGTGACCTCAGGAACCGGTCGTGCAAGTTCTGCTTACACTTGTTGATGAGCTCCTCGACGGACTCCAGTGGACTGGACACCAGGTCGCCGACAACTGTCTCTGTGGGCATAAACAGGAGGGCATTGCCGAGGAACTCTTGAGGTAGTGGAGGGACGAGGCGGTCCCTGACGTCTATGGAGAACAAGAGCCGCGTGGATTCGTCACCTCCGAGCTCCCGCGCCTTGCACATGCACCGCCAGGCGTGGGCCACAACCGCCGTGAACGTGGAGACGGGGCGGTGCGGTGCTGCCGCGGCGGCTGGGATGGCGGATCGGACGACCTTTAGCTTCGCGACCTGGTCCTTGGAGATGCGCAGGATGGCGGTCACGACAGGGGCCGGAGGGGCGGTCAAGGTCGGAGTCGGAGCTGGTCCCAGGTCCTTGACACAGGCGCGGTGCTGGTCATGCTCGTACTCGATGAGCGGCGGGTCGCGGGCGCGGAGGACCGTCCTGTCCAGCTGAGGGGGAGCAATGGTGTCTGGGTCGACGCCGCGGGTGATTGCCGCCCAGGAGTTGATGAAATAAAGAGCGGACACGCCGTCGCAGATTACGTGGTGTGAAGCTGTCCCAAGGCAGACGCCGCCGCACCTGAAGTAGGTCACCTGTGCTGGTGCATCCAAGTTAGTGTTGACCACGGCCATGATACATAACAAGCGAAAGCAAAAGAAAAGCGCAGGACGATACACACACACACACTTTACCTGGAACATGAACACCGGGCACGGTGGATCGGCCGGCGCCTGGAACGGACACAGCAGTTTCCTAAGCTCCTGACTAGGCGCGAAGTCCCCGAACTCATCGATCTGACAATTGCACTCCGCCACCACCAGCCTCACACCCTCCCCAGTACACTGCAGCTCCAAGAGCCCGCCTTCGGCCCCGTTCCCTGCCGCGAGCCTACCGGCGTATGGGTAGAACTTGACGAGCGTGCGCGCGAGGCTGGCCTTGAGGGTCTCCAGATTGAAGAAGTCCTTTGGGTCGACTCCAGCCGGGCGGCGGAACAGGTAGATAGTCGGCGTGTAGGACCGGGGACCTGCGCCGAGGTCGAGGTTGGAGAGCCAGATTGGGTTGGTCGGGGTGGGTAATGCCGGCTGTACCATCGTGGAGCTCAGGTGGCGGACCACCCTGGATGGAATGCTCTCCGGTGCCATTTCTCCTCCGTTGGTGGTCGTGGAGCCGAGATGCAGGTTGCCGGAGCTGATGATGGTTTGGGCTCTTTCAGGTTATAGATCTCGGAGGTGGTGGTGGTAGATAGGTAGGTAGAAGTGATGAATGCGCAGATGCATACACTTGTTAGGGGCCGTCCTATAGAAACATGGTAATACGAGTGCGTTATCATGTATAGTTGGCGTTTCTCTCTCCTTTTTTTTTTTTAACGGGTGGGTTCTGAAAATGAGAGAGAAGGTGATAATGCAATTTGATTGGCTGTCCACACCGTCCAATACTCCCGGCTACCATTGCAGACGACGCATTTTCTATAGGATGCATCCTATGGAAACATGGTAAGATCAAATAGGAGTGCGTTAAAATGTATAGTTGGCGTTTTTCTCTCTTTTTTTTTTAAGGGGTGGGGTTTTGAAGATAAGAGAGAAGGTGATAATGCAATTTGATTGGCTGTCCTATAGAATAAGTATAGGACACCGTCCTATACTCCCGGCTACCATTGCTGACGACGCATTTTCTATAGGATGCATCCTATAGAAACATGGTAGGATCCAATAGGAGTGCGTTATAATGTATAGTTGGCGTTTCTTTCTCCTTTTTTTTAAGGGGTGGAGTTTTGAATATGAGAGAGAAGGTGATAATGTAATTTGATTGGCTGTCCTATAGAATAAGTATAGGACACCGTCTTATACTCCCCGCTACCGATTGCAGATGCTCTTGTCGTCGCATTTTTCTACCGGTTTTTATTAATTAATGTTACCATACTAACCTAACATGTGTTTATTCATCGAAAAACGTACTATAAGACCGGGTATTTAGGGGTGTAAACGGTGCGGGTACGGTGCGAGTCTGGCCATACCCATACCATATCTAATTTAGCGGGTCCAGTTCCGACTCTAGACCCGCATAATAAAAAATCTAGACTCGCACCATACCCGTACCCGCATTAATAGCGGGTTTGCGGTGCGGGTATGCGGGTAAGCGGTTCTATACAGAACATCATGTTGTTATTGTAAGAAAATTATGATTATGTTGGTTTTATATTAATACTACATGATATTGCTATCATATAGAACATTAACATGCAATAGCTATATTAAATAATTTTGTAGATTGAAGATTAGTTGAGCTAGTTTGTATCATATTTGTAGTCATCGTCATAATGTTTTAATTATGTAGCATATCTTGTAAATATTTTGATTTTAAGTTTACAAATGTTGCTCATGATTGAAATTAGAATAGTTAATTCTCTATTTGATGACTACTCTCAACCTTATTAAAATTAAAGTGAGACTTAATCAAAAGTATTATATTAGTTGGACTAGGAAAGTATGATATAAATATCATATTATCTAAGTAGTTATTTATGTATAGCGGGTCTGCGGGTCTAGCGGGTCTGGGTCTAAGCATACCCATCAGTGGACCCGCTTATATGCGGGTCCAAGGGTATGCGGATCTAAGGGTATGTGGTTCCAAGAATTTAGACCCGAGTCTTTAAAGGGTCCGGATTTGCGGGTCCGCGGGTCTACCCGTACCCATTTACAGCCTTACGGGTATTCAGTGAAAATTTCTCATTAGTTTATGAGTGGGTTTCTAGGGTGGATGTGAGGTTGGAATGGTTAGGAACAAGATCCGAAATAGTACCAAGTAAAAGTCAATCTGAACCAATGTGTGGCACGTGAGTTCATTAATACCGGCAATCCCGGTATACTTCCAAACACATTTGCCTTCCATAACATAAACATCGTCCCTTCTTTGACTGTATTGTAGTATAATTTGCTTTTTTCCTTGCCGCCGTTTTCCTGAAACAGCAAGAATCACTGGACCTGGTGCGGCTAGGATAAAAGGTAGTAAGCCGAGGTAAGAGCTAACAATGAAGTAGATAAATTGGTTACTTGTGCGATGGCCAGATCCCGGCGCATAGTACAACTACGGATGGCCGCATGGATGGAGAGAAATCCCGGCGCATAGCATAACTACGGATGGCCGGCTGGCCGCATAGATGGAGAGAAACGAAGATCGTCATTCATGAGCTTTCATGGATTCGTGAGAGACTCATAAGGGTTTTAAACATGTGCAAACATGAGTTACGTGTCTCGGCTGTATTTTTCCTATCTAATTAACGGGGCAATCCTTTGTCTGCTAAGTTCTGTCATATAATTCTCCATAATTTTCAATTATTTGTGTATAATTTGGAAATTTTTCATCGGACGTATGCTACGCCCGAAGTTGCATTAAACTCGTATTTTTCCGAATATTATGAATTATTCATTTTTTTTATCATTCACGTATTATTTTCAAAAAAATGAATTTTTGTCGATATTTTTTTGAAAAAATAGTCAGTTAAGAATGCTTTCTGTTTCAATATTTTCTAAATTCTGTTTCTCCTTGATTCATTAAATTTTGACTTCTATTTTATTTAATTTGACTTAAGAAGCCACTCCGGTTTGTAGTTGGCAACCAAAGTGATGCGGCGGGAAGCGGCACCTTTGACTCCTCCCCTTGGAAACTCTCATCCCCGCTGCCGCCAATCGTTTAGCTTCGTCCATGCTAATCTTATATCCCTTGCGTCTAGCTCCAGCAACGAATAATCACTGGTTGCATTTCCTCATTTTCTCCAACTTCAACCACCTCCAACTCCAGGCATCGATGACTCCAAGGGCTTCCCCTCAAGCACCACCAAGTCCAAGCACGCCTTGCCAATCCTATTAGCTTCTCTATCCCAGCGGAATACAACTGCCCAGATATCAATTCCTTTCCAATTGAGGAAATAAGATCTAATCACGGCAGCATCTACCCAATTCGTGGTGGCTTCCTCATCCAAGAGCTCAGATCTAGGCCGCGACGACGGTGCTTCCCTTCTTTCTAAATTTCAGCCGAATTCTCTGGAATCCTCCCCAAGTAAGATGCAAGTCTGATCCCTTCTCGTGTTGGCCATTACGTCCTTGTGTTGAACCTACTTGTCGATAGATTGTAGTTACTGATTTCATTTATTTGGTTCGTACATGCTAGAGCTGTTACCTCTTCCTACTTTAGGCTTCGTTCTTTTGCTTTTCAGTAGATTGTTATCGATATGTTTTGCGTTCCTCCTATCATGATTGTTCTTCTGGTCTTTGGTTACCGTTGACTGTGTCCAATATCCAAACAAAATGAAATTAGTATTGAAGCAAACAAAATGATATTTTTCACATAACAATGTCTATGTATCTTCGATTGGAATATAGTAAAATAATTTATTTGTATTAGGTATCATAAATTTAAACTCCAGAACTGGTATACCCATAGACCCGTAGTGTATACTCACATTATATACGGGTCCGATTATAGTGTGAGTCGACATATATGTAATTACAGGTACATGTACCCTCTAAATGTTGGTATGGTTCTTGGTATAGTTATAACCGTACCGTAGTGGATAAATTTATGGTGATTGAGTAAGATGTTGATGGAGCAGTGAGCATCATCCCATAGAACCCATATTCCGCCAGAGAAACCAACCACTTCGACACGATGGGAGGAGGAGAAACCCAGTTGCTTGATGATGTTGTCAGCCTTGGACCCAATGATACGCGGTTCAACAATGGCCATGATATAAAGTTTATGTCACCTTTTAAAATATTGGAAAAGACAGATTTTCTTCTTGAAACATGCACCATGTATATTCCAACAGAGGATATTAAGAATTAAAAGAGGATATAGTGAGTGGTGGTGCAGGAAATTAAATAATTTCCGCACAAAGGCCGACAGACTGTTCATCCCCGACCATGTCATCATTTGAGATTGCCACCGACTCCTTATTAAAATCAATAGTTCATCTAGCTTCTGACTGTTGGTTTAGATTACCAACTAGGTTGGCAAGCTTCCCCTTCTTTCTCTCTCTTCCAAGACTAACAGTCTAGTAGATGACTTTCCTGCTCCTTAGTAAAGCTCCACTATCTCCCCCTTGTCACCCCAATGGAAAGAGTGTTGTGGGTGAACGACAATAGCGTCCTCCCTGGTTGCAAACTGGAACGGTGGATCCAAACCCAACTCTCTCTCTTGACCGACACAGATCTCATCATTCAAGAGTGTTACCCTGGTGTTTCTTTGAGTGATTTTTCCTCCTACAACTGGAGGCAGCTTAGGGGGGATAGTGGAGCCTGTTCCCATGGGGGCTTGATGCTTTGGCCTGCCTTTCTTGTTTTGCTTCCTTGACTGGACAGTCTGTCAGTCCTACTCGGTTGCATCTTGGACCTCCGTCATGGGTGGTGGGCTGTCCTTGGTTGGTTCTTCATTCTCATGATGCTTTGTGGATTTCTCCTTAGTCTTAGTTGACGCCTGGGTGGACTTCTTGGTAGCTTGGGCACGCTTCTCTGGCTTCTTGGCATGGATTTGTGGTGTGTAATGGACCGATTTCAAGAGGGTTGTGCCCGAAGATGAAGATGGATCGGTGGGGGAGAAGGGGGTGACAAATGTACACATCTTGTCTTCGTGCCCAACTCTACCACATTTCATGCAGACTGCTGGAAGGATTTCAAATTCCAATCTATAGTATTCACCATTGAGATAGATGGCCGACATGAGGGGTTTCGTAGTGTCTAACTTCTACCGTCATATGTGCAAATTTACCACGATGGCTAGTTAAAGTAGTTGTGTCTGCTTTGATCATTTTTCCAACAACATCACCAATGCTAGAAAGTAGTTGATATTGGTACAGATAAACTGGGAGCTCGAGGATTTACAGCCACACAACAAGTTTTCTCGGTATGTGATCCTGACGGGGTACTGCAGCTGGGTGCGGCCCATGAAACGTCAGTCCAGATCTGCTGTGACGAGTTGCTATTCCACATCCTGTTGCAAGCAATTTTGACCATTCATCTACCTCAAAAAAAAAATCCTTAAAAAAATTAATTTAGTATTTGTACCGTCTAGATCAATTGTAACACGCTTCAACAGGCTCCTCGGAATAGGGAATTCAATCCCCATGAACGTAGGTTTCCCCCACCCGAAGTCGGCCTCGTAAACAGGCAGCCAGAGCCAGCTGACGGCGAACAGATCCGTAGCGGAGAGCTTGGACGGCCCCGTCGGCCCGAGCATGGGCCCTTCCTGCTGCTCGAGGAAGTCGTGGAAGTTCTCCTTACACTTGTTGATGAACTCCTCGACGGACTCCAGTGGGCTGGACAGGTCGCCGGCAACTGTCTCAGCAGGCATAAACAGGATGGCATCGCCAAGGAACTCTTGAGGTAGTGGAGGGACGAGGCGGTCCTTGACGTCTATGGAGAACAAGAGCCGCGTGGACTTGTCACCTCCGAGCTCCCGCGCCTTGCACATGCACCGCCAGTCGTGGGCCTCGACGGCGTTGAACGTGGAAACGGGGCGGTGCGGTGCTGCCGCGGCGGCTGGGATATTTGCGGATCGGACGCGCGCCCTTTAGCTTCGCGACCTGGTCCTTGGAGATGCGCAGGATGGCGCTCACGACAGGGCCGGGAAGGGCGGTCGGGGTCGGTGTCGGAGCTGGTCCCAGGTCCTTGACGCACGCGCGGTGCTGGCCATGCTTGTAACTCGATGAGCGGCGGGTCGCGGGCGCGGAGGACCATCCTGTCCAGCTGAGGGGGAGCGATGGTGTCCGGGTCGACACCGCGGGTGATTGCCGCCCAGGAGTTGGTGAAATAAAGAGCGGACTCGCCGTCGGTGGTGTCCGGCTGTCCCAAGGCAGACGCCGCCGCACCTGAAGTAGGTTATGTGCATGCAAGTTACTGTGAGCAAAAGAAAAGCACAAGACTATACACACACACACTTTACCTGGAACATGAACACCAGGCACGGTGGATCGGCTGGAGCCTGGAACGGGCACAGGAGTTTCCTAAGATCCTGACTAGGCGCGAAGTCCCCGAATTCATCGATCCCACTCCCACACTCGGACTCTGCCACCCCCAGCCTCACACTGCAGCTCCAAGCGCCCTCCTTTGGCGCCGTTCTCTGACGTGAGCCTGCCGGCGTATGGGTAGAACTTGACCAGCGTGCGCGCAAGGCTGGCCTTGAGGGTCTCCAGATTGAAGAAGTCCTTTGGGTCGACTCCAGCGGGGCGGCGGAACAGGTAGATGGTCGGTGTGTAGCACCGGGGACCGGCGTCAAGGTTGAGGTTGGAGAGCCAGATTGAGACGGTCGAGGTGGGTAATGCTGGCTGTACCATTGTGGAGCTCAGCTGGCGGACCACCCTGGATGGAATGCTCTCCGGTGCCATTTCTCCTCCGTTGCCATTGGTGGTCATGGAGCTGCGATCGAGACAGGTTGCCCATTCAGGGTAAATGTCTCGGAAGTGGTGGTGGTAGATAGGTAGGAAGAAGTGATGAATGCGCAGACGCATGCACTTGTTGCTGGATCGCTGAGTTTAACTGGTCTTGTCGTCGCTCGCGCAATTTGCAACTAGTATTTATCAATCTAGCTACTGTTACCATAATAAGCTAACTGTTACCTTGCCGTGAAAATATCTTAGTAGTTAATTTAGCAGTGTGTTTTTTGGGTAGATGTGAGGTTGGGATTGTTTGGAACATTATCCGAATTATTCGAAACAGTAACAAGTAACAGTGAATCTGAACCCGTGTTTCGCAAGTGAGTTCATTAATACCGGCAATCCCCGTCTACTTCCAAACACCATTGCTTTCTTCCTGCCGCCGTTTTCCTGAAACAGCCAGAATCCCTCGAGCCGCCGCTAGGATAAAAGGTAGTAAGGCGAACAAAGGGTTAACAATGGAGTACATAAATTGGCCAATCTGAAAAGCACTGACTGCCGTATTAAAAAAGCACTGACTGCCGGCAGTTCTGAAGTCTTCACACAAACGGCCCCTTAATGGGGCAACCCTTTGTCTGCTAAATGTAAATTTTGTAATGTATGCTTGCATGGGCAGCACGGGAGTTTGCAATTTAGTACTTACACAGATAAATCGCTCGATCACTCACAACAGGACTAGGAATTTGCTGCGAAGATATAACTCACAAACCTAAGGCTTCCGATCATTGTTTGCGGTACAATTTAGAACAGAATGCAAGAGATGCCCAATCTGATGTTTTCAAAGCTGATAACTGTAAAACCTGATGCCCAATCTGATGTTTTCAAAGTGCAATTATATATCCCCAGCACTGACATAATGAAGATTGACATAAACCTCTAGCACCTAACATCCACATATTTTGGTTCCATAGGATGGCATCTAATTGATTGCCACGATATGTCTTTTCGTCTTCTGTATCCCTCTATATCCGAATCAGGCTCCAAATCCTGCTCTTGGTGAGTTGGTGACCCTTCAAGTTGAGACGGATTGACAGAGCGCGTCCGTCCGTCATGATATTGGAAAGAGTGGCCGAGTGGGGTCTCGGCCTTGGCCCACGGCTGTGGAATCTGCATGGGGCTCACGTCATGGTACTGGAGAGAGTGGGCTTTCATGCGTCGTTTACAAGGTTAGTTGAGGCATGTATATATAACTCAAATTGCAGCTATTTAGTTCTAGTTATAGTTGAGAAAATCTTGTGACATCATGCTAATACTTAATAGGATTGACAATTCATTAAGCAGTAAAATATATTGAGATAAGATATTACCATTTTGTGTTGTTTAAGAGTGATTAGATCTGATTCATCATTGATGTGGGTTTAGTTAACCAAGAATTCCATAACTGAGTCGTATAATCTTGTGGATGTAAATTGTAATGTGAGAAATCAGAACATAATTCTCACTCTAATGGCCACTATATTATACTAAGTTTATGTTCTAATCCATGTATATTATGTATTCTCGGATCAAAAGTGTAACATTAAATAAATTTAAAATTTTGGAAGTTTCAACATAATGTTGAATCCTTGTAATTTTTCCATTCAGAAGAGTTACGTTGTAAAAAAATTATATCTCGGTCAGGTTTTGGTCAGACAAGGCTATTAAGTTGGCACATGCATACCTAGAACCTACTCAGACTGAATTTCAATCATTTTGTACAAAGATAGAATATACCCAAGTCCTCATTCGAGTCACTCTACACATATATGAAACCAATTCAAATTGTCATGTTTAGAACCCAGAATCGATATGGACCCAGATTTCAATCGACGTAGAACTGATAAGAATTCATCAAAATTAAAAATGTTTTGAGTCAAAATTTTTGTTTTACATAGACTATACTTAATTTTGTCTCCAACGAACTGACCCAATTTATTCAAACCCGAACGATACCTAGAGCCAAAATTTATCAGCCTGTTTGAACCTAGACCTGAACCACATGTTCAAATCAAGAGCCTATATACAATTTCTTTTAGTCAAACGAGATCAAATTCATGGTAGATACTATTGATGCAGTCTTATTTTAAGACCTCATCTTGTGTCATTTTGTATCTCAATCACGTCTAAATATAGTAGAATGTAAGTTAAATCCCCCAATACGTATATTTTTATCAAATATACTTATGGACATTCTTTGCATACTTTTCAGGTACTTGGCCATGCTTTGGATGGATGAGAGAGAAGAAAGGAATTCTAGGGTTCCTCCACCCATAGAGGGGTCCAAAAAAGACCTCAAAGCTCCCTCAACCTACCCCTAATAGCCAAGGATCGACATCAAGTAAAGAAGTCCATTGATCATGATGTTTCAAACTGAATTTGCCACTGAAGACCCCAACACGACAGTGGTGCCAAGAAGTAGTCGTACTGGACAATGCCAAAGTTACAGAGTCAACATCAAATTTGTAAAGCTAAAACAACACTATCACCATGGCCGTGGTACCCAACACGATCGTTCTACATAGCCTCCAAAATGGTTGTGCTGCCCAGTACGACCGTGTTGCTAAGGATGAGAATGGACATGCTAGCTAGAACGACATCCATTTCACCTACCCCACCACGGTCGTGTAGTCCAACACGACCATTCTACCTAGCCCTCACCACCGCCGTGCTACCTAGCATGGTTGTGCTACTAGCCTTCATTTCACCAAAATTACTCTAACATTTTCCATTTCCTAGAACGGTCGTTCTCTACTACCATGATCGTGCTGCCTAGCACTGTCGTGCTACCACATAAACCCTATCTTTTTCTGCATTATTATCTAACTATACCCCTACTCAACCTAGGTTAGCTGCCATTACTCCCCCTACCTACTTTAGAGCATTGATTGCCTCTTTCCTTACATTCAAGCCATCCATCCACCATTTTCACCTTATTTCCATCATAGAAACCTAGTTTTCTAAGTTCTCTACCATAATCCCTTTTATTTCCATGCCCTTCACCCACGTTAGAGGAGGGAGGTCATTCTACAACAGCTAGAAGGTGAAGAAAAAAAAGCTACTTCGAGATCCATGGATTCCTATTCCTTTCTTCTCATTTCTTTTCTCTTTTGTTTGAGCATGTCTAGTTAAACCCCTAGTGGTGGTCTGTTTGGGATTAAAATGTGACTTTGATACCATGTTGGGGGAAAATAGCTTGTATTGAACATAATTTCATTCTATGATGATTGCCTCTTACGTCTATCTCATTTTCCATTATCTTGCATGTGATTTGTGCTTTTAAACATAGATTACTTATTTTGTGATGCCTAATGACACTTAGCGTCTAGGGGAAAATGGAATGTATGTGGCAACTTTAGGAATGGATCATGGGTCTGATTAGTGGATCCATAGCTAGCCCCCTTTGTTCCTACATACATCTCCCTTCTTCTACAAGTAAGTGTGAAATCTAAGTAGCTAGTGTAAGTGTGATTATTGTAATTTCCTAGAGTTTCTTAAAGGCTAGATGGCAAGTAATATTAGGTGAAACACCCTCATATCTATTCTCATTCCTACCCTTGTCTCTCAATTGCCCTAATACCACTTACCCTAGAAACCTAGACTTGCCAAATCCTGTTAGAATTACACCTAGCCTTACTTCTCCAACTAGTAGCATAGTGTATATTCCAATAGCCCTTGCCTTGTTGTTTGGTTTGGTGATCTAGATTGAAGTATGGGAATTGCATACTATGTTAACCTTCCCCCAACTAATGTCAAGTTTCATTTCCAAACAACCCACATATCCATCTAATTGGTTAAAATCCACTCTTGCCTTCTTAGCTATTTAATGCTAGCTTAGTCAATTGTCGTTGTTAATTATTGGCTAATTTCTTAGCTCTTGATAGTTAGTTCTTTCTCAAGTAGTTAGGTCTCCTTTGAGCTTGCTTGTGTTAATTTATCTAGCTAGTGATAACTTAGGATCTTGCTTGTCTTATTGCTTAACATGCCTCTTAGTTGATAACTTGCCTTGCTAGTGTAGTGTAACTCCTTATTCTAGTTTAGTTATTTGTCTTTCCTAGCTTCTTACTCTTAACTTGCTTAGGGTAATCTAGGGTTTTTGACAATCTAGTTTCTTTCTTACTTGTTCTTGCTTGCAACCATAGCATAATCAATCAAAATCAACTTTAAACCCTCAAACCCTAGACTCCGTTGTAGGAAGATAGCTAACATTAACCTAACTCTACTGCCCCCTCCATCCCTGAGGATCGACCCTAATCTTACCACTACCTATACTACATCACAAGCATGTGTGCTTGTAGGTACGCATGATTAGTTGAGCCTGTGCGTTGGACTAGGTCCATATGCAAATTTTGAGAGATTCGTGTGTTTTTTTTAATCAAGACAGGGGTCGCTTTTATTCATCTGACACCCCTCTTGTGGGCCAAATCAACATAAAAATTACATCTCCCTCTCTTATAACTCGGGTATAGTTCGATAAAAGATGCCAAAACCACCAAAGACACAAACATACATCAGAAAAAGAAAACAAGCAAATCGGTGCCCACGTTACCCTTTATGTCGCACCTTTCCTCTTCATACTGACATAAGGGATACTTCACTTCTCCAACACAAGCATGCCCTGTATGTGTCTAGGCAATCTCCTCATCTTTGAACATACAAAAATGTCACTAACTCCAACTCCCCAACGGCCAAGTTCTCTGGGAATAGAGTTAGCTAGCTTGCATATAAGCAATCCTATGATGTCATCATGCTCGATAATCTTTCTTATCTCCCTAACTTCATGGGTCACCCTCCATGGTTCCTTCGCCTCATTCCATATGACTTCATGAATGTATCTACTATCGACCTCAATAGAAGAGATCCTGAGATGCTGATCTTGTGCCAACTTAAGACCTACGATGAACGCATGAATGTAAGCTTCATCATACTCAGTGTGTAACACCCCTCCCTAGGGTTTCTTACGTAACCAGAGGAAGCACAGCCTAATCCCCAACATTATCCATAATGTGGGGTACTTGGCATATTTGGGAGGAAATGTCACATACATGATCTCATAACAAGAAACAAATAACACTTGGCATTATGAAAATATAGATTCATACATAAGTTCTTGGAATAAAAGCTACATCAGTTTTCTAAAGATATACTAAACATAAACTAGATAATGATAGGATCTCCATAGATGGACGTCCCACCAGGCAACAACTCTTTGGATCTCTGGGTCCTTGGTACTCTCAAGATGTTTCTTTCTCCTTGGCTCCAACTCCTGCGGACATCTCGTCCCCAGCCATGCAAAGGAAAACAAACATAGTAAGTAAGCGGCATTGGCATATTATAAGACATGAAAATAAATATACAAGTGACTTAACATAATCATGAACATGCATTTAACATGAATCATTTCTTATTGTCTTTTACAGAAAGAAATTTACTAGAAAAATATGCTCCTCTCTTAATGCCCCATAAGGAGCCCATGAATGCTCGGAAAGCCCATAATTGCTCGGAAAGCCCATAACAAGGTGCATATAAATCTAAATAAATTTCTATTATTCATGATCTTCTTTAAACTTTACTTATCTTCTTAATACCTTAAACTTAATCTTAATTGGGATTTCTCCCTCTTGAGCATGATTGGGATTTCTCCCCATGACCATAATGGGATTTCTCCCTCTTAAGCATGATTGGGAACTTATTCCCTCTTAAATCTTAATTTCTTGTACCTTAGTCATAAACCATAATCTTAATAGGATTTCTACTCTTAGACTTAGCTCATAACAAACAACATTCAATAATCATATACTTGAAGAAAACATGAATTAACAATGATATTAATATAAGGTGCTTAACAATATTCATAAACATTCAATAACCAAGAGTTATCTATGCCAAGGGCATGGCCCGCTTACCTTGAACTAAATCACCTTAAGTCAAACTTGGTTTGACTGATTGGATTCCCTAAAACACCTGAAATTAACATAATTATCATTTGTCATTCAATTTAAACCCTAATTTGCTCATATAAATATTGAGGTGTGAAATCAGTAAAATCAGTCGATAAAAACCATAAAATGGGATTCGTCATCGAAAATCCTTTCCAAAATGTATTTTTGCGTATTTTTCTGATAATCAGGCGATTTACTACGAATTTTCGAAGAACAGACCAATAGAAAATCCAGAAAAAGCCACGTGTAAATATATATATCCCAATCCAGGAAAAAGAGCCCGCATCTGACTTGGCCCAATCGGGCTTGGCCAACGAGGCCGCGAGGCTTTGCCTGAGCGATCAAGGAAAAGGGCTGTGAAAACCCGAAACTACCCTCGTGGGTGAAGAGCATAAAAAAAAACTGACAGGGGTATCCAGGTCATTTCATGACCTGGATTGCTCCTCGCCTTCACGGCGCGAGTCACGGCCCGAGCTTGGCTCCAGGAGCAAGAAGCCGAGATCCCCCTACGATCCAAGTTGAAGATCTGGGTTCCTCTCTAGGACTCGAGGCTGCTAGTGAGTTCGCCAACCCACAGCGGATGCACCGAGCCGAGCCACGGACTCAGGCGTGGACTAGAGCTCGAGAAGCTCCTCCGGTCATGGACCCATAGAACCGCAATCGGCGATGTCGATTCATCGGGGAGAGCGAGAAGTAAGGGGCAAAATCCTTCAGATGGACTCGCGGAGGAGAGACGTGAAGGAGGGAAGCATCGACGGAAGCAACAGCAGTCGGGAAGGTCATCGGTGATGACAAATAGAGTTTTGCGGCGAGAAACAGGGGCGGAGGTCGGAGGAGAAAAACCATAGGCAGAAGCCCGAAAAATACTAACTAGAGGTTGGAAATCAATCACCGTGATCCCACGAAGATCGGGACATGCTTCCCTTGGCCGAAGGGGCCCTAGAGGTGCCATGGCGTCAACACGCCGGTGAGCACTCCTACAGGTCCTATAGGACACGACAACTGGGAGCTCGACGAGTTAAAACGATGGCATAGAAATGAAGGATGGAGGTCAGAGAAACTCACAGCGCTCGTGATTGAGCCGAGGTGGCTGGAGGAGGCCGGGCGAACTCAAGGTCGCCGGAAACTAAGACTGAGTAGGTCGAGGTTGCTGGGAGAGGCGGGGAAGAAATTGATGGTGGAGGAGTGTATCTCGGGGGCCGTCTGTGCTTTTGAGCGCAAAACAAAGGAGAGGGGTACTCTGTGGTGGCGGCTGGGCTTGCAAGGAGGAGAGGTTGTGCGAGCCCTAAAATGGGCGTTTCTTCTATAGAGGGTGAGAGAGGGCGAGTGATGGCTCGCTGGGTTCGGCGAAGAGAGACGAAGGCAATGGCGAAGAAATGAAAAGAAACCGTCGAGTAATGAGGGAGAGAGAGATCAGTGATTAAACAACCTGTGAAACGGCTTTGCTCGCGAGAGAAACGGAGGTAGTTGACGACTCCTAGGCCGTCCGATCATGGAGTGATCATAAGGTAGTCGTCAGATCGCGTGAGACAAGGGACACAGCCGCGTGACAAGTAAATAAAACCGGAACATAGGGAAATAAAAGCAAATAAATGACATTCTCAATAATTTCTTAGTCAAACCATATACAAATCATTCAAAATCGATTTGAAGGGTCAAACATGGTCATAATGGATTCAAATTTGAACCATGGGCAGTTTGGAAGGTCTAGAATATTCTCATGCCATTAGATTTCCTGTTTGTACACGTTTTAGACCTAATTTAGCAAAAGTCATCATGTGCATTTAAATGAGTATCAATAGTGTATAAAAAGTCATTTATTTCTCAATTAAAGATTTATAAAACATAAAAACGTGCACTCACCATTACTTATTTTCAACTAACAATATGGAGGCCATTAATCAAGAAATTAAACATGTAAATCATTAATAATCATATGAGAGAGAAAATTTGACATAAAAGCATTTATCCTCATTTTCTTAAACAAAAGGGGCATGGATATACATGAAGTCATTTTCTTTAAATAAAACAAGGATAATAGAGTAATTGGACTTAATAAATGATGTTGTAAAACTTAACATGGGCAAATTGCATTTAAGTCCTCAACAATTATCTAATTTAGAAAAAGAGCATGCAAGGAATGAAGTAGTTTGAAAAATTGCATAACAAGATTGGGATGTTACACAGTGGCTCTGAGCCATGTTCTGAAGGCCAAGTAGAAGTTGGTGTTATGGTTTCTAATACAGCCTGTTGCCCATCTCCTCTTATTACCATTGGGATCCACATCATTACCTATAGCAAGGTTCATCTTTAGGTTCCATAAACCAGGCAGTTTCCAACTGATAAGTATTATCTCTCTAAGACTAACTCTAGGTATAGCAATCCCATACTGCTCCATGTCCTTTAAGAAATCTCTGTGGGGGATATCACTGAAGGATCTCTTGGAAATTAGGTTGTTTAGATGGTATATCGTCTTATCCCACTCTCTGTCGATCCCACTTTGCCTCCCATAGAATCTCGCTTGACGCCTCTGATGGAGTTTTGCAACGCCACTAAAAATCCTAGAGATGATGAATCTCTAGGTTTAGCCTTGCTTGTACTATGGTAAGATCTCCACCCACGTGTGCTAGGACACGCGGAAGTCTTATCGTAGTATAGTTAAGGGTTGAATCCTCGGGACAACGGTCTTGATTAGAATTAATCAAGATGGAAAATGTTTTAGTCGTACCTAATTACTTAACGGTTGATATTTAGATCGAAAGTTTGATTTGGTTGTTTAAACTAAGTGCGAGGAAAGTAAAAGCAAGGAAGTAGAAATTAGGGTTGTAAACAATGATTAAAAACCACTAGGATGTTATCGGGTTTCACGCCACTACACATGGACCAAAACATGCAACTTAATAAAACAACCGGCAAAGAGATTCTAATCAGTTAGTATCTTGTAGACTTAGTTTCTTTTCGGATAACTAACTACGAGAAGTGTGGAGTATTGCAACGCCAGCCATCCCAAAATGAATGGTCACTTGCTTTGCATTACTTCTTCATGAAGTGTGTTCCTCGACCTTGCCAAGGTTGCACTTTCATACGTCAACTGATTCCATTTCATAGTATGAAATTACAACGATGGGAGTGAGTTTACTCCACTCATGAAAGCACTCCTAGATACCGAAATGGACGTATGGTGACTACATACATCCAGAACCAACTTTCAATCGATATTCAGGTCTAAGGGTACAAACGTAGACAATTCATACCGAAAGACAATAGGTAATACAAGTTGATGATCAAGCAACAAGCATTCATTTAACGATTGATGTTGAACTGAAAAGGAGAGTATCTCTATTGCAAACAGTTGAATTACATTGCATGAAATGAAAACATGGGTAGCGGGGCTACTCCCCGCACCCTAGTGAATGAGACTACTCGCTCATATCAAGGACAAAAAAGGAGGCGAGAAGAGAGAGAAAGAACATCATCTCCACGGAGGAGGGAAGGATGAACCCTTGGTAAAGAGAGCAACGATCTTCACACTTCGTGGATGCTTTGATGATGGATCTTCTCTTCCCACCTTCTTTGTTGTTGAGAGAGAAGGTAGCTTGAAGATGGAACGTGGATCTCAAACTGGAAGCCTTGGGGCGATGGATGAAAGATGGGAGTGCTCTGGAACTGGAGAGGCAACCTTTGGGCGTCTGAGAGTTGTCCCCCTTTTGAGGACCCCTTTGGATCTTATTTATAGGCTTAAGTGGAGCCCAAACGGTCTTGAACCCGTTTGGGCGCTGAACACATTTGGCCGCTGAACCCGTTTGGTCCTTGAACCCATTTGGGCGCTGAACTCGTTTGAGCGCTGGACCCGTTTGAGCACTGGACTCGTTTGGGCGCTGAACTCGTTTGGGCGCTGGACCCGTTTGGTTGCTGAACACGTTTCGGTGTTGAACTCGTTTGAGCGCTGGACCCGTTTGAGCACTGGACTCGTTTGGGCGCTGGACCCGTTTGGTTGTTGAACACGTTTGGTCTTATGCGGTCTCTGGACCGTTTAGTGTTCATGCGGTCTTGAGACTGTTTATCCTTAAACGGTCTTGGGACCGTTTGGGGTTTTTGTAATTTTTTGTGTGTTTTTCTGCAAGGAAAAGGAAGAGAAAAGTTAATCTATTGATGTGTCAGCAATAAGGTAAAGATTTAATGGTTCTTTCTAATTTATTTAAGAAAGAGTATGGAAAACAAGGGGAAAACTAATAAAATAACATCACAAAGTGAGAGGTTATCACCCCCCCTAACTTAGAGTCTAGCTTGTCCTTAAGTTAGATAGAGCTAAGGCATGCAGTGGCGAGGAGATTTTATTTAGTTAGGGTTTCCATACTCTTATTTCAATTCTCAACCTGAGTTCTCCTCAAATCATATCAGATCTTATTGCTTGCCTTGACTCTTTCCGGTTTTTGAGAGATGCATGGGTCTCAAGTTCCTTCCGTATCTCGTAGCTTGCATTGGGACAATTTTTATTCTGTGCATGTTGTTGACTCTAATCAGCTTTATATCTCTCTAAGGAACCTACCGGTAACTAGAGTGGGTATGAGGGTTGGCTAAAGGCTTAAAGTGTAACTCTCCCTTTTTGTGGGAGAGGGCTTGTCTATGCTTTTTAGAGACCCACTACCGGGCACGACACATCTGCCTTCATGAGGGCAGCTGAATGTACTGGCCGGGTGAGCTCTTTATTAGCCTTCTTCTATATTTAGAAACCTTAGGGTCCCACTACCGGGCACGACACATCTGCCTTTATGAGGGCAGCTGAATGTACCGGCCGGGTGAAACCTTTATTGGCTCTTCTTATAAGTCCTTATGCATGGCACAACTCTCATGTTTTTATTCAACACTCTGGCTTTTATTCAAGAAACTCACAGGCTTGGGATTTGGGGATTTCTTTTGATATTTATTTTGGGCGACCAAGCCTCTTTTATTTGAAGAGAGAAAAGATGTTCTTAGAGTTTTTCAACATACACTTATTGTGTGGTCTGCTTGTAAGACTTCTTAATTCGGAAGTTGCCTGATACCCCTCTCGTCCTTGAAAGCTCAGCTTATTTCTGCCTTGATATAGACTTTGTGGAGAGTCAGACATAGAAGTGAAACAAAAGCATGAAAACCCAAGGTGGAGAGATATTATTAAGTCGCCATTGTATGTCTAAGTGCTATTTTACTTTTGAGGACTAACCTGATTCTAAAGTTAGTTGAGGGTGTAACGGAAACTGAGAAAATTTATACAAAAAAAAGGAGAAGATGGAGAAAGAAGGATATAGAGATGATACCTCACCCTTGTCTAATGTACCCCCCCCAACTTATCACGCACTCTGTCCTCAGAGTGTCAAAGTGATAGGTGGAGTAGTACGAGGACAAGGGCCGCAGGTTAAGTGAATCCTGTGCTTGCCCCTGGTGCTTGAAGGAGTTTAGCTGTGAATTGTCCTCGCAGGGCGTGATAGTCTACGTCAATCATATCCTCTACTGGTTTCTGAAGAACGATGATGGTGTAGTCCAACACGACCATTCTACCTAGCCCTCACCACCGCCGTGCTACCTAGCATGGTTGTGCTACCAGCCTTCATTTCACCAAAATTACTCTAACATTTTCCATTTCCTAGAACGGTCGTTCTCTACTACCATGATCGTGCTGCCTAGCATTGTCGTGCTACCACCTAAACCCTATCTTTTTCTGCATTATTATCTAACTATACCCCTACTCAACCTAGGTTAGCTGCCATTACTCCCCCTACCTACTTTAGAGCATTGATTGCCTCTTTCCTTACATTCAAGCCATCCATCCACCATTTTCACCTTATTTCCATCATAGAAACCTAGTTTTCTAAGTTCTCTACCATAATCCCTTTTATTTCCATGCCCTTCACCCACTTTAGAGGAGGGAGGTCATTCTACAACAGCTAGAAGGTGAAGAAAAAAAAGCTACTTCGAGATCCATGGATTCCTATTCCTTTCTTCTCATTTCTTTTCTCTTTTGTTTGAGCATGTCTAGTTAAACCCCTAGTGGTGGTCTGTTTGGGATTAAATTGTGACTTTGATACCATGTTGGGGGAAAATAGCTTGTATTGAACATAATTTCATTCTATGATGATTGCCTCTTACGTCTATCTCATTTTCCATTATCTTGCATGTGATTTGTGCTTTTAAACATAGATTACTTGTTTTGTGATGCCTAATGACACTTAGCGTCTAGGGGAAAATGGAATGTATGTGGCAACTTTAGGAATGGATCATGGGTCTGATTAGTGGATCCATAGCTAGCCCCCTTTGTTCCTACATACATCTCCCTTCTTCTACAAGTAAGTGTGAAATCTAAGTAGCTAGTGCAAGTGTGATTATTGTAATTTCCTAGAGTTTCTTAAAGGCTAGATGGCAAGTAATATTAGGTGAAACACCCTCATATCTATTCTCATTCCTACCCTTGTCTCTCAATTGCCCTAATACCACTTACCCTAGAAACCTAGACTTGCCAAATCCTGTTAGAATTACACCTAGCCTTACTTCTCCAACTAGTAGCATAGTGTATATTCCAATAGCCCTTGCCTTGTTGTTTGGTTTGGTGATCTAGATTGAAGTATGGGAATTGCATACTATGTTAACCTTCCCCCAACTAATATCAAGTTTCATTTCAAAACAACCCACATATCCATCTAATTGGTTAAAATCCACTCTTGCCTTATTAGCTATTTAATGCTAGCTTAGTCAATTGTCGTTGTTAATTATTGGCTAATTTCTTAGCTCTTGATAGTTAGTTCTTTCTCAAGTAGTTAGGTCTCCTTTGAGCTTGCTTGTGTTAATTTAGCTAGCTAGTGATAACTTAGGATCTTGCTTGTCTTATTGCTTAACATGCCTCTTAGTTGATAACTTGCCTTGCTAGTGTAGTGTAACTCCTTATTCTAGTTTAGTTATTTGTCTTTCCTAGCTTCTTACTCTTAACTTGCTTAGGGTAATCTAGGGTTTTTGACAATCTAGTTTCTTTCTTACTTGTTCTTGCTTGCAACCATAACATAATCAATCAAAATCAACTTTAAACCCTCAAATCCTAGACTCCGTTGTAGGAAGATAGCTAACATTAACCTAACTCTACTGCCCCCTCCATCCCTGAGGATCGACCCTAATCTTACCACTACCTATACTACATCACAAGCATGTGTGCTTGTAGGTACGCATGATTAGTTGAGCCTGTGCGTTGGACTAGGTCCATATGCAAATTTTGAGAGATTCGTGTGTTTTTTTTAATCAAGCCAGGGGTCGCTTTTATTCATCCGACACCCCTCTTATGGGCCAAATCAACATAAAAATTACATCTCCCTCTCTTATAACTCGGGTATAGTTCGATAAAAGATGCCAAAACCACCAAAGACACAAACATACATCAGAAAAAGAAAACAAGCAAATCGGTGCCCACGTTACCCTTTATGTCGCACCTTTCCTCTTCATACTGACATAAGGGATACTTCACTTCTCCAACACAAGCATGCCCTGGATGCGTCTAAGCAATCTCCTCATCTTTGAACATACAAAAATGTCACTAACTCCAACTCCCCAACGGCCAAGTTCTCTGGGAATAGAGTTAGCTAGCTTGCATATAAGCAATCCTATGATGTCATCATGCTCGATAATCTTTCTTATCTCCCTAACTTCATGGGTCACCCTCCATGGTTCCTTCGCCTCATTCCATATGACTTCATGAATGTATCTACTATCGACCTCAATAGAAGAGATCCTGAGATGCTGATCTTTTGCCAACTTAAGACCTATGATGAACGCATGAATGTAAGCTTCATCATACTCAGTGGCTCTGAGCCATGTTCTGAAGGCCAAGTAGAAGTTGGTGTTATGGTTTCTAATACAGCCTGTTGCCCATCTCCTCTTATTACCATTGGGATCCACATCATTACCTATAGCAAGGTTCATCTTTAGGTTCCATAAACCAGGCAGTTTCCAACTGATAAGTATTATCTCTCTAAGACTAACTCTAGGTATAGCAATCCCACACTGCTCCATGTCCTTTAAGAAATCTCTGTGGGGGATATCACTGAAGGATCTCTTGGAAATTAGGTTGTTTAGATGGTATATCGTCTTATCCCACTCTCTGTCGATCCCACTTTGCCTCCCATAGAATCTCGCTTGACGCCTCTGATGGAGTTTTGCAACGCCACTAAAAATCCTAGAGATGATGAATCTCTAGGTTTAGCCTTGCTTGTACTATGGTAAGATCTCCACCCACGTGTGCTAGGACACGCGGAAGTCTTATCGTAGTATAGTTAAGGGTCGAATCCTCGGGACAACGGTCTTGATTAGAATTAATCAAGATGGAAAATGTTTTAGTCGTACCTAATTACTTAACGGTTGATATTTAGATCGAAAGTTTGATTTGGTTGTTTAAACTAAGTGCGAGGAAAGTAAAAGCAAGGAAGTAGAAATTAGGGTTGTAAACAATGATTAAAAACCACTAGGATGTTATCGGGTTTCACAACACTACACATGGACCAAAACATGCAACATAATAAAACAACCGGCAAAGAGATTCTAATCAGTTAGTATCTTGTAGACTTAGTTTCTTTTCGGATAACTAACTACGAGAAGTGTGGAGTATTGCAACGCCAGCCATCCCAAAATGAATGGTCACTTGCTTTGCATTACTTCTTCATGAAGTGTGTTCCTCGACCTTGCCAAGGTTGCACTTTCATACGTCAACTGATTCCTTTTCATAGTATGAAATTATAACGATGGGAGTGAGTTTACTCCACTCATGAAAGCACTCCTAGATACCGAAATGGACGTATGGTGACTACATACATCCATAACCAACTTTCAATCGATATTCAGGTCTAAGGGTACAAACGTAGACAATTCATACCGAAAGACAATAGGTAATACAAGTTGATGATCAAGCAACAAGCATTCATTTAACGATTGATGTTGAACTGAAAAGGAGAGTATCTCTATTGCAAACAGTTGAATTACATTGCATGAAATGAAAACATGGGTAGCGGGGCTACTCCCCGCACCCTAGTGAATGAGACTACTCGCTCATATCAAGGACAAAAAAGGAGGCGAGAAGAGAGAGAAAGAACATCATCTCCACGGAGGAGGGAAGGATGAACCCTTGGTAAAGAGAGCAACGATCTTCACACTTCGTGGATGCTTTGATGATGGATCTTCTCTTCCCACCTTCTTTGTTGTTGAGAGAGAAGGTAGCTTGAAGATGGAATGTGGATCTCAAACTGGAAGCCTTGGGGCGATGGATGAAAGATGGGAGTGCTCTGGAACTGGAGAGGCAACCTTTGGGCGTCTGAGAGTTGTCCCCCTTTTGAGGACCCCTTTGGATCTTATTTATAGGCTTAAGTGGAGCCCAAACGGTCTTGAACCCGTTTGGGCGCTGAACACATTTGGCCGCTGAACCCGTTTGGTCCTTGAACCCGTTTGGGCGCTGAACTTGTTTGAGCGCTGGACCCGTTTGAGCACTGGACTCGTTTGGGCGCTGAACTCGTTTGGGCACTGGACCCGTTTGGTTGCTGAACACGTTTCGGTGCTGAACTCGTTTGAGCGCAGGACCCGTTTGAGCACTGGACTCGTTTGGGCGCTGGACCCGTTTGGTTGTTGAACACGTTTGGTCTTATGCGGTCTCTGGACCGCTTAGTGTTCATGCGGTCTTGAGACCGTTTAGCCTTAAACGGTCTTGGGACCGTTTGGGGTTTTTGTAATTTTTTTTGTGTTTTTCTGCAAGGAAAAGGAAGAGAAAAGTTAATCTATTGATGTGTCAGCAATAAGGTAAAGATTTAATGGTTCTTTCTAATTTATTTAAGAAAGAGTATGGAAAACAAGGGGAAAACTAATAAAATAACATCACAAAGTGAGAGGTTATCACCCCCCCCCCTAACTTAGAGTCTAGCTTGTCCTCAAGTTAGATAGAGCTAAGGCATGCAGTGGCGAGGAGATTTTATTTAGTTAGGGTTTCCATACTCTTGTTTCAATTCTCAACCTGAGTTCTCCTCAAATCATATCAGATCTTATTGCTTGCCTTGACTCTTTCCGGTTTTTGAGAGATGCATGGGTCTCAAGTTCCTTCCGTATCTCGTAGCTTGCATTGGGACAATTTTTATTCTGTGCATGTTGTTGACTCTAATCAGCTTTATATCTCTCTAAGGAACCTACCGGTAACTAGAGTGGGTATGAGGGTTGGCTAAAGGCTTAAAGTGTAACTCTCCCTTTTTGTGGGAGAGGGCTTGTCTATGCTTTTTAGAGACCCACTATCGGGCACGACACATCTGCCTTCATGAGGGCAGCTGAATGTACTGGCCGGGTGAGCTCTTTATTAGCCTTCTTCTATATTTAGAAACCTTAGGGTCCCAATACCGGGCACGACACATCTGCCTTTATGAGGGCATCTGAATGTACCGTCCGGGTGAAACCTTTATTGGCTCTTCTTATAAGTCCTTATGCATGGCACAACTCTCATGTTTTTATTCAACACTCTGGCTTTTATTCGAGAAACTCACAGGCTTGGGATTTGGGGATTGCTTTTGATATTTATTTTGGGCGGCCAAGCCTCTTTTATTTGAAGAGAGAAAAGATGTTCTTAGAGTTTTTCAACATACACTTATTGTGTGGTCTGCTTGTAAGACTTCTTAATTCGGAAGTTGCCTGATACCCCTCTCGTCCTTGAAAGCTCAACTTATTTCTGCCTTGATATAGACTTTGTGGAGAGTCAGACATAGAAGTGAAACAAAAGCATGAAAACCCAAGGTGGAGAGATATTATTAAGTCGCCATTGTATGTCTAAGTGCTATTTTACTTTTGAGGACTAACCTGATTCTAAAGTTAGCTGAGGGTGTAACGGAAACTGAGAAAATTTATACAAAAAAAAGGAGAAGATGGAGAAAGAAGGATATAGAGATGATACCTTGCCCTTGTCTAATGTACCCCCCTAACTTATCACGCACTCTGTCCTCAGAGTGTCAAAGTGATAGGTGGAGTAGTACGAGGATAAGGGCCGCAGGTTAAGTGAATCCTGTGCTTGCCCCTGGTGCTTGAAGGAGTTTAGCTGTGAATTGTCCTCGCAGGGCGTGATAGTCTACGTCAATCATATCCTCTACTAGTTTCTGAAGAACGATGATGGTGTAGATCCAATAGAGGACATGGAAGCCGCAGTCGTTTGATTGTCGAATTTGTTGGGGACACTTGTTGCAGAAGGAAGGGCGGTGAAAATGTTGTTTGTCGTAAGCTTTTGTGTGCTGACTTAGAAAATCGATTAATTTTTCAGCACATTCTTTCGCTACTACCTCCGTGGGCATTTTTGGTGTCACGACATAATTCTTCTGTTTTAGATTGTAGTGGCTGTCAAAGCTATTATAAATTGTAATTGTTCCTTCTGGTAGGTTTGTTGCCAGGAGCAGCCAGTGTTCATGATAGAGGAAGGGTAGCATGATGAACTTCGGCGTTGTGTGTTGTAGATAGGAGATTAGTGTTTCATCTGTGCCAAAGTGCTTTATCTTTAAGAGGTCATCCTTCAAATAAGGAGATGTCATATATGTTGTTGGGTTATCTTGGCCTAGGAGAAATTGGTAGGCTGCCATTAGGCTTACAGAGAGTGATCCTTTAAATTGTAAAGTTTCTCGAAGAGTGTCTGCCATTATGAGAATGTCACCAGACATGAACACGAGTTCATCTTTTTCGGCAGAAAGCCTTGACATGATGAGACGTAGTTCGTAGTCGGAGAGGCCTTTGCAAGCACTGAGATCAAAGTCTGGGAAAGATGGTTTGATGGCAGACAAAGGATCAATGTCGTCTTTTCTTTGCTCGGTTGTCGAGGCTGGTTCCTTTGATTTCTCTGACTCCTTCAGAGTTTGTAGGAAGGGTCGCCGCTGCGGTCGCTGGATAGAGGAGAAGAGGTAGTGAGGGACATCATCTGGTGCCATCGTCGGGTCCTTGAAGAACCGTCTATCATAGATGAGCTCCATGGCATAACGTCCTCGTAAAGAATGAAAATCTTCAGTAACCAGAGCAGAGAATGGGAATTCTTGGTTCAGCGCTTGGATGTGACGTATGGTGCAGAAAGCACACTCCCCGGATTCCTCGTCAGCTTGGACTTGCGGGTTTATTATTTTGATCCAAGGCTGGCTCCAGTTGTGGCGGAGAGATGGACGTGCAGCCCAAATTAGCTTAAGAAGCCGAAAGGATATACATCTTGCTTCATCGGCTGCTTCACCCATAAAGTTTATTGTATCGGCGGGTAGCTCACTGCTGCAGAAGTTATAAACTGTGGCGTCCTGAGCCTCGGTATCAACAACCATGAATAACCAGTGATTTGAAACTTGGAAGGGCATGATAAGATAACGTGCTCGTCATGCTAAACCGGTACGCAGGCATTCGATTGATTTTCCTTTGATGTCCTTGTATAGCAGGCCCAAAGATAGGGCAGGCGAGGCATTAAAAATAGGCTGCTGCCGCTTATGACTTCTGTACATTTCTATACAGTTGGCGAGAAGGACACGGAAGATGGACATTGGCATCGTCGACCGAGGTCGCAGAATGTTGCGGAAGGCTTCACGTGTCATCTTGCGCTTTGTTTTAGCATTATGGTAGATGATATCGTCCCCTGCTTTTGCATCGTCCATGATAGTGTTCAGTATAAAAATATCCTGAGCATCTAATGTGGAGATGGCCGCCATATCTATGTCATGCATTTTGTGCGTTAGGGGTGGTGGCGGGGGAAGCTCTCATGGAGGGGGGGAGGGAGGTAGTTCTGGAGCTTCCTCATAGCCCTGTATGTCATCGTCTGAGTCCGAGGCAGAATCGAGCTCTTCATTAGTATCTAAATGCACTCGTTCTGATTCGTCCTCGTCATGTGGTGAAGCTGCTGGTGTGTCGAGTGCTAAGGGGGGTGGGACAACTATTGCGGGGGAGCTGGCGCTGGTTCCTATTATACATTGGTGGAACTCAGCGAAAGCCGCGTCTTTAGCAGCCTCCCCGATGGATCCCATAGCGGAATAGTCAAGAAATTGGTCCCCATATGACATGTTAACATTATCATTGTGTGGGGATTTGGGATCTTTATCACCGTCATGGTGATGCATCTGTTGTTTGGGTTCTGTTCCATGGCTGGGAACCTCCCCAGAATTATCTGGTTTATCAGAATCATCACTTGAGGAGGTATTGTTGTTGGAGTCAGCCGAAGAATCAGAATCTTCATCTTCATCGTCTTCATTTGCTGCTGATTTATCCATTGTTTTCTTATGTGCTTTCTTATTGCACTGATGATGTATGGATTGAAGCTCATCGTATGCCACTTGCACGTGCTCGTGTGTTTCGAGCAATGCGTCGTGGGTTTCCTTTAAATAAGAATAACGTGCTTCAGCCGAGAGGAGTCGTGCTGTGAGGTCAGTTACTTGAGCTCGTAGCTGAGTAAGTTCATTGGTTGATGACTCCTCTTGGCGTTTGTGTAGATGTGTGAGGGTGATGTTGATGTCGTCCAAGCGCGTGCTGAAAGCTTGTTGTTGATGCTTGAGCTCGTGGAGGGTCTCAGGCAACGGTTGAGTCTGTATTGAGATCTTCTCGACTAGCTTTGCCATCGCCTTGTGCTGGCTTTGGACTCCAAGGACCAGCTCGGGCAAGGTTTTGCAGTAGCCGTCGACGTGGTCAACTTGCTTAGCCACTGAAACTTGTCGTTGCTGGATTTCTTGGAGGATGCTTGGCAAGGCGTGGTTTTGCTCATCGATCTTGGCGACCTGCTTTGTTAAACCCTGCACACAAGAAAAAATAGAATTTAATATGTTAGAAGGGTCGGTGAGGAGGTTTCGGATGGTGTCAAATTGCCGTCTGAATTCCTCACCGATGTTAGTGAAGGGGACCCCAGTGAGAGAAGGGTGGGGCGGCTGGGGTCGGGGTGGAATGGTGGTGGTAGTGTCATGCAGAAAGGACACTATTGATGGTCCCGCGAACTGCATAGTGACTGTGGAAGGGGTCACTAGTGGTGTCGGGGCGGCGGCGGATGAGAAGGGTGGTGACATATCCGGAGAGAAAAGTTTGTCCGGTAATGTTGATGGAAAGTCTGTTGAGGTGAAAGAAGTGAATTCGGGCATAGTAGCGGAAAATGGGATGCCCGAAGGGAAGAAGGGTGATTTGGAAAAAGGTGGAAGAGTGGAGGATGATGGGGTGGTGGATGGTGTGGTGGAAGATGGTGGGGTGGTGGATGTTGGGATGGTGGATGGTGGAGTGATGGTTTCGAGATCAACATGTAGCTCATTATGAAAGAGTCTAGTGATGATGTTGTTATGTGTTCCTCTGGAAGGGTGGGTTCTGTTTCGGGGTGGGGTTTGGAAGTTGGTGTTCCCGACAGCTCTTGTTCCTTCAAAGGCCTTCTGGAAGGTTGTTTTATAGGAATTTTTGTTGTTTTTGCTGCCGGGGCGGTTATGCTAAGCTCTGTCTGTCCCATTGTTGCTTTCTTGTCGGTGATTTTAACCGAAGACATGAGTGTTGTGATTTCGTCATCTGAGAAAAGGAGCTTGTCTTTGTCATAATCCACAAGTTCTGGTAGTGGGAGCAGCGTTTTGAAGGATTTTGCTGTAGGGCAGAAGACGTAGTGTAGCTTGCCATCCTTGTCATTTATGATGAAGGAGTTCTTCAATGTTTGTTCGTTTGTAAGGATGTCACCCTTTATTTTTGTGCATCTAGGTAGAAGTCTATCCATCTTAAGGTATTTGATAATTGATGTGATAAGACCACCCATACATATTTCTTTTCCTAGGGCGTAAGCTGATAGTTTTTGGATGATAAGATGCCCAATGTTGACTGGCAACCCATTTAGGATGGACCATATAACAAAGAGGTATGAGAGGATTACATTTCCTCCTTCTGACCTGGGGAAGAGTGCACCAGCAAGGATTTTGTGAAGTGTGCGCACTAGACCCGATTGAATGTTTGATGCTTTACATGTTTTTGCATCATAAACTGGTAGCCCCGTTAAAGATTTCCAGAAGTTGTGTTTGTTGAACTTGGTGTTGTCTGTGCCAACAGCCTTGGCTTTCTTCAACTGCTCTTGGTTGTCTATAAAGATTTCGTTCAGCATATTTTCAGTGATGACCACTTTGTTGTTGAAGATTCTGGTGGATATTCTACGATCACCACCGTCCTGTGCTTTATCGAAAGTGTCCACTGCTTCTCTAGTGAAAAAGTGAAGAATTCCGTTGTAGGCTCAACGTATGAGGATTCGGTGACAAAAAAAAGTCGAGAAAGATTGGAATTGTCTAGCAAGGTGAGGATTCTATTGTAGATCCCCATCTTCATAAGTATGCTTGGGCAAACGTACTTTGTCGGTTTTAGAGTTTGTTTAATGGATGGGAGGGTATGGATGTGAAGATTTTCTGGTGGTGGTGATGTGGTGGTAATGGGGGGGGGGAAATAGGAACGGTAATGGTGGCAGGGGTGGCGGTGATGGTGGTGGTTGGTTGAATGGAGGATGGTGGAATGAGACCTGCCAGAGTTTGTTCCCTTGAAGTGATAGGGTGAACCTATTTCCTTGCCCTTTTCTTCGGTTGTGGTGCTGAAGTGGTTGCTTGGGCCTTCCTCTTCCCCAAGGACTTTTTGGTAGGGGATTATGCCTCCGATGAAGGCTCATATTCCGAGGGGTCATCAGATGAGATATCTTCGACCTCCTCTTCAGAAGGTTCTTCTGCTAAGCAGTGGTTGATGTGTTTTATCTCATGCATGACTTTGAGCAGGTCCACCTTTGCTGGGATCGTTCCAGTTTGTTCATAGTGGTCAATGATTTGCTGAAACTTCGCCCGGTCAGCAATTAATTCCTCCTTTGTCCAAAAAGGTTTGTCGGATGTTCCTGTTGGTTGTTTTGCGGGGGAGGCCATTCTGAAATTTTTGTCAAGAAAACAAAAGTTAGAGATCTGAAATTTGAATTTAAACAAGTTTAATAGAAGAGAACAATATTTTTGAGGTTTGGTTGGATCCAAACGGGTTCGAGACCGTTTGGTTCCAAACGGGTTGAAGACCGTTTGGTTCCAAATGGGTGGAAGACCGTTTGGTTCCAAACGGGTTGAAGACCGTTTGGGGCCAAACGGTCCGTCGTCCAAACGGGTGCAAGGTTGTTTGGCACCAAACGGTTTGGAGACCGTTTGGGGCCAAACGGTCCTTCGTCCAAACGGGTGTAAACCTGTTTGGAGCAGACCGTCGGGAAGACGAAGAGCCAGGCCGTTTGGCGGCGAGGGACGGCGGGAGGGAGGCCGAAAGACGCTCGTTGGCGGTGGCGACGGTGACGGCAGTAGCGAGAACCGCTAGAGAAAGCTCTACCTGTTAGGTGACGACGGCGGAAGAAGAAGGGTTGGAAGGAAGCGACGATGAGCGAGCAGAAGAACGAAGCCTCGCACAGACGACGGCGAAGCGTCAGTCGGAGACAAGAACGGCGGTGGAAGACGGAGGTGATAACGGTAAGCTCAAAGAAGCAAAAGAGGGCGTGGAAACTGGAGTGAAACAGCAATGGAATAGAGAAAGCGAGAGGTTCTAGAAGAAAGAAAGGAGGGTGTGGGATGTTATTTATAGGATTGGGGGGGGGGCGTCCTTACAAATTCCCGAAGTCAAACGGGTGCCAAACCGTTTGAACTCCAAACGGGTGCGAGACCGTTTGAACTCCAAACGGGTGCTAGAACGTTTGAACTCCAAACGGGTGCGAGACCGTTTGAACTCCAAACGGGTGCGAGACCGTTTGAACTCCAAACGGGTGCGAGACCGTTTGAACTCCAAACGGGTGCGAGACCGTTTGGGAAGGTTTAGGTTTTTGATGTTTTTAATTTTTATGTTTATTTTGTTTATGTGGATTTTTTGTATATATGTTTCAGAAGAAAACTAAACTAAAAAAAAGAAGAGGGAAGACGGAAAACGATGATACTCAGATCTTGGGTTGCCTCCCAAGTAGCGCCTGGGTTTAATGTCGCTAGCTCAACGAAATGCTGATCTGGCTATGCTGATGTTATAGGATCTTGGATCTCTATAGTTTGTCTTGGCAATTTGTCTGATGGAATGTAGTATTTCTTTAACCTATGACCGTTAACGGTTCTTTCTCCCCCGTTATCATCAAGGATAATAACTGCTCCTGTCGGGTAGATATGTTTGATAGTGAAAGGCCCCGACCATTTTGTGCGCAGTTTTCCCAGAAACAATTTTAGTCTGGAATTGAATAAGAGAACCTTATCTCCAATGATTATATCCTTTCTTTTTATGTGGCCATCATGCCACATCTTAGTTTGTTCTTTGTAAATTCTGGAATTTTGGTATTTTGTCATTCACAACTCTTCCAATTCTTGTAATTGAAGTTGTCTAGATTCATCGACACTCTTGAGATCAAAGTTCAATTGCTTGATAGCCCACCAAGCTTTATGCTCTAATTCGACTGGTACATGACACAACTTCCCATACACCAATCGAAATGGTGTTGTTCCAATTGGTGTTTTGAAAGTTGTGCGATAGACCCATAGAGCGTCGAGAAGTTTGGTAGACCAGTCTGTGCGGTGCCTATTAACAGTTTTTTTCCAAAATGACCTTGAGTTGCATGTTGGAGACTTCGACCTGTCCACAAGTCTGTGGGTGATAAGGTGTGGAAACTTTATGTTTGACTCCATATTTTCTTAATAGTGCTTCGAAAATCCGCTCAAGAAAATGAGATCCACCATCGGATATTATTGTTCTTGGAATGCTAAATCTGGGGAATATTATTTCTTTAAACATTTTGATGACTGGTTTGGAATCACAAGAAGTGGTCGGTAGAGATTCTACCCATTTCGAAACGTAATCCACAACTACTAGAATGTACGTGAATCCGTAAGATTGGGGGAAAGGACCCATGTAATCCACTCCCCATACATCAAAGAGTTCGACTTCTTACCACATATTCAAAGGCATTTCATTTCATTTAGTTATTCCTCCAGATAGTTGGCATTTGTCACATGATCGCACATATTCGTGTGCATCCTTTGTGATGGTTGGCCAGTAGAAACCAGATTGAAGAATTTTAAGAGCGGTTTTCTTAGAGCTCATGTGCCCCCCGGTAGGGCCTAAGTGACAGTGTTCTAAAACTGGGGTGATTTCTGTTTCTGGGATACATCGACGAAAAAGTCCATCTGTGCATAAGCGGAATAGGTAGGGCTCGTACCAGAAGTACTGCTTAGCATCATGAATGAATTTCTTTTTGTCATGGTATGTTGCAGACGGATGGATGATTCTTGTTGCCAAATAATTAACAATATCAACATACTAAGGAAATCCAATAGTAATTTTCATTAGTTGATCATCCGGTAAAGAGTCTCGAATGGGTATTTTATCGGAGTCTTTAGCTTCAATATGACTGAGGTGATCCGCGATAATAGTAATTTCTTTTTTTCTTTAATATCTAAATCAAACTCATGAAGCATTAATACCCATCTGATAAGTCGGGGTTTAGCATCTTGTTTTTGGACCAAGTATCGTATTGCAGAATTGTCAGTATATACTATGACTTTTGATCCGATTAGGTAAGACCGAAATTTTTCAAAAGCATAGATAACTTCCAGGAACTCTTTTTCGGTGGTAGTATAGTTCTTTTGTGCCTCATCAAGCGTCTTGGAGGTGTAATATATGACGTAAGGCTTTTTGTCAATCCTTTGTCCAAGGACTGCCCCTATAGCATAATCGCTAGCGTCACACATAATTTCAAACGGTTGTGACCAGTCAGGAGCTCTTAGAATAGGGGCAGAGATAAGGGAATTCTTCAGAGTTGTGAAGCTATTAATGCATTCTTGGTCAAATATAAAATCTGCTTCTTTAGTCAGTAGGTGAGTCATTGGCTTTGCTATCTTTGAAAAATCCTTTATAAATCTTCTATAGAATCCTGCATGACCAAGGAATGCCCTGACTCCTCTGATGTCTTTAGGTGGAGTTAGCTTTGAGATGACATCGACCTTTGCTTTATCCACTTCAATCCCTTTTTCACTTACTCGATGTCCTAGGACCACACCTTCAGTCACCATAAAGTGACATTTTTCCCAATTCAAGATCAGGTTGGTGTCTTCGCATCTTTGTAGGACTTTTCCTAGATTGAGTAAACAGTCATCGAAAGAATTTCCGTATACAGAAAAATCATCCATGAAGACTTCCATGATAGATTATTTTAATCCGGCGAAGATAGCAGTCATACATATTTGGAAGGTTGCAGGTGCATTGCATAACCCGAAAGGCATCCTTCTAAAGGCATATGTTCCAAAAGGACAAGTAAAGGTGGTTTTTTCTTGATCTTCAGGATGGATTGGGATTTGGTAAAATCCTGAATATCCATCAAGGTAACAAAAAAATTTTTGGTGAGCGAGTCGTTCGAGAACCTCATCCAAGAAGGGTAAGGGGAAATGATCTTTCTTTGTTGCTTTGTTAAGTTTTCGGTAGTCGATGCACATTCGCCACCCAGTTACTGTTCTAGTAGGTTCTAGTTCATTCTTATCATTAAGAACAACAGTGGTCCCCCCTTTTTTTGGGACCACCTGCACGGGACTTACCCATTGAGAATCCGAGATTGGGTAGATGATACCTGGTTTCAGAAGTTTGAGAACCTCGAAGCGAACTACCTCCTTGAGATTTGGGTTCAACTTTCTTTGATGTTCCCTTGATGGTTTGAATTCTTCTACCATAGGCAATCTGTGCATGCATAAAGATGGATTTATACCCGTCAAGTCAGTCATCTTGTATCCGATAGCTTTCTTGTGTCTCTTTAGTTCATCAAGAAATCTGTTTTCTTGGTCCACCTCCAGGGTGGAGCTGATAATCACTGGACAAAGTTTCTCGTTGTCAAGAAAGGCATGTTTGAGTCACTCAGGTAGAGCTTTCATTTCAGGAGCCTTAGGTGGCTCAGTTTCTTCTATAATGGTGACGACCTTGAGTTCTTCAAAGGTGGTCATTGGGGCTTCTTCAGCTTTTTCTAAGTATTGAAGGCATTCTTGCACAAGTTCATTTGCCGAGAATTCTACTTCCAGATTTGTCAAGATATCTTCCAATTCATCGGAGGGTTCAGACATTTCTAATTGGGACATTTGATATATAGCGTCTAGAAGAAAGACTTCCTCTTGAATGCTAGGACCTTTCATGCTATTAAGGACTCTGAACTGGAAAGCTTCCTTCCCAAGTCTCAAGATAATAGTTCCTACTTCTACATCGATAAGTGCTCGGGCAGTAGCTAGGAAAGGTCTACCGAAGATTATCAGGTATCTTAGGTCTTCTTGTATGTCCATAATAACGAAATCGCACGGAACATTAGAATTCATTCCTATCCTGACAGGTATATCTTCAATGATTCTAAGGGGAGCAGTTATAGTAGAGTCGGCTAACTGAATTGTCATTGTCGTAGGTAACAAATCAGTGAAGCCTAATCTTTTGCACATAGAATAGGGCATAATGGATATACTCGCTCCTAAATATGCTAATCCCTTCTTGCTGGAGCCATTTCCAATTGAACACTGAATACCGAAGGAACCTGGGTCCTTCTTTTTCTTTGGCATTTTATTAAGCAGAATGTCTGAAGTGGTTTGAGCTAGTTTCACTGTTTCGTGCTCTTCTGTCATATTTTTTTTTGACAGAAGGGTTTTCAGGTATTTGGCCCATGCGGGCACTTCGGAAAGAGCATCGAGGAATAGTATATCAATGTATAGTTTCTTCATAGCTTCTTTGAATTTTTGGAACCTATTGTCCATTTTGGTTCCTTTCAGCCTGTCCGGATAAGGGATTCTGGGTGGAACTTCTGGCATTGGTTCCTTTTCTTTTTCTCTTTCAGCAGTTTTAGTAGATTTTTCCTTTTCCGGGGTTGAGCTTTCTGTTGGGGAAAGAATAGCTAAATCGTTATCATCATCATGGATGATTCTAGTGGTATCAGGAAGGAAACGACCAAACCTTGTGGTGACAGCATTTAGTTGCTCAGGTCTATTTTGGTCATGCCTTGGGTTTGCCTCTGGTTGCCCAACAAAGGTGCCTGCTGGTGGTTTCAACTGAGCGGCAATCTGTGCTAATTGGGCCTCTACAGCCTTTTGTTGAGCCTGTTGGTTCGCAAGCATAGTTTGTTGAGATTGAAGCATCTGTCTAATCAAAGAAATTTCATCAGCTGGTTGGGAAGGTGCACTCCTCTGTTGATATTGAGTGACTTGCTGCCCTTGTGGTTGCTGTGGAGGTGCGGTTAACTACGGTTGTTGTGACTGCTGCAACTGAGGTTTTTGCAGCTGTGGGTGCAGTCCTGTATGGGTATATTGGTAAGAGGGATTCCTAGGATAATTGGATCTTTGGAAACCATTTTTATAATTCCCTTGATTTTGGTTGAAGTTATTCTGAAATCCTGGTGGTTGTCTATTGAAAGATCCGCCTTGTGTCTGTTGTTGCGGATTGGCAGTCCCTGTAGGATTCCCATATTGAAAACCAGGGTGGTTTCTTGGTTTATCTGGATTGTAATACACCTGGCCAGGTATTGAGTGAATGGAGTTGACTTGCTCTGGCATTTGGTCCTTGGGATGTTCAATAATGGGTTCATATTGCGGCACTGGTGGTTGTAGATCCATCATAACATTGTATAGCAGACCACATGATAGTGTGGGATGATCAGATGCATGACAGGCTTCGCAAATTCCAGTAGCTGTTTTTACTTGTTGAACCTGGGAGCCTTTCTTCTTGTCGTATTCTCCGAAAGAAGTTTCGAGAGCTTGTTGCTTGCTAGAAATAGTCTTCAAGGCCTCTGCAATGGCCTTGAGTTCCATAGATTCTTCAGCCTTATAGACTTTAAGAATTCCCTTGGATTGGTTAGACGACCTTCCCCAATTGGATTGGTTCTTGGCCCCTAACGTAACTATATTCCAAGCATCTTCATAGTTCTTTCTCATGAAGTTTCCTCCAGATGAGGAGTCTAAAAACTTCTTGATATCATCACTTACTCCTCTATAGAATGTTTCAATCAGTTGATTTTGGGATATGCCATGGTGAGGGCACTTTCTCAGGAGTTCCTTGAATCTTTCCCAAGCTTCTGCAAGTGTTTCTCCGGGTAGTTGGGCGAAATGGTTGATCTGCCCCCTAATCTCATAGGTTAGTGAAGGTGGAAAGAATTTCTCAAGAAACTTTTCTTCTAAGGGAGTCCAAGTAGTGATGATAGGGTGCCTATCTGAAGCATTGTACCAACTTAGCACTCTTCCAGATAAGGTGAAGTGGAAGAGGTGTAACATTATTGCTTCCAAGGCAACTCCTGCTTGAGGTACAAGTCGACAGAGTGACTTGAATCTCTTAAGATGATCCATGCAATCCTCTCCAGATCCTCCAGAGAAAGAGATGCCTTGCATGATCTGGATCCATTGCGTCCGGATTTCCAAGTTTGGTATGTTAATAATCAGTGGTCGGACTGGGTGATCATCTTCATAATTCTTTGGGACTGCGTAGTCCCGAAGTTGCTTGTTTCTTAATGCTAATTGAGCAGCAGCATTCTCGGCTTGGATGCGGGCTTGTTCCTCAGCTCGAATCTCATCATACACTTGAGCACGAGTGTCAGCGATAAGTTGTGCTCGTTGTGCAGCTATGGCGGCGTTAACTCTTTTTGCAACGAGGCGTTGCTCTTCAGCCATCTGTCTCGCTCTTTGGCGGTTAAGTCTAATCCTTCGGTGGAAATTTCTTTCCACCTCAGAGTCGTACTCTGGTTCAGGGGAGAATCCGATGTGATGCGGGGTTAGCATACACGTTTTCTACCTGAGTAGGAAGAAATTCACTCGGTTAGATGATGAAAGGAAGCAAAGAGGTCAAGAAAATTTGGAGTAGTTATCAAGGAAAAGTGTAAAATCCTAATCAACCAAGAAGTTGTTAAGTAAAAACTAAAGCGTTCCGTTGTCCCCGGCAACGGCGCCAATTTTTTGATGGAGTTTTGCAACGCCACTAAAAATCCTAGAGATGATGAATCTCTAGGTTTAGCCTTGCTTGTACTATGGTAAGATCTCCACCCACGTGTGCTAGGACACGCGGAAGTCTTATCGTAGTATAGTTAAGGGTCGAATCCTTGGGACAACAGTCTTGATTAGAATTAATCAAGATGGAAAATGTTTTAGTCGTACCTAATTACTTAACGGTTGATATTTAGATCGAAAGTTTGATTTGGTTGTTTAAACTAAGTGCGAGGAAAGTAAAAGAAAGGAAGTAGAAATTAGGGTTGTAAACAATGATTAAAAACCACTAGGATGTTATCGGGTTTCACGCCACTACACATGGATCAAAACATGCAACATAATAAAACAACCTGCAAAGAGATTCTAATCAGTTAGTATCTTGTAGACTTAGTTTCTTTCCGGATAACTAACTACGAGAAGTGTGGAGTATTGCAACGCCAGCCATCCCAAAATGAATGGTCACTTGCTTTGCATTACTTCTTCATGAAGTGTGTTCCTCGACCTTGCCAAGGTTGCACTTTCATACGTCAACTGATTCCATTTCATAGTATGAAAGTGCAACGATGGGAGTGAGTTTACTCCACTCATGAAAGCACTCCTAGATACCGAAACGGACGTATGGTGACTACATACATCCAGAACCAACTTTCAATCGATATTCAGATCTAAGGGTACAAACGTAGACAATTCATACCGAAAGACAATAGGTAATACAAGTTGATGATCAAGCAACAAGCATTCATTTAACGATTGATGTTGAACTGAAAAGGAGAGTATCTCTATTGCAAACAGTTGAATTACATTGCATGAAATGAAAACATGGGTAGTGGGGCTACTCCTCGCACCCTAGTGAATGAGACTACTCGCTCATATCAAGGACAAAGAAGGAGGCGAGAAGAGAGAGAAAGAACATCATCTCCATAGAGGAGGGAAGGATGAACCCTTGGTAAAGAGAGCAACGATCTTCGCACTTCATGGATGCTTTGATGATGGATCTTCTCTTCTCACCTTCTTTGTTGTTGAGAGAGAAGGTAGCTTGAAGATGGAATGTGGATCTCAAACTGGCAGCCTTGGGGTGATGGATGAAAGATGAGAGTGCTCTGGAACTGGAGAGGCAGCCTTTGGGCATCTGAGAGTTGTCCCCCGTTTGAGGACCCCTTTGGATCTTATTTATAGGATTAAGTGGAGCCCAAACGGTCTTGAACCCGTTTGGGCACTGAACATGTTTGTCCGCTGAACCCGTTTGGTCCTTGAACCCATTTGGGCGCTGAACTCGTTTGAGCGCTGGACCCGTTTGAGCACTGGACTTGTTTGGGCACCAAACTCGTTTGGGCACTGGACCCGTTTGGTTGCTGAACACGTTTGGGCGCTGAACTCGTTTGAGTGTTGGACCCGTTTGAGCACTGGACTCATTTGGGCGCTGGACCCGTTTAGTTGCTGAACACGTTTGGGCTTATGCGGTCTCTGGACCATTTAGAGTTCATGCGAACGGTCCAGAGACCGTTTAGCCTGAAACGGTCTTGGGACCGTTTGGGGTTTTTGTAATTTTTTTGTGTGTTTTTCTGCAAGGAAAAAGAAGAGAAAAGTTAATCTATTGATGTGTCAGCAATAAGGTAAAGATTTAATGGTTCTTTCTAATTTATTTAAGAAAGAGTATGGAAAACAAGGGGAAAACTAATAAAATAGCATCACAAAGTGAGAGGTTATCAGCCTGAATCTCCAAATACTGCATGGAATCAAGAGAGCTAACCTGCTCGACATCCACACTAAGAAGGATACTGAATTCCCTCTGGATATGATACTCAACATTTCATGCAAGTTTTGTGGTATCTCTATGCCAGTGAGAGCGTTAAATCTCTGCCAAAACTCTCTAGCCCAACCACCTATGAACATCAAGTGAGAGGTGTCTTCCATCTCCGGCTCATAGCAGCATTCACACCGGGAAACTATATGGATAGTACATCTCCTAACATTTTCATCTGTGGGGGCTGCTCTATGTGTAAACCTCCATATTAGAGCACTCCCCTTTGGGATATCCAACCTCCAAACATCCTTCCAAATTGTGTTTGTCATTTGCTGATTCGCTGTCAAGATCTTCTTCATCGATCTAATAGAAAACTCCCCTCTAGACTCTAGCTTCCAAGCCACCTTGTTCTCAATATCAGAAAATCAAACACCTGATCTATCAATGTACCTCAGTCCTTTCTCATATATGATATGGATGAGAGCATTCCAATCCCATACTTGGTAGTCTGACTAGAAATCCTTCACCTTGAAGGCCAAGTTTCTGTCACTGGCATTGAGAGCGTGGTCGATCAACTTGATTCTGCACCATGTAGAATCCCAAAAGGGGATGTCACCTCTTCCGAAAATCCACCGACATCTAGTATAGATTGTGGGCATCATTTTCCAAACACTCTTCCATAAAGTAGATGGGGACATTCCAAAACTGAGATATGTGGGATACATGCCTGCTCTGTTGATGGAGTTATAAGAGTATTTAGCTCTACAAAACTCAGCCCAGATAGATCTACCAGCAACGATCTCCCAGCTGGCTTTGGCCACAAATGCCTCACTAATCTTGCTAATAGGCATGAGGTTAAGACCACCGGAAAGGTACGGTGTTGCCACTTTGCTCCATCCTCTCCATGTTCATCTAGAATGGCCCAACCTGTCTGCCCACAAGAACCTAGACAGCAGCTGATCGATTCTCTTTGCGATTCCTATAGGTATACCCAGCGTTGTAGCTGTGTATACAGTGACTGATGACAACACATGATTGATCAACATACGACGCCCAACAAAGGATAAAAACCTCACTTTCTAGTTCACTATCTTGGAGCTTATCTTCTGCACAAGAAACTCAAAATCCACCAATTTTGTTCTGCCAATAGCAATAGGTACGCCCAGGTAGGATAAAGATTGTGTCACCCTCTCGATCCCGATAGTCGTGGCCACCCCATCTGCGGTCGCTTGATCCTTACTTCCCACAACATATCCTGACTTCACTCTATTAATGACTTGGCCAGTAGCTCTCTCATACTCATCGAAGAACACAACTATGGCCAAGAGGGAAGGCAGATCAGCATTGAGGAAGATAATGATTCATCTGCGTACAACAACATAGGAGGGGCTCTGCCATCTCCTCTCATATGGAACCGTGAAATAGCTGATGTCTCTGTGAGCCTACCGAACCTGCGACATAGAATCTCTTCAAAGAAGATGAAAAGGTAAGGAGATATCGAGTTGCCTTATTTGAGACCACACTTCATCTGAAAGAAACCAGCCGTAGATTCCCCAATGGTAACCGATGCCCAAGATTGAGTAAAAAAACTCATGCATAACTCAATAGACTCTTCATTGAATCCAAATCTATCAAGGATCTTACTTATCGTATTCTAGTGAACTTGGTCATATGCCCTGGACATATCTAGCTTAATCATGGCATTAGGGTGGTTGTGTCCATGTTGGATGTCATGCATAAGCTCCTTCACGGGCTTAACATGATTAGTAATGTCCTTCCTTGGCAAAAACGCCCCTTGTATCTCAGATATCATAGGTCGTATCAGCTTGGACATTCTGGCGTTAAGCACACAAGCCAAAATTCTAAGGGATATGTTCTCCACTGAGATGAGCCTAAAATCTTAGCCAATCAATTCCGGTGAAACCTTCTTCGGAATCAAAACTATGCGGCAACAAAAAAGACTCATGTGGCAAGGCTATCCTCTAAAGAACGTCTCAGCCATCTTCATAAAGTCTGAGCCTATGATATCCCACACTGCAGTAAAGAAAGGGAGGGTGTATCCATCAAGACCAGGGGCAGTATCATTGTCCATCTCGTTGAATGTTCTGACAACCACATCCTCGCTTGGAGTAGCTGTCAAAGTAACATTGTCATCCATGGAAATTATCCTCGGTATCTCTTGTAAGAAATCATTCAGCCCTGCTACGTCTATTTCTGCCTCATCCTCAAAGAAGTTTCAATAATGCAGTGCAGCCTACTCCACTATTTCTTGTGCATCTGACACTACGGTACTGACACGATTTTACTGTGCGTAGAACGCAAGTGCATGCGTCAATGTAGTATAGGCCTTTGTGAGGCCCGAGTCAAACTCGGGGACACTGAATTATCGGTAGACTACTACTAACTACTCGCAATCAGCTAGACCAATAAAAAGTTTATGAGAGTTGTTGTGAAATAAAAGAAAATAAAATAAAACAAAGCAATCGATTAAGGGTTTAGTTTAATAAATTCAAATGGAGATCTTTAGGATTGCGGTTTCACCGTGGGTTTTCATTGTATGAATTTCCATATAATAATTCAGGTTCATCTCTCAATCCGGGTAGTGGCCTGTAGTCAGAATTGCCCACTGTTGTGCTACAATTCACTACCTATGTCTAGGTCGGTTCCACTGTCGTAGTAACCTATACCCTAAACTAGGTGCATTAAAATCGACCTCTGGGTTTCCACCATTAACCGTACATCGCCTTGTTCAAGGGATTTGTTAATTAATGTGAATTTCGTCTCTTTTCAACCGTTAGTTCTTCTTTCAAAGTGATTAAGGGCATTATATTATCATTATGGTGATCAAACATAACAATATTATTGAGAAAACGAAATTATACCATGGATTTAAGAGATAAATGATGAATTACTATGATAAAAATGTCATACAATGCTTCCCCGGGCTACTCCCAGTCCTAAAGATAAAGGGGATTAGCCCTGCATGTTCATCTCAAAGCAAAACATGGTTGAGAAAAGGGAAAACATGGAGAAAAACATGAATAAGTAATGAAACCCATTGAACGGAGAAGATCCAAGCGTTCCTCGGCATAGAATACGCGATCTACAACCCTTCGGCGGTGGAAAATGTCTTCTTCGACTTCCGGAATGGCTGGGGCGTGCTTCTGGGCTCCGTTCTTCTCTCCACACCTTCTCGGGACGTGTGCAGCGGCTAATGACATGATAGATTGCTCTTGGCCGCCGTCATTAGGTATAATCACCGAGTTAGTTTGCAAAAATATCACAGCTATCAGATTTAAATCAATCTGAAACAAACTTGCATCTGACGATGTCGATACCATCGACGCGGGTCGATGGTATCGACACTGCGCGATATCAGCAAGTTTTATTTCTTTTCTGTCGTTGCGCCTGATGCTGACTCGATACCATCGATGAGGGTCGATGGTATCGACTCTCTTAGGCGTCACTTTTGTCCTTTTCCGTCGCTGAAGCTCCACGTGTCGATAGTATCGACTTTAGGGTCGATAGTATCGACTATCTACTCGCCAGCAACGTGATGGAATGTCGCTACCATCGACTTCCCTGTCGATGGCATCGACTCTGTGCTGCTCCTTGCGGCTGGCAACCTACGGATGTGTCGATAGTATTGACAGCTGTCGATGGTATCGGCAACTACAGATATGCGTTTTTCCTAAAATTGCAACACAGAACCACATAAGCCGAAATAAAACATATTATTGTAATCATTTATGCTCAAAACAATAAAATAAGGGTGAATTGATGCTGAGAAGGATCATAGACTAAAGTAAGTGAATTATGCAATGTTAACCACCAAAATGACCAATAAACGCATAAAAAACGAGTGAAACAAGTCTATAAATGCGACTCAAAATCATCGCATCAAACTCCCCTAAGCTTGAACATTGCTCGTGTAACAACGTCGATCGGACAAACGTTATTAACTAAGCGGAAGCAATCACTAACATGGGATTACCAAAAATCACTAAAAATTAAAACTTTTTGCAAAGAGATCCACCAGATAGGAAATCCTTTACAACAAGAACCATTGTATAAAATTTACATTTTGGTTCAAATGTATATAATCTGTACCATCTCTTTTCAGAGACTACAACATCAGCTACCTTATGAACATTATATACAGACAACATATGAATCTCGAGGCATCAAGCCAAAACCTCAGTTTGATATATCAAAAACACTGAATGAAAACTCTGAGGACCTGAGAGTACAGAGACGACACATAGGACTTCTAGCTATATGACTTGGAAGTCAGTGCCTCCACCTGAGATCTCACTGCTGCCCAAGCTGTTGCTTTCCTTTTCCTGCAAAAGTGTATCTGCCTCTTTGTCCGCGTCCACCTAAAAATGTTGGATCCCACGGGGGTGAGACAATTGTAAATTGCCCCAGCGAGAGATATAACTCTCCGCCAAAACATTATTAATGCAATTAAGGATATAAAACTAGGCAGATGATAAGCAGTTTAAAGCATTCTCTTAATAAGGATTAGGAAGAACATGTATATCATTTATCCTCCATATTATACCATCATATCAAACTTCTCTTGTGACACTCATTATCTTGATATGTCACCCATGAGACAATCTCTTGTGACACTCATTATCTTGATATGTCACCCATGAGACATTCTCTTGTGACTCTCATTATCTTGATATGTCACCCATGAGACATTCTTGTTTCAACTTATTGGCCTTAGCCAATCTGCTAAACATATTTTGGTTATAATGGACATGAGAGTGTACATCATCATGTCTTATTCAGGCATTGGTCTATACCAATCCTATATAAGTATTCCAGGCATTGGATTACACCAATCCTGTGCAACTAGTATAAGCATTAGATTTATATTATTCATGTGTATCCATTTTAGGTATTGATCTATGTCAATCCTGTACAACCATTCCAGGTATCGATCTGTGTCAATCCTGTGCAACTATTCCAGGTATTGATCTATGTCAATCCTGTGCAACTATTCCAGGTATTGATCTATGTCAATATTGTACAACCATTCCAGGTATCGATCTGTGTCAATCCTGTGCAACTATTCCAGGTATTGATCTATGTCAATCCTGTGCAACTATTCCAGGTATTGATCTATGTCAATCCTGTGTTATTATTCCAGGTATTGGGAGTTAGCCAATCTTGTGTTATTATTCCAGGTATTGGGAGTTAGCCAATCCTGTGTTATTATTCTAGGTATTGATCTATGTCAATCCTATGTTATTATTCCAGGTATTGGGAGTTCGCCAATCCTGTGCATTCCAGGTATTGGGAGTTAGCCAATCCTGTGTTATTATTCCAGGTATTGGGAGTTAGCCAATCCTGTGTTATTATTCCAGGTATTGATCTATGTCAATCTTGTGTTATTATTCCAGGTATTGGGAGTTATCCAATCCTGTGCATTCCAGGTATTGGGGGTTAGCCAATCCTGTGTTATTATTCCAGGTATTGGGAGTTAGCCAATCCTATGTTATTATTCCAGGTATTGATCTATGTCAATCCTGTGCATTCCAAGTATTGGGAGTTAGCCAATCCTGTGTTATTATTCCAGGTATTGGGAGTTAGCCAATCATGTGCATTCCAGGTATTGGGAGTTAGCCAATCCTGTGTTATTATTCCAGGTATTGGGAGTTAGCCAATCCTGTGTTATTATTCCAGGTATTGATCTATGTCAATCATGTGTTATTATTCCAGGTATTGGGAGTTAGCCAATCCTGTGTTATTATTCCAGGTATTGATCTATGTCAATCATGTGTTATTATTCCAGGTATTGGGAGTTAGCCAATCCTGCGCATTCCAGGTATTGGGAGTTAGCCAATCCTGTGTTATTATTCCAGGTATTGGGAGTTAGCCAATCCTGTGCATTCCAGGTATTGTGAGTTAGCCAATCCTGTGTTATTATTCCAGGTATTGGGAGTTAGCCAATCCTGTGTTATTATTCCAGGTATTGATCTATGTCAATCCTGTGTTATTATTCCAGGTATTGGGAGTTAGCCAATCCTGTGTTATCATTCCAGGTATTGGGAGTTAGCCAATCCTGTGTTATTATTCCAGGTATTGGGATTTCACCAATCCTGTGTGATCATTCCAGGTATTAGGAGTTATCCAATCCTGTGTTATCATTCCAGGTATTGGGAGTTAGCCAATCCTATGCAGATGTTATTCCAGGTATTAGACTATGCTAATCCTTTGCAACTATTCTTGGTATTGAACTATATCAATCATGTAATGCTAAAAGTGATATTTATCACATATTGATATACCACTTTCCTCATCACTTTCAACTTCCTTAAGTTATCAGCTTATCTTGGATTAAGGTATTTTCCCATCTTAATCCTTTCATCCATTAACCTATCACCCTTACCATGAAGTGCATAGGTCACACATAAGAATGGTCCAACTATCTTTAATAATATAGACTCATCTCAAGTTAAAGCATTACTTGCTATAAGCTTGCCTATAATCAACCACATGAAATGTTTCACCTTTATAAGGCCATTCCTTCTATCTCATCATTAGGGTTTCCTTATACCCTTATTTAAAATTAGGATTATAATTCTTTTGTCATATTGCCCAAGATTAGGGCTTTATGCATTATGACTCCACATTAGAGTCTCACATACCTTCACCCTTCTTAGGGCCTCTCATCAGAACATAGCATTAGAGCTTCATGTGATGTTAACTATTAATTAGGGTTTCTCATGGAATCACCCTCAACTAGGGTTTCTCATGGAATCACCCTCAACTAGGGTTTCTACCATAGTGACCCACAATTTGGGTTTACTATGCATCTCCATTAGGATTTCATTCAATTGTCCATAATTAGAGATTCACTATTCATCCCAATTAGGGTTTTACATCTCATTTCCCTAAATTGGAGTTTCACACATCACTACCCTGACTTAGGGTTACATCCTCACCCTAGATTAGGGTTACATTTAGAATTTCCCTCAATTAGGGTTAGAACCCAAAAGCCCTGTCAATTAGGGTTTATATTCATGATTAGGGTTTCATGATCTCTCTTCTTTAGGATTATACCATTAATCACCAAATGAATCATATTCATGTATGAATTCATGTTAACATCATATCAAATTGATTAGGTCATATAAACCCTTCAATCAAGAGCATACCACTATGATTAACGTAGTGTATCAAGTCATTGGTCCAATAAGCAATTAGGGATTCATTCCTTAATTGGTACTAGTCCCTTAGGTACTGTTAGGGTTTCAACCTTTGTACCTTCTTTGTTTATCATTACTAATCATCATTGGGTCAATGGATCATTCATCATATTAATTCTCAAGAGATTCAATCACATTGGACCTCCATTACATAAAACATCCTATTGAATTAGGGTTTCCAATGTTGATTCCTTCAATCATTGGATTCATGGAACCAGTCATCAATTGGACCTACCCTCATACTTCAATTGAGTTTAATAGGTCAACCTTCAACTGATTTGACCCTCAATTGACCCTCAATTGGTCATCAATTAGGTTTTGATTCAATTGAATTAGGGTTTAGAATCGATGATTCAACAACACTAATCAATGTAAGACTAGTTACTTTGAAACCATTGAACCATCATCCAAATTGGGTATGACCTGACCCCAAACGGTCTTGAGGTCGTTTGTATGACCTCCAAACGGTCTTGAGACCGTTTTCCCATCAAATCACTCAAAACCAAGCCATCCAAGTAGGGTTTGGATCATTGAAGTGCTCACCTATTCAGCAATTTATTGCAGATCAACTTGGTACCTTTAGGCCTTCAAACACCTAACCATACTCAACCCTAGACCTCCAATCGGTCTTGGGTGACCACCAAACGGTCTTGAGACCGTTTGTATGAGCTCCAAATGGTCTTGAGACCGTTTGGACCATCCATCCTTTGGATTCTAGTGAAAAATCATCAAGGATTGGTCTATCGAGTTGATCAACAAATCAGCACTTCATTGCAATATGATTAGTACCTTTGGACCTTTAATTGGTCAACTATACTTGACCCCAGACCTCCAAACGGTCTTGGGGTGACCCCCAAACGGTCTTGAGACCGTTTGGGTGATCCCCAAACGGTCTTGAAACCGTTTGGGCTAATCAACCCAAAATCTCCAATTAACTCATTGGAATTGCAGCATTGTTTTCAATTAGGGTTTGCCCAATTGAATAGCCTTCAACTCACTATCCCTTGGGAGTTAATCCCTCAAATTTGGTGAGTCATTATAACACATTATTAGGAACAGTAATACCAAACGGTAAACCCTTGGTCAACGCACTCAAACGGTCTTGAGACCGTTTTCCCAAAAAGCTCAATTAAATCAGATTGAAAATCAGCACTTAATCCAATTAGGTTTCCCTAATTGATTAGCCTTCAACTCATGATTCCCTTGGAGTTAATCCATAAAATTTGTAGGGTCATTACCCAACGTCATTATGAACAGGAATCCCAAACTTTGAACGCTTGGTCAACCATCTCAAACGGTTTTGAAACCGTTTTCCCAAGCAGGTCAAATTGATCAGGTTGAAAATCAACATTTAATTCAATTCGATTTCCCTAATTGATTGGCCTTCAACTCACGATTACTTTGGAGTTAACCACTCAAATTTGGAGGGTAATCATCCTACATATATAGGAACAAGTTCCCAAACAGTCAACGCTTGGTCAACCATCTCAAATAGTTTTGAAACCGTTTTCTCCCAAACAGTTTCAAACCGTTTGCCCTTAAACGGTTTGCTGAAACCGCATAGCCAATCAAATTAAAACGATTTGGAGTAGCTATCAAAACCGTTTGGCTTGGTAATTTTCTTTGGATAAGAATCTAGGATGCTGTCATCATCCCCTTCCTTCGAACAACCAAGAACAGCAACCGTTCTTGATGGAAATTGCAGCAAGAAACAAGAGTGCATCAAATTGAAGAAATCAATCAACAAAGCATAGAGAATTGATGCAATAGCAATGTTTAAGGGTTTAAGTTATAAAACCCGCCTCCAATTGAGCTCCAAAGCTCCAAGCTCACGACATTAATGGTGGATGAAGCTCTTGCAACTCCCCCTAGGCTCGTCCTCAAACTTTTTATTGTAAAAGTTGGCTAGGGTTGAAGAGGAGATCAAAATAAGAAGGAATCCATAATTTATTTTCGATTTCCACCATGAAATCAAGGAGAACGAAGGTCAAGGGCTTACCAACAGGTTGGAGACGTGCTCCCTGCTCCTCTCTAGCTCCTTGGTCGATTTTGCAAGCAAGGGGAAGAAAGAAATCCGAAAAAGGCCTTGGGTTGGGCTTGGAAATGGCACTTTTATAAAAAAATTGATGAGAGAGAAAATGCATTATTAAAATGTATTTAATTCCAAAAACATGACCGCCTATTCCCCCTCAAATTCCCCTCAAAATCCTTAAGGACGAGGCTATATTCATTGCCTCATATTCCTCTCAATTATCCATGATTTTAGGAAAACCAAATTAAGCACCTTAATGCTTATTATATTAATATCCCATATGTGAGTGGATATTACTTTTCTTTATAATAAGGTGAGTGGAATTTCACCTACTTGAGATATTTTCGTTCCTTATCTTGGCAAAAGAACGTCCATCCTTATTCAAAATCAACCAATAACATTTTGGTTGAAGGCCCTTTAATTAATACATTCATTTTTGCCCTAAATTGAATTAGGGTTTCAATTAGGATTAAATCTTGATTATTTTAATATCAAGATTCTCTCTCCTCCAACTTAATTCAAATGAGATGCCCATCTCATTTTATTTGCTCTACCTGATGCCAAGAAACATTAAGGACCTTATTGAAGTGGTAATTTGCATATTGAACCCTGGATTTTGGGTAAATTGCACTTCTACTCCAAAACTAGGTTTTAATGCACAAGGATTGCTTTACAAGCTTAATCTTGGTGTCCAAGCTTGTGGAAACCATAGCACTACATCATATTCATTCTTATGATTTCTCAACATCAGAGGAACATCTTATCATGCAAAATTTGCAATTTAACCCCTCAACTTGGGTAATTTGTACTTTAGTCTAAAATAAGCAAACATTGCTTCAACATTGTTCAAATAGGACTAAAATTGAAACATAAGTTCCTCATGAGCCCTAATCACTTTTCATAAGATAATATTAAGCATATAATCATCTTTCTTAATCAAAACACCTAGGGTTAAAGCATAACCCAGGTCAGGAATGTTACAGCTCGTCCTCGAGAAACAAAACTTTCGAATCAAATTGCGAGAGTCAACTAAAGAACAGATCGTCACAACAAACATCACCACATGATCCCCGCCAGACATTCACATTCCAGCCCTTACTAACCACATAATGATAATTACCCTAAAGGTGACAGTAATCATCCATAAAAGATATATACCTCCAAAAATAATGAACACTATCACATAAGGCAGTTAACATAATAAAATTCTCCGGTCCAGACTCGGTGCATCTTGTGATATTCTATTCTATGTTGCTCGCCCTAACTACCATCTACATGGAAGCAGTTCTCCTGGTATTAATGAGTGAGGAGAAAATCACGGTGGCCTACCAATTCGAGCAACAGGTGGATGAAATGGGTGGCTCATGGAAGAAATGGAAGCATTATACGATTTCAACATGCACAAAGCAAAAATGACCTAAATGATGCATATGCAATTGTAAATGCCCTAATGCCTACATTTGGGTGGAATGATGCATGCACTTTCATTCCATCTCAAGGTTAGATGGAATATCTAAGAGAACTACATCATGTACCCATTCCTTCTTAGTATGTAGTGAGAACATGTTCCTTTCTCCGTCTCATTACTACTTACTACTCAATTCTCTTTTCTTTTCTTTTCTTTTTCAAAACTTTTTTTTCTTTCTCTTATTCTTTTTCTTCAAGCCCTTATTTTCACAGCTGACAACGAATTGTTTGTCGAGCTCACTTATTGCTGCATAACTTATACATTTGAAGCATTTAGAAGGTATGGAACAAGTTCATCACCCTTAATGTTTCAGAATAAATAAGATGCATGATGTAATATATGCACAAAAATGTGAATGCAGCTACAAAATGATGATTATGCAACTAAATGACACACACCTAAGGATAATGTGCATGTATAACTTATTTATAATTTTTTTTATGCAAATTATGTGAAAATAGTTGCAATGCAAGGCCTATCTACATGGAATGCAATCAAAGAGATTAAAACCGTAATGCACTTCCAGTTCTTAAGGTGGATTATGAAAATAGTGGGGTGGATAGATCACAAAACTAATTAACTGAACCTTTGAAAATTATTATGTGTCCCTCCTTACTGACCTGTGTAGTAATTAAGAGGTTTCTCTCTCTTATTTAAAATTAAAGTCTCATTATCATTTGGTTAGTTTAGGCTCAAACAACCAATTCCGTCCACTTTGCATGAACCATAAGAATGTACAGTTGTGATTTTCTATTTTAGAGTTGAAAAACCCAATTATTTCCTTAAGTTATGTGCTCAAAGTTAAACAACACAAGCTTGCAAAAACACTAAAAATTTTCAAATTTACCCCTAATTCCCAAGTACAAGCAACGAGATGACACATGACTTAAGACATCCACAATTACACTAGATAGAGTGTGGATCCTACTAAGAAACAAAAAACTTATAAAAGCAAATGACAAAAGACAAAACAATAAAAACTAAAAACTAATTAGAAAAATAAAGGATAGAGCTGTTCCAACCCCCCCTAAGCTTGAATTCGACTATGGCCTCATAGTCAAAAACAACCTTCAAAGGTGGAACAATGATACCGATCATTCTTCAGGAGGAGGCGGGTACTGTGGGGCTGTGGGATCCCAAGATGGGTACTGCCCCTGAAAGCTCGGATCATACTGGGGCATGGGCGGAGGTTGTGGATACGCCCCAAAGTAATTTTGCCTCCAGTAATGATCGTAGAAGGGCTGCTGCTGCATCTCCATCCTATGCAATCTGTCATGGATGTGCTGTTGGTTGTCGAGGAGGAGGCGCTCATTTTCAAAAATAGCCCTCTGGTTATCAAGCAGCCGGTTCGTCGTATCCTGAATACCAGTGTATGAAGTTGCATGTTGTTGCTGTGTCTGATGAATATCCTACATCATTGCATACATCCCTTGCATGGAGTAGACATCCTCGCCCTACTGCGAGGGCTGTGGTGGCGGAGGCTGCAAAGATGAAGATGCACCCGGATGCATGTGGGGACCCTTCTGGGGTGCTACTCATGCGCGAAGAGGGGTGAAAGCATCCTCTTCCTCTTCATGCTCGTCGCCATCATTGTCATTGTCGTTGTTGCCTCCGTATTCATCCGAGTCCTTGATGGCGATAACAGGCCATCATAAATGTTGAGCACCCGCAATGTGGAAGATGGGGTCTGGAAGTGAACACTCTTGATATGCGTGATTAACATGGAAATGTGCATATGCCAGGCCATCACGAAGTAAAATGAGGTTGGAGCGATGCAGATGCTGGAGGTTGACCTTGCTCCTGTTGGAAAGGGGAGTAAGTTGGGAGAGATCCAACCCAAGATAGGTGGCCAATGGTGTGATTAGCCCTCCAAAATGCATAGGAGCTTTCCTCTTACTCCTTTTCACGGCCACCACGTGCGTCAAGAAGAACGCTCCCCAGTTGCACTCCTCGCGCTTCAGCAATTTGTGCAAGAAAAACAAATCCACTTCTTGGAATTTGCTAAGAGACAAGTCACCGCGAGCAAACAACATGGTGCATAGCATGCGGTGTAGAATCCACACAAACGGGAGCTCGAAGTCCGCAACGGCGGCGTTGTGGTAGCTGATGGATTTTCCTGGAGGTACAATCATACAATCACAAGGTGAGCGAAGATGGCGTCGTAGTCCGTCCTGTTGTCTGGCCTCCGGTGTTGGTAATTGTGATGATTCCAGTTATATATAGAATTGAACTGGTCGAGGGTGAGGGTGTAATTGTTGTTGTAGAGTCTGAATGGCACCCACCCTTTCTTCCACTCTCTGTCGGTGGAGATCAAATCATTGGGCACAACATTGATATCCAATGACGCCATGAACTCCGCCACGAGCTCTTTGTATGTCGGCCACTCGCCGAAAAATGGATGGCCCTCAGCATGGTACTGGACCTCATCTTCGCTTCTATTGGTCTCATGTGCTTGCCCTTTGAGGACATAGGCAAGATTGTCATTGAACCCCAGGTCGCGGACCATCATCCGATCGACATAGCGTGTGGACTCGATCTTACACTTCAACAGTTCCTCGTAAATCTTATGGACCTCCGTGGAAGGATGGACTATCCTCGGACGAGGAATAGACGCAGGCGGTGGAGGAACAAACTCAGGGATCTCCATAGGATCCGCCCGTTAAGAAGAAGCTCCGGCTGTACGCACCATCATTGCAAAGAAAGGAGGAATAGAAGACGGAGCTCGGTGAAGGTCAGAGAAGACAATCTCTGCTCGATGATGGCTCGGGGAAGAACACGCTCCTTGGATGCTCGTATCCGGGCTTAGGTTGCTCAATAAGACGCACGACACAAGTGGAGGAAGAAATCTCTGAAGGTGTGACGTCATATGATGACTATCCATCCTTTTTATAACTGTGGCCGGTGCTGCTGTGTGCCCGTCAATACCATCGACGTGAGTTGATGATGTCGACTCCTATAGCACAATCCATCTTCTGCTAGTATCGACGGTTGTCGATAGCCTGATTTGGGGGCCCGGGTCGATGACACGTCGATACCATCGACAGGTGTCGATGGTATCGACCCATCCCACAGATCGACTCTCTCGATGCAGCGATCGTCGTTGATTTCCTCTCGTGGATCGGTGACATGTTGCATCGATAGTATCGACTTCTGCTTAGGGCAAACACCCTCGTGAGGCCCGACCGCCACTTTCTTCCTGTAACTGGGTCGATACCATCGACAGGCCCATCGATGGTATCGACTTCACTGAGACAAATTTGTCTGAATATCTATAGAGATCTCGTGAGTATCAACACCTATGTCGATACTATTGACCTCATTTTGGCGATCAACCTGATGGTGCGTCGATACCATCGACGAGGTCGTCGATAGTATCGACGCAGAGAGATTTTTGCAGATGCCTACCTGTGCCTATCTCAATACCATCGACACAAGGGTTGATGGTATCGATCCTACGTCAGTCCTGCACATTGAGCAAATGATCAAGGTACCTCGTTTACACTAAAAATACTATCAAATCAAACTAACTAACAAATGTGAAAGAACTAAACAAAACTACCGATGGCTGGGTTGCCTCCCAACAAGCGCCCTTATTTAACATCTTAGGCTAGACGAAATCAAGCTCCTCATGCATCCAGAAGCGCAATGAGTTTGACCATATTCACTTTCCTTGTGTAATCCTCACCGAAATACAACTTCAATCGCTGCCCATTAACCAAGAATGTTGTCTCGCCATCACGCACCATGATTGCGCCATGTGGCCTGACCTCTTCCACTGTGAACGGTCCACTCCATCGAGATTTCAATTTCCCGGGATGCATCTTCAACCTAGAGTTGAACAAGAGTACACGATCTCCCTTCTTGAAGACGTGCATCTGAATATGTCGATCATGAATCAGGTTTGTTCGCTCCTTGTAGATCCGCGAGATTTCATAGGCATTCATCCTCAACTCATCAAGTTCATTTAGCTCTAACATCTGTTTCTTTCCTGCTTCATCATAGCTCAAATTCAACTTCCTCAGCGCCCAGTGCGCCTTATTCTCCAATTCCACCGACAAATGGCAGGCCCGACCATAAGCCAACCTAAAAGACATAGTGCCTATAGGTGTCTTAAACGCCGTCTTGTACGCCCACAAAGCGTCCGGTAGCAAGATACTCCATTTTTTCCTCGTCGAAGCAACATTGCGCTCCAAGATCTTCTTAATCTCTCGATTGGAGACTTCCACTTACCCCTGTGTCTGCGGGTGGTACGGGGTACCAATGTTGTGCTTCACCCCGTACTTTCGCAACAATGCCGCAAACTTTTGATTTCGGAAATGTGTACATCCATCACTAATTATCATTCTTAGTAAACCAAACCTACAGAAAATGTATTCTTTGACAAACCTGCACACTACGGCAGCATCATTAGTCCTAGTGGGTATTGCCTCTACCCACTTCGATACATATTCAACAACTAATAGAATGTACAAGTTAGAATTGGAGGACACAAAGGGTCCCATAAAATCAATACCCCACAGATCGAACACCTCGACCTATTGAAATACATTGAGGGGCATCTCCTGTCTTTTTGAAATGTTACCTGCCCGTTGGCAGGAATCACATTGCCGCACATAGTCATATGCGTCCCTGAACAAAGTAGGCCAGTAGAGACTGCTCTCAAGTACCTTGGCTACAGTTCTAGAACTATCATGGTGGCCACCCGTCGGTAGAGTATGGCAATGATGAAGGACACTTTTGTATTCCACCTCCGGTACACACCTGTGCAACACACCATCCCTGCATTGCTTCAACAGAATAGGGTCATCCCAAAAATAATACCACAAAGAATGAAAAATTTTCTTTTTCTCTTGGTATGTCCAATCATCTGGGATAATTTTGCAGGCAAGATAATTAATAATGTAAGAAAACCAAGGATCTTTAGATTTCACAGATAGAAGTTGTTCATCAGGAAACGTCTCTGTAATGGGTATATGCACGTCCTTCTCATCTACCCTTTCCAACCTAGAAAGATGGTCTGCAACCACATTTTCTATTCCCTCCTTATCTTTGATTTCAATATCAAATTATTGTAACAGTAGGATCCACCTAATAAGTCTAGGTTTGGCATCCTTTTTCTCCATCAAGTACTTAATGGCGGTGTGGTCCGTCCATACCGTGACTTTAGATCCTACAAGATATTGCCGGAATTTTTCAAAAGCAAAAACAACAGCAAGAAGTTATTTTTCGGTTGTCGTGTAATTCAGTTGTGCTTCATTTAAGGTTTTGGACGCATAGAAAATCACAGTAGGTTTATTGTCCACACATTGTCCCAAAACATCCCCAACTGCAAAATCTGACGCATCACACATCAATTCAAACGGCTTGGTCCAGTCTGGTGTTTGCACAACCGGTGCGGAAATCAATTTTTCTTTAAGCACGTTAAACACATGTAAACACTTTTCATTAAAATCAAACACAACATCCTTTTCCAACAACTCAGATAATGGTTTGGTGATTTTTGAGAAATCTTTTATAAAGCGGCGATAAAAACCGGCGTGACCTAGAAAACTCTGTACCCCTTTAACCAAATTCAGTGGGAGCAATTTGGAAATAACTTCGATCTTCACCGGATCTACCTCCAACCCCTTGCTAGACACTTTATGTCCAAGCACAATCCCTTCGCTAACCATCATATGGCATTTTTCCCAATTGAGGACCAAATGTGTGTCCTCACATCGTTGCAAGACCTTGTCCAAATTGTATAAACATTCGTCAAAGGACGCACCATAGACGAAGAAATCGTCCATAAAAACCTCCAAACAACGTTCAACCATATCAGAGAAAATGGCAAGCATGCAACGCTGAAAGGTTGCTGGTGCGTTACACAAACCAAATGGCATACGACGGTATGCAAATGTTCCGTAAGGACAAGTGAAGGTAACTTCTCTTGGTCCCTAGGATCAATGGAAATCTGATTGTACCCCAAATAACCATCAAGAAAACAAAAATGAGATCGACCTGCTAATCTCTCTAAAATCTGATCAATGAATGGGAGAGGGAAATGATCCTTAAGCGTAGAAGCATTCAATCTATGGTGGTCTATACAAACACGCCACCCGGTTACCAAGTAGGTTGTGACAGGTTCATTTAACAAATTATGTGTAATAGTAATTCCCCCCCTTTTAGGGACTACATATGTCAGACTCACCCACGTCGAGTCGGATATAGCATAGATGATACCTGCAGAAAGGAGATTGATCACCTCCTTCTTGATGACCTCCATCAAGCTAGGATTTAGTCGACGTTGTGGTTGAATTACCGGTTTGGCTCCCTCCTCGAGCCAGATCTTGTGCTGGCACAATGTAGGGGAGATCCCCTTGATGTCTACGACCGACCACCTGAATGCACCTCGGTGGTTCTTCAACACGATCAACAATTGATCTTCCTCCTCGACACTCAGATATGCCGAAATAATCACTAGAAGTTTCTCACCCTCAGATAGAAATACATATTTCAAGTGCGGTGGCAATGGCTTCAATTCTAAATCTGGCGGGCTGATCAAGGATGACTGAAGCGGTGGTGGGAGTTCTCCAAGGTCTTCATAGTACCTAGCGTAGAAACATGGCAGCTCCTGAAGCATCTTGGCACACTCTTGTAGTGACTTGCTTCTCATCCAATCATGTGTTATATTAACTAGGCAGGCTTCAAGAGGTAATTCTAGATATGCATTGAAAACAGAACTTGCTATGGCCTCATCTTCCGTAGAAGGAAGGATGTCCTCCTCTTCATCATTGGGAAAACCCACAGCCTTGCTAAGAGACACAACCTTGGTCTTCTCCATGATGTCTACAGCCAGTGTCTCCTTCTCCACCTTAGTCATTACATGAGTCATATCTAAAAATGGCTTCCCTAGACAGAGAGAGATATTCTGATCAAAGTGCTTCATCTTGCGACATTGCTCCTTTAATTTAGATTGCGTAGTGCTTGAGGGAATGACCATTTCAAACCGATCATCTGTGATACCCAAGGTCAAACGACCTCTCACCATCTCCAGTATCATGTCATCCGTGGCTTGGAAAGGTCGTCCCAGGAGTAACTCATTACCCTATTCATCCTGCATTTCCATTACAACAAAGTCTGCTGGGAAAACAAATTGATCCACTTTCACCAACACATCCTCACATATGCCGTATGGCTTTACCACTAAATTATCTGCCAACTGTATTGTCATATTTCTAGGCCTTGATTCTTTCAATCCCAATTTCTTGAACGTAGAGAGCTGCATCAGATTTATGCTTGCCCCTGAATCACATAGTGCTTTGCTGAATTTCACTTTACCAATATAGCATGAAATATTGAAGCAGCCCAGGTGTTGCCTTTTAGGTAGCAATGTGCCCATGATGAAAGCACTCACCTGCTCCTTAAGAACCACAACCTCGGTATCTGGGATTTTCCTCTTCTTTGTAATGATGTCTTTCAGAAACTTCCCGTAGGAGGGAATTTTCTCTATTGCCTCTAATAGTGGAATGTTGACAGAAAGTTTTCTAAAGTTGTCCAGAAACTTCTTGAACTGGGCGTCTACTTTCTTGGCCTTCACACTATTGGGATATGGAACCGGGACATTTTGTGCCCTCTGATGTGGCGACACATATGGTGTCCTCTTCTGTTGGTGTGTCTCCTCCTCAACAATGACGGGTTCTGATGTGACATTCTCCACCACATCTTGTACCGGCTCGGTAATTAGAATAGGAACCTCCTCAGTGGCCTCACCTATGGTTTCTGGATGGGTTGTGCTTGGTTCATCGGCCCTGGGGTTTAAAATCTTATTACCACTTCTCAACAAGATTTCCTTTTCCTGCTGGTTTCCTCCTAGAATGTTTGTATTACCTGGGAAGCCTTGCTGCGCTGGTTTCTTTAAATTTGCTATTTCAGTTGCCATCTGCGCCCCATGGCTTTGTAGGGTCTGACCAAATTGATTCATGAATTCCCCTTGCTGCTTTATCTGCTGGCCAAATGTGCTCATTAATTCTTGATTTTGCTTTATTACTTGATTGAGCAACTCATTGCTCTTATCCTCCGCCACCGGTTGCAGTTTTGCATCGGGGTCCTGCAAGAAATTGTTTGGGTCCTTCCAAAAAAATTTCTTGTCCTTCCTCCATGAGTAATCATTGTTTCTGTACCCCTGCTGCTGGCGCATGAATTTTACTTGAGTCTCATCATATGCATCTGTGTCCTCTTTTGCAAGTAGTTTCTATGCTAGAAGGTCCATCTTCTCATTCAGCTCTTTGATAGCCTTTGACTCTCTTACGACCCGATCATGCTCTATGGCGTCTCTGTCGCCCCAAGATTTCTTCTTAGCCATGTTCTTCAAAATTTCTCAACACCTCGTGCCTGTGTTGTTTAAGAAGAACCCTGAACCCGTAGAGTCTAAGTTACTTCTATCATGCTCAGAAAGAGCAAAATAGAAGATTTTAACCTGCTTCTCATTGTCAAGCCCATGATGCGGGCACCTCCTTAGCATGATCTGGAACCGTTCCCAGGTCTCGGAGTAAGTCTCCCCTGCCTTCTGGCTGAAATTATGATTTTTTATGATCATATCATTTGTCTTCTCGGGTGGAAAGAACCTTTCAAAGAACACTTCCACCATGTGGTTACATGATTCCACATACTCATCGTCAAGATTATGCAACCATTCTCGTGCATTTCCCGCTAGAGAGCTCGAAAATAGCTTCAGGTACAGTGTCTCCTGCGGGAACCTGTCTATCTTGATCATATCGCAGTTCTCCATGAATTGACTTATGTGAGTCACCGGGTCTTTGTTCTTTAGCCCATGGAATGCATTTGACTTGACCAAGTTGATTAATGCAAGATCAATCTTGTAAGTCAAAATGTTGATCGCCTGCTTCTTTATTGGCCCCTTTGAAGCGGATGAGGAAGAAGCCTTTATCTTCTCCCATATCGTCTACTCTTCTTCCATGGCTTCTTATTCTGAGTCGAAATCTATTTCGTCTTGTTGGCCTTGAATATAGTTCCCCTCATCGTCAGGTCCCGGCAGTGGAACCTCTGGTACCTGTTGCATGTAGTCTGTGCTACACGTCTGCACCATGCACTGGTACCTGCAAAAATGGTAATTTCAGTTCAGTACCGTGCTAGACGACTACTAAATATGAAAGATAAACTATGAATTTAAAAAAAATTAGTATAAAATAATAAAATAAAAATGTGGCCTAGAGTGGCCGCTTACAGCACTCGTAGTGCCGACAATTGCCGTGTCCCCGGCAACGGCGCCAAAACCTTGACACGATTTTACCGTGCGTCGAACGCAAGTGCACGCGTTAATGTAGTTTAGGCCTTTGTGAGGCCCGAGTCGAACTCAGGGACACTGAATTATCGATAGACTACTACTAACTACTCACAATCAGATAGACCAATAAAAAGGTTATGAGAGTTGTTGTGAAATAAAAGAAAATAAAATAAAACAAAGCAATCGATTAAGGGTTTAGTTTAATCAATTCAAATGGAGATCTTTAGGATTGCGGTTTCACCGTGGGTTTTCATTGTATGAATTTCCAAATAATAATTCAGGTTCATCTCTCAATCCGGGTAGTGGCCTATAGTCAGAATTGCCCACTATCGTGGTACAATTCACTACCTATGTCTAGGTCGGTTCCACCATCGTAGTAACCTATACCCTAAACTAGGTGCATTAAAATCGACCTCTGGGTTTCCACCATTAACCGTACATCGCCTTGTTCAAGGGATTTGTTAATTAATGTGAATTTTGTCTCTTTTCAACTGTTAATTCTTCTTTCAAAGTGATTAAGGGCATTATATTATCATTATGGTGATCAAGCATAACAATATAACTTAGAAAACAAAATTATACCACGGATTTAAGAGATAAATGATGAATTACTATGATAAAATGTCATACAATGCTTCCTCGGGCTACTCCCGGTCCTAAAGATAAAGGGGATTAGCCCTGCATCACTAGTACAGAAATGGGTTATAACGTCACTACCTGTAGGGTCGGTTTTTACAAATAACCGACTTTATATGTCTAAAAAAATGCGAGCACCACTTAAGACCTCTTAGGTCGGTTTTTTTTAAATAAACCAACCTTGTAGTGTAACTCTATAGGGTTGGTTTTCCAAATAACCGACCTTATATGCCTATAAAAAATGCGAGCACCACTTAAGACCTCTTGGGTCACTTTTCTTAAAATAACCGACCTTGTAGTGTATCTCTATAGGGTCGGTTTTCGAAATAACCGACCTTATATGTCTATAAAAAACGCGGGCACCACTTAAGACCTTTTGAGTCGCTGTTTTTAAAATAACCGACCTTGTAGTACATCTCTATAGGGTCGGTTTTTCTAAAATAAGAGACCTTATAGACAATTTTTCCGGCGGTAAAAATTTGCTTGGTTTTGGCTTCCCGCCTCGATCAATAGGGTCAGTTCTACATTATAACCGACCTTACAGGGCTCCTCGGTCGACGAATTCGTCGAACGAATAAGAGCTGCATTTCACGTATACAAGCACCTATAGGGTCGGCTTTTTCTTTATAACCGACTTTACAGTCCTCCTCGGTTCAGCACCTCTAAGGTCAGTTATTCCTACAAAACCGACCTTAAAGGCCTCCTCGGTCGACAAATTCATCGACCGATTTCTATTATGGATCCAGATAGTTCACACATGTATAAGCACATCTAGTGTCGGATTTGCACTTATAACCGACCTTAGAGCCTTCCTCCGTCGACCAATATTTCGATTGATTCATTCGATCGACAAATTCATCGACCGATAATTACCTCTAAGGTCGGTTTTTTACTTAAAACCGACCCTAGAGGTACTTATGCGAAGGAAATCTGCCTCTTTCTCGATCGAAAAATTCGTCGACCGATATCTATTCTGGATCCAGATAGTTCACGCATGTATAAGCACCTGTAGCGTCGGATTTGTACTTATAACCGACCTTAGAGCATTTCTCGGTCGACAAATTTGTCGACCGATAAGGAGTCAGTTTTCATGTGTATAAGAAACTTTTAGGGTCGGTATTTTCTTTAAAACCGACCTTAGAAGTCCATTCGGTCGACAATATTGTCGACCGAAACATATCGGTCGACGTATTTGTCGACCGAGGAACGACTAGAAAAACCAACCATCGTAACGGCTAAAAAAATCAACCGTCGTAACGGCTAAAAAAATCGACCGTCATAACGGCTAGAATTTCAACCGTCGTAACGGCTATAAATACAACCGTTGACCGTCGTAACAGCTACTTTTTTGATCGACCGTTGGCTGACGGATAGACAATCATTGCGGCCGTCGGTCGACAAATTGTCGACCGAAATTGGCTCTGTTTTGCTATAAATAGCACCCAAAACGATCCATTTCTTCACACCTTCACATTCTCACTTCTCTAGCTCCTCTCTAGTGTATTCTTGTGAAAATCTTCAGCTTCTCTACATCCAATTCTTGCTTGCTATTTCTCCATTTCAAAGCAACGAAATGGCTTCATCATCTACACGCGGAAAGAAGCAAGTTGTAGGTAGGAAAGGAAGGACGGGCCTTACACCACTGTCGTTCATCAACGATGTCCCTTTCATCGACCAAGCTGTAGGCGACTGCTACCTCATGCTCTCCTCAAAAACTCCTCTTCCACAACGGCCACTCGACGTCATGGACATCCAAAGCATTGTCAATTTGGAGGAACTTTTCGAGGTGCAACATTTGAATGATTTTCTAAATCCCTCCTTCCAATCCTACTCCTCCAAACTAGTTAATGAATTCTATGCCAATGTAGCCGAACATCTTGAACATGATTCCTTCTCCTCTATGGTTGGTGGGTATGGATTCCATTTTACTGAGGAGGGTATTCTTGAAATGCTTGACATAGATATAGAAGAATATAAAATTTTTATTGATCTCACTAGAGGAACTCCACTCAACAAACTCTCCCAAGATAACACTACAATTAGCCTTAGTGATGTCAAAAGAGCCATGTTTCAATCAAATATGACTTATCATGAAGATAGGGGTACCTATTATGCCATATATTTAAAACCTGAGGCTAGGGTCATAAATCTCATTGTTGCCACCAATATCCATCCTAGAGCAAACAAATCTGAAGTACCCACCTTTCGTATGTACCTTATCTATGCCATTCTCAAAAGTATTCCCATAAACTTTATTTGTATCATCATTAAGAATATGTTTGAGTTTTCTGGCAATCCACCTTATGCTGACTTTGTATGCCAAATCACTCAACATTTTCTTAAGAAGAATATTGAGGACGACTTAGGTTACACATGGGATAGAAAACCCCAAAAAATAAGTAAAAATACGGTGGATAAGATGGGAATTGACTTTGGCCACAAAAGGGCTAGGACTGAAGGGAAGACATCCACCCAAGACATACCTCCACCACCTCCTCCTACCAACCTACCCCATGATCCTATTACAAATACCTTGACATACATTGCTGGCTCCCAATATCACCTAAGTAGGCAATTGGATTATAATCACAATGCCATGACTTATTTTAACCAAAGGATGCAAACTCTCTCTCCTAACCAACCTGATGAATATCCCTATTCCCTTAATCCTGGCATGATAAATCCCTACAATCCTTCCTACAACTACTATCAAACTCCACCTCCACCATCTCCTGATCTCACACATACTCAGTTTTCCCAAATTCAACTTCAAGACATTGTTGCCAACTTTCGCTTTGATCGTGTTCCCACCTTCTTGGAGGCTTATGCCTTAACCATGACAGGTGCCTTGGAGTGGCAGACACTGGTCAAATAATATGGAGTTGAGCCCTTTCTTGGAAAAGACCCAGACATTGATGTAATCCTTTGGTCTTTCCAGTGAGATTATGAGATATCTTTGTAATGAAGTAATATATCTTTTTATAAAGCAAGTATGTCATGTTTCATCTTATAAAGTGTATGGGCATTAAATTGTTATGAATAAAAGTATTTTCCATGGCTTCATTTGGACATATAGATGTTATATAAGAATATTGTTATTTCAAATGATTGAAAAATAAATTATGGCTAAATTTGACAAAGCATCACTTGGTTAATCTCATACACACACACTTGGTACTTAATTTAAAACATTGAAACAGGGTTAATCTCGGTCGAAAATATTATCGACCGAGAGAAATTCGATCGACAATATTGTCGACCGAGGATGACTTTAGGGTCAGTTTTTTCCTTATAACTGACCCTAGAGCTCTTTCGTTTGGCAAATAGTCGACCGACTGAATTTTTGAATAGAGTTTAGTACTTTTCAAAATGTTATAAAGCATTGGGTTCTCAATCTTTTGTGTCATTGTTGGGAATTCACATCCCTCAATACCACCATCATCACATTTGCTGATTCTAGGTATTCAAATCCTTAGTTCATCACTAAACATGGTTATCACTTATCAGGTAACTATTACCTTCAGGTCATCTGACCAAGGTATTTAGGATATTTGTTACACAATCATCTCAATTTCATACCAACCATATCAATTTCATATCAACATCATGTAATACAAAAATAACATCTCTATACCCTCATTAGGGTTAGAGTTTCCCATCTTTATCAATTAGGGTTCACATATCATCATCCCATATTGAAATTTCACATAACATTATCCCATATTAGGGTTTTACACAACACCACCCTGTATTAAGGTTTCACATAACATTTCCATATTTAGGTTTCACATAACATCATTCCATATAAGGGTTTCACATAACATTATCCCATATTAGGGTTTCATACGACATCACCATATATTAAAGTTTCATATAACATCATTATTAGGGTTGTGGAAGCACTTTAGAGCTCCTCGGTCGACGGATTTATCGATCGAGACCCCTTATAGGGTCAGTTATTAGAAAAACCGACCCTAGAGGTGCTTCTAAGAAAGAAATCTGGCTTCATTCGGTCGACAAATTTGTCGACCGACACATTCGGTCAACAAATTTGTCGATCGAATGAAGCCAGAATTCTTTCTTAGAAGCACCTCTAGGGTCAGTTTTTCTAATAACCGACCCTATAGGGGGTCGCGGTCGACAATATTGTCGACCGACAATGTCCAGTTTAGTTATTCACACATGTATAAGCACCTCTAGGGTCGGTTATATGAAATAATCGACCCTAGAGGTGCTTGTACAAAGGAAATCTTGCTCCTTCTCGGTCGACAAATCGTCGACCGAAACGAGTCAGATTTCTTTGTATTAGCACTTGTAGTGTCGGATTTACCTATTAACCGACCCTAGAGGTCAATTCGGTCAACAAATTCGTCGATCGAGTTTGCGTTTGATTTTTATTAAACAACCCGACACGAGCACTGTTTATCTGTAGAGTCGGGTTTTGTTTGTTAACCGACACTACAGTTTTTTTGCTCCGTGCAAAAAGCCGAAATTTTAGTCTTTCTTCCTCCCGCGAAACCCTTTTCTCTTTTCTAAATCTCTCTCCCGCGGCGCCACGAAACCCCTTTTCACTTTTTCATTCTGCCGTTGCCACGAACGCTTCTCCGTGAAGCTGTTTCCGCCTCTCCACGCCGCCAAGAGGATCGTGAATCTCGTCGTCACCGCGAAAAGGATCGTGAAGCTCGTCGTCGCCGCCTTCCCCTCTTCCTCCACGAAGCCCGTCGTTGTCGTGAAGCTCTTCATTGCCGTGAAGCTCTTCATTGCCGTGAAGCTCGTTGTCGCCGCCTTCACTCTTCCACGAAGGTCGCTGCCTCTCCGTGAAGTTCTTCTCTTCCTCCACGAAGCTCGCTGCCATTTCCAAGTAAGTTCGAGCTTCCTTCGTTCCTTGTTCCCCTTCATTCCTGCCCACCCCGCCCGCCGCCATTGCTGCTTCTAGGTCCATCTCAGTCGACAATTATTCAACCGAGAGCCCACCTGCGCGCAGCGTCCAGGTCCACTCTCGGTCGACAAATTGTCGACCGAGAGTGGACCTGGACGCTGCGCGCAGGTGGGCTCTCGGTCGACTAATTGTCGACCGAGATCGACCTGGAACTTATTTATGTTGGAGCTATAAATGTTTTAATCATATTTTCTATAATGTTCACAAATAGTTCTGAATATTATAATGATTTCAATCTTTGGACTGTTGGAAACGGCCTTACTTTGCTAATTTGTACAAGTATTTTCCATTTTATATGATTTGATAACCCAATAATAAAAACATGCATGTCTTTTTTCATATGTAATCATAATATAAATTTTAGAAATTAATACTAGATTAGATTACATGTGTACTCCTAGATTGACACTTTAGGGTTGATGCATGATGTTTAACTTAATATATAAATATGAAAATAATGCATTTATATATTAACTTAGAAACCCGTTCAAAATTTACTCATTAGGAGTAAACTTTGGATAGTCCCCGGTTTGGGACTGTTTTTGGATATTTTAATCTCACTTAGGATGTACATGTATAATGTATGTTTAGTTTTGTATATTATTTCAGTAGGATTTCTCCATTTGTTCTCTGGGTACATATGTGAGTGGTTATTTGCCATTTACATCGGTGTACTTGGAGAACTTAGGGGAAATGCTGCTGAAATTTTCTTTAAAACTAAACATACATTATACAGTTACTAGTGAGATTAAATATTCAAAAATGGAATAAGTGGTACACTTTAGTATATAAAATTAATTTTCTATCAATAAAAACTTACAAATTATTATAGTATCAATATTAAATTGTTAGTTTTATAATTAATTTTAATGTGATATAGAAAATGGATCGAAGTTGGATGTCTATCAAGAACCGTTGCAGTCCAGAGTTTGCCAAAGGTCTTGATGAATTTATCAGATTTGCTGAGGAACATAGGAAACTACCTACAGATAGGCTATATTGTCCATGTAGAAATTGTTGTAACAATTTGAAAGTTGATACTGGTGAGGAAATTATGAATCATGTATATGCAATGGGATCATACAAGGTTATAATGAATGGTATTGGCATGGAGAGAAATTGAATTATGGAGCAGAAAATGTCGATACTAATAGTTGTGGCATAGAAGATATAGATAATGATGATAATGTTAATGATGAACCGATTCAAGATGACCAGATTCAGGATGATTTGATTGATGAGATGCTACGTAGTTGTCAGGACAATGTCATTGATCCAACTTCTTTATTTGCAAACATTGTCCATGATGCTAAAAAACCATTATATAAGGGTTGTACTAAGTTCATGAGGTTGAGTGCTGTGATGCGATTATACACTCTTAAAGCTCAAAACCGGTGGAGCGATAAGAGTTTCACTTCACTGTTGTCTTTGTTAAAGGAAATTCTTCCTGAAGGCAACGAGCTTCCAATTTCAACATATCAAGCAAAGAAAATAATGTGCCCAATGGGAATGGAGGCTAAGAAGATTCATGCATGTCCAAATGATTGTGTGTTATTTCAGAAGGACTATAGTAATTTGATAAATTGTCCAAAATGTGGTGCGTCAAGGTATAAGACTACAAATTTAGCTAAGGCTAAAAATGGCTCTCCTGCCAAGGTGATGTGGTATCTACCAATAATACCACGATTTCAACGCTTATTTGCTAATACAGAAGATGCACAAATTTTGTCTTGTCATGGGGAGTTAAAGGTCAATGATGATGGTGTCCTACGACATGCATCTGATTCACCACAATGGAAGAAAATTGATTTATTATACCCTCAATTTGGTAAAGAAACAAGAAACCTAAGACTTGGACTCTGTACAAATGGAATGAATCCCTATGGTACATTAAGCAACCAACATAGCATGTGGCCTATTATGATTGTTATATACAATCTTCCTCCTTGTTTGTGTATGAAAAATAAGTATGTGATGTTGTCAACATTGATATCAGGGCCCAAGCAACCTGGAAATGATATTGATGTTTACCTTCAACCTCTAATTGATGACCTAATGAAACTATGGGAAGAAGGTATTATGACATATGATGCTTCACGTAAAGAGATCTTCAGTTTGCGTGCTATGTTATTTTGCATGATTAATGAATTTCCAGCTTATGTAAATTTTTCTAGATATAGCATAAAAGGATACAAAGCATGTCCTGTTTGTGAGGAAAATACTAATTCAATCAGACTGAAACATGGTGGTAAAATCGTATATCTTGGTCATCGAAGATTTCTCCCACCAGTGCATCCTTATCGAAGGCAACGCAAAACCTTTAATGGGTCAACTGAGGAACGAAGTGCTCCTAAACCTATATCAGGACATGTTGTATATGATAGGGTGAAACATATTGTTAATGAATTTGGAAAGAGTTCAAGTAGTCATACACTCGCATGTGACAAATCTCTATACAAGAAGAGGTCAATATTCTGGGATCTTCCTTATTGGAGATCTTTGGCAATTAGACACTACATTGACGTCATGCATGTTGAAAAAAATATTTGTGATAGCATCATCGGTACACTATTGAACATACCAGGAAAGAATAAAGATGGCATCAAATATAGAAAAGATTTAGAATTAATGGGTATTAGAAAAGAATGATCAGTGGAGATCAGGGGTTGCCGCACATATTTGCCACCGGCTTGTTACACTTTGTCAAAGAAAGAGAAAAATACTTTCTGTGAGTGCTTGTATAATATTAAGGTTCAACAAGGATACTCTTCTAATATTCGTAGATTGGTATCAATGAAGGATCTGAAACTGATAGGTCTCAAATCTCACGATTGTCACACCTTAATGCAACAAATTTTACATGTGGCTATTCGATCTATATTGCCGAAGCATGTAAGGTTTGCAATTACAAGACTCTGTTTCTTCTTCAATGAAATATGCAACAAAGTGATACATCCTGATACTCTCGATAAATTACAGAAAGATGTAATTGTTACCATGTGTCAGCTTGAAATGTATTTTCCTCCTTCATTTTTTGATATCATGGTTCATCTTGTAGTACATATTACAAGGGAGGTGAAGATGTTGGGTCCAATTTTCTTACACTGGATGTATCCATTTGAACGCTACATGAGTGTTTTTAAAGGTGATGTTCGGAATCATTATCGTCCTGAAGGGAGTATTGTTGAGGGTTACGTGGCTAAGGAGGTGATCGACTTTTGTAATGATTTTTTGAATTGCAATGAAACTTGTAGTGATCAGAAAAATCCAATCACACTGGATCTTATTGTGGCAAAGGAATTCAGGGAGGATGAGTGAAAGGAATCAGTCGTGAGTTGTGGGATCAAGAACATTTGTATATTTTACACAACATCGATGAAGTTAGTAGCTGCATCACAGAACACAATGATCTTATCAAGAGAAATCATCCGCGATCCAGTTCAATGTGGCTTGCAAGAGAGCATAATCGAACATTTATTAGGTGGTTTGAAGAGAAAGTATTTAATCAACTATCTGAATCACCAAATAATGTTGCTGAGAACATAAAATGGCTCGCCTCTAAGCCAAAAATGGATGTCATGTCATATGAAGGTTATGACATTAACGGATTTTCATACTACACAAAGCGTCAAGATGAAAGTAGTGTAGTTCAAAATAGTGGGGTCACTGTTAAAGCTTATTCATTGTATTTTGCTAGTGCCAAAGATAAAAGACCACGCGAAGATGAGATGTCATATTACAGCGTCATTGAGGACATATGGGAAATGGACTATACAAATTTTCAAGTTCCTATATTTATGCGTAATTGGGTTGACAACAATAAAGGAGTTTTAGTGGATGAGTTGGGTTTCAAATTGGTGAATTTTGAAAAGATTGGTTTCAAAGATGAGCCATTCATCATGGCAAACCAAGAAAAACAAGTATTCTATATTGATGACCCGGAAAAAAAAAATTGGTCTATCGTTCTTAATGGAAAAAGACAGTTTACTGTAGATCCTATAAATGAAGAAGAATACTATGAAAAGTATGATGATTCCAGTCCATTCTCAGTTGGTTTGTCAAGTGTAAATGTTGAAGATAACACCGATGAATATTATAAACGTCAAGACCATGCTGAAGGAATTTTCCTTGACTAACAACTCAACCAATACTAAAGGCATGTATTCTTTGAATTATTTATTTTATTATCATGTATACCTTATCACTTGTGCTTTTATTATCACTTATTTTTTTTATCATGTATACTTGCATGTTCTAAAATGGTGAGTGAAGATGAACATTTTGAGCATGAGCACCATGAAGATGAACATTCTGAGCATGAGCACCATGAGGATGGTAGTGGTGATGCTAAGAACAGTAGAGGTCCTACATTGATGCGTAGGCTGCAGGAGCTCAGGGCTAAAGGGGATAAATTGCCAGTCCAGTTTGATATGACAGGAGCACATGTTGGGGAACATGCTAGTTCTTTCAAGCATTACGTAGGGGTGACCGCGCGCAGTAAGGTGCCAATAGATATAGAAAATTGGCATGATGTTCCTAATGCCAAAAAAGACCTCATATGGAAAGATATATTTGTGAGTGGAAGTGATATCATTTTAATATGTTTTTTATCTATTGATTCTAATTTAGTTTGCTTGGAATTAATTCCTTTTCAAAACAACATTATTAATTGCTTCTTTTGTATGTTTAGGGTGTTTTTCATCTAAATGAAAAAGATCACAAGAAAAGAGTGCTACAACGTTGTGGTGTACGATGGAGGGGTTTTAAGACATATATTGTAAGGGAATTTATAAATAATACTAAACAAAAGAAGAAAGCTACAGATGTATATATTTTTATTGATCCTGAGGTGTGGGAAAGATTTGTTGCAGCTAGGAGATCGGAAGAGTTTCAGGTAATAAAGATTGTAATGTATTGTATGAATATTTTATACAATTAAGGAGGTGAATCTTTTTATACATGTTTGCCAAGTCTAAATTGTAATACCTCGTTTTAAATGATCAGGCTATTCACCAGGCTCAAAAAGAAAGACGGGCTAAAAATGTGCATGACCATCGATTGGGCCCGGTGGTTATGCCTTCCGCCGCCAACTACAAGAGAAGCAATCATCTTCTGGAGAAGAATCTAGTACAACTCAAGTTGAGCGACCACCCCGACACATGACATGGATTGATGCTAGAAAGAATCGAGCCGGTGAAATTGTCAACCCTGCAACTAAGGAGGTGGCACAAAAGATGGTAGGTTTATCCCAACTAAGTAAAGAGTAACTTCCACAAACTTAGATTTATTTATATCTAATTGATATTGTGATTTAATATTTTTATTAACTATGAATAGATTGATCTCCATGAGCAAAGGAAGGAAGGAAAGTTCATCCCAACTGGATACATGGATGGACTAGTAGTTGCTCTTGGTACGAAGGAGAATCCTGGCCGTGTTAGGGGATTAGGAGCTGGCATAGGATTCACGTCTTATTTTGGCCCTTCGCAATCTAAAAAAGGTAGTGTAGGAGGTCTTACACAAGAGGATCTTGAAGCATTAGTAGCGTAGAAAGTAAAAGAAATAATGTCTTCATTTCAGCCTACTCAACCTTCTCAACCTATTCATACTACACGTCTCTCAAGTGATGAGGTACAAGCCCATGCTATAGTTGTAGAAGGTCACGGGAGCACTCCCGATGAACCACCACAACAATCTGCAGTAAGTTTTTGTTCTATATGTTGTGTTATTAGTATGATAAATATATGATAATATATATAGTTGTAACATGTATCTGTTCTACTGTTTCTTATATAACTTATATTATTTCAATCTAGGTTGGTATGAGCTGTAAACTTGCAGTGGAGGTTCCAAAATATAATGTTGTGGCAGAGGGAAAAGTGTACAACCTTGGTGGTACATTGCATTGCCAACAAATTACTGATGACATATGCCGTGTGTCCATCCATCTTGTGTATGACAAAATGGGGGACAAACCACTACCCATACCTAATCCTGAATATAGTACAATTGATGAAGCTGAGGGTGCTATGGTGGGTTGGCCTAGACACTTGGTTATCAATGACAAGGTATACCTTATTTCTACCATATTTTTCATATTTGACTGCATATATGAACTCATGTAATATAAGTATGAAATTTAATTAATAGGTTTGTAAACCAAAAAGTAAAACTTCTGCTAGTCGTCCTCCTATGCTCAAGCCATCTTTCATTCCCGAAACTACATTCGATGAATTGGGAAGCAAATCTAAATGTTTGTGTCGATACTTAGCTAACCAAAGACTGGGATCAAATATGATGGTCAAGTTAACAGAAGATGCAGTTGGGAGGGACTTTGAGAATTTTCTTTTTCTTGACGATATTATAGAGTTGTTCCGGTATGATTGGCTGAACACTTCGATAATAGAAGTATGGATAAGGTAAGGATCTATCAATATATATAGAAAATTCCAATACAAATTTTTAGCTTATTTCTACATATGAAAATAATTAAAAATGTTTAACAACCATTTATATACCGAGGTCACCAACTTTGATATAAAGAATATTGCATTCTTAGTTCCTTCGGTCACTAGTCAGGTGGAGACAAATATTGAGGATGTGAATGAGTACTTCTCTGATGCATTCAAATATTTTGCTAGTGAGGGGAAGGAAATTATCCTAATTACTTTTAACGTCCAGTAAGTATTATTATTCAATATAATTTTAATAATGAATGAAACTATTTATTTAATGTTTGTTTTATTCTTACTCAGAGCTAGACATTGGGAATTACTGGTGATTGTCCCAAAATTGATGACTCTTTATTATCTTGACCCAATGGGTAAAACAACAAGGAGTCACAAACTGAAATTGTCAGCTATGGAGTAAGCATAAATTTAATCAATTGCTACAACATGATATTTTATTTAGAATTTCTATTTTACCAACTATCGTTTAATTGATAGGGGTATAAAGGCTTTTCGTGAAGCTGGAGGACAAATACCCACAAAAATAAAGACATTGACTTTGAAAAATGTCAAGGTAGCTACTTTGACAACTGCTTAGTCTTATATGTATTAATTTTTCAATTCTAATATGTCAACTCTTATACTCTTATCTCAATTGTTGTTTATAGTAGTTTACTAACATTAAGTATAATTCGTTATTTGTAGTGTCCTATGCAAAATAATGATTGGGCTTGTGGCTACTATGTAATGAAATACATGCAAGCTATTGTCAAACAAGCATCACATGACATTCAGACTAAAAGTCAGGTAATAAAGAATAACATCATAAATTTACAAGTGATTGTAGTCATTTTTATAAAATATTAGCATGTGCATTTTTTGTTACAGATCTTTACAACTCAGCCTTACACACATGTGGACTTGAATGAATTCTGAGAAGAGTGGTCAGAGTGTTTTATAAGTGAAGTCAAAATAGCATTGGATTAAATATTTCGGCTCCATTTATGTATGTGGTTTGAGTAGTACTCTTTCATATTTTTACTTTTGTAATATGTCATCTCAGACTTGCACTCTATCATTTTGTAAATTATGATATTTATTATCATTTTTGTTATGAATGTGTGGTTTTGAATGGTGACGGTTGAGCATCAATGCTCCCCTCTCCCAGAATATATGAATCTTCTTGTTCTTCTGTTCTATATCAATTTCTACAGATTTTTTTTTAAAAAATCGTAACTTCTAGCGTCGGTTTTTTAAATAACCGACCCTACAGATTGAATTCATTGTACACTCTTCGTTTGAAAAATTTTCGACCGAAATAGAACTTCTAACGTCGGTTTTTGTAAAAAACCGAGTCTACATGTCCTCTATAAGGTCCGTTTTTTGAAAAAACCGACCCTAAAGATTGAATAAGACATTTCAGTGTAAGACTCGGTCGACAAATGTCTCGACCAAAATACTATCGATCGAGAAGTTTGTCGACCGAGTCTTACACTGAAATGTTTTATTCAATATTTAGGGTCGGTTTTTTGAAAAAACCGACCCTATAGAGAGTTTTCGGTCGAGACCGAAATATTTTTGGTCGACAATTTTCTCGACCGAGAGTTACCACTGAAATGGTATTCAATCTTTAGGGTCGGTTATTTCATAAAATCCGACCTTGTAAACGTTCTCGGTCGACAATTTTCTCGACCGAGAACGTTTACATGGTCGGTTTTAATGAAATAACCGACCTTACAGGCTCCTTTTTTCTCGCCTAGGTCAGAATTTTTACAACCTCTTGCGTCGGTGTTTACTCTGTAAGGTCGGTTTTATTTGGTTAAATAATCTGACACTATAGACAAAATTCTGTAGTGACGCCAACCTAGGCGTCAGTTAAAAAGTGACGCTGCAGGCTTTAAAAAATCGACGCTACAGACCATTTCTGTACTAGTGCATGTTCATCTCAAAGCAAAACATGGTTGAGAAAAGGGGAAACATGGAGAAAAACATGATTAAGTAATGAAACCCCTTGAACGAAGAAGATCCAAGCGTTCCTCAGCGTAGAATACGCGATCTACAACCCTTCGGCGGTGGAAAACATCTTCTTCGGCTTCCGGAACGACTAGGGCGTGCTTCTGGGCTCCATTCTTCTCTCCACACCTTCTTGGGACGTGTGCAACGGCTAATGATGTGATAGATTGCTCTTGGCCACCGTCATTAGGTATAATCACTGAGTTAGTTTGCAAAAATATCACAGCCGTCAGATTTAGATCAATCTGAAACAAACTTGCATCTGACGGTGTCGATACCATCGACGCGGGTTGTGGGTATCGACACTGCGCGATATCGGAAAGTGTTCTTTATTTTATGTCGTTGCGCCTGATGTTAACTTGATACAATCGATGAGGGTCGATGGTATCGACTCTCTTAGGCGTCACTTTTGTCCTTTTCCGTCGCTGAAGCTCCACGTGTCGATAGTATCCACTTTAGGGTCGATAGTATCGACTATCTACTCGCCAGCAACCTGATGGAATGTCGCTACCATCGACTTCCCTATCGATGGCATCGAATCTGTGCTGCTCCTTGCGGCTGGCAACCTGCGGCTGTGTCGATAGTATCGACAGCTGCAAATATGCGTTTTTCCTAAAATTGCAACACAGAACCACATAAGCTGAAATAAAACATATTATTGTAATCATTTATGCTCAAAACAATAAAATAAGGGAGAATTGATGCTGAGAAGGATCATAGACTAAAGTAAGTGAATTATGCAATATTAACCACCAAAATGACCAATAAACGCATAAAATGCGAGTGAAACAAGTCTATAAATGCGACTCAAAATCATCGCATCAGGTACCGTCGGGTAGGATGATTCGGGAGACAGTGTTTCTCCTTCTTCTAGACTTGACCACTGCATGGTAAAACAATGTGTTCCTCTCTCCCTCCATTAGCCATCTAACCTTGGCCTTCTCCCTCCAAATGGACTCCTCCAGGTCCAAGACCTATTGTAACTCCATCTCTATGATTCTGAGTGTTCTCTCATTTGTAGCCGTCGAGTTTTCATCAAAGGCGATTTGCATCATGTGGATGATATCTTCTAGATCATGTTTCTTCTACTGAATGTCCCCAAAGACCTCCTTATTCCATCGCTTAAGGGCCTCCTTCATCCGCTTTAACTTATGAAAGAATATGTATGAAGGATGTCCTACCACCTCGATCTCCCATTCTCTTCTGACAATGTCCAGGCATTCTTCATGTTGTAACCATGGCACAAGAAAAGTGAAGTGGGAGTGTCTTCTCTGGCTGCTAGATGCCCCCTTTCTGATAAGGAGAGGACAATGGTCTGATACACGGTATCTAGTAAGGTGTATGAGGCGAGTGCCTTGTCTACTAGCCATCCACGACTCATTTGTAAGATCTCGATCATGTCGCTCCCAGATCGTAGGTGTCAACAACTGCTTATTCACCCAGGTGAATCTGCTCCCCTCAAAGGGAACCTGACCGGCCTAAATCGTGCGTCCAAAAGGGGCAAATTTGAAGTAGTCAGACTTTTAAATTACCTGACTCTTAGGCCCCCGCAACGATGACGGGGTCCGAAGTAGCGATCAGGTTCAAACCACAGGGACAAGGGTGGTAGTGTTAAAAACTCGGAATCAACACATTACACTCCAATAAAGGCAAGGAGAGGATAAAGTTCCCAAAGGGAACAACAGACTAAGATCGATAATCTAAAAGAAAACTATCTCCAACTGGAGTTACAAGGAAAAATAAGGTTTTAAGCATTTATCTGTTTTTAGGGGTTTTGCACAACGGGACCAGAGGAGATAAAACTGTTGCTTTGGTAAGGAACGGAGGAGGAAACTTTGATAAAACAAGCGGCAGCAGGAACATCCAGTACGCCTTCTCTCAAAGAGGGTACCTCTAACTAAGCGCCAACACCTCTCTCAAGGTTGCTGGACTTAGGTTAGAGTGGAGAGATAACTGAAGCAACTCCGATCTTGGGTACTCTCGTACTCCCTGATCAGACCAACACTAGAGCTGCAACACCTCTCTCAAGGGAGTTGCAGTGGGAAACATGATTCGATAGCTAGTCAAAACATGATGCAAGCATACAAGCTAGAGTTCGGATGCTAAACAAAGTAACCATCCAACAAAAAAGAACCAAACATAAAACAACAAATATTTAAAACTTCTCTAATTCCATTAGCATAATCATTATATAAAAGGGTTTGGTTACATTGCGTAAGTAAAGAAATTAAATGACTAAAAAAGAAAGATAAGTATCGCCTCCTTGATGTAGAAGAGCGACATGCAGCAGCAGATTCCTAAGGGTCCTCTAGCCCGATACCGGTTTAGGGCTCTGCCCGATACGCCTGTGTCAGGCGGCACTCCATGTCGGGCGATAGGCCATGACGGGAAGACATACCGACCAAAGCTCCCTTGCCCAATACGATCGTGACGGGACGCCACCCTCTCAGGCGACACACCGTGACGGGTGATTCGTATCGGGCTCGGTATCGTTTCGGGCTAGAGACCGCTTAGGGTGTCAGGTTACTCATATCAGGTGCCCTTGTTGGTCGATATCAGGCTTCCGTGGTGACCGGGAAAGATTATAAGTGAACAATTCCCGCCCGGTACACCTCTGGGACATGACACGCTAGCTCCAAGTTCTTTCCCAAGTTAGCTTTCGTGAGATTCCGACCCGTCCCATCGGAGTCTTATAGCTGCTATTTATAGGAAGAGGTTGGGAGAAGTTGTGGTTCTCTGGGCACCACGTGTCCTCCATTGGCCCTATCAGCTCAGCTCCAGGTTCGCTCGACGTGCGTATTGCCCGACACAATGGGTATCGTTCAGCAAGCATATCGAGCATCGTGTCAGGTTGGGCACCTGTCGGTGGGTGGCTTGTATCGCGCGACACGCTTTGATAGTCGTGGTGGGTACAACTCCCTGTCGGGTAAGTGGCGTGCCGCTCGTCAGAGCCTTCTTGCGTGGCACACTCGTATCGCACGGTAGCTGTATCGTGCTGCTGTATGCCGGGCAGTGAGTGTGTCGGCCGAATGGTAGGAGGGTCGATGCAGGTAGAACACGTTCATGGGCCAGGACGGGCTTTTTTGCTGATAAATGAGTCGAAAAGCGAGGAAAACTCTACAAAAGATGGTAAAATTGAGTTAAGAGCGTAGCGCGGCCTGTTTATTCAAAAACCTGGCAAAAAGGAGAGGATAACAGTTTAAAAGGGTAGTTTTGACAACGAAATATGGGCCATAAATATCACAAAATTTGGTGTTATCAACTCCCCCAAACTTAGCATTTTGATTGTCCTCAATCAATCTTTTAAAATTTTGTTTTGTGATTCTTCTTCTTAACCGGTATGGTTTTCAGACCATGATTTTGAGTGAGTATCGAGATGTCTTGCAGAGAACATTGCCCGACCATGAACAACAGACTTTATTTTTCCTACCTTATTTAAGCAAAATTTTTCTCCACAACTTCGGCGAGACTTGGGTGCATGATTTCAAAGTTAGCTTTCACACCAAACAACTTTTGGGGGCAGAAAGTTGTGTGTTTGGGTAGGCTTAAGGCTTTTTGGGTTTTTCTTGTTTCCCATCAGTCCATCTAGGTACGGGTCCGTTAGCGGGCAAGTGGTCCCTGGAGTCCCAGCCAGTTGGCTTTAGAGCAGTGATTTCACATCCTACGTACCACTGCCCCGGATCTACCATGCCTAAAGATGGGTACTTTTAGAAAACAAATGTGTATATATTTTATTTTTTTTCATTTGGCACAACTCTCATGCTTTTATTCACTCTCATAAGGCTATTCTCTCTTTTTGGGATTTTGTTGGGTAAGGGAAAACAAGATTAATTTTTTTTTGCTGTTTGGGCAGCTTTTACCTTCCGCATACACGTCTCTTAGCTGTCACGAGATTATTTTTCGAAATTTTTGGCGTGGAAAGTTGTAGTCTTTTGTTGTTTGAGGCTGCATTTTCTAAAATACATAACAAAACCTGCTCCTCTTTGGACATAGAGAAAACAAACTGGCAAGAATTCGTATCAGGTTTTTACTATAAAGTGTCTTTGTACATATGTATATAGACAAAATAAGCAAATTTTTTCAAAATTTTTCAAAAATTTTGTATCTGGCATGTATATATGTATATGTACACATGTTGTAGAAAAAGAATAGAAATAATAAAAGGGGTGAAGTTCGAAGGGTTTTTAGTACCTCCCTCACTGGTACATAGAATCCCCCCCCAAACTTACTCCACACTCTGTCCCAGAGTAGTGAAGTAGATAAGGTAGGGTAATGTTAACCCAGTGAGGGTTAGCTGGTGAGCATGTCTGTGCCAGATAGAAGCTCCCACACATATTCTCCTCGTTTGCTGTGGTAGTCGATGTGGTAGAGCTGGTCAGGCATCTCTTCATTTGATATCCAATCCAGCACGAAGATGTCGTAGTCATTGGATAAAGGAATTTGCTATGGACTGCAGTGGTAGAACTGGAGCTCGTGCCATTTGCTCGCTGCCGTCTCCAGGAATGGTTGTATCAATGCCGCCACCTCCTCGTAGTATTTACGTACTAAGCGCTCGAGGGGTGTCAACGCTGTCGATGTACACTGCACCAGATGATCTTTGTTGTTGTCTGAGATGTTGTAGAAGATTCCTACTCGTTGGCGAGTGTACATCATCAGGAGTGTCCAGTGGTTGTAGTGCAGGATGGGAAGGAAGATAGTGCGCAAGACTCTACACTGCAACTCTGCCAGAAAGGATTGCTTCGCTCCTGATTCATCGGCAAGACATATGTCGTTGAACATCATTGGATGAGCTATGTGTGCATGTTCAAACTTCTTCTGCAGTGTCTGGATGTAGGCGGCCGCCACATATATCGCCAAACATCCTCCTTCTTTTACCATGTCCCTCAAGTTGTCAACTGGGACTATGACATTGCTTGCCTCATAGATTACGTCTGCCGGAGTAGAGTCAGCTAACTTCAGAAGAACTTTATTGACCTGCTCCTGCGTGAGTGTAGAGTACGAGAAACGGTGGAAGTTGTTGATCATTTCTTCTGATGTTTCAAGCGAAGCGGGGTCTTCGATTCCGTGTACTTCCCGTAGGATTTCAAACCGCTTGCCTGCCCCGTAGACATTTGCTTCTATCTCAGCTTCTTTCTCTGGAGTGTTGCTGGGCTGTGAGGATTCATCTGCTTGATCACTGTCCAGCAGCCTCTCTGGTACCCCTGCGTCTTGGAAGTAGCTCCTGTCTTTGATCAGCAGCAATGCATATATGCTTCTGAGCTGGTAGAAGTTTTGGCCCTGGAGATGCCTTATGTATCAAAATATGTTGAGAAGCTCCATGGCGTGCAAGACGATAAAGGCGTTGTTCCCACTTCCCTCTTCTTCTTGGACGGGGAAGTCTTCGATTGAGAAGAAGTTCCAAATGCCGCTATGACGTTGGACTCCTTGCTTGATGGCTCGAAGAAGATGCAGCGGTAGGATCCTGAGATGTTTATCCTCTGGGCGACTGAAAATGAGTCCTGAGCATGGCACCTCCTCGTTGCAGCAGCTGAGGAGCTGGACGTCATAGTTCCGGAGGTCTGCCACACACATGAACCACATATTGCGGTGCTTGTACGGGGCCAACACGATGTTCGTGTTGTGCTCTTCGATGTGTCATATCATGTTGGCCACTGCGATGGAGTCTGGTTCTCCCATCATCAATCTTCTTGCCAAGGTCAGGGTGGCGTTGTATATTGTTTACCGACCTGTCTGAGTGCTGATATTTTCTATTATTACACCCTCTAGGACCCTGAATAACTTCTTTCCGACGATGGCAGGCGAGCGGGAAATTCTTCTGAGTGATCCCCGTCATATGGAGAAGTATCTGTCACTCCAGACGATGTCTTCTTCATCAGCCTGCGACCTTAGGACCTTGTTTAGCAGTTTCTGGTCCCTAATCGTCAGGTAGCCGATGACCCTTCTGTCGAAGTCGGCCATCTTGAAGGAAGGTATCTCCGACGGCGCAGAGAATTCATATGCCGTCGAGCTTCTTCCTCTGGGGGGTATCTTTCATTGGCGGCACCGATTCCCCCCCCCCTCTCCCTCAGATTCTTCAGAAGAGTCCTCCTCGACGCTGATTGCTTCGTTGTCATCCTCAGCTTTGTCTAAGGGGACTGAGGGAGTTGCTTCTTCCAAATCGCGGGAGCTTGCCTGTCCTGCTGGAGCTCTGGTGGCTGACCTTTGCGGCGTCCCTTCCTCGGGTGTTGGGGATGGCCCGCTGAAGGAGGAAGTGGACGACGATATTGGTGAGGATGCTGACGAGGAGGGTTGAGAGCTTGAGCCGGGAGGTGACGGAGATCTCCTAGGCTGCCTTGGACGCGGATGATCGTCCCTCCTATTTATCCTCTCCTCGATCACGTCGAGGCGCTGGAGGGCCTGCTGAAGTGTGGCATTGAGTGCCTCTAGCTGGCCGGGAAGACCAACTAGAGTTAGCAGTTGCCGCTCTTGGCTGTTCAACCTCTGCTGGAAAATAGAAAACTTGCGGGTTAGTGAAGTAAATGTAGCCGAGTGGCTTTCTGTTACCTCCCGCAAGTGATCGAGTTCGTACCCCAGCATCTTCCCGAGCGACAGAGGGGCTTCTGTAGATCTCTCTCTCGTCCTCGTGGTACTCCTCTCGCGCGAGGGTCTACTCGACAAGGTAGAATCTATCTCAATTGTTTGCGAGGTAGTTGCTTCCAGGCTAGGCATAAGCTCTTTCTCGGCTGTCTCTGCCTCGCCCTCTTGGTGTGGTGGAGAAGGCCGTGGTGTTGCTGGCTGTTGCTCCACCTCTACAGGAGATCTCCTCTACAGTTGCCATAGGAGACACTGGCAGTGGTGTCGGTGTAAGGTGTGCAGCTTCGAGCTCCATCTCGAGGATCTCGGCGAACGCCCCACTACTGGCATCCGGCTGTGCTTCTTCTTATGCCACTAAGGGCACCACAGAAGTTTCACGAGCTACGACTGTCTCTTCCGCGGCAGCTTCCCACGGGGCTTGTATGGTTATCTCTGCCCCGGTTGTCTCGGCGACGTCCACAATCGCTGGTACTTCTTCAGCCATGGCAGATATTGTCGTGATCGTGGTTGGGATGGTAGGAGCGACGACAACTCTATCAATAGCTGTCGTTGGTGGCTCTCGAGCGGTGGGCGGCTCAGCAGGAGTTGTGGAAGATTTTTCCTGTCGTGTGTCGAGAGGAATTGGTTCTCCTCTCGTAGCCGCCCTCTCTTGTATACTGGTGGTGGCGGAGTAAGCAGCTTCGACTACCACCGCTTCAATCTCTGTGCTGGTGTAGACCAGCTTTTCTGCGTCGTAGTTGGTGCAGCTAGGAAGCAGAAGGAGGGTGTTTGTTCTCGCGAATTTGTAGAAGTATCTTCGACCCTCCTACTTGATGATGCTGGCCCTCATGAGGAACTTGAGGTCGATCATCTCGTTGCCCTTCTCCTCGAAAGACTGTGCGGTTCCCTTGGGTACCCTAACCCAACCGCGATCAGATTGATGATGCCACCCATTCAGTACTCCATGGTGGCATCCTTTATTGGGTGCAGCCTATTCAGCAAGAAGCGCCCCAGATTGATCACCCTGCCCTCCATCATGTGCCACATGAGATGGAGTTCTTCGGTGAAGATGTTGCTTGATTCATTCTTGCTAAAGAGTAGGCACGCCACAAGCTTGTGCACTATTCTCCAGAAGCAGGAGTGCACCACCGCCACCTTGCTTCCCGGCTTTACGATGACTCACCGGTCAGCTTCCTCCAGAGCTCCACGAGATTGAACCCATCTCCTTCGGTGATCCTTGCATCGTTGTTAAGATGTTCCTTCTCCTCCTCACCGGAAGAGAAGATCTCGTTGAGCAGCTTCTCGGAGATGACGTGTTCGGAGTTGTATAGCCGCCCCTGCAGTCTGTCTGCTCCGTCGTATTCTTCGATTTCTTCGGGTCTATTTTGCACCTGACGGAGAGATGACATGAACTCCCTGGTGAGTTCGGTGTAGGAGGCGGAGCAGCTGAAGCAGATCTTCCACATCCCTACTACATCTAGGACATTTTCGAGCCTGTCGAATATGCCTAGTTGAAGGAAGGACGACTGGTGGCAGAACCTACTCGACCTGTAGAGTTTTGTTGCCAATTCTGAGTACCAGCACCCATGCTAATTATCTCTGGGCACGAACCTGCCTGGTGTGTGATCCAGAGGTTCTGCCGCTGCGGTTGAAGCTATTATTGGAGTCGTTACTTCTTCCGTCCTTGCTCTCTTCTCAGCCGTTGATGGCCCAACTGCCTCGGGGTTTGGGCATTTCTGCCTGACTGTCGTAGCTTCAGCTGCGGCCTCGGTGTCAATTCTCCGACTGTGTTCGTCAACTTGAACAATGGTTTCCTTGGTGCGGGTCATTTTTGTTATCATAAGGCAAGCTTATTAAGTGTCTAAAAGAAACACCCTACCCGATATCAGGTAGGTAAAACTTAAAGTTGATATCAGCGTCTAAAAGAAAGTTGATTGCATGATAAGAAAAGTTCGGCCCGATATAAAAGCTACCTGATACCATCACATCAGGCTTCAAAATTAAGCGATATGATGTTTTCCCGATACGATCGTGTCAGGCGATACGGAGTTCGGCTAAAAATCACATAAGTTCATCGTGAGATACTGGGCACCATCAAATGGATTTGATGCTTGATACGATCACCCTTAAGAAAGGTGTCACCCGTCGGAAAGAACATGCTAGGCGATACAAAACTGGGCGACACGGAAGAATCCAAATGACATAGCCATTGCCCGATACGCTGCAAATTCAAAAGGTGTCAGGCGACACAGCCACGTGACGCGGAGTGCCCGATAGGGTCGTCCCGACAGAAATTGTGTCGCTCGATAACAGAAACAAACGAAGCGATACAGGGCTGGGCGACACGGGCATTGCCTGATATGGGGTATCAGGCAAGCGCGCGTTAAAGATGTGTCGCGCGACATAGGTGTCGGGCGATACAAGGAAATTAACCAAAGTCATAAGTCCGATACGATGGTGCGCGACATGAGGGTAATGTCGGGCAAGCAAGACGATACAGTTGTCGGGCTATACCTTTGCTATCTGAAGTTATCTTGTGCGACACGAGAGTAGAATCTAGGTTGCGCGACACGAGAGCAAAGGGAGAAGTTACAGCACGATACGGGAGTAGGTGAAGAGTAAATGCAGTAGCCTGACACAGTTAAACTTCCGTACTATATATAGCAATCCAAGTCGGGGGTAAAACGGGGAAACAGGGGTGCGTTTCGGGCAAGGAGACAAATCATTCCCGAGACGAGCAGTCCCATCCGTCAAATCAAGGGTTATTACTCCTGCCGCCCGACACGGTTGCATGCCGCTCGGCATATCGTCCTACATGGTTCATGGCTAAAGGGCGTCACCCGATACACCAGGCCGATAAGGGTGTTTCTTGTGCATCACCTGTCTTTTGCCCGATATGGTCTGGGAATAAGGTATCCTTGCCCGATGCAAGGCTTTAGAACAAGATATTTGGTGAAAAACCAAAATCAAAGCAAAGGAAAAAGTGATTGATGGGTAAAACATCATTGGCCTAATGTGAAGTTCCCAGCCTCAGATAGTATTACTCATCAACGCTCATGAAACAAAGCGGTGGCCCATAAAACAGAAGAGTCAGAGCATGTGACGCATGCACTGACTCGGGCCTTATTACAATAATAATGTTTATAATGTTTTTCTTGCAGGAAAGGAAATAACGTCCTATTCTACGAAAAGTAAAACTCGGGCTGCCTCCCGAGGAGCGTTGTAGTTAGCGTCGTCAACTCGACATCTTCAGATCCTTTACTTTGCACCTTCAGCTGTTTCCATATCCTGCAGACTTATCTCTGATCTTCTTACGAATGCTTCATCTTCGTAGTATCTCTTTACTCTATGCCCGTTTACTTGGAAAACTTTGGATGGATCATCTTTATCATACAACTCCATCATGCCTGATGGATATATCTTCGCTACTATGAAGGGTCCGGACCACCTCGTTTGTAGTTTCCTTGGAAAAAGACTAATAGAGTATTTAAATAATAAAACTTTGTCACCTTCACTCACATCCTTCTTCCTCAGGTGGGCATCATGCCACACCTTGTTTCTCTTCTTATAGATCCTTGCATTCTCAAAGGCATGTAGTCTCAACTCTTCGAGATCCTGTAACTGGAGATATCTTTTCTCCCCTGCCTTCTCTAGATCCATATTCAGGAATTTAATCTCCCAAAGAGCTTTGTGTTCCAGCTCTAAGGGTAGATGATAGGATTTCCCATAGATTAATCTGTAAAGGGTAGTTCCAAGGGGTGATTTATATGTTGTTCTGTAGGCCCAAATGGCATCATCGAGTTTCATGGACCAGTCCTTTCGTGTGCAGCTGATAGTTTTTTCTAGAGTCTGCTTAATCTGTCTATTCGAGACCTCTACTTGCCCCGAAGTCTGAGGGTGATAGGGTGTAGCAACCTTGTGCTTGACTCCATACTTTCGCAGAAGCGCTTCAAACTGCTTTTCCCTGAAATGTGATTCGCCATCGCTTATCACAGTACGAGGTACTCCGAAGCGAGGGAAAATAGTCTGTTGAAACAACTTGATCACAGATTTCGAGTCGCACGTCAAGGTTGCAACCGCTTCTACCCACTTAGACACATAATCCACCGCAACTAGAATATATTGGTATCCCCTTGATGGGGGAAAAGGACCCATGTAGTCAATTCCCCAGACATCAAATATCTCGACTTCCACCCAATTGGTCATAGGCATCTCATTTCTTCTTCCAATGTTTCCTATCGATTGACATTCTTTACAAACCTGTACATAATTTGCAGCATCCTTGAACAAAGAGGGCCAGTAAAATCCTAATTGTAGCACCTTGGCGGAGGTCCTTTCGCTCCCCAGGTGTCCTCCATATGGAGAGGCATGACATTCTTTCAGGTTGTTTGGGACTTCTTCTTTGGGGATACATCTTCTGTACAGGTTATCTGCACATCTTCTGAAGAGGAGAGGATCGTCCCAGTAGTAGATCTTTACATCCGAAAAGAGCTTCATCTTTTGATTATAGGTTATATCAGGAGGCAACTCTCCGCAAGTGAGATAATTACAAATATCTGCAAACCAAGGTAAATTCTCATCTTTGGTTTCAACCATCAACAAGGCTTCATCAGCATAGTTGTCATTAATAGGTGGTTCCTTCTGCCTTTCCACCATGATCCTTGATAAGTGGTCGACGACCACATTCTCCGCACCCTTCTTATCAACGATCTCGTGGTCGAACTCTTGTAGTAACAAAGCCCACCTTAACAACCTGGGCTTGGTATCCTTCTTCTGCATGGGATATCTTATTTCTCCATCGTCTGTGTAGACCTTCACCTTCGTACCGATAAGATAGGATCTGAACTTGTCGAAAGAAAAGACTATCGCGAGCATCTCCTTTTCCATAGCCGTATAATTCACCTGAGCTTCATCCAGAGTACGACTGGCGTAGAAAATGATGTGGTGCTTTTTGTCCTTTTTTTGTCCTAGGACTGCTCCTACAACATAGTCAATGGCGTCACACATAAGCTCGAAAGGTAGCTCCCAGTCTAGAGCTTGAAGGATAGGCGGTGAGACAAGGGTATCCTTTAAGGCCTGAAAAGCAATTAGACAATCGTCAGAGAAATTGAATTCAACATCCTTTACCAGAAGGTTGGACAATGGTTTCGACATCTTTGAGAAGTCTTTTATAAATCTTCGGTAGTAGCCGGCGTGCCCGAGGAAACTCCTCACTCCTGTTACAGACTTCGGTGGAGGAAGTTTAGATATGGCTTCAACTTTGCTAACGTCTACCTCGACGCCACGCCTCAAAACTTTATGCCCTAGCACGATGCCTTCTCATACCATAAAGTGACACTTCTCCCAGTTCAAAACCAAACTCTTTTCCTCACAGTGTTGCAAGACCAGAGATAGGTTCTTCAGGCAGGCATCAAAGTCCTTTCCATAGATAGAAAAGTCATCCATGAAAACTTCCACGATGTCTTCCAGAAAATCTGAAAACATCGATATCATGCAACGCTGAAACGTTGCGGGAGCATTGCACAGGCCAAAAGGCATTCTTCAGAAGGCGTAAGTCCCATAGAGATAGGTACAAGTAGTTTTGTCCTGGTCGTCCGGCAAGATGGGAACTTGATAAAACCCTAAAAAATTGTCCAAGAAACAGAAATAGTCATGATGTGCTCATCTTTCAAGAACTTGATCAATGAAAGGAAGCAGATAATGATCTTTTTTTGTGGCTTGGTTCAGTTTTCGGTAGTCAATACACATCCTCCATCCCGTGACAGTTCGAACCGCCACTTCATCACCTTTATCTCCTTTAACTACTGTAATACCTCCTTTCTTCGGTACCACTGATCGGGTAAATGCTCCCAGCATCCCTCAGTTTGATTACTTCTTTCTTCACAACTTCTTTCAGCATCTGGTTCAATTTTCTCTGGGGTTGAGCCAAAGGTTTAGCAGATTCTTCAAAATTAATGTGATGCATACATAACGCAGGACTAAGGCCTTTGATATCCTCTACTGAGTATCCTATAGCCTGCCTATGGAGTCTCAACTCCCCAAGAAGTTTGTCCAATTGATCCTTCATAAGATAAGCATTAAAGATGACATGATTTCTCTCCTCTTGATCTAGAAATTAATACCTTAACCCTTCAGGTAGTTGCTTCAACTCAGGTTTAGCCTTGGGTGCCTTTTCTTCTGGTGCCTCCTCTAGAGAGGCAAACTTAACTATTTCTATTACCTCTTCCTCGTCGCTCAAATCTTCATCAAACTGATTAAGATAGTTGAGAAACTCGACAACTTCTGGATTTTCAGAATCAGAGTCTTGATTGCTCAAAGCTCTCACAAGGGGGTCTACCGTTACGATATCCTCTTCCATCTCTTCACAAAACTGGTTGTAGCTTTCTACAAAGTAAGCGGATTCTAGTAGGGAAGGTCCCTTCATAGCATCCTTTACTTTGAAATCTAACTGGTCATTTCTGACCCTTAGAGTAATGATCCCCTCAGCAACATCAATCAACACCCTTCCTGTAGCCAAGAAGGGACGTCCAAAGATGATAGGACAGCTAGGGTCCTCCACAGTGTCAATGACCACAATGTCACAGGGAATGAAGAAACTTCCAACACAGATCGATACATCCTCAACAACACCTATAGGCCTCTTGAACGTATGGTCCGCCAATTAAATCCTCATGTTGGTCTTAACCATATCTGTCAAACCTAAATGTTGCGTGAGGCTTAGGGGCATAAGGCTGATGCTAGCCCCTAAATCAACAAGACCTTTCTACTCGATATTATCTCCAACGACAAAAGGAATGGTGAAAGCCCCTGGATCCTTTTTCTTGTTGGGTAAATCTGCTTTGACAAAAGCAGAAGACATACTAGCTAGATGCACGGTCTTAATCCTTCCGCCTCTTTTCTTCTTGGTTATTAGATCCTTGAAAAACATAGCGTAGGTCGGCATTTCCTCTAAAGCATCCAGAAAGGGTACTTCAAGGTGAAGCTTCTTTACTGACTCCATAAACCTCTCGTAACGCCTTTTAAGATGTGCTTTTATAAGTTTGTAAGGGAAAGGCAACTTGGGAGAGTAAGGATTTCTTTTACCAAATAGTTCCTCAATGGATCTTGGTTCTGGTTTTCTGACATGAGCTTGTTGATTGTCTTCTTCTACGTGATTATCTGTCACAGTCCTCGATTCAGGTTACTCGGGTCTGGCTTCTTCAGGGCGTTCTACTATCTTCCCTGATCTCATTGCCACCATTTTAGCAGATTTAGTGTTGGAGGGTATCTTACCCGAGGGGTTCTTTATCAACTCGACCATCTGGGCCAACTGCTGATCGATTTGGCGTTGGTGAATCTACATGTCTGCCATCTGAACCCGCATCGTGTTCAGAACTCCTGAATTTGAAAGCGCACTTTGCGCCAGATGGTTATTGATAGTATCTTGTCTTTTGACAAAATCGAACAATTGACCCACCAAATCTAGTTGGTTCAAATTCTTGTCATGACTTTTCTCCTTAGCTAAACCCTGACTCTAACTAGGGTTAGCCGCTTGCCGACTTTAGTACTTTCCTTGTCCTTGAAAGTTTGCCTTGTTCGATTGGAAAGTGGTAGTTCTGGTGAATTGACCTTGTCCCCCTCTTTTCTCAAAACCTTGGGGTTGCTTGGTGGGGTTATTTAGCTGATGCGAGTTTTCGGCCGCATCCTTATTGCCATAGTTAAAACTAGGGTGATCAAGTCTTTTGAAGTTGACAAAAGAGTTGTTCTCGACTTCCTCTACCTCAGATTCACTTTCAGTTGACTCGTCAGGTTGGGTGTAAATACAGTTATCAACCCCGTGTCCACCCTCTCTGCAGGTGACACATTTCATGACTTTCTAAACTTGTTTCTTCCCTTTTCCACTTGATTCTTTCAATTGCCTGACGTCGGTGGCTATCTTCTGGATCTGAGAGGTGATAGCCTCCAGAGCTTTGGATTCGATCGAGGGCCCTTTGCTAGTGGTCTTCTTAGCATGTCCTCTATCAGATCTGTCGTAGTTGGTGTCGGCTTGTAATTCGGCCATGTTCTCGATGATATTTTTGGATCTGTTGGGCTTCTTCCCCAAAAAGTCGCTGCCTACAGCTGCATTCAGTGAAACCCTTTCTTCAAGGGTCAGACCATTGTAGAAGGTGGTTATCAGAAAACCCTTCTTATAGTTGTGATGGGGGCAGTCCCTCTGATATTCTTCATACCGTTCTCAGGCTTCATGTAGATTCTCATTCGGCTTCTGCATGAATGACGTTATCCTTTGCCTATTCCTAACAGTTTTCTCCGTAGGGTAAAACTTATTCACAAAAGCATCTGCAAGTGCACTCCATCCATTCAGAGCTTGATGCGGCAGCCCGAGGTACAAATATAGAGCCTTGTCCTCTAAAGAGAAGATGAATCCTTTGCAGTAAATGATCTCCTGTGGGACTCCCCACATCTTAATGGTATCACAGATATTTTTAAAAGCATCTAGATGATGGTAAGGATTATCATTCTTTGAACTTCCTCAGAAACTCTTGTTTTGGATCATGGATATGACGAAAGGTTTCAACTCAAAGTTTGTGGCATTGAACCTTGGGATGACCATAGGACACCTTGAGTTGTTGGCCTTCGTAGCAGCCAACTCTCTGAGGGTCTTTTCTTCTTCGTTAGAATCTTCACTGTCACTGTCTCCCTGGTTCTGCTCCTGGTTATGTTGATTTCTTCTGCATCTTCGGTGATGACGACGTCTCTCATGGCGATGGTCATCCTTGAATTGTTCTATTTTAGGATCTTCATGTTGATGGTTGTCGTCATAACGGTCATTGTCTTCATGCGGAGGCGAGTGAGGTCTATCTCTCACGTGTTGCTCACCCTCTAAAAAAGGTGGTTCAACGTGAGGTGGCATGTCTAGTGATGTTCGTGCTCAGATGAGCAGAAAGCTTCTTTCCTGAGTACCTGAATAGAACGTATAATCAAGTTAGTAAACTTGTATCAATAAGACGAACTACTCTATATACTCATTTCAGGTTAGAAGATCAAAAGGTAGTGCTGTCAAGCTCATTACTAAACTTGAGACACGGGAGTGTAGTCAGTGGATTCGGGTTCGTCAATAGTACCATTTTGCCTTGCCCCGACAACAACACCAAAAAGTTGACCGGCCTAAATTGCGCATCCAAAAGGGCGGATTTGAAGTAGTCGGACTTTTAAATTACCCGACTCTTAGGCCCCCACAACGATGATGGGGTCCGAAGTAGCGATTTGGGTCGAACTACAGGGATAAGGGTGGTAGTGCTAAAAACTCGGAATCAACACATTACACTCCGGTAAAGGAAAGGTGAGGATAAAGTTCCCAAAGGGAACAACAGGCTAAGATCGATAATCTAAAAGAAAACTATCTCCAACTAGAGTTACAAGGAAAAATAAGGTTTTAAGCATTTATCAATTTTTAGGGGTTTTACGGAACGGGACCAGAGGAGATAAAATTCTTGCTTCAGTAAGGAACGGAAGAGGAAACTTCGGTAAAACAAGTGGCAACAGGAACATCCAGTACCCCTTATCTCAAAGAGGGTACCTCTAACTAAGTGCCAACACCTCTCTCAAGGTTGCTGGACTTAGGTTAGAGTGGAGAGATAACTGAAGCAACTCCGATCCTGGGTACTCTCATACTCCCCGATCGGACCAACACTAGAGCTACAACACCTCTCTCGAGGGAGTTGCAGTGGGAAACACGATTCGATAGCTAGTCAAAACATAATCCAAGCATACAAGCTAGAGTTTGGATGCTAAACAAAGTAACCATCCAACAAAAAGGAACCAAACATAAAGCAACAGATATTTAAAACTTCTCTAATTCCATTATCATAATCATTATATAAAAGGGTTTAGTTACATTGCATAAGTAAAGAAATTAAATGACTGAAAAAGAAAGATAAGTATTGCCTCGTTGATGTAGAAGAGCGACATGCAACAGCAGATCCCTAAGGGTCCTCTAGCCCGGTACCGATTTGGGGCTCTGCCCGATACGCCTGTGTCGGGCGGCACTCCCTGTCGGGCGATAGGCCATGACGGGCAAACATACCGACCAAAGCTCCCTTGCCCGATACGGTCGTGATGGGATGCCACCCTCTCGGACGACACACTGTGACGGGTGATTCATATCGAGCTCGGTATCGTGTCGGGCTAGAGACCACTTAGGGTGTCGGGTTACTCATATCGGGTGCCCTAGTTGGTTGATAATGGCTTGTTGTGGTGACTGAGACGGATTCTAAGTGAATCATTCCCTCCCTCTCTGGTCGGGGAAATGCTCACCTAGTATCGCCCGGTACACCTCTGGGACGCGACATGCTAGCTCCAGGTTCTTTCCCAAGTTAGCTTTCGCGAGATTCCGACCCATCCCATCGGAAACCTGTACCTGCTATTTATAGGCAGCGATTGGGAGAAGTTGTGGTTCTCCGGGTGCCACGTGTCCTACATTGGCCCTATCAGCTCAGCTCCAGGGACGCTCGACGTGCGTATTGCCCGGCACAACGGGTATCGTTCAGCAAGCATATCGGGCATCGTGTCGGGCTGGGCGCCTGCCGGTGGGTGGCTTGTATCGCGCGACACGCTTCGATAGTCGTGGCAGGTACAGCTCCCGGTCGGGTAAGTGGCGTGTCGCTCGTCAAAGCCTTCTTGCGTGGTACACCCGTGTCGCACGGTAGTTGTATCGTGCTACTGTATGTCGGGCAGTGAGTGTGTCGGCCGACTGGTAGGAGGGCCGATGCAGGTAGAACACGTTCATGGGCCGGGACGGGCTTTTTTTTGGTGATAAATGAGTCAAAAAGCGAGGAAAACTCTGCAAAAGATGGTAAAATTGAGTTAAGAGCGTAGCGCGGCCTGTTTATTCAAAAACATGGCAAAAAGGAGAGGAAAACAGTTTAAAAGGGTATTTTTGACAACAAAATATGGGCCATAAATATCACAAAAGTTGGTATTATCAGAACCTCTACCAGGCTAACATCAGAAATCATAGTATTAAAGTCCATCATCTCTTGGAAAGGTCGATTCAAACTGCCTCTCTTCTCCTGGGTGTATCTGGTGACATTAATGTCATAGGCTATAAGCCATCTAGTATCCCCGATCATCTCTTGTAGGTGGATCAACTCCTTCCATAACATCCTTTTGTTCTCTGCATTGCAGCTTGCATATATAGCCGTAATAAAGAATGGGGTGTTATCAGTATCTATGCACCTCACAGTAATATGTTGAGCGTGGGAGCGAAATATAGTAGGTTGTAAGGAAGCTTCCTCATAGAACCAAATCTTGCCTCCTTCTACCTGGTTATCAGTTGACCAGTCTAATCTGATAATGTCTAGCAATTCCTCAACCCGATCAGCATGCAAAAAAGGTTTGAGTAAACACACTATAGCCGGTCTGTGTTGGCTGCACAAATGAGCAAGTACCCTACTAGTATGATTATTAGAAGCACCCCTAATATTCCAAAAAATAGCAGATAAATGAATAAAAAAACTAGCTCATCCACCTCATCATCCTCGTAGACCTACTAGCTATACCTCCTCCACTCTGGATCCTCTTCATCTTCATCTGAATATGGGTTGTATGCTCCCTATGAGATGCCTCTTTGCGATCGAGCCCTATTAACTCTGGGGGCCCGATAGGATCGGTATGGTTCAAGGACTTCATCATAGGATTCCCTGTATGATCTGGTCTTGTATTTATATCTGCTCATTCTCCGTTCTGTTCTGTCATCTTCGTCCTGCAAGGAAATGTAGTCTTCTAACGTCCTGTTGCCTAAGACCACTCTATTACCTTCATTATCGATCACCATCCTACCAGTTGGTACCTCATCTTGGCGGTCCTCTCTGCTGGCGTCCCTCTATATAGTCTACAGTGGTGGCCGAGGTGGTATGACTGGGCCCTCTTCTATCTGAGGCGCCTCCTTCTCAGCCGTCGAGGAAGAAATCACTTCTCTGGGTATGTAAAGCTCTCTTCTGACTTCCGTTAGATCACAAACCAAATCCCCAACCAGACCCCTCGCGACCATGGCAAGGTAGATCATGGATCTACGCATACCATATGTCACGGTGATATATTGTGGAACATCCTCCCTGAAGCCTTCTACCAGTATAAGTATCCCAGACACATCATCATCACTTCTCTTCCAATCAGATATCCTAACCATGTCTCCAAAAGGCTTGATGATAGCCTAAACAATATCATCATCTTTGTAAATGATTGGTAGGTCAATCATCTAGAACCAAAAGGCCTCCTTTTTGTCACCTCTCTCCCCATCTCTCATGGATCTCAACGTCAACTCGGATCCCTTGAGTGAGGGAAACCCATCTCCAAGCTTGTTTGACGCCTCCTCCTCACTACCGAAGTATGTGATCGCCCTATAAAGAACAAATCAATATATGTCCTTCGCCATGGGCCAGCAATTCTTCAAGAAAGGGCATACCCCCTCCCATCTGATTCTCTCCAGCCACGAGACTTCAATGGCTCTGCATAGAGATTTCACCCTGCCCGTTCTACTCAGATCATCTTGTCCTAGGTCGACGCTGATCCTCTTCGGGACATGTTGAGGTGCTCCCCTGGCCTGAATGGAAACCACTGGTGGAAAAATCCTCGTGGAGAAGATATCGGGGGGTTTTTGATGAGGCATATCCCTTTCCCCAGGCTGAGGGTATGTCTGCCTGCACCTCCTCGCGGGGTGTCCTGGACACTTACATTGGTAGCACACCTTCGGTTGCGAACAGTGTGACTTCCAGTGCCCTCTTCCCATGTAGCGGTAGCACATGTCGTGTGGGATATTGTATAAAGGGGTCTTGCATCTTGACATCACACCGACGGTTGTCTCTGTAACCCTAGAATGTTGATCTTCACACTGCCTCGTCTGAAAGTCTTGTCCCTGCCTCCTTGTTCGACTGCTCTCCCCTCTCTCGATGACAGAAGTGGGTCACTGTTGTCTTTCTATCTGGTATCCTTCGTTACCATCCGTCGCATCCGCCGTTATCTCCTCGTATCTGAGCATGTTTCTGATATCAGGAATCACCGTCTCTGGGTTGACCATGGAAGCCGCCAACTCCGAGCGGCGTTGAGCCACGATCTGCTGTGCTCTCATACCTTGTGTGGCAGAACGCTTGGTATACTCCCGCGGGTGTGGTACCCAACCGAAGGGGGGATGAGGAGGACTGGGGCGGCGGTGCCACCAGGCCCACGATCGCCCTAGAGATCACCCTCGGGATCACCTAGACTACACGACGGTTAGGCCTCAGGCTCCAAATAACAATCTCCAGATCCATGTGTTTTCCCTTAGGATTGCATCAAGTCATCTTTAGTTGGCTAGTGTGTGGCCTTGAGAAGATCGCACCAACTATACTTCAAGAGAACTAAGTTGTATATAATAATTTTTAATGTAAAGCAGGAACATATTCTATTAAGGTTGTTTTTTATTAGATCAACCCTATACGTTAATTATATATAAATAAATTGTATATATATTTAAAATATTATCTACAGTGGATAAATACACATAATTCATAGCATGACTCATTTTAGGATGATGGTTTATCATTGTAAGAATGCTTGGACTCTACAGATACCATAGTTTATCCATTTATTTCTAAAGTCTCTTATAACCAAGTAATTTTATTACATGAGTATTATGTCTTTCTTCTAACATAGTATTAATAGACATGTTTCTCTTACCTAATATAAATGTTACAACTATTATTCTTTTGTGTTTGAGATAATAAAACTTATTGATGGGAAAATGTATGATCCCACACATAATTATTTGCAATGATTTCAATCCTCTATATGTACAATTTATTTGTATGCTTTTCGGAAATTGATAATATGTTTACTTGTGTCGTTGTTACTTTTGTCTAGAACAACACTAAAATCTTACTATATGATATATTTTAAAAGATATAATATTTAATAAAATCAGTATAAAATGGATTATAAAAAGATTTGTTTACTCTTTATTTATAATTTACTACTGCGCATTCAAGTTCATTATCCAAAAAAAAAAAGATAGACACACCTTTCCAAAAAAATAGCTACATGTTATTTTATCATTAATTGAAGTAATAAGATTATACTTGATCATATTTCCATTTTTTATCATATGTAGTCACTAAATTCATACTGATTATAAAATGAAATTAGTAACAAAATATGTCTGACAAGAAATATAAATATATCAGGTAGTATAATTTTAGTTTGTCAACATCAAAAAAGTTATAGGCTATAGTGATACAATTTATGTGTTCTATACTTTACTATAAGTATATAGGTTCTGTACAAATACATGTTTACTAAATCAAGATCAATACAAATAATCAGATTAATCATATGTTGAATGACATAATAAGTAGTTATTGTTATTTTTTTAGCCAATAATTAGTAACGACAACTAATGTTGCATATAGCACTATAAAAATCTTAAACTCTACTAATACAATATTCCATGCATCAATTTGGAAACTCTCTCATGATTAAGTAATTGATGATTTTGGTTATTAAGTATATCGTATAACATGTTTATTACATGCATGTTTCTCTTATCTATTATACATGTTACAAATTTTATTATTTTGTTTGTTTGATATTATGAAGACTACATGGAGGGGAAAAATGTGTGGTCACAAATATTACGTTTCTCATGATTACAATCTTCTAGAATTACACATTATCCATCTACTTTTCTAAATTGGAAAACATATTTTCATGTATCGCTGCTATGTTTTATCTAGAACATTGAAATTGTATTATGTGGTATATTTCCAAGATAACAATGTTGAAGAAAAAGGTAAGAAAATGAACTAAAAATGACTTTTTTCAAGTTTATAAACTATATACTATTTCACATTAAAGTTGTTACTTCTAATAAAAAAGGAGAGAACGCCTTGTCAAAAAAATAAAAAAAATGTATATTATATAATTATTTGAAGTAATTAGAAATTATTTTGTTAACTATAATTATGTATCATATTAGTGATTACATTCATATTGATCATATAATAAATTAACCACAGAGAATGTTTGACAAGCATTGTAACTTTTGTTTAGAAATACAATTTTAGTGTGGAAATGCTAGAGAAATAAAGTATAAAATATAACTATAATTTGTATATGATATCATTTACTATGCATATATTCTTGTATCTACATATCAACCGTTCACTAAATTAAAATCTAGTTCAAATAATTATATTAATTACACATGCAATTAAGGAGATAATAGTTAGAATTATAATGTTAATACAATAGTTAGTAAGTTAACTCACAAATATATAGAATAACAAATATTACGTATACCACTTTAAGCTTGTGTATATATATATATATATATATATATATATATATATATATATATATATATATATATATATATACATACATATATATATACATACATATACATATATATATATATACTCTTTTCTATCGAGCAATTATTGTTTTTAGATATCAAGTATTTGCTCTTACATATTGTTTATTTCTTTATTTGTCTTAACCAATCTAGATGTTGCAAATGTTATTCATTTGTTTGTTTGGGATGATAAATACTTAATGGATGCAAAAAATATGATTCTAGTTTTGTGACCACAATCTTCAATATTTCTACTTTATCTATATAGTTCTATAAATTTGAAAATATATTTTTGTGTATTACTATTACAATTTGGAAAAGATTTTTTCATGTATCATATGTCACTTTTTTTACTAACACAACATTGCTATTGCCAACTAGCTCAGTTGGTCAAGCCTGCAGCTTGTGAAGCGCAGGTTGCAGGTTCGAATCTCAGCGAACTCGTTGGGGAACTACAGGAAGGGATTATAGCCCTCGGTGTAGCTGATGGTGTTCTCTCTCTCCTGCCCCTTTGAACAGGGGTGAAATTCCCCACTTCAAAAAAAATCTTATTTAGTCATTCCTTTTTAATGCAAAGTTGTTGTAGAAGAATACTACAAAATGGATTGGACAAATATATTTTTTGTCTATACATTTGTTTACTATTACACATTAAAATTAGGCACTCCTAAAAAAACATAAATCTTGGCCAAACTATTACCAATATTTTTTATTATTATAGAAGTCATACAATTTTACTATGATAAATTTTGATTTTGCATCATATTTAGTGATTAAAATTATATCGATCAAATGATTCAAATAATCACAAAGGATGTCTGGTTAGTTCTGTAGCTATTAGTCAGGATGTATTTGGTAATTTTAGATGAATCATAAACTACAAATATATAGTTTATGCATTTTAGATTTTACAATAAGTATATACTTCTCTATATATATCCAAGTTTGACTAATTTAAATCCAATTCAAATAATAACATTAATTATATATGTATTATAGGAACATGTCATTATTGTTATCATGTTAAGCCAATAATTGGTACCTTAAATCATGGATATATAGAACCATTGGTGCTATATTTTAAATTTTATTAATCCTTTCAGTAATATTCAAGAGAGTATGACATAAATTTTAATAGAGGTCATTTGAAAGTAAAACATGGAGAGATACTTAATCTAAATACCTTGATATTATAGCTTTCACTAAACTTGTTATTGAAGTTGAATGCATTTTTATTTGTTTTAAGTTGTATTGATTGTAATCAAGAGTATATTCATACATAAAATCTTTGTAATAATTTAATTTTTTTATATCATAGATAAGAGTGTCCGCAACATTATTTATAGTTATGCTTATAACCTTCACCACTATATTCTCTCTAAGGATCTTCGTAATCTTCATTGTCCAATAGGCAAACTTTGGGTAATGAGTACCTCATCTTTAATAATCTTCTAGTAGTGCTATAGTTCTACTCAATAATAACATCGGAGACTCCTATTTCTTATATGTACTCCAAGGCTAAGGAGATACCTGCTAGCTCAACTTCAATAAAATTTGTGGAGCTGACTCTTATCCCATAACCTCCTCTCCAAACTCCATTGTTACCACATCAACAGATGCATCCTTCTTGCCGAAGGCCATGCCAATATTAAATTTAAGATATTGTTAGTGTGTATGACTGGGGTCTGACACCGAGGTTGAGGTTCAAGAGCTAGATGGCATCTGTCGGTGTGGATTATGATGGTTGTACCATAGTGGATATCATCTTGCAAACCACCTTAGATGGACTAGACTCTAGTGTCATTATTTATCAGTTGGTGGTCATGGAGGTGCAATGGGGTTGTAGAATCTGATGATGGTTGGAGTGTTTTAGGATATCTCCAAGGTGGTGGAGGTAGGAAGGGAGAATTAATGGGTGTGCATGTGCAGTTGTCATCACTCTTTCAGTTTAGTTCTTGGGAGAAGTCCTCCATGGCCCATTTTTCAATATAAATATTTCATGAACTTTTTAAATGGTACACTTTGAAAAATGCATATGCTTGAAAATAATTCAAATATAGCCCATAGTAGAAAAAATATAATTGGTGTTTTACAAGTTCATGTGCTAAAAATGCCACTTGATCTGACTCTTTAACTAAAAATGTAAACAAAAAATTCAGAGCCAAAGCAAGTGGTGCTTTCACCCCATGGGTGTGGGGTTCGAATTTCCTATTCTGATTTCCCTATGACAAGTATATATCAACTATGGGATTTCAAATAGGAAGGAGGTAAAACCAAACTACTAATGGAGTGCCCGACCATGATCTGTGTGAGACAGTACCACTACATGTAGTTGAGTTAGTGGATTTGGTCCCTAGGGTGTGGGTGAAAGAGCCACATTCTTTGCCATTTCTATTTTTTAATTTTTCAGTTAAAAGAGCCAACCAAATTGGTCTGCTTGACCCATTAATATAAAAAATGTCAATTCAAGTGACATTTTTATGAAAGTAGATTTTATTAGGAGTTATTTACATGGAGATGCTATAACTGAAACATTCTCTTCATCTAAGTGTACGATTCCTTTTCATATTTCATTCATCATTATAAGAATAAATGAAGTACACCAAAGGTCTGTGAAGTATACCTATTGATGTGGATGGAGGATGATAGTGCCAAGGTTGGGGTGGTTGGTATTTATAGCATATTAGGGAGTCTGTTTTGTCTAGCATTAAGTTTGCAACAACAAGCACACGTAGGAGGTAAGAAAAGAGATATAGTACTAAAAAATTTAGGGTGGGACACCCTTAAACATGGCCTATATATTATTTAAAATTAGTTAGGAAGGAGTACTTAATAACACAAACATGAATAAGTAACAAAGTAGCAATATTATTAGAGCATGAGGTAGTAGACAACATATGTAACGTCCCAAGATTTGAGGCGTCGGATATAATGATCTTATAAAGAATGATTGGACTACCCATATCACCAAGGTGCACCTCCTTTTCTGGGAGCCCATCACTAAAGAACTCCATATCATTGGGTCAAAGCATAAGGCATCATATGATGAAGGATGGCAACAACCCATAGGTCTAATTAGTCTTGATGGAGATGGGACAATGAGCATCTGTAGCATTCTAGAATTTTTCTCTTATACTTAACCTCTATTTTTTGTTGCAAGATTAACCTATATTTAGAAAAACTACTATTCAAATTTAAAAATTTAATGCATTAACTCAACCCTAAAGATAAGGCACAAACATATTGTTCAAACAATGTTCCAAATAAATTTAGAAATTTTAAACACTCTTTTAGTCATTTGTAATTACATAAACAACTATATCCCTAACTGGTAGTAAGTGTAAGATTATAGTTTGAAGTAAATTTGACATAAGTAATATCCATAATATGCCCTAAAAAGTTTCTATGAGTGTAATACAATAGTCAATAAAATCACATTGAATATAAGCCTATGTTTGTCTATAGATAATCCTAGATTATTAAATGTATGTTTCTATAAAAAGGTGATGACAAATAGTTGTAACTCTCAAATCAAGAAATTGACAGGTTTTTCAGAATCCTCATGGTCCAATTAATTAATGAGCAAAATTTAGTTTCAAACGAATAAGCATTGGCCCCTCAATTTAATTAAGAGACAAGTTATATAGGGTTATATGGTTTGCAAGCCTAAGTACTCAAGGAATTGACTTAATGTGTCACACGGGAAAAGTTTGCATGTATATTGTGTCACATGGATGATTTCATCATCTTTAGTTGTTAACTGGGTCAAACCCATGGACAGTCATCCACAAGCCAAAGAACTCATCACATTCACCCAAGTCCAGGGTGTCATGGAATCATCAACATCACTGAGATTCAATTTCCTATCACTCCTCCGGTGAAGCCTAGTTCATGGAACCCTCCTAAAATCTATCAATGCTCTCTCTTAAACCATCTTTTTCTATCTTTGCTATGCTTCCATGCCCTAGAGACCTTAGTCGAAAAGAGTCCATGTTCCAGTCAAAATCACCACCTCGACTTGCTACCATGCACCTACAAACCATCACATATATATCTTATACCCCAAAATATTCTCCCCTACACACTTGTTACCAATTTCATGTGACCCCCTATGTATCTCCCCATAAATCCACCTTATCATGGTTTCTCCAACTCATCACATCCATGTTTTAGACCACTGCATACCCAAGTGAAGTTGCTAGAATTCTCTGGAGTTGTTGGTTCATCCCCTTGTAACCTCATGGAGATCATAGTGTGAGAAAGATTTTCTAATACATGTTAGATCCTCATATCCTCTTTCTGGTTCTTATATATTGTGTCATCAACCCCACTAGACTCAATTTGAGTTTTTCAACTAAGTTTTCTCTCTACATCTCTCCCTTTCTCCTGTGGCTTCTATCTAGGTTTCTCCCAGTGATGTTTTTCATTCCTTCTTTCTATGTTTTGGTAGCCTCTACTAATCTCTCCTAATTATAATGGTGGAGGATGGGTGTAGTGTCTTAGTTCATCTCCTTAGTCGTGCCTTGGCTTGGCAAGATCAAGGGTTAAATTTTGATCAAATGGTTTGTCTCTTGACATCAAAGGAATTCAGATCATGACTTTAATTCAAGTTATATCCACCAAATTTGATTTTTTTGTACTTCTGACCTGAAGAAGATGACCATTCATGGTTGCAAGCTACTGATGATGCCCTTAATTCAATCTATTTTTATCTCTCATCACCTTTGGGAAATAGAGTGTTTTCTCCAAAGTTTTTTGTAGCATTCCACATATTTCGATTGAGAGGGGACATGTTCCACATGGGAAACGACTATTTGGCCACTCCATATTGGGTCAAACTAGTGAATAATGCGTACATATGGTTTTATCTAATTTGTGATTAGATAGTTCTTCAAAAATCCATAATAAGTCAATCGCTTATTAGAAAAGTAAACAAAAATATGTTATGAAAAGATTTTTAAATAAGGAACTCAAATAACTAATTTTAAAGTATGTTTTCCTTTCAACTAAACCCTAATTTGGTAAGATGTGACATTAGGATTTAAGGTAATGATAAATTACAAATTGATTTGAAATATGTTATGAAGATGGAAATTAGGGTTCAACCAACCCAACAACATATTTGAATTTTAATGAACCTAATAAGAGGAAAAGGTTTTCTTCAAGATAGCTAAGTGGTCGATGCACTTCGAACATAAGTATTAATTGATCCTATGTATGTACATTGTACATGGAAATATACGAATGCATTATCTATTTTTTCAGTCGCTAATAGTGAATCAATCTATAATTAGTTGAATCTCATATTTCTTGTCAATATTTATGGTATCATTTCTCATGCATATTAAGAGTATTACGAACAAGATATAAGAACAAGTTAACTATTTTCAAGAGAAAGAAAATGATAAAATATAGGTATGTAAGATCCTCACTAAGAGGCTCCTCAGAGCAAACTAAGAGGTACTTTGATGCATAAGATAAGAGACACTTCAGTGCAACCCCAGAGGCATTTTTGTTATTAAGAGAAGAGCCACATATGTGAAAATCTAATGATTCTTATATAGGTCAAGATAAAAGAAATGATCTAAAAATACTTGTGTCTTTTATTGAAACTTTGATGTTTGAAGTTTATATTCAATTTATATGATCTCTTTAAGATATAGTATGTTCAATTACACTTATGAATTGTTTAATGAATGGTTGGGACGCAATGCCCATAGGTGAGAAAACCTACAGGAGTAGGCCATCTAACATGAAAGGAATAGCTCAATGATCTTCAGAAAAAGGATGCACTTAGGTGCTAGTTTTACCTAGTTTAGAATTCTTTCCTATGTTATTTGAAACATATTATGTTTTATTTATTACAATATGTAAGTGATGTTGAGGACTTGAGAATGATAATGGTTATCTTTATCCTTTGATGGTATATGTATTGACTCTACTTTTACGCAATGAAGATCATCATTGTTACATTTATTTTTTTTGCTCAAACAAGTGTGTTACCTCTTTATTACCCAACCTACAGGTGGGTCCCAAAACACCACACCTAAACCAAAGAATAAAGTCTAGTTCATGTACATATCGTGATTGTTACACCCCCTTGAAGTGAATATTATTTATGCTTACACTCCATGTTGTATACGGTTTTACAAGTTGGGTGTTACATCATCCATGTTGGGATCATTCTTGATCATATACGTTATGGGTTGAATGAGGTATCAAGTGGCCTAGGAGGATGGGATGTAGTGACATGGTTTTTTTTTACGATGAACATTTAGGGAAATTAGGCACATTATGTGAGTTCATTAAGATTGAGAGTGACAATTTTCTTGGGTATTGTATAGCTAAAGAATTATATTTTTCTATCATTCCACATGCTTCAAAGATATAAGTAGAGATTTTTGTATTTTTCTGTGTCTAACTGAAGGAGGAAAGAAAATTGCATGTGTACAGATGTAGTTGTTGTCGCTTGTTCAGTTTTGAAAAATTATAGTTAATTTATTTAGTATGGCTACCCATTAAATAGAATGTACACAATGGTTGGAAATAGACTCCAGAGAACTGACACTCAATCATGGAACATATATTGTTTACGGGATCCAAAGAGACTCTACCCAAAAAATGAACTTTGAGAAAAAGAATTGCCTTCATGTGTTTGGTTTGTTTTATCTTCTAGTTAACTATTTCTAATCCATATATTTTTTTACAATATTTGTATTGAGTGAATAAATACAAATTCGAGAAACTAGTTCGGTTTATGGTTTCAAGTAAATAAAATGAATCAAGTGGTTAAATAAAATAAACTCCACAATTTCAATTCCATGATTATACCAATACCCATTGCAAGAGCTAGGGTTTCATTAAATTTTACCAACCAAATGCAAACTATTTGTAAATAGACCCGGCTAATCAAGAAGATTTATTCCACCAATATCTTGTGAAAATTGTGAGCCATGATGATTCTAAGTCACATTCAATGTTATTCGTTTCTTCTTCCATCTATTTAATATTAATAGTTTGGGAAAAAGTTGAATGAGTGACCATCTTGAAACAAAAAGTATATGCCTACACAAAATCTTTATGAATCAAATATCTTACAAAAACAACTAGCAACATTTCTGGCAGAATTGAAGGGTACTTGTCTTTATATAATCTTACATGTACGATAACTTGAGTCTACAATCATACTTTTTGAATTCAAGCTATCATCAGTAAGTTTGTTGACCATGCAATGCACACAATAAAGAATGATTCCTCTTGAAATATGTAAAATATTATTGTAGAATGGATATATAACATATGTTTCTTCATCTATATGTGCATTTTAAACTTATGCCTTAAATATAAAGCCCCAAAATAAACTTGTAGCTCACTATGACATTGTTGATCAATGGCATATCAGACCATACAAAAAATTTGATTACTTATTTTGTTACTCACAAAGTAGTTGAAGAAGTATTGCATACTCTCTAAATGTTGAATGTTTTTTGAGTCTCCTACAAAGTAGTCTTTAAATAAAGAAGCAATCTGACATCTCCTAGACATTATACATGTGTTGCAGCAAAAACCTATTTTTTAGAAAAAATAATTAATAATTATATCATTCCATCCAGATTCCAAGTCACTCTGTAACTTTGAATCATGTACACATATTTTAAAGAAATCGTTGAACCTCTCATCATCACCCAAAGCAAAACTAACTTTTTCTCATTATTTGTTTATGATGTGACACGTGCATAGTTTGTGATGAGATTTAGAAAATAGTAGTGGAATAGATTTCTTCATCATTGATCTTGGTCAGTGATACTAAATTTATTTGAACTCCATTCATTGCAGACAAACACTTACCAAACAACCAAATGAATGATTATATGTTTCGATTTTGATCACACCTACACCAAATGTAACAAATTTTTTGTTCTGATTTACACCTATAAAAGGTGAAAAATCATAGAACACTTGTTTCTTTGATAAGTAATTTTTTTGTGAATAGTACAAGGATAATCATCCAGCAACATCTTTATGTCTTGAGCAAGAAAACCCTTTAAATCTTCAAGGCAGTCCATGGAGAAGCTGTCTAACAAACTCTTTAGAAACCATTTGGCAAGCGTGTATGCATGTATGTTGCCCACTCTATTGATCTTTTCAATGATTGAGTCTTCAAAGTAGGTACTCACAATATTTATTCTTTGTACAAGAACCCGTTACTTGGTCAGACATTGGGATATTTTCCTTAGAAAATTAACTAATATCTTGAATCAGAAACAACCTTGCAATTCCTTGAGTGGAGGTTACTAACTCCCTACAATCCTCTAAGAATGGCTAAAAGTTCACCTTCCAAATGATCAATGCATGTATGTTTTTGTGCGATCAACAATCCATTGTCCTTGTTCATTCCTAGCAATATAGCTTGTGCATAATAAACTTGTTTGGTTATGTACCACTATGTCCATCGATCCTTGGGCCTAGCCAGGATGAGGAGTTTCCATTTTGCAGATTGTGCAAACCATTGGCCTTGATCAAAAACTATATTTATGTCAATGATGTAGAGACATAGGATCGAGCGTCCATTGCAATGTCTCATACAAGCATGTAGTATTTATATAAAGTGAAGGAGGTTATTGCCTTCCAGGATTTCTAGCCGGTTACCATGAATATTATGTTCTGTTGGGTTGCATAGTATTTCTTCCTACCTTCCTTTTGACCCATTCCTTGATATTTCTAGTATTAAAGAAACCCAGGTTCAAATTTGGGTTAATGTAGTCCCACATTGGTTCTAATCACAGGACAATCTTGATTGTGTGGATGGAAGTTTCTACACTTGAAGCACATCATTCACATCTTCCATCATCATTTATAATACCCTTCATTATTAGATCATTCGTGAGTAGATTTTCATGGTGAAGCTTCTAAATAAACATGATGTGGTTCACAATATTCTGATTCCAAATCAAATTCCATTCACCATTTAATGAAGACACCTTATCTTTATGGAGTGATTGTACATTTCCTTTATTGAGTATTTCACTTGAGGGTATCCAATAAATCTTGTCTACCCCCAGATGATCCATCGGGTTAGGCATTGCTTTGATAGTATTTACATTATCCTTCTTGATGTAGTGCGACTGGAAAACCTCATCTCACTAATCCTCCTACACTACAAGATTGGGTACCTAAAAGTCTTTAAGTTCTTCTTGTATCCCAATCATGTATTTTAGAGTTAGAACCTTCACATTCCACAACCACTTATCTTCCTATACTGATATATTTTGTCTATTTGCAATAGATGTTGTTGTGAGATTTTTAGCTTTAGCTGATAGAAACAATATATGCCACCACAACATTGAACTTGAACTCTAAAAAGAATTTGCTCTCTTATATTTTGGTCTCTCTGATAATTCATTCTAAGATAACACCGTCACCAAAAAAAAAATCGTTTCTTCTTGAAATTCCATCTACCCAAACACACTTGTCTTAGCTTTCTATTCTCTTCTAGATCATAAGAATAATACTCCTTCCATTTCATTCTTTAACGTTTCCACTAAATAATTAAGCATCAAAATCTATGGTAGATTCTCATAAATATCACTCAAAATTTTCAAAGATCTCTTTCTCAACACCTAAGATTTTACTAACCACCAATTTGGGATTTTAACTGTAACATCAATTTATAAGCCCCAACAATATGTTGGCTAAATGTGTTAAATAATGACTTGTTCATTGATGTCACATTTCTAGCACTTCTAAAAAACTACATTTTCCCAGGCGAAGAAACTTCATGATAATGGTGCTCAACAAATTTTGAAAATTTTCCTTCTATTATTATTGTTTATCCTTAAAGAAATCATTGATTCATACCATTGTCATGTTATCTTTCTTTCCTTTTATAGTTTTTTGTCATCTAATTTTGTGTTTCTTCATTGATTAGAGAGATATTATTGCCAACTGGTTGGCCAGAATTTTTTCATTATTCTCTACTTTTTAACCTTGATTATAGCACATAAAATACTTCCACATTAGCTTCTTACTTACTCTTTATCTTATAGTATTTCCTAACGTTCAGTCCCTTAAATGAGAACAATTCATACAATAATTCCTTTGTTGTAGATATATTTCTGAAAGATGTACAAATATTTTATTTCACCATATTTGCATATCCTAGAACCTTTTAAACTTCATGAAATATATATTGAAAATAATATCTAATTGTATTAGAAAAATCAAATTCAAAGTCATAGCTCAATGTAATAAAATACCACACCAAACATACCTCAACCACTAATGACATTTAATGTTGATTAATTGAATCATGAAATCATATGCAATTAAAAGATGTTTTGTTTATATATATAAAATTATGGATTTTTTTAATAAAGATCGGTAAAGACAACCGTATCTTAGTTCACAAGTATTAAGCATCTTTAATACCATTATAAATATCACGAAGTAGTGAAAAGTTATCAAATGAAACTAAGTAAAGTGTTATCGAGTTATCAAATCACTACAAGTAAGAAAAAGCACAGACGAGCTCCATTTTCTATGTTCCAGTCATGTTTTATTGGAAAAGAATGTCATGTTCTCACATTTAAGATAATTCAAATAAAATTTTGATGATTATCCAATATGAATTTATCAAAGAATGATCTTTTATGGATGGTAAACATTGATAAAAAAGAAAAAAATGCATAAATTCTTAATTTCTATTCAGCTTAATAAAACTCCCAAACATTAATATTATCTCATGCAGCCTCACACATACAACATGTAAAACTCTAAATTTTTTGTCCCTAGAAACAATGTCTCGTTGATCCCAACCATTTAACCATCATCTGCACCGCAAAACAAAATAATTAAATTGGTGCATTTATGATAGATACAAATGCAAACATGCCAGGGATACAATGAAATAGGGTCAGATAATTTGGACCCAACACACACATGCATACACATGTGCATTTATTTTCTAGTGGTCTTCTTATTTTTTTGGTAAATTAGGTAAATATATTTCCAAACCCAATAAGGGGACAAATGGTTCAAGCTACATCCATACACGTAGCTTACAAGGAGCCATTGAAGGCAATACAAATAGTAAATCCACTATTTACATGAGTTCCCAATTTTTTATGACAATCTCAGGAATTTCCTCAACTTTGTGCTTATAGATTTTGAATCTCAGTTGAATCTGCTCTTCAAGATTATGAAACTTGTCTATAATGTCCTTTTCATTCCCTCCATGTTGTCTAATATTCCTTTCATTACATATTATATGTAAAATCCATGTGATTAACTACATTTCAATGGTTGTATTATGTGAGCATCTGCTCCCCAATTCTTCTAGACATGAATGCAAGGGACAAGGTCCTCTCTAATTCAGCTTCAACTAGGCTTGTCCCCTAAGGTACTTTCATATCTTACACTCACCAAGTAGATGACAAGTAGATTCAATACCAGAATGGCACATATTACAAGTAGGATTGGTATCAGGATTCCATTTATAGATCTTATGTTTTGTAGGCAGGTAGTCATTAAGAGCTTGAAAGTTTGTAAGGATCCATCTAGGATAATGCACAGTTCACCACATCTATTCAAAGGCTTTCCATCCAGCTTGGATCTGTCTAAACTCTCCCATAAGTCTGTTTTATCAACATAATAGTTCGGATACATTTTACCATCCTCCTCCATAATGTAGAGAATGCCCATGTATGATGTGTTTGTCTGGTTAAGTCATCACCATATCTAAATTTCATCCATGAACTTCAAACTGAGCTCCCTTCCTTGAACTTTTTTATCTAGTTCAAGGTGTAGTAATTAGCTAGATCTGATAGACATTTTAGACCCAAGCCTCCTTCCTATAATGGATGTGTTAGTCTACTCCAGCTCACTGGATGAACTGAGCTCCCCCATAAGAAATCAGACATAAGATCTCCATTTTGCTTAGTACAAATCTAGTTATTTCCCCTAGGTTCAACCAATAGTCGATCAATACCGTAGCATAGCATTTGATTAAAATAAACCTGCCTGCTATCGATATTTGACTTCCCGACAACTAATTTATCATTTCTTTCAAGCGATCAGAACATTCATGATAATTTTTCCTCCTCAAATCTCCTCCTACCATTAGGAAGCCTAGATACCTCATAGACCATCACCATTTTTGGATACCCATACTTTCAATCAAAGATACCTTATTCTTGCATGATATGGATAAGTACATGTGTGTTTGATCATCATTATTTTTCATACATGAACACTTCCCAAAATCTTTTAGCAAAGCTTTCAAGGGACTTTGACTTCTTTCCCTTCCTTCAATGAATACCAAGACATCATCGGCAAATAGGAGATGACTTAGTACTCTTTTTCTCCTGATCGTAAAATGTCTTATAGTTCTACGCTCATATGCATTCTCCAGTCTTCTACTAAATCCCACCATGAAAACAGTAAACAACAATGGTGATAACAGGTCCCCTAGTCGAAACCCATTTGAACTTTTAAAGAAACCAACTGAAGTTCCATTAAGTAGAAGAGAGAAGGATGGAGTAGTAATACACTATTTAACTAGGTTTATCCATGATTCCAAGAACCACATTCATCTCAGACAACTCCATAAGTATGGCCATAGAACTGAGTCATATGCCTTTCTATCTTGACATAAGAAATTGGGTTACTTCTCTAGACATTAAAATTCAGTGTAAGTTCCACCACCAACATAGAGCAATCTTCTATCTTCCTCCGTTTAAAAAATGCTCCCTGATTAGGAGATATTAGCTTTGGTAAGATCACAATAAGCCTCTGGGTGATGATCTTTGTGATGATTTTATACATCATATAACAACACGAGATAAGCCTGAAGTCAACATGTGATGACACAATCTCCTTCTTCAGAATTAAGGCAACAAACACATGGTCTATTTGTCGAAGTATATTACCCCCTGAAAAAAACCACTTCATAGCTCTACATAGATTGTCTTTGATAATTATCAATTTTCTATATAAAAGAAACCAATGAACCCATCTGGTCCAGGGCTCTTATTCGTGCTAATGCTCCATAAGGCCTTCTTAATGTCATCTTCTTCAGGAATTGTTCACAACATACCATTTTCTTCTTGGCTCACCTTTGCTAACAAATCACAATTTGGGATATATTCATCACATTGTTCCCGGTTATAGAAATCATCAAAAGAATGTTAGGGTATCAATAGCTATTTTGTCTTCATCTTCAATGCAATCTCCATGCTCATCATATAGTTAGGTGATTGAATTCACTACAGTTCTTCTTTTGACTGTAATATGGTATAGGTTGGTTCTTATTGCCATTAGCTTCCTTGTCCATCCTACTCCATTTCCAGTAGTAGATATCCTTAGGTTTTCCTAAGGTCTCCACTCTATCAAGATTTATTTTCTCTACCTCAATCAGTTCAACATCTTGAGGTGAAACTATGATCTCCCTTGAGATATCATGCAGTTCCATCTTTCTTTAGCTATTAGGTTCTTCAAATTTGCATACTTGTTAGACCATCATTTTGATTCCTCATTGACTTCCTTTAGTTTTTTGTAGAATTGGAACATGGGGTTACCTGTATGTTAAGCTCTCCAAGATTTAGTAATAATTTCTTTACATGCAGGCCAATCCATTCAAAAATTTATGAATAAAAAAGGTTTCTTCTTCATGGTGATTTCTTTTAGATTCACATTAGTATTTGAGTGATCAGAGTATTCACAGGTGACAAGTTTTGATTTTTGTACTTGGGATTTATGAATCCAACCATCATTCGCTAACACCATGTCTAGTTTGTAGGTGATTTTTTAGCTATTCTTTGTTTGTTGTTCCATGTAAAGATTTCCCCTTCCCCATTGATGGTAGTACTCCAAGTCATGCATTGTTAATTACTATATTGAAGGAGCTAAGATTGAAAGATAAAACCTCCCTACCTCCTACCTTCTTCTCTATTTTCCTAATATTGTAAAAATGTCCTATCACAAGCCTAGGTTCAATAATCTATGTATCAATCATCTCCAACTCTTCCCATAAGTCGGTTCTTTGCTTAAGACAGTTCCTAGCATAAACAACAATGATGTTAATAGATAGTACTACTTTATTAATTGCTTTAACTATGATTTTTTTATCATCTAGTCCTTCACAATTGATATCCCATGATCTAGTATTCCATCCAATGTATATATGCCCATTTTTGTCTTTTGCATGAATAGTAATCCATTTCCATCCTCTTGGTACAAGTTTTTCTATTAAATGCTTGACTAGAATCTTAATCTTTCTCTCAACCAAAATAGAGATAGATGCATTTGCCTCAGTAATAGTTCTTCTGACTTCCCTCTTCTTTGGTGGATTCCCAAATCCACTAACATTTGTCATCATAATGGTCATTAAAGACCTTTACTAGAAAGGGTTACACGTGACCCATTCACTCAGGCATTCTTGGATGGACTCTTACTTGTTGAAGATTTATTCTTCTTTTGTGTGCTTTCTTCTCCTTCTTCTTCATGCTCACTTGTATCTACCATTATCCTTTGATATCCACCATAGCAATCTCATTAATATCATTCATGGTTGTATCTTCAACTTCATTGATTTCTTCATATCCATCTCCACTCAAGTTCTCAAATGTGTTGCTCACAGGAATGTCCTTCCCTTTGTCAATATTCTGGTCTTCATTATGCATTATCTTGTTCTTTCTTATTACTACATTCCAAACTTGAATGTTTTTCTTGAGAACCTGCTTCTCCTAAGTATCTTGTTCCTCCATTTACTTCAATGGATCATCAAGATTATCATAGACAAAGCTCATACAATCTTAACATCTTTTGGGAAGATGTTCAGAATGAATAGCTACCACCATTCATTCACATTTAGGTAAATTCACTAATATCTCCTCTAGTGATTCCTCTTCCACATCAATCTCTACCAAAGCTCTTGCTTCACCCACAGATTCCTGACCCACAAATTTATAGTCAATCTGCAAGAACTTTCCCACGCCACTATCTACAATAACAATCACCCTCGACGACCAGTTCCTTCCCATACTCAGAATATTAATCCATACTGGAATGGTACTTAAGAAATCCTTATGTAGATCATCTCCAACTTCATAATCTTTGACTACCACCAATCTACTATCAAACCATCTCAGTCCTCCCTCAATGATATTCTTCTTATCCTTCACCTAATAGAAATGGAGAGGAAAGAACATGTTCAACTTTGATAATAGATCCAACCCACATCGAAGTTTCCCTACCCTCTGCATCCAAGCTAACTAATGATAGTAGTATGGGCGCTTACCCAAATATACAAGATGGACTCATGCTCCCACAATTTCTCCATGGCCCCATCTACCTTCTCCGACATCACAAAGTCATGTTGTTTGAAGATACTAAATCCTCCTAAGACTTAACTCCGCATCTTGTTTGGTACTTCTCTTTCTTCTTGTGCCTCATTCCTATGGTGTTACCATCTCTACACATCAGAAGTTGATATCCCCTCCTAGTTTATTGGAGTCACCTCCTAGATTACCTTCTTAGCATACCAGAGAAACCCTATCCGCGTTAACAATCATCTTTGAATGAATGCATTGCGTTTGTTTTGTCTGGTGGCCTGCAATTAATGAAGGTACCACAAAGTCATTCATAATGAAATTATAATAGGAGATGCATGTATGAATTTTCAATATGTCATTTATTCACTAACGTCCATCTTTAAGGCTAAATTTGTCACACCCTAATTTTTGGGACCTAGAAAGTACATGATTAAGTTATTAATAAAATCAATTTATGACAGATTTATGTTTACAATAAGGTTCCATCCAGTTTCCATGATATTTGGATGTAAGGGAAAAATAGTGTAGAGAGGGTCTTTTATGAAAATTGGATGGATTTATATATGCTTGTGATATTTGTGGATTACATATGTAGTTCGATAATATGAGGTGACAATAATAAAGGAAATATGATGAGTCTACTTAATGGTTTGATCCTTAGGCCTAGTTATGATCTTAATATTTAGAATGCAATGTAAGATTGGGCAAAAGTACAATGAGGAAGTTTCAATTGAAGAATTATGGCAATTCACACTTTGATTTTGTATTTGAGGATAGAATTAAGCCAACAGACCCTTTGAAAGATCACAGAATGGGCCATGTTCCCTAGAAACTAATTCAAGCCTATTTGGGCCAATTAAGATTCACAAATGGGTCCTCGGGGTAAAAAATTAAGAATGAAGTATTTTATGCTTATAATAAAAATACAAGATATTTTTACTAGATGGATAATTAAAATATAAGATATTCAGATAAGTTTTAGGTAATTATGATTTAACTAATGGCCAAGGTAATTAAATAAGTAATTACCCAATTTTTATATAAAAGACAAGTTTGGAGTGATATCTTGCTCATGTAAATAAATTGATAATGGGTGTTTCTTTAAAATTTGGGATCAAATGGAGCTACGAGGTTGTCTATATAAATATTTCTTTAAATTGATATTTTATCAAAAAGAAAATAAAAAAGGGGGTGACCCCAATCTTCCCCTGTGTACATGGTCCGATTAGATTCCCTCAAAGAGAAAGATCCACAAACCATATCCAAGGTGAGAGATTATAAATCCCATATGGATCAGGAGAACAAGGTCTAATGGACCTAACTCTAGGGTTTGACATGATTTCGAAAGGGATAGAAGGTGATCGAGGGGGGAACAAAGCGGCAACACCCAAGGTAGCTTTTGGGAGTTGTCTGACAAGGACCTTCGGTCATAGCCTCTTCTCAGGCATATGCAGTGCCGACCTATTCAAGAAGTCCAAACTACAGACGGCGAGGGCTAGACTCCACAAGAAGATGGCCCAGACACCACTACCGAGCTCCTGGGCCTACTCTGTTGTCAGCCTGGATTAGAGGAACACATCCTGTAAAGAAAAAGAAGGGGGTGCAAAACTGGTAGACGGGTCGTGTCAGGGTCCGTGTATAGAAACAACGGTCTTACCAATTTGTACACAAAAGATCAGGGTTGTTGGATATGTGTTTGGCGATGGATATTCTTTGACAAAGGTATTATTCAATAAATTGTATCTTGAGATCTAGAGCTATGTTTGGGTCTAATGAGATATCAATGGAAAGGTCATTGAGAGTACTTTATCCTAAAAATTATTTCTAGAAGAGGATTTCAATACTTGTTATTTATTATATATTTTGTATCTAGATCTATATGACTTTAATGAATCAATTATTAAAAATAGCAATCGACTTTAGAAACTAATGAATATTCTACCTAAGGTACATTTTGATGTGTTTATTATGAATATAAATCATGATCTTCCTGATATAAAGTTTTAGTGAGACTTATGATATAAATATTAATAAGGGTATTTTGGGTATTTCAGCCATGGTTCGATAATGAAATGATATGAGATTTGTACCTAAAACTCATTGTAAAGTTTTCTTATGTTTTGGTGAGGTTTCATGCCTTCATAAGTTGGATTTTGATTTTAGACATAACAAGATATAACATGATGTGCTTTATGGTTATTGATGAGATGTTACATTACATATATTCTTAATCACTATGAAATAACATTTTTACTACATTTATATCTGATTTTAATTGAATCATAGTGACTAGAGATATATATGTGTATTTAATTTTTTCTGTCATAGATCAATATGTACTCATATCAGTAAATTATGTGATTATTATGAATTATTTGAGTATGGAATTTATAATGATTATATAATGTGATTTTGGAGTTATGTTCAATGCCAAGATTTCAATATAGTTCTAGATCAAAGTAGTCTTTGGTATAAATAAGAATTCTAATTTGGTTTAGGAGGATTGAGTGATGGGGAATTGAGATTTAGATGTAGAAAGAAGGAATACACATGTAGTTATTGAGGTTTGTTAATGTCCAGATAAATATTTTGTGAACCAAGAAATTCAAACTATGTTAATGATCTCCTCAAATAAGGTAAGTGGTCCATGTCCATTGACTTTCATTAATATTACGATCCAACCTACCCATATCCAAACAAATTTAGAGAATAAGTTACTTTCAGACATTTAGTTACTAAAGTGCATTTCATATTCAATAATACTTTTATTAAGCATATATTGTTTAGATAACTTATGTTGTGAAGATATCAGATTGAAGATTGTATATATTGAACTTACTTTTAGGTTCTTACTATTCATTTATTCAGTTTAGTTTATTGCTCATGCCTTTAGACACATAAGTCATAAATTTGATATCCACATTTAACTAAGTGATCTATTGAATATGAGTTTTAGAATAAGACTTATTTAGATAACAAGTGTCTATATTTCAAATCTTATATTTAGATTACTCATTTTGAGTAGTTATAAACTAGATCTACATATATAATAAGAGCTTCAGATCCAATCCCAATTATCTACTACCTTAGATACATATTTAGATTTAGAGTTTAAGGTTAAGAGTTAGATTCAGTTTATAGTTAAAGAACAGAGATATAGACTCAAAGATAATAGATTAATATTCAGAGATAACAAATTGAGAATAGATTCAGAGATAAATGATTAAGTTTTAGAGATAAGAGATTAAGATTCAGAGACAAGAGATTAAGATTGAAATATAAGAAATTAGGAATAGAGATATAAAATGACATCAGAACATTAATTATATACATTATAGGATAAGTCCTCACTAGACAGTCCCAGGACGATTCATAGGGTGCATTGTGGTAGATATTGTGGGTTTCAAAGAGGGCATGTAGTGTCCACAGAGGGTTTGTTACACCATAGAGGACACTTCCGTGTCAATAGAGGGCATGTAGTGTCAATAGAAGGTGTTTTGCATTGTGGAGGACATGTTGGTGTCAATAGAGGGAATGTAGTGCCAACAGAGGGTGTATTACACCATATAGAATACTTTGGTGTCAATAGAGGATGACTTGTTGTATAATGGTGGCCACAAGAAAATAAAAGACATAAATAAAAGGGACATCAATTATGTATAAGTTTACAATTTTCATATGTTAGTTTAGCTTTTAGTTATAGTATATTCATATGTATCTTATTAGAAATTCAATGCCACTTACTCTAACCTAGATTTCCCTTTGGGCATAGATGAGGACAAAATGTTTGTAGGTACAAAACTTCAGGAGATAGTCATGACAAGAGGATGCATCTACAAATTTAGAAAGTTTACTTGGTGGGACCCCATCTACACGATTCGAGATATTAATACAGAGTATGAGTTTTAGCATCATGTATATGGACTTTTATATAATTTGATGCAGCCACATTTCTTTTGCTGAGAACTTATGAGAAATTATTTCATACAAATCTGTAATGGTTCTTATCTATTGTTATTATAATGCATATCATGCTAGTAACACTCCCCAATTGAAAGAAAAAGTTTAGCTTCCGCTCATGAAATATGAAAATTAGAGTGTTACAAAATCGTGAATTACCCATTATATTATATTGACTAATGAGTTATTTTAATTATTAATGATGATGGATACTAATATGAAAATCTTAGTGGAAGGGGTGGCCTACAAGTATATGTGGAAGAATACTTTGAGTGAACTGTAGCCTGTTTTTCTCAATTGTCACACAACTGTTATTGTGTAAAATGCATGTTATACTAAATTAAGCACTTTTGTGTTAGAATTCTATAGAACACATATTTATATCTGTATTTCCATGTTTCAAGTTAGAATTCTATAGCACACATGTTTATATCTGTATAAATTACTACACTAAAAGGTTAACGTCATATGCACATCTTCTACGAATTACCTGAAGAAAAAAATCAACATTTTTACATTTCGATGCTTGTCGACATTGCAAACCAGAATTCAAATGAAAAAATAGGAAAACCATCAACTAATAAACACAAATACACATTACAAAACATAAATCAAAACATGCATTGCGTTCTTTTCTCTTTTTCCATATTCTGATAGAGAAACATAGTTACAATTTCTAAAACATACAATGGAAATAGACAATAATGATTATACAAAGACAAACTTGGCAAATTTTTGGACTAATATATAAATTACATGTGCAATCATGTATGCACCAATACATATACTTGTAGGATTCGACATTAGTAAGTTCAAACTGCTACTCTCTAAATTTGTCAAACTTCCAGCTTCAATTTGGTTTGTAGTGAGACATTTGCCAAACTTTTCTATAAATGTCAGTGTATGCAACATGTTTCTGAAGTAATTAAGTTACTAGATAACAAATTATGTTGGCCATCTGTATTTGTTCTCTAATTAACATGATATGCACTTGGATCTAGTGCTGGAAATTTTGCCAATTTGACGTTTGTGACTGTGGTTTTCACATGACTTCTACAAAAACGGTACTAAATGCACTCATCAATGTGGTAGTTGGGAGGACTCTGGGGTTATAAGGAGCCATTTGGCCCTACTCATTGATCATCTGTGTATTATATATACAAATTAGTGGTATTGATGGTATCTGTTTTTGAGTCAAAAAAGAGAACGAGTGAGATGAGGTAATGCTCACCTGAGCTTTCTCTCTTACTGAGAGCTCATATCTATTATCCAAGTTACATTATAAATATTATGCCGATTTTACAAATCGAACCTGAAAAAAGGATAAAATATATTATGGGGTGTTATACAACAATTTTATAACTAATATCTCAACATCCTCGCCCAAACTGAGCAGAAGAGAACCAAATGCCCAGCTTGCCAGTCAACCTTCTAAACTATTTTTTATCTAGATCTTTGGTACACAGATCCACCAATTGAGCATGTGTAGGAGCAAACTTCGTTATAATGGGCTTTAGGGCTACTTTCTCTCAGACATAGTGATAATCTAATTTAATGTGTTTCATTCTTGTGTGGAAGACTAGGTTAACATACAAGTTCAGAGCACTAAGATTATTGCAATACAAACTGGTTGGACCTTTCTTAAAAAGATCAAGATCTCGCAATAAATGAGCAAGCCATGTAAGTTCTGAAGAAGCAAGAGGTAGAGAATGATACACAACCTCTGTGCTAGATTTATCCACAGTAAGTTTCCTTCTAGCAAACCATGAGACACATGTAGGGCCCATAAAGGTGCATGCACCAGAAGTGGATCGTTGAGTGAGTGGGCATGCTACCCAATCGCCATCAGCAAATGTAGTAAGGTATAAGGTAGACAAAGCAAATATTTAGAGGCCAAAATGAACAATGCATTTGATGTAACGCAAAATTCATTTTACTAGAGATAAATGAATAATCATTGGACAATGCATAAACTGACATGTTTTGTTCACAACGTAAACAATATCTGGTCTTGTTAAAGTCGGGTAGTGGAGTGACCCAACAATCCCACAATGCTCATGTGGAGAGAATAGTGGAGTTACAACTTCTTTATGAAATGACTTGTAAAACGATGGAGAAATCAGAGTATCTTTGTGTTTGCAATCATGCATCTATTCTCGAATCAAAACTTATATGGCATATTTTGTTTAATGAAGAAGAAGAGCAGAGGCATTATACTCAGCCAGTATTTTGAGAAAGAAATGCAATTTTCCAAGATTCTACATAGAAAAGGCAGATTCAAGTTGTTGAATTATAGACTTCAGAAGAACTTTGCTACTTCTATTGATGATATTGTCATCAACATACAGTAATAGAAGTACAACATGACTGACTTCTTTAAAAATGAATAGAGAGGAGTCAACTGAGTTGCAGATGAAACCCATGTCTAGAAGATGAATACTAATCATGTTATGCCAAATGTGAGACACTTATTTAAGACCATATAATGATTTATGAAGATTACAGATATGATTTGGAAATTTGGAGTCACGAAAGTAAGGTGATTGTTCCATATATACATCAGTATCAATATTATCATTCAGAAAATCATTACAAACATGTAATTGTTGGATTTCTAAAATTGTGACTGACAGTAAGAGTAAGAACAATCTTGATTGTAGGAGACTTAATAACTAGGCTAAAAGTATCGATATAATCCATCCCTTCTTCCTGTGTGAAGCATTTCGGTACTAGACGAGCTTTTAGCCTGCCCAGAGATCCACTTGGCTGAAGCTGTCTTGAATACCCACTTACAACCAACAACATTCAGACTCGGTATAATAGCAACAAAAGACCATATATTGTTGCGTTTTAGAGAAGTGAGTTCCTCCATCATAGCATTCTTCCATCCTGAATGAGTAGTAGTTGCTTAACTATTTAAGGGAGAGTAGGAATAGAACTACTTGTAAGCAAGGTGTACTTGGGATTTGGTTTGGCAATGATAGCATGTCCCCTAGTTATCATCTGATGTCATTGTTGGAGACTAGAAGTGTTAGAAAATGATGATTCAGGAGAGGCAGATGCAACCATGTCAGAGTGGGTAATAGAAAAATGAGATGTAGAGGAATCGTTCTAATTGAAATCAGGAAGATTGGTAGACTGGACGTTACTATTTTTTAGTGAAGAGGGCTCACTGGGACATGGTGGATATAGGACTTACTGGTGAAATATTAGCAGTAGTTATGTCAGAATAGAAATGTTGTGAGGATTTTTCCCGACATGATTCAGAGCTCAAGACAGGAGGAGTGTTGATGATATCTAGAAACTCTTGATAGACAGTTGGTGAAGGAAGAGAACAAGTATGTGAGGTAAATCTATCTTTAAAGGGAAAATGATTTTCAGCAAAACTGACATGCTTAGAAATATAAGTATGACCAGTGGCTATGTGATGTCACTTGTAGCCTTTGTGTTGAGTACTATAACTTAGAAAAATGCTGGCTAAGGAATGTTGTTCAAGTTTGTCTTTGGCATAGAGGCACAAGTAAGGATAGCAAACAACACCAAACACCCTCAAAGTAATATAGTTAGGTAATTTGTGATAGAGAAGATCAAAAGGATTCTTTGAGTTTCTATCTATAGGAGGCAATGGATTAATTAGATGTACAAAAGTAGCAAAGGCATCAGTTTGGTATTGTTTAGGAACTCTAGCTTCAAATATCATGGCCAAACCAAGCGCCACTACATGCCTGTGTTTCGTTTTTCAAGAAAATATTTTCTTACATGAGCTTTCAATCCTAATCCTTATAGAAGACATATTAGGACACTTCCCATGTCATATCTCATATGGTGTCTTATGAACCATTTTCGAAGGTACAAGGTTTTAGTGTAAAGCATGTGCCATAAAGAAATTGCAAAATCAGCTAGATTCATTGGTGATCACACCATGACTAACAAGGTGTGATACACATGCATAAGGAAATTGTAAAATCAATTAGATTCATTGGTGATCACACCATGACTAAAAAGGTGTGATACCTTCTTCATGATAAATAATTATGTTTCAGGTGGTGTTCTTTGTGAAACATTATCATGCTCTCCAGAAGGTCCTCAAACTTCTTGGTTGATATATTTTCTGCATCAATCACATCAAAGTGATTTAATACTTTTAACAAGCTAGTTATGTACTTCATTCTTGATCTCCTTGAACACATCAAGAGATTTAGTTTTGTATTTCATTAAATTCAATATTCGATATCTACTGAGAATATCTATAAATATAATGAGGTATTTCTCACCACCTCTAGCATTTATACTAAAAGATCTACATACATCAATATGTATGATCCCTGATAGAATACTCTCTCTCCTACTACATCTAGTGAAAGGTACTTTTTCCATATTGCCCAATAAATAAGACATATATGTCTGTATTGGTTCATTAATCAAAAGAGTTTAGAGAGCCTTCATTATAGATTTTTGAAATGCATTTCTAATTTATGTTCTCTAGATGACAATGTTATAGATATTCATTGTTTGAGTCATCGAGTCATTCAAAATATTAAAATTTGCCTTTGTAACTATCAAGTATAGACTATGATTCATAGGGCATTATCATATAAGATCTTATCTTTTAAATTGAAACAATATTTTATTCATAATATTCTTCTCCACATAAGATACACGATGTTTTCATTGATGACAAGAACATTATAGAAATTTACTAATTCTATTACATGCCCATTAGATGAATGATAGATTCCAACTATAGTGACAACAAATCTTGTTTTGCATAGCTTAGTTCTTCTCAGGTCCTACAATGGAGATCTATGTCTCTTTCTTCTTCCTAAGTTCATCTATATAAAGAGGACAATTCCTTTTCCAGTGTCCAGGCTGGTGACAGTGGTGACACTTTCCTTCCTTATTCACTCCTCCCTTAGCTTTTAGTATAGAAGATTGTGACTTCTGGCTACCTTTAGAACTCTTATTAGCTTTGGCTTTTCCCTCAAATTTCCCTCTGTTGATCATCATCATATATTTGGGTTTGTCATTCTTCATCTTCACTACAACTATCTGCTACATACAAAGTAATTTTGACAACGGCTTGTCAAATTTATTTGCATTGTAGTTCATGACAAACTGGCTATATGACTTCGATAGTAACTTCAAAATCATGTTTGTGGCCAACTCTTGACCAAGGGAAATCCTTGTCTTGCAAGATTCTCGACATACCCAATCAACTTGAGTGTATGGGGACCTACTAGATCTCCTTCAACAATATTTCATTTGAACAATGCCTTTAAGACATCATGAGTCTCTTGTCTTTCCTGGTCTTGGTACATGTTCTTAAGATATGCTACCATCGCAGTAACATCCATGTTTTCATGTTGTCTCTGCAACTCATATTTCAATGAGCATATAATCAAGTACTTGACATCCATGAAGTCTTCAGAGTACTTCTTGTAAGCATCCCAGTCAGCCTTAGGTGTGGTGGGAGTGAGTTCATCTGGCGTTGGTATATCCAGGATATAGAGTTGCTCACTTGAGTGAGAATGATTCTCAACATCTGGAACTAGTCATGGAAGTTTCTCATGTTCAGATTGGCCTTCTCAAGAACCGATCATAAAGAAAACATGTATGTGTTTGCCATTATATTCCACTAAAGAAATTTGCAATCTTTTCAAAACACTTTTGATTTGATTTGATTTGATTTTATAAGTTTGACGATATTAATAACACTTTTAATTAACTATCGCTCCCACTCTTTTATTTAAGTCGATAGCCCTTACTACAAATTTAGAAGATTGTAGCATACAATCTTTTAATGAGCTAAGATCCATATTTTATCAAATCATGAGCCAACTATGGATGATCACCCAAAACTTGACTATTTAGGTAGGTAACTTTTAGCAATTGTATCTCATGCAAACTCTTAGATAGATGATCTACACAATTCCTTGTCACAATCCATCTCCATGCTTCTTAGCACTACTTAATCTCATTAAGGACACCTAGTTAAGCCTGACCCAAAAACCAACATGATAGAATATGCACCCTGCTTTGGCAGATCTACATATCTATCATCACACTTCAACAAGATAGATGACACACCAACTTTGGCATAACCTACGCATGGTCGATCAAGCTTTTCATGTGTGTTTCTATGGAATGAATCTCAGGCTTAATTTTTATTGAGGGATTTATATAATGACATATACATATCCAACCATCACATACTTATAGTATATATCATATACATGCTACACCCACAAATAAAAAACATGTAATCAGAAATATATGAGTGAGTGTTATGGCCATACTAATGCAATTATTTGGAGCCACAAAAAATGAATACCACCTAAGATCATACATCACATGTAGAAACATGTAATGGTTAACATTTGTTGGCCTGTTCAGTCGTCTGAACCCTTTAATCAATCGGTTGGTCTTCAGGTCGATCGGTTGGTTTCCTCTGGTCGATCGACTGACTCTTAGCTCGGGCAATTGGCTAGACTCCTCTAGTTAATTGGTTGGCTTCTGCTATCATTAGCCTCCTTAGTTGTCAAGTCGATCGACTTAAGTCTCAGTCAGACGACTTATCTAGTGCAGAATGTCTTCTCATGACGAAACATAAATTAATACTATTTTATACCATGTTGCATTATAAAAGAGAAAACTTCAAGTTACATTCGAGGGGCATATAGGAATGAGAGCATTGATTTACATTTGGAAAGGAGGGGAGAGGCTCTATATACAAACTGAGTAACAATAGGAAAGAAAACCAAACAACCATGCACACACATCCATAGGGTATTTGGCCATAACCTCACATACATCCACCATCAAAATGCTTTTAGCAAGATGTGTATAGATTGCATATAGATCATATCATATATATATTGGGATCATATGTGGTACTTAATCAGATATGCACATTTATCATTTTCATATTCACCTTGCATGCAATAAAATAAATACAATTAAATAGATTTAAATCTAGATACACTATAAATTGATGTGGCTCTAATACCATTGTTGGGTAATGGGGTATATATAAGGTAGGGGAAACAAAACTTTAATGCCTAATTCTCAAATTAATAAATCACGTCAACAATGATGTATCTAAGAAAGGGGATAGCAAGAGATACACTTGGTCTTGGAGCAAGTCCAATGACTATTTTTGAACAGTGATGTGCACTCTTCGTAAGACACACACGAACAACTGGATACAATGACCTCCTGGTACAACCCCACAGACGATGGTGGTTGTTGTCCTCCTAGCGTGGTGGCAACGACCTCTATACCTCTACATAGTCCACACAGACCACCAAGAACTTCACATTACGCTACTAGACTCAACAAGAAGGATATGTCTCTTCGAATGTCAACCTAATACGATAAATTCACTCTCTTGTGTTCTCTCTCCCTTGTGGTCCCTCCCTTTTATGGGTAGAACTTACTTGGACTCTCTAGTTACCACAACTAGAGAGGACAACCCTTGTCAAAGAGTATTGTTGTGTCTTATGATAGCCTTGACTATCCCTCTATTTATAGGAGAGCTAGGGTCAAGATTTCAAGATCATCTAGGAGTCAAAGAGACAGATTCTCATGAATTTTTTGGAAGTTGTGAACCATGAAATGATCAGTGCACACCTAAACAGATTGATTCACTTATGAAATGATCGGTTCAACATTTTAACCAGATGGTTCACTTACTTTCCTATTTTGAATCATATTTTCTTTCAATATTCAATTAATACACAACATGACTTAACATCAATCCTTGATCCAATCATACTAATTATTAAATTGGGTGTTTCATGACTTGAACTGGTCATTTTGGAATTTGAATCGTTCAGGTCACTTATGAATCAGTTGTTTCAAATGTCTGATTCATCCAATGTTGTTCAAATTGACCTGCCATTAGAATCAATCGGTTCAACACTTGAATCGGTCGGTTCAAAGTCTTGTTAGTCAACTTTCAACAATCATTGTAAATTGAATACTTAAGCACTAGAGTAATCAGGTTAAACCATATTCATGAGTAAACTCCTTTTCTAGGTGCATCTTATGTGTGTGACGCTATAGGACTCAAATTATATTGACAGTGAATGTCCATCAATTTATATCATCACAAACTTTGCGTCATATCTAGAAACACATCAGTACTACCCAAGTAATTGGATAGTTAGAGAACAACTTCAACCTACAATCTGTGATCAATATTACTATGATCATATAGTTCATTTGTCTCTGATATCGGGATTGTACTAGAAGCATGGAATCGTCATCCTCTGTAACGTTCAATCCATGTTCCTTGAACTAGAGCAAACTATATGAGATGCATGTGATCTCACATATCAGATATCAAGTCACATGAGTATGTCCATACATTTCTCAGTCTCGCTTATCAAGTAGCCTGGTTATCAATCTCATGTAGGAGGGACACTCTCATCTACATCACTCACACTCAATCCCCATGTGTTACAACGTACCTAAGCATCACCTTTATGGAAATCCTTATTCAAGGTCATGTTGTATTATACCAAAATACATCGAATGACATCTGATGAAGGTATTCACTTAAGGTCTAAGAAACACAATCACCACTATCACTATGAGAGTTGATTCTGACAACCATTCGATGGTCTCCATGTATCATTCTCAAGGTGGATCTGTCTGATACACTGTTCTTTAACAATACCTATGTGTTTGACTTTTTTTTATAAATAGACTAATTTTATTACGGAGTAGCCATACGACATCTACATGAAGAGGAAGACAAACTTACATACCACACAATGGTCAAGAACATATACATCCTACCACAAAAACTCCTACTGAAATCTGACAAGAACAATGAAGCATAGATTCCTCTTCTATTTTGCTGGCTAATACCACTTTACATGAATGATACCTTCAAATTGAGCATGTATCTGTGGTAGAGTAACAACACCAAACTAGTTTTTTGAAAAGAAGTTGCCTCTGCACTTGCTGCCATACAACTATGCAACAAAATTAATCGAGAAAAAGTAACCTACTATGAGGAGAGAAAGAAACACCAATTATCGGCGAGAGAGACAAAAAAACAAAAAAAAACCTAATCTCAAAGAATAAGTAAAGGAGAAAGGGGGTAAGAAACTCATTGTAGCAGGTTTCAACAATAGGATAGAAGAAGATCGCTGCCTCCAAAGGTACCACAAACCGGCCACCAAGCAAGCTTAACAACCATAACACGTCACAAGAGTCGAGAAGCCTCTGAGACGCCCAAGATCTAGACTCGAAAGTCTAAAACAAAATGCATCCATTGTCAACGTCTGGAACCAGAGGAGAGAAATGACCACACCTCCCCAAGAAGAAATACCGCCGACATCGAGCGATAAGAGGCCGAGGGGGAGTGGGGCGCCGCTTTGCAGCTGCTAGAAACCCCCTCCCCCCAGCCAGCCACCGCCGAAGAGGATGACTTAGCCACTCTAGGGCTAGGGAGAGCGGAACCGCAGCGTTATACCAGAAGTACCTATGGTGTTTGACTTAATATCACTTATCATGACTAATGAGATTCTATCATCAGTCAACACACACTCTAATCTTATGTATTATTGTTGTCTATTTTGCTTCTATAGTAATATCTGACTATGGACATAACAAGAATGTGTGTACTCTTATCGTACATGTGATATCATTGTTCAGGTCCTAAACCCGAAGACATATGTCATTGAGTAAACCATTGTTTAGACATCTACTAATTTATATATGATACATATGGAGGTGTTGTGGCCTCAGTACCCTAGATATATATTATTGATGTTGGTGACATGTTGTTGAGCCCTCATTTTTTGCTCACACGGACTAAAAACTGGAAAATATACATAAAATATAAATCAATACACATGTCTAAATGTTATGACAATCTACGAGGGGTGTGAATACCAGTTCACTTAAATAATAGCACGCCTAAATTTTCAGAGACGTTTTACATGTTTCTTGTGTGGAGTTTATACATGAAAAAACTTTTCGCTATAATTGAGAAATATACACAATCAATTAAACCATATCCGTTTCTCTAAAATAAGAAAGCCAGAAACATTCTCGGGCCAAGGTTGTGCCCCTTATTTTAGGAAAAAAAGGTCAAGTCTGAATAACATTTATCTTCCCTTACAACCACGGCGTCTTAAAAATGCATGCCCAACGATTTTTCCATTCCATAAATAACCTTTTTTATTTCAACTTCCGGAATGGTTTAATCAAGAGGAGTACTGGTGGATATCTGACAAATCAGAAAAGAGTACCATGAAAAAGTGAACTGTTGTGCGGACAGCAACATGTATCCTACCTGCCCCGCCGAAGTCTTGATGCGCTCAGACCTACATAAAAAGCAGAAAGAGACAGTTTGGCATCACCCGTTTCTTGTCAGTAAAGAGCCCACAGCGGTAGTGGCGAGGAAGAACCGGGAGATGGAAGAAGCGGAGCCCTAGGTAGAGTTCTTGGAACTAGGGTTTCGAGTCCCCGAGTACTCGCAGTCGAAGCTAGGAGAGCCATGGCCACCGAGAAGAGCCCGCCATCCACCCCCACGGGATCCGTGTCTTCCTCCATCTCGTCACCAAGAAATCCATGCGCCATTTGTCTAGAGGAGATGCTGCCGAGTTCCGGGCTGTTTACCGCGCCGGAGTGCCCCCATTTCTTTCACGACCACTGCATAGCCCTGAACGTCGAGTACGGCAACACAACTTGCCCTCTCTGCAAGGCGGTTTGGGGACAACTTCCCTTCGAGACAGAACCACCGCCGCCGCCAACAGACTGGAGCGATCTGATGTTCCAGTTCGACGATATCGAGCTGTCTGACACTCTGGACCCTCCTGCTCCGGATCTGGAGATTCTGCGGCGGCCAGAAGCTGCAACAAGGATGGAGGTTGGCAGCTACACTAAGTTCAGAACCCTCGCGCGCCGGGAATCACGTGAGATGGATATACTGGTTCATCTCGAAGCTTCCGTCTTCCCCGCGAATCACCGCCTCCCTAGGGCGCCGCTGGATCTCGTCCTTGTCTTGGACGTGAGTAGCAACATGACGTCTGAGAACATCAACCTTCTGAAAAGGGCGGCGACCTTCATCGTTTCGAACCTGACTTTTTCAGATCGTCTATCTATCATCACATTCTCAAACTACGCTCGTGTAGAGTTCACACTGAAGCGGAAGACGGCGGCGGCATCCGATGCTGTGGATACACTGTCTGTCCGAAGCGCCGACCGCACCGACATTGCACGGGGGCTCATTCTGGCGGCGAAGCAGTTGGAGGCACGTGGTCCTTCGATCCGCGCTAGCAGCATTCTGTTACTTTCATACGGACGAGACAACCGCAGCTTCCTCTTCTACGGGCCTCACAACGTCCATCTTCTCCCGCCATCTATCACCGGCGGCGGCGGCGGCGGCGGCGACTGCAGGATCCCCGTCCACACTTTCGGGTTCGGGTCTGATCACAACGCTCCTCTCATGAGTGCCATTGCTAGGGTTTCTGGTGGGACTTTCTCCTTCGTCGAGGCGATGGATGACATCCATGAAGCCTTTGGGACATGCCTTGGCGGGCTTCTGAGCATCGTCTTCCAAAACATTAGGGTTGAGATCGGGTGTGCTGACCCCAGGGTCTACATCATGGGAGAAATCAAGTCAGGGGCATATGCTAGCCGCGTGGATGACGGTGGCCGTACTGGGTCCGTTGAGGTGATGGACATGTACGCTTTTGAATCCCGAGATTTCATAGTGCGCGTCCTTGTTCCAACTGCATCTGACGACGCCGACGCGACGGAGTTACTTTACTTGAAGACCACCCACACCGAGTCTGTGTCGCAGGACATAGTAGAGTCTGACAGGACAGTGATGAAGCTTGCACGGTCAGTGGAGCTTGGCGACGACGATGCGACCCTCTCTGCTGAGGTGAAGCAACAGACGAACAGGTACGAGGCATGGGAGGCGATGGCCGCCGCCAAAGCAGCCGCCAATGCGAATCGGCACGCTGAGGCCGCCAACATGCTGAAGACGTTTCTACGATTTGTTGAGGGAGGTATAGACATGGTGAGCGAGTCCGAGGTGCAGTATATGGTGCAGCTGCTAGAGGACAGCCCGAGTTACCAGAACTACGGAAGAGCATTCATTCTGTCCAGGATCAACTCCCACAGCCAGCAGCGGGCCACGTCGCAACCGAGGACTCCGTCGACGGCGGCTTCTTTTGTCGAGTTTTGCGCCACTGCAGGTGTTCCGATTGGGGCCTCCCCTTACCAGACGCCGGTGATGAAAAAGATGATACGCCGGGCAGAAGAAGGTGAAAGTAGTACGTCGTCCGGGTCATCGGGAACACCATGAACTTTGGAAGTTTTGAGAACAGATGCCATGCGTTTTGTCGCGTTTTTAGCAGTTTCGTCTTTGGCTCTATGACAGTTTACAACCATGAACTGGTTGGAAGTTTTGAGAATAGATAGGACGTTTCTTGTTGCGGTTTTAGTAGTATCATGGCATTAGTTTGATGACGGTTTACAACCATGAACCGGTTGGAGGTGTCGACAATAGATGTGATGTTTCTTAGTTACCTTTTTGGGAGAATCATTTCATGGGGTTGGAAACGGATGAAAGCTGTGTTTAGAACAGGGTGAAAAGTAGTTTGTTTGGTGAACTAAATCTATATTTGCAGAACTCAAGGCACCACAGGAATGTTCCTTGTAATCGGGTTGGAATAGAAACAACTTCTATTGAACATTAGTAGTGTGATAATTCGTGCTGTCAACAAATTCTATTGAACACCGTGAACTTGTTGGAAATTTTGAGAACAAATGCCATGGTTTTTGTTGCTTTTTTCGTAGTTTCATGTCTTTGGGTTTATCGTACAGTTTACATCTATGAACTGGTTTGAGAATAGATAGGATGGTTGTTTTTGCGGTTTTAGAAGTCTCATCGCTTTAAATTCATGACGGTTTACAACCATGAATTGGTTGGAAGTTTTGACTATCGGTGTGATGTTTATTTGTTACCTTTTTAGAACTATCATCCCATTGGGTTGTAAATGACTCGTCCTGACCTATATCATCTATGAGCAGATAAATGCTATGTGTATATATATGAGGGTCAAAAGATGTTTGTTTAGTGAACTATATCTATATTTGCAGAACTGAAGGCACCACAAGAATGTTGCTTGTAATGAGGTTTCTATAGAAACAACTCATATTGAACACTAGTAATGGGATAGGATAGTTCGTGCTGACAACAAATTTCCTTGATATACAGCAAATAACATACTGAACGAATCTCTGCAATGTTCAAGGAAGTATCTAATGTTGTTTAGATAGTGAATTGTATACATCTAAGCATAACTCAAAAGCGCCACTAGAGGGATAGCTTGTGAAAGGTTCGAATAGAAGCACGGGATATCCCGGTGCGTCATAAACTAGCTAAATAAGTTTCAACTATCATAGAGAGGATTTCATTATGGGCAGGCAGAGTGTTTCTTTCGCTGGCAGACTTGTGTCAATCTGGCTAAGTCTTTGTGTTTGATTCCTATTGATAACAATATTACATGAAGAAGGACGGTGTTGTTGTTATGAGCATGTAGGGAAGAACTAGAAGACAATGAATAAGATTGATTGGACAAGATCACTTTGCCTATAGCCGAAGGGAGCTTAGGAATGTATAGACTTAAAGATAGGTTCAATACTTCTCCGTTGAAAACGAAATTAGGCACCCTAAATATTAATTGGCTTCCTTCCTAGTAGATGCTATACTTTCTTTTCATTTAACTTCTTTACTTTGCTTCCCTGTAAATTCTCTAAATTTGTGTAAATGTTTTTTCTTGCACCCTCTTACACCATGTGATCGCATACTCCTATAAAAAGGAGATCTGTTAACAACTCTTATGGGATTTACACAATAAACATGGCCTGAGATTCAACTTAAAGTTGTCGTCGCCTTCATAACATCTTCTCTACGAAAACATGTCTTCTTTAACAAAGCACCGTCAACACAAAATCTAATACACCACTTCTGATTCACTTACAAATCTTGGTATATTGCTTTCATTTTCCATATACGATTGTATGAGCAACCCAAAAACATTGGAGATTGTTACAACTTCCTTCTTGGATATGCATCAAGAATTTTTCACCACACCACCAAAGGTTGGCGGCCATGGCGGTAACTATTTGGGGTGACCTCTTGCAGAATCACATTATCTCTCACCTAGATCCATTCAGAACACCTCTACAACACAATCCCTTTGTTAGAAAAGATGGTGTTGTCATCAATCCTAACTTTACAAAGTAGTCGATTCATGATGTAAGAATTGTGACCTACCTCATCGAGTATGTTCACAATGTTCATGTTAGGACATTTGAATAGAAACTAGAGTTTGTGAACTATATCATGTATCTACTCTTAAAATCTTAAGCACCACTCACACTGTCGTTGCTAGAGTAATGATGTCACCAAATTTATGTCTTTATATATTAGGATATGTTTCTCCAAGTCATGTTACTAGTTTTTTTTAGTCTGGCACTCTAGGTTTAGTGTTTAGATCCACTCGATTATAAGAGTGGACAAAGTTGTAAACTTACATAATCTCTAGTTATTTCTTTCCTAAAATGACAATCAAAGTAAGAATCTCTTATATCTTGTTCATTCTAATATTTGGCGATCACAATTTCACCTCTGGAAGTGGATATCAATGTTATTTAACTTCTTTTGGTGATTTCATAAAATTTACTTGGGTCTAGCTTATGGACAACAATTTCAAAATTCCACACACATACCAACCATTCATCAATAGAGTTAAAATACAACACAATAAACCTAGACATGTGTTATGCATAGATTGTCCAAATGAGTGCACATCCAATACCATGCATGACGTCCTTAATTCCCCCTACATCATATACTAATAGTGAACAAAACAATGTCACAGAGCGAAAATACAAGTCCATGTTTGAAACCAATCATGTCCTTCTATTAGTTATGACATTCCCCAACGCTTCTAAGTATAAGTCATCCTCACATCTACTTATATCATGAACCTCATACCTACACAGAGTCTAGAGGGGGCGCAAAACAAGAAAAACTCAATAACCAACCATAATCCGACACCCATCTACATGGTTTTGGATGCACTTTATTAGTCCTTCCTTCTTAATGTGAGAGAAACAGACTTGATTCACGATTTGCATGTTGTGTCATTTTGGGAAAAAGTCATGAACACATGCAGTCAGTGTTTTGACCATGTTTCTCATCACTTGTGCATAAAAGATATCTAAGATTTCCTAAGCATACACCTTGGTACAGTTTCACCAAATCACACCATTCTTCATGAGTTCATCAATATCCCTCATGAATAATCCACTATGACAACTACTTCCACAACAAACTTGAGAACAAGTCCTTATTGAGCCTTCCTTATGGACTTAGATATCCAAGTTGACATTCCTACCACAACACCACTATTACCCATGTTTAGCCTCATATATCATTTTATGACACGACACATGATTATGGTCCTAATGATCGACATGCACAACCTTTCTTATACTACCACAAATGTGGGTCCAAGAACATACCAACATGGAAACTGGACAAATTTTCATTTTTTCAACCAATGGCCATTGGAATATGAAAGTTTCCTTACTAATTTTCATACATATTTCATTATATATTCATATAAGCAAGTTTCTGGTCTATACATTGGAAGGAGGTTGTGCAAGAAGACGCCAAGGCTTTGAGAACAACCACACTTGGGACTTTGTTCCGCTACTAGAATGCACTTCACACGTCATTTGTAAGTGGCTTTACAAGATCAAGCACCACACTGATGGAATGATTGACATACACAAATCTCGCATAGTTTCTAGGGGCTACAATTAGTAGTATGGCATATATGATGAAAACAATTGCACCAGTTTCTCACTTGTCCACTATCATAACTCTTCTCTTTGTTGCGATAGGTATTATTAATATTAATTAGCTTCCTTCCAAGTAAATTCTCTACTTTTTTCATGTAACTACTTTACTTTTCTTCCCTATAAATTCTCTAATTTCCTTATGTGTGTACATATATTGTCTTGTACCCTTTTACACCATGTAATTTCATACCCCTACAAAAAGGAGATCTATCAATAGTACTCATGGGATTCACACAATTAACATGGCATCAAAGTCGATTCAAAGTTGTATGTCGTCTTCATACTATCTTTTCTACAAAAAGCATGTGTCTTCATTACCAACAGATCTGCAAGACAAAATGTAATACATCACTTCTGATTCTCTCACAACCTTGATACATTACTTTCTTTTTCACATACAACTGTATGCACACCCAATAATAATGGATACTTTACAACTTCCTTCTCCAACATGCAGCGGGAATCCTTCTTCACATCACCAAAGGTTGGTGGACATGGTAGGTACCATTTGTTGTGACATCTTGAGGAACAACATTCTCTCTCACCTAGATTTATCCAGAACTCCTCTACAACACAATCCCTCTGTTGAAAGATGGTGTTTCACCAATTATGAATTTATAAAGTGGCATATTCGTGATGCAAGAGTCACGACCTACCTCATCAAGTGTGTTCTCAATGTTCATGTTAGGAGGTTCTAACCACAACTAGAATTTGTGAATTATATCATTATCTAGTCTTAACATTTCAAGAACTAGTTACACTATCGTCGCTAGAGTAATGCTCTCACCTAATTTATATCTTCATATATTAGGATATGTTTCTCCATGTAGTCTTACTAGTCTTGTTAAGTATGCCACTCTAGGTTCGGTGTATACTTCCACTTGATTATAAGAGTGCTCAAGTTGTAAACCTGCAAAATCCCTCTTCCCTTCTCAAAATGAACAATAGTAGTAGGACTCATTTATATCATGTTCATTCTAATGTTTGTGAATCACACATGTCACCTCAAGAAGTGAATTTGAATGTTATGTAACTTTTTTTAGTGATTCATAAATTTCCTTGGGTCTATCTTATGGATAAAAAGTATGAAATTCCATAGATATACCAATCTTTGACAAATAGAATTTAAATACAACAAGTAAAGCCATCAATGTGTTATGCACAGATCATGCAAAGGAGTGCACGTCCACTACCATGCGTGAGAACCTCAATTCCAGTGACACCATACTATAATAATGTGCCCATATACCCACGAATAGAACTACATCACAAAGAAAAAACACATACAATTTTGAAACTACTTGTGCCCTTCTCATTAGCTCTAGTGTTCCCCAACTCTTCTTGGCATAAGTCAGCCTCACATCTATTTATATAATCTATCTCATATCCACATAGAGTCTATAGTGGGTCTCATGATAAGAAAAACTTTATAACCAACCATCATCCTACACCCATATGCTTGTTTTTTGTTGCACATTATAAGTCCTTCTTCCTTGACATGAGCAAAATAAATTTTTATTAAGATGTATTTATCTTCAGATATCTATACTCTTTATTTTTGTATATTTTTACTTACGTCTTATTTCATATGGGGTTATGTATAATAGGCTGATTAGGGTTAGTTTTTTGCTTCCTTGCTTTGTCCCCTCTTTCTTATAGGAGAGGGTAGTACTCTTTCCATGATATAAAAAGATTGCTACTTGCATATTGTATCAGAGCAACTCCTATAGTCATTTAGGGAGCCCCTCCTCTCAAATTCGTCATCACCATCGTCTCTACTTCCATCCATGTTCATCATATTCTTTCCTCTCCACCACTTTTTCTCACACCTAGGGAGATCTAGTCTCCTTTCTAGACCTATCCTCTTGTCCAACAAGAGGATCTAAGGGAACTACCTATGACATTTCCATCAGTCTTATACTATGAAGACTAGTTGTTTGAATGTCATATGACATCCTTTTTGTGTTCATCTATCAACACCTTTTATAGGGCTTTGTCTACGTATTATCTAATATGATTGGATCTCTCTAGCATATCTCTATTTTTCTCAATGATCTGTAAGGTTGGCCGACCTTTTTAGGTATTTTTTCTTCTATTTTGCCATCTTACATGACATGTCTCTAGGTTGAGATAGGATGTTGTCATGCATCATTGTACAAATCTGTAGTTGTGAATTTTTCTACACTCTACACAGTGTGTCAACATCCTCACACGTCGTGTCAGTGACATTCTGACCCTGATTATGCTTTGTATCTACTTTTTTATTATACCTTGTCTTAGTATGATATTGGTTCATCTTCTTCCTCTAGCTATTGGGATCCTCGAGACAAACCCCAGGTGTATAACTTCTATGAAGTTTAATGGCTCCAACTATGTACAATGAGGACTCTCCTTTGACTATGCACATTTACTGGGAAATATGAAGCATCTATAAGATCTACCTTCACGAAAATAAGACACATCTGACAAAAAGAAGGCTATCAAAGAAGCATCTAAATAAAAAGGAAGACAAACTATAAAATGTTGCTTGAACATGACTATCTGATTCTCTCTTGGACATTGAATAGTATTGAATGACATATCTTCACTAACTTAATCCTCAAAGACACAACCAAGGAGGCATGGAATCACCTTGCTCAATTGTACTCTAGAAAAGAAAATGCATTTTCAGTATTTGATCTAAGTAAACATTTGCATTATCTCAAACTTCAACATAACTCAACCTTCGCTTAACAATTTGACAATATAAAAGGGATTTGGGGCGAGCTCTAGCTTCATCACCCCTTATCTCTGATCTTTCCAAAATGTAGATGTGGTATGAGGAGGTATAATTATGTCAATTTTTGGCATTATACCTCTCAGTTGTGAAGCTGTTCGTCAACAAATTTCTTGCATTTAAACCCTTGCCAATGTTAGATGATGTGTACCTATTAATATGTCATTTTGTGTCTTCTATTACTACTACCTAGGATATTGTTTCCCTTATTGTTGTAGGACGAGGGCATGGTAAGTCTAGTCGTGGGTGGGAAAAAAGTAACAATAATAGTGGCAGAGGTTCCTCTTCTTCCTCCTCTTCCCAATCTATATTCTACAATTTTTGCAATCTTAGTAATTACAATGAAGACAAATGATGTCTAAAGCACGAGAAACTAGAATGGGTGAATAAAGTGTCAAATATCAGTGTTGACGAAGAATCTACTTTTGTCACTAGTGGTACTCACCATTAGATGGTAACACTAAGTTTAGATGACCTGAAAAACTAATGAAGGATGCTTCTACTACTAATGTTATACTTCAAGCAAATATTGCCCAAAACTCATGTGACCTCTTTTGTCTTCAAGACTCTTCCTCTTCATCAAACGATGATTGAGTTATTGATTCAGGTGCTACAATCCAAATGACTGGTAATAAGAAACTATTTACTTGCCTAGATAGATGTACTCTCATCTGCTTGTGTGTGTAGAAGGTGGATCCACTTCTCTAGTTATTGGGAGAGGAGATGTGAATAGAAATATCTTAAATTTATTTTGTTTGTGCAAAATTTGCATTAAACTTGATGTCTATTAGATAAACAAACAAAACTTTAAATTGCATTGTAACCTTCTTTCCTTACATTGTCTCCTTGCAAGATCATAGGATAAAGAAGACAATGGATGGGGGATATGAATGTGGAGATGGTCTATACCTACAAACTATGTCAAATCCTCCTACAACTGCTCTTGCGATCCAGTCTTCTCTCTTGAATAGTGGCACCTAAGGCTTGGTCATCCTTTTTCTTATAAATTGAAGTCCTTATTTCCATGTATGTACCCGGAAAACTTATTATGTTAGACTAGTCATCTTAGAAAACACTATCAGACTATGTTCCCTCCTTGACATAACAATAGGAGTCCAAGTTTATTTTATTTAGTTCATTATGATATTTAGAGACCATGTCATATTCATAATTGTATTCGTGTATGATTTTGTACCTTTTATTTAGGATTGGTTTCATGCTACTTGGATTTATTTTTTATAAGACCATTCTAAAGTTTATAGGTTTTCTCCAAATTCTTGAATGAAATGAAGACTCAATTTTCTACTACTCGTAAATTTGTCTGCAATGATAATTATTTATGAATCTTTGCAATGTGGTTTTTAAAAGATTTGTATCACCAAGAGGATTACTCATCAAACTTCTTGTCCCTATAGCTCACAACAAAATGGAGTTGTTGAAAGGAAAAATAGACTTTGTCTTAATTTATCTCAAACTCTACTAATTGAAATGATAGTGTCTAAGTTTTATTGGGTGGATGCCATACTTTTAGCCAACTATTTCTTCAATCATATGCCCTCTTCTACTCTCTAAAATAATATTCATTATTACCTTCTCTACCCTCATGAATGAATCATTGATTTACCACCAATAGTTTTTGTTTGCCTATGTTTTGTTCTTAATCACCAACCAATGAGTGATAACCTATCTCCCCATGTTTTACATTATTGTTTGCTTGGTTAATTGTATGCACAAAAGGGATATAAATGTTCTGATCATGTTGTGCGTTGTTTCTATGTCAGTACAAATGTCATCTTTTTTTAAGATAAATCTTTCTTTTTTGAACCTAGTAAATAGGTGACACTTCCAACTATGCTCATTCTTGACCCTACTATATCTGCAACTTTACCTGAAGTACCCCTTACTTTGACATCTTCTAAGACTGTTGATCCACCTCGATAAAATATTAACAATACTAACTCTATTACAACTTATAATTATATCATTTTCATTTCATCATGAAAGGGACAATGACCTGGTACAAAATATTGTTTCTTAGAATGTTTCAACAACTCATTTGAATTCTTCCATGGATTAGTTTACTGTTTTACCTGCAATTCTATCCCAAAGAATTTTTATGAGGTACCACTACACTGTATGTGGAAATGAGCCATGGATGAGGAGATGGACGCACTTCACTCTCCTGGGACATGGGACCTTGTTGATCTCCCAACAAATAGTAAACATGTTGGACGTTGATGGGTTTTTACTATGAACTACTTACCCGATGGGACAATCAAATGTCTGAAGACCAGACTTGTTGCTAAGGATAGACACAAGAAGTTGAGATTAATTACTTTGAAATATTTTCTCATGTTCCTTATCTAAATTTTTTTCTGTATTCTGATTTCTACAGTTATTGATAAAGGTTGGAACTTACATCAACTAGATGTCAAGAACTCCTTTCTATATAAAGATTCAAAGGATACTATCTATATGTCACAACCTTCAGGTTATGTTTCTAAGGGGAGTACTTTGGAAAAGTCTATCTTCCAAAGAAATCTATTTATGGCATCAAACAGAGTCCCCGAGCATTGCTTGACAAGTTATTCCTTATATTCACAAATTTATTTCACTAGTCTCAAGGTGACCTTTCTCTATTTATCAAAACCATGATTTCTGGCATAATTGTTCTCATCATTTACGTGGACGACATCATCTTATGTAGCAGTGATGACACAAAAATTGTTAATAATAAGAAATATATTATGAAGTATTTTGTTACCAAAGACCTTGAGAGTCTACAATATTTTATTAGAATTGAAGTAGCACATAGAAATAATGGAGTATCTTTATCTCACAAAAAGTATACTCTTGACTTACCTACTGAAACAAGAATATTTGGTTATGACCGGTAGTCTCCCTTATGGATCAAGCAAATGATCTACGTGTAGACTCTAATCAGCCCTTAGAAGATAACTTTAATAATAAATGCTTGATTGGCAAATGTTTGTATATTACTATTACTAGGCGATATATATACTTTGTTGTTTGTGTTCTTAGTAAATTTGTGAATTTTCCTAGAAAGTGTCATTTGGGATGTTGCATGTTAAGTATTAGGATATCTAAAAGACATACATGGACAAGACTACTTTATAAAAAATATGGGCATCTAGATGTGAATAGATATTCTAATGTTGATTATGTAGAGTCTAAATTTGACAAGTGATATATCTCAAGTTATTGTACCTTTGTAAGGTAAAATTGATTTACCTAAAGAAGTATATAAGAAAAGGTTGCAGTTACATCCAATGCAGAATCTAGGTATCATATAATGGAACATACTACTTGTGAGCTATTATGGATCGAATTTATTTTTTTTGACTTTATGTCTCCTATCACTCATGGTATTTTGATGTACTATGACAATCTTGTTGCTACCTTCATTTCGGGTAATCTTGTCTTTCATGAAAGTACTAAGCATATTTATTTGGAAAGCAATTTTCTGACTGAAATGTTTTGCTGACCAAGAAGATCACTACCCTTTTCTACCTACACATGAGAAAACTGCATATATTTTTATAAAACCTCTCTTTGGCAAGAAAGTTGAGGAGATTTTTTGAAATCTAGGCATGATTGATATCTATTATCTAGCTTGAGGGGGAGTATTGAGATATCTTTATCTTCAACAGCTGTCTCTTTATTTATGTTTCTTTCTACTTAAGTCTTATGTAATATGAGGCTATGTGTAATAGCCCCATTAGGATTAGTTGTTTTATTCCTTACTTTGTACCCTTATATTAATAGGAGAGGGTTTTACTCTTTCTAAGATATAGAAATATGGCTAAATTCAACAACATGATTCATTATTTGCACTTGTGTCATTCTAAGATAAAGTGATGAACACAAAGGCAATCATTATTTTGACCATGTTTCTCATCAATTCTGCATAGCAAGGAATTTTAGACTTCCTAAAGATACACCTTAGTGGGACTTCACCAAATCACACAATGATTCACTACTTTATCACCATCCCTAACGAATAATCCACTATCACAACATCTTCTACCACAAACCCCTAGAACGAATCTTTGTTGAGCCTTCATTTGAGACTTAGCTACCAATGTTGAGACTCCTACCGCACTACCACTAATTAGGAATTATTTTACCCATATTGAGCCTCATAAATCATTATATGACACTACCCATTATTATGGTCCCAACAATGTGCACTACTTTCTTGAACTAACACAAATGATGATCCAAGAAGATACCAACATGGAAACTGGTTGAATTTGTGTTTTTCTGAACACATGATCATTAAAAAATGCACGATTCCTTAATAATTTTCATAGGTATACTATTCTGTCTTTATATTAGAAAGCTTCTGGTCCTATAAAATGGTATAAGGTCGTGCATGAAGATATTAAGGCTTTTAAGCACTATCACACATGGGAATTTGTTTGTCTACCAGAATTTGCTCCACAACTCAGTTGTAGGTTGATTTACATGATAAGACACCGACTTGATGGAATGATTGATAAATTTAAAGCAAACCTTGTTTCTTGGGCTTCACTCACTATATAGCATAGACGATTAAGAAACATTTTCATAGTTGCTCACTTGACCACTGTCATAACTCTTCTCAGTGCTACAATAGACATTCGATGACATCTATATTATATGGATCTTATCACACATGAATCTTTGGAGCTTAAGTAAGAAAAATATGATGGCATCTAATAAGTTGAGATTGACATATATGCATTCAAGTATAATGGCTTTCACCATACGTGGGCCCACTTAAGTATTAGTGAAACTCTAGGGTTGAATTTGTATCTTTACCACCTCATTTTGATGGAATGGTTCCAACTATGTTTTTGGCAAGGTGATATGTTGTTAATAAGGTTTCATGTTGTTTTAGTGATATTTAGACATAAGAGAAGGAATAGATAAGAAATAGGACATTTTATGCAATTTATCTAGTATTTAGATTTATGATTTTTCTATATAAGTTTGGAAATTTTGTAATGTTTATTGGCTTATGATGAGATAATGGTTCAATGTTTGGTTTAATACGAATATGAGGTATACCCTATGTTAATGGAAGAAGGAAACATTCTAAATAGATGTATCTGATTTATATAAATCTTGAACCCACCTTAATGTTATGTTAAATGAATCGGCTTAAGTTTTATATTTGAAGCACTCTTGAACCAGCTCGTGTGCTCCTTCCACTAGTAGTAGAAGAAGGTGGTCACTTCCTATATCCCTTTGCCATGGGACAATCACAAAAGCCTAGTCCTAACTAGAATCATAACATGCGAGGTTGATGCCTATAAATAATAGAGACACACAAAAGTCAATGGCCATCCCATGTTGCTTGAGAAGGAACATTAGAGGCAGATACATAATGCAATGATGACCTCCTGACCGGCCTAAATCGTGCGTCCTAAATTTGGAGGCGGATTTGAGGTAGTCGAGCTTTTACATTTATAAACCTGAATCCTTCTAGGCCCCCGCAAATTTGTTTACGGGGTCAAAGTAGATATACGGGGTCAAACACAGGGACAAGGGGGTAGTGTTGAGAACCCAGAATCGACACGCTACACTCCGACAGGTATAAAAAGAGATAATTTCCCAAAAAGGGAAGCAGCAAGATGTCACAAATAAAACAAAGAGACTATCTCCAACTGGAGCTACTAGAAAGATTTAAGGTTTTAGTCATTTAGCAAGTTTTAGGGGTTTTCATGCAACATAAATAGAAGGATATTGCTCGAGCTAAAGCGAGGTATGAAGGATAGAACTGCGGTAAAATAAGCGGCGGTAGAACCAATCCTGTACCCCTCCTCTCGAAGAGGGCACCTCTAACAAGGCATCGGTTCCACTCTCGGGGTCACCAGACTCAAATTAGAGTGGAAGGGTTACTAAAGCAACTCCGTTCCGGGCACTCTCGTACTCCAGAATCGGACCAAACACTAGAGCCACAACACAACTCTCAAAGTTGTTGCGACGGGAAAACACGATTCGTTAGCTAAGAAAAACGCGATCCAAACATGCAAGCTAGAGTTCAGATATCAAACATAGCAGTCATCCAACATTGTGCACCGAGCCTAGAGCAACAAGTAATTAAGCATCTTCTATTTGCATAGACAAATAAAGGGTCTTAATTACAATGCATAAGTAAGGAATTAAATGACAGAAAGTAAAGATAGGTGTCGCCTCCTTGATGTAGAAGGACGACCGGGTGTTGTATCTCTCCTGCCCGATATCGGTAAGAGGCCTAGCCCGATACAGAGGTATCGGGCGGCACACCCTCTCGGGTGGCACGCGCCGACTGTCGACCATATCACTCAAGGACCCTAGCCGATACGCTCATGTCGGGCGGCACACCCTCTCGGCCAGCTCGCTCGACAAGCTAAGCGTATCGGTTGGATATCGTGTCGGGCTAAGAGCTATGCATTGTTTTTGTCGGCCACTTGTGTCGCTCATCTACGTCGGCCGATGTCGACCCGCAGTGTCGCCCGGGACGGTCCTAAGTGAACTGTTCCCTCCCTCTCGGGATGGGGAGAAGCTCACCAAGTGTCGCCCGAGACAAGCACTGGGGCACTACACGTATGCTCTCACAGCCTCCTCAGAAGATAGCTCAACTCCCAACTGTCCGAACTGACCAAGCTGTCTTTTCGACTCCCTGTAGCTGCTATTTATAGGCAGCTGGCCGGGAGGAGTTATGGTGCTCGAAGCGCCACGTGGCCCCTTAAGCGCCAGTCGATGGATGGCCGATATAGGTATAGCTCGGCGCGGAGGTGTCTGCTATCGGTCACATGACGGGTGGCGCGCCTGCCGGTGGGTGGCTGTGTCGCCCGACAAGCTGGGTTGTCGGGGCGAGCCGGGCTCCCTGTCGGGTAGAAGGCGTGTCGTCTGTCAGTTTCTTCTCGTGCGACTCCTCTTTGTCGAGCGTATTTGTGTCGCCCAACCCCTGTCGGGCAGGGGTTGTATCGGGCGTTAGGGAGGCCGAGACAGGCTTGGGCTTATTCATGGGCTGGGACGGCCTTATTGACAAAAAATGTGGAAAACTTTGCAAAAGATAGGAAAATTGGATTAAGAGCATTGGTTGGCCAATTATTGCGAAAGTGCATACAAAAGAGAGGAAAATAGCTAAAAATGGCATTTTTGATAACAGAAAAACAGTCTAAAATATCACAAAATTTGGTGTTATCAACTCCCCCAAACTTAGCATTTTGATTGTCCTCAATCAATATTTAAACTATATTTTGTGATGCTTCTTCTTGCTTGGTATAACTTTCAGGCCAAGAGGCAAAACAAGTATAGTAATGCCTTTAGAGATAATGCTGCTTCATTTCATACAAAAGACCATGCGTTTCCTTGCCTTATTATTTCAGTAAAAAAAAAATTTCTCTACAGCTTCGGCGAGACTTTGTTGTATGATTCCAAAGTTAGCTTACGCAACAAACAACTTTAATTTCGGGGTAGAAAGTTGTGTATAGGGTAGGCTAAGGCTTTTTGGGTTTTTCATTCTTCTCTCCCATCAGTCCATCCAGGTAAGGGTTTGTTAACGGGCAAGTGGTCCCTGCAGTCCAAGCCAGTTGGCTTTAGAGCAGTGATTTCACATCCTACGTACCAATGCCCCAGATCTACCATGCCTAAAGATGGGTACTTTTGGAAGACAAGTGTGTATATATTTTTTTTTTCTTTTTCTTTTATTGGGCACAACTCTCATGCTTTTATTCACGCTAATAAGGCTTCTCTCTCTTTTGGGATTTTTGTTGGGTGAGGGGGGACAAAGAGATTCCTGCTGTTTGGGCAGCTTTTTCCTTCTCCATACCCGTCTCTTAACTGCTTGCGAGATTATTGTATTTTTCGAAATTTTTGGCATGGAAACACATCATATTTTGTTTGTTTGAGGCAGCATTATCAGAAAGAAATGAAAAACTTGTAACTCGTTAAACATATAGAAAGCAAACTTTGCAAGAAGTCACAACAGGTTTCATTATTACAGCAACTTTGTACATATGCATAGGGACAGAAATTTGTAAAGGAAAGATTTTTAAACAAAAAGAGAAAATTTTATATGGCATACATGCGTATATTAGATATACAGGGAGCTATAAGATCACGTCAGATAAAAATGAAACCCACAAGCGTAGAAAGCTTGAAGAGCTAAAAAGTTTACGCGTAGAAAGCTTGAAGAGTTAAAATTTTATACCTCCCTCACTGGCATAAGGGTACCCCCCCCCAAACTTACTCCACACTATGTCCTAGAGTGGTGAAGAAGGTAGGGTAAGGTAATGTTTAGCCAGTGAGGGTTAGCTCGCTGATGTGCTGCAATATGCTCCTACGAAGTTGCAACATGCCATTGGGAGGTTGTCTAGCGGGTTCGCTGCTGCCAATGAGAGGTTGAGCAGGAGCGTAGACCCTCAAAATTCACTTCTGGCCCGCCTTTTCTCCAAATCTCCGTTGTGAACATGAACGAAAGGACTGATCAACAGTCCCTAGTTCAGTTCCCAGGAGTGTGTAGTCAGGGTGGGCCCTCTCCCTTAAGAGGACGGAACCGGAATGCCCCGAACTTGTTCGGAGGCCTTGGTCGCCATACTCGTGTTGTCTCTGGAGATGGTCCTAAACCACCGCAGAGACAGGCTGATAACAAGGTGATCCTCCATTGGAGCTATCACATGAAGAAGAATCCATCCCTTTCTTGTTGGTGTCGTTTCTGTCCGACTGTTGTTGCTGATCCCCACGCCGTGCTTGTTGGCGCGGTCGGTGGTTTGCTCCATACGAGCCATACCTGTTATTCAAATTTAAAATTTATTCACCCGTTAGGCAGGAAAGATAAAAAGAAAAACTGTTAAAACTGGGCGATAAGGGATCGGACGATACGATGTTGTTGCGCAATATGACTCGCCGCCCAACACTGGTGTATCGGGCGATACAAGGTCACAAGAAGCAAAAACCTGATACCGTGTCGTGAGAAGCATGTCACCCGATATGGCATATCGGGCAAGCACTGTTGGCTGGCGAGTTGTGCGTCAAGCATGTCGGACGATAGAAGGAAAATTCAACTAAGCTCGTCAACCCGGCATACAGCGCGCGATACGAAATCTGTGTCGGGCGATAGGAAAAGCAACATGTCGGCCGATACCCTATGCATGATACAAACCGTGTCGGGCAAAAGGTGTGTCAGGCTATACCCTTGGTCATAGGAGACATCGCCCGATACCCGAGCTGGCCGACACGCGAGCGAAGGACGGATCACTGCATGCGTTCCAGGTGGCGAAAATGAGTAAAGTGTGACAGCCCGACACCGTTCTTATTTATAGCCAGTTCGGCCGGGGGTGAAATAGACATCTTTGGGGTGCGCGTCGGCTAACAGGTCTGGCGGTTCCCGAGACGATGGTCACATCAGTCTCATTAAGGGCTTTTATTCCCATGCATGATAGGGTGCATGCCGCCCAGGAATGCCGACCGTCACGGCCGTTACGATGCCCGAGAGACCAAAGCCCGGTACGGGCGGTCCTGCGCGCCAGCTGAGCGGCTGCCCGACAAGGTTAGAGCAGAAACAACAATCAAAGGGTAAAACATCATCGGCCAAGGGTTAAGCCTTTGACCTCAGAGCGCAATACTCGTCAAAGTTTTGGAAAATCCAGTGATGACCCATAAAACAGAAGAGTCGGCACGCTCGGCGCGTGCTCTGACTCGGGCCTTATTACATACCATAAAGTTTGTTTTTTACTTTTTATAATAAACATGCAACCTATTTTATGAAAAAAACGAAGAACTCGGGCTGCCTCCCGAGGAGCGTTGGGGTTTGCGTCGCCAGCCCGACTGGTGTAGGATTATCTTGATCAGCCCTCGACTGTACCCATGTCTTGCAGACTAATCTCTGCTCTCCTGAAAAACGTTTCATCTTCGTAGAACCTTTTCACCATGTGCCCGTTTACCTGAAAGGCCTTGGTCGGATTGTCTTTGTCGTAGAGCTCCATCATCCCTGATAGATATATCTTTGACACAGTGAACGTTCTAGACCACCTCATTTGCAACTTCCCAGGGAAAAAACGAATAGAGGACTTGAATAACAAGACCTTATCCCCTACGCTTACATCTTTTCTCCTGAGATGGGTATCATGCCACAACTTTGTCCTCTGTTTGTAGATTTTTGTGTTTTCGTAGGTGTTCATTCTCAGCTCTTCGAGCTCTTGAAGCTGCAAAAACCTTTTTTCTCCTGCTTTGTCGAGGTCCATATTTAGGAACTTGATTGCCCAAAGGGCCTTGTGTTCCAACTCCAAAGGCAGGTGGCAGGATTTTCCGTAGATGATTCGGTAGGGGGTGGTTCCAATGGGTGTTTTGTAAGCAGTACGGTAGGCCCAAAGTGCGTCGTCGAGCTTCATGGACCAGTCTTTCCTCGTTCGGTTGACAATTTTCTCCAAGATTTGCTTGATTTGCCTGTTGGAAACCTCTACCTGCCCTGACGTCTATGGGTGGTAGGGTGTAGCGATCTTGTGCCTCACTCCGTACTTGCGCAGAAGTGATTCAAACTGTCTTTGTCCAAAGTGCGACCCTCCGTCGCTTATCACAGTGCACGGTACACCGAAATGAGGGAAGATGGTTTTCTCGAAGAGCTTGATAACCGACTTGGCGTCGTAGGTTTGGGTGGCTACCGCTTCCACCCACTTCGATACATAATCTACTGTCACTAGTATGTATTGATACCCCCGAGATGGGGGAAACGGTCCCATGTAGTCGATCCCCCACACGTCAAATATTTCTACTTCGATCCAACTTGCCATTGGCATTTCATTCCTCTTCCCTATGTTTCCTCTAAACTGGCACTCTTTGCAAACCTTTACAAATTGTGCAGCGTCTTTAAATAAGGTGGGCCAGTAGAAACCTGACTGTAACACTTTTGCAGTTGTTCTCTCGCTACCCAGTTTTCCACCGTAGGGGGAGGCGTGGCATTCTTTCAGGATGTCTGTGGTTTCTTCCTCTGGTATGCACCGCCTGTATAAGTTGTCAGCACATCTTCTGAACAGGAGAGGATCATCCCAGTAGTAATTTTTGACGTCCGCAAATAGCTTCTTTTTCTGATTGTACGTGATGTCAGGAGGCAGTTCTCCGCAAGCAAGATAATTGCAGATGTCTGCAAACCAGGGTAAACTTTCTTCTTGGGCTTCCGCCAACATCAGAGCCTCATCGGTGCAGTCGTCGTTGATTGGAGGCCCTCTCTCTCTCTCAGTCATAATTCTTGATAGGTGATCTGCGACCACATTCTTTGCGCCCTTCTTGTCGATAATTTCGTGGTCAAATTCTTGGAGTAGCAAGGCCCACCTCAACAGTCTGGGCTTCGCGTCTTTCTTTTGCATTAAGTATTTTATAGCCCCGTGATCTGTATATACCTTGACCTTGGCTCCAACGAGATACGGCCTGAATTTATCAAATGCGAAGATGACCGCGAGCATCTCTTTCTCAGTTGTTGTGTAGTTTACATGAGCCTCGTCCAACGTGCGACTAACATAGCAAATCACATGGTGTTTTTTGTATTTCTTTTGCCCCAGGAATGCTCCAACCGCGTAGTTGCTTGCGTCGCACATTAGCTCAAAAGGTAAACCCCATTTTGGCGCTTGAAGGATAGTTGGTGATGTTAAAGCATTTTTAAGTGCCTGAAAAGCACTTAGACAATCTTTAGAGAAAACAAATTCAGTGTCTTTTACCAGAAGATTGGACAGCGGTTTGGAAATCTTTGAGAAGTCCTTGATGAATCTTCAGTAATATCCCGCGTGCCCGAGGAAGCTTCGCACCCCCGTCACGGATCTCGGTGGAGGAAGCTTGGATATTGCTTCAACCTTGCTTGCGTCCACTTCGATCCCACGCTTCGAGATCTTATGCCCGAGAACGATGCCCTCCCGCACCATGAAATGGCACTTCTCCCAGTTTAGAACTAGGCTGTTCTCCTCGCACCTTTGAAGGACCAATGACAGATTTTTCAGACAGCTATCGAAGTCCTTCCCATAGACGGAAAAATCGTCCATGAAAACTTCTACGATGTCTTCTAGAAAATCTGAGAACATCGATATCATGCATCGCTGAAAGGTTGTGGGGGTGTTGCAGAGTCCGAAGGGCATCCTTCGGAAGGCATAAGTGTCGTAAAGGCAGGTGAACGTTGTTTTCTCTTGATCGTCGGGCAAGATGGGTACCTGGTAAAAACCTCTTTCTTGACGACCTCCTTGAGCATCTGGTTCAGCTTCCTCTGGGGTTGAACCAGAGGCTTGGCAGATTCATCCAAGTTGATGTGATGCATGCACATAGCAGGGCTAAGGCCTTTGATATCATCTACTGAATATCCTATACCCCTCCTGTGGAGCCTTAACTCCTCAAGGAGTCAGTCCAGTAGGTTGCTTGAAAGATCGGCATTTACGATGATGGGGTTTCTGTGCTCTTCATCTAAGAACTCGTATTTCAGGCCTTCGGGAAATGCTTTTAACTCTGGCTTTGGTATGGGTGCCTTCTCCTGAGGCTCCTCCTCGAGAGAGGCATACTTTGCAGACTCCACCTCTGTATTCTCTTCTTGCAAATCTTCGTCAGAAAGGTTGAGAAGGTTGAGGTGCTTCACGACCTCAGGATATTCGAGGTCAGGATCTTGACAGTTTATAGCCCTCAAGAGGGGGTCTACTGTCCGGATATCTTCCTCTACTTCCTCGCAGAATTTATTGTAGCTATCTGCGAAACATGCTGATTCAGATAGGGACGGGCTCTTCATGATCTCTTTCAGCTTGAAGTCGATATGATCGTTTCTGACCCTTAAGGTGACCATCCCCTCGGAAACATCAATCAGCGCTCTCCGTGTCGCCAAGAAGGGGTGACCAAAGATGATCGGGCAACGGGGGTCTTCAGCTGTGTCGATGATGACTATATCGCAAGGGATGAAGAAGTCGCCAAACCTGATCGGCACATCTTCAACAATGTCGATGGTTCTCTTAAAGGTGTGGTCCGCCAGTTCAATCTGCATGTTGGTTCGAACCATCTCGGTCAAACCCACCCTTTGTGCAAAACTTAGGAGCATGATGCTTATTCTAGCCCCCAAGTCTGCTAGACCCTTGCGCTCGACATTGTCTCCGACAGCGAATGGGATTTTGAAGGCTCCAGGATCCCTTCTCTTAATTGGCGTGTCAGGATTCAAGAAGGTGGAGGAGGCGGAAGCTAGATACACTGTATCTGTCCTTCCTCCCCTTCTCTTCTCTGTGATAAGGTCCTTGAGGAACTTGGCATACATAGGCATCTCTTCCAATGCATCAAGGAAGGGGACTTCAAGATGTAGTTTCCTGATTGAGTCCATGAACCTTTCATGACACCTTTTCATATTTGCCTTGATCAGCTTATGCGGGAACGACAGCCTTGGAGCATAAGAATTCCTCCCACTAGGTTGCTCATTGGAAGACTTCCGTGTAGGCTCTTGAGCTTCTGCTTGTCCACCTTCACCCTCTGCTGGAATGATACTCTCCGACCTCGGTTCAGGTTCTGGTTCGGCATCAGCTGTGTGCTCCACCGTCTTTCCAGACCTCAGTACCGCCATTCTGGCGGTTTTCGGATATGAGAGTGTCTTACCCGCAGGGTTCTTTATCAGAGCTGCCATCTGGGCCAATCGTTGATCGACCTCCCATTGGCGCTACCGCAGACTTTCCATCTGGTGTTGCATGGAATTCTGAGCTCCAGGGCTGGGAAGCGCACCCTGCACCAGCCGGTTGATGATAGAGTCATGTATTTTTATGAAAGCATGCAACTGGCCAACCAGGCTGGGCTGGCGTGATATCTCATCTCGGCCTTGACATTCACCTTCGAACGGAGATTGCTCACAACGAGACATGGCATCAGATCTTGAAGGAATAGGTCACCGTTCTTTAGGGTTCCTGAGATGGCACGAGAAATCAAGTTTTAGAAGAAGAATTTATTAATTTCAAGCAAAGAATAATAGTAAAGAAAAAGAGAAAGAAAAAGAGTGCTATCAAACTCATTGCTAAGCTTGAGGCACAGGAGTGTAGTTAGTGGATTTGGATTCGTCAACAGTTCCATTTTTGCCTCGTTCCCCGACAACGGCGCCAAAAAGTTGACCGGCCTAAATCGCGCGTCCTAAATTTGGAGGCGGATTTGAGGTAGTCTAGCTTTTACATTTATAAACCCGAATCCTTCTAGGCCCCCGCAACTTTGTTTACGGGGTCGAACACAGGGACAAGGGGGGTAGTGTTGAGAACCCAGAATCGACACGCTACACTCCGACAGGTATAAAAAGAGATAATTTCCCAAAAAGGGAAGCAGCAAGATGTCACAAATAAATCAAAGAGACTATCTCCAACTGGAGCTACTAGAAAGATTTAAGGTTTTAGTCATTTAGCAATTTTTAGGGGTTTTCATGCAACAAAAACAGAAGGATATTGCTCGAGCTAAAGCGAGGTACGAAGGATAGAACTACGGTAAAAAAAGCGGTGGTAGAACCAATCATGTACCCCTCCTCTCGAAGCGGGCACCTCTAACAAGGCATCAGTTCCACTATCGGGGTCACCGGACTCAAATTAGAGTGGAAGGGTTACTAAAGCAACTCTGTTATGGGCACTCTCGTACTCCAAAATCGGACCAACACTAGAGCCACAACACAACTCTCGAATTTGTTGCGACAGGAAAACACGATTCGTTAGCTAAGCGAAACGCGATCCAAACATGCAAGCTAGAGTTCAGATATCAAACATAGCAGTCATCCAACATTGTGCACCGAGCATAGAGCAACAAGTAATTAAGCATCTTCTATTTCCATAGACAAATAAAGGGTCTTAATTACAATGCATAAGTAAGGAATTAAATGACAGAAAGTAAAGATAGGTGCTGCCTCCTTGATGTAGAAGGACGACAGGGTGTTGTAGCTCTCCTGCCCGATATCGGTCAGAGGCCTAGCCCGATAAAGAGGTGTCAGGCGGCACGCGCCAACTGTCGACCGTATCGCTCAAGGACCCTGGCCGATATGCTCATGTCGGGCGGCACACCCTCTCGGGCGGCTCGCTCGACAAGCTAAGCGTATCTGTTGGATATCGTGTCGGGCTAAGAGCTACGCATTGTTGTTGTCGGGCACTTGTGTCACTCATCTACGTCGGCCGATGTCGGCCCACAATATCGCCCGGGATGGTCCTAAGTGAACTGTCCCCTCCCTCTCGGGATGGGGAGAAGCTCACCTAGTGTCGCCTGAGACAAGCACTGGGGCACGACACATATGCTCTCGCAGCCTCCTCGGAAAATAACTCAACTCCCAACTGTCTGAACTGACCAAGCTATCTTTTCGGCTCCCTGTAGCTGCTATTTATAGGCAGCTGGCCGGGAGGAATTATGGTGCTCGAAGCGCCACGTGGCCCCCTTAAGCGTCGGTCGATGGAAGGCCGATACAGGTATAGCTCGGCGTGGAGGTGTCTGCTATCGGTTACATGACGGGTGGCGCGCCTGCCGGTGGGTGGCTGTGTCTCCCGACAAGCTGGGTTGTTGGGGCGAGCCGGGCTCCCTGCCGGGTAGAAGGCGTGTCATCCGTCAGCTTCTTCTTGCGCGTCACCTCTTTGTCGAGCGTCTTTGTGTCACCCAACCCCTGTTGGGCAGGGGTTGTATCGGGCGTCAGGGAGGCCGAGACAGGCTTGGGCTTATTCATGGGTCGGGACGGCCTTATTGACCAAAAATGAGGAAAACTCTGCAAAAGATAGGAAAATTGGATTAAGAGCATTGCTTGGCCAATTATTGCGAAGGTGCATACAAAAGAGAGGAAAATAGCTAAAAATGGCAGTTTTGATAACAGAAAAACAGTCTAAAATATCACAAAATTTGGTGTTATCACCTCCCCAATTCCATACTCCTTCAAAGCAAATGTTTGGGAAACCATCATTGGTGTCATGGAGGCACCACCTTTCAATGGAGATACATCACCAAGGGTCCACAGACTGCTACATAAGGTTACCTCAAACCCTGACTTCTATTGATTCCCATGATCCTCTACACATCAAGAAGAACAAAGGGAGGTTGACGAAAGAGAACAAGTATGATGATTTTTGTTTCCTGTATCATAGGCCACTACAGGGATCTCAGATGGATTGCAAAGTGTTTTTTGGTGCTAGTAGAAGTTTGTGAACCCCACTAGCTATGATCGTGGATGGTGGAAAGGAAGACAGATGCTGATGGGGAGTTCACGGCTTGCCCTATTGTGCCACATGAACTAAGTCGCACGTATGATGACTATCACAATGGCATGGCTAGGACAGACTCCAGTTATAGATTAACTTGATCCTAGTAAAATTTATGCACATTGTGATATGGAAAATAAATAAAAAAAGAAATAGAGAAATGGGGAGATGACATGGGTGTCTCATCCCTCACCCTTGGATGAGAAACTGAACAACTAGAATCATCTAAACTAGGCACATCTTATGAAATTCATCTCTCTTAATTCCTAGGTCCAACTTGGAAACCTAAGGTGATGTGTAGACTATTATAAAAAGGTTATCTTGAGGATATTTAGACTATAACTAGGTCAAATATCATAAGGAAGTATACATTTCTTATGATGATGTTTATGCAATATGTGGTGGTATGAACATCTAAATTGGATGAGATATGTTCTATAATTGTATTTTGATGTCTTGAATAAAAATATAATGTACGATCTTATTAGTTTGATGAGTATAATTTCTTGTGTTGAGCTTACCTTTTTAGGGTTGACTTAGTAATTTGGGATATCATCCAATGACATATAATTTAGGAAAATTATGTGAAATTCTTTTTTAAGATATGAATCAGTAGTATACTATTGGATAAAAATTCAAATGATAATTTATATAAAAATGAGGACTTAACGCTAGAAAAGTTAAGTTAGGGTGTTAACTAAATTGATCGATGAATCAATGATATTAGTATGATGTTAAATTGTGTAGATGATATATTTTGTGGGGTTTTGATAATGTAAGAACTTATTATAGGCTTATATGACACTAATGATAAATAAGGAAACCATAAGGCATATAGGAAAACATGTAGAGTTGAATAGGATAATGCATAGTTTTCAATTTTGGCATTAATATATTTGTATCATGTTCATCACCGGGAAAACTAAGGGCTGACCAAGATTTAAAGGTATATTATAATTTTTTCTCCATGTCTCGTAAGTGGTCCATGAACTTTAAACATATTTAATGTATGTGTATATGTTATATGTGCAACCTACATGAAATATCAGTTATAATTCAATTTATTTTATAAAGATTAAGTTAGTGCAGTCATGAATTTTTTTTTCTCTATTTGAAGGGTTATTATCACACTTTTCATGCACATTTAGAGTTAGATTTAAGAACAAGATTTAATTAGTTCAAAATTAAGATGAATAGGATGTACCTTAAGTTGGATACTCTCCAGGAGGCTCTATAGATAAAACTAAGAGGTACTTTGGTGCACTTCAAGAGGCACATTTGTACAATTCAAGGTACTTAGGTGCAACCCAAGAGGCTCTTCAATGAAAATTTAAGAGGCACTTCGGTGCAAAGAGAAGAGACCACTTAGTGTAAAAATGATGATTTGAATATACGTAAGCTAAAAATAATGGCAACAAATCACTTTTGAGGTCTATTATGATAATGGTTTTCTTTCAACTATATGATGGTTTATGTTATAAAATGTTCAGTTACATTTGTTGAATATTTTAAGCTTGTATGGGAGTGTGATGTTTTTACATAAGGAGAAAAACAAGACTAGAGTCGTATAATGACCAACTCATGGAATCAAGAAGACTTTATCTTGGTGGGCAACCATTTACACGATTCAAGAGCTTAGGATAGAAGGATAAGATATTGCTTCATGTATTTAAGGTTTCTTATAAAGTTAGATCTAACCAATTTGTGTTCCTAAGAATATAATGAGAATTTCTTTCATACATAGTGTGTAACGGTTCTTGTGTATTTTTATCATAGTTGTATCATGTTTGTGACACTCTCAAGAAGAAGAAAGAAGGGAATGGTTATTTGTTCTTACATTACAAAATTTGGAGTGTCATAGATTTAAAATGCTTTTCTACATGGAGAACTCTTAGATAAAATATATATGGATCCTCCACCAAGACTAGTAGTAAATTGGTTTGATGCTTTTCTTCTATATAAAGACATGTATAGTCTCAAATGGGCACTCAAGGCCTTAAATGCTTGAGACAAGCCATCACCTATGTGCATTACACCCATAGATCATATGATTGTTTAATGTTTGTACAAACAATACACCTCAAGGTCAAGTCATTCTACTCCTATATGTGTATGACATTATCATCATAAGGAATATGTAGCATGTACTCATGAATCATAAAATTATCTTGCAAAATAAAGTTGGATGAATATATTTGTGAAACTTCACCACTTACTAGACCTAGACACTGCTCATGGGCCAAAAGGAATTTTGGTCACATAGAAAAAGAATGTAGGGGATATCATCTAGTACACCAAGATATTTTATTGTGGTATGTATACACACCTCTTGAACTTCATGTGATATTGTGCTCAATTTATGGTGATCAACTATCAGATCACACAAGGTATCATTAACTATTGAGAAACTATTCTACTTTTGAATAGGTAGGTCTGGAAATCATCATGTTGTTAGAATTTTGTCAGAACTTTTATCAACTTCCCTAAATGTCTACTATGTTGCTTCACTCTATACTATAAACTATACATGGGGAAAGTCACACATTCTATACTCATGAGCTCTTCCTACAACCTTACCCTTCATTCATACAATGATGTTGACTAGGATGGATGCCCAACCATCACATGCTCTGTCATTGTTTATGTCTTCTTCTAGCCTTTCTCTTATGAAGGAGAAATTAATATGATTTATCTCTTTATTCCATAATGGTAGATTATATAGAAACATGTGATACCAATCAAGAAATGGTGCACATCCATTGGGTTCTAAGTGACAAGAGTGTTATCACTTTGATAGTACACCTATGATTAGTGACAATAAGGGCACAATAAAAAATTGTAGTGATCCATTTTTTGTGCGAGTAAGGATGTAGAAAGAGACTAACATTGTAAGAGAAAAGAAACAAGTAGGCATTATCATGTTGTCCTTCATAAACTTTGCAAATAAAATTGCAGACCACGTCACCAAGATAGATTATGTATTAAACAATAACAATTGGATGCAAAATCTCTACATATTTGATCCAACTTGATTTTAATTGGGTGTGGTAATAATAATTAGTTTTTTTTTATAAAAAAATTCCTTCCCTCTAACTATTATACTTTCCTTCTATATAAGTTCTCGAGTTTCTTTGTGTGCACATCTTAGATAGATATTTCATGTACTCTCTTAGTCAAGTAAGCACATACTCCTCTAATAAGGACATTATAATAGTATAATCAATGGATGTACATTATGAGGTATTCAAAAGGACGATTCTATGTGGTCCTGCATCTCCAGGGTAAGAATTTGGAAGATAGAGATGGGATCTAATCATTGAGCATCGTTAGATCAAAAAAAGGGAAGGGTTTAATCCATTTAGTATAGGAGGATATATTATTGTTTTCCAATGGCCAAGAAGAACATTAGAAGGGATTTATGAAGGTTATATTTCACAATTTAGATTTTAGAAATATCATGTAGGATAAGGATGAAAATATCTAAAATTAGGGAACAAATGTGGATTCATGTCTAAGAATGAAGGAAATATTTAATAGAAAGGAGAGATGGAGACATGAAGTTATTACAAAATTTGTAGAGAGTTCATGTCCCCCCCAAAAAAACTTTTGGGATTGATATCAACATTGATGATAAGGAACAACCCATTTGACATCCCAAATAAGATGGAATCTTTTCCCAACAATGAACAAAGCAAGTTTCGAGACATGATATAGGAGGTATAATAGGAGATAAGGATCCATGTCTCAAATGGGTATAGAATTTGGTGCTTCTCGTGATGATATCGAGGTTCTCTTTGAGGTTGAGGAAGATGTCTAACCCATAATTGTATAGAATTATCATCTATCATATACAAATTGAAACAAATATGAGTGTCATAGGCATGGAGAAGAAAATTTGAGTGATCGCATGTTCATTAGAAAGGAAATCACTAGAAAGGGTATGACTGGAAGAAGTATTATTTTAGAGGTATGTCGGTTTAGCAAACAATATATGGAGTAATCCATTATGAGTTTTTTTTCCAAATGGATAATTGACATCAACTATTGCATTCTACCCTTAAAGGTTTGTGGCACATAAGAGCAAATAGATGTCTAAGTAGGTAGGTGGTAATGATGGACATTAATTATAACATCCTAGGATTTGAGGCCTCAGATAAAATGATCTTAAAAGGAATGATTGGACTACCCATATCACAAAGGTTCACTTCATTTTCAGGGTGCCCATCACTAGAGAACTTTATGGTTAAGCATGCTCACCCAAGAGTAGTACTAGGATGGGTGACTAGTAGAGAAGTTCATCATGGCTTGCGCATGAGTGAGGACAATGTGGGAAGTTAAGGCTAGTGATGGTCTGTGGGTCCAGTCATCATTCCTAAAACTCAACCAGAGCCTTGTCCAGCGGCCCCAGGTGTTACAAATGGTATTAAAGCCAATTTCCCTTCAGTAGGTGGGGCCAACATGGGCTTGTGGCATGCCTGTCTTCGATATGTGTGGTCTATGCATGTTGAAAAGAGCGATTTGAGTTGATGGAGCCACCCTTGTGTTGGTAGTGTCTAGGCATGTTGGAAAGAGCTATTCGAGTTGATGGAGCCACCCTTGTATTGGTAGCTGTGATGGGGAGCTAGGTGTACATGCGACATTTGGGTAAGCACTGAAATGTCGACAGATTATGATGCCATATAGTTGAATCTTGATGAGGATGTCGAGTGTCTAAGTGGGGGAGATTATAACATCCTAGGATTTTAGGCCTCAGATAAAATGATCTTAAAATTCATGAAGTTTATCCTGGCTTGCACGTGAGTGAGGAAAAAGGGCGCAGTTATGGTTGGCAGTGGTCTGTGGGCCCATTCGTCATTCTGGAAACTCTACCAGAGCCTTGGGCAGTGGGCCTAGGTGTTATAATAATAATATATTGTAGAGAAAATAAATTTATCTTTTGGGACCAAGAGAGGGGAATTATGTAGAGGAAGGTTTGTAGGGGTGAAGTTATGTTGGATGGACTTAAATTTGCAAATGGAATTATATATATAAATATATATATATATATATAAATATAAATATATATATATATATATATATATATATATATATATACACACCCACACCCACACACACACACACATACACACACAATATATATATATATATATATATATATATATATATATATATATATATATATATATATATATATATATATGTATATATATATATATGTTTACCTTCATAGAATCCTAATTGGAGAAACTAAAATTTAATTTTTGTAATGTGGATGTTGGGATACTAGGTTCATGTTTGGTAGGAAGGGACTTGATGGTACTTATTTTGCAAGTATTCTAAGGAATAAATTGGTGCTAGTCATGAGGTCATTTGGTCATAGGAATGATTAGAGAAGCTAAGAAAATAGTTTTGTGTTTCTAATGGCTTCTTTGGAAATGTATTTAAATGTAGGTATAGTTTTATAATAATCGATAGTGGTAGAACTTGGCTAGTAAGGCTTCTAGAGGTTTTGGAACACCACCCTTAAAGGTTGAGAAGTCATATACAATACATTAAATATGTCATGCAAATGAATAACTATCACTTCCGATAGTGCTCATAGAAAGGAAAACACATATGGCTTGTAGAGTTGTTGAAAATGGGGTAGCCTCCCTTGTAAGGTATTTCTTTTATAGTCAATTGGAGAGGCCTCCACCTATAAAAGAGGTATCTAGGTTGCACTCTCTCGGAATTTCATAATTCAGGAAATATATATATATATATAAATACAAATAAATAAATAAATAAATAAATATATATATATATATATATATATATATCTGAGTGTGTGTCTGTCTCCCTGTGTATGTGTATATATATACACACAAATATATAAACATGTTTCTTAGATTCCTAAGTTGCACATGGGTCCATTTTTTGTGTTTTGGTGCCACCATTATAGATTAAACTTACACTTTTCCAATATATAATGTGTTGGTTTGGATTTTTCTATCTTTATATTAATAGGTTGTAAGTGTCATCAACATTGTAATCCTAAGAAAAATTGCACCAATACATTGTGTTGTGAATGCAACTTTTTGTAATTAAGATCCTTTACCATAAAAAATGAATGTAATCATTCTCGTTGATGGTTTCTCCTTTATGGATCAAATTGATGAGTGTATAGAAGGTTTTGATGTTGATAAAATATTTATTTACCAGAAACCTACATCTAATCATATTTTGTGTCTAGGCAAATCATTACATCCCTTGTTCATTTTTTCATTTTTCCAATTTTAGGGCACCTTTATTTACCCCTATAAAAAAATAACGTTCCTTCTAGACCTCCTTAAAATAGTACCCAGATGTTGTATGGTTGGATTAAAGTTTGTTGAAACATATATCATAAAAACTATATACAAAGAGGAACACTAGTCTCTTGGTATGAATCTAACACTAGTTTCAGTGTAGACCATGAACACAAAATAGATAAAAATTAATTCATTTACAATAAAAATCATATAATACGCAAATTCTACTTGTTGTTACAACAAACTTTTATGTCATATTCAATTCAATGATATCACACTGATGCAGACATGTGCGCACTAGGATCCAAGTCAATAGAATTTGGTTTGTACCCTTACTCGAGAAAGTGGTGCATGTTTTGATGGTACAATCTCTAGGATTAAATTGTGAGTACACCATACTAATTAAATAGGTCCACCATATCATGCCAGCCATACACCATGGTTCACATGTCGAATACATGAATTCAATCTTTAATTGCAACATTATTTAGTTGTAAATGCACTTTATTAAACTAGTCTGCTAATGATTATTTGGTATAAGATGGTGCACACTTGCATAGAGGGAAGCAAAACGAAATAGTTTATGCATTATGACTTATTAGTAGGTACACCAAACTTTATTTTTCTTTATACTACATTTCAAAGTAGATGCACACTAGTATTAGAAGTATGTGCACCATGATTTTATGTGACTGGTGCAAATATTTGGTACCCGAAGAACTACAATTTAATAATCATCAAATGAATTGAGTTGGAGGTATACCAAAATGCGAGTGTGGCTATTCCATTGTGTGAACATTGTGTGTTCCACAATATATATAAGAGAAAACTAGGATTTCAACATTGAAGTTTCACACTACAATGTTAAATATGTTTTTACTAATCTAGTAAGGTATTAGGTTCAGATCCACCACACGAATATGTTGATAAATTTTATTTTCTTTCAACATATGAATTGAGGTTCATAGTAGCTTCAAGACATAACTGTAGTTGACCATGATGATAAATGATGTGTGCATCCAATATAAAGTGTTAAAATCATCAAAATGTCATTCTATAATGTAATATAGCTAACGAAGAAATTTAAATATGCATGTAGTATGCTCTGGATGGAATAATCAGAGCACAATTGAAATTGTCCATGTAGTACATTTTGGGAGAAAGTGATGCATTCTTTCAGAGTAGATGTACTAGGATCATAACATTATGTGTACTAAAATTATATTATAAGTGCACTAAAATCTTAAACTTGTCCTTCATTATGTGGTACAATAATTTTCAACAGAATTTGAGTAGCACACACTATCATTTAGATGTGGGTATTGTAATGATCTCAAATATTTTCATCCAAACCTAGAGAGGTCAAGAGAGAAACTCCAAAATGATTGCATGGAAAATAAAAGGACTGAATGGAAAATTTAACCTGAACATTCATATAATCACCAAACCAAGTTCACATCAACATGCAATCACACTAGAATGAATAACACATTTTTACATTATGTATGACAATTAACTATATATATAAAAGGGTGAAAATTATCTTCTTAGATCATCACAATGCTCCACCATAAGACACTCACTTCACCACTACCTTGCACGTCTCCTCCACCTAAAACATTAAATAAGTATTTTCAACTCAAGTGTGTTGAGCACATCGTGCAGTATGCATAGTAACAAAAAGTTTGTTACGATGATGACCGTGCTTGCTAAAGTGGACTAAAAATAACAAGACTACGAAATTCCAAAAATAGTTGAAATTTTGTAAATTTTATTAATTGAAATTAAGTGCGTTTAGGTTATGGAATTAATTCTTGGACTAGAATAATATCTTTTTATTTCATGTATAACATATGCATGATGTTTACAATTTATTTGTTTAAATCCATTTGTCAAAATCTCATACTTCTTTTAATTTTCCTTGTTACATCCAAGGCCTTGTGGAAATTCCCATATTCATGCTATTAATTCTCAAATTCATTGTACTCAAGGGATTTCTCTAATGAGTCAGGATTAGTTTTCAAGAATATATCCCCATGACAATCCAATAACCAAAGTCCATTTATTTTATGTTTTTTATTTTTAATTATATGATTTATATGTACTATTTTCCTATTTTTTTCATATAGAACCACAAGAAAATAGTATATCAAAATAATCAATCAGTATATGCCACATTTCTAAACTTACCAAATTATCACATTCATACAAGGAAATATATATACGCACTTAGCCCAAGAAGAATACTCTAACGTAACTAGTGTATAATTTCCTATCTTATCTTTGAGTCGTCTTATCATTATAATCATACTTCTTTATATATCTAGGGACAAAGAAAGAGTATTATTTGTTTACTCATTCAACTAATAAACAAAACAGATCTCTAGTGACTTACTTCGCCAAAATGAGATAAACGAATGCGGAAGCGGATTACTGAAAATCACTGGAAATTAAAACTTTTTAAGAAAAGCTCTTTGAAATATAAAACTCCTTTATAAGAATCAAGATAAACAGTTAACATCATGTTTTAACATTACATCTCTGATGAATCACCTCTTGAGTGATTAAATACATCCATATAAAAAATATCGAGGTTTAAAACCAAAATCTCAGACCTACTGACTTCTAGGACCTGAGAGTACAGAGACGACATAAGATAGACTAACTATGGGATTAGACAGCCAGTATCTCCACCTGAGATTCACTGCTGCCCCGCTGATACTGCTCACCCTCAGATTGGTTTCTCTGTCCTCGACGTCCACCTAAAACGTTGAAACCTACGGGAGTGAGACAATTTGAATAATTGTCCCAGCGAGAGATATAACTCTCTGCCAGAAGCTTTGTTATGGAAATTAAAGGATAACATAATCAAAATAACTTAAAACATTCAACAGCAGGGTTGATAATAAGTAAAGAAACATTTACTTAAGCAATCACTTCATTAAAGCATATGAAGAACATGTATACGAGATACTTAAACAGGCCATTAAGGTAAACAATGTAACATCAATCATTGTTTCTCGTAGTTCGACCTAAACAGATATGCTATGCAGTTGATTATGTTTTACAAACATTACTATGCCCTGCGGAGATGAGGTATACCGCTCATAGTCCAACCGATCACTACTAAGTCGCATCAGTATCATACATAGGTCATCAAAAGAGATGGATTCTTATGACCTCATCTTCCTCAGTCAGTGTGAGGATCAACATGCAGGATATCTAGTGTCTCTGCTAAGATAGCTAACCAGGGTATTCTGGCACTTCACTATTGGAGTCACAGTAACATTTTGTACTCTCTTCTCCATCGAAAGATCTCTTGTTTATCTCTCATCCATGCGGTATTTAAAGATTTCCTCGGGAGATTTGTGGTACATCACCCCGACATAAACACATAGTGAAGGATTGATAGATTAACGCACATCTTCATCAATTCCTACACTAGGATGTAAGGATATTCACATCCATATTCCCCCACATACTCAAAAGTATGCGATCCAGGAGTTCCCTTATGAAAGCATGTTTCACCATCATTTAGCTTCTGACAATGATGGATCTATGATCAGGGCTCTACATGATATGATTATACTTGATTAGTTAGGTACATTTCAACATTCTTTTAACATCAAGCATGTTTCCAAGCATTTAACTATTAAAGCACTATTATATAAGAAGAATACTAAATGTATCAATTCTAACTCACATCTGTTATCAAATGGATATCAATTCTTAATCATCTCATCATAAGTCATCTAATCATCATGACCTTTATGTGACTCATGGCTCTTACAGCCTATCAATCTCATATGATGCCACTTACTAGACAACGTGATATGTCATTATTCATAAAGCCAATAACATGCTTTCAATGAATATGATATCATAACCTTTACCTGGATATGATCATCCTCTTATAAGAACCTGCATGGTTAATTCAATTGACAACAATAAACATTTCATTTCCAGATCAGCAATTTATAAAGCAGAATTAACCTTTCAATTCATGGGTTGTACCTTCATGCCTTCACTAAGGCTAGGTTCCCTTATTTACATCAATTAGGTTTATTCAATCCCTTTCATTATGATTAGGAATAATGATTCCTCATCTCATACTTTAATCATGAAGATTCATGCTTAAAAGCATAACCTGGAATTAGGGTTTATTGTACATTTTAGCACATCACCCTCAATTAGGGTTTACTATTCACATTACATATTATTACCCTGGAAGTAGGGTTTACTATTCACTTCATAGTGAATTGAGTTCATAGCATCATCATGTATGAAAATTATCATCAGTGATGCCCTCAAATTAGGTTAAGATTCATTAATCATCATAATTAGGGTTTCCATGATCTCACCTTGATGGATCATACCCTAATCATGTACATTCTTACACATTGGAGATAGGTTACTTAATTCTCATTCATATTAGGAGCCTTCTCTCTCCTCTCATTACTAGATGATGTTTACATCACTCTAGATTAGGTTAAGTCAATTAAACTTGATTAACATAGGTCAATTCATCACCACTACGGTTATTAGGGTTTGTTTGATCAACTTGAACCCTTTATAAGTACCTTGATAAGGTTCATCATTAAGCATTACATGGGTCAAGTTACTAATTACTTAACCCCTTAATGTCTTTAGGTATCATTAGGGTTTAAGTTGAACAACCATTGAACCATTAAAACCTTCAAAGCATCAAGAAATCTTAAACCTAAAAGTCCCCAAACGATTACACACTTCAACCTCCAAACGGTCCTGAGACAGTTTGGAAGGGTTGACCATTTGGTTAGGTTGACTTCCAAACCGTTTGAACTTGGTCACCCTCAAGACCGTTTGCCCTTAAACGGTCTTGAAATCGTTTCAACTTGTTGACCGTTTGGAAGAGTTGACTTTGAAACCGTTTGAATTGAAACGACCTTGAGATCGATTGGATAAATGACCTTGAGATCGATTGAGCCCAAATGACCTTGAGATAGATTGAACCCAAACGGTCTTGAGACCGTTTGGTCCAAACATCACAAAACCGATTGGACCTAAAAAGTGCATCAACTCTTGCAATCGATTAGGGTTTTCAATGTTGAACCCCTCAATTGACCTCATATATGTTTACCACTTATCAATTGAGCCAATTAGGGTTAACCTTAACCAATTGGACACTCAATTGACCCTCAATTGATAGCCAATTAGGGTTGGAACCAATTCAATTAGGGTTTGTAATCGGTTAACCATCAACATTGATTAACATGAGTCTAATTGAAGTTGAACCCATCAATTGCCACTCAATTGGGCCCCAACTTGGCCCAAACGGTCTTGGGATCGTTTGGACATCCTCGAAATGGTCTTGAGACCGTTTGCCCAAAGTCACATCAAAATCTAAGTTGATTTGTCAAGGGTTGAACCCTAAATAAGTTTCAAATCAGCATTTTGGATTAATTCAACAACCTATTGTGATTGGACCTTCAACTGGTCAAATTACCTTAACCCTAGACCTCCAAACGGTCTTGGGTGGTCACCAAACGGTCTTGAGACCGTTGGGGTGACTCCCAAATGGTCTTGAGACCGTTTGGGTTACTCAACCCAAAGTTCAACAAAATTGATCCTTGAAATCAGCAATTGAACCCGATTAGGGTTTAGAGGGTTGAAGTGCCTTCAACTTGTGATTTGTTTGCAATTAGATTATGATTCTTTGTAGATGATTAATTCAATATGTGTTCAGAAGACCTATAAATGGTCTTCACTTGGTCAAACTTTCCAAACGGTCTTGGAGACCGTTTGAATCTAAACGGTCCTGCAAACCACATGAAATCAAACGGTTGTGAAATCGTTTGGTTTCAAACGGTCTTGCAACCGTTTAGACCAAATGGTCCAAGGTCGTTTGGTAAAGTTACCTAGGAAATCACGCCCATCATCTTCAACTTTAGATCACGTCGGTTACTTCGTGGTTTTGCTTGCAAAAGTGCAAGGAAGAGTGGGGAAGAAGAAGAACTAACTACTATTTGCAAGAACAAAGATATGCATAATCAAAGCAAGAGGTTTTAGAGTTATAAAACCCGCCTTAAGGTTTTTCCTAGAGCTCCAAGCTTCCAAGATTCAAGCCTTTAATGGCGTCTTGATCTCCAAAGATCGGCCAAAGGTGTTTCTCCAAGGGAAGGTTGGGAAAAGTCAGCTAGAAAGAGAAAGCTAAGTAAGAAAACCATGAATCCAACCTTGTAATCCAACTTCCTCCATGAATCCGAGCAAGATGATGGTCTCTTCTTACCTTAGAACAAGTTGGTCATTCTCCTATGCTCCAAATATCTGCCTTAGTCGGTTTGAGCAAGGTGATAAGTGAAAGATGAAGGGAAACGTTCCTTGGTTTGCAAAGGAAGGTTGTATATGTACTTTGGGGTCATTTCCAACATAAGGACAACTAGTTTCTCCATTTCTCATATAGGTCCTTCCTTTCTTCTTTGCACGTCCCTTCTCCTTATTTCTTAAATAAAACTCCTTCTAAAACCAAGAACTAAAGGCAAAGAAGGTCAACTTATCACTAAGGTGCACATATATAAGAGTCTCCTTACTTACAACTTGGTGATTTAATTACAAAGGTGTTTCTTATTATATGATTATTTAATTGAAGCACCCCCTTCATCATTATTACTCTAAATGATGCCAAGGGTCATAAAAGATATTTAAGAAAGTTTATTTTACAAGTTGCACCCCTCATTTTGGGTAAATTGCATTTTACACCAAAATTAGGGTTTAGAACACAAGGATTATTCCACAAGATGCATCTTGGTGCCCAAGCTTGGGGAATCAATCATACTTCATCATATTTACTCTTATGATGTCTCAACACAAAAGGAACATCTAAACATGTGAAAATTGCAATTTAACCCTTCTAATTGGGTAATTTGCATATAGGTCCTTGTATTACAAAGCAATACTACAACATTGTTTAAAAAGACCAGAAATGGAAATATATGTTCCTCAGGAACTTTAATTACATACCAAAAGATAATCACAAGTATCTTAATTACATAATTAAGCAAAACACCTAGGGTTAGCTCATAACCTAGGTCAGGGATGTTACAAATTATCCACCCCTTACAAGGATTTTGTCCCCGAAATCAACAAAACATATATTAAGAGAAAAGAGTAGGGTATTTCCTTCTCATCTCTTCCTATAGTTCCCATGTGGCTTCTTCAACACCACGGTGACTCCAGAGGACTTTCACAAGACTTATATCTTTCTTTTTTGGCTTTTTAATTCTGTTATCAAGGATTGACACTGGTCCTTCCTCATAAGTTATATCATCATTCAATTCTACCTTGACAGGTTGTAGAACTGACTCTGTATTAGGGTGACATTTCCTCAGCATAGAAATGTGAAACACAGGGTGTAACCTCTGTAACTCTGGTGGCAACTCTAGTCTATAGGCTACCTTTCCAACCCGTTCAATGATTGGATAAGGCCCCATAAATCTAGGAGCTAACTTCCCTTTCCTTCCAAATCTTAGAACTCCCTTCCAAGGCGAGACCTTGAGATACACTTTATCTCCAACCTGGAACTCCAAGGGTCTACAACGCCTGTCAGCATATGACTTCTGCCTATCCTGTACAGTCTTAATCTGTTGTTGTATTACTTTGATCTTCTCTGTGGTCTGATGTACAAGATCAGGACCTAACAGCTGATGTTCACCGGTCTCATACCAACACAAGGGTGATGTACAACGTCTACCATACAAAGCTTCATAAGGAGCCATGTCAATGCTATGTTGATAGCTATTGTTATAGGCAAACTCTATCAAGCTTAGGTGCAGATCCCAACTCCCTGTAAACTGGATAACACATGCTCTCAGCAAGTCTTCTAAGGTATGCATAATTCTATCTGACTGTCCATCAGTCTGTGGATGAAAGGTTGTACTAAACCTTAACTGGGTGCCTAGAGCTTTGTGCAGTCATTCCCAAAAATGACTCGTAAACTGGGGACCTCTATCTGAAACTATAGTGAATGGAACTCTGTGCAATCGCACTATCTCTTCAACATACAACTGTGCTAACTTTTCAGCAGAATAGGTTGTTTTGACAGGAAAGAAATGAGCTGTCTTTGTCAACCTATCAACTATTACCCAAATGGAATCATGCCCTTTGCTTGTCCTAGGTAGACCAACAACAAAGTCCATAGTTACATGATCCCACTTCCACTATGGTATGGCTAAGGGTTGCATTGTTCCTGTAGGCTTCTGGTGTTCAGCTTTAACCTGCTGACACACATGACACCTCATCACAAACTCTGCAACATCCTTCTTCATCCCATGCCACCAATACATATCTTTCAAGTTTCGATACATCTTGGTGCTCTCTGGATGCATGGCATACATCGAAGAATGAGCTTCTTCCAGGACTAACTTTCTCAAGTTATCCACATCTGGTACTATCATTCTTCCATGATAACATGCTACTTGGTCATCTGAGTCATGGAAACCATCTCGCTTCTCATCACCATACTCTGATCTGATCTATTGAACTACAGCATCAACTTGTTGTACCTCCTTAATCTTCTCTCTTAGAGTAGGTTTTATATGCATCTTGGCTAACAACCTAAATAACGATGACACCTTCAACTGTACATTGTCTTGCCTTAAAGAGATAAGCATATCTCTCCTAGAGCATACTAAAGAGTTTAGTTGTTCTCTATCCATGGTTGATGTTGCTTATTTTCTACTCAAAGCATCTGTAACCACATTGGCCTTCCCTAGATGGTAATCAATTGTACAATCGTAGTCCTTGATTAACTCCATCCGGTGATGTTGCCTCATGTTAAGCTCATGCTAATAGAAGATATACTTAAGGTTCTTATGATCAGTGAAAATCTGGAATGTCTCTCCGTAGAGGAAGTGTCTCTAGATTTTCAAGGCATGAACCACAACAGCTAACTCCAGATCGTGTGTCGGATAATTCTCTTCGTGTTTCTTAAGATGTCGGGAAGCAAAAGTAATCACATGCTTATCCTGCATCAACACACATCCAAGTCCATTCTTGGAGGCATAACAAAAAACTATGTATCCTTTGCCTTGCTCAGGTAGCACAAGTACAGGTGCACGTGTCAATATCTCCTTCAGTGGCTGGAAAGATTGCTGACACTTGTCACTCCAGACAAAAGGAACTTCTTTCCGGGTCAACTTAGTCAAGGGTAAGGCTATGGAACTAAAGTTCTTAATGAACATTCGGTAATAGCCAGCTAACCCTAAGAAACTATGGATCTCCGTCGGTGTCTTCGGTTGCTCCCATTGTAGAACATATTCTACCTTTTTAGGGTCAACACAAATGCCCGAAGCAGATACCACATGTCCAAGAAAAGACACTTTCGGCAACCAAAACTCACACTTGCTAAATTTAGCGTATAGCTTATGTTCTCTTAGCAAAGTTAGAGCCTGACGAAGATGATGTTCATGCTGCTGAGAATCTCTACTAAAGATCACAATGTCATCTATGAAGACAACAACACACTGATCGAGAAAAGGTCAGAAGATTCCATTCATGAGTTCCATAAATGCAGCTGGTGCATTACTTAGTCCAAATGACATAACTGTGAACTCATAGTGACCATACCTTGTCCTGAAGGCAGACTTAGATATGTCACTATCCTTAATACGAAGTTGATGATATCCTGACCTCAAATCTATCTTTGAGAAGACGGTTGCACCACGCAACTGGTCAAAGAGATCATCAATCCTCGGCAGAGGGTACTTATTCTTTATTGTTACTTTGTTTAGTTGTCTGTAATCAATGCACAACCGCATTGAACCGTCTTTATTTTTAACAAAAAGAACCGGAGCACCCCATGGCGAAGTACTTGGTCGGATGAAACCCTTCTCAAGCAACTCTTGTAGTTGTTTCTGGAGTTCTTCCATCTCAGCAGGCGCCATCCTATATGGTGTTTGTGCTATAGGTTGGGTGTCTGGGATCAAATTGATTTCAAAATCAATTTCCCAAGGAGGTGGCACACCTGGAAGTTCTTCAGGAAATACATCTTCAAATTCCCTGACTATAGAAACTTCAATAGGATTAGGACTCTCCATGGTAGTATCTACCACGTGGGCTAAGAATGCATAACATCCTTGCCTCATCAGCTTCTCAGCAACCATAGCTGACACAAGACAGGTGGGTAGAATATTTCTCTCTCCTTGAAAGATCCATGTGTGACTCTCATCAGCAAACACAACCTGCTTGGATTCACAATCCAAGACAACCCTATACCTTTCCAAGGTATCCATCCCAAGGATTATGTCAAATCCTTACATCTCAAGTGGTATTAGATCCACCTGAATGCGATGATCCGAAAAGAAGAGGATGCAGGGAGAACATACCTCCTGCAACACAACAGACCCTCTCAACGGAGTCTCAAGCAACATGTTATCTGCCCTATGACTAACTGTCATATTGTAGTTACGAATCACTCTTCGAGTGATAAAGGAGGGCGTAGCACCCGGGTCAATAAAAACAGATATAACACAGGATGTAGACATATCAGAATATAACAACTCCATCTGACCTGCCACAACTCGAGGGTTGATAACTGCATCAGGTGGGTTCATAGCATAGAACCTTACTGTCGCCTGAGGTTGATTCGGTGCTGACGATCCAGCTTGGGACGCTTGTCCACGTCCTCTAGCTACTCCTTGGAACTGCTTCCTCTGGGATCCTTGCTGACTCTGCCTCTGTGGTTGGGTTACACTTGATGGTCTAGCTTTGTAGTCTTTCATTAGATGTCCCACCTTCCCACATATGTAGAAACTGCTTTCCAGTTGTTGTGGTCTTGGTGGTCCTATGACTGACATCGATGTTGAACTATGAGCCCCTTGTAGTGGTAGGCTTCGTCCTCTACCTCTACTCAGTGTCCACTGTGTCTGAGCACTAGGTCTAGGTGGTGGTGGTGTAGGAGCAGAAAACCTAGGCTTCTTGAAGTCTCTGGATGAAGATCCCTAGAACTGAGGATATCTTTTATGGGTTTGCCTCTTCTCTGCTACGGACCTTTCTATCCTTCAGACTGACTCAACAAAGGTAGCAAACCTTTCCCGGTTCTCTAGGGCAGACACGAGAGTAGTCAACTCAGCATTCAACCCTTTCTTGAACCGTCTGATCCTTTCTTCATCTGTAGTAGCCATGTGTGGACAAAACTGCAACAGCTCCATGAACTTAGCTTCATATTCGTTAATGTTCATTAGACCTTGCCTCAATCTCTCAAACTGAGAGATTTTCTCATCCAAGAACGTCTTAGGGAAATATCTATTGATAAATTCCCGACGGAAAACTTCCCACGTAGCCTCCACACCAGGCCTCTTCTGCTCTTCCATTGTCCACCAGTGACCAGCACTCCCCTTGAGAAGATAGACAGCATGTCTAACCTTCTCAGCTTCTGGGATGTTCAGGATTCTAAAAGCTTTCTCTAGCTTGGTTAACCACAGATCGGCATCCACATGGTCAGTTGTTCCAAAGTACTCGGTTGCTCCGACACGATGAAGTCACTCGAAAGTCTTACAGATACCTTGTCCTTCAGATTGGGCAGGTGCCCTAGGTGCAGGCATAGGCATCCTATCTGTGATGTGTGTCCTGGCAGTCATAAACTGCCCGAACATAGTCTGAACAGCTGGGTTCTCCATGTCGGCTGGGTTAAACTGAGGTGGCTCCATAGGTGGCTCAGGTATAGGTTGTTCTATTTTTGGGTTACTTGCACCTTCTCGGGGTGCAACAACACTACTTTCTGCCACATACTCCTCATGTGGTCCAGACATCCTTACTTATCTTCTTCTCCTGAGGAGCAGAAGACACTATTAGATATACTAGAAAACACTAAGAATAGACTCGACATCCTAAGTCCTATGTCTCTGTAGACTCAGCGAACCTTAGGCTCTGATACCACTAAACTGTGGCGACTTACTTCGCCAAAACGAGATAAACGAATGTGGAATCAGATTACTAAAAATCACTAGAAATTAAAACTTTTTAAGAAAAGCTCTTTGAAATATAAAACTCCTTTCTAAGAATCAAGATAAACAGTTAACATCATGTTTTAACATTACATCTCTAATGAATCACCTCTTATGTGATTAAATACATCCAGATACAAAATCTCGAGGTTTAAAACCAAAATCTCAGACCTACTGACTCCTAGGATCGAAGAGTACATAGAGGACATAAGACAGACTAACTATGGGATTAGACAGCCAGTATCTCCACCTGAGATTCACTGCTGCCCCTCGTGTTGCTGCTGATGATAATGCTCACCCTCAGATTGGTTTCTCTGTCCTCGAAGTCCACCTAAAAAGTTGAAACCTACGGGAGTGAGACAATTTGAATAATTGTCCCAGCGAGAGATATAACTCTCCGCCAGAAGCTTTGTTATGGAAATTAAAGGATAACATAAGAAAAATAACTTAAAACATTCAACATCAGGGTTGATAATTAGTAAAGCAACATTTACTTAAGCAATCACTTCATTAAAGCATACGAAGAACATGTATACTAGATACTTGAACAGGTCATTAAGGTAAACAATGTAACATCAATCATTGTTTCTCGTAGTTTGACCTAAACAGATATGCTACGTAGTTGATTATGTTTTACAAACATTATTATGCTCTGTGGAGATGAGGTATACCGCTGATACTCCAACCGATTACTACTAAGTCACATCGGTGTCATACATAGGTCATCAAAAGAACTGGATTCTTATGACCTCATCTTCCTCAGTCAATGTGAGGATCAACATGGAGGACATCTAGTGTCTCTGCTAAGATAGCTTACCAGGGTATTCTGGCACTTCGCTATTAGAGTCACAGTGGCATTCTGTACTCTCTTCTCCATCGAAAGATCTCTTGTTTATCTCTCATCGATGCGGTATTTAAAGATTCCCTCAGGAGATTTGTGGTACATCACCCCGGCATAAACACATAGTGAAGGGTTGATAGATTAAGGTACATCTTCATCAATTCCTATACTAGGATGTAAGGATATTCACATCCATATTCCCCCACATACTCAAAAGTATGTGATCCAAGAGTTCCCTTAGGAAATCCTATTTCACCATCATTTAGCTTCTGACAATGATGGATCTATGATCAGGGCTCTACATGATATGATTATACTTGATTAGTTAGGTACATTTCAGCATTCTTTTAACATCAAGCATGTTTCCAAGCATTGAACTATTAAAACACTGTTATATAAGAAGAATACTAAATGTATCAATTCTAACTCACATTCGTTATCAAATGGATATCAATTCTTAATCATCTCATCATAAGTCATCTAATCATCGTGACCTTGATGTGACTCATGGCTCTTACAACCTATCAATCTCATATGATGCCACTTACTAAGCAACATGATATGCCATTATTTATAAAGCCAATAACATGCTTTCAATGAATATGATATCATAACCTATACCTGGATATGATCATCCTCTTATAAGAACCTGCATGGTTAATTCAATTGACAACAATAAACATTTCATTTCCAGATCAGCAATTTATAAAGCAGAATTAACCTTTCAATTCAAGGGTTGTACCTTCATGCCTTCACTAAGGCTAGGATCCCTTATTTACATCAATTAGGTTTATTCAATCCCTTTCATTATGATTAGGAATAATGATTCCTCATCTCATACTTTAATCATGAAGATTCATGCTTAAAAGCATAACCTGGAATTAGGGTTTATTGTACATTTCAGCACATCACCCTCAATTAGGGTTTACTATTCACATTACATATTATTACCCTGGAAGTAGGGTTTACTATTCACTTCATAGTGAATTGAGTTCATAGCATCATCATGTATGAAAATTATCATCAGTGATGCCCTCAAATTAGGTTAAGATTCATTAATCATCATAATTAGGGTTTCCATGATCTCACCTTGATGGATCATACCCTAATCATGTACATTCTTACACATTGGAGATAGGTTACTTGATTCTCATTCATATTAGGAGCCTTCTCTCTCCTCTCATTACTAGATGATGTTTACATCACTCTAGATTAGGTTAAGTCAATTCAACTTGATTAACATAGGTCAAGTCATCACCACTATGGTTATTAGGGTTTGTTTGATCAAGGGGTGTTGTCTACTTGAACCCTTTATAAGTACCTTGATAAGGTTCATCATTAAGAATAAAATGGGTCAAGTTACTAATTACTTAACCCCTTAATGTCTTTAGGTATCATTAGGGTTTAAGTTGAACAAGCATTGAACCATTTAAACCTTCAAAGCATCAATAAATCTTAACCCTAAAAGTCCCCAAACGATTACACACTTCAACCTCCAAACGGTCCTGAGACCGTTTGAAAGGGTTTACCGTTTGGTTAGGTTGACTTCCAAATTGTTTGAACTTGGTCACCCTCAAGGCCATTTGCCCTGAAACGGTCTTGAAACTGTTTCAACTTGTTGACCGTTTGGAAGAGTTGACTTTGAAACCGTTTGAATTGAAAAGACCTTGAGATCGATTGGATCTAAACGACCTTGAGATCGATTGAGCCCAAACGACCTTGAGATCGATTGAACCCAAACGGTCTTGAGACCGTTTCGTCCAAACATCTCAAAACTGATTGGACCTAAAAAGTGCATCAACTCTTGCAATCGATTATGGTTTTCAATGTTGAACCCCTCAATTGACCTCATATATGTTAACCACTTATCAATTGAGCCAATTTGGGTTAACCTTAACCAATTGGACACTCAATTGACCCTCAATTGATAGCCAATTAGGGTTGGAACCAATTCAATTAGGGTTTGTAATCAGTTAACCATCAACATTGATCAACTTGAGTCTAATTGAAGTTGGACCCATCAATTGCCACTCAATTGGGCCCCAACTTGGCCCAAACGGTCTTGGAATCATTTGGACATCCTCCAAACGGTTCTGAGACCGTTTTCCCAAAGTCACATCAAAATCTAAGTCGATTTGTCAAGGGTTGAACCCTAAATAAGTTTCAAATTAGCATTTTGGATTAATTCAACAACCTATTGTGATTGGACCTTCAATTGGTCAAATTACCTTAACCCTAGACCTTCAAACGGTCTTGGGTGGTCACCAAACGGTCTTGAGACCGTTTGGGTGATTACCAAATGGTCTTGAGACCGTTTGGGTCACTCAACCCAAAGTTCAACAAAATTGATCCTTGAAATCAGCAATTGAACCCGATTAGGGTTTAGAGGGTTGAAGTGCCTTCCACTTGTGATTTGTTTGCAATTAGATTATGATTCTTTGTAGATGATTAATTCAATATGTGTTCAGAAGACCTCTAAACGGTCTTCACTTGGTCAAACTTTCCAAACGGTCTTGGAGACTGTTTGAATCTAAACAGTCTTGCAAACTGCATGAAATCAAACGGTTGTGAAGCCGTTTGGTTTCAAATGGTCTTGCAACCGTTTAGACCAAATGGTCCAAGGTCTTTTGGTAATGTTACCTAGGAAATCGCGCCCATCATATTCAACCTTATATCAGGTCGGTTACTTCGTGGTTTTGCTTGCAAAAGTGCAAGGAAGAGTGGGGAAGAAGAAGAACTAACTACTATTTGCAAGAACAAAGATATGCATAATCAAAGCAAGAGGTTTTAGAGTTATAAAACCCATCTTAAGGTTGTTCCTAGAGCTCCAAGCTTCCAAGATTCAAGCCTTTAATGGCATCTTGAGCTCCACAGGTCGGCCAAAGGTGTTTCTCGAAGCGAAGGTTGGGAAAGGTCGGCTAGAACGAGAAAGCTAAGTAAGAAAACCATGAAACCAACCTTGTAATCCAACTTCCTTTATTAATCTGAGCAAGATGATGGTCTCTTCTTACCTTAGAACAAGTTGGTCATTCTCCTATGCTCCAAAGCTCTGCCTTAATCAGTTTGAGCATGGTGATAAGTGAAAGATGAAGGGAAACGTTCCTTGGTTTGCAAAGGAAGGTTGTATATGTACTTTGGGGTCATTTCCAACATAAGGACAACTAGTTTCTCCATTTCCCATCTACGTCCTTCCTTTATTCTTTGCACTTCCCTTCTCCTTATTTCTTAAATAAAACTCCTTCTAAAACCAAGAACTAAAGGCAAAGAAGGTCAACTTATCACTAAGGTGCACATATATAAGAGTCTCCTTACTTACAACTTGGTGATTTAATTACAAAGGTGTTTCTTATTATATGATTATTCAATTGAAACGCCCCCTTCATCATTATTACTCTAAATGATGCCAAGAGTCATAAAAGATATTTTAGAAAGTGTATTTTACAAGTTGCACCCCTCATTTTGGGTAAATTGCATTTTACACCAAAATTAGGGTTTAGAACACAAGGATTATTCCACAAGCTGCATCTTGGTGCCCAAGCTTGGGGAATCAATCATACTTCATCATATTTACTATTATGATGTCTCAACACCAAAGGAACATCTAAACATGTGAAAATTGCAAGTTAACCCTTCTAATTGGGTAATTTGCATATAGGTCCCTGTATTACAAAACAATACTACAACATTGTTTAAAAAGAACAGAAATGGAAATATATGTTCCTCAGGAACTTTAATTACATACCAAAAGATAATCACAAGTATCTTAATTACATAATTAAGCAAAACACCTAGGGTTAGCTCATAACCCAGGTCGGGGATGTTACACGATCAATGTTTTCTTTATTAATTCCTAACACTTTGAATATAATATATTTCAACTTATACTTTCCTCATATCAATCTAGCTTATTAGCTATACTCATTACCACATGATTTTCAGATATGATTATATATAATGTACTAATATCCTTATGGTTAGTGAAGAAAAACACCAGACTATCTTTCTATAAGAAAATTTGAATTGACTTTGGGATTGGGATTCCTACATTGGGCAAGGGGTAGCCATGTTCACTCTTGTTTGGCTCTTAGAATCAGATCTAGTAGTGGTTGGAATAGGTTGCTAGATCCAACCACTTCAATAATTATCCTTCCAGCTAAGAAGAGGATTTTGGCAATACAAAAAGAATTTCTTCTTCCGTTTAGACTTTGTGACCAGGGTAGGAGGAATTTTCGAGAGCCATGGAAAGGAGTGATTCTATACAATTTATTTGTTATCATATTATTATAGTATACATGCATTCTAGCTTCAATTACTAACCATCAGGATTAAACAATGTTTTTGTTTTCTATTAATACTATTGGCATTGCTTTTGTTCATAGGTCATAGAATATCATTGCATATAGTCCATTTGTTTACATATGTATATTGTTCATATAGTTTTATCTAGGTAATAAATATCTTTGATTACACCTTTATCACACTAGAGTTTAAACGTTCTGGGTTGATATTATATTTTACTATTTGTCTAGTTCACTATATCAGTTACTAGGATTCATGGAAACTAAATAGTAATTTCAAACCATATTTTTATATTTTTGGTGCATTAGTAAATTTATTCACATTATTTACTTGAATAACATGAGTAATATGAATTTAGCATGGTGATCTAAAATTATATTGAGATTTAGCATGTTAGGATTCAACTTTGAACAATTTTTTACAACTAAAACATATTATTTGATATTTTAATTTTCCATGATACCTTGAAAAATGTTAGTCTGAAACATATGATATTATACTAAGTCAAAAGCATCAAGTTTCATCATTTTGAGATATCTCATAACATGTCCCACATTTCTTTTTGAACTTTATGACCTTATTGGGATTTTGTAGGTATTTAAAGTAAAAAACTAGATAAAATTTAGTATATAAAGTTTGACAATTTTGATATCTAAACCCATTAAAATGAGAAATTTTTAGAATAAGTATATTTAAAATGCTGTAATACAATATATTGCATGCTAAGTGTGAATATATAGTTGATAGATATGTCCTTCTGATGATTACCAAGTTCTGGCCCTTGGGGTCATTGATCACAAATAAAGATCTTGCATAATCAAGTAGCATGGCTCATGTAGTCATTGGACCATGTTTCTAATAGTGCATGTAGTTGGACTTGTTACCAAGAACATAAGGATTTTTTATTTGGTACTCCAAACATGGTATAAGGTCATAGATTTCTTCACAAGTGACCACAACGTTTACTTGGATTTCACCATGATATAAATAACATGTTAAATATAGTTCTTACGGAGACTGTACCTAAAAGTATGTACTTTATGTGTAATGATTTCAGTCATTGACTAGTTTTAGTATAGTGGTATAAACATGATGTTTTTGAATCTAGGATGTCATGGGTCCAAACCACCCACACAAAATATTAGTGGAGCATAAATTGTAAATTGTAACTTTACCGAATGTTGGCACTCCAAGATCCTAATGTCAACGCCTAATGTATATAAAAAGAATGGGGATCAAATATCAATTCTTATGATATTAGATATCATTGCATGATTGGATTAGTGTGCACAACCCAATTGAATGATCATGCAGACATATACAAAGCATATGACACACTTTGAATAATTTATGATCCATGATACTATAGAAAGTGATGGATGTATGTGCATTTGGTATGTTAGGGACTAAATATTGTGCTCATCGTGATTCATAAGCACATACACTATCATCATAACATGCATGAAACCTGATTCAAATGTAGAAGAAAACATATTCAAACAATGTGTGCACCATAATTACATGTAGGTAAACTTTGATTCAAATTAGGGTGCACCATAATTTAATGTGTCTACATTGTGATTCCATTAAAAGTTGTGTTTACTTGAATAGCATGATATAGTATTGATGTTTTGTGTGAATAATGCTTAAGTAAGAGATAATATAGGATTCAGATTTCACGTGTACCACAATATAGATATAAGACCCTTGACCTAGCTTAACCCTTAAAACATGTTTTGATATCTTAGTTATGTGTTTGGGTAATTTGATTATTTTCTTAGTGTACATACGTAAATTTTTGGTTGATGTTATGTGGATCTATGAGCTAATTTTCAATTCTTGGTGGTCTTTTTATAGTTTTCACATAGTATGCTATGATTTATCCTCTCTTTGTTGATTGATTACGATTTGATGGACCTTGCTTTAATTGGAACATTCTGAACCTTTACACCTATTCGAGATAGTTGTCGACCGATGCTAATGCCATTGTTGGCCCACTATTGAATTTTTATGTATAGTTGATCCCTCCACAAATGAAAACTGGGTGCGGAGATACATCAATGCGAACTGGAGCTCCTTGCTAACTATTTAAGGTCCATCAATAGTTGGATCTAATTTGTGTCCATGAAGTAGATCAGCGCTTACTGATGAGAGACTTGGTGACTCTTGACAGATTGAAATCTTGGCCCGACGCCTAATAATGAAGAACTTGCCTACCACCTATCGATGAGTTTCCATGCTTAGCTACCGATGAAGATTCCATTTTGTGAATAAAGGAGAAGTACCAATAGTATATCTTCTTATGTTATGTTGATGAATCTTTGTAGTACTCTATCATTGAGAGTTTGGGATCATCCATAAATGGTTTCATTGGTTGATGAGGCCATTGGTCCAAAGACTAAATGCTCGTTAGCTTTGTCCGCTCCTCTCTCCTCTACTATTTTTGTTGGTGTTATAAATAACCCCCTAGTTCTACTTTGACTCAATTTTGTGAGTTTCTTGTAAAGAATCAGAGCAGATGTGGTTGGTCATCAATTGATGATAAAAGATGAATTTCATGCTTCCAATGTCCATATACGAAGCCATTGTTTGCTCCTCCATTATTATATCATAAAGACTAATTTCTCTCCTTACATCTTCTACACATATATCCATGTATTTGAGGTTCTTCTCTTCCTATCATCATGATGATCCTTCATTGTATTCTCCCTTGTGCTTTGTACATGGAGGGTTTCGTCTAAGGTGTCGGTCTTGATGTTCTTATATCATGCTACCATCTTATTTTGTCTTTAATCCTTAAATCATAAAGATACAATCTTTATTTGTTTTGGGGAAGGAAAGTTCAAACCATGAGAGAGATCATTGATTGCTTGAGGTGTAAATCATGCTGGAGCTTGAACAGTAAATATTAAGGCTTTTTCTTTCATCAATTTGTGGATTCATTTCCATATTTTTATGGGAAGTGACATAACATATGATACATACATTACCTACATTATACATGCAAACCCTCACCTTGTTTTTAGACCATTTAACATGCTAAAAGATTTAAAAAATTATGTTGGTCTAGGAAATAAAATGGAATACAAACTTTCATGTCCATTGTAATCTCTGAATACCTTCTTTAATGATATGGATATATTTAATCTGACTTGCATATGTGTAGAATATAAGTAAGATGCAAATGAACTTAAAGTTGGTACTTGTATGGTATATTTATACTCAGACAGTGAAATTCAAACCACTTTATAGTCCTTTCTATTGGAAAACTCTTCTAAACCATTATTATTGCTTTTTACTGGCCGTTATGCCCCATTTTTTCAGAAATTGAACTTATATGTAAATATTCTTATTTTGGTCTTCTTGTGCCCAAATTGAGAATAGCATATGTCTTGCACTCTTTATAGTTTAAATATGAAACTTTAGATGTTCACCTATCAACGATGTGAAGTTATGTGCCAATTTCATGTGATAATAATGTTCCCATTTGAACTTAGGTCTGTGATGACTTCATATTATATTATTGATAGTATTGGACCTCAGAATATCCATTAATGAATGATAGGGCCTTGTGGCACTCTAATCCTAATACATGACCTTGATTTGGTAGAAATACATTGTACACCCTATTTTAAGTAGATAGAATTGAGTCATTACATGTTTTATATCTTATAAAGCTGCAAAGGATTGATTAATCTTTTAATTATTTTGTCAAAGTTTGTATGTAACTTAATTCATATGATCCTAAAATGACTACTTGATCAAATTAATCAAGTGCAACCCTAATAATCTAGCAACCTAATCCAGACCATATATTTCCCTGGTCATTGAGGAAAGTAGTGAAACATGTTAAATTTGTAATGATATGAGAATTGTGAGAAGATACTCAGAGTGATATATCTGTGAATATATGGGGACAATTGGGTTAGTACATCCTGACATCATTAAACATTTTTTGGACTCAATTTTGACCGATGATTCAGTGATATTTGATATTCGATGGAGAAGTACTGAGCTCGTGTCTTAGTATTTTGGGTTGCATATCCTTGTTTTGTGCCATGGTCTGTGTAAAAAGGAGATACATGCGATAAGTAGATCTTCTTTTGAGAAATTTTGTTGTATATTAGCCTCTGAGAACTCTAGTTTTTATGCCCTTTCTTCAAACTGAGAATGTTTGGATCGATCTAACGAAATTTGGATATCCTTGTCTCTTATAAGGATTGTTGATGTTGCTTCATAGTGTCTAGCTAGTAGTTTGAGTGATTCGCCTCAACCACCTAGGTCAAAACAAAACATGTAATCATTCTTGTAGTATATCTAATTAGGTTTATTAGGAGAAAAACATGTATACACTTACGATGTATTTCTAATTTTGAAGATATATGTGACTTATATTTTGCACATTCTTATGTGGTGACATGTATAATAATGGTTAAGTTATGCTTTTTTAGATGTGGAAACCACCACCAAGGAAGAGCCACATTGATGACACGACATTGGAAGTGTAAACCCCCAACACCCCCTCTACTTCCCACACACCAGAGAAGGCATTTGCATCACATAGTCGGATAGCCCATGATGAGATATTGATTACCAAGGTGCAAAACCTGAATTTTAAACCTATATATTCTTATCTGCTGCTAATGCTAGATGATCTCTCTTCTTTTGATCTACATATTTCAACCTATACTGATTTTTGTTGGCCTTGATGATTTGTTTGTCACTACCTCATGAAAGTTTTGCCTCCCTGAGTTCTGGTGTCCTTGGTTCATCTTGCTTTTATCTCTCTTTCTAGGAATCGATGTATTCTTTCATTATTTTCATGGTTTGTACGCCTGTGTACAAAACATGTTTATGTTTCTCTTTTACTTTTGCACTGTAAAATTCTCTTTTATGAAAAATTCAAAAAAAGTGCAAGGGGTTTTGCTGGAAAAAAAAACCCCTAAGTTTTGAACCTTGGTCCCTTCATTGTGAGCCCCATCTTTTACCACCCGAGATACAACCTAGCTGGATAAAGTTATTGATAACACCCAAATCTACGCATATTATCTATGTATTTTATCTACAGTTTTGTGCCACTTTGGTCTTAATATGCCCAATAATTCTAGTGTTTTATTCTTTCTTTCTCTCATTAGATAATGTAGTTAGAATAGCCAATAATGTAGCCAATTTAGCCAATTTTGGGACTTGCAGGCACCGAACCAGATAAGACATCTATTCTCTAAAGATTTCTCCCCGGCACATGGTTTTTGCGGCAGCTATGAACCCGCCACGACCGTGGCAACCAGCCACGACTGTGGCAACCCACCCTGACCGCGATCGTGGAAATCAGGCATGACCGTGGTGCCCATTGCGACCGCGACCTTCAAAGCCATGACTACGGTCCTCGCCACGACTGTGGCCACCTGCCACGACTGTGGCCGTCCACCTTCGCCACGACCGTGGCCCATAACCATGACTACGGTCTTCAACACCGCGACCGTGATCCCTCGCCATGACCGTGGCATATAACCGTGACCGCGGTCTTCAACAATGTGACCACGATCCCTCGCCACAACCGTGGCCATCCGTCACGACTGTGGCAAATAACCACAACTTCGGTCTTCAACACTGTGACCACGATCCCTCGCCAAGATCGTGGCCATCCACCACAACCGTGGCCAATAACCGCGACCGCAATCTTCATCTTCATCAACTGCAACTGTGATTATTCACCACGACCGTGGCCATTCGCCACGACTGTGGCCAATAACCGCAACTGCGGTTCCCAATAACCTCCACTACGGTTTTTCCTTCCACAACGGCGACTGCGATTCCTCACCACGGCCATGTCCTTTTGCGACGATCGTGGTTGAATCCCTCCACCACGACTGTGGTCTCCCGCCACGACCGTGGCTCCCCGACCGCGACCGCGATCTTCATCACAGCGACCGCAATTTCCACTCCATGAATCGTGACCACGATGTTGGTCACGACCGTGGGCATAGGCCACAACCGTTGCCGACCACCGACCTGTTGTCCGCGCTCTGCAGTTTGCCTCTATAAATAGGTGTCCCCTCACTCATTTGAGGGGGGCCTCAACCAAGGATGTCGAGAGGCTACTGCTCCGAGATATAAAGGTTCCCATAGTTCCGTGGGAGAGTCCAGAGGTCTGAGAAGGCCAAAGAGCTCACCCTACGCCCTCCTCTTCGGTGAGCATTCCATCTCCACCACTCACCATAATCCCCTCATATTCGATCACCAAGGGTGGAATCTTAGGAGTGAGAAGACCCACGACCTCCATCGTCCTCCACCTCCGTTCACCCACCAAGCTGCTATTTAGGGCAGATCTAGAGAGAAAAAGGACCAAGGAGTCCAGATCTGATCAAGGAGGAGGACCAAAAGACGAGATCCAGCCTATACAGAGGCAAAGGAGCACGAGCCACCTCTCCTCTGCGGGCTAAATCTTTTCTTCTTCCCCTTTCTTCTGCTATGTTTCTTGGTTTCTTGTACAATGATGTTCTCACATCTTTGTTTGGTGCTGACTATGCTTATCCATGGCTAGTTGAGCTCCTTCTTGGCTATGTAGCCTGTGTTGGGCATGTTTATGTACTTTTGTCCTAAGCAAGTAGATTTATTTCAGATCTAGTATGTTTTCTTGTTCTATCTTTGCTTTTTAGTTATGATAGCTAGTTTGGTTGATCGCTTTCTTACTTGAACTGCTATTTCTACCTGTATTGAGAGATCTGTGTAAGAATGGTTAAGAGAAGATAGTTTGGATCTGAACTTGAGAGGAGGACGATCCAAGGTTTTCTGTTCCTAACATTTTGGAATATCCTAAGTCCCGAGAGGGAACTTAAGATATTCCGAGGTGTTGATATGTCATTCCTCGAGAGAGGGTCGATGACATATTGTTGATGGTTTTAGTCACGCATCGCAAGAGAGAGTGGGACGACCCACAAGAACAGACACGACAATACGTACTATGTTTGATATAGACTGCTTGCTGAGGTGTTCGAGGGTTTCTATGCCCGAGAATGGGTGCATAGACTGCGCAACTTGTGGTTACATAGCCAAGAATTCCTTCTCTCTTGATTAGTAGAATCATGTTGACTTTGTTTTCTTTTCTTTTCTTTTCTTTTCTTGTTTTCTTTTTTAATTCATGACAACCTGCTAGACTATTTCTAGCACATACTTTTATCGATTATCGTTATGGCTTATCTAACTCAAGAATGAGATTTGTGGCATCCTAAACGTCACCACATCCCTGTGTTTGACCCCATACATCTACTTCGACCCCATAATAAAAGTTGTGGGGGCCTAGAAGGTTTCAGGTTATCAATTTAAAAGCTTGATTCCTTCCTTTGTCCTGTATTTGTATCCGGACGCTAGAAAAAGGCTGATCAACTTTTTGGCATCGCTGCCAGGGATGTGGTTTTCCACATTTACATGCCTAGCAGATTTTGTTCTGTCCCTATAAGAATGTATATATATGCATAGTTTTCCTCTTACTTTACACATACATGTCCATATATACTGAATAGTTTTCCTTTTTTTCTAATACCTTTTTCAGCCATGGATCTCGCTTCAGCAAGACAAGTGATCTTGTCCACATGTCCTCCTGAATTTTTCCACAGTCTCGACTGCTGGAAAATAATTGAAGGTCGTGATCTGATTGACCTTTTTCTCACATCCGGAAGCAAACATGGGACGAAGGAAGGAATCAAGCTTTTAAATTTATAACCGAAAACCTTCTAGGTCCCCATAACTTTTATTACGGGGTCGAACACAGGGACATAGGGACGTTTAGGATGCCACATACTTCGTTCTTTAGTTAGATATGCCAAAATGATAGTCGATAAAAGTATGTTCTAGAACTAGTCTAGCGGGTTGTCACGATTTAAAACAAAACAAAGAAAACAAAACAAAACAAAAAAGAGCTCGTGGTTCTACTAATTAGAGAGAAGGAGTTCTTGGCTATGTAACCACTAGTTGGGCAGTCTATAAACCCATTCTCGGGCATAGAAAACCCTCGAACACCTGAGCAAGTGATCTATATCCAAACATAGTACGTATTGTTGTGTCTGTTCCTATGGGTCGTCCCACTCGCTCTCGTGATATGTGACTAAAACCATCAACAATGTGTCATCGACCCTCTCTCGAGGAATGACATATCAACACCTCAGAATATGCTAACTTCCCCCTCCGGTCTTAGGATGTTCCATGATTTTAGGAATAGAATACCTTGGATCTTCCTCCTCTCGAGTTCAGATCCAAACTATCTTCTCTTAACCATTCCTACACGGATCTCTCGATATAGGCAGAAATAGCAGTTCAAACAAGAAAGAGATAAACCAAACTAGCTATAATAACCAAAAAGGGAAGATAGAACAAGAAACATACTAGACCTGAAATAAATCTACTTGCTTAAGGAAAAAGTACATAAACATGCCCAAAACGGGCTACATAGCCAAGAACAAGCTCAACTAACCATGGACAAGCATAGTTGGCACCGAACAAACATGGAAGGACATCATTGTACAAGAAACCAAGAAACACAACAGAAGAAAGGGAAAGAAGAAGAGATTTAGCCCGTGGAGGAGAGGTGGCTCTCACTCCTTTGCCTCTGTATAGGCCGGATCTTGTCATTTAGTCCTCCTCCTTGATGAGATCTAGACTCCTTGGTCCTCTTTCTCTCTAGGTCTGCCCCAAACAATAGCTTGGTGGGTGAACGGAGGTGGAGGATGACTGTGGTTGGTCTAGATTTGAGTTTCCACCACAGATCTGGGTGAAAATGGGCGGATGGGTGGAGAAAGGACGGAAGCTAGCTGTAGAGGGCAGCGTAGAGTGAACACCTTGGTCCTCTCGGACCTTGTGAAGCTCCCACGTGGCTTTGGGAACCTTCAGATCTCAGAGCAGTAGCCTCCCGACGTTCTTGGTCGAGGTCCCCCCTCAAATGAGTGAGGGGGCACCTATTTATAGAGGTAGATTGTAGACCGCAGCCAGCAGGTCGTGGGGTCAGCCACGGTCGTGGCCTATGCCCATGGTCGTGGACGACACCGCGGTCGCAATTCATGGGATGGAAATCTTAGTCACGATTATTAAGAACCATGGTCGCGATTATTGGCCACGGTCGTGGTGGACGGCCACTGCCATGGTGGAGGGAGTCGGCCACGGTCATGGATAAAGGACACGGCCGTGGCGAGGAATCACAGTCACGGTTTTGGAAGTAAAAACCGTGGTCACAATTATTGGGAACCGCAGTCAAAATTATTGGCCACGGTCGTGGCGGAGGATTGCGGTCGTGGTGAAGACCGCATTCATGGTTATTGGCCACGGTCGTGGTGAGGGATCGCAGTTGCGGTGAAGACTACAGTCGCGGTTATTTGCCACGGTCGTGGCGGACGGCACGATCGTGGCGATGGTGAACGGCCACGGTCGTGGCAGGTGGACACGGTCGTGGCGAGGACCGCGGTCGCGGTTTTGAAGGCCGCGGTCGTGATGGGCACCGCAGTCATGCCTGATTGCCACGGTCGTGGTCAGGGTGGATTGCCACAGTCATGGTTGTTTTCCACGGTCGTGGCGGGTTCATAGCTGCCGCAAAAACTATGTGTTGGGGAGAAATCTTTAGAGAATAGATGTCTTGTTTGGTTTGGTGCGTGCAAGTCCCAAAATTGGCTAAATTGGCTACATTATTGGCTATTCTAACTACATTATCTAATGAGAGAAAGAAAGCATAAAACATGAGCATTATTAGGCATATTAAGACTAAAGTGACATGAAACCGTAGATCAAATGCATAAATAATGTGTATATTTGTGTGTTATCAACCACCCCAAGCTTAAAACTTGGTTGTCCTCAAGCAAGACTATGCTCAAAGAACAAAAAGATAACATCCAAATTAAGCTTGGCAATAAATGCTAAGGCTAAGAAAAATAGTTTAAAGCATCTATTATTCTTATCCATGTCATTTTAGAACAAACCCCCACCAATCATGCACAATCCTGCCAAAGCAAGATCAAAGAGTGTCCAGGCAAGATTAAGCAAATTCACTATAGCCTGCTAATACTCATGAGGGTTTGAATCATAATTATTAAACATGAAATAATTGACACATAGGTGATCACGCAGGTGATGAGCAATGAGCCATTACCATGAATCCATGCATACCAATAAGAAATACCACACCTCTCACTTATTCATGTCCTAAGAAACAAAGAAAAAAGACTCTAATGACTTCTGAGGATTCCAATCTGTGTCAGGTTGGTCCATGTTGCGAGCAATAGTCCCTGCAGTCTGAACCAGTTGGTCCAAAGCATTGAGATGAACTCCTCATACTGCGCTTGAACCAACCCTAGTATTGGGATGATCTCATAGGTCTCCTAGGGGTTCCTAGTGACTCTCTAATGAGCATTTGGAGTGATACTACCAGGCACGACATACCCGCGTTCATGAGCACTGTCATACACCGACTGGGCACCATCCTCAACTCTCCTAAAAGAGGGAAACAGACACTCATTTATTGTTCACACTCAGGCTTTTATCATCTGCATTCTATTTGTAGGCTTGGGTGAGAACTATACTAATATTTTGGGATTTTGTGGGCAGCCAAGCCTCTTTTGCACATTTTTATATTTTTCATCTTTTTGACACAATCTAAAGTGAGAAGGCATGTATTCCATCAAGGAATAACACTTCATCTTGATCATAGCTCAAAGCTCATCATGATCTTCTTGACACCTATGTGAAAAGTTGCAATTATGATTCAAGAATCCTTAGAATAGAGGCAAGCTTGTGAATCCACAGCTAAGATTCTTTGATCATGTTTTAGCCCATTCCAACGGTCCTTTACCATGGATTTGCCATTCACGACATAGATCAAGGGAATTTAGCTTTAAGCTATGTAAAAGGCACATAACCTTAGATTTATTTCCAAACTCAAGGAAAGAGTTAAAGAGCAAGTCAAGAAAAAGGTCAAGCAATTTTTAAGATAAAAAATATGCATCTAGGCATAAAGTCAAGCATTTATCTATTAGGTTTGCACCATATAGCCATAATTGCGAAGCTACAAACTTATGCTAAATGCAATAAATAAATGTGCATGCAATAAGGGTGAAGAGAAAGAAGGGTGAAGCCCACCACCCCAAGCTTAAAATTTTGCTCGTCCTCGAGCAAGACTTAAACTTGAAATCGTGAAGCAGGAATGCATGATTTTAGCAACAGTTATTTAAGTTCTAAAGATGATGCATGGATGCAAGGATATAAAATAGTTAGAGGAAAGAAACTAACTAACACGAACATGTCGTGCAAAATTTATTTCAATAAAAGGGCGGGAGGTTGGGTAAGAGAAAAGGGGGTGGCTGCCCCACGATATCGACACTGGGATCCCAAATATTATGTTTTGGGACCAATGTCACTTGTATCTTACCGACGGGTTCTTCCACATAATCGAAGTAGAATAGGCGGAGATGTGTGCCTTGTCGGGTCTGAAGAAGTGAAGTGAAATCTGACGACTTGGTGAAGTCATCTTTGTGTTGGAAGTGGCTTGAACTGCACTGGGATGAATTCTTTGACATATCATCCTCAGGGTACCTTTCATTATATGAATCTGAAAATGAAGGTCTTGGGATGTTGACACAGGATGAGATGGAGGGGATAGGTTGAATGACTTGGGTAGGGTCCATTTCTCCTCCCTCCATCTCTAAACATGAGGTTGGATGCTCAGATAAGCTACTATATACAGTTTGAGTCATCTAATCATCTTCTGAACATGAAGTGTCCCCAGAAGAGTATGATTGATGTTCTTCCACCCCAAGCTTGTTTCCTTCTGCGGGGTCTGGGGTTTCTTCATGCTCAGCAGCCATGTTATAGTGAACTGTCCATCTACCGCCGTTGAGTTCCACCAAGCCTTGAGGAGGGATGGTGGTGATTGTAAGCTCGTGTTGTTCCAGCTCATCGTCGTCAGTGTATTCTCTGCACTGAGATGAACAATTGTCGTCATCCTCACCATATAGATTGTTCCAAACCATGATCGGCATACTGCTCGAAGCTAAGTGACAAGTCTCAATGTGAGGGTCATCACTCTGGTCTGGATCACTATCTGAATCAGATTCTTCAGAACAAGCTTCACTTTCTGATAGTGAGTTTGTTTGACTTTCTCGGTGAGGATAGGAGTCATCATCTTCATAGACCCATTCTTGTTCCTCCATTGGTTCATCAGCTGGCTCATCTGGATAGAATGAAGAACTTCTCCATGTAGGTTGGTCTTCACATAAAAACCCCGGTGCATCCAGTTGATGATCTGAATCGGATGGTGAAGCATACTCCTCTTCAGTCCCAATGGAATGGTCTTGATGACTGGCTTCTTCATTGCTAGGCGGTAGAGCTTGTGACTGCATGGTAACTCAATTGATGAGCTCTTGAAGCTTCCTGCCTTGTTTGACATTTTTATCATGAATCTTTTGAACATGGATAGCTAAGCTCTCGAGATCAGTTAATTCTGCCTTGTACTCCTGTTGTAGACTTGATGTATCAAACTGATGCACTTGGGTGAACCCTTGCTCAGCAGTTTGAAGTAGACTTCTACTGTGGTCTGCAGCCTCGGTGGCTACTTTGAGATGGTGATCCTACTCTTCTAGGAGTTTTTGCATTGGATCGACATATTCTTGGAGATGAGGGGCTAAGGAGATGAGTGTGTGAATACTTTTCCCTAGCCAACTCCACTGCTTTAATCAGTTCTTGATCCCATGATAACACGAGAGTCAAGGGCTGACTGGCGGTCTCCATCTTTGGGGCATATTCATATGACGACAGTGGGGGCGAATATAACTCAACTAGCTGTAGAGCACGACCTTCAATTATTTTCCAGCAGTAGAGACTGCGGAAAAACTCGGGAGGACAGGTGGACAAGATGACTTGTCTCACTGAAGCGAGATCCATGGCTAAAAAAGGTATAAGAAAAAGAAAAGGTATTCAGTATATATGAACAAGTATGTTTAAAACAAAAGATGAACTATGCATATATATACATGCTTATAGCGACAGAACAAAATCCTTTAGGCATGTAAACGTGGAAAACCACATCCCCAGCAACGGCGCCAAAAAGTTGGTCGGCCTTTTTCTCACGTCCGGAAGCAAACACAGGACAAAGGAAGGAATCAAGCTTTCAAATTTATAACTCGAAACCTTCTAGGCCCCCACAACTTTTATTACGGGGTCAAAGTAGATATATGGGGTCGAACACAGGGACGTGGGGATGTTTTGGATGCCACAGACTTCGTTCTTTAGTCAGATAAGCCAAAATGATAGTCGATAAAAGTATGTGCTAAAACTAGTCTAGCGGGTTGTCATGATTTAAAACAAAACAAAGAAAACAAAACAAAACAAAACAAAGCTCGTGGTTCTACTAATTAGAGAGAAGGAGTTCTTGGCTATGTAACCACTAGTTGGGCAGTCTATGCACCCGTTCTCAGGCATAGACAACCCTCGAACACCTGAGCAAGCAATCTATATCCAAACATAGTACGTAGTGTCGTGTCAGTTCATGTGGGTCGTCCCACTCGCTCTCACTATGTGTGACTAAAACCATCAACAATGTATCAATGACCCTTTCTCGAGGAATGACATATCAACACCTCGAAATACTCTAAGTTCCCTCTCGGGTCTTAGGATGTTCCAGGATGTTAGGAACAGAATACATTGGATCTTCCTCCTCTCAGCTTCAGATCTAAACTATCTACTCTTAACCATTCCTACACTAATCTCTCGATACTGGCAGAAATAGTAGTTCAAGTAAGAAAGAGATCAACCAAACTAGCTATCACAACTAAAAAGGGAAGATAGAACAAGAAACATACTAGATCTGAAATAAATCTACTTCCTTAAGGCAAAAGTATATAAACATGCCCAAAACGGGCTACATAGTGAAGAAGGAGCTCAACTAGCCATGGACAAGCATAGTTGGCACCGAACAAAGATGGAAGGACATCATTGTACAAGAAACCAGGAAATACAACAGAAGAAAGGGAAAGAAGAAGAGATTTAGCATGTGGAGGAGAGGTGGCTCTCACTCCTTTACCTCTATATAGGCCGGATCTCGTCTTTTGGTCCTCCTCCTTGATCAGATCTAGACTCCTTGGTCCTCTTTCTCTCTAGATCTGCCCCAAATAGTATCTTGGTGGGTGAACGGAGGTGGAGGACAACCGTGGTTGGTCTAGATCTGAGTTTCCACCACAAATATGGGAGGAAATGGGCGGATGTGTGGAGAAAGGATGGAAGCTCGCTATAGAGGGTAGCGTAGAGTGAACGCCTTGGTCCTCTCGGACCTTAGGATGCTCCCACGGGGCTTTGGGAACCTTCAGATCTCGGAGCAGTAGCCTCCCAACATCCTTGGTCGAGGTCCCCTCTCAAATGAGTGAGGGTGCACCTATTTATAGAGGCGGATTGTAGACCGTGGCGAGTAGGTCACGGGGTCGGCCACGGTCATGGCCTATGACCATGGTTGTGGTTGACACCGCGGTCGCGATTCATGGGATGGAAATCGCGATCGTGATTATTAAGAATCATGGTCGTGGCCACGGTCGTGGCGGACGGCCACAGTCGTGGTAGAGGGAGTCGGCCACGGTCGTGGCTAAAGGACACGGCCGTGGCCAGGAATCGCGGTCGCAGTTGTGGAAGGAAAAATCACAGTTGCGATTATTGGGAACCGCAGTCATGATTATTGGCCACGGTCGTAGAGGATGGCCACGGTCACGGTGAAGACCGTCGTCACGATTATTGGACACGGTCGTGGTAAGGGATCGTGGTCACGGTGAAGACCATAGTCATGGCGATGGTGGACGGCCACAGTCGTGGCAGGTGGCCACGGTCGTGGCAAGGACCACAGTCGTAGTTTTGAAGGTCATGGTCATGATGGGCACCACAATCATGCCTGATTGGCACGGTCGTTGTCAGGGTGGATTGTCACGGTCGTGGCGAGTTCATAGCTTCCGCAAAAACCATGTGTTGAGGAGAAATCTTTGGAGAATAGATGTCTTTTCTAGTTCGGTGCCTGCAAGTCCCAAAATTGGCTAAATTGGCTACATTATTGGCTATTCTAACTACATTATCTAATGAGAGAAAGATAGCATAAAACATGAGCATTATTGGGCATATTAAGACTGAAGTGACATGAAACCATATATGAAATGCATAGACAATATGCGTACATTTGGGTGTTATCATGCTCTACAACTAGTCAAGTTATACTCACCTCCACTGTCGTCATATGTTGAGATTCCAACAACGGAGACTTCCAATCAACCCTTGACTCCCATGCTATCATGGGATCAAGAACAGATTAAGGCAGTGGAGTTGGCTAGGGAAAGTATTCACACACTCACCTCCTTAGCCCCTCATCTCCAAGAAGATGTCGATCCAATGCAACAACTACTTGAAGAGCATGATCATCATCTCAAACTAGTCACCGAGGCTGTAGACCATAATTAAAGTCTACTTCGAACTCTTGAGCAAGGATCCATCCAAGCGCATCAGTTTGATACAGCGGACTCCCCTCATATGAGCATGGGAGAATCGACAGGTCTGAAAGCATTGTTGCTCAAGTACAACAACTTCATGATAAATATGTTGAACAGGGCATGAGGCTCTAAGAGCTCATCGATTTGGTCACAATTCGGTGACAACTGCCATCACAAGACAATGAAGACGTTAGTCATCAAGACCATTCCATTGGGTCTGAAGTGGAGTATGTATCACCATCCTATTCAGACCATCAACTGGATTCACCGGGATTTTTCTGTGAAGAACAACCCACTTGGGGAAGCCCTTCATTCTAGCCAGATGACCCAGCTGATGAACCAATGGAAGATATGAGTCATAGACATGAATGGGTCTATGATGATGATGATGATGAATCTAAAAGCCAAGTTTCCTCACATCCAGAAGGTTGGTCAGAGGAACCAGAGTCAGATATTGAACCAGACCAGAGTGGCATCTCTCACATTGAGACTTGTCATTTCACTTTGAGAAGCACGCCGATCATGGTTTGGAACAATCTATATGGTGAGGATGACAACGACTATTCATCTCAGTGGAGTGAATACACCGATGATGACGAGTTGGAGCAGCACGAGCCGCCATTTACACCCTTACCTTTACAAGGTAGGGTGGATGTCAAGGGGGCAGGATGGACGGTTCACTACAACATGGCTGTTGAGCATGAAGATACCCCTGACTCCACGCCAGGTGATAAGCTTGGGGTGGTAGAACCACAAACTGATTCTTCAGGGAGTACTTCTTGTTCAGAAGATGATTGGATGACTCAGACTATACATGAATATTTATTGGAGCATCCAACCTCAAGTTCAGATATTGAGGAAGGAGAAATGGATCCTACCCAAGTCATTCAACCTATCCCCTCCATCCCATCTTGTGTCGAAATCCCAGGACCTTCATATTCAGATTCATATAATGAAAGGTACCATGAGGATGATATGTCGAAGAATTCATCCCAGTGCAGTTCAAGCCACTTCCAACACAAATATGACTGCATCGAGTCGCCGGATTTCAATTCACTTCTTCAGACTCGGCAGGGCCAACACATCCACCTATTCTACTCCTATTATGTGGCGGAACCCGTTGGCAAGACATAGGTGACACTGGTCCCAAAACTTAGGATTTTGGATCCCAGTGTCGGTATCGTGGGGCAGCGCCCCCCTTTTCTCTTACCCACCCTCCCTCCCTTTTATTGCAATAAATTTAGCTCTTCATGTTCTTGTTAGTTTCTTTCCTCTAACTATTTTTTATGTATATCCTTGCATCCATGCATCATCTTTAGAACTTCAATAACTATCGTTAAAATCATGCATTCCTGCTTATTTCAATTTTAGATCTTGCCCGAGGACGAGCAAAATTTTAAGCTTGGGGTGGTAGGCTTTTCCCTTCTATCTCTTCACCCTTCTAGCATACATGTTTACTTCTCGCATTTAGTTTTAAATTTTCATTTAATTTCAACTTTTATCTTTGTAATTATGGCTATATGGTGCGAATCTAATAGATAAATGCTTGACTTTATGCCTAGATGCACAATTTCATCTTAAAAATTGCTTGACCTTTTTCTTGACTTGCTACTCTCTCCTTGAGTTTGGTAATAAATCTAAGGTTATGTGCCTTTTTCATAGATTATAGCTAAATTCCCTTGATGTATGTTGTGAATGGAAAATCCATGGTAAAGGACCGTTGGAATGAGCTAAAACACGATTAAAGACTTTTAGCTGCAAATTCACAAGCTCGCCTCTATTCTAAGGATTCCTGAATCATAATTGCAACTTTTCACACAGGTGTCAAGCGGATAATGATGAGCTTTGAGCTATGATCGAGATGAAATGTTTTCCTTGATGGACTACATGCCCGCTCACCTTAGATTGAGTCAAAAATATGAAAAATATAAAAAACAAATTGCTAAAGAGGCTTGGCCACCCACAAAATCCCAGAAATATCAGTATAGTTCTCACCCAAGCCTACAAATAGAATGCAGACGATAAAAGCCTAAGTGTGAACAATAAATGAGCACTTGTTTCATCTTTTAGGAGAGTTCAGGACGGTGCCCAGCCGGTGTATGACTGCGCTCATGAACGCGGATATGTCATGCCTGGTTGTATCACTCCAAAAGCTCATTAGAGAGTTACTCAGAAACCCTAGGAGACTTATGAGATCATCTCAGTAGCAGGGTTGGTTCGAGCACAGTACGAGGAGTTCATCTCACTACTTTGGACCAACTGGTTCGGACTGTAGGGATTGTTGCTCGCTACATGGACCAACCTGACGCAGATCGGGATCCTCAGAAGTCATTAGAGTCCTTTTGCTTTATTTCTTAAGGACATGAATAAGTGAGAGGCGTAGTATTCCTGATTGGTATGCATGGATTCATGGTGATGGCTCATTGCTCATCACCCGCGTGATCACCAATGTGATAATTCTTTCATGTTTAATAATTATGATTCAAACCCTCATGAGTATCGGCAGGCTGTAGTAAATTCACTTAATCTTTCCTGGACACTCTTTGATCTTGCTTTGGCAGGATTGTGCATTATTGGTGGGGGTTTGTTCTGAAACGACATGGATCAGGAGAATAGATGCTTTAAACTATTTTTCTTAGCCTTAGCATCTATTGCCAAGCTTAATTTGGATGTTATGTTTTTGTTCTTTGAGCACAGTCTTGCTTGAGGACAAGCAAGTTTTAAGCTTGCGGTAGTTGATAACACCCAAATCTACGCACATTATTTGTGCATTTTATCTATAGTTTCGTGCCACTTTGGTCTTAATATGCCCAATAATGCTAATGTTTTATGCTTTGTTTCTATCATTAGATAATGTAGTTAGAATAGCCAATAATGTAGCCAATTTAGCCAATTTTGGGACTTGTAGGCACCGAACTAGATAAGACATCTGTTCTCCAAATATTTCTCCCCGATACAAGGTTTTTGTGGCAGCTATGAACCTACCACGACCGTTGCAATCCACCCTGACCACGACCTTGGCAATCAGGAATGACTGCGGTTCCCATCGTGACTATGGCCTTCAAAACTGCGACCGCGGTCCTTGCCACGACCGTGGCCACTTGCAATGACCGTGGCCATCCACCTCTGCCATGAACGTGGCCATCCACCATGACCGTGGCCAATAACAACAATCACGGTCTTCAACACCGCAACCGTGATCCCTTGCCACGACTGTGGCCAATAAATGCGTCTGTGGTCTTCAACACCACATCCACGATCCCTCACCACGACTGTGGCCATCTGCCATGAGCGTGGCCAATAGTCGTGACTGTGGTCTTCAACACCGCGACCGCGATCCCTCGCCACAACCATGGCCATCCGCCATGACCATGGCCAATAACCGCGACCGCGGGCTTCAACACCGCGACCGCGGTCTTCATCTTCAACAACCAAGACCGCGATTATTCACCATGACCGTGGCCATCCGCCACGACCGTGGCCAATAACCGCAATCACGGTTCCCAATAACTGCGACCACGGTTTTTCCTTCCACAACCACGACCGCGATTCCTCACCACGGTCGTGTCCTTTAGCCACGACCGTGGCTGACTCCCTCCACCACGACCGTGGTCTCCCGCCAGGACCGTGTTGCCCAGACATCGGCCGCAATCTTCATCACCGCAAATGCGATTTCCACTCCATGAATCGTGATCGCGGTGTTGGCCAAGACCGTGGGCATAGGCCACGACCATGGCCGACATCACGACCTACTGGCTGTGGTCTGTAGTCTGCCTCTATAAATAGGTGTCCCCCCACTCATTTGAGGGGGGCCTCGACCAAGGACGCCAAGAGGCTGTTGCTCTGAGATCTGAAGGTTCCCAGAGTTCTGTGGGAGAGTCCAGAGGTCTGAGAAGGCCAAAGAGCTCACCCTACGCCCTCCTCTTTGATGAGCTTCCCTTCTCCACCACTCTCCATCATCCCCTCATCTTTGATCTCCAAGGGAGGAAGCTTAGGAGTGAGAAGACCCACAACCTCCATCATCCACCACCTTCGTTCACCCACGAAGCTGTTGTCTGGGGTGGATCTAGAGAGAAAGAGGACCAAGGAGTCCAGATATGATCAAGGAGGAGGACCAAAAGACGAGATCCATCCTATACGGAGGCAAAGGAGAGAGAGCCATCTCTCCTCTGTGGGCTAAATCTCTTCTTCTTCTCCTTTCTTCTACTGTGTTTCTTGGTTTCTTATACAATGATGTTCTACCATCTTTGTTCGGTGCTAACTATGCTTGTCCATGGCTAGTTGAGCTCCTTCTTGGCTATGTAGCCCGTATTGGGAATGTTTATGTACTTTTGTCTTAAACAAGTAGATTTATTTCAGATCTAGTATGGTTTCTTGTTCTATCTTCCCTTTTTAGTTATGGTATCTAGTTTGGAAGATCTCTTTCATGCTTGAACTACTATTTCTGCCTGTATCAAGAGATCTGTGTAGGAATGGTTAAGAGAAGATAGTTTGGATCCGAACTAAAGAGGAGGACGATCCAAGATTTTCTGTTCCTAACATCCCAGAATATCCTAAGACTCGAGAGGGAACTTAGCATATTCCAAGGTGTTGATATGTCATTCCTCGAGAGAGGGTCAATGACATATTCTTTATGGTTTTAGTCACGCATCGCGAGAGCAAGTGGGACGACCCATGAGAACAGACACGAAAGTATGTACTATGTTTGATATAGATTGCTTGCTCAGATGTTCGAGGGTTGTCTATGCCCAAGAATGGGTGCATAGACTGCCCAACTTATGGTTACATATCCAAGAACTCCTTCTCTCTTGATTAGTAGAATCTCGCGAACTTTGTTTTGTTTTGTTTTCTTTTCTTTTCTTGTTTTCTCTTTTAATTAGTGACAACCCGCTAGACTAGTTCTAGTACATACTTTTATGGATTATCATTCTGGCTTATCTGACTCAAGAATGAGATTTATGGCATCCTGAACGTCACCATGTCCCTGTGTTCGATCCCGTATATCTACTTCGACCCCGTAATAAAAGTTGCGGGGGCCTAGAAGGTTTTGGGTTATAAATTTAAAAGCTTGATTCCTTCCTTTATCCTGTGTTCGTATCCAGACGCTAGAAAAAGGCTGATCAGTTATGCTTCTTGATATATAACTTGCTAGTTAAGAATATTTATTACTTACAAGTACTATTGTAAGTAATTAAGAAGAGTAGGTAATTTTCAAATCATTGAGCACGTTTATGATATATAACTTGTTCAATCATTGCAATGCTACCTACTATGATCAATTACCTATAATACTACTTGTAAGTAATAAATTTTATCGAATTTTATATCATTTTGCTAGGACTTGGGGTTCCACCCTATGGTTTTCCATATCCTTTTAGGTAACCAGTTCAGCTTCCAAAGTTACAGTGATGATGAATAGTCCTTTGGAGGATGTACATCACCTAGAAGTATGTGATTTTTATGTATGTCTCCTACAGACAAGGGTTTTTCTGGGTGGGAAGTTTTCTAATGTTGTACGTATCTACTCATGTTTTGGAATGTGTTCCTTGTGATGCTATTTTGGTTGTAATTGTTTTAATATATGTGGTGGCATACCCTTTCATATTAGGTGATATTGAGGTAAAAAAACTTTGTAGAAAGTAACTATAAATGTGGATATTAATATAATTACAAAAATATGTTAATTATGTTGTGGTGTTACTTTAGAAAGTTTTTTTATAAGTTGCAACGTCGAATGTTTTGATAGTGATAGTTTTTTTTATTTAAGTCAAAGTTTTATTTGAGTAATAGTGATCTTGTTGAAGTGGGGTGTTACAACAAATTTGGGTTCACTTGGATTAAACAATGCATGCAGAATGCTTTGTGTAGAACCAAGATATGATAAAAGATGCACTAAGATTCAAAATGCAGGTGCACTAGTATGCACCTATCAAACCGAGTCATTGAGTTTCAGGTACCTACCAATTCACCTATTTAATCTAGGTTTGTGTATTGGTTCTAGTCACTAATAATTTTTTTGTCAAAAAAATCAACCATTTAATTAGATGGTTCTTGCTAGCTAAACGACATGCACCCACAAGTGGCCCATTTAAACATTAAACTTGAGTTTGGTAGATGCATGCTTATGAGAATTTAAGGATATGTATATGCACTTGGTTATCATTTCAACATGTAGTACTTTGACTTAGGATAAATATATATTTAAGACAATCAATTATATACTTGGTTATCATTTCACCATGAAGTACTTTGTACTTGGTTATCATTTAAGAATGCATACTTTTTGTATGTGCTTGTCTTTCCAAAGTTTGTGTCTTTTTGAAAATGACAATCAAATATGATATTATGTAGCTAGTTTATATTGTAACGTGATACATTTATTCAAATTTGCATTTATCTTTTAAATTACACTAGCTTAATGGTTTTTACATAAATTTCTATGTTAAAAGAAAGCATACACATGTGTTCTGTGTCTATTGGACATTATTACATCATAAAATATTTTCATGATTACATTTCATATTTAATTGCCAAAATTGTGTATTCTTTTTATGTCTTAAACACCCATCTACAACAGCTATGGGTTCTTTTCTATTATGCTTAATTTCAAAAGTAAAAAACTATGTGTTATAGTTGTTTTAAACGTTGAAAGATAGCAACCCACCAAAAATAGATTTACAAATTTATAATTTTTTTGTATTAAACAAGAATCTGGTGATTTAATACAATTTAAATGGGTATCGACATATCTGATTGTTTACCTTTAGTGTAGGTTTTCAATGAATTTTTAGTCAACCCATTTCAAACTGGTCTTCTTGCCATACACATGTAATGACTAGAACCAAACCCAACCTAACCCACCTATTCGGAAGTTCCACACTTGGAATTGAAATGTGTGTGATACTATATGCACATGATGAGTGTGCCAAACCTTATTTGATGCATGGATAAGGATTTGAATGATTGCAATATACTATAGCATAGTGATAGTTGTTGTTGCTAAAAATAGGAAGTCATGGATTTCCCACGCATTAATATTAATAAAACTTTCTATTTTCTTACCATCACAGGAATTGAGAGTGCATTGATACATTTGGTTTTACATGATGGTGCACCTAGATCCTAGTATTTTTCATTGTGATTAAAATTACTATTACTCACGAGGATTACATGTGATTGTGCACCAAATCATAAGTGTTAAGAGAATTTAAAGGATGTGTTAGGATATGAGTAAAGTGCATATCCAAATCGAGATGTGCATGGACTATGATTTGAATGTAGTGCACATTATGATTAGAATCATATAAGAATTATCTTTTGGCATCAAGGATGTGTGCTTTGGCAGAAGATGCACTAACATATGGATCATGTGTGTTCTAGGAATGGATAGTAGGTTCAATAAGAGCTTTCTTTCATGAACCTTGATTTTTATATGAGTATATATCTATTCATATCGTATTTGCAATATGACTTCAATGTTTGTGGACTTCAATTGAAATCATATGTTCACCATAGTTCAAGTCATGCGTATACCATGATATGGTAGTAGCTCATGCATGATTTGATAATAGGTGAACCACAACTGAAATGAAATTTGCTTTGTTATTCAATAGTAGGACACTTTGGATCTATATTGTGAGTACACCACAATTTGGTGTTGGGACACATGGATGTAGAGAACACTTGCACCTAGATTGGTATATATGGTTCACAATGATTCAAACAATGAAGACACTTAGATTTTGGTGTAGGTACACCACGATTACAATACAAGCACACTTAGTTTTGAGATGCACCACGGTTCAAATATGTTCACACTACTATCCACATAAAGTCTGTCCACTGTATGTATAATAGATTCAGTAGGATGGATGTGATTGTAAACCAAGTTCAAACAAACATGAGATGACATTAAAATGAATTACACACCTTTACATTATGCATGGGCATGAACTATATCTCTACAAGGGTAATAAGATTTTTGCTTGGATCCACATGATATTTCACCACAAACCACTCATTTTATGACTTACCTACATGTTTCTTCCATCTAAAACATTAAACAAGTGTTATCGACCTAAGTGTGATGAGCACTTGGTGTAGTATGAGTTCTTTTCATCATAATGATAATTCTTGCTAAAGTGAAACATAAAGAACAATGATGTGCAATATCCTTAATTTTTTGAAATAACATAAATTGCAATTTCTACTTTTAGGTTATGGCATCAATTGGTGGCATTTAGGTTATGGCATAAATTGGTGTAGAAAAATATAATCTCATTTCTATAACATATGCATGATGATTATCATTAGTCAATTGTTTTCCTTTGCCACTATCTCACATTTCTTGGAGTTGTCCCCTAATTGCTTGCTAGGCCTTGTAGTGAAATTTCATAGTTGTACTAACCTTTTTGTATTCATTATTTTATAGTGATTTCTCCGGTTGGTTAGGTATTAGTTTTTATTAAACATCCTCATGACAACCTCATAACCCAAGTAACTTGATTACAAATTTTTGTTTACTAATGATACAATATATCTGTAACACTACTTAAAATAAATTGGCAATGTAGTAGGCACTAAAGAAAGCAATATTTGAAAACAACCAAGCATTGTATAATGCATAACTATGCTTAAAAGATGTCATATGCAATGAAAATGTATACATGAACTTTGCCCAAGATAGCCCAAGCACATATCAAGAAAAGTATATCCACGTAATTAGTCTAAAGTTCCTTATGATAGCCTTCAGTCATTTCATCCACTAGAATCAGAGCTACCTATATATGTTGGGTCAACACAAGAGTATTGTTCATTTACCAGTGCAACTAATATTCAAACATGATTATAGTTTACATTACTAATTTCCACCACTTACAATATAATATAACTTAACATATACATTTCTTATCTCAATAAAGGTTCAAAAATATTCTCATTTTCAAATTATCATTTTGGTGATCATATGTGATCATATTTTTATAACATTAACTCTAGGTGATATTACTAACCACCAAGATGAAAATTCTTCCTTCTTTCTAATTACAATTTTGGAGTTGTCATTTTTCTTGGATTAGAGAATGGCATGGCATACGTATCCATATGTGAACATGTGTGTATTGCCTTATCCATATAGTTGCATCTAACTAACCATATATATATATATATATATATATATATATATATATATATATATAGCCCTACATCATATTAGACTCTAATAGAATTAGGTTAATACTATATTTCCTTGTTTAGGTAAATTACTACATTAGTTAATAGGTTTCATGCATATCAACAAGAACTAATTATTCATATTTCCGTATTTTGGTGCTTTAATAAACTTCTTCACATTTCTTGCTTGGTTTCTTCACTCAGACAAGATAATACGAGTGAGATGAATTGATTTTGGTGATCTAACGTTATATTGAGCTTTACCAGGAGAACATGAAATATTAGTTATATTTTCATGACTGAAACATGTTATTTGATAGTTTAATTTACCATGATACCCCAAAAGACTTTTTGACTGGAACAAAAGGCATTATACAAAATCATGAGGATCATGTTCGTCATTAGTTAGGATATCTTAAAACATATTCCATATTTGCTGGAAATCTTATGACTTTATTAGGTATTTATAAATATTGATAGTAGAAAGTTAGATAAAAATGTGTGTATAAAGAATAATAGTTTCAAAACTTAAATCATGCAATATATCAAGAAAGCACATTAAAATCCCTTTTGTACAATATATTGCACTCTAGACTTGAAGAAGCAAGTTGATAGATGTGGCCTTCAGATGAATACCTAGTTTTGGCCCTTTCGTTGATTTCGAATTAGAGGGCACGGTAATCAAGAACCATAACTCATGTAATTGTTGCACCATAATTCTAATAGTTTATGCACTTGGATTTGGTAATCAGTAAAGCATGATTTGGTAGTCAGTACTCCAAACTAAGTAGAATGTCACATAGAATTCTATCATACTGATCCATATCATTATCTTGGGTTTCACAAGGATTTAAATATTGCGTGAAAGATTGTTTTTTGGGTTAATTTTATAAAAAGACACACCGTTTTGTCATCTTCACAAATATATCATAACGTATAAATTACATCTTGATCACGACTTGATATTAGTCTTTTCATATCTATCATTTTTGAGACATGATTAACTTATTCTCTACAAAACTATCACCTAACCCAAGACGCATCACATTTATGATAAATGATTTCACACACTATAGCCCATAGTAACCACTCGAATACTCCCTTCACTTCTTGTCACTGATCTCTCATGAATCGAGTCGACTCTGTGGTAGCAATTTATACAATAACACAATTGAAAACCATGAACACTCAATATGATTGCTTCACTCTAATCTGGTATATGTATTTCCATTGTCACCCCTTTCGTCTCAATCATGTGTTGGCTTCTATATTTCGTTGCCAATTGGTGAATGACTTGGTTGGTCCTGACACAGTAAAACGGAAGACCTATCTCTGTCTAGGCCTAAAAGCATGAAGCATGCAGTAGGTTTAGGCGACACCTCCTTTTCAAGAGATATGATGATCGAAAATGCTAGTCCTAGATCAAAAAATAGTTTGTTTTTGGAGCAACTAATCTTTATTGATTTGTTCAAGGATGTGAAATACACACCGGGAACTTGGACTATATATTGGAAATCGGAGAAGAACACACTGACCATCGGAAAATTTAATCACTAATGGGATCTTGTCAGTTTTGAGTGAAGGATTTCAATTTTGACAAATATGAAAAATACACAGATTTTCTATGATATATTTGTAATTTTTGAAATATTATGATAGATTTGTGAAGAAGTGCAAACGTGATGTATTTTTATGAAATTAACCCTTCTTATAAATAGTGTACCTATATTTGTTACTACATGTGTAATTATTTGAGTCAACAAGTTGTATAGGTAGAATAGTCAAAAACATGTTGTTTCTGAACCTAGAAGATCATGTGCTCAAAACACCAAAGTGACAATATTAGAGCACATAAATTGGCAGAGTGCACCTCCACAAAAATATTTCAATGTTAGCCCACCAAGATTGTGACGTTGGTATACCATGAACATTAATAGAATATGCACCAAATGTCAAATGTTATGGGTTTAAATGTCGGCTAGAATTGGATTAGTGTGCACATCCTGATTACATGATCATGCACTACGATTTATATGGCGAGTGGACCAGAATTTGAAGAATCCATGCACATTGGTACCATAACAGTTGATGCATGTACCGGTGTTTGGTGTATTAGGATTAAATAATTTGTTCACTATGATTGTTAAAGACATACACTACGATCATATCATGCATGGACCAGGGTTCAAATGTAGGAGCAATTAGATTGAAGTAGCATGTACTACAACTAGATGAAGGAGTGCATGCACTATGATTTGAATGGAGTGCGCCGCATGATTTGAATTATTTGTGAATTATTATTTGGCAGCAAGTGGTGCATGCTTCGGCAGCAGATGCACTAGCATTTGGATCATGAGTATCGCAATGACTTGTTAGTATGTTCAATATGATCTTATCATTCATGGACCTTGATTTGTATGTAAGTGCACATTTATTTATATTGTATTTACAAACTTCAAATCAAATCATGTTTTTATCAAAGTTAGAATCACGCCGTATACCACGATTTGGTAGTAGGTCGCGCATGATTGACAACTAAAATAAAATGAATTTGCACTGTCGTTAAATAGTAGGTGTAGTAGGATACAAATCGTTGCCGTACCGAAATCCAATGCAGATCCATTCAGATTTAGATTATGCGTGCTCCAAGATTGTTGTGTATGCTGCATACCGATTCAAAAAATGTGCACTACTTACATTTGGTAGTACGTACATCAAGATTCCAATGCAGATGCACATAATTTTGGTAGTAGGTGCACCACGGTTCAAATATAAGCGCACTACTTTTTATGTTAAATTCATAGCAAAATTCTGCCGTCGTATGTAAAACAATTGAGCGGGATGGATGTGCTCGTGGAATATAGTGGCACGCATGTTGTTACCAAACTCAAGAGGTCCTATGTTCCAGTCCCCTACACGGCAATATTATTGAAGAATTGATGTTACACCAACACATGAACTGAAAATGCACTGCTGCAACTTGACTTATATGAAGGCGCATCTAGATTTTAATAATATTGCACCATGATTGAAAATTAAGAGCACAACAACTCATAAGTGTCAAGATCATTCAAATATCACTTTGGGTTTTGAATAGAATGTGTGCCAAAATTCAGATGTGCATGCATTAGAAATTGAATGCCTTATGTCAATGTGCATGCACAACGATTCATTTAAAGCCGACACATTTTGCCATCAGCTACACTAGGCCCATGCCTTGTGTGGACAGTATTATTAGAGACACTGTTTCTTGATCATGCACCAATGACTATAGAAATAGAAAGGGTAAAACGCGCTAGGCGCTACATGTGCGTAGCGTCGTTGCCATATGCATGCGTCTGATGAAAAGAAGAAGGAATATTGGCATTTTCCCGAACGAGTTCTTGTACTCAAAGCCACCACTCAAAATATGTAATCCTGCCTACCTTCCGTATATTTTTAAGAGACGAAAATGATTTGGTAACGCGTAATACAAATTAAGCTCAAGTCACGGCAAGTCCAAAGGTGGTTTTGAGAAAAATTGAGAAGTTTTGTCTTTTTTAAGGTGGTTTTGGTAGGTGGGTAGAGGGTGACATGGAGTTTAATTAGATGGGTAGGTGGAGGTTATGTAATTGATAAATAAATTTGTTTTGCTTATAACTTTTGAACCGTGATGAATTTTTTGATGAAATAAAAACTATTGGATTCATGAAAAATGCATTCCAACAAGACTAATATTAATATATTTTTAAAAATATATAAAAATAATATGAATCGGTTATTTTGGATGCCAATGAATTATTTTGAGCGTCAATTAATCATTTTTGAGTGTCATTAGCCATTTATGGGTGACAATAAGTTATTTGAGTGTCGTTATTTTGTTTTGGTTGTCGATACTTTATTTGGGCGTCTTTTTAAACTTATGGGTGTCAATGAACCATTTTGAGCGTCAATTACCTTATTTGGCGTCATATTTATATTTTTAGGTGTCAATTAACCATTTTTTGGTGTAAATAACCATTTATGGGCACCATAACATCTAAAATGCCTTATTTTGGTGTCATTTTAAACTTTTGGGAGTCAATGAATCATTTTAGACGTCGTTTACCTTATTTGGGCATCATCTTTATACTTTTAGGTGTCAATGTGCCACTTTGGGCGTCACTTAACTATTTTTGGGTGTCAATAACTATTTATGGACGTCATGGTATCCAAAATGCCTTATTTGGGCTTCATTTTAAACTTCTGAGTGTTAATGAACCATTTTGGGTATGAATTACCTTATTTAGGCGTCATTTTAAACTTCTGGGTATCAATGAACTATTTTAGGCGTCAATTACCTTATTTGGGCGTCATCTTTATACTTTTGGGTGTCAACGAACCATTTTGGGCGTCAATAACCATTTATGGAACCATAGTTGGTTGTCAATTAACCAATATATAACATTTTATAAAAATATTTCTCAAAAATATGTCAATATTAGGCTTGTTAGATTGTATTTTTTATAACGAAGCCAACGATTTATGTTTTATTAAAAAATTCATTACGGTTCAAAAGTTATAAGCGAAACAAATTTAATTGTCTGTTGTATAGTTTCAAAAAACACACCCAATCAACATCTGCCACGTGGTGACGGTTTGGAAGCTGATTTCAAGCTGGTTTGGATGCGTGTGAAGATGTGCGTAATGAGCGTGCGTGTCCAAATCTTAATTCTGTTGAGATCGCTCTCAAAACTGATTTGATTCTGATTTGTTTCCCGAATTGCCAATTCCCCGTCTCGGGTTCTGCTGTGGTCATCAGAGATTGTTCACTCTTCGTTTGGCTTCGGATAGGTTGAGTAGGTGCCTTTTTAGCCAGGACTTGCAGTATGAGTAGATGGCGCGACATAGAGATGTCGCCTTGTTTGTGGCTAACAAACGCTGCGTAGAATGCCCAGGTTGAAAGGTACAGTTCTCTTACCTGTTTCTGCAGCCGTGGACAGATTTTAATGAGATGATGTGATATTAACATGATACAGTGCCAAAGCTGCCCAACACAAGAACTTTTAAGTCATAATTCTTGGGAGAAATGGAGCGTTTCCTGCCCAACAATGAAGAAGCTCCTTTTACAGCACATCCATCAGATATCAGCTGGGTTTCTTCACCAATCATAGATGTGGAATTTATCCATAACAAAACAATAACTCACTGTGTTATTGCATGTCCACAAGATTGGGACGTTGGTGATGAGGGAGTCCCTGATCACGTGACAAAGAGTTAAATTGTTAAATAGGGATATAGGTCTCAACTAGTTGCTGCAACAATTGCTTCATTGATTAGCATGCAGTTATGCATGAGCAAGAGTTAAATGAGAATGAGAAACCTTTTACATCAACAAAATCCAATGGAGGGCTAGAAAAAGAATTATACATGGATGACCTATTCCTTTATAATTTTGCCAACTTGTTGGCCTCGTGATTTTGAATGGCGATGTGTTCAAAGTTAGATACGTATTACAAGATAGCATTCATCGAAGAATGTGCAATATGAAAACTAGTATCATTGGAATTAACAATCTTGTCTGCTGACTCATTGTCCAATTCAACATTAAGTCGAATAAGGGAGAAATCAATCACCATTCCAAAGCCATGCGGACTGCAGCGATTTCGGCTTCAAGAGAAGATGAAGCAAGAACTTATTAGACCAACCCATTACCTAAAAATCATTGTCAGATCGTTGAACAGCAACTATTCTAGAGCCAGAAGACAAAAAGGAGGCACTAATGCTAATTCTCAGCCATCCACTGGGAAGTCCTTGACATGGATGCTCTTGGAAGTTATGGTTAGATAAAAGGAAATAGGAGTTAACCAGGACCCGGTCCAGACATTCATGAAATTCGCCTGATTTATAAGTGAAAGGAAACCCCAAAAAAATCAAAGTCTGACAAGCCAGAGTGAGATAGGCATTCTTGGAACAAAAGAGCTTCAGTGAAGTTGAAAGAATCACTTCTTTTTTTCTCAGAGGGTGAAAGCACAACATTAAAGTCCCCCATGACTATCCAAGGGCAGTTAATAGCAGCACTTATGTATGAAAAATGATTCGATAGAACATGTTGAATACTAGGAACATGATGGGCATAGACAATTGTAATAAAGAAAGAGCTATCCACCAAACAATGTTAATATTGTCAGTGACTCTCCACCAATTGTCCTGAGGTGATATCCTCTTGCCATAATAGCCAAAGGCCACCAGAAAACTACGAGTTTCTACTCACAAAGAACAATAGAAACCAAATATTTAGATAACTTGATCAATAGTGGTTCCAAATATTTTAGGTTCTATGATTGCAAGTAATTTAGGTTTGTGAAAATGAATCAAATCAGACAACTGAGATTGAGTAAGGTGGTTGGCAATACCCCCTACATTCCATCATATAGTGTCTAGCATAAATCCTTAGTCAAGATCATCAACCTTGGTAGGCTGAGAGTTACCCTCAGATTCCATATACATCTTCCTAGATTAGTTGCGTTTCAAAACAGGTGGCGTGCCTCCATTTGCCACTTGAACTTTTAACTTCTCTTCCCACCTTTCCACTAAGGTTGGGAGTAGAAGAAGTATAATCTAGGTTAGTGTGTGGGTTATCAGGTTCATGTGAGTTCATATTGGAGACATCCCTTTGCAGAGTATCTGATGAATCATGGACAATAACTTCATCTAATTTTGGCGAGACAGTAGTATGAGAAGAACTTATGTCTACAATGGTGTTTACAGTAGAAGCAGAAGGAACTTGAGGAACATATTCTGATTAACTGAGAGACCTGTAGTAGCATATATAGATTCCTAAGCTTTTTCTGTAATGGTAGATGTCTTAATTTTTTATTCCAAACGGTTGCAAAAATTAGTTGATGAGATATACATAGAAGCATTATGAATTTGTGTGTTGTCATCAGGGATATCCATGTATGTTAACATGGATAATATATTCCTAGGTTTCTAGCACATAATAGTATTTGAGGGATTCTTTACAGGAGTTTGTTGTGGTTGCTTATGATCATGATGTTGTGTGCACCTAAAGTGAATGTTTCTCCCATAAGAAACCTACCACCTTTCTTTCCCAAGAATCTAGTGCATACCTACAGTATCAGAAGGGTCGTCCATGGGATTTTCTGTTGGCTAAATGGACATCTGTAAATCCCTTTGTTTTGATAATGACAAACATTTCATTCTTGTTAATCTAACGTGCTACTTGAGTGTTGCAGGAATAAGGTGGATGACAAAGCACTAGGGAAACTATATGCTTGAATGATTGTAAATGTCATGAAATGTAATCCATTGTAAACTTGTACAAATATATAATGTACAAGTACTTAGACTTCATGTAAATCAAGTGTTAGATCTTCCCTAGCTAAACACCACATTTAGATAGGTCATCCCCTTGAACAGTGTCACATTTGCACACTCATACACACAATTAATGTCTTCATTTGAAACATTGAAACATGGTCTATCTCGGTCGACAAAATCCTTGACCGAGACACTCTCGGTCGACAAACTTCTCGACCGAGGAAGACCCAAGTAGGCGTTAGACACAGCTGACAAGGTAGTTGGCAGTTGGAGATAAACGTTGTAAACACTTGATCCAGAGAGCCTATCGGTCGACAAAACGTCGACCGAGTAGGTGTCTCGGTCGACCATTTCTCGACCGAGATGGTCTCTGACAGCAACTGTAGAATTAATTAACTAGCCATTGTTAAAGCAACTAACTTATATCTAACGGCTAGTTAAGCACTTAGAAACCCCTAGAACGTGTCTAGAACGTCCTTAAGCACTTGTACGACATTCCTATAAATAGGACTTGCCTTAGGACACCTAAACTCACTTATTCTTACACTTGAGCAATCTTTGAGCAAACACTTACATTGAGCAATCTGTCTGTGAGCAATTGAGCATATTGACAACTGGTTACTTCTTCCCTCAGCTCAAATTTCGTGTCCTATAGGCTAGCATCTTCTATCCACAACAATCACAATTCCATACACATTGGTTAGGAGATCTATACGCTTGATCTAGGCAAATCAAGCCTTGTGCTTCAAAGGATAAGTTGTAATTTCCTTTTTCCTTTCTTGTTCACTATTATTGTTTGTACTCTCCTTGCTACTCCTAGGTTGGAGGCTGCGGATTGGAGAGGTTGGAGATCTTCTTGGTGAAGAAGGGGACCTTGAGCTACTTCAAGAAGGTTGGTGCAACAGGAGGTTACTTCAAGGGGGAGCTTGGAGTTACTTCAAGAAGGTTACCTCGGGTTTGTGCATCTACTTCAAGTGAAGGCTGTTCAAGGGGTGTAAGAAAGTATTGTATTTTGTGTAAATCCTTGTGAAGGTAATAAAATTAATACTTTCAAAATCCTGGTTGGGTAAGCAACTGGGTAGTGGACTGACAATCTTAGTATTTGCTAAGATTGGAACCACTCTAAACACTTGTCTCCTTCTTCCATTTTCAATTGTGATTGTTTGAGTTAAATAATTGTTAAAATAATTTAAAAACTCTATTCACCCCCCCTCTAGTGTTTTTCAATTGGTATCAGAGCAGGCTTCAAGGAACCCTAACAAGGTCTTGAAGAATGGGTGACGGGGTGCTTAACAACCTTAACCTTGAAGGGACACTTGTTGCTAGACCTCCAGCGTTTGATGGAACAAACTACACATATTGGAAGAGAAGGATGCAGTTCTACTTCCAAGGCATCAATTGGGACTTATGGAGGATGGTGTCAACCCCATACGAGCTTCCTCAAACACAATATGCAGAGTGGGATGCAAATACGGTAAAGTTGGCTCAAATGAATGCCAAAGCTGTAAGCATTTTATATTGTTCTATTTCAGTAGGAGAATTTAACAGGATATCCAACTGTGACACAACCTATGACATTTGGCATAGACTGTCCATAACTTATGAAGGTACAGTTCAAGTCAAGAATTCTAAGATTAGCATGCTTAAACAAAAGTTTGAACACTTTCCTATGGATCCAAATGAATCTATTAGTGAAATGTTTGCAAAATTCTCTTCTATTGTTAATGGTTTAAATGCCCTAGGAAAAACTGTTCTTGAAGAAGATCAGGTATCAAAAATCCTTCGATCACTTCCTCCTAAATACAAGCCAAAGGTGACAGCCATTGAAGAAGCGAATGACCTCACTCGACTGAAAATGGAGCAACTCATAGGCAATCTCAAAGCTCATGAAGAAACCCTAGAAGAAGAAGAAAGAAGAGAACGTGAACTTCAACAAGGAAAGAAGAAGGATGTGGCTCTAAAAGCTTCAAAGATAATCACGCCAGAAAGCGAGGAGTCAAGTGAAGAAGAAGGAGAAGAAGCCTTGATTGTAAATGGTAAGAAATATAAAAGATTTAAATCTAACAAAATTTCTAGTTCTTCTTCTTCTCCTCCTAGGTGCTTTGAGTGTGGAAAGAAAGGACATTTCAAAAATGAATGTCCTAAAGCAAAGAAAGGAAAGAAAAGCTCACACAAGAAGAAGGGAGAAAAAGCCTATAAGGCTGCATGGGACGACTCAAGTGAAAGTGAGAGCGGAGAAGAAAAGGTAGAATGTCTAATGGCAAGAGAAGATGATGAAGACTCTCAAGAGGTAAGCCTACTTGATCTTCCTAAAGAAGAATTAATTACTAGTCTATAAGAAATTCATGATAAGTATGTTGATGTCAAGAAGAAACTAAAGAAGGTTATCAAAACAAATGATGAGCTATATGCTAAATTAAATGATCTCTCTTGTGAAAAGAACAACATTGATCTTGAGAATTTGTCTTTAAAAACATCTTTAAATGACTGCACTAAAAAGCTACTCACTCTAGAAACAAACGTTGATCTTCTCTCTCAAGAAAAGACTGAATTGTTAGCTAAACTAAAAGATTTTCAGACTCAACCAATTCTGTGTAACCATCTAGATTGTGACAATATTGTAAAAGAAAGAGACTCTCTATTATCTGATTTAGATCAAGCAAGAAAAGATTTACATAAGAAGATGGATGACATTGCGAAGCTACAAAGAAACCTACATGAGTTAAGAAGAAAAGATATCCTTGACAACATTCTAAAATCCTCCTCTAGTTTAAATGGAAGAAAAGGTTTAGGATATGCTCAAAAGAAAAATCAACCCAAAAGAACTCGGACTATGTTTGTACCTAAGAACACAATTCCTAGAAAGAGAAATGAAGTTGACTCTATTACTTATCATTTTTGTCTACGCCTTGGACATTATTCATTTTCATGCCCTTATAAGACCAAGGATTCCTACTTAGTTTGGGTTCTAAAACCCCAAACTTAGTAGAGTCGAATGAAATTGAGTTGAGATATGATCAAACGCCCAATTTTGTAATTTATATTGTCTTATCTCAACTTAATAAAAGGTTTCATGCATTATGGTAATTTTCTGAACTGCTGTACTGAAACAGAAACTTAGTCGATCGAAGTATTGTCGACCGAAAATATAATCGGTCGAACTTTTGTCGACCGACCAGATGCCTGTAACAAATCAAAATCAACAACAACTATTTCGGTCGAAAGTTGGTCAACTGAGCAGAATCTCTATTTCCTCTTTTGCAATACGACAACCTTCTCGATCGATGATTAGTCGACCGAGAAAGATGTCGTTCGAACAATTATCGACCGACTGAAGTTCTGAATTAGAATTTTTATACTGTCTGTACTTAAATGCTTCTAACCATATCGGACCATCACATGGGTACCAAAACCTACATTTTAATGCAGGATTGGGTGGTCGACAGTGGATGTTCCAAACACATGACCGGAAACTAGGATGCATTTCAAACTTTTGAAGAAAATAAGAGTGGAACAGTCACTTTTGGAGATAACGGTAAAGGTAAAATCGTTGGAATAGGTAACATTGGTGCAAACCTCGAAATAAAGAATGTTCTACTCGTTGATGGATTGCACCATAACTTAATAAGTGTGAGTCAATTATGTGATAGTGGCTATGATGTTCTATTTAACAAAACCTGCTGCAAATTATTAATAGAAAACACTACAAATGTTGTCTATGAAGGAAAAAAGAGTTGGAAATCTTTATATTCTTAGACCTAACTCTATGAAAACTGTAGTCGGAAAATGCTTGCTTGCAAATGAAAATACTTTACAACTATGGCATAAAAATCTAGGACATGCTAGTTCACATGTTATCAAAAAGTTAGTGAAATATGATCTTGTTCGTGGTTTTCCTACTTTATCCTTTGATCAAGTTGAAAATTGTGAACCATGTACATTGAGAAAGCAAACAAAAACCTCTTTTAAACCTAAACATGTACTTAGCACCAGTAGATCTTTAGAATTAATTCATATGGATTTATTTGGACCCATGAGGACACAATCTATTGGTGGCAAAAGATATTGTTTTGTTATTGTTGATTATTATAGTAGATATACATGGGTACATTTTATTGCAACCAAAGATGATACTATTCATGTTTTTATAAAAAAAATTTCCATGATTGAAAATCTATTACAAAGCAAAATATGTACCATTAAAATTGATCATGGTGGAGAATTTGAAAATCATGTATTTGAAGAATTTTGCACATCTCAAGGATACACTCACAATTTTTCTGCTCCACGCACTCCACAACAAAATGGTATAGTTGAAAGAAAAAATCGATCACTACAAGAAATGGCTAGAACTATGATGCTCGAACATAACACACCCAAAACCTTTTGGGCTGAAGCTGTAAACACCGCATGCTATGTGTTAAATAGAGTAACTGTTCACTCTCATTTGAAGAAAACTCCATATGAAATAATACATTCTAAGAAACCTAGAGTTGACTATTTTCATACCTTTGGATCCACATGTTATATCTTAAATACCAAAGATGATAGAGATAAGTTTGATTCTAAATCCCACAAAGCATTCTTTTTGGGATATTATACCTCTAGCAAAGCATTTAGAGTCTACAACACTATCTCTAGAAAAGTTGAGGAATCTATTCATGTCTCTTTTCATGAAGAATCCAAATCAGAAAATCTAGAAATAATTGATCTTACTAATCAATTCGAAACCTTAAACATACCAAATGATAGTGAGAAAGATACTACAAACAATAACCAAGCTGAAACACAACCTATACCTAGACTTATTAAGGATCATCCTCAAGAATTAATTATTGGAAATCCAAATGATAAAGTAAAAACTCGGTCTTCCTTTAAGGATGTCGCAAACATGGCTTTTGTTTCTATCAGTGAACCTAAGAAGATATCTGAAGCTCTTAAAGATGATTATTGGATAATAGCAATGCAAGAAGAATTAAACCAATTCACAAAAAATGATGTATGGGATTTAGTTCCTAAACCACAAGATAAAACCATCATTGGAACTAAATGGGTTTTTAGGAATAAGCTAAATGAGGCAGGAGAAGTAATAAGGAATAAAGCTCGGTTAGTAGCACAAGGATATAATCAACAAGAAGGAATAGACTTTGATGAAACGTATGCACCAGTCGCTAGACTTGAAGCTATTAGAATGTTACTAGCTATTGCTGCACATAAAAACATCAAACTTTATCAAATGGATGTAAAAAGTGCATTTCTAAACGGAATCATTCAAGAAGAAGTATATGTTGCCCAACCACCCGGTTTTGAAATACCGGAAAAAGGCGACTATGTTTATAAACTTAAGAAAGCACTTTATGGTTTAAAATAAGCACCTAGGAACTGGTATGAAAGGCTCAAGACATATCTTTTTGATAATGGTTTTTCTATTAGAAATTCAGATTCTACCTTATTTTTCAAAACATATACATCTGATTTTCTAGTTGTTCAAATATATGTTGATGACATTATTTTTGGAGCTTCAAATGAATCGTTGTGCACACAATTTAGTGACATTATGCAAAAAGAATTTGAAATGAGCCTCATGGGTGAACTAACTTTCTTTCTTGGTTTCCAAATTAAACAAACGCCTGCCGGGATTTTTATAAGCCAAGAAAAGTATACTAAAGAACTCTTAAAATGTTTTGGGATGGATCAGTGCAAACATGCTACTACTCCTATGGCCACTTCTACTAAAATTGATAAGGATGAAAATGGGGAACCTATTGATGATTCCTTATATAGAGCCATGATTGGTAGTTTGCTTTACTTAACTGCTTCTAGACCGGACATCATGTTTTCCGTTGGTCTTTGTGCTCCATTTCAATCACAACCTATGCACTCTCATTTTCAAGAAGTTAAACGAATTCTTCGATACTTAGCAGGCACTACATGTTTTCGTTTATGGTATCCAAAAGGACAATCCTTGGATTTTAAAGCGTATACTGATGCTGACTATGCTGGTTGTCGACTTGACCGCAAGAGCACTAGTGGTGGTTGTTTCTTGTTAGGGAGAGCTTTAGTATCTTGGTTTAGCAAGAAACAAAACACGGTTGCCCTTTCTACAACTGAAGCTGAATATATGGCAGCCGGATCTTGTTGTGCTCAAGTGCTTTATATGCAACAAGTATTAAACGATTATGGTTTTATTCTTTCATCTACACCTATCTTTTGTGACAATACAAGCGCTATAAACTTAGCACACAATCCTATTTTACACAGCAGAGCTAAACATATTGAAATCTGTCATCACTTTTTAAGGGATCATATTTCTAAAAATCATGTTTCCCTTCATCATGTTGATACGGAAGATCAATTGGCTGATATTTTTACAAAACCGCTTCCACTAGACCAATTCAACAAAATAAGGAAGCAATTGCTTATCACTTCTTTGGAAGATGTTTTCTTTGATATTTGTGCTTCTTAACAATGTCGTTTATTTGCATCATTTTGGCTTTTAATGGACATCTTTCTCATTGAATCTGTTGGGACATCTAATTAAGGGGGAGTTTTAGTTTTAACAGATATTTTTTTGAAATGACAAAGGGGGAGAAATAAATATAAAACTTAGTAATTGTGCAAAACTCAATCAATGAGTTTCATAAACTCTTACTTAGTAATTGAGCAAAACTCAATCAATGAGTTTCATAAACTCTTGGCTTTACATTGAAAGTTGCTATATTCCCTAAAGAATTGGATTTCATGTTCCATAATTCATGGGGAATAATAAGCACACATTTTATAAACAAGAGAAGAAATTCACAAAGGTAATCTTCAGGTATGAAACTCACATATTTTATATTTTCTTATTTTATATTTAGGAAATGTTTGTCATCTTCAAAAGGGGGGAGATTGTTGGCTAAATGGACATCTGTAAATCCCTTTGTTTTGATAATGACAAACATTTCATTCTTGTTAATCTAATGTGCTACTTGAGTGTTGCAGGAATAAGGTGGATGACAAAGCACTAGGGAAACTATATGCTTGAATGATTGTAAATGACATGAAATGTAATCAATTGTAAACTTGTACAAATATATAATGTACAAGTAATTAGACTTCATGTAAATCAAGTGTTAGATCTTCCCTAGCTAAACACCACATTTAGATAGGTCATCCCCTTGAACAGTGTCACATTTGCACACTAATACACACAATTAATGTCTTCATTTGAAACATTGAAACATGGTCTATCTCGGTCGACAAAATCCTCGACCGAGACACTCTCGGTGGACAAACTTCTCGACCGAGAAAGACCCAAGTAGCCGTTAGACACAGCTGACAAGGTAGTTGGCAGTTGGAGATAAACGTTGCAAACACTTGATCCAGAGAGCCTGTCGTTCGACAAAACGTCGACCGAGTAGGTGTCTCGGTCGACCATTTCTCGACCGAGATGGTCTCTGACAGCAACTGCAGAATTAATTAACTAGCCATTGTTAAAGCAACTAACTTATATCTAATGGCTAGTTAAGCACTTAGAAACCCCTAGAAAGTGTCTAGAACGTCCTTAAGCACTTGTAGTACATTCCTATAAATAGGACTTGCCTTAGGACACCTAAACTCACTTATTCTTACACTTGAGCAATCTTTGAGCAAACACTTACATTGAGCAATCTGTCTGTGAGCAATTGAGCATATTGACAACTGGTTACTTCTTCCCTCAGCTCAAATTTCGTGTCCTATAGGCTAGCATCTTCTATCCACAACAATCACAATTCCATACACATTGGTTAGGAGATCTATACGCTTGATCTAGGCAAATCAAGCCTTGTGCTTCAAAGGATAAGTTGTAATTTCCTTTTTCCTTTCTTGTTCACTATTATTGTTTGTACTCTCCTTGCTACTCCTAGGTTGGAGGTTGCGGATTGGAGAGGTTGGAGATCTTCTTGGTGAAGAAGGGGACCTTGAGCTACTTCAAGAAGGCTGGTGCAACGGGAGGTTACTTTTAAAGAGGAAGGCTACTTCAAGGGGGAGCTTGGAGTTACTTCAAGAAGGTTACCTCGGGTTGGTGCATCTACTTCAAGTGAAGTTTGTTCAAGGGGTGTAGGAAAGTTTTGTATTTTTTGTAAATCCTTGTGAAGGTAATAAAATTAATACTTTCAAAATCCCGGTTGGGTAAGCAACCGGGTAGTGGACTGACAATCTTAGTATTTGCTAAGGTTGGAACCACTCTAAACACTTGTCTCCTTCTTCCATTTTCAATTGTGATTGTTTGAGTTAAATAATTGTTAAAATAATTTAAAAACTCTATTCACCCCCCCTCTAGTGTTTTTAATTTTCTATATCAAGAGTGTGTTGAGGGCATTCTCCTTGATGATGACCAAGACTACCATAGGATAAGTAGATTAGCAGAAGTGATTCATATTAACCTTTGTAAGAAATTCCATCGATAAAAACAAACAACAAAATTGGAACAAATATATAAACCTCAATAGCTATTCTTGCAAATTGACTTCTAGAAAAGTTCAAAGTATGTGCATCAATGCAGAATAGTTTGCCAAGAATGTTGCCAATTCTTTCAAAACCAATGGTGCTATAGGTGAAGAGGAAGATCCAGAATATGGTCCCAAATAACAATAGAGTTTGGTTAACCTACTATCAGAACATAGAATGGATTCCATCAACAAACAATGAGACAACATCCATATATGTACCAGGGCCCTCCAGTGAGGGTATTCTCATAATCAAAGTTACAAGAAAACTATACCACAAAGTTATTCATGCTCATTTCATAAGTCCAACATCCAACATGTTTCCATACTTGGATTATTCTATCACAAAGCGTTAAGTATCCAACCAATCTTCAATCGATTTAACCACTACTAGATATGATCATGGCTTGTGAGGAATTGAATGAGTCTCATCTATGACCTTAATTTCTGATTAATCTATCTGGTTCACAATATATACATCTCCAAGCTTAATTGAAATGAAGTCATCTTCTTCCAAGAATACTAGAGACGGTCGATGAGAAGGATAAGTTACATTTCAAAAACTCTTGGAGAAGGTAGTTTCTCACGGTGTCATTTTGTGATCAGAATCAGTTTGAGTATGGAATCTTCTAAACTCTGCATCTATAATTAGATCATCCCCATATTGATCTTGTTGTTCAGAAGTGGAACCAATGTTATATTTAGATGTTCCTCTCGACCCAGAATAATTGAACTGAAGACATGCATCATGTAATCTTTGTACACCATGAGAATAAGGGATATTGCTCGGTGGCGTGAGGATCACATTCACAGTAAACTCCATATCAACATATCAAGGCTTTGGATTCATTATTGGTACATGTTCTAAGGTTTGCATTGTCATATAATTTGTAGACGTAGAACATCCATAGAGTGGAAATTATCATATTCATATGGAATGGAACCAAGTTCGCTATCATACCCTACCAACACCTTCCACCCCTCCCATGGCTGACAGTCTGCTAGTCACGACCACCATAATCATCGTGCCATCATGCCATAGTAGTTTCCCTCATATGTTTAAGTAAAGTACGATAAGAGTATAGGTGATTGGATGGATTATAACATGTTTATCATATTACTAAAGTATATGATGGATACATAAAGGTTGTAAGCATATGGAGCTCCCAACATTCGAGCATGTAATACATCCCACTCATGCAGAGTCCAAACTTAGTATGGCAGTCATCAACGAAGGCCTGCGTGGACACTGACTTTTTTAATAACGACTACGTTGGGGATAGGCTTTTTGATACCGATCTAACAATGAGGCATGGTTTCCTCAGCCCATTCTTGAGCTATATAGCAATTGTAACTGTGAAAATGGACTGTCACACACTTAGATTTGACGTGATGGTATGGTTTGGAAAATGGACTACCAAACTTTGGTACTTACACCCGACACAGAGGTTTTATATATCGAATCATGATGGAAATTCTCACACACGTGAGTTTATTTGAAATTTAAATTTCTTTTTGCTTAAGCATAATGGGCGACAATGGTATGAGCATACATTTGTAGTGACTATTCTCCCTTATGCGGTGGATATAATCAACTTCAGGAAAACCATATGAGGTCATTGGAGGGACACTGTTTGTTGGAAGATAGCTTCATAATATTACACACCCACTTGAAGTCAGAACCACATGTCCTTGCTTTCCACTCAACATTTTTGAAAGTTAATTGACACCATTTTTTCTCAAGTATAACAAAATGTACTATTCTATGGTAGACCTTGATTGTTTCTATGAGTTCTAACTTTTTCACTTTTGAATGCAAAGGTTTCATATGATGCACTAGGCTTCAATATAGAATACACCAATATCACTTTTTGTGAAAACTAGTTTTCTTTTTAGATACTTGTATGAAACATGTACCTAATTTCCAGATATCATTTACATGAATTTTACATTATATTTACAAGTTTTCATTAATTTTTACCCATATTTGTAACTCTTGATATAGGGTTTGTGTTCTACTTTTACAACTTTCCAACTATGTACCGTTGGTTTCATGTTTATAACATCTACATTTCCTATCACTGTGCACCAACTTTCATAATGCATTGCACTAAGTTGTTTTGTGGAATGTACTAGATAAAATTTTCTTGATTTCATGTCTACATGTTCCAAAATTCATGTTAATGTATTCTAGGTTTTTCGTGTGTTTATCTAGGTGTCATATTTTCTTGAACTCAACTTCTCTTTAAATGAATTTATTTTTGTCCTTATGTGAACCATGTTTCCTTCTCCTGTGAATTAGTTTTTCTATTTGTGTATTCAGTATACTTTTTTTCCTTCACCAAAATTAAATAACAATTTGTTTGTGTATGTAGTGATACACCCAACACAAATTAGATCTAAATGTGAATATTTATGTGAATGGAACATAATTAGTTCCATTTGTTATTCATAATTATCTTTCTTCATATTGTAATTTTGACCACCTCTAGTTTGATTGTATAAGTATTTCATAGTTTATGTTGTTTTTATAAATCTTTTTATTGACTAATATATCATTCTTATATATGCAATAATGATTCCAATATGGAATGATAACCATTTCTCCTCTGAATAAAATGTCTTGCTATAAGGTTCCTCTTCCTAAACAATATCCCTTGCTAGGATACTTATGGTGATGACTATAGGCCACTTAAGAAATTGGAAATGAGTGACAGAAAACTCTTTTGGAGACATCCACCTATACCTAAGCATAATATCCTTCTTCCCATCCTACTCAAATCCTTTCTCTTGAGCCCAATGTACCTCTACAGTCTAGGAAATCCTAGATAAGGGATTATATTATTGTAGAACCCTTTTACTAGACTAGGTCACCAAAGATACAACCAAACTACTCCATCTGTCCACGGTGAGTGATTTATGATTACTAAACAAACATACAAAAAAACAATGCCATAGCCCATAGGCTAGATACTAACAAAAATAAAACAAAAATAGTCCATTCCCTTCATTGTGGACACCTCTTATCACTTTTCCATTTGGTCGCTTCATCATGTTTGAAGGAAGCAAGTTCTTGCTAGCCAACATGCCTACATGTATCTATTACCTTCCACTCATCCAAACTTATTATTGGTAGTCTTCAACACATTTTGTGTGTGCATGTCTAGTTACCAACTTTAACAACATGGATGCCACTTTGATATTTGGATTTGAACATATGGAGGATTGGCAGCCATTTTGGATCAGGCAATGAAACATGGCTTCTTCCATCTATTCATGAGTTTATAGAAATTCTCAGTGTGAAAATGGACCCGAGAATGTTTAAAGTTGGTGCAGTGGCATTCTTAGTAGAGCATTTACCGAACATGTCCATTGTCAAGCCCTCTAGGCCGTATGAATAGAAAGCAATGGGTATGCTGATGTTATTATCTAAGTATTGATTATCCAACTTCATATTTAGCTTAATAGATGTAATAATCTAGTGTATGTGTTGGTAAGTATGCCCTGAGAGCCAATCATATGATGATTTTGAAGGCATGTTATATAATCGATTTGATTCATAATAACAAAGGCAAGCTTCCAATTCATTTTTATTCACTCAGTCATGAAATAACGATGAAACATAATGAATGTCTAAAGAATGTCAATTACTCAATGACGTATGTCTTCAAGTACATGACTTGGAAGAATGAGATCATAGAGATGTTAAGAGTATGTACATTCTTATTATGTCCCTAGTTGGCTGTTATCGAGGAAGGTTGATAGACACAGTGACACACAAGACTAGAGTGTGTGTCGGTTGATGACATAATCTCATTATTCATGATATGGCAATATCAAACCAAGGACACATATACATGTTAGGGAACAGTGTACCAGACAGACCCCCCTTGAGAGTGACACATGGAAAACATCATTAGTGGTCATAGTCATCTCTCATAGTGAAGATGGTGATTGTGATTCTTAGACCTGAAGTCACTACACTCATCACATGTCGTTTGGTATACTTTGACATCATCAAACGTAATCTTGAAACACTAGTTGCAATAAAGGTGATGATTGGGTAGATTTGGCACATGGGGACTGATTGAGAGTGATGTAGATGGATTTTGTCTCTCAAATAGGAATTTGATATCCTGGTCAATGGATAAACTAGACCAAGAAACACATGCGCATGCACATGAATCGATATATGATATTAAGGTCACATTATCTCAGTCAATTAGCTCTTGGTTCAAGGAACATGGATCAAACATTGAGAGGATGATGATTTCATACCTCGAGTTCATTTCAGATATCAGAGACAAAGGAATTATATAATCACGACAATGTCTTACCCATATTGTAGGTTGAAGTTGTTTTCCAACTTTCCATTCACTTGGTTAGCACTGATGTGAGACTAGGCACCACTCACTGCTTGTGATTTCATAAGTTAGTTATGGACATTCACTACCAATGTGATATGTTAACTATAGGTTCACATACATTGAAACTCATCTAGAAGAGTAGTTTAATCTATAATGATGATGGATTGATTACTAAAGTGTTTAGGTATACAATCCAAGCAACAAATCAACTGGATGTACTGCCAACAAATGACTCACAGGGTGAGACAACCGTTTGGAGTGCCAAATGATCAGCTCAAGTGTTGAGACGGCTGTTTGGAGTGTCAGGCTAATTGAAAATGAATTGGTTGGAGTTTTGCACGAATGAGGCAGCAACCAATCATCTCACTGGGTAAATCGATCGACTTGAGTGAGCGATACGTCAGCTCACCTATTGAATTAATTAGCTCAGTTGGGATGAACAAAGGTTCTAGAAACTTTTCCAAATTTGTGAGAAAGTTTGATCATTTTGATTTGATAAATTTTATTGTTACAAGGAATTAATACTTGCATCAATTAGAAGCAATTTTTTCCAAATTCATGTGTGATCAGGAAACAGGTCAAACAACAGTTTTGCACTGTGAAATGACCGTTTGGCATGTGAACTGATCATTTCGGATGCCAACCAACTGTTTCGGGTGTCACAGGTTGTGAAAATTCATGATCTTCCGGACCCTTCCACTCCCACTTCAGTTGGAAACCCTAACCCTAAAATCTCCTACAAATAGAGGGGTATTGTGGGCTTCCCAACATACACAATTGAGGATCAGTTGCTCTAACAATTGTTGTCCTCTCTGGTTGTGGTAACCAAGAGAGCCCAAGCAAGTCCTACCCGACTATGGAGGGATGGTGAGGGAGAGAATAACTGAGGATCGTTGTGGGAGAGATGGTTGGTGACTAGTACACCAACGAGAGGGACAACTCCTTGTTGTCCGTTCTAGCATGAAGACATGAGTTCTAATTGGTCCATGTGGACTACTCTAGAGGAAGGAGTCCTTTGGCTGCTTCTAGGAGGGCAACGTCAGTTTTTAGTATATGGATAGACTACAGGATTCGTTGTAGATGCCGTCTGTGATGAAGATCGGGTGCAAAACAGACACCATCCAAAAGAAACTAGAAGATAGTTGCACTACAATGAGTTGTAGTCACTGGACTTACTCCAGGACAAGGTATAAACTCGTTAAACCACACTTCCTATTTCATAGTAGTTGATGTGATCTTGTTGTTATGGGATATAGATAGATAAGTTTTTTGTTTCCACTGCCTTATTTTGTGCCCATATTTCCCAATAGTATGATCCTCAATTACTAGACATTACATTGAAACCCTAACAAATTAGGATTTCACCTACATGTTTTATGCATCTAACCTACCCAATGAAAGGGTTAATCCACTATGGGTTATAACTTGGAGATCACTTTTATTATAGTCCAATATTACTTTTATTATAGTCCAAGATTGTTTCTATAAGTACCATATTTTCATTTCTGAATGTAAAGGTTTTTAGTACAATGTACTAGCTAGTTTTCCATGTAGCATGCACTAGGATCCCTTTTCGCATAAAGTATATTCTTTTCTAACACTTTCTAGATTTATGCAACATGTAAGGTTTCAAAATATCATTTACTGGATCTATACATGATATTCACAAGGTTTAAATTATTTGTGACCCAGGTTTTAAACCCTCACTCTAGGTTTGTGTTCTAGTTTAACGGTTTTCCAACTGTGTGCCCCATGTTACAAGATTATAAGAATATTTTTTTAATTGCAACAACTTTTGTAATGGCATACACTTGGTTATTTCTTATCATGTACCAGATGAAATGTTCTATTTTTCTGACGTATGTGTTCCAAGATTTTCTTTAATATAAATTGAGTTTCTTCTTTATGTTATCCACTTTTCAACTTTTATTGAACTAGGTTTTTTATTTCACATGAATCCATTTTCATGATTACTTTAACCATGTTTCTATTTGTTTTTCATAAAATGGTTGACCTTTTGTTGAAAATTTTCTCCTATGAAGGAGATATGAAGTGATACATGAAGTACATTGGGTGATATATGTAACCCTTTACAAAAATTTCGAAAACTACAAACAAAACTTAATTAAGTTACATTTCATATGTAATTATCATATTGTACGACTTAGGTAGCTATTTTCTAAACAATCTCGATTAAGTAAACCTAGTCTTCATCACTAACTATCATGTATGACCATGATACATGAAAACAATTACTGAATAAGTCATCAATACATAAAACGGCACCGGTCCAATTAATGGCTTTAGCCTATCTAACGAAACACCTAGGGAAGTTGTTCTCATTTCTTTTAGTAGACCTCATTGGTACTTGAGACGATAACTCACTTAAATTATCATTAAGATTCTCACTAAGATTTTTAATCTGGCTCCTAATCGTCCTTGTAGTTGCCTTCATTTTCTACTACTTCCTCTCAATTCTCTCCCTTTATTCCTTAAAATAGTATCTTTATGAGTGTGTGAATGTGCTCTTGATTCGATGAGAGGGATGTTGGATCTATAATGGGCTCAAGGGGGGTGAATAGAGCTAAATTCACTTAAAAAAAATTATTAGAATTTCTAGATATTTCCAAGATAGTATTTCAAGTATGAACTTTGAATGTAACCAAACATGCATAACAAGGGGGAGAAAGATTGAATAAGCACCAAATAATAATTTATTTATAGTGGTTCCAACTCCCAAACTAGGATATGTACATACACTCCTTATAGAGGTCATCCTCTAGGGTTTTAAACTATGTCTCACTCCTTATATTTCATTATAAAAGTTACAACATAGGACCTCTCTTTTCAAGGACATAGGTACCTAGACTTCCCTTTAATGTAAGGGAGCCAACAATCTTACGAAGGACTTACCTATACATGGCAAAGAGCTTCTATCTTACTATGTACTTATCTTGAGATGAATCTTCGGCCTTCTCGAAGGACTTATCTACTCTTACAACAAGTCTTCCTCCTTCAAGCATTTACCCACTCTTGACTAGGATCTTCTGCCTTTTACTTCACCTTCACCAAGGAGAATCCTTCACCATGAGACTCCTTCCCTTAGCCAAGAGATAGAATCTTCACCGATCTTAGCCAAGAGATAGAATCTTCACTGATCTTAGCCAAGAGATAGAATCTTCATCTTCATGTTAGAAAGTGATATCGGAAGGTGGATGGAATGTGAGCCTCACCAGATATACATGTAGGACTATCTCTCTTATAAATCTCCTACTCACTCTATTGGATGTAACAAGTGATTAACCTCATGAGAGTGGATGGAGGCTCTTGGAGGAAAAATCTCTCTCAACTATAGTATACATACCTTCATAGTTCTTGGCTAACCATGGCATCAAGCCCAAGAGGTCCTATTTGTAGTTGAGGAAGCCTACTAGCCATTATAGATATATAGGATGAATTCTAGCAATTATTGGGGTGTCCAATGGATCTTTTTTACCTTTTTAACCCCTCCAACAGCTATATTTTCAATGTAGAAAGTAGCTGCTACAATAATGATCGACGTAACTACCTTTTGGGAAACTCAGCCAACAAAAGTTTTTGTAACAACTATTTTCTGTTCAGACAAGTTACCATATTTGGTTGGAAAAAGTTTTCAAAAAGCCCCATGACCGGTGTTGTTAGTTAATTTATACCTTGGGATAATTCAACCAAATGCACATTATATTTTGGGGTTTTGAAGACCCTTCCAAGTGCATATAGTTCATCCTAATTAATTCTATTACACATATGAGATTAGTTACAAATAATACACTCATTACAACTGATTTACATCAAAGATCTAAGGAAAAAACTATCTTCTCTTCATTTTTGATCTTTATACAAGTATGACTTTGTATTAGTCTGCGAAAGTTTAGGCATTTGGAGTGTGTTCATCTAATCTAGAATCATTCAAGTAGAAGCATTAGACACAATTAAGTGGAATGATTACATCATCGGAACAAGGGGTTAGTGAATGAAGACCTTGAGTCAACAAGGGACACTACCAGTTAATGATGATAAATGAGTCTATGTGTTTTCTTTATTTGTCCCTAGGATAACACCATCTTTCATTTCAGAAACAATTGTATGGTTGTCTTTTGTGACCATGTCTTGATCTTCATCTACTCTAATTACCTCGGATTGCTACTCATGTTGAGTAAAATCAATTGGTATATCCCATGTTGTTTTCTAGTATTTCTTTAGATTCTTGATATCTTTTCCTCTTCCAATTTTTTTTTCTAATGACCTTTGTAAGGGCGCAATTTGATCAGTGTCAGGAGAACTCGTCATGCAGTCCATTCTTGTATCATCTTTATCATTTTCTAATAGAACTTCTAACTTGTTTCCACTATTCTGTTGTTGATTGATATTCTTATTATCATGTCTCCGAGTCTATCCTCTACTATGGATATTATGCTTGTAATATGCATTCCAATGGTCATCCTTCTCTTCCCACCTTACTCCTACATTAGTATAAGGCTCTAGTTCAATTGGTGATATGAAGATCCCATCTCAGGCCTATAATAATTTCTTTTATGTCTTAGCTTACCAAATGACACACAAACAACCGGGATAGTTTCATATAGAACTTTTTGTTCATATCCATTTACAATCATTGCGTGTTGTACATATTTTGATGCATTTAAATCTATCATCAACCTGGTGAATTTGGTTCTGGTACAATTAACTGTATGTTCGTCAATTCCAACCAATCATCCCAACACAACACTAATATTTTGAAGATTGTGTCATTATATAGGTGAAGGGGAAGATCTAGAATATGACTCCTGGTGACTATATTTTGTGAAAAACTATTTGATGGTTGGAAAGTGCAATTTCTTTTCCATACATTCAAGCAACAAAAAATATATTGTTCATGGTCCATCTATCAGGGATGCAAGGAAATCTTGTGACATCCGAGTAGCAGCCAAATATCATCCATGGGACTCCTATCAAGGTTGTAAGGAAATATTGTTCACATCCCAATTGCACTATGTGGTGATTGAGACTATGTTTGTGGATTTTAAATATATCTATTGGTTTCCAAATTAGGTATATAAGACCAGTTATGGTCATGTAACAAATGTTTTATCTGACCAAATTGACCAGGATAGTATATCTTCATGGCCTTTGTAGAATCACATTTGCCTCTAGTGAAATGTTAATTTAGGGTAGGCTTTGGTTGTGATAATAGAAATGTCATTTGATCTAACTGTGTGTGTTTGTTCAATGAATATTAAGTTACTTGAAGGTTGTGTATCCACTGTATTGATCACCACATCTTTGAATATTTATATTGTTCCTTGATTTCCCAGTAGTGGAGTCCTCATGTTGCAATAGAGAGAATTGATCTTATCCTGGTGTGTTTGTAGTTGAGAATGATTGCTTCCAAGATTTTGTATTACTCCCATCACTACATTGCATGCTATAGACAAACTTGATTCTAAGTTTCTCAATCATCAATGTTTTTGTTACACTCTTCTATAACTAGTTTTCCAACCTATTGTAAACATCCTTTTTAGAATTGTTTTGATGTCTTTGACTATGAAACCCATCACCATCCTCACAATTGTTGTTGGTTAGACTAGATACATCAACATTTTAACCGTTTTTATGGTTTTCGCCGATAGTATATCTCATTTTGTTGCCTCCATTATTGTGGCCTGCGATCTATCCCAATGCTAGACATCAATGCCATAAATAGTATCCCCATCTCTATCTACTTTGTTGGTTGATATCTCCTCTGAGATATCCACATAACTATTCCCATTATCATCTTTGTTGTTTCCTAAAGAGACCTATCTTTCCACCATCACGTGTTCTTCTCAACCACATTTTTTCATGTTAAATAAGTAAATAATTTCTGTGTATTATTTATATTCTTTCTCCCACACCATGATCAAATTACCTTTTTTCTTTATACAGTGATGTATCTAAGAGAAACTAGTTCAACTTTCTTAATCTAATTATATTGCTCCATATCGTAGTTCGATCACTGGTAGTTTTATTACATAATTTCTTCATACTTCTTATCAATTAATATAATGGGTTTGACCAATATCCCATTTTTGTATGCATATCACATGATTCTAGTATGGAAATATCAAGTTAAACTTCCATCTTTATGGTTCACAATATCCCCTACTCCGATACATTTGATGATTATTACATGATTCTTGGGGAATTGGAAATGATCATGATTGATAATTATTTGGATACTTCAAGGAACATCCTCACCACTATAGACAATTGGAACTTGTAAGTTCTTCATGTGTTAGTTCCACCTAATGCTGATAACTACAGGGCGTTCCTAATTTTGATGATGGAACAGTTAGATGGTCACATTTTGTAGGAATATATCTTGCAATGGCCCATTTCATTGTTCATTAGGAAGTTCCATATGTGGGTGTTCAAAGATTTTGTTGATTCTAGAAATAACAACCTATATAGATGAGTTGAATGATAACATAAGCACATATGTCTATGTACCACTTTATTATCCATTGGTTTTTTATGTAATCATAATCAATTGAGATCAATTGTAAATTGTAGTTGTCATGTATATGATATAATAAGTGAATTTCCATATATTAACCTCTAGTGTTTCATTCTTGTCATAAATTTGTTGGATTCATTAGGAATGTAGAAAGAATTATGTTGTGCTTTCCCAAATTCATTTTATAAATAAAATTCAATTTTAGAATAACCAAGATTTACAATTTGATGGAAAAAGAATTCACTTCACACATAAAGAAACATTTCATATTCAGTAGTCTTTACACTACATCAGACAAGCATTTCTATAGATACAAAATGAACTTTCATGACACTTATGGAACAACATCCAATCATGTATTAACTACGATTCAAAATTCATTGACACTTGAATCACATAATCAACCAATCTAGATTTATTTGATACCAATTTCATATTTAAATAGGATGAACATGCTTTCTCTAAGATTTGATCAATAATTCACCTAGATCTAGTACCACAATAACCAACATCCAAATTTTGGTGAAAGGTCTTCCTTGCCCCAGACTCCCTTCTTCACAGGTTAGGGCATTTACGTCATTTCCCCTTCTTTGGTCTGATCTAGTGGCCACTGCCATGATCAGGTGAGTGCCTCCATGGCAGAAGCGCATTGGCTTGGCCTGGCCCCATTTGCACAACCAAAAACTAAACTAATCGCTTAGCTGGGGAACTCTCATGGGCTAGTAAATGTTTAATATTGCTAAAATCATAGAAAATTAAAGGGCTATCCAATAAAGGAAATCACTATATGCATTTTACTAGAAACATTATGAGAAATCCAATAAAAATAGAATCAAAACATAGATCAACACCTAGTTCAAAAAATACTCAAAGTTGTTATCTTTCATGTGTGAATTGAATAAAAACCCTAATTTCTAGGTTTGGATGATCTTAATGATATTAATAACCAAAGTATGGGATTTTTGGATAAAAAGGATAACATGGATCAAATTTGAGTTTAATAATTCATTAAATGATGAATTAGGGTTTCCTTGAAATGAAAAATACAATTAATATTAAGATCAGGGTTTGTAACCTAAAAGAGCATGACAAGTGATAATTAAGGTATAGGAATCCAAAACCCTAATGAAACCCTTAGTTGACCCAAAACCCTTACTTCAAACCCAAGACAATCATTGATTGTAGATTTTGGATAAAATAATAATACATAGGTATTATGATTTAATTCCAGTGTCTTGCTTGCTCTTGTTATCTTTTGCTTGGGCATCAACAAGTTACTTCTGAAATAGGTATGTGGCTATTGCTTGGGCATCAACAAGTTACTTCTGAAATAGGTATGTGGCTACGCCTAGGACTACTTGATTTAGTTTCCCCACGTTTTCCAAAGTTTTCAGGATGGATTGCAAATTAAATTGTTGCATGTTTATTTATTTCCTAAAATCTATAAAGTCACTACGGCTATCACATTATATGGACATGACTAGGTCAAATCCTAAGACATCTCTAGATCTATGATATATAAGAACAATGATGGTTAAGCCCATAGGGTAGAGGATCATCAAAAGGCATCCTTCTAAATAGGGGAAGACATCAAGAGTCAACTGCCTGAATAGGGGAAGACTGATATGGCACCAAGAGGGTGGCCTATGCCCAATTTAGGGAAAATACCCTAGAGGATTTTACAGAGGTTGGATAGATTATGGGTATTAGTTATGATTAAAATGTTAATTTTGACTCTGTAAACAATAATTTTTTTGATTATGTTGTTATAAATAAATGTGAACCTTTTGTTTCCCCCACATACCAGTATAACTTGTCATACTCACTGAGTTTTGAATTCTCGGTGTTTTAAGAAAATTTGATATCATTCCTGCAAGAATAATGGAAAATGGACATGCACCAAAGGAACAAGAAGAAATGTAAATGTGGAGGATTTAGTTTTTTTTTAATTTCATGTTTAAAACTCTACTAAATCATACCACATAATTCCATTATAGGAAGTTTTGTTGTACAAACTCTTTTCAATTTAGTGTGAAATTTATTATTTATTTCTAGTTATTTGATAAACCTCAATCTTGTATTTATGTTAATGACCCTTGCCCTCTCAATTCATTTGAATATGGGATAACATGTGGAGGGGGGTTACTGGAAAGTGAGGTCGTTACATTTGGTATCAGAGCAGGTTTACCATTTAATCTCTATTAATTATTGAATTTCGAGTTTTGTAGATCTGAAAGGGAATTATTAGAGTGTTTTCCAAAGATGATGGTGTCTAGATAGGACCACAATCTGGGGGCTAGAAATATTTTCCTCTGCACTCCTAGTCGGCTTATGAGGACTCCAGGACCCGTGCTTCCGACCTATCCAAAGTCAGAGGATTTCACTTGAAATAAAATACCTCTAGGATTTCTCATCTACTTTCACCACTCCTCCACCCCTTTCACTCACCAAACCCTAGGTGCTTGTGATTGTTCTCTTTATTCCTTTCTAAGTACTAGGGATATGGCTATTAGGGATTAGGGCATCCTCCGCCAAATAATAAAATGCATGCAACTATGATGTTGAAGGACTTGCAACGATATTTTTGGTGAATTGGGATGAAAAGGGACATATCAGCATATGTGGCCAGTTGCCTCGCGTTCCAGATGGTGAAGGGTGAACACTAGTGACCCGGTGGATTATTACAAACGATTGAGATACTTGAGTTGAAATGGGACCAGATCACTACAGACTTTGTGGTGGGTCTCCCTAAGATAAGGAAAGGTCATTATGCAATATGGGTCGTGGTAGACCGCCTAACCAAGTTAGCACACTTCCTATCCTTAAAGATCACTGCTAAGGTATCAGACCTAGACGAACTATATGTTAGAGAAATAGTTCATTTTCTTGGTGTCCCGAGTTCAGTTATCTCAGATTGTAACCATAATTTCACCTCAAAGTTGTGTAAGCAAGTGCATGAAGAACTCAGTCAACATTAAAATTCAACACACCCTATCACCCCTAGACTAATGGATAGTCAGAAAGTATAATCCAGACTTTAAAAGACCTATTGAGAGCATGTGTGCTCGATTGGGGTGGATCATGGGAGTATTACTTGCCCTTAGCTGAGTTTGCATATAATAATAGCTACCAAGCCAGTATCAGGATGCCTTCGTATGAAACTCTTTATGGGAGTCTGTGTCAGTCACTTCTTCACTAGGATGATGTTGGTGAGAGGACCTTGTTGAGGTCAGAGGAACTACAGTTATATGTGGATAAAGTTGCTTTTACGAAACAGAGGTTGAAGAGAGCACATGATCAACAGAAGTCGTATGCTGATGCAAAGCAGACAAATTTGCACTTTGTTGTAGGTGATTATGTATTTCTAAAAATCTGACCCCTCCAAGCTATAGCTAAGAACAAAGAAAAATTGAGTCCTTGATATGTGGGTCTGTTTGAGACCCTAGAGAGGATTTGTGAAGTTTCTTATCATCTAGCCCTACCTCCACAATATAGCATGATGCATGATGTGTTCCATATGTCCAATCTAAAGTGCTATGTGAAGGATCTGAGCCATGTGCTTAGCATCGAACCCATTGAACTCCAATGGAGAATAACATACCATGAGTCACTTATGAGGGTAGTGGATACCAATGTGAAGGAACTCAGAAACAAAAAGATAGAGATGGTAAAGGTTCTTTAGAAGCACCAGGGAGAGAATGAAGGCACATAGGAGCTAAATATGGGCATGAAAAAGTTTCATCCTGAATGTTTGTATGATTAGTGGAATTTTGATGACAAAATTCTGATACGAGGAGAAGGATGTCAAAACTTGTTTTTTCACATGTATGTGTATGATTGAAACACAATTATTTGAACAAAAAGGACATATTAGTAATATGGTTTGCTTTGGTATGGCTTTCTTTTACAAATTCTCCAATGTGGTGAAATTTGTGGCTTCTACTGTTTTGATAATCTAATAATGAAATATGGGAAAGAGAATAGAAGAAAATCCAATAATGTGAGAAAAAGATAAAAGAATAATAGCTAATAACTGAAAACTTTGTAAGAAGAATGTAGAATTCTCTAAAAATTTGTATGGATTTCCACTAGTAATTGGTTTTTGGTCTAACATGATTTCTAATAAGTAGAATAAGAAAAATAAAGAATATAGAAAAGAAAGAAAGATAAAAGGATGTGCTTATTACTTGAAATGTGCTTTGTAAAGAGAATACTTGGATGTTAAGAAAAAACATCTTTCCTTTTGAGTTTTGGTTTCAATCTTTGTTCACGACTAGATATTGTCATTACGGACATTTTGTTAAAATATGTGATCAAAAGGATTAATAGAAGAGATATGGATTTTACAAAATCACAAAAGTGTACAATTTAATCGGGAATGACATTAATGTCAAGATATTAGATTCCTAATAGAATTTCTATTTTTCAACCTTTTAATAATCAAAGTTTGTACTTTTTGGTAAATAGGATAAAACAGATCAAGTTTGAGGTTAATAACTTATTAAATAATGAATTAGGGTTTCCTCGAAATGAAAAGTGCAGTTAATGTTAAGATCAGGGTTTATAACCTAAAAGAGCATGAAAAGTGATATTAGGGTTTAGGAAACAAAAACTGTAATTAAACCCTAAGTTGACCCAAAACCCATATTTGGAACCCAAATCAGTCATTCATGGTAGATTTTGGATAAAATAATAATACATGGGTATTATGATTTAATTTCACAATAGTTGCTTGCTTGCTCTTATTATCTTTTTCTTGTAAATAAACAAGTTACTTCTATAATAGGTATGTATCTACGCCTAAGATTACTTAATTTATTTTCTCCACATTTTCTGAAGTTTTCCAGATGGATTGCAAATTAAATAGCTGCATTTTTATTTGTTTCCTACAAACTATAAAGTCATTGTCATGGAACCATTCTTACTCTAGTCCCAATCCCACTGTCTGGATGGGAAGTGTCGAAGGGATTAGAGCACCCGTCCATGAGTGGCTAGAAAATTACACACTCAAAATATGCAAAAAGGAAATAACATTCTTCTTTATTGAAAATGAACAAAAGTTTTATTACAAATGGGCCTGTAGGCAACTTGGAAAGAAAAAATAACAAGATAATATTTCAAACAAACTAAAAACTACATCCCTTTTACATTAGATCCCATGTAAAGTCCAGATTGATGTACTAGTCTTTATTTTCAACAGATAAAATGAAGGAAATAGAAGATTTGGCAGGTGCTTAAACTTCAGTTCTTTACATGGCCAAAAATTAAGAAAATCAAGACACAATCAATACAATTTCATGGTAATCTATTAAAAATAAGTAAAATAGTTTTATATCAAAGTAGTATACTTGGTAGGACATATATTCAAATAATCAACAAGAGATTTCAATATAGTATTTATTTGACAATATTTTATTACAAGTTTCCCATTATGCTGATATCAAGAAGCATGCTTATATTTATGTCGGTCCATCTCCCCAATGAGATGGAGGAGGTCACCAAATTCCATCTCTACATACAAGGAGGAGATCAACAACATGTACAAGTCCCACCCAACAAATGAGGGGGTCGATTGTACTCAATATCAAAAATCATTATTACTGGCAGACATAATGGGCAATATTATTTATGTTTTAGCTTTGTTGCAAACTATAATATATAGAAAATTAGAAGATTACTTAGTAGGGAACAAATTAGATCCAACAAATACATAGATAAGTACACTTTTTTAAGAGGTGCATAAAAGTATCATCAATAGCACTAGTCTGTTCAAGGAGGAGGTATAATATCATACCTTTTTGGATGATTTTTAGAGTACAAGATTTGAAGAAATATTAGGTCAACCCCTTGAGTCAGATTGTAAATCAATACGATTTGGATCAAGGATCATGGTCATGATGTTTTAAAGATCATGTTTCATTATACTAATTAGGGTTATTCATTGATATTAAACATTGAGGTTAGGTCATTCACTTATGATCAAAAATATATCGAGATGAATAATGTTTATTCAAGTGTCAAGTATATTTCAAGTATGAATGACTACCTAGATGTTTAAGGAACATATATGGTAACCCTAGTTATTATCATCAATAATCAAGTAATTATCAAGTCTCTAGGTCATTATCATAATAGATTTGATGTCATGACAAATCAGGGTTGACTGATTTAGATAAGAACATCAGGGGTAAGATCTTAGGTAATACAATCAAATATTAACAAGAAAGGATGCCATATGTACATTTAAATAGTGAATATAGACGATTTATTAAATATGGGGAATTGGGATATGAATAAAGTCTTGTAACAATTTTTTGCATCATGATAATTTTTCCAATAAAAATGGACTATAATTTTAACATTTTTGGATCTAGGACGCATTTTCTATTATTCAAACAAGATCGATTATTTGTGCGAGAGTGATGAAAATACCTTTAATGGTTGAAAAGGATCAACTGTTTGATGGAAGGTGGAGGATCCAAATTGAGACATGTAGAAGATGCGGGTGAGGCGGATCGCTGGACTATGGATCCTCTCTTCTTCTTTGTTCATTGGGTCTTTGGACCCGGTTCTCTCCTTTCGACGAGTGGTCTGGGGGCCTTCCTCTGGCTCGTACCTTCACGCAAGATCAGTAGCACTAGGCAGTGAAGCTCGTCGGTATTAGGGGACTTGGGAGAAGGAGTAACTGGAATCATCAACGGAGGTTCCGTTCGAGCTCTCCTCATTGTTGCGAGGTGCGTGGAGATCGCAATTAATTGGAAGGTGACACAAGGGAGAGATGCGCAAAATGAGAAGGGCAGCGGTGTCGTTCAGACCAACAAAATAAAAGGAGGGGAATTGGTGGTGTTTGTGATCGAGATAGCAAATGAGGCTTAGGGTTCTAGCAAAGGATGGTAGTGGCAATCATTAGGGGTCTTTTATAGCGTCGAGGTTAGGTTTAGGGATAAATGTAGTTTTAGCTCAGATCGGGGCCACCAGAAAGAGAGAAGAATAAGAGGTTCATTGGAACAATGCAATAGAGTGTGAATCTTGTTCAAGATAGAGTTTGTTTCATGAGAAATCTCTAGATGAAATTATCTATGTGAACAGATTCTCATGAGGGAGGTTGACGTGGTAGATTGAGACAACTGAGCTTGTCTAAGACTTCTTCCCTAATCTGTAAGAGCATGATTTGAGGGTCAAGGTTTGCCCCTTTAGCTTGGCTCAAATAGCTGACTCATAAAAAAACCATTTTAAGGGAAAATAAATGAATTGTTAGCACATTATATGCAAGAAATCGTAGAAAATCGTAGGAGTGTTCAACTAAAATGAAATTTGGATCAAATGTTCAAAAAATTGTATATAATACATAGAAAAACTTTAAGAGCCTGAAGATGAAGTTACATAACTTAATGTACTAGTTTGGATAAAGTGATTAATTAGCCAAAGTTGTAATGTCACAAGGTGCATAATGTTCATGTTGATCATTATATTTCAAAATTGAGTGTCAATACTGATCAAGTAGTTAATAAATAATAAATTGATTTCAAAAGTGAACATAAATGAGGGAAAACAAGAATTTAATAGTATTAGAGAAACTCACTTTATTAAATTCACTATGGGTATCACATTATATGTACATGACTAGCTCAAATATAAGCCACCTCTGGATCTATGCTTTATAAGAAAAATGATGGTTAACCCCATGTGGCATAGGATCATCAAAGTTCATCCTCCTAAATAGGGTAAGACATCAAGGTCATTCTCCTGAATAGGGGAAGACTGATATGGCACCAAGAAGGTGGCCTATGTCCATTGCAGGGACAATAACTCAGAGGTGTTTGATAGAGGTTGGATAGATTAGGGTTTAGTAGTTGTGATGAAAATGTTAATTTTGATTCTGTAAACAATAATTGTTGTAATTGGGTTGTTATAAATAAATGTGAACCTTTTGTTTCCCCTAGATACCAGTATAACTTGTTATACTGACCGAGCTTTGATTTCTCAGTATCTTAAGATAATATTTTATCATTCCGGTAAGAATAATGTAAAATGGACATCCAAAGAAGAAAGCATTAAATGAACAAGAAGTAATGTAAATTTGGAATATATAGTTAGTTGGTCTTATTTCATGTTGCAAACTCTTGAAAATAATACCATGTAATTCATTCATAGGAAGTTTATCTTGTCAAACTCTTTTCAATTTAGTGAGAAATTTATTAATTGTTTTTTGTTATTTGATAAACCTCAATCATGTACTTATGGTAATGTCTCTCACCTTTTTGACATTACTTAATTAGGGATTTCTGGAAAATGAGGTCATTACACTATTCTTCTTTATTGGCATAGTTCTATACTTCTTAGGAATTATTAGAAACTTTTGAGCATAACCATGGAAATACTAGAAGAATCTCTTTGAGTCATTGTGGTTTATTGTAAGCAAAAAATAAGAAATATGTATCTTGAGATCATAGTATTAGGTTTTTGATGAGGCATGATCTGGCGAAAGGGTATTGTATTCACTTTTATCAGTGATTTCTAACAAAAGTACATCCCTCTTGAATCGATATCGAATAGAAATTCTATCTTTGTAGATAAGGACGAAGTTCTCATGGAATTTCTACAATTTGATCTTGAACTCAACATATAATAGGTGAAACATAATGAAGTCAAATTGATTACATTGTTACCTCCGGTGGCTTTAATCTTCATGGTGGTGAGAAATTCAAATGTCAACCTGGGATAGGTGCATACATTTTCTTTGCAAAAATCTAAGATGCCTATCATATTGCGATAATTACAAGTGTCATCATTGATGTCAAGAATATCCATCATCTCCTAACTCACAAAACATGTGTTACAGATCAATTTTGTCACCAACCTGTCATTGATAGTCACTTTCTCATATGATTTATGAAAAAACACAAAGTTGAATCATAGGCAAGAGGCATTTAAATCTTTGTGTGCGACCTCTTCATGATATTGTTCATCAGAGTTATTAGAATTCATATGTACGTCGAATAAGTATCAGTAGTAAGATACACAATGTGTATGTAGAAAACATGCTATTTGTTTTCTATGGAGAACTCACTCCACAAGTTGACAACACAAAACATGGAAAATGAATCTATGTCGTGTCAAGTAAAGGGGATGAAGATACATAGCATTGTGGAATTGCAAAGGATGATGGATTGCTAATGTGAGCATTGTGGATGTGAAATTGGAATCGCATGGGATTGTGGCAGCTAGATTCGGTGACAATATTAATGTCCTCTAATGAATGTAAAGTGTGGACAAAATGGTGGTTGCAATGGTGATTTCACATGAGAAAACACATGGACATTTGCACTGTCGGATGTATTGTAGGTGTAAATTGTGATATCCTGCATCAAGCTCATAATTACATACAAGAAGGAGGTGGATGTTGTGGTGTATCAAAGTCCATTAAAGGAATTAGTGGAATTTGTGGTACAATTAATTCCAAGGATATGGTTGTGAAAATCAAGGAAGAAAGGATAAAGATAAAATAGAAGTAATGGCTTGGTCTGATCCTTTTTTGCGCTACTAAACAAGAAATAATTTCACGTATGAGAGCCCAATGGTTGTGCTTTTGATTTAGTGTAAATCCCCCTAGATTGACAATGTTTGACATTGTATTATTTTGTACTATAAATTTTACAATTGAAATAATTAAATGAAAGACAAAACGTCAAGGTATGTCCATGGCGTGTTGGATCTTATTTACGGTGATGAATAAATTATGGTCGATATGAAGCAAGACATGTAACATAATTGTAAATTGTATAGGATATTGTTGTTTCATACTATGCAAATATGGAACACATGTGTAGTGAAGAATCATGGTGAGTTGTGCACTCATGACTTGATTCTGGGTCATTTGTAGGATGTACTCATGTGATGTGGGAACAAGTCGTGTTGTTGGTAGAAGGAATTTGTATGGTTTAATCCTCCTCCTCCTTGTTATATGAATAATGCACCTAAAAATTCACATGATAATGATAAAGGAAACTTTAAAATAAACTCTACCATAAGTAATGAAGTTTACTTATTTGTTGGAAATAGAGTTTTTGCAGTGTACCATTCATGTTGGTCCCTTCAAATGGAATTCTTCATTTTGCTTCACTTGGGTGGAGACAATGGTCTCCATGAGTGATTCAATTTAATAGTTCTATTATTGTGACTACTGCTTTGAATATTTATTTCCACCATTTTTCAATCTATGATATCTTGAATTTTTAAGTATTATTTAACAATTGGAATAAGTATTGTTGTTTATTTTGGATATTATTATTGCGGTTATAGAAACTGGGATGATCCCTCCATATAGGGTTGTAGGTGTTGCAGAATGGGTCACAGGTTTACTTGTTTGAGAATTTCTTCACATAATTGGACAACTCCCTCAGATGTATCTAGTGATGGGCATGAATAAGAAGCATGTCCTTCTCCTCCACATGATTGATACACAATAGTAACATTCATGACTTCTTTTCTTGATATGTGGTCGAGTTTCTGATAGACTTATCCATATTATTTTTAGGACTTCAATGACATAAAACACTTCTCTTCCCACCTTATCTAGAATTTGAAGTATCATAAGTTATGAGTGTTCAATCTGACTCCCATTCACAATGATTCAAGGCTGTGTCTTTATTAATGTCATAGGCATGTCTTGGAGTCATATTCATCATAGAGTTTCTAGCAACTATATTCACAACTTGACTCATCTTTGACAAACATTGTAGAAAGTTTTCATTAATAAACATTGATCCAACATTGGATGTGGGAATATATGCTTAAGGTAAATGTAATTTTCCCATGTGTCAAACAACGACTCCCCTTCCTTTTGGTAAAAAAATGATCACTCAATTCTCAACTTAGCAGCGTTGATTGGCAGATGATATTTTTATAGAAAATGCATTGGTAAACATACTCAAGTGTTTATTGACTTATTAGGTTGGTAGCCAATCTATGGCTATGTGTCAAATTTGTCCAATTAGGTTGATGGCTACAAAGATGGTGAAATATTTTAAAATATGGTTCTTTATGATTACTTATTCTTTGCTTAAATTTATTTGTGGAAAATGGTGTGGATTCTCACCATATTCTCTATAGGTTTTAAGATTTTTTTGGTTCCATTAATATTCCAATATTGGGGTGTTGCTCCTTGTATTTGGCATGCACATCATAGTAAAATCAACAAGAAACAAAGAAAATTGTTAGTAGTAGAATTATCAAGTGGAACATGTGGAAATTTATAGTGGAAATATAATGATAGATTAGGTAAATAAAAGAGATATGATTTAATGGTTGAACGAATTCTTATATCTCTTACTAATGAGAATGGTACTCTAATAAGAATGCCAAGTCCCAAACAACGGTAGGAAAAACTTTTTTCTTTATTTGTACTCATTTGCAATGTAAGCATATGACATCGGAAAAAGGAATGCTTGTTAAGATGGATATAGTAGGATTCCCATGAATGTTGCATTCACTAAATCTGGAGTTAGAAACTTCCTAGTTTCTATAAATCCAATCAATTCAATGTTTGTGTTTGGTGTCCTGGATGGAGTAAAGACCATGTTTGTAGGATTTCAACATTGAGATCCTTTATGGATTTGATAGTGGCCCCTAGTCCCGTGAACCATTGTCTACATGTTTTTCACTAGTTTGGTTAATTGAAGACCAAGTAGAGGTTATGTCAACAATTTCCAGATCAGAGAAACCCTCCACTGATGAAGACCACCCTCACAACTGTAGAAACCGAATGTCCCATAACTGCTATCTTTTAGAAGACAAATCCATAAGGAAATGGGTTTCTAGGTCACCTGGTAGCCATATCTCGAAAGCATCACAAGATTGAAAGTTTTCAGAGGGTTTTATTGAAGATGGTCACAATAGGTACAACAGGACGTCAAGATTTGAGAGGGGGTAGGGGGAGGGGTGGTAGGCACAAAAAGAATTAATGGACAAGTGGGTACTGACCAAAGGTTTCTCTGATTTGGACATTAGTTTGTGCAAAAATGGAATTCTAGTGTTAGGCATTAATAGGATGATGGCGTCTAGTCAATTTGAAATGGAAAACATAATACATCATTCTCAATATGACCAAAAGTCTAGGAGTTTTTATTTTTCTCTTATCCCAGTAACCGAACAAAAATTATGTACAACTAGATTCACAAATCCAAGCCAATACACTGAGATCCAGGTAATCAAATGTGTCTATGGTAGAGAACATTCCTAGTAGATTTGTTGTTATTAGGCACATCACTTGTAATGATTCAACAAGCTAGATCTTTTTGAATATTGAATGTTTATTTGCATGAATTGAAGCTAAAAACATTAAAACTGATATTAAAAAGTTTTATCCAATCAGAAAAAGATATTTTGGTAGTGGATTTCATCTAACCATTTATCTCATTTTTAAAAATAACAATAAACTAGCATATAGAATTCTTATGCATTACACTTGTAAATACATAGAATAACCTAGTCTACAAGTACCACTCTTGTTTCTAGTCAAGTTATTAACCACTTGTTATTACCCCCACCTAACCAAACTAGTCTCATATATTATATTACTTGGTCTTGGAAAATAATTCTTACCCATTTACTTCCCTGCACAATAAAACTCTAAGGGCATAAAACATGTATTAATGGCAAAAAATTAATAAGATATTTAATAAAGATCAAAGTTGTTGTTAAATTTTAATTGGAAATAATATTGAATTCAATATAGTATATTTTTCAACAATAGATAACATGGGGGTACACCCATGTTCTCAAGAAATGTAACTACATACTCATGGAATGATCATGATATTAGAATACAAGGTCATCCATGTAATACATTATGAAATTGATAGAAAATGAAGTTGATGCAAGGAAAAGAAGAAAGATTATTGAAAAACTCAAGTATACCTGAATTGTTGGTGGAAGAGTGTCGAGTCGACATCTTCTATCCTTCTCCTGTGATATGGAAGCAATGGAGACTGTAAATCTTCATAGAGGGAGGTACGTAGTATGACAATTTTTGGAAAATACCTATTTCTACTTTATTTTCCATGATTTAGGAAGGTGAAATTCATCCTCCTCTCCTCTATTGCATGTTTTCTGTCTCTATTAATCTAATATGGATGGGATGCTTCCTTTGGATGTGATTCAAGTCTATTTATAGGTTGATAAAACATAAAATTCTTGTATTTTTTGTCGATAGACGTTTACTCAAAAGGTATTTAACATGTATGTCATGTACTTGACAAATTAGTAACCCTGCTAGGGAAAATGTTTAGAATTTGATGGAATGTAATATGGAATTATGTTGTATACTTTACATATTACTATATGACAGAATTGTGAATATTCTACAGAAATGCCTTTACACCTTGTTGTTTATGCATCCATTTGACTCGGTTAACAAATTATGATTACACTATATGATATGAAACACATAGTTTAATACTCTATCTGAACACCATTCTCCTCTAATCTTCACAAAATCTATTATTTATTTCTCCAAAATGTATCTCAATTCTTCCGAAGTGAGAGATATGTAAATATGATAGTTATTAGAATTCAAACCATGAAGAGTATAAAAAATAAACACAAGAAACATTATTAGGCATAATATGATGTCCGAAGGCAAGAAAACTACACGATCAACACAAAATCTAGAGGTAAACATGTTATATATTGTTCTTATCAGCCATAATCACAACACATAGCAATTCTTATTTCACTATGATATTTTAAAACCACAACTTGTTAGGGACCTTGAGTAGTTGAGAACCAATGGAGAGGGAGATTAAAGTTCCCCCCCCCACATTCTTTCTAGGACCTAAACCCAATTGGATAAGCCTATACGTCTGGTCGGGGAAATCAAACCATGAGGGTAATATCGAATAGAAATCCCTATTGTTGCTAGTTATTTTCAAAATAATAAAAATAGATAGTACCACCCTAATTGTACATACTATATATTGTTTCACTCAATAAAATGACACCAAAGTTTCATGACCTTTATTATCGATCTAATATTTCGATATCTTGATGTGTGTATATTAAATGATACATAAGTTGTTTTTTAGTCATTCACGATTGTGTGAGATGATATAAACTGGATATGAAATGACACATATGAATGTTTCGGATTCCTATGGTTATTATTTTATATTTAAAAACTCTAATCTTAGTCTTATGATATACTTTCATGAGGTGGACATCATAAACCATAAGACATTTAGTATTACACATGGGTTAATGGTTTGCGTTAGAATGGCCTTGCTATGGTGAACACGACTCCGAATCCGACTACATTGAGCATGACTCTAGGCCAACTAGTGGTAAACATGGTTTTAATCCTCACTAAGGTGAGAACCATACCAAGCCTCAACATGGTGAGCATGGCTCTAAATGTCACCAAGGTGAGCATGACCTCATGCATCACCAAGGTGAGAATAACTCCAAGACATACCAAGTAAGTAAAATTCCAAGCCTCACTTAGGTAAGAATACATCCTCAAGCCTCTATATGGTCATAATAACTACATGCCACATTAAGGTGAGAATGAGATCAAGACTCGCCAAGGTAAGTACAACTTCAAGCCTAATTGTGTTGAGGACATTGATGGAGTTAGCTCAATGCTACTTTTGATGCCTTGATTTATTCTATTTAATGATCTAGATTTCATTCTTTGGCTGCATTTAAAGCTTACAATTTCATAACTAAAGTAATCAATGTTTTACTATAATTTGGACTAAGAAAAGGTATATTAATGTAGATATTATTAAGCTTAATTAATTCAAAACCAATGCAACCATTATCACATACAAGGAGACTCTAGAATTGAGGAGAAGCAATTTTTATCCAAAAGCATATTGTGCACATGTTTACTCACATGAACACAATGGGCTCACATCCAGATGAACCCTCCAACTCTCTAAGTCTCCTATACAACATGCCACATCACATACACGTCATGCATGATCCAAAAAGTTGCCAAAATATTGACTTCAACGTGTATGTCATGCATCTTATGAGCAAGGAGTGCATCACATCATCCTAGGAAACATATACTTTACTATTAGATGGGATATAAAAGTAGGGAATTTATTTCTCACATAAGCTTCACAACCCCAATCTTCATAAAAGACATATTGGGACGCTTCCCACACAATATCTCATATGGTGTCTTTTCAACCGATTTAGATGGTACATAGTTTAGTGTACATTTTGTGATTTCTAGAGCATAACCCAGAAGGAAGTCAAAAGATTAGTAAAACCCACCATTGATCGCACCATATCTTGCAATGTGGGATTCCTTCTTTTTGAAACACCATTATGTTGTGGTGTTCCAAGTGGAATCCGCTGTGATATTGTACCACAGTTTTGTAGAAGGTCCTCAAACTATTGGACTAAGTATTCATGAAATCTTTGAATTTTTCCAGAGTTTCTAACTTATGTTTCATCACATAAACATAACCATACCAACTGAGATAATCATTAAAGGTAATGAAGTACTGATAACCACATCTACAATTTGTTTTAAAAGGGAAATGTACATCGGTATGAATGAGTCCTAATAGACCACTATCCCTCTCACTCTTACTAATGAAGGGATTCTTTTTCATATTGCCCAACAAACAAGACTCACATGTCCCAATTGATTTGAAATCAAAAGATTCTAGATATCCATCTTTATGGAGTCTGGAAATGTAATTCTCATTGATGTTCCCTAGATGACAATTCCAAAGATATGTTTTATTTGAGTTATCAAGTTTTAATCTTTTGAAATTTACATTATAAACATTATTCATTGTATCTAACATATAAAGACCATACGACATTGGGCACTACCATAAAAGATCTCATCTTTTAAAATAGAACATTATCGAACTTTATATGAAATTGAAATCCATCCTTGTCCATCCAAGATGCAAAAATAATGTTTCTATTAATGGAAGGTATAAAATAGCAGTTCTTTAACTCTATTACAAGCCTTGTGGGTAGAGATATATTAAAGGTTCCAACTATAGTGGTAGCAACTCTTGCACCATTTACAATGCATAGTTTGACCTCACCCTTTCTTGAAATCTTACTTCTTTTAGATCATGCATATTAAAAAATATGTGAGATCCACATCCAATATCTAGTACCCAAGATGAAGAAGTCAAACACTTTATCTGAATAATGTATATACTTGAAGTGGAGATCTCTATCCCCTCCTTCTTCCTCAGTTCCTCCATGTTGAGAGGGAAATTACTCTTCCAGTGTCCGGGCTAGTGATAGTGGTGACAATTTCCTACCTTGGTCACCCCTCCCTTTGCTTTGAGTGCAGAAGACTTTGGCTTCTAGCTAGCTTTTGAACTCTTCTTAGCTTTTCTTTTTCCCTTGGACTTCCACATTCCTCTATTGATCATAATTGTAGACTTGTTCATGGATTTCTTCATCAACGCTTCAGATGTTCATAATTGTAGACTTGTTCATGGATTTCTTCATAAATGCTTCAGATGTTCTCAACATGCAAACTAATTCTAAAAATTTCTTATCAAAATCATTCATGTTGTAGTTCATGACAAACTGGTTGTATGACTCTAGCAGTGACTATAGAATCACATATGTGGCCAACTCTTGACCCAAGGAAAAATGCAGTCGTGCAAGGTTCTCCACATATCCAATAATCTTGAGCACATGGGGATGTACTATATCTCCTTTAGCCATAGTGCACTTGAATAGTTCCTCGGAGACATCATATCTCTCTTGTTTTTCCTGGTCATGGTACATGTGCTTAAGATGGGTTACCATATCAATAACATACAAATTATCATGTTGTCTCTACAACTCATAGTTCATTGAGCATAGAATTAGGCATTTGACATCTAAAACATCTTTAGAGTTCTTCTAGTAAGCATCCATGTCAGCTTTAGGTGCAGTGGGAGCAGGTTCATCTAGCTCTGGGGTCTCCCGGACATAGAGCTTTTGCTCATGTGTGAGAACGATTCTCAATGTCCTAAACTAATCATGGAATTTATTCCCATTCAACTTGTCTATCCCTAGGACTGTATCACTAGGAAAACATGTTATTAGTTTCCATTTGATTCTACATGAAAAATTTGCAATTTGTCAAAATACTTCTGATTTGATTTTATTAATACAAAATTTGACGATATTTAATTAGGCCTTTAATTAAGTATCACTCCCACTATTTTGTTCAAATTGATATCCTACACATCATCTTGGAATATGGCAACATGCAACCTTCTTGTGAGCTAAGATCCAAAAAAATTTAGTTATTAGCCAGCCAACGCCAATGTCCATATATAAAGGTAGGCAACTTTTTCAAATTGCAAATATACAAGTCTTGGATAGATGGTATGCACAACTCTTTGCCATAGTCATCTGCATGTTTTTGCACAGTTAATCTCATTATGGTCACCTAGTTATCTCTGACCCAAAAGACAACATGACATTAATGCATCCTTATTAGCAGACCTACAGAACTACTATCACGCTTCTACGAGATGGACAACGCACCATGTTTGGTATGCCCACACTTAGTCAATCAAGATTTTAATGTGTGTTTCTTATGGAAATAATCTAACACTTAATATTTATTTGAGGGATTTATATATATTTGAATACATATACATATCCAATCACTACATACTTATAGTACATATCATATACATTCTATATCCACAAACAAAAAAATGCAATTATAAAACACAAGCGATGATTACCGCCAAGTCTATTGTAATTCCTAGGAGCCAAAAGGAATTACTAACCACCTAAGGTCCACATTATATCTAGCAACATGTTGTTGATGAACACTTGTGCTAGAACCAGCCCAGATTGATCGATCCAACTCTTGAACTGATCGCTTGGCCTCCTAGTTGGTCAGTTGATCTCTTAGATCAACTAACATGTCTTTGGTTTAAGTGACGTCTAAACTCCTCTAGTAGATTGTTTGGTCCACCAGCCGATCGGTCGACTCCTCATGTCGTCTGGCCTCTACTGTCCTCCAGCAAATTGATTTGTCATGTGTAAAACTTCTTCTTCACCACGCCACGAATTAAAAATATCCTAATCCTATATAACATATTACATGGAAATAGAAAACCTTGAGTTTCATTTGAGAGGAGCATAGAAAGGATAAAATTAATACATTTACATATGGAAGAGAGGATACAAATTCGGTATGTAAACCAAATTATAAAAAAGGAATAAATAATCATCCAACCAAGCATAAAGATAAAAGGTTATTAGCCATAACCTTGCCAATATCCACCATCAAAACCAATTTTAGGGTGACGCGTATAAATTGTATATATATATATATACTTATATATATATATATATATATATATATACTTATATATATATATATATATATATATATATATAATATTTTTAGGAGTGGGACCCGACAAAATATCCACTCCCTACTAATTCAAATAAAAAGGAAGCATTTGCTATTATCAAACACCTATATAATTGTTTTACAAAGGGATAGTAATCCATTTTATTCAAAGTATGATTCAAGTAACCAAATGTACCAGTGGAAACAAAATATCTAACTATTATAGAACTTGATATTGTCTTAGTATTTCACCATGCAGGGTGATACATATGAAAACTAACTAAATTAAAGGATCAGTGGAGGGTCTTCTAACCACCTCGAGAAAGTCTCCCCAAAGGTTTCAATTATACTTGATGAGGTCTTGGTCTGACATTGTTATCTTCTCCTTACCTTCACCTAGGGTTGGAAGTGTACCCCAACAAGAGAAGAACAATAAATATGTGTGCATACTAAATAGATTATTGAGCAATATGGGAAAATTAAAGGCAATCAAATAAATAAGGCTTCCTAAGGGAAAAGAAAAGGACATCCAACAGGGTATAAAAGAATATGAATTTCAAAAGATAATAAACAAGAGGTTTACTTGTCGTTGAATAAAGATCATAATTATATAACATGCATGCATGTGAGATAAACATAGCAGTAAAATAATATAAATAACAATGGTGGCCAAGGATCACAACCTTGAAACTTGATAGAGTATGGAACACAACCACATCCCCAGTATATATATGAGTGGGCACAAAACCCAAGAATGGGGCACGCAACCTCCATCCCAAAAATATAATATGGGCACACAACCCAGAAACCAAAGTAATTACACTACTCCATATCTATTGAATCACATAAAATGCATAATATAGAGGCAAGTATAAAGTGTAATCTTTTAAAGAATAATCAAAGTTGATGTCACAACCCCACTCCCCGGTAACCACCAATGAAGGAAGAACAGAAAGCCAAAGCCGCTATCCCAAAACAGGATCAATGGTTTTGCAAATAATAAAAAATAATTAATACATTTTACCAAAGACTAAGCTTAAAATAATATAAAATTTTCTTTACACGTACCTTTCAAAAATAGGAATCTGGGACTTTTATCCACAATAGAGTTTTAACTAACTAAATCCTTCTTTATGGATTAACTTTATTCTTCACAAATTCCACTTTACTCTTTGTCCAATTTTAGATATTCCTAAAAGACCAACAAACAAAATGTTAGTCAGTACAAATGAATATATCCATATGTGGTGACAACCAAAATCTTGGACGTATATTCAAACAACCTAATCACATCAAATAGTTGTTAACAATGAAAGATTACATTTTTCAATATGACTTCCCAACTGCCTTTACTCATACTGTGAAATACCCTCTCTTTGTATTTAGTCCTTGCAAGTGACTTTAGGCTACCTTCTCCATCCTGAGCTTGGTACCTAGTGGATCACCTCTCTGGGTGCCCGGTGGTCTTCCCTTCTGGGATTGACCACCTTTGACCTTCCCTCTGGGGTTTGGTCTCTTATCTTACATCTAGAGATGGTATGTAGGTATAGGAAAGTCATATACATACTTAAATTGTGATAATCATATTCACTTTAAAGATTGTAGCAATAAAATCATCCAAGCAGTTTATGTAATTACCCATTTTCAAATCAGTCATCTAATGAGGGTTTACTTGGATGATTGTATGATTAACTAAGTTGATCATTGTTTAAAGCTTAATTAGTGATGGTAATTAAGTTTTAATGTTTTAAATACAATAAGAAGGTTTAATCACACTTTGATTAACATAATTAGGGTTAAGATTTGGAAACCCTAATTGGCCCAATATAGGGTTTTGATGACATATGAAAACAAAATTTGATAAGTATAGTCTCTCACTAAATGCTTTTTAGTATTTTATTTGTAAATCTTTTAATTAAAATTTGTATATGATCTGTATATATCAAATGTGAACACTATTGGAAAATATCAGAATTTTTGAAGAATGTTCTGACCTATTTGTCAGTCGAGTTTCAAACTCAACCAACTATTTTTTTAGATTAATATAGCAATGTGGTAATTTAATTTTATCTTTTTATTGGTATAAGAAATTTATCTCAAATTTTATCTATTATTGGGAAGCTACATTATAGACAAGATATTAAATTTTCATAATTTTTGGATGATGTTTGATTTCTACAGAGAGGGGGTGTCGGTCGAGTTCTGTGAAGGACAAACTCGACCGACCATGTTGCTGACTGCAATATAAAATTGTAGTATTTCATTTTTAATTATTTATTGGTAACTCCAGATGATCTAATTTTTTTTCAATTTCTTCTAAGCTCAATTTCAGATAATGGGTTAAATTTTCATAATTGTTGGGTGAGTTTTGAATTCTGAAAAGTGTGGTGTCGGTCAAGTTTATAACTCTGCCGACCAACCAGTCTGAGCAAAATAAAAATATAATGAAGGGCTTGTTTGCAATTATTCTAAGCACCTCAATTCATCTATATGACTAACATAACACACAAGGAGCTCTCATAACTAACTCATCATTCCTGTCAAAGAAATTAAATTCTTGAGATAGAGGAGAGCTAGTGTTTTGAGAAGAGAAAGTGTTGGAGATGTTGACCTAGGGTTTCTCTATCCAAGATATGATAAAATCAAGTAAGTTTAGCTTCTTTGCATATCATTTCATGGTGAATCTTCTCTCACATGTCAAGATTTTGTCCCTCCCCTGATTTGATTTGTAATAACATCAAATTTCCCCCTTTCCTCACTCTTTCTCTTCTAGTCCCCATTTCTAGGGTTTCCAAGTTGAGAGGAGAAAGAATCAGATTCATTTGCTAGAGTTTGATTGGGTTTCCAAAACTTTAGAGTTTGACCTACGAATTTAAGATTCTTGGAACCTGAGGTGAGTTTTTTCTCCCTCTTAAACTTTGTATTCATGTTGAAATCCTAATTCTATCTGGCTAAAACAATCAGAAACCTTGTTTGTTTATGTATGTGACTGGATTTGGTTTGGGAAAGATATTGGGGGATCCAATTCTACTGATTTTGATTATTTATCATTGATTGGATCTTTATTAGTTCCTGATATATTGATTCATGATCCATGGGTATTCTTATGGGTAGATGACTATGCTATTTCATGTGAATTTTGTCTAAAAATTCAGCCCAATGGCCGATATGCTTGGAATTGAATTGACATGCATACAATCATATTAAAATTGTACGAGATTGTATTATACAAGTGTATTGTGGAATCTTAATGGAATTGAATGACCACATATCCTGATTAGGATTTGTGTTGAGGAAGTGAAGCAAAGGAGTCAATCAATCAATGTACACTTATGATTGATGAATGAAATGTGTGAAAATGGAAAATAGGGTTTCCATGTTTGTGAATTATCGTAATGAACCCTTGAGTCATGATTGGATTACTGAATGATACAATTCATATGATATGTTGAACTAAGGAATGAATTCTTGAAAACCCTAAATGTTTATTATTAATATGATTATGAGTGATAAATCTAGAACTTGCATATGATGTTGTAAATGTGATCAAATGTTGAAGTTGGAAGTATTAATACATCAATTGAATATGATGAGTCTTACTAATATCATCTTAGTCTAATGCATTTGTTTTAGTATAATAAAGAATGATCATTGTTGAGTATGTGAATGACATTAGAAGTCAATGACATGGTACACTTATCTAAATATAAGAAATGATATGAAGAAAAAATGTATTGATGGTGATGGCAAGTTAAAGATGAAACTAATGAATTTATTATGATGAAGTCTTTAATCCTTTGTTTTAATTACATGTGGCTTAAGCCAAATTGAATGAAACATACTAAAACTAGACTTTGATGGATATCAATGAAAAGTGAATTATTGTATATCAAGTGAGTTATTAATGATTGGTTCTAGTAATTTAATGATCATGACATGAAAGAAGTTGAGATTAATGAATATGAATTGAAGGAAAAAGATGAGAATTAGTACACAAATTTAAGAAAAAAACTCTAACCCTAAAATGTTGAGCTAGATGGTGCTAATGAAAAACAATCTCAAATGAGGGATAAAGGAATGTACATAATTGTAGTTTAATTCAATTAAAAGATGAGGTTCAAACATTTGAATTGGTTTACAAGAATGCATTCTTGTATTGTGATTGCTTGATAGAATACTTGTACTATGAGAATGAACTATTTTGATGGAATTCAAATGATAATCAATATGTGTTGATTAGTAACCCCATATGAAGAATGTGAAATAAAAGAAGAAGAGAACTAAGTCTGTTATGCATGTATATGCATCAAATTTATTTGCATCTATTAAGATTGGATGGAACAAGCATATGTTGTATGATAAATCTATTCTAAGTATGACGAATGAGACATGATGTCTATATGTTTTTACTATTTCTAGTTCTAATGCCTCTGCTAATATTCATTAAGAACTGTGATATATAATGAACTGATAAGGAATATGTTGAAATGGAACTTAATATGCACTCCTTACATTTGAGAAACCCTGATAAGGGTAAATGTTGCATAATGAGATTATGTCTAGGACTGAAAGCCCACTGATGATGATAAAACCCTAATGGGGTAAATGATGGACAATAATATTATGTCTCGGGCTGAAGGCCCACTGTTGATGATTGCAATGAGATCAAGTAGAAGATAGAAATATTCATATGTGTTGCAATATACCGATTTATTGTGCTTCTTGCTTTGATCAATTTCCTTATTGATAAACTTAATATATTTCATGTTGTTCTAGTTACGCGAGAATACACAGATATGATGTATGATGTTTTGAATTCTTGTAAGATGTGTAAAAGAGATTAATAATAGGTGAAATTATTGAACATCTAGTTAGGTGCCCTAAACATCGTGAGTTTCTCTTGAGTACAACACTGGGGAAATAAAACAGATCTCCTTGTAGTAATAGATGAATTATGAGAAGGATTTTTGGAGTGTGGATTGAGACCTTAAAGGTTAGACCACCAAAATTTAGGAGTGAGTCATCTGGAATGGCTCTGGTCCTAAATCCTTGTTGTGAAAGTCTATGTCCGGATGGAATAGACTCTGTTGAAATGAAATATGTGAAATGTGAAATGAAAAATATGTGAAATATTGTGATATGTGATATAATGTAATGTTGGTTCCTATCTCGTGCACCCGAGATGAGGATGTGAGCCTCTTTAGGCAACCTTGAGGTGGCCAGGGTCTGTTGTTGATATCTTAGGGTGGCCATCTTAACCCTAAGATAGTGACGGTGAGTTGTTGACATGATAATCAGGCGTGGCGACAATTACTTGGTGAGGTACAAGACATGTAGTTTCAGGGCAAATGAATAAAAGATGATAAGCCATGTAGAACATTATTTGAATGATTATTACATTCCTTTTACAGTTAGTTGAATGATTATTACATTCCTTTTATTTCATATTACGATCTATCATACTGACAAGTTATAAATGTTGGGATTTATATGCATTCTGAATATGAGTTGGATTTCTTACTATTTGATAGTATTGTTTGGTAGATATGTATTATGTGTACTTCAGCTTTAGGACTATAGGATGTGTTCCTGGTCTAGCCGGTGGAGTGTCATAAGGGTAATGTTATTGTTATGTATCGATTCAAAATGGTTAGAACATGTCTTATATTTACATGTAGTAGGGTTCTTAAATTGAACTAAGAAGTATCTATTGATTTATTCATAGACACGCTCTAAAAGATGTTCCAAAGTTATAATTGGTTCAAGTGATTACCGTATCTGTTGGATTAGATTACCATTGTAAGATAGATTTGACTTATGATAGAACTATTTGCTAGACTTTTTAATATCTACATGTTTCTTTTGAGTTTATTATACTTATCTTGATGCTGATGCATGTACCTAGCTTGAGTGGGAGGTATCCACTCATTGGGGCTCTATATGACTCTCATGGTGTTGTTTCAAATATTTTTAGGTATAATGCTATCCAGCAGAGAGGTCATGATAAAGAAGATATAAATAGCATAATCTAGATAGATTAGAATGTCCATGTACTCTCTCTTTCACGAGATGGGTTGTAGACTAAGTTTGTTCATCAATGTACATATATCTGATGTAAATTGAACTGCATATGAGAACAAGATTTGATTCTGGTTTTAATGGAGTTGAATAAGATTTGTGATATCTAAATGTGATGTCCTTGAATTGACATTGATTTATGAATTTGTGAAGAAAGAAAAAGGAGGAAAAAAAGGAAAAATGTATCTATGTTTTTCATATATTGTTTAATCACCTTTGTCGAGAATTCATTATTTTATTTCATAATCTGGGTTTATGTTTTGGGATTATCTCTAATGGTTGGTATTTATGCTTATCAAAAGAGTGGGTACCGATAGTTTATTTCCATGCAATCAATAAAACATAGAAAATGTCGGGGAAACTAAAATGAGTACTTATAAAGAACCACATACCTGATTTGTAGATTTCACAGAAATAAGCACAATCCAATCCAATCAAGAAATCTAAGCAATCAATCAAGCCAATCACACAACAGAACAAAATCCCGAAAATCATGTACAATTTATTCACTACATACTCATCAAGAACTTACTTTATTGACTTGAGAATACTTCCTAGGATTTCTAATTCGAATTAGGGTTTCCTTAGGGTTCTTTAGATCTATTTCTCAACTTTCCCTTTTTATGTCAATAAAACCCTGAAACATCAACATATACACAAAACCCTAATTGTTCAACTCATTCATATCAAAACCTCTTTATTATCAATTAGGCTTAGGATCATCTTAACTTCATCTCATATATAGGATCTCGAAATATAACTTATTAAAAGTCATTTACACCTAAATTAGGGTTTTTTAGCCCATTAATGTACTTTATTCATATGAAACCATAAATTAACCAATTAAGCACATCGATCATCTTTTTAGATTCAAAACATCCTTTTTATTAACAATAGGTTAATATTCAAATAAAAGATTCATATGACCTTTCCCAATTTCATTAATCATCAAATTAGGGTTTCTTATTCATGAATGCATTAAAGATAGCAAATTTATGTACTTTTTGAACTATTAATAGATTCAAGATTCAAAAACATTTTTTTGTAATATAGGAATTTTTTTGATCAATTTTCATATATAAATTGTCTCCATCTGATTTACCAATAATTATTTACGATTTTTACTAATTAATCTTTTTTTGGTCAATGGAGGTGGGCCACCTTGATTGGGCCGGCCAATCGGGCCTTGCCATCTTGACAGGGAGCGCCCATGTTGACGCACACTTAATAAAAAACATAACAAAAGGACAACTTTGCCCTTACCTGTAAAGAAGAAATGTTAGGGCAAGCTGGTAATCTCCCCATGAATCATCTTCAACCTTCGTTCTTCGCCTCTCAGCAAGCCGAGGGTCAACTCAAGGGTTGACTACGTGCTCAACTGCACATGAACATGAACCAAAACTACCTAAAGCTTTACCTTGATTCTCTGAACTCAGAAGCCACGCCAATTCTTCGTTCACTATTCTCCAACGATGGGACGACACCACACTATTACCGGTCAAAGCTACTCCCAAACATGGTCGCATGTCAAGGTAGAAACTTGAATTGAAGACACCAGCGAGTTCGTCTACTCTTTCCCATTGTGCAAAGATGTTTGTGGGTTTGCTGGTATCACACAACACCCCCTTTATATAGGGCACGATCTCGAGTTCCACTAGATTTGGGGGAATCCAGGTTTCACCATGAAAGGACCCCAATCCTAGTATGAACGGGATCCTTGGGATCTTCTGAAGATTTTGGGACCAATCCCAACTCCTCACTTCCTCTTGTTCGTGAAGAAATTGATTTGGAAGATTGCCTAAACTGCTCTCTGGTTTGGGTCTCCAACTGAGACCGGGATTAGACCTGTGATGTTGGATCTCATATCCAATGGTTTGTGTCATCTATGTTCTTAATAAACAGATTTCTATTCCAAATGAAATTGTGACATTTAATGTGATTAATCCATTATCCATTCACTTTAGGAAAACTTGCAAAAACCATCACTATCTCCTCATTTATTTTAGGGAAAGTCTTGTATTAGCATTATCTACTCATATCCTAAGTTTGAGTCCCAAACTCAAAAGGATGAAGGTGTTTTTCTCACATGCAAGTTATTACACATTAAAGCATAGATTCTTCATATTTTCTCTCTCTTTCACTTTTATCCTATTTATTTGATTCCTTGTATCACAAGAAATCATATGAATTTGAACTCGACTCCATTATGAACAAACTCTTAGCCTTCTAGAGAATTCCGCATTATTCTTAACATTATCTCAATTTCTCTTATTATTAGATTCCTTTTCCTCATTATTCTCTTTTAACTATATTGGGCTTATTATTCAACAAGGCCCACGAAGACATTCAAGAAAAGGACATTTAGCAAAGAAATCCACACAAAGAAATCATACAATTTTCATAATCATACATATTTATTTGAGAAATTGCATTTCAAACCATACAAGCCCAAAAATTGGGGTTGTAACATCCTTCCCCTTTTATAGGAATTTTTCCCTCAAAATTTCACCAAACATACAAAAAATTCTAGATAAGATTTTCCCATGTCCATCATTAGCTCGCATGTGGCTTCATCGTCTCCATGGTGCTTCCAAAGAACATTTACCATCTATATATTCTTACATCCGAGTTATTTCACTTTGGTATCCAGAATCCTCACAGGTGGCTTAGGGTATGTCAGCCTCCCTTGAAGCTCAATAGGTTCAATTCTAAGCACATGGCTCAGGTACATCACATAGTGCTCTAGATCGAACACATGGAACACATCATACAACAAGTTATCCTGAGGGGTAAGGCTAAACATAAGCAACTCTACCAATCCATCTCAAATGGACCCATGTATCAGGGACTCAGCTTTCTTATGTATAGCTCGGATGGGTCGGGTTTTCAAAAACACATGCTCTCCCACAATGAACTGCAAGTCAGTCTGCTTCGCATTAGCACACGACTCCTACAGATCTTGGGCTTTCACAGCCATTGCTTGATCAAAGCGACTTCATCTGCATACACTGTGATTTCTCTAACCTTCACAAGTTCCTCTCCCGACATCACCCAAGTGAAGTGGTAACCGACATGACCTCCCTTAAAAAGCTTCATACATCCTGATACTGGTTTTGGTGGCTATCATAACAAGAAAACTCTGCTAGGGGTAGGAACTACTCCCATGTATTGCCCCGAACAAGCACATATGCTCTCCTCAGACCCTCTAACATCTTGATCATACTCTCTTAAATGTCCATCAGTCAGGGGGTGATATGATGCACTAAACTTCAATCTAGTATCGAGTTCTTCATATACCTACTTCCACAACATGGAAGAAAACTTTAGGCCATACTTAAGAATATTTTAACTCAGAGCACTATGCAGTTGAACTATATCTCTCTCATATGTATAAGGCTCAACCAAATTTGTCACACTGGAAGTTCTCTCTCTTAGGCAGGGATTATGTCAACTTGGTAAGGCGACCTACCATAGCCCATATATCATCATGACCTCTCTTGGTCCATGGGAGACCCACCACAATGCCCATGGTGATCTACTCTCATTCCCTCTCAGGATCTCCTCATTATCTTTAGCAACTCCACTGGGTTACTGGTGCTCAGCCTTCATCCTCCGGCATGTATGGCAACTGGCCACACACAACTCTATATCCTTCTTCATCCTAGGCTTTCAAGGTATCATTGCAAACCTCAACCATCTTGGTAATAATAGGGTGTACGGTGTACTTCAAATCATGAGCTTCTTGCATGATGTGATTCCTCAAGGGTGACTCCTCAGAAACCGTAAAACATTCTAATAGTGGATTTCATCACCTTCTTCTCCTTAGAGGTGTGTCTGAGGTTCTTATAACAATCCTTTTACCTTGTCAAGCTCTGGGTTGGCTAACTGGGTAACCACTAACTCAACCAACAAATCTGGGTGTATCTGGATGTTAGCCACATACGTCTAGTCCTCTAACGATCGCAGGGTTCACCTAGCAACCTCTTTCATCTCTCTCTACCTACTAGATAAGACAGTTGTACACATGATCTGTGTCTCGGTTGAGAGTATCTGTTACCACATTAATTTCCTTATTTCCTTGGTCATGGTGAAAACATAAACCTTCATATACTCCACTCATCATCCTTGTCTTGGGTTTAGGACTATCTCAGTCAAGAAAACTTCGAGTTCTACTTCCATCATCTCAGTTATGAAGCCCACACTTTAACTCATAAAATTCAAATTTCTCTTAACGAGTATGTCCTCAGATGACGATTACCTTAGTTCATCTGTGGTTGCATACCATCTATCCAATATACTTCCAAAAGGATGTGGTATTTCCTCTATCATCAAACATCATAGAAATGTTTCAACTCATATAACCTCTATCCTTAGTATATGGCATGCATTTTGACCTATCTCTCACACCCATAATGAGAGAAAATAAGCATTTGGTTGCAGTCCAAATACAGAGTTCACCCCATTCCAAAAGTAGAGATGGTGCATCACACATCACCATTACACTTTCCAGTCTAAGTTGAAACATTCTTCACATGTCTCCACACCATGAATATCTCAAATCTATGCTTATATCCATGGGAAGATTGTTCCCCATCACTTTTGGGTCTTAACATCACTCCTATGTAGAATTCTTAGTCATTACCTCAAGCTCTCTAGGGTACCAGTACTATTGGGGTGATCTGACCCTTATGAATCTAGGGAGTGCCTCTCACATTTACCTCTTAGTCCCCATGAACTCATGAAGGTGCCCAGACTCCTAACCCATGGACCTCAGGAAAATGTAGATGTTTGCCTCCCGACCCTATGGTCTTGCGCATCGAGGAAATAGACAACTCCTACTTCCATCGATCTTATCCCTTCTTGACCTTAGTATTGACTTAGGATTCCATCATAGCTCGTAGCTCCTTTGTTGATGCTCAAGCACATATCATCCTTGAATCCTCACCTAAATCTCCATCATCTCTCTAGGTACTCATGCTTAAAATTACATCTCTTAATTGGAATCATGGTGACCTACCTAACTCAGTCTGGCCCCATACAAGCTACCTCCATGACAACATATCCTCATGCCCCTGGGAGGTGGTTACACATGGGTTTATAGATTCATGATCATACTACATGCTCTTACACTTAGCTCATAAAGCTCATGTAAGTGACCTCTTCAGGTTACCTCAAATTTAATCAAAAGTTAGTGCTCACCCTAACTTGAAGGGTCCCTCCCCACGACGGGAGAAAACTATCACTTGATAGAAACATAGGTCACAAAATGTTCTTACCTCTAAGGTTTACATCATCATGCATATGCTTAGATAAAAACATGATACATATGCACGTATCTAGCAAGAAGACAACCTACTAAACCATGCTAAGTTCCTTGGTATGTCATATGTATTCATCATTCCTCAAGGTTGGACCAAAATCATATATACATATGTCACCAACTTTTGTGAGTGGTTCATCAAACATATATCTTAGTTCAAGTGGGGTTTCCTTTTTCTCTAGTACTTGGGAGGTGCCATATTTACTTCTTATGAACTTAACCATCCTAGTGAGCATCATGTGCACCAGGCACTACTACTTCCCCTCTTTGGTCTAAGAACCCCAGGTTCACCTCTTATGCGTCAGCTGTCTAACAACATGCTTAGTTGTTCAAACACGAACAAAACCCATATAAGATATGGCATAAACTTCCTCAGACCTTTCCAAGTGAACAACCCATAGAGTACCACACAGGGACAACTTAACCAACTGGGTACGAGACCTCATAACTTTTTGTCATGCCATACCTCCTTAGGGTCCTTGGAACTCTCTTTCCTACTCCAAAAAGGTAGGCACTCATGTCACTTGTACATCGGTTCAGGAAGCCTCTTTCTCTTTTCTAGGGCTTGGTTCCTCTAAAGGTATCTAAGGTATGAAAAGCCTCTAAGCATCATACATTAGGCAACCACATACATCTACTCACGATTGTCTATTCCGGCCATTTCATACCAAACCTCTGCATGGTTCCTTATATCTCAGAGTCTAGGTCTCCAACGTTCTTCATCGGAGTCTCGCCCTCTCTCTAGAGCTAACCCTAAAACTATTCCTACCATTGGAGGTTATTTCTCATAAGATGGGTAAAGCTCTTAAGGATACACGTCTATCCCCACCTGTGTGAAACGTACTATCAAAACTTATGTTTGGCCAAGACCATACGAAGCTCTACATGTCTATCTCACAAACTATCTGGCATAACCCCTCTGGCTCAGGTCTAAAAACTACTACCAGCCTTGCTGCCACACACTTTGACATAGGTGCATGCCTCTTTTCTACTCCTATATACCTGTTAGGGTTCCTATACAGTCACCACTAACCTTCTCAATGAGGGATCTACCCCTCACCCTTAACAGGCCCAACCCACCCAAAGTCAGCACACCAAAATAGCACTAGGGTCAAACAACCACACATAGTTCATGCTTCTCATGTGTACTCAAAACCATTACCTAAAGCCTGCATATACAACCCACATACTTGCATACACTGATAACTGAGGTATCCAACTCCTCGTGTCTTCTCTTTCTCTATCCACTGCTTATAGTTTGGGTTGAACATCATCCTTAGAGGATGCATCAAGTCTCTTCCTAGAGTTCTTCTTCCTCCAAGAATATCCTTCTCCTCCTCATCCTATGAGAAGGTCTAACATCAAAGCTCTCCTGAGGGCATGGCAACACATGCTATGCAACCTAAGAATGTAATTAAACTTATGTCCATGACATCTTTTTTACATGCTTTTTATTATTTAGTGGAGGATTCCTTAATCATTATTATTCTTAACCTCAAAACTCAGGGGGGTGGAGAGAGAAAAACCCAAATCTCTTAAAGTTATTCAATGAATGGGGTAGAGAAAGGGACGAAAACTGATGAGAGAAGACCTAGAGGTATCTTATTTTGAGTCGAATCCTCCAATTTTTTCTAGGAAGTCAAGCAGAATCTGGGAGTCCTTGTAGACCAACTAGCATGGCAGAGGAAAATCTCACCAACCCCCAGATCTTGATCCTTTTCTAGACACCTCCATCATTGTAAAATCCTCTAGTAACTCCCTTGGATTCTAAAGAGTTTGTAAAATCTAATAGTTATTAGAGATTAAATGGAAAACCATGCTCTGATACCAATTGTAACAACTCCACTCCCGGGTAACCCCCAATTAAGGAAGACCAGAAAACCAAAGTCATTATCCCAAAACATGATCTGTGGTTTTGCAAATTATCAAAAATAATTAATAAATTCAACTAAAGACTAAGCGTAAAATAGGATAAAAATATACTTTTCACATACCTTTCAAAAATAGGAATCTGGGACTTTTATCCTCAAAATAAAAAAAGAAAATAAATAAGAATAATCAATATATTTTCAAATAAATAGAAATTAAGTGATAGGCCCCACCAATTCCATAATTTCTTTTATGGAGATTTTCTTTTTTTATTTTATAGAGTTCTAACTAACTAAATCCTCCTTAATGCATTAACTTTATTATTCACAAATTGTACTTTATTGTTTGTCCAATTTCAGATATTCCTAAAATGCCAACAAACAAAACGTCGATCAGTATAAATAAATATACCAGTATGTGGTGACAACCAAAATTTGCATGTATATTCTATCAACCTAATCACATCAAATAGTTGTTAACAATGTGAGATTACATTTTTCAATATGAATTCCCAACCACTTTTACTCATACTCTGGGATACACTCTCTTATGGTTTAGTCCTTGCAAGTAGATTTAGGGTACCTTCTCCATCTTAAGCTTGGTACCTGGTGGGTCACCTCTTGGGGTGCCCAGTGGTCTTCCCTCTGGGGCTTGACTACCTTTGACCTTCCCTCTGGGGATTGGTCTCTTATCTTACATCCAGAGATGGTATGTAGGTTCAGGCAAGTCATATACATACTTAAATTGTGATAATCATATTCACTTTAAAGATTGCAGAAATTAAATCATCCAACTAGTTTATTTCCATGCAATCGATAAAACATCGGAAAATGTTGCGGAAAATAAAGTGAGTACTCATAAATAATCAAGCAATCAATCAAGCAAATCACACAACATAACAGAATCTTGTAAAGCATATACAACCTATTCACTACATACTCATCAAGAACTTACTTTATTGACTTGGGAATACTTCCTAGGATTTCTAATCTGAATTAGGGTTTCCTTAGGGTTCTTTAGATCTATTTCTCAACTTTCCCTTTTTATGTCAATCTAAACCTAAAAGAACAACATATATAGAAAACCCTAATTACTCAACTCATTCATATTAAAACCACTTTATCATCAATTGGGCTTAGGATCATCCTAACTTCATCTCATACATAGGATCTCGAAATATAACTTATTAAAAGTCATTAACACCTAAATGAGTGGTTTTAAGCCCAATAATGCACTTTATTCATATGAAAACCTAAATTAACCAATTAAGCACATGGATCATCTTTTTAGATTCAAAACATCCTTTTTATTAGCAACGGGTTAATATTCACATAAAACATTCATGTGACCTTTCCCAATTTCATTAATCATCAAATTAGGGTTTCTTATTCATGAAAGCATTAAAGATAGCACCTTTATTTACTTTTTGAACTATGAAAAGATTCAAGATTCAAAATTATTTTTATTGTAATCTATGTATTTTTTTGATCAATTTTTATATATAAATCATATCCATCCAATTTACCAATAATTCGTTTCGATTTTTACTAATTAATCTTTTTCTGGCCAATGGGGGTCTGCCACCTCGGTTGGGTCGGCCAATCGGGCCTTGCCAACTGGGCACGGACCACCTGTGTGGACCCGTGCTCAATTAATCAAAAACATAATTAAAGGAAAACTTTGCAATTACATGTAAATAAGAAACATCATGGCAAGATGGTAATCTCCCCACGAATCGTCAACCTCCATTCTTTTCCTCTCAGTGAACCAAGGGTCAACTTGAGAGTTGACTCCATGCTCTACTTGTGTGCAAACCAAGACTGCCTAAAGCTCCACCTTGAACCTCGAAACTCGACGTCCACACCAATTCTTTATTCACTGCTCTCCAGTGTCGGGACAACACCACGCTATTACCGTTAAAAGTTGCTCCCAGACGAGGTTACGGGTCAAGGTAGAAACTCGAATTGAAGACATCAGCGAGTTCGTCTACTCTTTCTGGTTGCACGAAGATGTGTGTGGGTTTCCTGGTACCAAACACCCCTTTAATATATGGCATGGTCTTGAGTTCCATTGGAATTGGTGGAATCTAGGTTTCACCACGAAAGGTCCCCAATCCCAGTATGGACATGATGCTTGGGATCTTGTGAAGACGTTGGGACCAATCCGAACTCCACACTTCCTATCGTTTTCAAAGAAATCAATTTGGAAGATTTCCTAAACTGCTCTCTGGTCCGGGTCTCCAACCGAGACTAGGATTAGACCTATGTCATTGGATCTCAAATCCAACGGTCTGCATCATCCAAGTTCATAATATACAAATTTATAATCCAAATAAATTTGTGACATTTAATGAGATTAATCCATTATCCATTCACTTAAGGAAAACTTGCAAAATCCATAATTCTTTCCTCGTTTATCATTTTTCTTCCAAATTTTAGCAAAAGTCTTGTATTAGCATTATCTACTCATATTCCAAGATTGAGTCCCAAACTCAAAAGAATGAAGGTGTTTTCTTCACATGAAAGTTATTACACATTAAAGCATGGTTTTTTCATATTTTCTCTCTCTTTCACTTTTATCTGCTTTATTTGGATTCCTTGTATCACAAGAAATCATATGGATTCAAACTCCACTCTATTATGAACAAACTTTTATCCTTCTAGAGAATTCCACATTATTCTTAACATTATCTGAATTTCTCTTATTATTAGATTCATTTTCCTCATTATTCTCTTTTAACTATATCGGGCTTATTTTTCAACAAGGCCCACGAAGACATTCAAGAAAAGGACATTTAACAAAGAAATCCACACAAAGAACTTAAATCATACAATTTTCATAATCATACATATTTATTGGAGAAATTGCATTTCAAACCATACAAGCCCAAAAATTGCGGTCGTAACAGTTGCCATCACAAAAATGGACAATATAATCAATGCCCACATAAGTGGAAAAAGTGGTACATACCATCACCATAAGATTTCACATGAAGAAAAATACAATCTAGAGTCAAAAGAAAGTCCACCGAAATAGGATTATCATAAGATCATAATCAAGAAAGAATATTATACATGGAATAAATTCTCAAAAGAGAGATTGTGTAGACTACTATGTCAAGAGAGTGAGAAACTAGGTTTATTTCTCAAAGAGAATAATATGAGATTCAAACATACCTTGGGGTGTTAGTCAACTTGTTAAAATCTAAATCTTCGATCCATGGCAAGGTTAGAAATTGTTCCAAGGTTCGTAATATCGACGGTTGAGAAAAGATCCCCATGAAATTACAAATCTTTGATGACTCATACAAGGGACTTGAATAGGAGGATAAGAGAGAAGGTTAGGGTGGCCTATTGTCCAAATGATTTCTATGTGTGTAAAGGTCATGGGGAGGGGTCTATATGTAGGACTATTTGGCTTGGGTAGAAAGAAACTTACGTATTTTTGTTTACTAAGGTACAACATATATTATAGAAGGAGAGAATTCAATAATTTGTTAACAAATGATAGGTAAGAAAATTAAAACTATATCAAATGGAATGTATTGAATTAAACAATTAACAATGAATGTTTCCAATTGTATATTCTCTTTCCAAATTTATTTGAAGGTCTGAACAAAGTTAAAATAAAGTACATTTTGACACATATATTAATAAAGACAAGAAGAATTCAAATTGTACATTAATTTTTCATTTTTATAAAGTTCAATATATCATTTACTTTATTTGAATCCTTTTAAAATTATCTTGCTAATTTATTTTATGATTTTTTATGGGTACTAGTATTATCCAACTAAAAAGGAATTTCGCAATTGGACCAATTAACACATGAGAAATTAATTTGACATTACTTTCTTGTTTAAGAATTATAGAGTGGATTATTTCAAATACATGAACGTTTTTAAAATGATAAAATGAATATTTATAAAATGTATATTGAGTACTATGTTGGGTTTTTATGATCCTTTCAAACTTAACCACTCATGAAAGGAGTAAAGAATGTCTTCCATTAACTTAAATTCCTCAATCTCTCTTCAATTATCCTCTACTATGTTTATTTCTAATTACTTGTGAGAAATAGTAACTTAGTTCATTTTAAATGTTTCCATAATATTAGTAACATCCTCTAGAGATAATATAAGAGAAAAAATTGTATTCTCTTACTAGTTTTTACTACTAACATTTTACATCTAATTATTTAGTACATACGAGTGTGATGCTATTCTTTACTTATGCATTAATTATTATGCTTCTAAAATAAATTTCAGATTTTATTTCTTTTATGATAATAGTTTCATGTGTGTACAACATTATTTTTCATTATGTTACATCACAATTGTATTTGTTACAATCCATACAAGTTGCTTTACATTATTCATTTCATACAGTAGATGTTTTATTTTCTTATCTTTCATTTTCTTTTTTTAAGGAATTTGCAGCATCTGGAAATCCTAAAAGATGTAAAACTTAGCCTACAAGTAAACTTAAACATGAGGATAACAATTTTACAATGAATTCTTCATGTTGTGGTTTTTTAACATTTTATTTAATATATTGGACTTTAAAATACATTCTCTCTCCTAAACTACACTAGGATATATAAAATTGTCCAAATATTGTGGAAATTCACACATAAACTGGTTTTGGTGTAAAGATTTTGAAATTGGGATTTATTTATACTACTTAAGTTATTTAGTAATTTATTTAACAATTTTGGCTCATATTCTTATTTTCTTTTTCAAATAGAGTTTTTTTTTAAAGACACCACATTCATTACATTAAAGCAATATGACATCTACATGTAAAGGGAGATACACCAACCGAACACAAAAAAGTGAAGAGCAAATACAATAACCAGAAACTCATATTAGAACGTGATAAGTACAATGATGTATTGATCTCTCTTCTATATCGCTGACCAAAACAACTTTTTATTAGAGATTCCTTCAACCTGAGATTATATCTGATATAAAGTATATGTTCCAAACCAGTGACCGAAGAAGGGATCACCTTCGCACTTGCTGCCATATAATAAAGAAATAGAAAAAGACCTAACATGAAAGGAGGACACATACCACACAACATAGAAGCAATAACTCACTAAAGAAAATTGCAAACAAAGAGAAAGATAACAGATAACAGGCCACACTACGAAACCAGTAGAAAAAGCCACTACAGATCCCTTTCAAGGACAAGCAAAGGAGCAAAAAAGACCGAAGGAAGAACAAGGATGGGGGATAGAAAACACAACAGAACCCCACCACCACTCATCAAGAATCCTAACTCAATCACAATAGATAGAGGAACGGAAGCAACACATCCAAACCCAAGACCCCTGATTATCCCCTACCCCAACAATCCAATAGGGAAACCGAGGGCACACCCACCAAACCTCAGACGGAAGAACAGACACAGATAAGACACACCAGCAAACCAGCCAGATCTGACAATGACCAAACCTCCACCACACCACCAAAACCTATGACTAGAAAGAAAAGAAACATGAAAGACCTAAAGAAAGGAAGGGGGAAACCACAGACGTCAGCATCAGATGGGCAAGAAGCACCACTTGAGACAACCCGAAGGAATTGCAGAGAAGAAACAATGAAGGGTCACTCAGCAAACACCTCAATGACCGCCAACTCCCACCACCAACGAAGCGATTCCATGGACACCTAACCTAGAAGACCATATGGCAACGTAGCTTGACCCTAGCAAGAAGAGTGGTAGCGCCGCTCGACACCCAATAGGCTTGATTAGCCCCAGTGAGAAAGGGCTTGGGGGGAGGGGGTCGACGCTCATCAGTGGCAGGAACCCCTCCCCCAAGCCAGCCGCCGCACACACAGAGAGAGCTATGCCCTAATCGCTAGAGCGGAAGAGGTCGTCGTTTTTTGTGGTATGTACTACCTGTTGACGAATAGTTATCATTATCCAAACAATGTGAAATTTGGCACCCAAGACAATTGGGACCCAAAGAACACATTTTTACCATTATAGCTTACATTTGAAAGTTCCTTTTATGAGTTATGACTCCATTAGAATGTTTGGTTTATTACCATTATGTTTATAAAAACATTATACCTTTATTAAAAATATCCACTCAATTAAGTCTTATTATCTTCAATACATTTTTAAAAGATCTATATATTATTATTATGCACAAGATTGCACATTTTATACATTTAACATATTTAATCCATTAATTTAATATTTATTTATATAATAGAACATTGTTAATATTTATGGAATGAAAATTACCAATTGTTACTCCGAAGCATATTATCCATGTTTATATAACCATTATGTTAGTAAAGAAAATATTTATAACATAGTTAATTATTTTAATTACATGTTGGAACATAATCAAGTCATTACATAAATGTGTTTTAATTTGTATCCTTGTTTGGTTACATCTAAAGAACAAATCTCACTAGCCTTTTAATAATGGAATAGAGTAGGATTTTAAGTCTCAGTTCGTTGCAACACTCCACCCTTTAAAAGATTTTCATCCTCCAAATCTAATCATCCAAGTATTATTAATCACCTATACTCCACCCCTTAAAAAGTTTGATCTAATAAGTCAAGCTAAACAACAACAAGGTAATATGGTCACATAAGCATCTTTCAGTTGTGAAATATTTTTTAGGTGTTTATGTATTTCATTCATCCAACTATCCAGACAAAACCACCTAGGGTTCAATTTAGATCCTTGTGTAGCTAACATTACAACCCTAAGGTTCTCATAAACATGCAAAAGTCATAATGTACAAAGGATAGTTTTTTTAACTAAACCTTTATCACAAAACATATCTTCCTAGTCATCACTTTGTGCCTAAACTTGGGTCTAGGGTAACCATCCTAAGGGAGGCATCATTGAAATAGTTAGATAACCAATAGCCACTAGCTCTAATACCATACTTGTAAGGAGTGAGACCTGACAGGGGATCCACTCCCTACTAATTCAAATAAAAACAAAACACCTCATATATCAAACACCAATATGATTTTTTTATGAAGGGATTCTAATCCATTTTATTCAAAAGTATGATTCAAGTAACCAAATGTAGCAGTTGAAACAAAGTATCTAACTATTATAGAACTTGATATTTTGTTAATACTTCACCATGTAGGGTGACACATATGAAAACTAACTAAATTAAAGGATCATCGGAGGGTCATCTAACCACTTTGAGAAAGTCTCCCCAGAAGTTTCAATTATACTTGATGAGGTTCTAGACCAACTTAGGTATCTTCTCCTTAATATACACCTGGGGTTGGAAGCGTTCAACAACAAGAGGAGAAAAATAAATATGCCAACAAAACATTGGTATGTGCATACTAAATTGAGTATTGAGAAATATGTGAAATAAAGGTTGTCAAATAAACAAGGCTTCCCAAGGGAAAAGAAAAGGACTACCCAACTAGACATAAAAGAGTATGAATTTCAAAAGATAATAAACAAGAGTATTACTTTTCATTGAACAAACATAAAAGTTGTGATGCACAAGAATGTATAAAACTTGGGCACACAACCCATCATAATAATGTTAACTTGTATGCATGCGAGATAAGAATGGCATTAGAACAATATAAATAACAATGGCAGACAAGGCTCACAAGCTTGAAGCCTGATAGAGCATGTAACACAACCACCTCCCCAATATATATAAGAGTGGGCAGAAAATCCCGGTATGGGGCACGCAACCTCCGTCCCAAAAATATAATATGGGCACACAACCCAAAAACCAAAGTAATTACACTACTCTATAGCTACTAAATCACATAACATGCATAATGTAGAGGCAAGTATAAATTGTAGTCTTCTAAAGAATATTTAATGTTTCCATCACAAAAATGGACGATATAATCATCAACCACATAAGCGGCAGAAGTGGTACATATTATTAATTAAGATTTCATCATGAAGAAAAATACAAGATAGAGTCAAAAGAAAGTCCACCGAAGTAAGATGATCATAAAACCATAATCAAGGAGAATATTTTACATGGAATAAATTCTCAAAAGTGAGACATTGTGTAGGCTAGTATGTCAAGAAATTGAGGAACTAGGTTTATTCTCAAAGAGAATTATATGAGACACAAACATACCTCAGTGTGTTAGTCAACTTCTTAAATACTAAATATGAGAACCATGTCAATGTTAGAAACTGTTCCAAGGTTCGTACTACCGATGGTTGAGAAACGATCACCAAGAAATTACAAATCTTTAATGGCTTTTACAAGGGACTTGAATACGAGTATATGAGAGAAGGTTAGGGTGGCTTATTGGTCAAGTGATTTCTGTGTGTGTGAAATTCATATGGAGGGGTCTATATATAGGACTGTTTGGCATGGGTAGAAAGAAATTTATCTATTTTTGTTTACTAAGAAAAATATACAAAATATATCATAGATGGAAAAAAGTCAAGAATTTGTTAACAAATGATGGGTAAGAAAATTGAAAACATATCAAACAGAATGTATTAGAATAAACAATTAACAATTAATGTTTCAAATTGTATATCCTCTTTCCAAGTTTATTTGAGGGTCCAAACAACGTTTAAATAATGTAAATTTTGACACATATATTAATTAAGACATGAAGAATTTGAATTGTACATTAGGTTTTATTTTTAGAATATTCAATTTGTCATTTACTTTATTTGAATCCTTTAATAATTATCTTATTAATTTATTTTATAATTTTTTATGGGTACTAGTATTATCCAACTAAAAAGGAATTTGGAAATTGGACCAATTAGTACATAAAAATTAAATTTGACATTACTTTCTTGTCTAAAAATTGTAGTGTATTATTTCATATACATGAACGTTTTAGAAATGTTAAAATGAATATTTATATGGTGTATATTGAGTTACTATATTGGGTATTTATTATCCTTATAAAATAATTCGCTCATGAGAGAAGTAAAGAATATCTTCAATTTGCTTAAATTCCTCAATATCACTTCAATTATCCTCAACTATGTTTATTTCTAATTTCTTTTAAACAATAGTAACTTAGTTCATGTTAATTGTTTCCATAATATTAGTAACATCCTCTAGAGATAATATAAGAGAGGAAACATGTATTCTCTTACTACTTTTTACTACTGACATTTTACATCTAAATATTTAGTACATATGAGTGTGATGATATTCTTTACATACATAATAAGTAGTGTGTTTGCTAAAATGGAATTCAGATTTTATTTCTTTTGTTATAATATTTTCATATGTGTACAACATTATTTCCCATTATGTTACATCACAATTTTATTTATTACAATCCATACAAGTTGGTTTCAATTATTCTTTTAATGTATTGGATGTTTTCTTCTTTATAATAAATTAAATATTTTTGGCCTTATCTTTCATTTTCTTTTCTTAAGAAATTTGAGCCATTTAGAAGCTTCTAAAAGATGTAAAAATTAGACTACAAGTGAACTTAAACATGGAGAAATGAATTTTATAATTAATTCTTGATATTGTGGTTGTTTATCATTTTATTTAACATTTTGGGTTATAATATACATTCTCTATCCTAAACTACACTAAGATAGATAAGATTATTCAAATATTGTGCAAATTCACACATGAACTGATTTTGGTATGTAAATTTCAATATTGGGACTTATATCTACTATTTAATTTATTTAGTAATTTATTTAAAACTTTTATATCCTACTCTTATTCTCTTTTCCAAATAAAATTAAAATAGTTATCATTATGCAAACAATGTGAAAATTGGCACCCAAGAAAATTGGGACCCAAGGAATATGCTTTTATCATTATGTTTTACTTTTGTAATTCCCTATTATGACTTATGCCACCATTAGAATGTTTGGCTTATTACCATTATGTTTATCAAAACAGTATACCTTTATTATACATATCCACTCAATTAAGTCTTATTATCTTCAATACATGTTGAAAATAGCTATATATTATTATTATGCCCAAAATTCCACATTTTACACAATTAACATATTTAATACATTAATTAAGTATTTATTTAAATTATAGAATATTATTAATATTTATGGACATGGAATTACCGATTGTTACTCGAAAAAATATTATTCATTTTTATTTAGCCAATATGTTAGTAAAGAAATTATATGTAACATATTTCATGACTTTTATTACGTATTGACACATAATTAAGTCCTTATGTAAATGTGTTTTAGTTTTTATCCTTGTTTGGTCACATCTAAAGAACAAACCTCACTAGCTTTCTAATCATGGAATATAGTAGGATTCTAGGTTCTGGTTCGTTACACATATCATATATATAGGGATTGTATGTTGTCTTTAATTAGATATGCATATTAGTCATTTAAATATTAACATCACAAGTAAATAAATGATGAGAACAAAATTTTTATTATATTGATTAATTCCCAATACATAGTAAATTGATCTCACTCTGATACCACTATGAGGAAATATGGCATCAGATAGGACAACGGAAACAAACAAAAAAATTACTACTTGCCATATTTTGCATAAATAGCATATTGCGTCAACAACTATGTAATGGAAACGAGGGTTGCAAGGTTTATACCTGGTCCTGGAGCATGTCCAATGACAATATCTTATTTTAGTGTGATTCTTTCTTAAGTTCCACGTTGACCACTATAGGTGGTAGCCTCCTAGTTGATCACCATGGATGGTGATTGATTGTGTCATCCTAGAGGGTAGTAAAGGCCTCCTCACCTTAGTAGTAGTCCACACAGACCACTGGAAACTCTTATCATTCTAGATGAATAGACAAGTAGGGAATTATCTCTTCTAGTCGATGTGCTAGTGTTGACTTACTCTCCCAATTGTCTCTCCCTTGATGTTCCTCCCTTTGACAGGTAGAACTTGCTCATACTCTCACGTTACCACAACTATCAGTAGGCAATAATTGTCAAAGCTTATTGTTGTGTCTCTAGAAAGCCACAACCACCCCTCTATTTATAGGAGGGTCAGGGTCAAGAGTTCTAGTCTGAGAGGAAGTCGAAGAGATGCAATTTCATATATTTTCCAGAACCTTCAAATGTTGAACTAGTTCATTCACTATTGAACCGGTCGGTTCACACGAATTCGAAGAGACACAATTTTTTGAATTTTCCAAATCCTACAAATTATAAACTAGTAAGTTCACTGGAGGTTCTTTCTCAGAAGTTGGGTAAAGCTCTTAAGGACACACGTCTATCCCCACATGTGTGAAACGTACTATCAAAACTTATGTTTGGCCAAGACCATACGAAGCTCTACATGTCTATCTCACAAACTATCTGGCATAACCCCTCTGGCTCAGGTCTAAAAACTACTACCAGCCTTGCTGCCACGCACTTCGACATAGGTGCATGCCTTTTTTCTACTCCTATATACCTGTTAGGGTTCCTATACAGTCACCACTAACCTTCTCAATGAGGGATCTACCCCTCACCCTTAAGAGGCCCAACCCACCCAAAGTCAGCTCACCAAAAAGGCACTAGGGTCAAACAACCACACATAGTTCATGCTTCTCATGTGTACTCAAAACCTTTACCTAAAGCATACATATACAACCCACATACTCGCATACATGGATAACTGAGGTATCCAACTCCTCGTGTCTTCTCTTTCTCTATCCACCTCTTATAGATTGGCTTGAGCATCATCCTCAGAGGATGCATCAAGTCTCTTCCTTGAGTTCTTCTTCCTCCAAGAACATCCTTCTCCTCCTCATCCTATGAGAAGGTCTAACCTCAAATCTCTCCTTAGGGCATGGAAACACATGCTATGCAACCTAAGAATGTAATTAAACTCAATTTGAGTTTCTAATTATCAAAAACTTATGTCCATGACATCTTTTTTACATGCTTTTTATTATTTAGTGGAGGATTCCTTAGTCATTATTATTCTTAACCCCAAATCTCAAGAGGGGGTGGAGAGAGAGAAAAACCCTAATCTCTTAAAGTTATTCAATGAACGGGGTAGAGAAAGGGACGAAGACAGATGAGAGAATACATAGAGGTATCTTATTTTGAGTCGAATCCTCCAATTTTTTCTAGGCAGTCAAACAGAATCTGGGAGTCCTCGTAGACCAACTAGCAGGTCAGAGGAAAATCTCACCAACCCCCAGATCGTGATCCTTTTCTAGACACCTCCATCATTGTAAAATCCTCTAGTAACTCCCTTGGATTCTAAAGAGTTTGTAAAATCTAATAGTTATTAGAGATTAAATGGAAAACCATGCTCTGATACCAATTGTAACAACTCCACTCCCGGGTAACCCCCAATTAAGGAAGACCAGAAAGCCAAAGTCACTATCCCAAAACATGATCTTTGGTTATGCAAATTATCAAAAATAATTAATAAATTCAACTAAAGACTAAGCGTAAAACGGGATAAAAATATACTTTTCACATACCTTTCAAAAATAGGAATCTGGGACTTTTATCCTCAAAATAAAAAAAGAAAATAAATAAGAATAATCAATATATTTTCAAATAAATAGAAATTAAGTGATAGGCCCCACCAATTCCATAATTTCTTTTATGGAGATTTTCTTTTTTTTTATTTTATAGAGTTCTAACTAACTAAATCCTCCTTTATGCATTAACTTTATTATTCACAAATTGTACTTTATTGTTTGTCCAATTTCGGATATTCCAAAAATGCCAACAAACAAAACGTCGATCAGTATAAATAAATATACCAGTATGTGGTGACAACCAAAATTTTGCATGTATATTCTATCAACCTAATCACATCAAATAGTTGTTAACAATGCGAGATTACATTTTTCAATATGAATTCCCAACCACTTTTACTCATACTCTGGGATACACTCTCTTATGGTTTAGTCCTTCCAAGTGACTTTAGGGTACCTTCTCCATCTTAAGCTTGGTACCTGGTGGGTCACCTCTTGGGGTGCCCAGTGGTCTTCCCTCTGGGGCTTGACTACCTTTGACCTTCCCTCTGGGGATTGGTCTCTTATCTTACATCTAGAGATGGTATGTAGGTTCGGGCAAGTCATATACATACTTAAATTGTGATAATCATATTCACTTTAAAATTGCAGAAATTAAATCATCCAAGAAGTTTATTTCCATGCAATCGATAAAACATCGGAAAATGTTGCGGAAAATAAAGTGAGTACTCATAAATAACCAATCAATCAATCAAGCCAATCAAACAACATAACAGAATCTTGAAAAGCATATACAACGTATTCACTACATACTCATCAAGAACTTACTTTATTGAATTGGGAATACTTCCTAGGATTTCTAATCCGAATTAGGGTTTCCTTAGGGTTCTTTAGATCAAATTCTCAACTTTCCCTTTTTATGTCAATCTAACCCAAAAACAACAACATATATGGAAAACCCTAATTACTCAACTCATTCATATTAAAACCTATTTATCATCAATTGGGCTTAGGATCATCCTAACTTCATCTCATACATAGGATCTCGAAATATAACTTATTAAAAGTCATTAAGACCTAAATGAGGGGTTTTAAGCCCAATAATGCACTTTATTCATATGAAAACCTAAATTAACCAATTAAGCACATGGATCATCTTTTTAGATTCAAAACATCCTTTTTATTAACTACGGGTTAATATTCACATAAAACATTCATATGACCTTTCCCAATTTCATTAATCATCAAATTAGGGTTTCTTATTCATGAAAGCATTAAAGAGAGCAACTTTATTTACTTTTTGAACTATGAAAAGATTCAAGATTCAAAATTATTTTTATTGTAATCTATTTATTTTTTTGATCAATTTTCATATATAAATCATCTCCATCCAATTTACCAATAATTGGTTTCGATTTTTACTAATTAATCTTTTTCTGGCCAATGGGGGTCTGCCACCTCGGTTGGGTCAGCCAATCGGGTCTTGCCAACTGGGCACGGACAACCTGTGTGGACCCGTGCTCAATTAATCAAAAACATAATTAAAGGACAACTTTGCCATTACATGTAAAGAAGAAACATCAGGGCAAGATGGTAATCTCCCCATGAATCGTCTACCTCCGTTCTTTTCCTCTCAGCGAACCAAGGGTCAACTCGAGGGTTGACTACATGCTCTACTTGTGTGCAAACCAAGACTGCCTAAAGCTCCACCTTGAACCTCAAAACTCAACGGCCACACCAATTCTTTGTTCACTTCTCTCCAGTGTCGGGACAACACCACGCTATTACTGTTAAAAGTTGCTCCCAGACGAGGTCACGGGTCAAGGTATAAACTCGAATTGAAGACATCATTGAGTTTGTCTACTCTTTCTGGTTGCACAAAGATGTTTGTGGGTTTCCTGGTACCAAACACCCCTTTAATATATGGCATGGTCTTGAGTTCCACTGGAATTGGGGGAATCTAGGTTTCACCACGAAAGGTCCCCAATCCCAGTATGAACATGATTCTTGGGATCTTGTGAAGACGTTGGGACCAATCCCAACTCCACACTTCCTATCGTTTTCAAAGAAATCAATTTGGAAGATTTCCTGAACTGCTCTCTGGTTTGGGTCTCCAACTAAGACTGGGATTCGACCTATGTCATTGGATCTCAGATCCAACGGTCTGCGTCATCCAAGTTCATAATATACAAATTTCTAATCCAAATAAATTTGTGACATTTAATGAGATTAATCCATTATCCATTCACTTTAGGAAAACTTGCAAAATCCATAATTCTCCCCTCGTTTATCATTTTTCTTCCAAATTTTAGCGAAAGTCTTGTATTAGCATTATCTACTCATATTTCAAGATTGAGTCCCAAATTCAAAAGGATGAAGGTTTTTTCTTCACATGCAAGTTATTACACATTAAAGCATGGTTTATTCATATTTTCTCTCTCTTTCACTTTTACCTTCTTTATTTGGATTCCTTGTATCACAAGAAATCATATGGATTCGAACTCCACTCTATTATGAACAAATTTTTATCCTTCTAGAGAATTCCACATTATTCTTAACATTATCTCAATTTCTCTTATTATTAGATTCATTTTCCTCATTATTCTCTTTTAACTATATTGGGCTTATTATTCAACAAGGCCCACGAAGACATTCAAGAAAAGGACATTTAGCAAAGAAATCCACACAAAGAACATAAATCATACAATTTTCATAATCATACATCTTTATTGGAGAAATTGCATTTCAAACCATACAAGCCCAAAAATTGGGGTTGTAACAGTTGCCATCACAAAAATGGACAATATAATCAATGCCCACATAAGTGAAAAAAGTGGTACATACCATCACCATAAGATTTCACATGAAGAAAAATACAATCTAGAGTCAAAAGAAAGTCCACCGAAATAGGATGATCATAAGATCATAATCAAGAAAGAATATTTTTAATGTAATAAATTCTCAAAAGAGAGATTGTGTAGACTACTATGTCAAGAGAGTGAGAAACTAGGTTGATTTCTCAAAGAGAATAATATGAGATGCAAACATACCTTGGGGTGTTAGTCAACTTGTTAAAATCTAAATCTTCGATCCATGGCAAGGTTAGAAACTGTTCTAAGGTTCGTAATATCGACGGTTGAGAAAAGATCCCCATGAAATTACAAATCTTTGATGACTCATACAAGGGACTTGAATAGGAGGATAAGAGAGAAGGTTAGGGTGGCCTGTTGTCCAAATGATTTCTATGTGTGTGAAGGTCATGGGGAGGGGTCTATATATAGGACTATTTGGCTTGGGTAGAAAGAAACTTACATATTTTTGTTTACTAAGGTACAACATATATTATAGAAGGAGAGAATTCAATAATTTTTTAACAAATGATAGGTAAGAAAATTAAAACTATATCAAATGGAATGTATTGAATTAAACAAGTAACAATGAATGTTTCCAATTGTATATTCTCTTTCCAAATTTATTTGAAGGTCTGAACAAAGTTAAAATAAAGTAAATTTAGACACATATATTAATAAAGACATGAAGAATTCAAATTGTACATTAATTTTTCATTTTTATAAAGTTCAATATATCATTTACTTTATTTGAATCCTTTTAGCATTATCTTGCTAATTAATTTTATGATTTTTGTATGGGTACTAGTATTATCCAACTAAAAAGGAATTTGGCAATTGGACCAATTAACACATGAAAAATTAATTTGACATTACTTTCTTATTCAAGAATTATATAGTGGATTATCTCAAAAAAAGAATTATATAGTGGATTATTTCAAATACATGAACGTTTTTGAAATGTTAAAATGAATATTTATACAATGTATATTGAGTACTATGTTGGGTTTTTATGATCCTTTCAAACTTAACCACTCATGAAAGGAGTAAAGAATGTCTTCCATTTACTTAAATTCCTCAATCTCTCTTCAATTATCCTCTACTATGTTTATTTCTAATTACTTGTGAGAAATAGTAACTTAGTTCATTTTAAATGTTTCCATTATATTAGTAACATCCTCTAGAGATAATATAAGAGGAAAAACTTGTATTCTCTTACTAGTTTTTACTACTAACATTTTACATCTAATTATTTGGTACATACGAGTGTGATGATATTCTTTACTTATGCATTAATTATTATGCTTCTAAAATAAATTTCCGATTTTATTTCTTTTATGATAATAGTTTCATGTGTGTACAACATTATTTTTCATTATGTTACATCACAATTTTATTTGTTACAATCCATACAAGTTGCTTTACATTATTCATTTCATACAGTAGATATTTTATTTTCTTATCTTTCATTTTCTTTTTTTAAGGAATTTGCAGCATATGGAAATCCTAAAAGATGTAAAACTTAGCCTACAAGTAAACTTAAACATGAGGATAACGATTTTACAATGAATTCTTCATGTTGTGGTTTTTTATAATTTTATTTAATATATTGGAATTTAATATACATTATCTCTCCTAAACTACACTAGGATATATAAAATTGTCCAAATATTGTGGAAATTCCCACATAAACTGGTTTTGGTGTAAAGATTTTGAAATTGGGATTTTTTTTATACTAATTAAGTTATTTAGTAATTTATTTAACAATTGTGGCTCCTATTCATATTTTCTTTTTCAAATAGAGTTTTTTTTTTAAAGATGCCACATTCATTACATTAAAGCCATACGGCATCTACATGTAAAGGGAGATACACCAACCAAACACAAAAAAGTGAAGAGTAGATACAATAACCAGAAACTCATTTTGGAACGTGATAAGTACAATGATGTATTGATCTCTCTTCTATATCGCTGACCAAAATAACTTTTTATTAGAGATTCCTTCAACCTGAGATTATATCTGATATAAAGTATATGTTCCAAGCCAGTGACCGAAGAAGGGATCACATTCGCACTTGCTTCCATATAATAAAGAAACAAAAAAAGACTAATATGAAAGGAGGACACATACCACACGACAACATAGAACCTATAACTCACTAAAGAAAACTACAAACAAAGAGAAAGATAACAGATAACAGGCCGCACTATGACACCAGTAGAAAAAGCCACTACGGATCCCTTTCAAGGACAAGAAAAGGAGTAGAAAAGACCGAAGGAAGAACAAGGATGGGGGATAGAAAACACAACAGAACCCCACCACCACTCATCAAGAATCCTAACTCAATCACAATCGAGAGAGGAACGGAAGCAACGCCTCCAAACCCAAGACCCCTGATTATCCCCTACCCCAACAATCCAATAGGGAAACCGAGGGCACACCCACCAAACCTCAGACAGAAGAACAGACACAGACAAGACACACCAGCAAACCAACCAGATCCGACAACGACCAAACCTCCACCACACCACCAAAACCTATGACTAGAAAGAAAAGAAACATGAAAGACCTAAAGAAAGGAAGGGGGAAACCACGGACGTCAGCACCAGATGGGCAAGAAGCACCACTTGAGACAGCCCGAAGGAATTGCAGAGAAGAAACACTGAAGGGTCACTCAGCAAACACCTCAATGACCACCAACTCCCACCACCAACGAAGCATTGCCATGGACACCTGACCTAGAAGACCATATGGCAACGTAGCTTGACCCTAGCAAGAAGAGTGGTAGCGCCGCTCGACACCCAATAGGCTTGATCAGCCCCAACGAGAAAGGGCCTGGGGGGAGCAGGCTGATGCTCACCGGTGGCAGGAACCCCTCCCCCAAGCCAGCCACCACACACAGAGAGAACTACGCCCTAATCGCCAGAGCGGAAGAGGCCGTCGTTTTTTGTGGTATGTACTACCTGTTGATGAATAGTTATCATTATCCAAACAATGTGAAATTTGGCACCCAAGACAATTGGGACCCAAAGAACACATTTTTACCATTATAGCTTACATTTGAAAATTCCTTTTATGAGTTATGACTCCATTAGAATGTTCGGTTTATTACCATTATGCTTATAAAAACATTATACCTTTATTAAAAATATCCATTCAATTAAGTCTTATTATCTTCAATACATTTTTAAAAGATCTATATATTATTATTATGCACAAGATTGCACATTTTATACATTTCGCATATTTAATCCATTAATTTAATATTTATTTATATAATAGAACATTATTAATATTTATGGAATGAAAATTACCAATTGTTACTCCAAAGCATATTATCCATGTTTATATAACCATTATGTTAGTAAAGAAAATATTTATAACATAGTTAATTATTTTAATTACATGTTGGAACATAATCAAGTCATTACATAAATGTGTTTTAATTTGTATCCTTGTTTGGTTACATCTAAAGAACAAATCTCACTAGCCTTTTAATAATGGAATAGAGTAGGATTTTATGTATCAGTTTGTTGCAACACTCCACCCTTTAAAAGGTTTTCATCCTCCGAATCTAATCATCCAAGTATTATTAATCACCTATACTCCACCCCTTAAAAAGTTTGATCTAATAAGTCAAGCTAAACAACAACAAGGTAATATGGTCACATAAGCATCTTTCAGTTGTGAAATATTTTTTAGGTGTTTATGTATTTCATTCAGCCAACTATCCAGACAAAACCACCTAGGGTTCAATTTAGGTCCTTGTGTAGCTAACATTACAACCCTAAGGTTCTCATAAACATGCAAAAGTCATAATGTGTAAAGGATAGTTTTTTTAACTAAACCTTTATCACAAAACATATCTTCCTAGTCATCACTTTGTGCCTAAACTTGGGTCTAGGGTAACCATCCTAAGGGAGGCATCATTGAAATAGTTAGATAACCAATATCCACTAGCTCTGATACCATACTTGTAAGGAGTGAGACCTGACAGGGGATCCACTCCCTACTAATTCAAATAAAAACAAAACATCTCATATATCAAACACCAATATGATTTTTTTACGAAGGGATTGTAATCCATTTTATTCAAAAGTATGAGTCAAGTAACCAAATGTAGCAGTTGAAACAAAGTATCTAACTATTATAGAACTTGATATTTTGTTAATACTTCACCATGCAGGGTGATACAGATGAAAACTAAATAAATTAAAGGATCATCGGAGGGTCATCTAACCACTTTGAGAAAGTCTCCCCAGAAGTTTCAATTATACTTGATGAGGTTCTAGACCAACTTAGGTATCTTTCTCCTTAATATACACCTGGGGTTGGAAGCGTTCCCCAACAAGAGGAGAAAAATAAATATGCCAACAAAACATTGGTATGTGCATACTAAATTGAGTATTGAGAAATATGTGAAATAAAGGTTGTCAAATAAACAAGGCTTCACAAGGGAAAAGAAAAGGACTACCCAACTAGACATAAAAGAATATGAATTTCAAAAGATAATAAACAAGAGTATTACTTTTCATTGAACAAACATAAAAGTTGTGATGCACAAGAATGTATAAAACTTGGGCACAAAACCCATCATAATAATGTTAACTTGTATGCATGCGAGATAAGAATGGAATTAGAACAATATAAATAAAAATGGCAGATAAGGCTCACAAGCTTGAAACCTGATAGAGCATGAAACACAACCACCTCCCCAATATATATAAGAGTGGGCAGAAAATCCCGGTATGGGGCACGCAACCTCCGTCCCAAAAATATAATATGGGCACACAACCCAAAAACCAAAGTAATTACACTACTCTATAGCTACTAAATCACATAACATGCATAATGTAGAGGCAAGTATAAATTGTAGTCTTATAAAGAATAATTAATGTTTCCATCACAAAAATGGACGATATAATCATCAACCACATAAGCAGAAGAAGTGGTACATATTATTAATTAAGATTTCATCATGAAGAAAAATACAAGATAGAGTCAAAAGAAAGTCCACCGAAGTAAGATGATCATAACACCATAATCAAGGAGAATATTTTACATGGAATAAATTCTCAAAAGTGAGACATTGTGTAGGCTAGTATGTCAAGAAATTGAGGAACTAGGTTTATTCTCAAAGAGAATTATATGAGACACAAACATACCTCAGTGTGTTAGTCAACTTCTTAAATACTAAATCTTAGAACCATGTGAAGGTTAGAAACTGTTCCAAGGTTCGTACTACCGATGGTTGAGAAAAGATCACCAAGAAATTACAAATCTTTGATGGCTCTTACAAGGGACTTGAATACAAGTATATGAGAGAAGGTTAGGGTGGCTTATTGGTCAAGTGATTTCTGTGTGTGTGAAACTCATAGGGAGGGGTCTATATATAGGACTGTTTGGCATGGGTAGAAAGAAATTTATCTATTTTTGTTTACTAAGAAAAATATAAAAAATATATCATAGATGGAAAAAAGTCAAGAATTTGTTAACAAATGATGTGTAACAAAATTAAAAACATATCAAACAGAATGTATTAGATTAAACAATTAACAATTAATGTTTCCAATTGTATATCTTCTTTCCAAGTTTATTTGAGGGTCCAAACAACGTTTAAATAAAGTAAATTTTGACACATATATTAATTAAGAAATGAGGAATTTGAATTGTACATTAGTTTTTATTTTTATAATATTCAATATGTCATTTGCTTTATTTGAATCCTTTAATAATTATCTTATTAATTTATTTTATAATTTTTATGGGTACTAGTATTATCCAACTAAAAAGGAATTTGGAAATTGGACCAATTAGTACATGAAAAATAAATTTGATATTACTTTCTTGTCTAAAAATTGTATAGTGTATTATTTCATATACATGAACGTTTTAGCAATGTTAAAATGAATATTTATATGGTGTATATTGAGTTACTATATTGGGTATTTATGATCCTTATAAAATAATTCACTCACGAGAGAAGTAAAGAATATCTTCAATTTGCTTAAATTCCTCAATATCACTTCAATTATCCTCAACTATGTTTATTTCTAATTTCTTTTAAACAATAGTAACTTAGTTCATGTTAATTGTTTCCATAATATTAGTAACATCCTCTAGAGATAATATATGAGAGGAAACTTGTATTCTCTTACTACCTTTTACTAATGAAATTTTACATCTAAATATTTAGTACATACGAGTGTGATGATATTCTTTACATACATATTAAGTAGTGTGTTTGCTAAAATGGAATTCAGATTTATTTCTTTTGTTATAATATTTTCATATATGTACAACATTATTTCCCATTATGTTACATCACAATTTTATTTATTACAATCCATACAATTTGGTTTTAATTATTCATTTAATGTATTGGATGTTTTCTTCTTTATAATAAATTCAATATTTTTGGCCTTATCTTTCATTTTCTTTTCTTAAGGAATTTGAGCCATTTAGAAGCTTCTAAAAGATGTAAAAATTAGACTACAAGTGAACTTAAACACGGAGAAATGAATTTTATAATTAATTCTTGCTATTGTGGTTGTTTATCATTTTATTTAATATTTTGGGTTATAATATACATTCTCTATCCTAAACTATACTAAGATAGATAAGATTGTTCAAATATTGTGCAGATTCACACATGAACTGATTTTGGTATGTAAATTTCAATATTGGGACTTATATCTTCTATTTAATTTATTTAGTAATTTATTTAAAACTTTTATATCCTACTCTTATTCTCTTTTCCAAATAAAATTAAAATAGTTATCATTATGCAAACAATGTGAAAATTGGCACCCAAGAAAATTGGGACCCAAGGAATATGCTTTTATCATTATGTTTTACTTTTGTAATTCCCTATTATGACTTATGCCACCATTAGAATGTTTGGCTTATTACCATTATGTTTATCAAAACAACATACCTTTATTATACATATCCACTCAATTAAGTCTTATTATCTTCAATACATGTTGAAAATAGCTATATATTATTATTATGCCCAAAATTCCACATTTTACACAATTAACATATTTAATACATTAATTAAGTATTTATTTCAATTATAGAATATTATTAATATTTATGGACATGGAATTACCGATTGTTACTCGAAACAATATTATTCATTTTTATTTAGCCAATATGTTAGTAAAGAAAATACATGTAACATATTTCATGACTTTTATTACGTATTGGCACATAATTAAGTCCTTATGTAAATGTGTTTTAGTTTTTATCCTTGTTTGGTCACATCTAAAGAACAAACCTCACTAGCTTTCTAATCGTGGAATATAGTAGGATTCTAGGTTATGGTTCATTACACATATCATATATATAGGGATTGTATGTTGTCTTTAATTAGATATGCATATTAGTCATTTAAATATTAACATCACATGTAAATAAATAATGAGAATTTTTTTTTATTATATTGATTATTTCCCAATACATAGTAAATTGATCTGACTCTGATACCACTATGAGGAAATATGGCATCAGATAGGACAACGGAAACAAACAAAAAAATTACTTGCCATATTTCGCATAAATGGCAGATTGTGTCAACAACTATGTAATGGAAACGAGGGTTGCAAGGTTTATACCTGGTCCTGGAGCATGTCCAATGACAATATCTTATTTTAGTGTGCTTCTTTCTTAAGTTCCACCTTGACCACTATAGGTGGTAGCCTCGTAGTTGATCACCATGGATGGCGATTGATTGTATCATCCTAGAGGGTGGTAAAGGCCTCCTCACCTTAGTAGTAGTCCACACAGACCACTGGAAACTCTTATCATTCTAGATGAATAGACAAGAAGGGAATTATCTCTTCTAGTCGATGTGCTAGTGTTGACTTACTCTCCCAACTGTCTCTCCCTTGATGTTCCTCCCTTTGACAGGTAGAACTTGCTCATACTCTCACGTTACCACAACTATCAGAAGGCAATAATTGTCAAAGCTTATTGTTGTGTCTCTAGAAAGCCTCAACCACCCCTCTATTTATAGGAGGGTCAGGGTCAAGAGTTCTAGTCTGAGAGGAAGTCGAAGAGATGCAATTTCATGTATTTTCCAGAACCTTCAAATGTTGAACTGGTTCATTCACTATTGAACCAGTCAGTTCACATGAAGTCGAAGCGACACAATTTTATGAATTTTCCAAAACCTACAAATTATAAACTAGTAAGTTCACTATTCAAGTGGTTTGTTCACATGTGAACTGATCGATTCAATTCTTGAAATGATAGTTTTATAATGTTTCCTATTGGCAAATATATTGGCAATTTATATTCAATTAATGAACAACATGACATCAGCATCAGTCCTTGTATCAAACACATTGATCATCTAGACGGTCGGTTCCCTACCTGAACCGGTTGGTTCACAAATCTGAGCCTATCTGTTCACTTGTTGAATCAGTCATTTGAGAGTTTTGAGTGCCAATGTTGGTTCAAATAGACCTGACACTTGAATCAATCAGTTCAACACTTGGATCGATTAGTTCACAGTCTTGTCAGTAAATTTTTAGTCATTATTGTTTAAATTGTATACCTAACACTTTAGTAATCAAGTTTAAACTACATTCATGAATAAACTCCTATTTGATGTGCATCATATGTGTGTGACCGTACAGGTTCCAAGTTACGTTGACATTGAATGTCCATAACGGATTTATAACATCATAAGCAATGAGTGGTATCAAGCAAGACATCATTTCTACCCAAGTAATAAAAAAGTTGGAGAACAACTTCAACTTACAATCTATAATTTGTGTTACAATGATTGAATAGTTCCTTTATCATAGATATCCATATTGAACTTGAGGCATGGAATGGTAATCCTCTTCAACATTCAATTCATGTTCCTTGAACCTGAGTAGATCGTTTGAGATATATGTAAGCTCAATATCACATATTGATTCACATGAGCATGGCCATGCATTTCTCAATCTCGCTTATCAAGTGGCCAGGATATCATACTCGTATAGGAGGGACAAATCCCATCTACATCACTCACAGTCATACCCATTGTCACAATGCATCCGAGCACCGCCTTTATGGCAACTCTTATTCAGGGTCACAATGGATGATGTCAAAGTACACAAAATGACATGTGATAGGTCTAAGAACTACAATCACCACCATCACTGTGAGGGATGATTTTGATTATTAATCATGGTTTCCATGTGTCACTCTCATGGTGGGACTATCTAATACACTGTTCTCTAACAAGTATTTATGTGATTGGTTTGATACATATCATGACTTAATGAGATTATGTCATCAGCCCACACACACTCTAGTGTTATGTGTTATTTTTGTCTATCAATTTCCACAATAACAACTGACTTGGGACATAACAAAAACATGTATACACTTAACACCATTATGATCTCATTATTCAGGTCCTCAACCTGAAGACATATGCCATTGAGTAATATCATTCTTTATACATTTATTATGTAACATCATTATCTAATAATTGAATAAAACTGAATCAATTGAAGATTTCCTTTATTATTAATCAAATTATTTACAAGATATGGTATTACAATCATCATATGATTGGCTCTCTTGGCATACATACCAACACGAAGAAGATCTACCTAGGAATAGAAATGCTTAATTTCTACTACTAAAGATAATCTATCTCATGCTAAAGAAAATGAAATGTTGAAGTTATCTTTTGATAAATTTTCTAATATTAGAAATATGTTGAATAACATCTTAGTTCTCATAATCATGTTGGTACCCATGGACTTGGCTATATTCCTAAACATGAGAAGAGAAAGAAAAATAAGGATACTACATTTGATATATAAAATGCAAGTTGTTTCACCTCTATTACACATGCAACACGTCTTGCTTTTAGAAAATTAAAACATTATGCATTCTCATGTCCTTTCAAGAAGAAGAAGGATAGCACCATGGTTTGGGTGTCCATAATCTCTCTCTAGATAAGAAGTAAAAAGATCATGATCCTTATTTGCAAATCCTTTTGATCTTAATATTGACATAAATAATATGTGTTATCACATTTGTGCTTATTGTAATAAAATTAGTTTTATGATGAGAATCTCAGTTGACTAACTCTTGGCCAGAGCAGCAATTCAGTGGAACACATTCTCTACCTAGGTCTTATCAGTAACATTTTTTTTTGATCTTTTAGAACATGATTTAAAGATTTGAACTTTTACTAGATTTCATGGTTTCTACATCTGACATGAATGCTTTATCATGGAATTTGGATTTTTGTGGGGTTTTTAAATGGTGTTTTTCTAAATATTTAGATGTTTTTACTTGCTATCAGAACAAGGTGGAGCTCAAAATCTATTAATATAACTTCCATCTCTTTTATGCACTTAATTGATTCTCTATATCAATAAAGACTTAATATCCATTGACATTTGTTTTAGAGATTATTTTAGATTCTTAACGACTTCTCTATACCAATATGGGCTTAACATCCAACATGGGCTTAACATCCATGAGATCATTTTGTGCTTAATGCATTCTCTAATCATTATTGGGCTTAACATCCTTTGAAAATGATTCAAAAAATAGTTTTGGCTTTATCTTTTTATTTTTATGGCAAACCTCTATATCATGGAGGACTTAACATTCCTTTCATTGACTGAGTTGTTCTATAGAAAATGGTGTTTTCTTATGGAATCTCTATATCATTGTGGACTTAACATTCCTAGCCATTTTTTTAGATTATCCTTTTAATAATTTATGCTTATCGGGTCTTCAAATCATAAAGGACTTAATATTCGTCTCATCGGTAATTAGACAATATTTTAATATTATTCCTTGATCATATATGGATTCTTGACTATGCCTTAATGTGCTTAATGTCTATCCTTGTTTTTTGGCTTTCCCCATTAATTGGCATTCTTTTTCAAATTGGCACATTGGGTTGAAGTTTTTTCCTCTCCAAATTGAGCATCATATTTAGGGGGAGTATCTCACTAAGGGGTAGTATCCCACTGATGGAGAGTCATCTTATATTCATAACTTTGTGTTTTTTTTAATGAAAAGGGGGACAAAAATCCATGAGATATATTGGTAATTTAAAGGTATGTAGTTCTATATTGGCTACTTTCAATTTATCTTATGGAAATACTTGTTATAATAAAAAAGGGGAGGATTTCTACCCTTTTGCATATGCCACACTCAAATTTTGGAGATGCAAATATATCCCAAATTGTTTCACTAACATGTGTATTAAATGTTTTAGGTGATCATAAACATCCAATAACACCGACCATGAAATTTCATACGTTTGGATTCTTGTAGGTCAAATCATGTCCTGCATATGATTGTACACATGTGTTTTGTACAACTGTATAGATACAATGTAAAGACAAGTAATGATCTTCTGAAACCTAGCCAAAACTCTATCCTGTTCTCATATGAAGTCATTAGGGTTGTTAGGTTTTAGTAGAAAAGTCATTTTATATGTTTTCCAACAATTTCCATATTGATTTATAGAGTCTATCTTGGTTGAAGTCTTACTTGACCAAAATCCATTCAGTCAAAGACTATGTAGACCAGGAAATAGTTGTTGCATATACTTGAGATCTAGGTCATTCTCTGTCAAAGAAATTCTCAATTGAAATTGTCGATCGAAGAAAAGTTTAATCGACAAAGAGCGGTTAAACCCAATTGGACCAAGAAGTTTGATCGGTACATAGTCATTAGACAACTTGTGCACTCAAGACACCTTTTGGTTGACAAACTGTTTAACCAAGGACAGTCCCCATCAAAATTTTTCTATACCGAGAAAATTTTGGAAACAAATGTGTTAACAATCAAATTTGTCATTGCAACTCAACTAACTTAATCTCAACAGATAGTTCACTACCAAGAATGCCCTAAACACTCCCCGTAGTTACCCTAACCACTTATGAGCAATTCATATATATAAGAGTGATATTAGAAAACTTAGAAACCACAATTGTTATACAACTTCAGCATTCTAGTTCTTGCAATCTTACTCCAACAAGGAATACACATGTAGTTATTGAGGTTTGTTAATGTCCAGATAGATATTTTTTGAACCAAGAAATTCAAAATATGTTAATGATCTCCTCAAATAAGGTAAGTGGTCCATGTCCATTGAATTTCCTTAATATTACGATCCAACATACCCATATCCAAACAAATTTAGAGAATAAGTTACTTTCAGACATTTAGTTACTAAAGTGCATTTCATATTCAATAATACTTTTATTAAGCATATATTATTTAGATAACTTATGTTGTGAGGATATTAGATTGAAGATTTTATATATTGAACTTACTTTTAGGTTCTTACTATTCATTTATTCAGTTTCGTTTATTTCTCATGCCTTTAGACACATAAGTCATAAATTTGATATCAACATTTAACTAAGTGATCTATTGAATATGAGTTTTAGAATAAGAATTATTTAGACAACACGAGTCTTGATTTCAAATCTTATATTTAGATTACTCATTTTGAGTAACTCGAAGGTCTAACAAGTTTTGTGTAAGTTTTGAAGATCTATTCAGCCCTCTCTAGAGCCCTTAGATCCAACACTAGGCCTTTCATATTGAATACTTACATGTATACAGTTTTCCGTACAAATGGATCCAATGGATACATCATGCAAAAGCACATGTGAATTCTTGGTTATTTTCAATGGTACATTTTTTGGATACTTTAATAGCACTAATGGACTCAGACAATGTGATCATTTATCACAATATTTAGTTAGTATTGTCACCTCCAACCTTGATAGATTCATATAATTATGAAAACACAATGATCTCATTGAGTTACCTTAAGTTTTCCACAATAACATTATACAATATGTCAATGATACAATCATATTCATTAAACCTATGAAGTAGCAGGTCATGAATGTAGTACATATCTTGAGCATTATTTTGCAATATTTTTTGAATCAAGATCAATTTCCACAAATCCACTATTATAGGCACTCATATCCTAGCTATAGATATGAATAGATACCAAACACTTCTAGGTTGTAAAAAAGAAGCATATCCACTTAGGTCTTCCATTATCTCCTTGGCGTCTTCTTGTGACGACATGGAATCCACTTATGGATAGATTTCATCACAAATTATCCACATGGCATAAAAGTTTTCTTAGTCTTACCAATCACCTTACACAAATTAACACATCCATACATCTATTGTAACCTACGAACTTACTTTCATCCCAACCCAAACAATGGTTATCAAACAAATAGATAAGACTAGAAGAAGATTTTTCTGGGATAACAACACTAATAAAACACACATGTGGAACTTTAAAAAAGATGGTCGTGTCTTCGAGTGCCTCTAGTGATAAGGCCAGCAACACTAGTGAACCCCCAAATTGATCTAATGTACCAATCACTATTGGCGGAGATCACCGTCCCTTCACACAACCCCATGCTCATCCTCATGCTCCTCGGGTCCTTCAAGACATCCCTATTTCTAAATAAGTAAGAGGTGGGTTAGATGTTTTCAGGAGTTGTGATGCTAATGAAAAATTGCTCCAACTGAAGAAACCGAAGATTGTTGATGGAGTAGTCAAGTACTCGTGTGCCATTGTTGAGAGGAACATCTCTAGATGGAACAATGAGTAGCAGGATATGTGATAGGTCTGAATTCTCATTGGCCTACTTTGCATCGCCAATTATCAATGATCAATAAACTGAAGGGAGATTTTGAGATCCTATCTAGAGGGAATGATTTTTAACATCAAATTCTCTAGCCTAGAGGATATGAGGCTTGCATTTGAGCAAGGGCTCTGTCTTGTTGAGGATAATCCATTAATCTTGAAAAAGTGGCAAAGCGGCGAGCCATTAGAGAAACTCAAGTTGACAGAAGTTCCAGTTTGGTTTAGGATTCACGATCTCCCATTGGATCTATGGGACGAAGGAGTCTTCAGTCTGATAGGGAGCAATGTTTTCACTCTATTACATCCAAATATGCTTTAAAAAAAGTGCAAGAGATTGGAGTTTGCGAGGATCTAAGTATTGATACCACCAATGTCATCTTTCCCAAAGGAAGTGAACCTGGTTAGTGACGATGGATTGAAGGACACGGTCAGAATAGAGTAGTTTCCTCAATGTTGTAAAGACTGTGAAACTTTTAGTCATGGACAGGGTGAATGTACCAAAATCTTGAACTACAAAAAAGGTAATAATGTATGGGTTAGAAAGAATAGTTTTGATGTTGAACCCTTCTATGATTGATTGTCGATGGAAGAATCAATGAATGTCCAATCATCTCAGTATGTTGTCAGTGAAGAGTAGGTAGCTCAGGTGACTGTTCAACATTCTCAATATAATGTGGAAATGTTGAAGAGAGATGATAGTCTACAAACTCATGTAGTGTTGAACAAGGAAGTTCATGTCAATACTCCAAATTCTGATGGAGGTTGGAGTAAGAAAGGAAGGAAGCATAAATATACTCCTCAAAATGTATCTAAAGTGAAAGCAGTGGGAATTATGGTGTCTCCTAGTAGCCTCAGAACTCTTGAATTTTCTAATGTATTGAAAAAGTGTCAACTCTGAATAATGGTGATGATGGTTTGAACCAAGGTCAACCTTAAACTCCTATAAACGTTCCTAATGGTTACTACAACTATTATTTCATCGAATGTGTGAAGGTTAAATAAGCAAGGAAGAAAGAAAGTCGTTTGCAAGTTGATTCAGAAGAGTAATGCCTCTATTATCTGTATTATGGAATAAAAACCAAGAAAATGGAAAGTCCATAAGGATATCAAAAATGTTTCACCGTGAGATTCATGGATGTCAAATCATTATTCTCATCCACTAGGGAGAGCGATTATCTTGTGGGACCTAAGGATTATAAGCATTAACAAACTTAGTGAGAGTGATCAATTCATTTTGACTGAATTCCACTATAGAGGAATATATTTTTCTCTATATATTGTGTATGGACACAACTAAGAGTATAGAAGTTTTAATTTATGGAAAGACCTTATGCATCATAGCATTAACTGTCCTTGGATTCTTATGGGACTCTTTATAGGATTTCTTCTGAAAGGTTTGTGAAGGTTGAACCCTCTTCTCTTGCTATGAGTTAGTTTAATGATTTTATAAATGCCAATCAACATATTGAGTTGGATCTTGTTGGAGCCCGATTCACTTGGGATAACAAACAGGATGGTAACAACCTTGTTATGTCTGAATTAGATAGAGTATTTGACAATAAAGCTTTCCTTGACTTGTTTCTGAAAGTTTGGGGGAATATTTCTTGTTCTTTTCATAGTGATAAAAAAAGTCTATACACCTATCTGGATGAATCTACATATAAGAAAAAAAACTCCATTTCATTATATAAATGCCTGACTGGATATGTTTGGTTTTCATGATGTGATTAAAGAATGTTCAAGTTGTGTGAAAAGCTAAGGAAAACTAGAAGAGCTTTGTGGATGTGGAACAAACTAAAAGTTGGTAATATCTTCGAATATCAAAGAATCCTAGAGGATGAATCTAATATAGCTCAGGAAAAAATGGACCTTAAACCTACTGAAGATTTGATATTAGTTGTTTTGGAAAAAAGAAAGGAAGCTACTAAATCCTATGAAGATGAAGAATCCCTTATCTGTTTAAAGTCAAGAATACATTCTCTCAATCTGGGTGACTAAAAATATCAAGTTCTTCTATTCCTCTGTCAAAATAAGGAGAGTTAGGAACACTATCATTAGCCTTAATATTAACTGTGCTATTTGTTCTGATGAAGATACTATTAAGGGGGATATTTTTTATTATTATACTGCTCTATTTTAGATCAGTGAGGAGAAATTCAATCTCCTATTTAGGAAATTTATGGATAAAGGGATAGATGATGTAATTCATTACTCTAATGGAGATAAGGTGTCGGGTCCTAATGGTTTAATTACTAGTTTTTCAAAAGTTATTAGGACATTGTTGGGAGTGATGTGAAGAAAGTTGTGCATAATTTTTTTGACTGTGGTTGTCTTCTTTGAGAAGTTAATCAAACTTGCATTTCTCTTATCCATAAAGTAAGGAGTGCTACTAAGATTAAAGACTGCTTTATGCCATGTGGTGTATAGATTATCTCAAAACTTATTGCAAATAGATTTCAAGTAATTATGCCTGAGATTATTAGCCCTTTGAAATGTGCTTTCTTAAACGATAGATCAATTTCTGATGCCACCCTTTTTGTCAATGAATTTCTAAATGACATGAAAATCCAAAGGCCAAAAATCTATGCTAAAATAGATTTGATGAAGGCCTATGACTTGGTTGATTGGAGTTATATCAATACAATTCTAAACATAATGGGATTCCCTTCTTGTTTTATTCATTGGATAAATACTTTCTTCAGTACCATAAGATTTTAGGTCCTTGTTAATGGGGTACCATGTGATCCCATCTTTCTTGGTAGAGGAATTAGACAGGGTGACCTCATTAGCTCCCTACATTTTTTTCATAGCTATGGAGGGTTTTACTACAATGATGAACTATGCTATTGACTCTGGAGCTATCAGACCTATCAAAGCTTCTAGTAGTTTATCAGTTTCACACATCATGCTTGATGATGATGTTATCTTATTCTCTGAAGCAAATGATGAATCTATACAAGGTCTCAATGATGTTCTTACTGATGTTGGTAACATTTTAGGCTTGAAAGTTAGTTTTTTAAAGTCTCATGTCTTCTGCAATAACATTGTGGATAAGATGAATGTTCTAAATCTTCTGAACATGCATATTGGATCCCTATCAATGAAGTATTTGGGATAGTCTCTGTTTAAAGGTAGTCTTACAGTGAGTCTTTGCTCTCCTATTATTTACAAAATCAAAACTAGACTGGAGGGATGGAAATTGCATCAACTTTCTTTTGTAGGGAGATGTGAGCTTGTGGTTTCTACCTTGTCCTCTTTTGACGTCTATTGGGTTGCCTCTTTCCCTATAGCATGTAGTGTTACTGATGAAATTGAGAAGTTGTGTCACAATTTTATATGGGGTGGTGTTGATATTAAAAGGACCATTCATACTATCATATGGGATCACATGTGTGTCCTGAAAGATGAAGGGGTTCTCTGTATAAGAGTTAGTAGAGATATTGTCAAAGTTTCACTTATAAAGAATGTATGGAGTATGACAAATAAAAAAGATATCTTGTGGGTCAAATGGGTGAATGAAAGATGTATGAGAGGTGATTTTGTATGGATAGTGAAGAGTAAAAGTACTACTTCTTGGCTTTGGAACCAAATTATTAATGTTTGTGATACCATTATGGAAAAAAATTTCAAACCTGGAAATGGTAAGAGTATTCTACTATGAAGAAAACCATGCATTAGGAAAGTATGTTTTCTGGATGATGTCCTATCTATTAAGGATATCTCTAACATGGGGAAAATGATTCTTGTATCTTATCTATGCAATGGAGATGAATGCAGTCATATTATTGATAATATCAAGAATATGTTCTCTCCCAGTCTGAGTGTGGATGAATTATTATTAGATGAAGTTAATCCCAAGGGTTTGAAGGACTTATGTAATTGTTTTAGGTTCAAGTATGAGAAAGTTCCTTGGCACAAATGGGTGTAGAAAGCTAAATCTCCTAATCATTGTAAGTACTTTATATGGAAACATGTTCAAGAGAAACTCCTAACTCAGGACCATCTTATGAAGAGAGGCTTTTCTTTTCCCTCTATGTGTATCATGTGTAAGAAGAATGGTGGGGATGATCAACATCTCTTCTGGTCGCATTATTGGGCCAAAGATCTTTGGAGCTATGCTATGAAAGACAAATGTGTTGATAAAGTCTGCATTGATTTGAAGGATATGTTGCAATTCAAGAAGAAAAGTTATACTAGTGCAATAATAATCTGCTATAAAATCTGGGGAGAGAGGAATGCTAGACTCTTTGATGACAAGTTTAAGAATGTAGAGACCATATGGGTTTGCATCAAGGGTGATTTGAATACTATATTTTTTATTTTTGTTATAGCTTTGTACAACTAAAATAGTTTTTTTTTCTTTAAGCCCCCATTCATTGTAAATACCCATGTTTTGATATATACAAAAAGAGAAGCAAGATTTGAGAGATAAAAAAATAGAACACACATGGTTAACTAGATAGGTTGTTTAGCTATATTTTTTTGAAACAAGTTGAGGTTTCTCTTTGAAAGGCCACCAATAAATTCCTAGAAATAGTAGCATGATGTTTAAATGACGAGAAAGGGCATGCTACTGCCCCTATTTTAGTGGAATTTTGCTTCTATGCCTCTCCATAGAGTTAAAGGACATAGTGTCCCTCAATATACTGGGAATCTTAGTTGGTGTATTGTCATTCACTTTAGGAGAGAACACATGAATTGCTTAAAAACTAGACATTGACACGGTCTATCTATTTTAAAAGTTGAATAATGAGTCTCAAAATTTAGATATCGCATCTTATAGAATATGAAAACTCGTTGCTACTTTTTGATACTTGCTTGTATTTTTTATTCCTTTGCATGTCATACTTTTACATTCCCTATATAAATCTTGTATTCATCATTTGAGTTACTTATGTTTTCCTTCTTAGGGTCCATGTGTGGTTTTGTTCCCTCTAGGAACACTTGGATAGGTGATCAAAGAAGACTTAGAAGAGACATGCAAGATCTATTCCCTGTTGAAGAGTAGCTAGGAATCAATTCCTAATTTTGTATTCCTTTGTAAAGCTTTTGTGACTGTGATGTAAACCATAATTGTAAAAAATATTGTTTACATTTTTTGCTGCAATTTTGTAATTATTTGATCGCAAGGATCATGTCTTTATAGTCAAGAAAAGAATAAAGCAACCTATCACTAAATAGGTATTATTCAAGCGGTAAATATCTCCAGAAGATATAAAACATCAATCATCATGAGCCTAACTTCTTAGAATAAGTCACATTTGTTACGTAAGTCCCCTAACTCTACTTCATTCTTAAACAATTTTTTGGCTTAATTGGATTAATTATATGCTTAATCTTTGAAGCCTAGCTCTGATTTGTGATGTTACACTAAGTCATGAATCGATGTTTATAATTTAATCAAAATAGACCTTGATTTCTCAAGTTATACATATTTATGTAACTTGTGAAAATTTATGTAAGTTACCCTTTTCTGGTAGTATGAACATAGTTGTGGCACTTTCTTAAGTTGCTTCATGATGTACATAAGAAATCTATAATTTTACTTCTCCATTGGATGCTTTTGAACCTTACTTGTATGGAGTTAAATAGCTTGATGGGATGATGGTGATGTGTTTCATTGATCGATGAAATCCTATGAACCTTGACGTTTCTTGGAAGTTGATGGTTTCTTTGGTGACTGTTTTCTTTTGGCAATCGCTTACTCCTTAGAGGTTGATGAGTTTCCTGATGCCCAATGGTCTTTTTGGTGTCTGACGGGATTCCTGAGCCAATGGGCTTTAGGGTGTTGATTGATGGATTTTATTATGTGCTAACTGAAGAGATTTAGACTAATGAGTTTTGGACCAACGATGTTCTGGTGTCTGACGAGATTGACGAGTATGTATGTTTGAGGATGGTCAAAGGGAATTTAAGTGGTTAACCAGTTTCCAATGACTGTCAAATTTTTTGGCACCCAATGGAGTTTTGACTGATGGGTTTTCTAAGGACTTGTCAAATGGATTTCCTGGCCAATGAGAGAGTATCTAGAACCTATAAACACCCCCTCTCCTCCTCTCCTTTCATCTAGTTTTGACAAAGCTCCAGTTGTAACCAGAGAGCCCAATGAGAATTTCCTAGAGAGAAAAGGTTGACGAGGCTTTATCAAGTGTGACGATACCAATATTTTCATGGATACATGTGCAAGGAATGAGGATCTTTTGATTGATCTAGAGTCTTTGATCTCTTTCGTTGCTTCTCTCATGTAAGATTCTTGTTATTTTACTCAATTTCATTTTGTTCTCCACCCTCTTCCTTATACAAATGATTCATTGGTGTTTCTTGAGTTTTCTTGCTAGAACCCTATCCATGTGTGTTGAGAACTTTTTTTTCTTCTTCCTTTATCTAGTTTCATCCCGTTATAGGTGATTGGAGGCATTTTCAAAAGTTTTGGTGAACCAATTTCAACACTTTGTTGCTGATTTTGAGAGTTCATCTTAGAGTTTGGATTTCTTCTCTTTATTGGGCGAGTTATATTACTTTGAGTACATTTCTTGCAACTTTTTACATGCATGTGGTTGTACCTGCTATAGAACTTCTAAAAATGTTAAATGATAGTCTTTTTAAGTGCTTTTTGTGTGATTAAATGATGAATCCATGCATGATGACTATAATTTAACTTTATGAACATTTTCTTACTAAATCTTTAGCGAATCTATAAATATAGAAGAACTAAAATTTGGAATACTAGTGCTTGCCTACTATTATGTTGGTGTAGAAATGGTTGGACAAAACTCTAATGCAATAAGTACCTTTTTCATGATGGTACTGAATGTTGAGGATGCAATCACATCAAGTAACATTGTTTCAATCATAGTGATTCTTATAGCTTAGTACACTTTAGTTGGTGGTCATTACCCATGCTCGAGGATGATTATCTACTATGTAAATGAAGTATTATGGGATTGTTTGGTCACATTTTATATCTTTTGAAGTTGCAAATCCCACATAATTTTGTATGAATATTGTTGGTATATGTAACTTGATTGATGCAGTCAATATGTAACTAATTAACTTAATAATCAAATGTAACCCCAATCTAGTAGTGTCCTTATTCTTTTGAACTATTCAAGTGTTAGGACTTGTTGGATAGTAAAACTAGTGATCCAAAATGAGATCAGAGTCATATAATGTTGAGTATATGCAAGTGTAGGGAGGGTATATCCCTATCATCTTGATCTCAATGTTCTACAAAACGGTTGAGTCGTGTCTCGAAGGTTATGTGTTTACAGTTATTATGGTTGTAACTCGGTTTGAGGTTCATGTACTATAGTTTCTAGTGACATGGCCAATGTACCTAGGGAGGACTAGGCTATTTTAGTAGTTGGACCGATGTGCCACTATAGTTGTGACTCATACTAACTGAGGGGAAGAGATCATAGGATTTCATTCATCCTAGGTCTTATACGAAGTTTATTTTGGATATGTATTGGTCGGCTAGTAGTCTGAGTGGTACGGCTCAAACTACCTAGCAATTAATAAAAAAGTAATCCAACGATCTAGTATGACTGTTATGGCTACTTGGCGAATCATATTATAATGTGGTAAGAGAATCCCTGTTATAATTTCTTTTACTTTTTAGATGATTTATAATGTGGTAAGAGAAATTAACTGAAATAAAAATTTAACTATTCATATTCTTTTTTGCAAGTTATATAGCCTTTCAAATTTGTAATACTTTCTGATTTAATTGTTTAAGATACATAACCTTGCTAAGAAGTAGATGTTCTTTTGGAGTTATATCTCTTTCTAGGAGATGGTCTCACCTCGTGGGTCACCACATCTTTTTATGTGATCATCAACAACACTGCCAGACTTGTGATAGAGAGGAGGAGCTATTTGAATAATAATAGAGATAGAAGGTTGTTTAGGGTTGTAGCGGGGAGTTTTATAGACGATGTATATCGACTCAAGTTTTTGGCAATGTACCTTGTTCTATGTACATGTTGTAAATATGTAGACATTAACTTTTGTAATAGTTTGGGGTTGAAGCCATGGAATTTTGTGACAAGATAGGTGGTATGAATATATATATATATATATATATATATATATATATATATATATATATATATATATATTGTGTGTGTGTGTGTGTGAAAGTGATACTTTATGTAAGTATTTCCTTGACATGTTTGAAAAGTATATTCAGTTCTAATTCTATGACTTTTTGGTATATGTTTAGTCAGTGATAGACCGACATTTTATTTTTGAGTGATATCATTTAGTGTGGCGGGTTGCCACATGTTACATGAACTTTGGGTCATAATTCCTTCAAACAACAAGAATAACTAGTTTCCCAAACTATCGCCCGTCACACCTTTAGGGATCCATAGATGAGTAGAAAATATAAGTGTAGGACCCTTCTTTTTCATCTAAAGGAGCTATGTTTCCATATTCCAACAACATAACAACAAACAAATATCCCAAGGAACACATTTAAATCATACATGCAAGACATATTTCAGCCATGTCCATACAAAAGGAAGGTGATAACTATCATTTATGTACTAGAAGGGCACACATAGTACATATGTCTGAAATGCAGGAACATAAAACCCTCTATTTATGCTAAAAGTGCTTAAACTGACCTTCTTTAGCATTAATTGGTTATGCAACAACAAGATCTATAAGATGCTAACACATAGTATGTAGTAAATGAATCAACAATTATATTACTCACTTGACAAGAAGAAATGACTATGCATACAAAAAGAAAATGTGAAGCTCCCAACATCACAACAAACTCTTTTGATGAAGACAACTCTCCAAGATGTCAGTTATTCCACTTCAACAATGCTCTACCACTATCGACCCATGACCAATGGTAACTAGACAAGCTAGAGAAAGGTAGAAATAGGGTGAAAGACTCTACAATTGAAATTCAATAGAAAACGACCTATAAAATGTCAGAAAAGGAGAAGAGGCTACATGATCACTAGAGAAATGAACGACCAAGGTTTTTCTTACCCTAACAAAGCTCAGGACCCACCAGTTGGGTCATATTACATCAGTAGAGAAGATAATGAGGGTATATCATGCCTGAATCAAAGAACAATGAAGACATAACTCCTATCAGTTGTTGTAAATTGATGGCTTTCGTCTCTTCAATACCAATTTAAGGCTCACATTCACAAGAATGGTTACAAGGAAGGTTAGGGGCTATTTATAGCCTTAGAGGAAAGATAAATGCGTTCAAACTATCACATTTTCAGGAAGTGATAATGCTCTCATTAATCAATAATTCCATCAGTAGGAAGAACCTAACCTCCCACTAGTACACACATCTAGGCATTCCATTGTTAGATGCAAGAAGAAAACACACTGGTTGTCCTGTTTGGTTGAACTCATTGATTTAAGCTCCTTAAAGAAACCATCACAAGATGCACCAAAAAGCACCATCAATAGGGAGTTGACATAAAAACCATAAGTAGCCATGTTGCATACTTCCCATCGGTAGTCTAACAACAAAAATCCACTACCCCACTATTAAACAGTTTCTTTAGTAGACAACAATGGAAATGATGAAGGCTGCACAACAAGCCTCTCCCATCTGTCATCTACTAATGGAAAGGCATACTCATGTTGTTTGTCTTCAAAAGAAAAAATCTAAGCACACAAAAAATTCACAGGAAGGAAGAAGAGCCTTGTCAGTCATCAACCAACAAAAAGTGAGAAACACTACATCGTTCCCTCCTGATGGAAGACCAGATTGACTCCATTGATTCTCATCTAACAGAAGGGTATCTAGGATAAGTTAGACCACCTAAGTGTAACAACTCACCACCATGAAAGGGAAAGAAGAAGACAACTAACATGTCGTGTGCAAATTTCAAGGAATCCATATCAGGGGCGATTTACACATCAACCCACAAGAAAATGCCCACCAACTAAACATATGCTAAAACAAGCATCTTAATAGGTGTTTGAGATATCAAAATATCATTAAGGATTGATCTATGTTTAGAATCCTATAGTGATCTCCTCCCTTATTTAATGGGATCAGTCTCCCCCCATTCTTGAACTTGTAACATACGAGGAGAAGGCATGATGCATTTTGGTCTCGGTTGTTGTTGTGTTGTGTTACATCTTTTTGTATTTCACTACTCTGATCCTGATGGTTTCTGCTTGCAACGGTGCCCGTCAGGATGATCATACAAGGATAAGGGGTCTCAATTACTGCGGTATTCTAGTCCCTTAGTCCCTCATTTTGTCAACTCTCTTTCCACTATCATCGTGTACATGATCCAGCTCTTTCCTCCTCTTTTCCTTTTCATCTCTAAATTTAGTTTAGTTGTTTTTCTTTCTATCTATATTTCTCAGTATTTCACTGCCTTGATTCTCATCGCATTGACAACTTTATATCCCATCCTCACGACGGGTTCTCCTCTATTATTAGATCTTGTTATGTACTAGATTTCCCCTAGTTCCCTACTCCATGATGGCAACCTTATTTATTTGATTCCACCTTATTTATTGGCTTATGCTACATTGTAAGTCTCGGCTAATCTTTCATTACACATTCTTTATATCTATTATCAATACTAACATAAGTCATTTTGGAGGAATCAGTTGTATCATGTTGACCTATTCATCTTTGATGTTACATATGTTTTAACATGCTAAGAACTAGTGTTCTTTTACGTCTCTCTTAATAAATTGAATAACAATATTTTAACAACCCATCAAGATGGAGTATGGATGAAAAACATATCCATCTTGGACTTACAAGACTCAATTAGATGATACGACAAATAAAAAATAAAAAATATCACTCTACATACAAAATTTTCACTTCCCCTTAACATGACTCCCCAAAAAATAAAAGATTTGATGATGCTACCTTTGTAGTTATGTCCCACAGGCTAGGAATAATTGATTTATGGATAAGATCTTCAAAACGGCATATGGATGAATATCATCACCATCAATCTAGAAAATATGGTCAAAACACAATGACTATTCCATATTCACTGAAGAGTGGAAATGAATGTGTGATTAAAATAAGCACAATCAACACATCCAGTGATGTAGCAATTGATGTATCTTCAAATAGAGATGTGATGAGGTGATGATGACTATAAAATGGCTCCATCTAATAGTGCGACTCTCTACGGATTGAAGATAATGAAAGACACCATCAAGGAATGACCAAGTAGATCACTAGAAAAACCATCTTGCCAGTTGAAGATGCAACTTCAAAAGACATGATAAAATAGCTCAGTGAAGATAAAATCTAGATGAACATCACCCTTAATGGTGTAGTATTGTAGGCTTGAAATTGACAAGCTTATTAGAAGTAATAATCCATATTATGAGAAGTAGTATGGTATTTGAAGACTAGCACCAAAAGGAACAACATGTTGGAATAAGAACAACAAGATTTGTACCAATGTGTTTTCATCATGTACTTGAGATATTTCAACCTATATAAAAGTGGTAGCCTACTGGAATAAATGAAATGCTAATTGCCAACCTAGGTGCATGTTGTGGTATGAACACAAGGAAGAAGAATGTTATTGAGAAAGAGATTCACCAATGATGCACTAGAAGTATGAAGAAGCACAATGTCACTGGGAAAGAGTTACACTAATAATGAACTAGAAGCATGATGCTTAGTGGGCATAAAGTTCCACAAAAAAATCAGAAGATGGATGATCTAAAGAACAAGAAGCTCCATGGAGATATGAGGCTTGGACAACTTCATATTATATCTCTGATACTATTTCTTTTCATACTTCCTCTTCATACACATACTCCCTCCCACCTCATACTCTCTCTACTCTTTATCCCCACAAACCAATTATGAAGTGAATGAGTAGTTGGTTTGGAAAAGAGAAAATACCCCCCTATATGTTGAATGGAGAGGAGGAAGAAGGAAAAAGAAACAACATGATGCCCCATTTTTGGTGCTTTATGAACTACCATGGGGTGTTTTATTTTATAATATGACGTAGATTTAATAAAAAGGAGACTCAATGTGATACATATATCTAAATAGAAAAATAAAGAAATATTTGTGTGACCCAACTCAAACTGTAGGGGCAGAGATATGTGCTACAAATCAGGTCATCAAATAGATCCAATTATAGGTCTAATTAGTAGTAGGCATATTGTGTAACATGAGAGAGAAAGTGGAAGCAATGACTTGAGATAGGAGGAACTTGACACCTGTTGTCAGAATGTTGTCGGAGGTAGTACAAATCCATCTTCCAATAGTGATTTGATATACAAGTACATTGAAGAGTAGTCACTACTATCTTCCTTACTATTGGATTGTTAAAAAGGAATAAAAGGTAGATTTCTTGGACTATGTAGTTGATCTGCAGATATGAGGGCAAGGGATGCATGATTGAGAATTGAATTCTCATTGAATCCATAGTTTGTGGTATTGATTTTCCTTAATATCATTACCATTAGGGATCTCATAGTTTGGTGACAATATTCTTGTAGGAAACCTTCCATCAAATGAAATTGTGAGAGGTCTACTTCGTACTGGCCATGATGTTGTGTGGGAGGGTGGGGAATCTGTTCTTAGTTCCCTCATGTGGATCCTCATAGACAGGATGTCACTACATGATTTATGCTACAAAGACTCCCCAGATCAAGTACACACAACTTAAGCAGTGAGGCAAAGGACACCAATGTGAACATTATAGATATAAACGTGGAATCTAACAAGCAATTCAGACATGAACATGGATTGTGATGGACGTGTAGAAACTGATGTACAACATGAAGAAATAAAAAAAATGGGAAGAATGCAGCACAAACATCAGGGAGGTTGCAAGGAAGTGACAACTAGATATATATGCTTGGAGGAGGCACATAATAATGATGATGGTTTGGATGTAGAGCGCCATCATTGGGAATTGATTGGATTTTTATGAAATAAGAATAAATAAGATGAAAATATAGGCTGAGATAATTCTTGGTGGGCCGCCAAGCCAAGAAGAGAAAATAATAGCCCATAGGTGGAGGCAATCTCCTTTGCTTTTAAGGGTCAGGATTGATGCTATAATATCATGTAGAAAATAAGATGAGAGGCTAATGAGATATTTTCTATCGATAGATGGAAAAGACATTTCCTATGTATATGATATGAGGCAAGTACAAGGGAAGCAAAGTTAACACTAATGGGCCAAGAAATTAGGCCAATATAATATAAAAAACTAAATAAAAATAACTTCCAATACCTATCATGTATATATGAGGGGAGGAAAGTACAAGGAAATCAAATTTAATAGTAATGTACCAATGCAATTAGGCCCATATGACATATTAAACTAATTACAATAATTCTAACAACAACAAAAAGTTATATGATATAATTAAGGTTCATAATAGAGATTTTTATTATGAGCAAGATGCAATCCTTTAAGAAATCAAGAAAGCATGAAAAAGTAATAATCATACAAGAATGGCTAAATAAATATGGAAGACATGACTATATTAGCATGAAAAAACATAGTTTGATAAAGCAATGATATTCACGGAACTTATGCATTTAAATCATCTAAATAATTAAAAGTATGATTGCCCTAATTATTCTAGCATGATCTATAGTTTCAAGATGAATATGTGACTGGATGAGCAAGTAGGTGAGTTTTTGTAGCATGAATAAGAAGATAGATGAGAAACAAACCATGTTTTCCTAGCATGATTATGTAGATAAACGGGAAGTCATAATGCAAGTTATCCTGACATGAGAAGTTATGGCATGATGAACATATAAACAAACATTTTTATGATATGAACAATATATGCTATGATCTAAATCTTGTATATAGATGAACAATTAGAACAATATAACTACATCTAGAGGCTATTTGTGCCTCCTTGCCATTTTTTCATCCTCCCAACATATTAGTGTACTCATTCTAGGAGAAGGAACGTCAAGACAATTGTTGGTCTAGAGTCTGATAAAGCTTAATTTACCCTATGACTTTAGGGGAGTTGAATGGGGGAAATGGGGGAAATGTTGATGATGGATATGATGATTATTTGTACTTGTTTTGAGAGTTGAAGAATTCAAAGTTACGAAAGACATTTTGAGAATGAAATTGTGTATAGCTAGAGAATATGAAATAAAAAACAAGGATGTCTCCATAAATAGACCCACATGTTGCATCTTCAATTGTAGAACACCATATTCTACCACCTACCACCTTGGTAGAGAGAGGCAATCCATCGAGGTCCCCTGAACAAGAAACTTGGGCTCTACTTATCAGAGTTCGTAACTTACTAGAACAGTTTGTGTATCTCGAATAGGACATTCATTTTTGTTATGTATTTATGTCTTTCAGCAATAAGCTTTCAGTTAAAAAAGAAGGAATTGGAAGGTGAAAACTAGAACAAAAAATCTTCCTTTTTTGTCAGTAAAAAGCATATGAGGCATGTGTGACCCCAAATTCCAAATAAGATATTCAACTGAATCAAGCATCTTCTCTAAAACATAATGTCGTTGCATTTTAAAGGAGAGTGAAATGCAGTAAAATTTTCAAATAGAGTTGAGTTCGTGGAAAATCAAATTTGGAAATTTATTGAAGAAAAGATTGTAAAAAAATCTCAAATGAAAGTAAGGCTACTCTTGAGTTCATAAATAGAATGTTTTCTATCTAAAAAAAGGATTATGACAACCTTTACAGGCTGCCCCCGCGTCCTTTGCCCAGCCATAGCTCGGATAGCTAGCGGGTGGTAAATACAGAGCTTAGCATGGGGCTCGAACATGGGTTCCCCCCAGAGGGGGACACCGTGCCTACCACATGAGCTACGCTGGCCGGGTATATTTTCTATCTAAGGAACACCAAAATCTGGTATATAAATCTATGAGTAGATTAAATATGTGCGAAAGTATGTGAAATATGGAATCAATCAGATAAATTTCATAATTAACTAGAGAGTTGATGCAATCATGATCATCGATCAAATGACAAAAATGAGGTCAACACCACAACAACACTTTCTTTGGCACATAATTCCTTATTGGTAAATTGGAGACAACAATAATGACAATGAAATAATATGATGATATTTTATGTCATATTCAATCCAATACTTTAACGTCAATCAGAAGTAATAGAGGTGCTTATGAATGGAAGATGCTTAATTCCACATCTAATATGTTGTGTAATGTTATGCTTATTATACACCATAAGTTTAAGTGCTTCACATCATTATTAAACTGATTTGTCCCCTAGCAAGTTTTGTATTTGGAAAAAAGAAGGTTGTGATTGCTTCTATGAGTGTGCTTAAAGTATATAACGAATTCTCTATCACCAAAAATGCCTCTATCGCATAAGCCTTCAAATTTTCTTGTCTTGCCACTAGAGCCAATTCTTTTCTACTAAAAATTCAATCCCAACATATATATGCAAACAATACCTACTATCATTACGAAAGTTAGTAGGTCAGGTTTTTGAAAATCTGATTAACTGCTTCTAACTCAAACTTTGTTGAGTGGACTCAAATGACTAATCACGATTACACTAATTCAATTATAAATATTAGTAAATTAATAATTGAAATGTAAGTTGAGCCAAAATTCTGCCCTACCCAAATTAGGCAAGACAAGATCCTAACCCTAAATGAACTTGACTAGACCTTAATTGACTTTGAACTGAATGTGACCCAAGTTGTCCCCAAATCTAAAGTGACACCCAAAAACCTTGAATTGTTAGGTTGGTAGAGCTTTTTTATCATGCCTGACTACCAAGATCTTTATTATGATGAAGCAGTCATGACATCACAATGTTTAAGTGGCACAATATAAGCGAGCTTCGATTTGTTACTCTGGTTTTATAAAAGAGTGGACTCTATCTACGGTTATCTTTTCTTCACATGTAGATTCATATAAATTTGTTCATTTTGATTAATTACATTCATTACAGTTCAAAGGTGTAGTCTACTTTGTAACCCAACTGAGATAACATTATTATAGGACAAATATTGAAATAATTTAGTAGGATCTAATAGATTTTTGTTATAATGCATAGTAGGTGTTTTGATTTTTGTTTTTTTTTGTGTGGGGGGGGGGGGTTGGAAAGAAGAAAAGATGAGTTGGTGAACGGTGATTGGAGGCCCTATAAAAATATAAGGCATGTCCTATATTGTAATTTAAGCTCACACGGAAGAAACATATCCTACAACACCATAAGCAGAACCACTTTATGCTAATACTTGCCTTACAATTAGAATTTGATTTTTCTCCCAAAACCCCCTCACTTTTGCTTAAATTCCACAAAACCCCCTCACTTTTACCAAATCCTAAATAACCCCCTCTTTGTTTGAGAAAATTCCAGCCACCCCCCTCCACTCAACTTTCCATCCACCACCGTTAACCTCCATTGTCATTATTTTTTTCTTTCTTTTAATTCACTTTCTTTCTCAATGTAATTGCATATTCTACATTATTACATTGTTAGTATATTATATTATTTAATTATTATATTAAGAAAGTAATTATTATCTTAGTGGTAAATGATATATTAAAATTTTACCTGACAAACACCGCAAACTTTGTCTGACTAATTCGAAAAGTCTGAGCTATTAGGAGTCAATCAAATTTTTAATCTGATATTGGGGGTTGACTCAAGTCCTGTTTGATTATTTCAGGTTAAGGTTTGATCTTGTCATATTTTTATTTTATTTTGATTGGTACTAATAAGAAAAAATTTATGGTGTTTTTTGAAAGTATCAGTCTAAACTGGTTGGCCGAACTGGACTGGTTATTTGGTCCGGTCATGGACCGATTTGATATTCGATCCAGGCCTCAATCTATACTTTTCTCAAATCTGGTCCTTGGTCTGGTCTGGTTCAAGATCGAAAGAAAGTGCTCTGACATGTTGGAAAGGAGAATATAAAAAACTTTTTATATAATTTAATTAAATCTAATATTTATGAGATGTGGACTATGTTACTAATAATTCTAGAATTTACCAATAAATACATTAATGTCGTGGTGTGGTGATGTGTCATTATATCAATAAAGTCAATAATTGACCGCTGCATTTATAAAAGCATCAAATAGCCATTAAATAAATTTGAATATTACAATAAATTGCAGCAACAAAAAAATGAGAGGATATTAAATTTCGAATTGAATTGTTAATAATTTGTATATTAAGTATTCTAGAAATAAATTTTTTACACTTATGTAATTTTATTTTATAATAATTATAACTATCATTTTTTTGTGTGCTTTAAATTTACAGTTTGTCTCGAATGTTTTAATATGTGTAAGTATTATAATAATAACGTTCCCAAAAGACATATCACATCAAACTATAAAAATCTAATTGTGAAATTTATTATGTGTAATTTTTTTTTTCCAACGGGTCCGGTCTTGGATCAAACTTATTTCTTCCATTGTTGGACCAAACTGGATCGACGACCAAATTTAAAAAAAAGTGTGGACTGAGGATCAGACCGAAAATTAAATCGGGTCGAATAATCAGTCTGATCTGGTCCGGTCCTCCAGTCTAGAGCGATATATGTACAATTGTACCCAAATATCATAAACATTTCTTATGGATATTAGTTAAAATAAAACAAAAATATGACAAGACCTAACCTGAAATAATTAACCACAACCTGAGTCGACTTGAAGTCGGATCAAAAACTTGACAGACTACTAATAGCCCAGACTTTTCGATTTAGTCGGATGGGGCGTGCGAAATTTGTCAGATACAAATTTAATATTCATATGCTACTAAGATGATAATTAATATTATTTTCTTAATATAATAATTAAATAATATAATATATTGAAAATGTATTAATATAGAGGACACAATACACGTTACATTGAGGAAGAAAGTGAATCAAAAGAAAGAAAAGAAGACTGATAACAGAGGTTAACGGCGGTGGATGGAAAGGTGAGTGGAGGGGGTGGCTTGAATTTTGTTAAACAGGGAGGGCGTTATATAGGATTTGATATAAGTGAGGGAGTTTTTCTGAGATTTAATCAAAACCTAGGGGTTTTTTTGAAAAAAACTCTTAGAATTTTGAATCCTACTTAGTTATTTCAGGGTTGTCTTATGATAAAGTTGTCTTAATTTTTTCTCAGCACATCCTCCAACACCGTAAGCAAAACCACCGACTGCTTAAGTAACAGTCGGCACAACCACTAGTACGCCAAGCCCACGTAACTGTTTTGGAACGGCCTCTGCCATCCTGACACCGACGACGCGAGGAAATTCCTACCACTGTTCCGCTAATTCAGCCGGCTGCTCTTCCACTTTTCCTACAGGGTTGGCGTCACCGTCCCTCAGCCTTCCGCTCCTCGTCTGGTACAACGCCGCCGCCTACCACGCCCTACTACCATCCCCGGCGAAAACCCCGAGTACGAACTAGATCTCCGAGAACTCCAAATGGCCGACCGTTTCTTCCCAAATGAGATGCCCAGCTTCCTGGAAGAGTCTGCGGAGCAAGCAGAAGCCGCCAGAAAAGCCGGAGAGCGCCTCCTTTATCGTCTGCGGCTGCCTTACCCTAAATTCATCGACTCGGTGTTGCTCCATGGCGGACTCCACGTTGTGCAGGTAAACAGTCCTTGTACTTTGGATGGCTAGCTTCAGATGATTCGTCATTGCGCGACATCTGATATAAATTTCTTGTTCTGGAAAATGACTCTTGAAGCGTGCGTTGAGTGAGGACTTGACGAATGGCGACCCAGAGTTCGTGCAAGATTACACTTTCGCGACAGGCAGGCTTGGGGTGGCGTATCTACTGCTCAAGTCCTTCCTGGTCAAGTACAGTAGGAGCGACCTCCAGTTGCCTGATAGCAGAAGCGACCTGGAGCAATGTCTTCGTATTACTACGGCGTGCTATCATGAATCACTCAGCGAAGAAGGCTTCGAGCCGACCTGGGACGGCGATGACATATGCTTCATCTGGGGGCGTGCTGGTGTCTGCGCGATCGGTGCTGTGGCAGCCATGTATCTTGGAGATGAAGTCAGTATGACTCACTTCATATCCGCTTTCCGTAGTGTAAGTAATTAATCTGTCGTTTCTGGTATAAAATGTTTCTCCTAATCCGGTTTCATGCCGTCCCCTCTTGTTTTGAGACGTACTGTTTTCTGTAAATCCTTTTTTGTTAAGTGATTCCCAGGTTATGGATGCAATCAGATCCATTGTCTTGAACTCCAATAAAATCAAGATTTCATATCCATACGTCGTCATTTCAAGTTTCTGAAAATCCTTATCCTTGTTCATATTAATTGGGAGTTGGGCAGACAGAATAATTGAAGATATATTTACAATTCTAATGATCTTGGTTTGTTCTTCCGCATATCCACATTAAATATTCAAACCCTTGAGCTTTTTCTCTGTAATGATATCAGCGATTTTCTGCAAACAGCATAGCAGAAGGTCACGATTTTGACATGATTTGGACATAGATACAAACTAGCAGATAATACATATGATGCCTTTGATCAGAAGGCAATTCTAATGCTTTTGGTTTGTTCTTTCATATTCGATTTTTTGCACAGCAGTTATACAACTTCTTAAGGCAGTGATAATGTTTTAAATCAACACTGAAACATGTCAACAGTTTATGTCTGCAATGATATCAGCAATCCTCTATAAAAACAGTATAATTAGTAGATGATGGAGATTCTCTGTTCATTTGTCCTTTATTAATGTTAATTAATGTGCGTAATGTATGTAGTACATTGCTATACCGTCATTCTGCATCTATACCAGTGACTAATGATGCCTGACTGCATGCAATTTTTCTCATATGAATAGATAAGAGTCCCTACCAGCGGTTCCCCTAGTGTGATTTTTCAAGGAAGAGCTGGTTATTTGTGGACATGCTTGTTTCTGAATAAGCACCTTGGTTGCCATACAGTTAGTTCGAGCGACATGGCAAGTTGATGTTCTTCTCAATTCATTTCATCTAAACTATCTACTAAGAACTTGAGCCACTAATTAACTGTAGTCTGTACCATTAGTGCTCCATTGCCAACCAGCTTATCCTGGAAGGTAGAAGTAATCCTGATAGAGGCGACATTCCCCTGATGTACAAGCACTGTGGGAAGAATTTCTATGGTGCTTCTCGTGGTGTGGCTGGGATACTACATGTGTTAATGGATATGCATCTGAACAAGGAGGAGGAAAATTATGTTAAAGGCACACTGAAATACATGATTCAGCATCGCCTTCCAAGTGGGAACTACCGTGAAACGAAGCAGAGCCTAGATGAGGATGATGTAATGGTTCACTGGTGTCATGGTGCTCCTGGCATTGCATTAACTCTCATCAAAGCTTTTCAAGTATACTTCTACTTCACTTACCAGCTGCAGGTATCTATAATTGAGTTAACATAATGACCCTTGAAAACATCATCTAGGTGTTCAAAGACCAGGAGTTCCTAACCGCTGCAGAGGACGCCGCTCAAGTTGTTTGGAATCGTGGTTTGTTGAAGCGAGTTGGGCTTTGCCATGGAGTGAGCGGAAATGCATACGTGTTCCTCGCGTTATACCGGGCGACAGGCAGGATAGAGTATTTGTTCAAGGCTAAAGCATTCGCCAGCTTCCTTTTCACCAAAGCACAAGAATTGTTTCAGAATAAGATGATGTACCACGGTGACCACCCTGTCTCACTGTTTGAAGGTGTGGGGGGAATTGGTTGTCTCTTTCTTGATATGGTGAATCCCATGGAGTCGAGATTTCCTGGTTACGAGCTCTAGAGCCTCGTCCACGGCACAAAATCCTGAAGCCAATATTCTTGAACGTGTTAAGCAATGCGGCCTGTGTTACTGGAAAGAACTGCATTTTTGCACAGACTTGTGCAATTGATTGTCCTGATCCACCAAAGAACTGGAATTGCAATCTCAATTTGTTGTTAGCAGTACTCTTAAATGTGTTAAGCAATGCCGTCAGTGATACCCGAAAGAACTGAGCTTTCGCACAGAGTTGTGCAATCTATGTTCCTGTTACTAGAATTGCAGTCTGAAAACAAGTTCCTCCTTATGATTCTGACAGCAAACAACATAAATGGATTCGCATCTTCTTAATGTTTTTGCCCCTTGCACGTGCCATTTGAGAATCTGAAACCATTTAACTGAATTCATCGATTATATTGAGGAATAGTGCTTTCTCCGTTGTTTATATCTGTGTTGCGTTCTTTACCGACAGGAAAAATAATTTTTTATTATCACAGCTTACGGTGTCAAATATATATTTCCTTTGGATTAATGCATATATTTCATATACAATGCTCCAGAACACATCTAATATTATGCATCGATGTTTAATTATCTACTTTTAAATGTTCCAACCAATGTGTCTCCTAAGGCAAACTGGCTTTTTTTAATAATTATTCCACCGTGTATTATATAACCTCTATACAGCCGCATGGAGATACGTAGTACATATAACCATAAGTGTAATTAATTAAAAAAATATAATCATAAGTGATAGAGGAGATTACTAGAAGTGTCGCCTCATTAACAGCACCTAAAGAGCGTACGAAAATATGAAAGAGTATGTAATAGGGTTGGGTTCCCTTATACCGTCCCCAAAATTTAAATAGTATATCTAACGAGAAAATCACATATGATCATTTAGTTTTCTCTTCATCCCTCAAGGATCTTCTTCATGACCGCCATTTAGTATATCTAACGAGAAAATCACATATGATCATCTTCCATTGGCATTATTTGTATGGTCAGGAGACGGCCAATAAGGGCTTCATATGCAAACCATAAAATCATCATATTGTGATTTAGCAATGTTAATCAGTGTTGCATGTGTTTGTTCAATATTCTTGTGTTTTTACTATTCCTTTCCCTCCATATGGTCCATATGATAGTCGTGGTGATAGTCTTACTGTTGTTACGTTGTATGATCCTGGTGGATGGCAAATGTTCTTCATGAGCCTATATTATAATTTAAAAATAGTGGATGGTTTGATGATAGTGACATTGGTGAAGTGTGTCCATATACGTCTAGTTGTGTGACATGCGAAGAATTAGTACATATTAGATTATTTCTGGGTACAACACATCAAACATACACATTTGGTTTTCGATTTTCACCAGTGTAGTTTTTGTTGTGCCAGATAAGTTGTAATAGACTTGTACTTTAAGTGGGCATATTATGTTCCATATGGTTTTATGCAGGAAAATATTTTCTCTAAACGTGAAGAACATCTATGCTTGTTTCGTTGTGTATTTATCTCTCCATAACCATGTGACAGTCATATTGGTGTCATATTCCATCACTCGAATAAAATCACATACATATGTGGGTGTAAGGCATTGAAACTGAAATATTTTGAGTAAGTTATGTCCATTAGAACTAACCAGCTTAAGGGCCATAGATATCGTGAAGTGTTTAAGTGGAACGTGAGCGTGATGATCTAAAAAAAATGTTGTTTATACGGGCTCGTCCATTCCGCCATATATCAGACTACAATCGAATATGTAACATGTGATGTGGTAGAGTCTTAAACACATTTCTAATGATGTGATTATCGTTAGTCATGTGTTTGGATAAGGTTGGTAATCATCTGTTAACTACAATATTCCTAGGATTGTGTTTCCTATAATACTTTTCATATACAATCTCAGTTCATAGGTGTTATCCGCAATAATGATTTTATTGACGAGGTATAGGAGAACCACTCCCTACTAAAAATTTGAAGAATAGAACTTCTAGTCCAAACACACTCAAAAGATATGTTGGAGTGGGTGTAAAATTTTCAAATTTTATTTAATGGTATTAAAAAAAACCAAAGGATAGTAGTGGAATAAAAAACATGACTATTATCAACTTTTTAAGAGATTACAAAAGTACTTCTTAATCTCTCGCATAGGGTTTACATGATACAACCTAAGGATCTAAGATAGAGAAAAGTCTAAATCATAACAAATTTGTCTCCAAGCTTTAACTCCTTAAGCTATGTCCATTTCTTCATGCCATATCATCCAAGTCCTTTACGTAGGGTTGGAAGCATACCCTAGCAAGAAGACCAAAGTAAAAGATATCAGTAAAGGCGGGAATGTGCATACTAAATAGAAAATTGAGCAATTAAAAAGAATGAAGGACATCAAAATAAAGGGCTTCCTATAGAAAATAAAAGTACCACCCAAGTGGGTAACAAGAGAAAAGAATCACAATAAAGAAGATACTTTCCATAGAACAACATAAAAAGATTGTGTCATATATACATCCACTACAATGGTGGGAAATGAAGCACATATCAACAAAGTAGGGTACACACCCCCCAATCATCACAACATGCATGTGAGATAAGCATAGCCCTAGAAAAATATAAAGACAAAGGTGGCCAAGCCTCAGAAACTTGAAATCTAATAGGGTGACATACTTCCAACTCCCAATATATATAAGTTGGGTCAAGCCCCACAAACTTGAAACCTGAGTATGGGACACCACCATCACCATCCCAATAATAACATGGGAATACTACCCAAAAACCAATGCAATTACACTACTCTAGTGTGACTGATTTACATAGCATGTTTAATAGAGACACAAGTAAAAAGGTATAGTCAGATTAAACAAAAGTTCCCATCATACTAATGGACAACATAAGCATCCACATCACAAGGAGGAAAAATACATCACATGCCATCATATATAGTTCCAACATGAACAAAGCATAAGTAAGAGACCAAAAGAATATCCATGATCACAAGATCAATATCAAAGAAGGTAGTTGATGCACTGTATATTTGTCATTTACACAGGCTATTTTTATATTACTTTTTGTGCACTTACTATTCATTTTCATATTAATTTGTGCATGATTTATTAATATTAGCATGCGTTACTCAATTGCATCATACAACTATAATTTTGATGTTTTTGAATGATTTAATTTATTTCAAGTACTTATGTAAAATTTTGTGCCTTTCATGTACCACAAAAGTCTCACATATTCGGTACTACTGACTTTACAAGTTGGTACTACCGAATTCACATCAGTAAAAGACTCCAGAAATTGTACAAACTCAGTACTACCGAGTCCAAAAGTCAGTACCACTGACTTTGCATTAGAAATAGAGCAGATTCGACTTGCAGACTCAGTAATATTGAGTTCTAAAGTCAATGCTACCATGTCTTCCCGATTAGGCAGTCTGGAAATCAAGTTTTAATCTGAAGAATGAGGATTTACTTCGCCCTAAGTCACTTCTATGACTTAAGGGGAGTTCGGCCATACTTGATCTATCATGTTCTATTGCATTGCATGACGACTACGACATCGGAGAGGAGAATGAGAAGGAGAACCACATGTACGGGAGGTTCCAGGCACGTTCGGTGAGAAGAAATTGTGGATCTGTTCGTCAGTGTCCTAAGCACATTTCTCAAGGGGGTTCATCAATTCTCAAGGGGGTTCATCGATTTTCTATGTTCTCCACATTTTTCCTTCTTCTTAGCATATTTTCGTCCACAGAAACTATGTGGGGCTAATCCTCATGTTCTTTAGGACCCAGGAGTAGCCTGATTTGTACTCTATATGGATTTTTTTGTATTAGTATATTGCTTTCTCCTTATTCTTGGGCATGTTTCTATGAAATCATATTGAACTATCTATGGTGTGCACCAAAGGTGATTAATTAGATCTTTGATAACTTCGGGAGGAGGATTAAGGATTGGAAATCCATAGTAACACATGTTTTATATCACCCTTTGGGAAAGGTGGCTTACGAATGTGAAGAGATTGCCTAGAGATTATTTGTAAAGCACCTAACTAATCAGCCAATTACCATAGAAATGAGATTGACATTAGAATAGGTAGTGAACTACACTACGGGAGTGGGTAGTTCTTGCTACATACTCTTTGTCCAGGAGTGGGAGGAAAATATATTAATCTTAGATCAAAATTGCAGTGTCAATCGTGGTGAAACCATAGTCCTAGAGAATTTCTTCTCATTGTGATCACAACCCATTAATTTAGTTTTCTTTCTTACAATTAGATTAATAACTCTCAAATCAAAGTTTTCTTCGACTTAGCTGATCGAAAGCAGTTAGTAGTAGTTTCTTGAATTACATTTCCTCGTGTTTGATATCCGGGCCTCTTTGACCTGTATTACTTCGATGCATATGCTTGCATTTTACACATATAGTTTAGTCATGTTAAATTCTTGGTTCCATTGCAGGGAACGGTATATTCAAGAACCACGAGTGCTGTAATCGGACACTCTAGGCCAACCTCTTTATTTTTCTTTTTATTCTTTCTAAATTTGAATTGCAAATATTTTCTTAATCCAATCACTAGTATCTTGTTCTCACATTGAATTCACAAATTTTAGGTGCTAGTGCATGGTTCAATCACAAACCACTAATTACACTCGCACAAAAAATCCACAATCGAAAAGTATGGGTGATGCAGAAGAAGAACAAACCATCTAGGAAAAGATCAAGACGTCATCCTCAATAGCTCAGCTTGGGCCAACCAAGCGACAAGCGATAAATGTGGGAAGCTACAAGATTGATCCTGGGATAGTGGCATTGGTTAAGCAATAGGCTTTCCATGGCCACAGTATTGAAGACCCAATGACTCACATCAGCAATTTTGTTGAAAGTTGTGACATGGTGAAGATAGACATGGTTCCTTCCACTGTGATACATATGAAGTTGTTTACATCATCCTTGTGGACAATGCTAAGTCTTGGTTCTATAACCTCAAGTCGGAATCTATAGAGACATGGGACCAAATGATAGACGCTTTCTTTGAGAGTTATTTCCCTCTACAGAAGATGAATGAATTGAGACAAAAGCTTTACAACTTCAAGCAACAGGATGAAGAGTCATACTTAGAGGCTTGGGAGCACTTCCAGAACATGTTGTGGAAGGTGCCTCACCATGGTATAGATTTATATGGCCAGGCAAAGACCTTCTATTATGGCCTACATCACGGTGAGAGGAACACCCTAGATAGTGGAGGAGCTTGTTTTTTCTTGAACCACAAGGCTTCTACATGCCATGAGATCATGAAGAGCATAGCTAAGAACTAGTCATGGGGTGAAGAAAGAGAATGCCCGAAAACCATTAAAAGCATTGAAGAATCTAAAGTCATCTCGGCTTTGAAAGAGAAGCTTGACCTCATCGCCATGAAGTTGTGACAGAAGGATGTAACATCATCTGGGGGTGAAGAAGAGAATTGTATGTATATGCACCAATAGTACCATCGGGACAAGGGCCCTAGCAAGATTGATACAATTGAGACATTGTTAGGAAACCTTGTGAGCCAAAGTGAAGCACTTATGGGTCAGACACAGAGGGAGCTGCAAAACCAAGGTGCCCAAATCTGCAACATTGAATATCAAATTTCTCAGTAGGCAACAGAAGTAGCTTCCTTGAAGATGTCCATTCAGCAAGGAGCACTTAGGAATATAGTTGTAGCCCATCAACATGACCAAGAAAAATTCATCTCTATTTTGAAGGGACAGAACATCATACTGAGGAGGCACCCAAGAAACACACTTAGGAGTTTGATTGGGTGTATGTGCCTAAAGTCCCATTTCCTCATAGTCTATTGGGATTACCAGGAGAATGCAGAACACTAGTGGATAGTGCACTTCAAGGTCCCATTTCTGTTAAGTCACTGACTATAGTTCCTGATAGGGTACCTATTCAACAAGAGAAGGTGAAGGTTTTACTATGTAGTAGAATAGTTACAGTCAATAAAGGGGAACCCACAATTCATAAGGAACAACCACCGATAACACCACCCACAGAGGATGTGCCTATTTCTACTCCAGGCAGTGTTGCTGAAGCAAGCATAGGGGAGAAAGTTCATAAAGGGCCATATATTCCCCCACAAAAGCAAGCAGATAAGTCAGATGTGACATACCCAAATAGTATGAAGCCGAGAAAAAAGGAATCACAGTTCAAAAAGTTTATGGACATCTTCTGAAAGCTCCACATCAATTTTCCATTGGTGGAGGTAATAGAGAAATGTCCTTCTTATGGGAGATTTTTTAAAGATATCATCAACAAGAAGCGTAGGATTAAAGACAGAGATATTGTACAAGTTGATGAGGTGATGAGTGCACTAATCACTGAGTAGCTACCAAGGAAAAGGAAATATCCAATATGTTTCTACATCCCATGTTCTATAGGTTGCAAACATTTTAAGAAGTCACTATGTGATTCGGGAGCAAGCATAAATCTTATGCCTCCTACTACCTTCTAAAAGTTAGGATTGAAAGAACCAACAAGGACATCTATGACAATCAAACTAGCAGACAAATATATTGTGAGGCCATATAGGATATGCGAGGATGTGTTGGTTAAAGTCAACAAGTTCACCTACCCAGTTGACTTTGTGGTGATGGATATGAAGGAGATACGAGGATCAAAGATGCTTTTAGGAAGGTCATTCCAAGATAAGGCTGATGTGATCACTACCATTGGTAGAGGCTATTAGAAACTCGGGATAGATGATGATAGAGTGGAGTTTAGATTTTCAGATGAATCTTCGCCACCATCTCATTACAACTTGGGCTGAGGATGACCATTCATCTCATTAAACAAGGGTGCTTATTGGAGGCAACCCAATTTTACTTTTGTCATTTACTATTTATTTAGGTGTTTATCTTAGTTTCATTTCATCTTATTTTGTTAGATTTTTATTTGATGTAAAGAAGATACCTTGATGCTTTTGTTTGGTGTGCAGACAGGGTCAAAGTCAGTACTAAAAAGTCCAAACTCAGTACCACCAACTCCTTATCAGTTAAAATTCTACAATCTCTATAGAAAGTCGGTACCAACTTTCAAAGTTAGTACTACTAAAATTTTACCCAGAAAATTGAAAACTACTAGAGGGGGGGGGGTGAATAGAGTTTTAAACAATTTCAAACAATTATTTAACTCAAATAACCAATCACAAAAATATTGGACAAGGGGACAAGGATTTAGAGTGGTTCCTACCTTAGCAAATACTAAGGCAGTCAGTCCACTACCCGGTTGCTTACCCAACCGGGATTTGGAAAGAATTTAATTTTATTACCTCGCAAGGACTTTACATAAAATTACAATTCTCTCCCTAAACCCTTCAAGCAGCCTTCACCTCGAAGTAATCGCACCAACCTTGAAGCAGCCTTCACCTAGAAGCAATTGCACCAACCTTGAAGCAGCCTTCCTCCTGAAGTAGCTTCCCGTTGCAATAACCTTCTTGAAGTAGCTTCCCGTTGCGATAGCCTTCTTGAAGTAGCTTGAAGTCCACCTTCTCCTCCGAGAAGAACCTTCTCCAATCCGCAGCCTCCAACCCTAGGAGTAGCAAGGAGAATACAAAAGATACAAAGGAACAAGAAAGAAAACAGAAATTACAATACCACTTGTAGCTCAAGGCTTGATTTTCTATATCAAGCGTTTTGATCTCCTAACCAATGTATGTAGAAGTGTAAGTGTTGTGGATAGGAGATACTAGCCTATAGGACACGAAGTTGGAGCAATGGGAATGAATAGCCAATGTAGGAATTGCTCTATTGCTCAAAACAGATTGCCAATGAGTATTCAATCTCAAGTGTAGCACATGTGTAGCTTGAGTGTATTTAGGTGTCCTAAGGCATGTCCTATTTATAGGAATGACCTACAAGTGCTTAAGGACATTCTAGACACTTTCTAGGGGGTTCTTAGTGCTCAACTAGCCGTTATGTGTCCACTAATTGCATTTGCAACGGCTATTTAATTGACCCTGAAAAGTGCAGACAGAACTTTTCTCGATCGACAATTTGTCGACCGAGAGTCCTTCTCGGTCGAAGATTTGTCGACCGAGGGACCTCCTGGAGCAAGTGTTTACAACGTTCATTTCCAACTCCCAACCACTTTGTCTGCTGGGTCTAACGGCTAGTAGGGTCTATTCTCGATCGAAGATTTTGTCGACCGAGAGTTTCTCGGTCGAAGATTTGTCGACCGATATTTTCTCGATCGACGATTTGTCGAACGAGAGACTCAATGTATTCATTTACTAAGTGTGTGTATCAATGTGCAATTGTGATACTATCTTGGGGAATGGCCTATCTAAGTGTTGTGAGTGGATAGGGAAGATCTAAACGCTTGATTTACATGATATCTAATTACTTGTACATTATATACTTGTACAAGCATTTACATTTGATTACAATCATGAAAATAAAGCGATTTTATCAAATTGTTTCTTCCAAGTCTTTGTTATCCACCACCTTATATGCTTGTTCCTGAAATACTCAAATAGCACGTTAAAACCACAAGAATGAAATGTTTGTCATTATCAAAACAAAAGGGATTATGCTAATGTCAATTTAGCCAACAATCTCCCCCTTTTTGAAGATGACAAACATTTCCTAAATATAAAATAAGGAAATATAAATCATGTGAGTTTCATACCTGAAGATTACCTTTTGTAGCCATTCTTGTTTTGCAAGTGGATGTTGGCCGAGATATTATGAAACTCATATTTTTATTTTATGTTTTTGATTTTATATTATTTCTCCCCCTTTGTCATTTCAAAAAGATATCCAATATAATAGATTTTATTTCTCCCCCTTAATTTTATGCTATGCTCCCCCTTAAAGAGATATTCAATTAGAAAACAAGGGATTAAAGCAAAGCAATGATTGTTAAATTTAGCCATAATTTATTTCTCACTCATTTACAATGTATGTTAAGCCTTGAAATGATATGAGTTCCTTTTAGGTTCATGGCATTTGTGTATTGATTTCTCATCCATTTTACAAGGGATGTTAAGCCCTAAAAATGAAATGAGAATTCTTTAATCTTAGAGTACATAAAAATTTCTCTAGCCAAATGCATGGGATGTTAACCCCTAATTTGTCTAGAGAATTCCTTTAAGAACAAGATATATCATTTTATGAAATTTTTTGATTTCTTCATAACAAAGAGTAAAAATACTAAGGTCATAATAAGCTTCAAATGATGTTTACAATATTTTTGTACGCTTCTTAATCAAATAATCAAATTTGTTTTTATGAGCTCCCCCCTTAATCTTACAATTTAAGGCTTCTAAGGTCACAAATGATTTTAAATTTTGATTTTGACCTTTATCAAACGTATACTAAGATTAAGTACAATAAAATGATGTCAATATAAGCATTTTGTCAAAGCTTATTTTAGGTCGTCCTTGACTACGACCATAGCGCCCCTTGGTCAATTTTAATTTCAACCAAGAGGCAAATTCTACAGATTTCCAATTTAAACATTCATATGTGAAGTATAATTTCTGCAGATAGCTTTAAATAAATATCTATTTGAAGCATATTAAGATATACCTATTATGAAGACTTAATATGGGCATCATAGTGAAGTCTTTGTCCTTGATTTTTCTAGAACGCATGTTTTACATTCATTGTGAATGATGTTTTCATAAGCTTTTCTATGGGTACATATCAAATCACATTTCTTCTTATACCCTTATTTTCATATTAATCATAAGATTCTTTAGAGACATATATTTTGAAAGCAAGATTAATATCTTAAAGTCAAGATTTTTGCTTTTGATTTCTTAGAACAAACAAATAGATAAAAACATTAATATTTTTGTTCTAAGAGGCACCGTTTGGCTTGTCATAGCAACATCATTATTTTATCACAAGCTATGTCCACAATCATTGTTTATTATGTCAAGATGCTTTTATGCTAATGGCATTTTCAATTTATCTGAATCACAATGATGAAGAATAATATCCATTCATGGTTTGTATATATGAATCAAAGATTATTTTAGACAAACCAATGAAACATAATGATCATGATGAAGCATATCCATGGTGTAATGATAGAACAATAAAGTGATAATTTCATGAAATACAGTGATTGTGATCATTTAAACTAAATGTCATAACACATGATTTCTATATAGATAGACCAGGAGATGCTTTTATTAGAAAATAGTGATTTCTAAACATGATTTTCAGTTTTACCTTATTTAGAGGATCAATCGAAATGATATCATTTATTTTCAAAATTGATCTTCAACTTGTTTTGCATGTAAAACAGTCATTAACAGCAAATAGATAGCCACTTGATCAATCAAATTAGTCAGCAATTTTACTGCAGACTGAAATCAGTGACCTGTTCGGTCGAAGATTTCTCGATCGAGTGACAGCTCGGTCGAAGATTTCTCGACCGACAAGGTTTCTGTACTGTTTTTAGAACTGTTAATTGCTTCCAAAAAAAAACATAGACTATATTTAATTCAATTATGCAATTTAAAAATCATTTTTAGTTGAGATAAACATAGAAATATCAAAGTAACGTTAGATCAAATCTCAACTAATCATATTCAAATCTTTAAGTTTTAAGGACATTAATTTAGATAAATTTTCAAAGATGTGTCTCTGCGGGTTTGTTTAAGATTGTATATTTTCAAATTAGAAATTTTAATTACTTGAATCATTTTGTTATCTCTTTATGTTAAGTTGAGATAGACATAAAGATATGCAATTTAAAGTCTTTGGTCATATCTCAACTTAGTCTAATCAATTCAATTTGGGGGTTTTGGAACCCATACCAACTCAACATCCTTTTTCTTGTATGGGCATGAAAAAGAGTAGTGTCCAAGACGTAAGCAATAATGGCAACATATAGAATCAACCTCAACTCTTTTTCTATGGTTTTGTTCTAGGTTGTTCTTTGGTACAAATGTATTTGTTCCTTTAGGTACATATAGTGATTGATGTGCTTGTGTCTTTCTCCGACTAAGTTGTTGATAAGATTTCCCCTTAGGCTTGTAACCTAGTCCTCTTCTCCCAATTTGATGATAGGAATCATCCAATATTTTATCAAGGATTCCATTGTTGCTTAACCTACTAACTTCTTGGTGCAACTTAGCAATCTCATCCATTCTTTTCTTAATATCTAGTTTTTCTTGATCTAGATTAGATGATAAAGAATTCCTTTCTTTCACTATATTATCATAATCTAGATGTGTACACAAGACAGGTTGTTTTTGAAGATCATTTAATTTTGCAAGTAATCCAACCTTTTCTTGAGATAGAAGATCATAATTTGTTTCTAGAGTAAAAATCTTCACATTACTACTACTTAGAGATGATTTCAAAGTATGATTTTCAGAAATAATGCTATCTTTTTCAAAACCAAGATCATTTAATTTAGCATATAAATCTTCATTTTCAGATGTGAGAGCAAGAAGTCTAGCATTTAATTCATCATTTTCTTTATTGGATTTCTTTAGTTTCTTCTTGCACTCAACATATTTATTATGTGTCTCTTCAAGACTAGCAACTAGTTCTTCTTTAGATAAATCAAAAAGACTTACCTCTTCTTCTTCTTCACTAGTTGTAGCAATAAGACAATCCTTGTGTTCATCTTCCTTCTTTGATCTCCATGGGCAGCTAGTTGTTGTGTGGTTTGTTCCTAAGCACCAATTGCAACATATTGTAGATTTGTTCAAGCTGCACCTTTTGTTGCGATTGTAATCACCATCACCCTCCATTCTTCAAGACCTGGTTAGGGTTCCTTGAAGCCTGCTCTGATACCAATTGAAAACTACTAGAGGGGGGGGGTGAATAGAGTTTTAAACAATTTCAAACAATTATTTAACTCAAATAACCAATCACAAAAATATTGGACAAGGGGACAAGGATTTAGAGTGGTTCCTACCTTAGCAAATACTAAGGCAGTCAGTCCACTACCCGGTTGCTTACCCAACCGGGATTTGGAAAGAATTTAATTTTATTACCTCGCAAGGACTTTACATAAAATTACAATTCTCTCCCTAAACCCTTCAAACAACCTTCACCTCGAAGTAATCGCACCAACCTTGAAACAGCCTTCACCTAGAAGCAATTGCACCAACCTTGAAGCAGCCTTCCTCCTGAAGTAGCTTCCCGTTGCAATAACCTTCTTGAAGTAGCTTCCCGTTGCGATAGCCTTCTTGAAGTAGCTTGAAGTCCACCTTCTCCTCCGAGAAGAACCTTCTCCAATCCGCAGCCTCCAACCCTAGGAGTAGCAAGGAGAATACAAAAGATACAAAGGAACAAGAAAGAAAACAGAAATTACAATACCACTTGTAGCTCAAGGCTTGATTTTCTATATCAAGCGTTTTGATCTCCTAACCAATGTATGTAGAAGTGTAAGTGTTGTGGATAGGAGATACTAGCCTATAGGACACGAAGTTGGAGCAATGGGAATGAATAGCCAATGTAGGAATTGCTCTATTGCTCAAAACAGATTGCCAATGAGTATTCAATCTCAAGTGTAGCACATGTGTAGCTTGAGTGTATTTAGGTGTCCTAAGGCATGTCCTATTTATAGGAATGACCTACAAGTGCTTAAGGACATTCTAGACACTTTCTAGGGGGTTCTTAGTGCTCAACTAGCCGTTATGTGTCCACTAATTGCATTTGCAACGGCTATTTAATTGACCCTGAAAAGTGCAGACAGAACTTTTCTCGATCGACAATTTGTCGACCGAGAGTCCTTCTCGGTCGAAGATTTGTCGACCGAGGGACCTCCTGGAGCAAGTGTTTACAACGTTCATTTCCAACTCCCAACCACTTTGTCTGCTGGGTCTAACGGCTAGTAGGGTCTATTCTCGATCGAAGATTTTGTCGACCGAGAGTTTCTCGGTCGAAGATTTGTCGACCGATATTTTCTCGATCGACGATTTGTCGAACGAGAATATTACTGACTCAATGTATTCATTTACTAAGTGTGTGTATCAATGTGCAATTGTGATACTATCTTGGGGAATGGCCTATCTAAGTGTTGTGAGTGGATAGGGAAGATCTAAACGCTTGATTTACATGATATCTAATTACTTGTACATTATATACTTGTACAAGCATTTACATTTGATTACAATCATGAAAATAAAGCGATTTTATCAAATTGTTTCTTCCAAGTCTTTGTTATCCACCACCTTATATGCTTGTTCCTGAAATACTCAAATAGCACGTTAAAACCACAAGAATGAAATGTTTGTCATTATCAAAACAAAAGGGATTATGCTAATGTCAATTTAGCCAACAATCTCCCCCTTTTTGAAGATGACAAACATTTCCTAAATATAAAATAAGGAAATATAAATCATGTGAGTTTCATACCTGAAGATTACCTTTTGTAGCCATTCTTGTTTTGCAAGTGGATGTTGGCCGAGATATTATGAAACTCATATTTTTATTTTATGTTTTTGAATTTATATTATTTCTCCCCCTTTGTCATTTCAAAAAGATATCCAATATAATAGATTTTATTTCTCCCCCTTAATTTTATGCTATGCTCCCCCTTAAAGAGATATTCAATTAGAAAACAAGGGATTAAAGCAAAGCAATGATTGTTAAATTTAGCCATAATTTATTTCTCACTCATTTACAATGTATGTTAAGCCTTGAAATGATATGAGTTCCTTTTAGGTTCATGGCATTTGTGTATTGATTTCTCATCCATTTTACAAGGGATGTTAAGCCCTAAAAATGAAATGAGAATTCTTTAATCTTAGAGTACATAAAAATTTCTCTAGCCAAATGCATGGGATGTTAACCCCTAATTTGTCTAGAGAATTCCTTTAAGAACAAGATATATCATTTTATGAAATTTTTTGATTTCTTCATAACAAAGAGTAAAAATACTAAGGTCATAATAAGCTTCAAATGATGTTTACAATATTTTTGTACGCTTCTTAATCAAATAATCAAATTTGTTTTTATGAGCTCCCCCTTAATCTTACAATTTAAGGCTTCTAAGGTCACAAATGATTTTAAATTTTGATTTTGACCTTTATCAAACGTATACTAAGATTAAGTACAATAAAATGATGTCAATATAAGCATTTTGTCAAAGCTTATTTTAGGTCGTCCTTGACTACGACCATAGCGCCCCTTGGTCAATTTTAATTTCAACCAAGAGGCAAATTCTATAGATTTCCAATTTAAACATTCATATGTGAAGTATAATTTCTGCAGATAGCTTTAAATAAATATCTATTTGAAGCATATTAAGATATACCTATTATGAAGACTTAATATGGGCATCATAGTGAAGTCTTTGTCCTTGATTTTTCTAGAACGCATGTTTTACATTCATTGTGAATGATGTTTTCATAAGCTTTTCTATGGGTACATATTAAATCACATTTCTTCTTATACCCTTATTTTCATATTAATCATAAGATTCTTTAGAGACATATATTTTGAAAGCAAGATTAATATCTTAAAGTCAAGATTTTTGCTTTTGATTTCTTAGAACAAACAAATAGATAAAAACATTAATATTTTTGTTCTAAGAGGCACCGTTTGGCTTGTCATAGCAACATCATTATTTTATCACAAGCTATGTCCACAATCATTGTTTATTATGTCAAGATGCTTTTATGCTAATGGCATTTTCAATTTATCTGAATCACAATGATGAAGAATAATATCCATTCATGGTTTGTATATATGAATCAAAGATTATTTTAGACAAACCAATGAAACATAATGATCATGATGAAGCATATCCATGGTGTAATGATAGAACAATAAAGTGATAATTTCATGAAATACAGTGATTGTGATCATTTAAACTAAATGTCATAACACATGATTTCTATATAGATAGACCAGGAGATGCTTTTATTAGAAAATAGTGATTTCTAAACATGATTTTCAGTTTTACCTTATTTAGAGGATCAATCGAAATGATATCATTTATTTTCAAAATTGATCTTCAACTTGTTTTGCATGTAAAACAGTCATTAACAGCAAATAGATAGCCACTTGATCAATCAAATTAGTCAGCAATTTTACTGCAGACTGAAATCAGTGACCTGTTCGGTCGAAGATTTCTCGATCGAGTGACAGCTCGGTCGAAGATTTCTCGACCGACAAGGTTTCTGTACTGTTTTTAGAACTGTTAATTGCTTCCAAAAAAAAACATAGACTATATTTAATTCAATTATGCAATTTAAAAATCATTTTTAGTTGAGATAAACATAGAAATATCAAAGTAACGTTAGATCAAATCTCAACTAATCATATTCAAATCTTTAAGTTTTAAGGACATTAATTTAGATAAATTTTCAAAGATGTGTCTCTGCGGGTTTGTTTAAGATTGTATATTTTCAAATTAGAAATTTTAATTACTTGAATCATTTTGTTATCTCTTTATGTTAAGTTGAGATAGACATAAAGATATGCAATTTAAAGTCTTTGGTCATATCTCAACTTAGTCTAATCAATTCAATTTGGGGGTTTTGGAACCCATACCAACTCAACATCCTTTTTCTTGTATGGGCATGAAAAAGAGTAGTGTCCAAGACGTAAGCAATAATGGCAACATATAGAATCAACCTCAACTCTTTTTCTATGGTTTTGTTCTAGGTTGTTCTTTGGTACAAATGTATTTGTTCCTTTAGGTACATATAGTGATTGATGTGCTTGTGTCTTTCTCCGACTAAGTTGTTGATAAGATTTCCCCTTAGGCTTGTAACCTAGTCCTCTTCTCCCAATTTGATGATAGGAATCATCCAATATTTTATCAAGGATTCCATTGTTGCTTAACCTACTAACTTCTTGGTGCAACTTAGCAATCTCATCCATTCTTTTCTTAATATCTAGTTTTGCTTGATCTAGATTAGATGATAAAGAATTCCTTTCTTTCACTATATTATCATAATCTAGATGTGTACACAAGACAGGTTGTTTTTGAAGATCATTTAATTTTGCAAGTAATCCAACCTTTTCTTGAGATAGAAGATCATAATTTGTTTCTAGAGTAAAAATCTTCACATTACTACTACTTAGAGATGATTTCAAAGTATGATTTTCAGAAATAATGCTATCTTTTTCAAAACCAAGATCATTAAATTTAGCATATAAATCTTCATTTTCAGATGTGAGAGCAAGAAGTCTAGCATTTAATTCATCATTTTCTTTATTGGATTTCTTTAGTTTCTTCTTGCACTCAACATATTTATTATGTGTCTCTTCAAGACTAGCAACTAGTTATTCTTTAGATAAATCAAAAAGACTTACCTCTTCTTCTTCTTCACTAGTTCTAGCAATAAGACAATCCTTGTGTTCATCTTCCTTCTTTGATCTCCATGGGCAGCTAGTTGTTGTGTGGTTTGTTCCTAAGCACCAATTGCAACATATTGTAGATTTGTTCAAGCTGCACCTTTTGTTGCGATTGTAATCACCATCACCCTCCATTCTTCAAGACCTGGTTAGGGTTCCTTGAAGCCTGCTCTGATACCAATTGAAAACTACTAGAGGGGGGGGGTGAATAGAGTTTTAAACAATTTCAAACAATTATTTAACTCAAATAACCAATCACAAAATTATTGGACAAGGGGACAAGGATTTAGAGTGGTTCCTACCTTAGCAAATACTAAGGCAGTCAGTCCACTACCCGGTTGCTTACCCAACCGGGATTTGGAAAGAATTTAATTTTATTACCTCGCAAGGACTTTACATAAAATTACAATTCTCTCCCTAAACCCTTCAAGCAGCCTTCACCTCGAAGTAATCGCACCAACCTTGAAGCAGCCTTCACCTAGAAGCAATTGCACCAACCTTGAAGCAGCCTTCCTCCTGAAGTAGCTTCCCGTTGCAATAACCTTCTTGAAGTAGCTTCCCGTTGCGATAGCCTTCTTGAAGTAGCTTGAAGTCCACCTTCTCCTCCGAGAAGAACCTTCTCCAATCCGCTGCCTCCAACCCTAGGGGTAGCAAGGAGAATACAAAAGATACAAAGGAACAAGAAAGAAAACAGAAATTACAATACCACTTGTAGCTCAAGGCTTGATTTTCTATATCAAGCGTTTTGATCTCCTAACCAATGTATGTAGAAGTGTAAGTGTTGTGGATAGGAGATACTAGCCTATAGGACACGAAGTTGGAGCAATGGGAATGAATAGCCAATGTAGGAATTGCTCTATTGCTCAAAACAGATTGCCAATGAGTATTCAATCTCAAGTGTAGCACATGTGTAGCTTGAGTGTATTTAGGTGTCCTAAGGCATGTCCTATTTATAGGAATGACCTACAAGTGCTTAAGGACATTCTAGACACTTTCTAGGGGGTTCTTAGTGCTCAACTAGCCGTTATGTGTCCACTAATTGCATTTGCAACGGCTATTTAATTGACCCTGAAAAGTGCAGACAGAACTTTTCTCGATCGACAATTTGTCGACCGAGAGTCCTTCTCGGTCGAAGATTTGTCGACCGAGGGACCTCCTGGAGCAAGTGTTTACAACATTCATTTCCAACTCCCAACCACTTTGTCTGCTGGGTCTAACGGCTAGTAGGGTCTATTCTCGATCGAAGATTTTGTCGACCGAGAGTTTCTCGGTCGAAGATTTGTCGACCGATATTTTCTCGATCGACGATTTGTCGACCGAGAATATTACTGACTCAATGTATTCATTTACTAAGTGTGTGTATCAATGTGCAATTGTGATACTATCTTGGGGAATGGCCTATCTAAGTGTTGTGAGTGGATAGGGAAGATCTAAACGCTTGATTTACATGATATCTAATTACTTGTACATTATATACTTGTACAAGCATTTACATTTGATTACAATCATGAAAATAAAGCGATTTTATCAAATTGTTTCTTCCAAGTCTTTGTTATCCACCACCTTATATGCTTGTTCCTGAAATACTCAAATAGCACGTTAAAACCACAAGAATGAAATGTTTGTCATTATCAAAACAAAAGGGATTATGCTAATGTCAATTTAGCCAACAAAAATCACCTGGAACCTGGACTAAAGTCAGTACTACTGAGTCTAAACTCGGTACTACCTTCAGCAAAAAGGTGACAAAAAGCTACAAGAAGAAGCTATCAGCATCACCAATACACATGTCGATGGGCACCCATTTTCAAAGCTTAGAGAAGGAGAGAGAATGTCATATCTTGATTCCAAAAAAGACACAAATTAGTGGAACCAACAAGAGGGATATATGGTTTCACAACTTGATCCAAAGAGCCACCAATCATCCACCTCCACCACCCTTCAGAGCATCTGGTATACCCATTCCACCTCTAGGTTTGGATTTTTGACTATGAGGACATGGTCAAATTCAAGATTAGGGGAGGTAGGTGTTAGAACGGCTTTATCTTCCCTTTTTACTTGCTTTTAGTTTTTATTTTTGAAATTTGTTAGGATCCACAATCTATCTAGCGTAAAGTGGAGCTTAAATTTTGTTTGTTCTTCGCAATTATCATGCATGCTTTCAAGTTTGCAATGGAAATTGAAAATATTTTAGTGGGCTTAGTTGTGAGTACTTGAGTAATCTCACTTAGAGGAAGTGTATGGGTTAGTCACCTTAAGGACATTTGATATGAATGGACATCTTAATTATTCATGAAATGTGGATAAAGATGGGGTTTGAGCTTGAATTGATCAAACAGTTAATGGGACCTTAAATTGATGTTTAAGAAAGAAACCCTAAGGTTACCCTGTACACAGGTCATTAGAGAGGGATATATCATTAATTCATGAAAGGCTTTGTCTCTTAGATATGAGATTCCACCCATCCTCCACTCCTTATTGAGTCACCACCTTAAGATGAACAAGTACTCCAAATTATTTCTTATTGTTTGCATTGCATAGCATAATAGGTGGCATGATAAGTTAGTTTTCTCCTATTGCATTCATTACAAAAAAAGACCAAGTTGTGTACTTCAACAATTTATGTACACGTCGTTCTAGTTGCATAAACAATTACATGTAGATTGCATGAATTTTCATCATTCATTGCTCTATCCTGTGGGTATAATTTTCCTTCAAAATTTGAGTACAAGGATACACATCCATACCCTTAAAAAAATAAAAACGAATGATATGTAGTAAATCCCAAACAAAACATTCCATCATGCTAAAATAATGGGCCATAAAAATGAAAAGAGAAAAAAGAAAAAAAAAGAGTTTGTTTATGTTTTAAAGTTAAAAGGGAGAAAGTATGCCCTCAACTCTTCACAAAAATGATGATTCATACACATGATGCATTCTTTTCTTTAAAAGTTTGTTCATCAAATTGACAAAATCTTTTGACTCATGCATCATTCAGCCAAGACAATAGGCATTAGGACTCATGCATTTCTCATTCTTTTCACCATATAGGTTCATCATGCTTTATTTTGCATAAATGATTTGGATGTACTTGTGATTCTTCAATTGCCACCCATTTCATATTGTTCATTGCTCTTTTTGGTAGGCCACTCAAATGATTTATTCTACTCATTCATTTTTATATGGATAACTGCTTCCATGTAGATTGGTAGTTAGGAAAGAGCAATGTAGAATAGGGAATCACATAATGTACCAAGTGAATGTTAGATTGATTATGATGTTAACTACTATCTTGAAAGTGTTCATTGATCTAATGGTGGAAAACTTTTATGGAATTTTTTGGTCGCTACAGAGCAGTTAATTGTTCAGTGAACAGTGAAGGCCGGTTTGGGACTACCAAGTGGGATTAGTTGAGAAATAAAGTGCATATTGCTTGTCATTTTACTGACTTGTCTCAAATAGATCCAAGAGTGTGTTGCTCAAGGATGAGAAATATTTAAGCTTAGGGGAGTTTGATGCACTGTATGTTTGTCATTTTCACAGGCAATTTTTATATTAATTTTTGTGCACTTACTATTCATTTTCATATTAATTTGTGCACGATTTATTAATATTAGACTGTGTTACTTAATTGTATCAAATATGTATAATTTTAATATTTTTGAATCATTTATTATATTTCAAGTAATTATGTACATTTTTTGCCTTTCAAGTACCAAAAAAGTCTCACAGATTCGGTACTACCGACTTCACAAGTCAGTAATATCGAATTCACATCAGTAAAAGACTCCAGAAATTGCACAAACTCAGTACTACCGAGTCCAAAAGTCGGTACCACTGACTTTGCATTAAAGATGGAGTAGATTTAAGTTCCAGACTCAGTACTACCGAGTTTTGAAGTCAATACTACCAAGTCTGTCCAATCTGGCAGTCTGGAAATCAAGTTTCAATCTGACAGTTGAGGATTTACTTCGTCCTAAATCACTTATATGACTTAAGGGGAGTTTGGGAAAACCTAATATATCATGTTCTACTCCATTTCACGACATCTACGACATGGGAGAGGAGAATGAGAAGGAGAACCACACGTATGGGAGGTTCTGGGAACGTTCGGTGGGAAGAAAATGCAGATTGCAGATTTGTTTGTCAGCGTCGAGCGTCATAACCACGTTTCTCCAGGGGGTTTAGTGATTTTCTATGTTCTCCACATTTTTCTTTCTTCCTAGAATGTTTTTATCCATGGAAACCATGAGGGGCTAATCCCCGTGTTCTTTAGGACCCGGGAGTAGCTCGATTGTACACTGTATATGGATCTTTTGTATTAGTATATTGTTTTCTCCTTATTCTTGGGCATGTTTCTATGAAATCATGTTGAATTATCTATTTTGCAAACCATAGGTGATTAATTAGATCCTTGATAACTTTGGGAGGAGGATTAAGGATTGCAAATCCATAATAACACACATTTTATATCGCCCTTTGGGAAAGGTGGCTTACAAATGTGAAGAGATTACCCAGATATTATTCATAAAGCACCTAACTAATCAACCAATTACCATGGAAATGAGTTTGGCATTAGAATAGGTAGTGAACTACACTACGAGAGTGGGTAGTTCTTACCACTGTTTGGGAAATCGGTCCGCACGGCCGCATATACTCCCGCATATACCTATTCAGTCACCCTACCGCACCACATATTACTAATCGGTCCACTAAGCGGTCATGGGCCGCATATACTCCCACTTAGCCAATTAAGCGGTCGATTAAACTCCGCTTTTCGAAAAGCCCACAACTAATGTTCATGCATTTAGTACATACATGTATATATATACACACATTTCATTATATATTTAAATTGAGATATATAGTCTTTGAAGTATATGTATACATTGTAATACATATAAAATTTTTCCACATGCATTTGTACATTTCTTCGAATATCTTTTGATATATATAACATGTACAGATACATATACAATATACCTAAATATACAATCACATATTTCTGCATGTATATATAAATTTTGATTTATTCACATTTATACACACTATACATATATTTTTACATTGATTTACCTACATTTTAGCATTTGTACATATAATACAAACACATTCTATATATAGACATATATACATATATAAGCATATCATGCATCATACATGCATATTAATATGTTTATAAGTAAATAGATGTACGTGCCTACTCTAAATATTTTAATTTATGGTCTCACTATATTATTTTATATATAATTAGTTTATTGAAATAATAATAATAAAAACTGCATATACTCTCGCATACCGCATATACTCTATGCAGTACCCTCTCCGCCCGTACACTGCATACCGCTTTCCTAAACCATGGTTCTTACTAAAGGCTATTTATCCAGGAGTGGGAGGAAAATATATTAATCTTAGATCAAAATTACAGTGTCGATCGTGGTGAAACCGTAGTCCTAGAGGATTTCTTCTCATTGTGATCACAAACCATTAATTTTGTTTTCTTTCTTTCAATTAGTTTAATAACTCTCAAATAAAAGTTTTCTTTGGCTTAGCTAACTGAAAGTAGTTAGTAGTAGTTTGTTGAATTACGTTTCCCCGTGTTCGATATCCAGGCCTCTTTGTCCTTTATTACTTCGACACGTACGCTTGCGTTTTATACGTACAGTTTAGTCATGTCAAGTTCTTGGTGTCGTTGCCGGGGAAATGGTATATTCAAGAACTGCGAGTGCTGTAATCAGCCACTCTAGGCAACCTATTTATTTTTCTTTTTATTCTTTCTAAATCTCAATTGCAAATATTTTCTTAATTCAATCACTAGTATCTCATTCTCACATTGAATTAAAAAATTTCAAGTGCTAGTGCATGGTTCAAACACGAACCACTGATTACACTCCCACAACAAATCCACAACCGGAAAGTATGGGTGATGTAGAAGAAGAAAAAACCATCTAGGAGAAGATTAAGGTGTCATCCTCAATAGCTCAACTTGGGCCAATCAAGTAACAAGCGATAAATGTGGGAAGCTACAAGACTGATGTTGCGCTGGTGGCATTGGTTAATGAACAGTCTTTCGATGGCCACAATAATGAAGACCCAATGACTCACATCAGTAATTTTGTTGAAAGTTGTGACATGGTGAAGATAGACAAGGTTCCTACCACTGTGATATACATGAAGTTGTTTCCATCATCCTTGGCAGACAATGCTATGTCTTGGTTTTGTAAGCCGGAATCTATAGAGACATGGGATCAGATGATAGACGCTTTCTTTGAGCGCTATTTCCCTCTACAGACGATGAATGAATTGGCACGAAAGATTTACAAGCAACAGGTTGAAGAGTCATACTCATAGGCTTGGGACCACTTTCAGAACATGTTGTAGAAGGTGCCTCACCATGGTATAGATTTATATGGGCAAGAAATGACCTTCTATTATGCCCTACATCAGGGTGAGAGGACCACCCTGGACAGTGCAGGAGCTGGACTATGGCCTATATAGTTCCAACATGAACAAAGAAAAAGTATGAGACCAAAAGAATATACATGATCACAAGATCAATATCATATAAGGTAGTTCACATGAACCATGATATCAAAAGAAAAGACATTGTGTATAGGCTAATGTCAATAGGACCAAGAGAAAGATAAAAGTAGGTGCATTGCTCAAAAAGAATAATTGATGATGCAAACATACCTCTCCATAGAGACTAAGAGTACAAGATCACTTCTATATCCAAATCTAGGTTTCAAAAGCACCTATTATCATGTATGTGAAATCAAGGTTAGAATTGCATTGATTATTCAAAACCCTAAAAATTTCCTTTTCATTATTAGAGAATTACGTTATCAAAACCATGCCAAGTTTTAGGTTATATTTTTTTTAGTTCAAAACATATTTTATTATATTTTTTGGACTTATATATATTTAGTTATGAATTTTTCTAGTTATTATTTTTTTATATTAATCCATTAAAATCACATATTTTCAACATTAGAGTTAGGTGAAAAAGCCAACACCAGAAGATAGCCCTTATTTTTCTGAATCCAATGACTATTTATGTATATTTTTCTGATCAATAAATAATTAGTTATCAATTTTTCAAAACTGACCAATAGGAAAAAGGATGAAGGCCATGTCAGCACACAACTCACGAGAAATAGAGAGAGAAAGGAAAAAGCATGGCCCACTGACATGACCCAATCACATGTAGCCATGTCACTCGATCAATGGTCCCTTTGACCCACACAAAGCAAAAGAAAACTAGGGTCATAATTACCAATTTACCCCTAGAGAAAAAAAGAAAGGAAAGGGAAACGTAGGGGATAACCGAGTAAACTCACACCATGGAAACATCCTCTTTCCTAGATCATGCCATGGCTTTGAAGCAAGGAGGATAGGTGCTCGGTGGAAATTGAGGAAACAACATTGAAGCATAAACTTGACGAGCTAATAAACCGAAAATGAAGAGCAGGACTCAAGCAATCATACCCTAGAGACTATTAGCTTGTGCTGGTAGGAACCGCCCACGATAAGGAGACTTGTAGTGAGAAACACGGTTGATCAATGTCAGTTGCATGAGGAAGGAATGGATGAAATTGAAATGAGAGGAGGGCTTGTGGAAGTAGGGCGGAGACAAAGGCATGATCCTTTATTTATAAGTTAGGATATGGGTGTGCATCGTGAGGAGACCAGAGGAGCTAGGAGAGTTGAGATTGGGAAAATCACAAAGAAAGAAAACCAGTTCACAAGATAAGGATTGTTGGTTGTGGAATTCTTTCCTGAATCAGTGGGAGAAGAAATCTTGAGTAATGATCGAGTAGTGAGTGAGAAAATTGAGATCGAAGTTCCCAAAACCGGCGCATGTTCTCTGTCTACCACTCGGGGTTGAACATGAGTTTTGAGAAGTCTGATAGGAGAATCAACAGACCAGATCAACTGCGTAAAGATTAATTCAATTAAAATTGGTGTGACAGATTAAATGAATTCCTAAACGGATTGGAATAAAGTGTGAATGCATTTATTTCTCTTTTTCTATTTCCTCTTTTAAGGGTGCAAATAAACTCCAAATTGGATGAAATTTTTCATATAGGCTAATTAAGACATGTAGGTTCATATTACGAAATTAGATTTGCATTTTTAGAACTTTCGATGTGTTGAACAAATCATATATTATTTTTTCTTTCCTCATGTATTTATGACTTTAAGATTCTCCAAATTTTGTGAAACTTCACCCACAAGTCATATTTAGTATGATGGATACAAATTTGCCATCAATTTTACATGTTGGAGTTGTTTGTATAATTATTTAATATTTTGAAGGTTCTACACACTTTTTCGCTCTTGATTTCATCTTTTAAATAAACATCTTCCAAATTGGATGAAAGTTCACCCAAAGGTTACATTTATTATGTAAATTACAAATCCAAGATATTTCACTCTTTTGGAGTGATTTAATATTTTATTTGATATTTTGGGGAAAACTTAGATCTTCTCTTTCCAAAATGAATTAAGTTAATTAGTATAATGTGAATAATGTGAAACTCAACTCCCAAGGCAAATGGGATCCAAGGAACATGATTTTTAACTTAAATTCCACTTTTGAGATTTATTTTATTGAGATACGTCATATGGCCCATTAGTGGTCCATTATTAAAACTATTCATCCAATTAAGTTCTTTAACTTCTTAGTACCATCCAAATGAGTCATATGTGATTATTAAGCATGAATTATCATGTATTCCATTATATAATTTAGATTACACATTTTATGTTTCATTGTTAGAATAAGTCTAATGTGTATGCATTAGGTTACATTAGGGTAATTTATACATGCATTAGCTCACTAGGGTCATTCTAAATATCTTTTTGAGTCTAACTCTCAACCTTGTTTGGCTAAGTCTGAAAAGATCAAAGTTCTAGGGTAGGGTCCAAGATTTGGTATGTTATAGAATGTGAGGAGAGATCTTAGGAATTTGGATATTCTTACAAATTGTATCAACTACTAGGATAGCTTATTAGCATCAATTTAACCAGTGAAGTGGTACACCTCAGCCATCATAGGGCATGTGAACTGCATAATAGGCGGATAGTATATATGTTTAGGTTTATTTGGTGATAATATGATTTTTTCCCTTGTGATGGTTATTCTTTTTTAATCATTAGAATATCTTTTCTTCCTAATAGTCCTTGTAGGTATCCTTGAGGCTAGGGAAGATGGGTAAGTGTATACATCTGATGTACAAATTGTTTGTATATATATTTCTTGAAAAGCTTCCTTTATAATATTCTTTTGGAAAGCGATTGATATTTCAGGCATTATATGATATCATTTGGACTTGTGTTCCCACCCATGTGGGTTCCCATACAATTTAGGTGAGCAAACCAACTATCCCGACAGTGGGAGAGAAGATCAACAAGGAGAGATAACAATTTAAGATCTAAGTTGGGTGATGTTTGCTTGAAGAGATCTCAGATATGGGTGATGTTTGTGTGAGACCCTCTATAGATAAAATATATATGGATAGAGTCATCTCTATCCCTATATTACCAAGTTTGTGCGGGGATGTTTTGTGACACCCTTTTTCACCCTTAGATCTTTATGTGCGTGCACGACCTTTAAGGATGGTGTTAAAATGATGTAACATCTTGCACGCATATTTGTAATAATGCCATACATGTAAACCTGAGCTGTATTTATTTTGATGTGATATTATGAGTGTGGATCTCAATGTTTTTGGTGAAGTATGATAGTCATGTTACACTAAGTATTCTCATGTGGATCAAACGTTTAACGAAATGTTATTTGTGTTGCTTAGTGAAAAGTTTTACTTGTATATATCTTTGTGTATTATGTGTTTGATGATGTGTTCAACCTTTAAAGTTTGAGTTTCCTTTTGAGTAATATCACTCATATTGAGAGAATCACAAGTTTTTGGTATTAGATCCTAGGTTAGTTGAGTCTAAAAGGACACATGACTAGGATTTCGTGTCTTTTCTTACAAGTCCACCATATCTAACCATTGTTTATGGTTATACATATATGGTTAAACATCTTGAGGAACCCCAAAATAGTAAGGCATGGAGGTCCTGATGGAGATCAAAGGCAACTTACTCATGAGAAGGAGAGAATATCCGACCATAAATAGCTTAATGTTTCATGTTTGATCGGACATAATTAGTTCATACTACCTTCTGGTATATGTTTCAGCAAATGATGTATTCATTCACCCAATTTTTAGAGATGAACCCAATTTAGGAACCTAAAGGGAAATCCTTGAATTCCAAGCTAAAAGACTCTAGAAAAACATTTGAGAAGGTAAAGTGAATAGGGGCCATGGATTACATGGGTACTATAGACTCGATGGATGTGGATCTTTTGGCTTATGGAGCTTGATAAGAATTTCTGATTGTTGGACATGCATGATGAAGACAAGATGAAGCATGCCATCTACCTTTAACGAAAACATTGGTTGCTGTTGGGCCATTGAGGAGGAGAAGATATAAGGGGAAGTCATCACTTAGGAGGTGTTATGGAGGGAGTCTGGGAACAGGAACTTCCCAAATTCCTACTTGGATTAAAAGATTACATAGCCAAAGATAGTTTGGTAGAGGATGATGTCTATTAATGAGTGTGGGTCTTGTTTTGTGGATTTTTTGTTCTTCTATCTACACATGTTGTTGATTGAGTCTGATAACATTTGGTGGTTTGAGAATGAATTGAATTCAAAGTTGGGAACATTAGTATTGACTTTGGAGTTGCATGAGAATTTCTCTACTTATGTGTAGTCTAAGAAGGATAGAGAGGACCTTGATAGGAACTCATGGCACTAATGCCAAGAGGAAGTGAGAATAGCTGTTGGGGAAATCCTCTTAAGGGTCCAAGAACAATGGTTTTTTGGGTCGTGTAGGCTGCATTATTGGTAGTCCCAGCAGATTTCAGCAACATGACAACTGAGAATGTAGAAACAACAGTCATTGTGATTTCCTAGAAGAGGCCAAGGGGGAGGAATAATGTCATCTGGGGCATATAGTTATGGGTCTATCTATATAATAGGACCGTATGGACAACATGGATCATCAAAAATACATGCTTCTACTGCTATCATCCTTGGAATTTGAAGGTACTATGTCCACTGTTAAATTGGGAGATATCCCATTTAGAGGGGAGGTATTAGGAGAACTTGAAGCAACATGGTTGCATCAATAGCATAAGGCGTGTGTGGACTTATTAGGTGAGATATTTTTGATCCATAGGTATAGGTCAAGCAAGAGGCATACCTTAAGCCACAACACTCCTCTATAGGATGACACAACTCGATAGTGTTTTCAACCCTAAATTTGTTACATGCCATATGAAGTTCTTTCATTCTAACTTTTTTGCTTCGATATATGTATATGTTTTGATCCATCCTTGTTTTACACACTTTGTCATCACCATAGAGATGATTTCAAGTTGTAACCTATCTATTTTTCATTGACATGAACCTATTTTCCTTGATACCCATTCTATGCATGTGACACGTTCCCTTATGTGTTCTCATCTTTTCTGTGTGCAACATCCAATAAGACTTTATGTCACCTTTATATTCATGGATTCAATGTGATCCTTGGAAAGGGGACGTTCAAAAAATATATAACAGAGTTGGAATGTTGGTCCAAGGTTGTTGAAGTCTGGGATGAAGATATCTCTTAAAGTTTCCAAGGAGATTAGAAGACTATTCCTATGTTTTTGGTGTTTGCTTTTGAGTAAATAAGATGATAAGGCATGATTGTGAGGTATTTTAGAGAATGTAATTGATACTAAGGTGGTTATCCTAGTAATTGTGATGTACTTGTAGTTAGAGAGATTGAGGATGCCTTTCTAGATGATTTTCGTGGCCTCCCACCTCATTAAGAAATCAATTTTGTGATAAATATTCTTATCAACACACAGTCCGGAGAACAAGAACCATGCAAAATGATACTAATAGAGATGCATGATTTAAAGAATATATTGTAGGATTTATTAAATAGAAGTGTTATCATCCTTGCACACCCCCTTTATGTGCATCAATTTAGTTTGTTAAAAAGAAGGATGGATCAATGAGGTTACGTGTATAGAATACTAGAAGTTGAAAAAAATAACCATAGAGAACTAATATACATCGTCAATAATTGATGATTTGATTAATCAACTGAAAGGGGCCATAGTGTTTCTAAAATAGATTTGTGGTCAGGGTATCACCAGGTGAGCATTAAGACGAAGAGATAAACATTATAAATAACTAGATATGTGCACTATAAGTTTGTGGTTATGTCGTTTGGGATAACCAATCCACCTAAAAATTTTAGGGATCTGATGAAATAGGTATTTATGTATTACCTACATTAGTTTTTGGTTGTATTTAGAATTAACATCAAGATCTAGTCCATGTACCAAGAACAACACAAGAAATATCTTCATTTGACCTTAGTCCTTTTGGGATAGCATCAGTTGTATGACATGTTCAACAAATTGGAGTTGGTAGATGAAAGTATGTAGATCCAAAAAAAGTGGAGTTAGTCTTCTCACAAGAGCATTCAGAAATGTCAATAGAAGTGTGAAGCTTCTTGGGGATTGAAGGGTACTATAGGTGGTTCATCAAGGATTTCAACACAATATTCTTTCCATTGACCAAGTTGATAAAGAAGGACGCGTGCCTTTTGTATGGTATAAAAAGTGTCGATGGAGATTCCAAATATTAAGGGAGAAGGTGGTATCCACAACAATTATGGTGTTTCCCAAGCCATAGAAGGGTTATATAGTCTTCCGTGATGCCTCCTAAGGAAGGTCTAGGTTGTGTGTTAATATAGGATAAGTATGTGCTCTCATTCTATACAAGGAAAACAAAGCATGAGGAGAACTATCTAATCCAAGATCTAGTATTGGTAGTAGTTGTTATGGAACTTAAATATGTATAGGGAGAAATATTAGATGCTCATGGACCTCAAGAATCTCTAATACATATTCTCAAAGAAAGTCCTAAACATGCAAAAGATAGATGCCTCTAGATAATTAAAGACTATGTTCGCAGTACAAAATATCACCCTGGGAAGAAAAATGTGGCCAGACATGTTTTTAATAGACTGTCATTGTCACCGTTTACAGTGGAGACAGCACATATGTATTCAATAAAATTTTCAAGTAGAGATATGGTAGTATCTTTGTGGTAGATGAACATGCATATAGAGGTCTCCATGGTTAGGAGACTACTAGATTAGTTATAGTTAGGCCTATCCTGATACAACAAATTAAAGAAGCACAATAGAGTGTCACTATGATTCATAATGTCAACACAATACTTAGTAGTAAACATGATGGGTTCCTTGAATCTGAACAAGGGATTTATGCTATAATAAAAGGATGGTAGTACCTAATATAGATGGGCTGAGAAAGTATATGGTATAAGAGGCACATATTTCCATGTATGTGATGACCTTGTAGTAGCAATATGTATCCCAGTTTTAAAGATTTATATTTGTTTTCTAATTTTAAGAAATATGTGATAAATTTGTGTTCAATTGTCCAGTGTGTCAACAAGTCAAGATGGAGCGTCGAAAACCTATAGGGACCTTACAACTCCTATTAATTGAATAATGGAAGTGGGACCACATGACTATGGAATTCTTGGTTGGTCTTCTCAGGAGATCTAAAAGAAATTATTTCATATGGGTAATTGTAGATAAGTTCACCAAGGTAATTGATGAATGCATAGTCACCTAGATTTAGTTGTATGTTCATCCTAATTTTGTACTCCTTTTCATCATTTTATTTTAGAATTAGCTTGCATTCATGTTTTCCTTATTTTATGATAATTCATAAGGTTTTTTATCCAAATTCTCAATTTTCATGGCAGGATTGAGCTTCATTGCATGGTAGGAATACATGGGTTGTGGTTCCGTGTCACACCCAAAATTCTATAACTACTTACACAGACGATTCATTCTATATAGGAAACCTCTTTTTGGTGAGATTGAGATATACGAGCATAGTTACATAAGCTTCAATTATATTGGGTCCATTGATGAAATTCTAGGACCGAAGGACATTTAGGTGAATTCATTGCATCCCTTTGTACTCATAGGAAAATTTAGGATTTGATTGATATGTTGAGTCTAAGGCTCTTCTTGATTTCAATAACAATCTGATAATTTGGATACAAGTGATGTTAGGTAAGGGGTATTTAGGGCTTTTGCTAAAATTAGGTATCAGATGCATGAAGTAACAAAATTAGGACTGGTATGATGTTATTTATGATATGCATAAGACGTGGTATTCTTTTGGGGAATTAGATTTGATTTGATGATTCAATTTGTTGATTGAATTTGTGGACAAAGTACACTCATAAGCACTATTCTAGAGTAGTTTAAGTAATGAATTAGGTTTTGAGCATTTTCTATAAGAAGATAATACTTGTATGATGTGTTGGCTAAATTCTATGACCAAGTGGTCGTAGGGGGTAGCCTATAGGAAACTTAAAAGGAATTCAAAGAATATATAATGTTAATGCCCTTTTATCATTGAAACAAGGAAATTGAATGACCAATTGTTGGTTCATGGCCAACCCATGAGCTCAATTAAGAACAACCTGTTGGGTGCCTCTTTAAGAGAAAGATAAAGAAAGTATCATAGTCCATGTCCTTTCATGACTTGGTAATGGTCCAAAGGGGATTTGATCTCATTCTGATAACAAGAAAGGATGGAGGGTATAAAATCTTTCCATATTGGACTAGCGGGGACGCCATATTCGATTTAGGTTTGCCAAAGGAAAATACTGAGAAGAAGAAGTTGGAAGCGGTGGAGAAGAGCCTAGAGGTGGTGGTTCTGAGATGACTCAACCATGAATGCCGCTTGGTTCCTAAATGTCGACCACCAGGATGTCAAGGCACTGCATGTCTACCAATCATAAAAGCCCACACAACCTTGGGGGATGGTTAGCGATATGGGATCCGCCAAATAGGACCAAGTGGTGGCTACTCTATCTGTGCCCTAGGAAATAGGGGTATAAGCAGTTGCAAAGGGGGGGGTGGTGGCGCCTTATGGGAGATATGTGAATAGGTAGGAGTGTGAATCAACTCCAAGTAGACATGTCTAACTCATCTTGTGGCTTGTGGGTGGCCATGTGAATCAAATCGAGGTAGACATGTCTGATTCATCTTGTGGCTTGCAGATGTCCAAGGCATGAGCAATCCTCACCAAAGAGCACCCTCGTGTAGGTCTTTGTTTCACGACGCAATAGGGCATCACGATCCATATATCATGATCTAGAGAGAGGAGGGGGTGGGGTCTGGGTGCCTTCCTGCTGGGCTAGCAATGGGCCACCAGTGATGAGGCTCAATCCTCCTCAAAGGAAAAAGAAGGTAAGGCACTTAATTAATGAAAAAAAATCATTTGTTACATAATTCAAAAAGTCATAAGTCTATTTTGGTTGTTAGAATGGGATATGTAAGGGCTCACTAGAAATGTTGTGAGATGAGGAACACATTTGAATGAGTTTCAGAACATGGTAAGATTTTGATAGTGTCCTTTTCATTGAGAGAAAGTTTCATAAATGAGTTAAGAGTGTATATGTTGATATGTTAGTAGAGTGATGATGTAGGTGTCAACATTCGAGGATCTACACAATTTTCTTTAGAAAGATTCATACTTGTCTTGAAAAGTTAAAGAAAACCATTTTATTCTCTCCAAGTGATGTAAGTAGTTCATGCCCCTGAGTATTCATACTTATTAAGCTCAATATTTTTACATTTTTCTAACAAAAGGCATTACAATTTATTTGTTCTAATTTTCTAAGATTTGAAGTTATGCAACTAAAATTTTCTTACCTTCATGATGGGTATTCTCACATATCACTAGTACATTTTTGACCTCTAATGTCACTTTTCCTGATGTCGGTTCCAAATGAAAAGTGACACTATAGACCAAACAATTGGTTCTTAAGCATAAACATCACCATTGATCAAGTCTGATTGATTAAGAAAAGAGATGAGCACCACTTTTTCTTTAACGTTTATTACATTGTTACCAGAATGACATCTAAATTAACCTATGAAATATAACGTTTTAGGAAAAAATATTTTTCTTCATAAATTTTCAGATGAGCCTTGGTTTTTAGAGAACCGATGAAAACAAAAATCGACGTCTCAGGCCCTACTCAGGCTGATTTTTTTTATTTGAATAATGGACTCTTGCGTCAGTTTCTTACAAAAAATTGACGTCTAAATCACTAGGTTAGGTGTTGGTTTTTATATCCAACCAACACCTCAGGTCTTACTCAGGAAGATATTTTTCTCTCATATAATGGCCTCTTGCATTTCTTTTTTACTTAAAATCGACGTCTAAGTCATTAGGATAGGTGTCAGTTTAAGGTGTAAAATAGACCACTCAGGCCCTACTCATGACAATTTTTTTTTAGATAATGGCCTCTTGCATTGGTTTTCTACAGTAAACTAACATCTAAGTCACTAAGTTAGGTGTCGATTTTTGTTAACCAACCAATGTCTAAGAACCTAAGCATCGGGTTTTATTAACAAACCAATGTTTAAGGACTTAAGTGTCAATTTTTTAAAACAACTGATAACTATGTGAAACATAATAGCGCCACATGAAACAAACTTCCCCCAGTCTCTGTTTCAATGCTCATATTTTTCCTAGCTCTAGAAATGTTTTCCTAGCTACTTTAGTCATCGCTCCTGCTCCAGCCTTCGTTGCTCTCCCGCTCTCCTCTTCCAGCCTCCTTCGCTCCTGCTGTAGCCTCCACTGCTCTCTTAGTCACCGCTCAGCTCCAACCATCCATAGGAGCTAGCCATAGTTAGGACGACCATCACAACTAGGGCCGATGTCGTCGCTCGGGCTAACCACTACCACCACCTCCTTTGTTGCTTTCATGCTACTTGTTGCCTCTACCAGAGGTTAGGGCTTCTATTGTGTGTTTTTTGTCTCTTCCACCAGAGGTAAGGAACAAAATCCTATTTATAAATGTGCCTTGACAACCTTAAGATGTTAGTTACAAAACTTCTAGGAACAAATTGCTAGTTATAAAATGTTAAGTGACAACATGTAGCACGGATAACCCTTGTATATATGAATATGCCATGACAACCTTCATTTGGTACTTAGTACAATTGATGTTAGTCTTCTCTATGAAAGTAATTATGTTTTGATAATGCTAGTTAATAGTATTTTGATAATAATCAAACGTTGGTGAAGCAATCTCTACAACATACAGTACATCAACCCTGCTCCACATACCCTCATAATACGAAATCATAGATTCACTTATATAATGGGGCAAGTTGAAGTTCCTGATGTCCTTATATATTTCATTGCACCTATTATATGAATGATGGCACTAATATCATAGGTATATAAATTACAACATTGTCTCTTCATGTAGAAACATGTCCAAGATTTACTCATTAGGACTAAATCTTGGATAGTCCCTGTTTGGGACTGTTCTTGAATACTTAATCTCACTTAGGATGTAAGGGTATAATGAGTAGTTAGTTTTCAAGATTTTTGGTCAGCACTTCCCCATTTGTTCTCTAAGTACATATGTAGGTGGCTATTTTCCCATCTACATTTGTGTACTTGGAGAACTGCAAAGAAATTCTACCAAAAAATTTTGAAAACTGAATACACATTATACACTTACTAGTGAGATTATGTGTTCAAGAATGAGATAGGTGGTACACACATTCAATAATAAACCCTAAACCCTAAATAGGCTGTAAAACCATAAACCCTAGATCCTAATGTGTAAACTCTGAATCCTAATATGTAAAGCCTTATCCCTTAACCCTAAATAATAAACCCTAATCTATAAGTCCTAAACCTAACTTGTAAATCATAAACCCTAATACTTGTTTTCTCTTTGATCATAGAATGGATAGATCATAGTTGTCCATTTCAAATATCTACACCCTAGAGTTTGTTACTGGTATTGATCAATTTGTAAGATCTATGTAAGAACATAGAAAAATGACCTGTAGATAGGTTCTACTGACCATGTACTAATTTAACTAACAACTTGAAAGTTGACATTGTTGACGAAATCAAATGTCATGTTATGTGCAAAGGGATTGTGCAAGGCTATATAAAATGATATTGGTATGGAGAGATTCCTACTATGAGATCAGTAGATGTTGGTAGAAATACTTGTATTGAATAAGAAATTGTCGATGGCGGTGTAGATGTGAATGAACCAATTTGATACACATGGTTGACATGATGCTAGATAGTTTTTGGGTAGAGCACACCGATAAAACTTTCTTATTTAGAAACATTGCGCATGATGCTAAGAGACTATGTACTTAGGTTGTACTAAGTTTACAAAGTTGAGCATTGTGTTGAGATTGTATACTCTAAATGCGAACAATATTGGAGTGATAAAAGCTTCACGTCATTGCTGTCTTTGTTGAAAAAATTCTCCCTAAAGGCAAAGAGCTTCCAATCTCAATACAAATTAAAGATAATGTCAAGCCCAATCGAAATGAAGGCTAAGAAGATACATGCATGCCCGAATCTTTGTGTGTTATTTCAAAATGACTACATCGATTTGAATGATTGTCCAAAATGAGTGAGTAATTTTTTTTATTTATATATGTTAGCATATATTATTCAATGTCTATTTACTACTATGATTCTATGTGTTACATTAACATATAAGGGTATAGAAGAATTCAAAAAAGTTGGAATAAAGGTGTACAAGAAAATGAAAGCGATAATTTGGCATAATGTGATGTAGTTTTCATACTCCAATGCATATCTATGCCAACTATCCTTACTTTTATTTATTAATGCTTTGTATGTTGAAATTTATAGTGCCTTGTACAAGAAAATGGTTGGGCATGTGGATACTACGTGATGCGGTATATGGACATAATTGTCATACATGGGGCACTAAACATCAACTGCATACAAAATGTAATCTATAAATAATAGTCTTGATCATCATAAGTAAATAGTCTCATTTGATAATATAAAAATATCAAATACACATATAGCTCAGAGATGGGATCTTGCCTAGATCTTGTATAGTATTTGGGATTTTGTGCTTCCCTTATACGGTTTTTGGTGTTTAATGATATTTTACCTTATCCAAAAAAAAAATATATGAAAATATCAAACTTTTTAATTATATATGTCATTTGCTTTTCATGTGTTTGAAACAAAAAGGCCCTATATGACATAGCAAAAAGATGAGATACGAGAACAATTGGAACAAGGCTTCATTTAGGATGTGAACTTTGAATTTAATTGGGATAAATATTGAGTTTTCTAAACTTTGATGTCATTATTTCTATATACATGTGGTGCTTATGACTTGTTACAACTTTAAATTTGATGTGAGTAAATTATTGGTGCATATGTGAATAATGAATATATACATGTGTGTGAATGTGAAGATGAATGAATACAATGAGAATTTTGTTTCTACATGTCATGAGAATGGAATTGGAATAGAATTGGTTCATATGTGAATGACGTATCTTGTGTGTGAATTAATGTGAAGATGAATGTTTAGAATTGTGTTTCTACATGTGAGGAGAATGGAATTGGCAAATGGATCTTGTATGTGGGTAGATTGTGTTTGTTATTGCAGGTTTTGGAGGTTTGTTGACCTTTTGTTAAGATGAACATAGGATGGAACCTATAGTTCTATTGAACTATAGGTTCTGCATCCTGCTAAACAGCAAAATAGTAGGTCTACAGACCTACTATTAAAAAAAGGAACTTAGTCTTTATTTGTTACAAAAAACCCAACATTGTAGGCATGAGTTATCGATTTTAGGCCTAAAATTGACATTGTAGGACTAAACTAAAATGGTCGTGTTGGGCATCATGCTCATAGTCGTCCATTTTATTGAAGACACTCACTATATCACTTAATTGTTTGTTTTTCTTGATGTAACTGACGGCTTAGATGTTAAATCAATGTTGGTTTATGTTCAAAACCAAAGACTCAGGAACCTTTACCTATTACAAATTTGACCTGGTATGGCATTACGACATTTTTTGTATTCTCTAAACTGACGATACAGACTCTTAACTATGTCATTTTCTTTTATCATGGAAACTACGGTTGGATCTCCATCATCGATTTGCATGTCCCAAATAATCGATATCTTAGACTTGTGACTGTAGTGTTGTCCACTTAGGTGTCGGTATGAAACCAATGTTATAGTGTCATTTTAACCAACGCTGGAGGTAGTTTCTGTACTAGTGTATATTGAATATCTCAAGTAAAGATATGCTATAGCTGATTGGGATTCATGAACCAGGTTCTTTGGAAAAATAAAGGACCATGTTCCTATAAGATTTCTTAGTCATGCTTCATAGTAATGAATAAGACTATATGATAAGAGACACATGCAAGTTAGTCATACTTAATTGATAATTTGGGATAACTTTTACTTAATATTTCAAGTACAAAAATTCTATTAAGATTTCTTAGACGGTTTAAAACTAAGAATTAAGTACAAGATAAGATATAAAAGTAGAATGAGTTAAGCATTGATTTAGTTTGCAACATAAGATTTCATTAAGATTCATGACTTGATTCATGATAAGAATATGAGAACATAATGCTTTAACAATTAAGGTTACATGAAAGAATTAAGTTTCATGTTGATATTGGATTTAATGAGACTTTAAAGATATTGAGTTATGTTGTCAGAACTAGATATTTGATACTTAAGTTACTACAATATACTAAGTTGTCCTATAGTCAGATCATATTATTTTCTCAAGCCTTAGCATTTAGGTGGCATACATATGATATCAAAATTTAATAAAGTCATTCGATCAAATTAGAACTTTAGAGTAAGACTTATCTAGACAATAAGAATATTAGAATTCATATTCAGAGATAGATTCAATTTAGAATTAAAGAATAGAGATATCGAGTTAGAAATAATAGACTAAGATTCAGATATAGAAATCAAGAACAAATTTAGAGATAAGAGATTAAGATCCATAGATAAGAAATTAAAAATAGAGATAGAAAATGAAATAAAAACATTAATTATATACATTATAGGATAAGTGCTCACCCAAGACTCCCCGAGACGATTTAGAGGGTGAACTGCTCCAGACATTATAGGTTGTAATAGAGGGCACATTGTTCCAACAGAGGGTGTGTTGCACCATAGAAGACACTTCAATGTCAATAGAGAGTACGTTGTGCCAACAAAGGGTGTGTTGCACCATACATGACACTTTAGTGTCACACATGAGGACTAATCATATAATGGTGGCCACAACCAGATGAAAATTGTAAATAAAAGAAACTTTAATAAGTATGAAGTAGAAAATAAGATAAGAGAAAACATGACTTGTGCCCTTTGTGCAAGTCATGAGCCCCAGGCCCTTAGTGCAGGCCGATTCAAATACATAACCCATGCCAAGAGTGCAGGTTATGTGACTCAGACACCTTAGTGGAGGCCATGAGACCTAGGTACCAGAGTACAAGTCTCCAATGAAAGATAAAGTTAAAGATAAGAACTAAGAAACAAGAGATAATTATGTTTCAAATTTTATATAGAGTTTACTTTTATTTTCATTCTTATAATGTTCAAGAATATTGTTCTAACATTTTATTTCTATAGTAAAGTATACTAGAATAATCATGTCAATTATCCCAAAAATCATTTTTCCAATGCATGGTTGGGGATTAGATGTCCACAGGTGAGGTGCAGGAGAAGAAGTAGCACCCAGAGACTTGGAGCACAAAGATGAAGAAGGATAAGATCTGATGGTGTGGCAATTATTAGATGATACTGATATTTATAAACTCAATTGTATGTTTTAATGTTTAGAACTTTAGAGTAAAGACTATGTCTCAAGATGTTAAGTTAGTTATCCATGTGATGGTCTTCATGTTCCTTTTGTAATAACAATGATGAGAATGTTTAATATTTTCAGTTTGTGTGATTGATTATATTGTTGTATGAATGCTAATTTTAGGTAATACCCCCTTAAGTGCATGAGTTATCGATAACTCGGTGTTGCTTTCATTGTGTGCATGTGTGTACTTAGGGAGGGTGTTACATTATGAAAACTGACTAGAAGTCCCAAGAGCTTCAATACTCTAAAGGAAGCTCTCATCTCAACTCCAATCATGCATGCCTCAGATTGTCTCTTCTTTAGAGATCATGTATAATACCAACGACTATGTTGTGGGTGCGGTTTTGGGGAAGTGTCTTGATATGAAACACCATGTCATTTATTATATTAGTAAGACATCAGATGGCACATAGAAAAATTATGCTACTATGGAAAAGGAACTTCATGCAATTGTATATGCCTTTGAAAAATTTTTCTCATATATCATAGGCTCACAATTGTCCAATTTTATGCTACATGAACTCGACCTAGAAATCAATGACAAGAAGCGGACTAAGAATGTTGTCATTGCTCACCTCAGTTGATTAAATATTTAATATTTCAACATAGTCCCATTAATGACTATTTGCATGATGACCACTTGTCGAAGGTGTCCACATTTACTCGGTAGTATGTTGATTTTGTGAAATATCTAGTTATAGGAGTCCTTCACCAAAACTGCACAAGGAATGAAAAGAAGAATTATATGTCAGATATTTTCCATTACTATTGGGATGAGCCTTATCTTTTCCATTATGCCCAGATGGCCTCTATCGTCAGTGTATCTCGAACGTGCAGGCTATTCATATCCTTGAATAATGCCATTCCAACCCAAATGGGGGCCATGTTAGCTCCAAGAAAGCTGCATTAAAAGTTCTTTACTGCCTTCTAATGGATGATATGCACTAATTCTAAACAACTTCCTAAGCTTACCTTTCAATGACTGCGCAACTTCTTTCTTCCAAAGGTAATTGTACACACTACTATATATGGTGCTTCTACACACAACTAGCAAAGGATCTCTAGCATCACTCTTCAAAAGTGGTTTCCACTTTGCATTCTAGTGGTTCTCCTGACCCTTCACCAACTGAAGGTCGTCTCGAAGCATTGCCTACCAATGGAGTTATTAAATGCCACAACCCCTTCGTCTACCTTTGTCGTTGTATATTCACCTCCATGGTGGCTAAGGACATAACTGCATGGCACCTGAGAGGGTTTCAAAACCCTAAACTCCACCTATAAATACAAGGGGACTTCCAACAAAAAAGGGATCTCTCACTGATGGTGCTAGACTACTACTATTTCCACTCACCTTCGACCTTTAGCAACCTTCGACCATTTCTTAAATGCCAAGTGAAGAACTTCCACCTCTTCTTTGGCTTTTAGCTTCTAACCCCAAAGGTGGTCCTAAATGATGATATGTTCATCCATTGGTTGATGACCTTTTCCTATGTCAACATGTTATTCCCTCATCAACAGTTGTAGATCCAGCCTACAAGGAAGGAAGAACAAAAACCGCAGTCCATCCCTAACGAACGTCTAGGCGAGTGCTTTCTTGTTCTTAGACACCCTTGTCATAGAGATTAAAGAGCTTCTTATACACAAAATGGTGGTGACTCCTTCTTCTCTGACCATGGCCTTTTATCAGCTTCCACTATTATTTCTATTACTGCTACCACAAGTGAGTAGTTCTTTTTGTAAGGTTTGGGGAATAGCCCCACTATCCGATTATGTTCGTCTTATTGCATCTATTATTGTATGAACAATTACATGTTTAGAATATTTCATTTTATCCTTGTATGCTTGTCTGATCAGTACATTTACATGTTATATCATGATCAATGTTTAGATAAATTTGAACCCAAGACCAATGATACCAATTAGATTCTAGTTAAACCCTCAATGAGAATTTCATATAGGTGTTTTTTGAGGTTATATATATATATATATGATCTCTATGTAAAGTGATGATGATCTTAGAGTGATATTTGTTCAAGTTTTAATCCTAATGCAGAAGGGGGGATTTTCATGGTCTTAACATATATATCATTCATACTTGATGCAGTGATAAGAAAATGATAGGTAGTGATGGTGACACCCATTCCACCCTAGTATTCCCATTCATTAATAATCAACCATTAATTAAACCATTTTATTATCTATAACCATTTTCTAACCAACAAATAATCCGCTTTTGTCTTAAATACTAGTTCTTGCATTGTTATTCTGATTGGATTACTTCTTAAATACTTTGTCTCTTAGGTTTGATCTTGAAGTTTACCATGATAAGATCTCTACGCTTGTGGGGGGTGATTGTTTTATTTGTTTAGGTAAACTCTACGGATTTCATCCCTAGTGAATATTCCGGTGCAATATCACACACATTAGTATCACACTTCAACTAATGAAGACTACCTTCATAGAAAACAGGATGGTGCAAGTGTATATAGATGAGGTTGTACAGTTTCATGGGGTACATATAACAATAATATCAGATAGAATGCATCAATTCACTAGCATATCTTGGGACTTATTGCACACAACCTTGGGTACATAACTAAGTTTAGTACAAGCAAGCATCTAGAGTCTAACATCCATTTAGGGAAAATAATAGATACTCTAGAAGACATGTTGAGGTGATGTGTTCCTCATTCCCAAGGGATTTTGGATGATCATCCTAATCTAATTAAGTTTTTGTATAAATCATTATCATAGAATCTTAGACATGGCTCATTATGAGGCCTTATTATAGGAGATGGAGATTATTATTACTGGTATGAAGTTGACCATTACCAACTATTTGGACTAAAGTTGGTGAAGTGAACCATAGGGAAATTTAAGATGATCAACAACCAATGGGATCTCATAACCGACAAATGTCGTATGTAGATAATAGGTGTAAACCCTTGGAAGTTCATGTGGGTGACACATTTTACCTCATGGTATCACCATGAAAAGGGGTTTCAATGTTTGGAAAATGAGACTAGTTTGCACCTAGGTTTATGGGGCCTGATCATGTGATTGCATGGGTTGGGAAGGTGGCTTACAAGCTGGAGATACCACCAAAAATTCAAAGGTTACAAAATGTGTTTCATGTGTTTGTGTTGAGGAAATGTCATTTGAGAACTAAACATACAACTTAATTATGACGTCCTGCATGGAAGGTCCAATGTTGATCATGGACAATCGAGTGATTAAACTAAGGAAGGAAGATATAGTGGCATTATAAGTGTTTTGGCATCACCTTGGGGTGGAAGAGGAAATATGGGAACTCAAGCAAGAGATGTACAAGAAATAACTAGCCCTTTTGTCCTAGGACTTTGGGGGGGGGGAATCCCAGTTAGGAGTTCGTAGCTATAAGATCATTGGCCTAGATTAAACCTCAATCATGTTTTAATACCTTTATCATCTATTTATGTGCCTGCTATAGTACATGTTAGTTGGTGGGTGTTGGCTTGTGGGCTGATGTGCAAATTAACCTAGTTGAGGGCTTCACTACAATTTTCACAGAATATGATGGTTGTCTTCTTCTTTCCCTTAGTGGTGTGTGGATACACTTAGGTGGCCTAATATAGCCTATATTCCCTTCTGTTAGTTGAGAACTGATGGAAACAGTCTGGTCTTCCATCAGTAGGAACTGATGGAAGTGTGTCTGGTTTTTTTGGCTGAGAACTAATAAGTCCCTTCTTCCTTTTCGACTGTTTGTTGTGTGCTTGATTTTGTGATGGTCAAATACCAAAAACATGGCTCTTCCTTTCCTTTCATAGATGATTGGTGGGAGAGGTTGTATATGTACCCTTTAACTATTTTTGTCACTTGAGAACTGATGAATTGACGACAGAGGGGGTAATGGATTTCCATCAATAGAGTACTAATGAAAAGTTTGCACCATGGTTGTCAATGGTTTTTATGTTATATCTCTTTTGTTGGTGCTTTCTAGTGTATCTTATGATGGTTTTACTGAGGAGACTAAATGGATGAGAACAACTGATGGGTATTCTACTTCAGCCTACCGATGGAATAATGGGATGCATGGATTAATGACAAGTTGGGTTCTTCCTCCTGATGGCATGAGTGACTGATGATGTGAAAATTTGATCACTTTTTCTCTCTAATGGGGCTATAAATACCCCCTAACCTTCCTTCTTTCCTCATTTCTACATTTGATCCTTGAAGTGTTCCTGCAGAGCAAGACACCATCGATTGACAACATCTGATAGGATTCCTAGCATGATCTACCCTCATTCTCTTCTCTATTGATGCGAGAAAAGTCAAATGGTGTCTCATTAGCTTTGATCAAGGTAGGTCAAACCTTGATCATATGTTTTGGAAGTGACTTTTTGTCTTATTGTCCTCGATGAATGTTTTAAGGAGGTTTTTTCTAGGGTTTTGGTTGTCGAGTCTTACACCATGATTCCAACTTTGTATACCTTATATATTTACCTTTGATTGTAGTCCTTCAATGATATAGTGTGGTTCAAGGGGAAGAAGTAATGTCTTGGAGAGTTATCTTCAATACCCAAGTTTTTTGTGATGTTGTGAGCTTCACGGTATCTTTTCATGCACAACCCCATTTCCACCTGTCAGATGAATGATAAACCATTTGCTTCATTCTTTACCTTCTATGTTCTTGCATGCTATTGATATTTTTTAACATACCGTATAAATGCTAAAGATGGTAACGTTAAGCAATTTTAGCTTAAACCAATGGGTTTATATGTCTGTATGTTAGAGATGTGCATTATGTGTTCAACTCTAGTACGTAAATCATGATTATCATTTTCCTTTATTAAGAACATGGATGAAAAATGCATTCCATGTATAAAATATGTTAAATTATATGATGATCATGACTATTAGAAATTTGAGACACTCTTTTGTGTTGACTTGAGAGTTTTACATTGTCTATTTATTGATAATGACTTAACCATTCCATTACTATGTATCTAATATGTTTGTTCAAGATTGATTTCAGGCCTTATGTACATGAAAAGGATCAAATTACACAATCCCTAGCTTGTTCAAGTTCAAGTCAAAAGCAATACAAGTGCGCATTTTGGGAAATCACTCCAAATGACCTTAGATGATTTTTGTAATCACTTGTATTGATGATATGACTTGTAACTAAGATGAGAAAAAAATAGGGAGAGTTACTTCCAACGTTTGATAACTCAAATGTCAATTTAGAAAATTTGTCACAGGCTATTTATCGATCGAGTTGGAAACTTGACCGATCCAGTGATGGATTTTCTGAAGAGACCAATCGGTCGAGTTGCTTGCTCACATAACTCAACCGACTGACTCACTAAGCAAAAGTAAATTTATCTTATTGATTGAGTTTCTCATAACAAATTTGACCAATAGTTTGAAAATTGTCTCTATCATTTAGTGGATCGGTCGAGTTACCTTTATTGAAACTCGACCGAATATATTGTACAAAAAATGCAGAAAAAGTGATTATAACCTTTGGTGAGTTGTTTAGAGCAAGATTATATCCGCTGCTACTTGGAAAATTGCTATATTTCTCCCTTAAGTGATCACACACTCAAGGGAACACCCCTAGATATAAATGGGACCCCTTGGAGTTCATTTCAAGTTTACTCATTCATGCTATTCTTACTACTTGCTATAGTTGAGTGTGTTGAAACTCCTTAAGCCCCTTTCTCAATGTTGTTTACACATCATTTCGTGATTATGAGTGAGTTAGGCCATTTGTAAGAGAGCTAATTCCTTGTTCTTGTAAATATCTCATTCTATTCCATCTAACCTACCCCTTTCCTCAAAATAATCAAAGGTGAAGCAAGCTATTCAGAGTGAAGGTGGAGTTATTGTTCTTCTTCTTCTAGGTTGAAGAAGAGGTGAAGATCTTATCCAAGTGAAGGAGAAGGCAAAGGCTAAAGATCTAAGAAGAGTGGGAAATCCCTTGAAGGTTGAACACTTGTGAAGAGTAGGTAAGTCCTTCGAAGAAAGTGGAAGACACTTACAAAGTGGGCAAGTCATTGGTAAGGTTGAAGACTCTTTGTATGGGATAGGTAAGTCCTTTGGAGGGTCTTGTGTTGCAACTCTTATTGGTGAATATATAGAGGAAAGTACTTGCAAAGTCCTAGAGGTTGACATCTCTAGGTAGTTGATTGACTCTCTCCTAGTTTGGAGAGTGGAACCACTCTAAATGACCTTGTCCAAGTGCTTGTTTCATTTTCTCTCATCTTTGTTATGCTTGTTAGTTAGGACTTCAAATTGCACTTAAGCTATTGGCTTTGATTGATATAATTTTAAGGTATAATCTATCTTGTGAGAATTTTTGAAGCTCTATTCACCCCCCCTAGAGACCTAGATCCAACAAGTAGTATCAGAGAGAAGGATCTTCTCTAACAATATCCCATGAGATGAGAAGATGGGCGAAAACCTAATTGGTTCACTCAACCTAGAGGGAGGCTTCTGCATGCTTCCTTCGGTCGTTGACGACACCAACTTCCTCTATTGGAAGAGGCACATGCAATTCTACATTGAAGGCATGAACTTTGATATGTGGAAGGTATTGGTCACACCATAGAAGGAGCCAACCGGAGCTGTTGCAACATGAAGTGAAGATGCACTTAATGAAGCCCATCTCAATGCCAAAGCCATAAGTATTCTCTATGCAGCCCTTACACCAACATAGTTCAATTGCATCTCATCTTGGGGAACCACCTATGATATTTGAGACAGATTGTGCATCACTTATGATGGCATAAAGCAAATCAAGGAGGCTAAGATCTACATGTTGAAAAACCTTCTAGAGAACTTCAAGATCGGCAAGAAAGAAGGGATTGTGGAGATGTACTCAAGACTCAATGTCATCATTAATGGGCTGGCTTCTTTAAGCAACACTTTGGATAGAGGTGTAATCAACTCCAAGATCTTGAGGACTCTACCAAAGAGATGGGAGTCAAAGGTGACCTCCATTGAAAAAGTGAGGAGCCTTGGTGACATCCCAACTGAACATCTCATTGGCAACCTCCAAGCTCATGAGCCAAGGCTTGATAAGAAAGAAGAAGAAGCCAAGCGAGAAGAGAAGGAAGCCAAGAAGATCAAAGATAGTGCTTTCAATGAACAAGTGGTGGCAGTCATCCTTCAACTACAACTTGCTTGCCAGAGTTCTCCTTCCTCCTCTAGTGAAGATGATGGCCCAAGTGAGCATGAAGCCAACTACATCAAGGGAAAGCACTTCAAGGGAAAGCAAGTCTCCTCCTCTACTCTTAGATGCTACAAGTGTGGACAAAAGGGACAATACAAGAGTGAATTACCAACGTCAAGAAATTCACACCACAAGGGCATCTCAAAGGAGGAAGAGTACAAGAAAGAGAGAAAATATAAGAGGAAGGACAAGAAGGAGAAAAGACACAAGAATACAGCTCATGCAGCTTGGGAAGCTTCATCCTCAGGTAGCTCAAGCTCTGAAGAAGATGGAGAGTGCCACCTTGCACTCATGGCCTCAACTAGTGAAGAAATTTGTGAGGTAAGTGAGGTAAGTAATGTAATCTTTCATGAGTTATCTAAGGAAGCTATTATAGATATGCTTGTTTCTACCTGTTCTTCTTTTACTAAGTGTAAATCTAAAAGAAAAATGTTCAGAAAAATTATTGATGATTTGTATGCTAAACTTGAAATTCTTGAGCTTAATGAGAAAACTCATCTTGAGAACATTGATAACTTACTAGGTCAATATCTTGATCTTGAGCTCCAATACAATGGAGTTGAGGTTAAGAATGGTGTTTATCTTAAGAACATTGAAACTCTTAAGGAAGATAACCAAAATTTCCTAAACGAGCTTGAAACTCTTAAAACTGAAAATGTTGAATTTAAGCTTCTTGTTGATGCTCATAAGGATGAAAGACATGTTTATCTTAAGGAAATTCAAGTGCTTAAATCTAAAAATGCTAGGTTTCTTGGTCAAGTTAATGATTTATCTTCTAGACTTATCTTCCATGGTAATGATATTGCTTCTATTTCTCTTGAGAAAGATTCTTATTTGACTAAAGCCCTCTGTCTAGAGGACGACCTTATTCATGATAGAGATGATATTTCCAGTTTGTTTTCTACTATTATATCTTTAATGATGATAATCATAGACTAAGGGCATATCTATAGAAATTCCTTAAAGGGAAAAACTCCCTAAATAAATATTTGACCATTCTACCAAACAAAATGGTACTAGTCATTTGGGATTTTTAGGGTGGGGCAACAAAAGGCAAGAGCAAAGCCAAAGGTAAGAAAAAGAGCAAGGAGACCTCCTTTTTTTTTAAGAGTATTTTGGCACAAAATCCTATGATTTGTTCTTATCACAAGTGTGATGATCATTACTCTACTTATTGTCCTTACAAGCAAGGGGACCAATCTAAAGATGAAATGGGTCCCCAAGCTAACTATGGATCCCAAAGTTTGAGTTGGGAACTGACACTCACCTTTCTTGTGGGAAAAAGGAAGATGGATTTGTGATAATGGATGCACTAAGCATATGACAGGTGATATAATCCATTTCAACAACTTCACCAAAAAGAAATGAGGCTCGATTACATTTGGGGACAACAAGAAAGGTAAAGTCAAATGTGAGCCTGATGTAGGTGAATCCTTGTGTATCAAGAATGTTCTATTTGTGGATGGCCTACATCAAAATTTAATTTGTGTTAGTCAATTATGTGACAATAGTTACCTTGTGTTATCTACTTCCTTTGAATGCTTGATTCTAGATTCCCTCACCTACCAAGTTATATATAAGGCAACTATAAGTGGTAATCTTTATGTTATTGCTCTTGACTCTATTAAGCCTATTGTTGTTAGATGCCTAGTATTCAATTTGAATGATATTTCTCTTTGTTATCATCGACTTGGTCATATAAATATGCATCAGTTGAAGAAATTGAGCAAAAAAGACTTGGTCAAAGGGTTTCCCAAATTGGATTTTAAAAAGGATGATGAATGCCAACCTTGCACCCAAGGAAAGAAAACCAAGTCCTCCTTCCATTCCAAAGGAGTCTTTAGTACCAAGAGAGGTCTTGAACTTCTTCACATTGATCTATTTGTACCAATGAGAACTCAATGGATTTGTGGTTCCAAGTAATGCCTTGTTATTGTCGATGATTTCTCTAGATATACTTGGACCTTCTTTCTCATTTCCAAGAGTGATACACTTGATGTTTTATCAAGCTTTTGTAAATGAGTTGAGAATGAGCCTCTTGTCACATTATTTACATTCGTAGTGATCATGGAGGAAAATTTTAAAATGATCTTTTTGAACATTTTGTCAAGAATTTGGTTATGCACATAACTTTTCTTCACCTTGAACACCTCAACCAAATGGGGTTGTAGAGAGGAAGAATAGGTCTTAACAGGAGATGGCTAGGACCATGCTTTTAGAGTATGACACTCCAAAGAAGGTTTGGGCTGAAGCCGTTACTACCTCATGTTTTGTGCAAAATCAGGTTTTTACACATCCTTCTTTGAAGAAAACCCCCTATGAGCTATGGCATGGTAGGAAGCCTTTTATCAAGTATTTCCATTTTTCGGATGTCCTTGTTTTGTTTTGAATACGAAAGATTCTCTTGAAAAGTTTGATCTGAAACCTTACAAGGCTTTCTTCCTTGGCTATAGCACTACTAGAAAGGCTTATAGAGTGTTTAATGTTGATCCTGCTAAAGTAGAAGAATATCTAAATGTTAAGTTTATTGAGACTAACCACTCTATTTCCAAAGATATTGTTCCAAATGATGATGTTGCAGGCTAAGTAATTCCTATTCTAAAAGTGCTTGACATCACCCAAAAGGGAAAAGAGGTGATCACTCAAGAAGAAGATAAAGATGAAGAGAAGAAGGATCCAACTCCCCGGTTTGCAAATAATCATCCAAAAGAGATGATTTTAGGTCATCTATTTGAAAGAGTGAAGATGTGGGCTGCATTCAACAAAGAACAAGCCAACAACGTCTTCATCTCACAACTCAAGCCAAAGAACATCAAGGAAGCTCTTGGGGGTGATGAGTGGATCCTAGCTATGCAATAAGAGTTAGAGCAATTTGAAAAGAACAATGTATGGACCCTAGTGCCAAGACCAAGTGATAGAAAGATCTTTGACACCAAGTGGGTCTACCACAACAAGCTTGATGAAAGTGGCGAAGTGGTAAGGAACAAAGCAAGGTTAGTGGCTCAAGGCTACAACTAGTAGGAAGGTATAGATTTTGATGAAACATATGCACATGTAGATAGACTTGAATCCATTTGTATGTTACTTGCCTTTTCTAGTTAAAAAAACTTTCTTTTCTATCAAATGGATGTTGAAAGTGCATTTTTGAATGGTACAATTGAGGAGGAAGTGTATGTTACACGACCTCTTGGCTTTGAACATGATAGTGTACCTAACCATGTTTATTTGTTGCAAAAAGATCTCAATGGACTCAAAAAGCACCTTGAGCTTGGTATGAGAAATTAATGAACTTTTTGCTAGATCATGGGTATATCATGGGAAAAGTAGATTCTACCTTATTTCTAAAGCACACTTCTAACAATTTTCTTATCATTCAAATATATGTTGATGATATCATTTTTCGCAGAACTAACCTAGACCTTTGCAAAGAATTTAGTGATCTTATGCAGAGTGAATTTGAAATGAGTATGATGGGTGAGCTTAGGTTCTTCCTCGGCTTCCAAATCAAGCAAACAAAAGATGAAAACTTCATCAACCAAAGCAAGTACACATGTGAGTTACTTAAGCACTTTGAGATGGAGAACATCAAGTTGATGGACACACCCATGTCAAACACTACCAAACTTGGCAAGGATGAAGAGGGTGAAAAGGTAGATGAGAAGCTCTATAGAGGTATGATTCAAAGTTTACTCTACTTAACTTCCTCTAGACCTCATATAATGCTTCATGTTGGCTTGTGTGCTTGCTTTCAATCAAATCCTATGAAATCACATGTCATAGCTGTTAAGAGGATTTTACGGTACTTAGCCAAAACCCAAAATTTTGGACTATGGTATCCTAAGTCAAGGGACTTAACTCTTACTATTTATAGTGATGCGGATTATGTAGGATGCTTGATTGATAGAAAGTGCACAAGTGGCACTTGCTTTCTCCTGAGACCATGATTGGTGTCTTGGTTCTCCAAGACATAGAGCACAATGACATTATCAACCACCGAGGCTGAACACATTGCAGCTGAGAGTTGTTGTTCCATGTCTTATGGATGAACCAAATGATCTAAGATATTAACATTCATTTTGATGCTTCTCCTATCTATTGTGATAATACTAGTGCAATTAACTTATCATATAATCCTATCTTGCATAGTAGATCTAAGCATATAGAGGTTCACCATCATTTTCTTCATGATCACATTGCCAAAAAGGATATCTATATCATGCATGTGGACATGAAAAATCAATTGGCAGACTTTTTCACTAAACCTCTATATAGAGAGTAATTTAACTTTATTAGATCTAAATTCCTCATAACTATTTTTGAATGAATCTGATATGTCTTCTAGCTAGTTATCATCTATCCTATATCCTTTGCTTATGTTTTGATCACCATTGCTTGCCAATTGCTAAAAATCTATTTTTGATGTTCTTTTGCTTTGTTTTTCTCTTTTTTTTGGATAATGTTTGCAAACGCTTGTTTTATCACAAAATAATACCCAATGATGAATGATATGTGCCTAAGTTTGTTTGAAATGGATAATGGACTTTAAAAATAAATTTTATTAGCACTCTAATGGCTAGATATTAGAATTTCTAATTTTAGATCAGGTTGACCATCAGTCGAGTTGCCAACTTGACCGATCAGTGGCCGAGAGCTTTTTTAAAGAGCCAATCAGTTGAGTTTTCGAGTCACAGAACTCGACCGATGGTCGGGCTGGAGCAAACTTAAGATAGATTCGACCAACTTTTCTCCCTCTCAACTAGAGAAAAGACGACCGATCCAACCTGTAGCTCCCTCAAGTTCTCACCCCAAACCCCAATTTTCCTCTCCCTATCCCTAGTTCCACCTACGACCTTCCTTGACCTTCTCCCTATCTACCCTAGGTCGGTGTATGAGTTTTAGTGGTGGTTCTTTAGCTTTTGCTCTCTCGATCCTCTCTTTTTCGTCTCCATGGAATCCAATAGGAGGAAGAGGGCCTCCCCAACTAATGCACCTTCATCTTCGTCCAACTCTCGCTTGATTCCCTTTGATGACACTTTCTTTGTCTCTAATGAGGCTCTAAATAGGTAGAAGGAGCTCCTTCCTAGGAACCCTTTTCCTTTTGGTGCCCTATTTGAGCCACTAACATGAAGACAAGAGGTCATAGATCAAGTAGTAGAGTGGTTGTACGACCACCATCTCTCAACCTTGGGTGTTGAAAGCTCATGCTATAAAAATACCATCACAAGCATCAGAGTCGATCACGAATTCTATGCAAATTTGCATTGGAATTATGACACCCTCATACCGCCGTATAATACTCAAGTAGTCCTCACATCTATGATCACTGAGAATAAATTCCAAGTCTCTGAGGATACCCTGAAATTGTCTTTTCGGGTACTGAAGTGACTGACACCTGGCGTAAGGACTATCTTGGGTATTTTGACCTAGTTGAGCTTGAGGCCTTCTACAAGAAGTATGATCTTACTCTACCTGATATTCATAAGTTCTTCAAGAAGCTTCAATTCCCTTATAGGAAGAAGTGCACCCTTACCTCCTCTGCCTTAGACCTCAAGAGACGCATACTTTCCTTAGTCATTAACTACAATATTCATCCAAAGAAAAATCAGACTAAAATTGTAGAAAACACTGCGGTAATTAAGTATTATCTCTTGAAGAACATAAGAGTCAAGTGGGAGAGATATTTTACTCATCATATGACCTACTTTGACTCGGGCAAGAAAACTCATGGCACCCACCCACCCTACCGAGCCCTGATTTATGGTCTATTCCATCTTGCCACTGGAAAACCTCTTTTCCATGACCTGTACTACAAACCTGCCAGAAAGGAGTTTGCATCAGTGAGACCACACTTCAGAAGTCAGTGCCTATCCTATCCTCTACCACACCTGGTTCCTCTACCTCTGTCTTTACCCAAGCACCTCCATCACATAAGCCTACTCAACATACCCGTGCCTCGTTCCATGTATCCAAATGAAACCCTTATGGGCTACATGATGCATCAACAAGCATACGAAATTTAGGTTCAAGAGCACTTTCATCATTATCTCTATTCCATCATGTCTAACATGAATCTGTCTTATTCACACCTATACCCTGCCTATCAAACCTACCTAGGAGGTGATTATGCATCCTTTACATATGATCACTTTTACCCTACACCTCTGCCTCCATCTTCTGTTGCTACACCCTTTGTTGTTAGTGGATCTACCCCTAGTGTGTTGCCTCTGACAATTGGCTCCTTGGCCACTCTACTTGCTAGTCTTGGTAGTTCTTCTCCTTCCTTCCCATAGGACAATGAGCTCCATGCTCTTGGCATGACTTGGGATGAGTACAATACTCATTGGCCCGATTGAGGTTTCAATTCTCTTGCTGATGAGGAGATGCCAGACCAATTTGATGAGGAGGAGGCTGATGAGGATGATGGTAATGCTTCTGATGATGGATGTGATGGTTTTGTTGGTGACTCTGGTGATGAAGGCAATGTGGTTTTCTCTGGTGCATCTTCAAATGGAGATGATGACTATGAACCAAATGCTTCTGATGCTATGATGATGATGTCGTGGACATAGATAGCTTAGAGGTTTAGTTTTTCTAGTTTTTAGTCTAGATTGATCATATATATCTTTTTAGGCTATTTTGTATTGCAAACATCTGGGCACATATACTAAGTTGTACTATTTTATCATCTAGTTTTCATCGCTTTGGCTTGCAGTTGTTTTCTGAGAGCATGCTTTCTGGGTTGTAATCTCTATCCTTTGTACATTTACTCTTTGATTTACTATATCGCATGAGTTGGTGCCATGTTTTACCATATTTTTATTATGACTTAGATTGTTTGTTTCTCTCATCTCTGTTTGGTGTATGCTTTGAGATTGCATGTTGTGGATGTATGTTTTGGTTGTGCTTGGAGAAGACCCATTTCTGTGCTCTTCTACCCCCCTTCCTTTTTAATAGTGTCAAAAGGGGGAGAGAAGTTCAATGTTTTGAAGCTCAACCATATTGCTTTTATTTCCTATGTCATCCTTTTCTTGTTCATTATATGCTTTATCATGTTACTTGCTAATGACCATATAGTATTTATATGTCATGTTGCTTTGTGTATATAGACTAACTATGTAGGTTAGAGTAAGTATAGATTGACGGGGAGAAATTCACTTTGTTCAAATCCGGAATTCCCTTGCAATTCACAAGGAAAAGGTATAACTTTACATATCCTTTTTAATATGATTGAGGAATGGTATGTCATTGTCAAAAAGGTGGAGAATGTTGACTTCAGAGTTCCACATAGTCCATATTTTGATAATAACTAAACCATTCTTATGCTCATCAAACATTGTGCTATGGGGCTGATTTGTTACTAGATGAGAATGGGTGAGATCCCTCCTACTGTTCTTAGGAGAATGGAAATTCTTTAATCGGACTTCCTTTGGGGCAGCTCTACACATCCATCTAGTTGGCAAAATATTGCATTTCCTACGGATGAGGGAGGAGTTGGGCTCAAAAATCTGCATGAGCTAGCTGATTATTACACGATGAAAAGGATTAAAAAACTCACTACTTCACAAAGCATCTAGCCGTCTTGGATGTCCAGAAGGTATGGCAGTCTCCTTGCAGCTCTTGCTGCTCGTTCTATCATCAATTCCACAAGCTATAAACATATGTCTCTTCTTTGGCATTGCTTCTATAATGCGGGTGACACTGCTCTTTGGGATATCATTAGATAGAATCTACACATAGATATAGCCTACGATAATCTATGGAGATGGAAATACTACCCTAGATGGAGTCTCTCTACTTTTAGAGCGCTCAAAAATCTCCTTCCTACTCATGAAAGAATTAGCTCATGGTCTAGTAATCATGTACCTCCTTGCTTGCTCTGCAATCATGGTACGAACTCGGTTAATCATTTGTTTGAAGAATGCAAATTCTGGCATTATATTTGGGGATGTATCCAATTGAAGCTCCATATCAGATCTCCTTTCTCGTTGCATGATTGCCTTGCTAAGGTTGGTACCGAATCCAAGTACAACGGAGCCTTAGAACTATGGGCTATCACTGGCGATGTTCATATGCTTTGGGATGAAAGGAACAAAAGACTACATAATGGTGGAATGTCAGACTACACTGCCATCTTATCGCAGCTTGCTAGGGAGATTAATTATCACTATCAAATTCACAAGTCAAAGCTTGATGTATCCCATGTAGTTGCTAAGAATTGGGAATTGTTGTAATTTTCTTTCCCTATTATGTTCTCACCTAATCACATGTATGGATGTGATTTGTAACTTTGTCCCCATTTAGGGGTTTTGGAATATATTTACCCATATTTTCCAAAAAAAATTATATTTGTTCAAGATTGATTTAAGATTTTAGGCACATGAAAAGGATCAAATTACACAAGCCCTAGCTAGTTCAAGTTCAAGTCAAAAGCAATGCAAGTGTGCATTGTAGGAAATCACTCCAAATGACCTTAGATGATTTTTGTTATCACTTGTATTGATGATATGACTTGTAACTAAGATGAAAAATCAGGGACACTTAATTCCAACATTTGATCACTCACATGTCAATTTAGAAAATTTGTCACATGATATTTATCAGTCGAGTTGGAAACTTGACGATCCAATGATAGATTTTCTGAAGAGACCATTCGATTGAGTTGCGCACTCAAAAAACTCGATCGATTGACTCACTAAGCAAAATGGATTTTAGCTCATCGGTCGAGTTTCCCTGAACAAACTCGACCGATAGTTTGAAAATTGGCTTTGTCATTTAGTGGATCGATCGAGTTATCTTTATTAAAACTCGACCGAATGTACTATACGAAAAACACAAAAAAAATGATTATAACCATTGGTGAGTTGTTTTGAGTGAGAATAGATCAATTACAACTTGAAAATGGCTATATTTCGCCCTTAAGTGATCCCACACTCAAGGGAACACCCCTAGCTATAAATAGGACCCCTTGGAGTTCATTCCAAGTTTTCTCATTCATGTTATTCTAAGTCCTTGCTATAGTTCAGTGTGTTACAACTCCTTGATCCCCTTTCTCTCTCTTATTTACACATCATTTCATGATTATGAGTGAGTTAGGCCATTTGTAAGAGAGATATTTCCTTGTGCTTGTAAAGATCTCATTCCATTCCATCTTCCCTACCCCTTTCCTTAAAAGAAGCAAAGGTGAAACAAGCTACTCTAAGTGAAGGTGGAGTTGTTGTGCTTCTTCTTCAAGGTTGAAAAAGAGGTGAAGATCTTCTCCAGGTGAAGGAGAAGGAAAAGGGTAAAGATCCAAGAAGAGTGGGTAATCCCTTGAAGGCTAAATATTTGTGTAAGAGTAGGTAAATCCTTGGAAGAAGGTGAAAGACACTTACAAAGTGGGTAAGTCCTTGGTAAGGTTGAATACTCTTTGTATTCGATAGGTAAATTCTTTGGTGGGTCTTGTGTTGTAACTCTTATTGGTGAATATATAGAGGAAACACTTGCAAAGTCCTAGAGGTTTACCTATCTAGGTAGTGGATTGACTCTCTCCTAGTTTGGAGAGTGGAACCAATCTAAACAACTTTTTCCATGTGCTTGTTTCATTTTTTCTCATCCTAGCTATGCTTGTTAGTTAGGACTTCAAATTGCACTTAAGATATTGGTTTTAAATTGATATAATTTGAAGGTCTAATCTATCTTGTGAGAATTTTTGAAGCTCTATTCAACCCCCCTCTAGAGCCCTAGATCCAACATTTTGTTTTTATTCTTCTGGAATATGGATAGATAGCATGTTTAGATAAAAACAGATGGTCATATGTATATTCTTTTTGTTCATCAATGGACTCCGAAAGGTGTGAAAACTAATGGCTTCAGGGGAAACATGTTGTTCTTGTTATTTTAAGGGCTGATGTGCTAAGGTCCCTAGAGATGTAACATGTCTTCCTTATTTTGACAAGTCAGGTCATGATGATTGGACATTTTATACCTTTCAAAGTTATTTACTACTTTATTATTCATCCATGTGTTGGTAGGTCACTTTATTTTCTGATTGATGTAATCATAAAGTAATGAACCTAACTATTAAGAGTAACCAAATTTGTAAAGCCCTGAGTCTACAGTATTTCACCTGAGGTGATGTAGGGAAATAGTGAAATGAACCAAATTTGTAAATCCCTGAGTCTATAGTCCTGCACCTGAGGTGATTTAGGGAAATGGTGAAATTAGTTTGTCTTGTAGAAAACAAAAATTATGAGAAGATCCTTGGAGCTATATATTAGTAAATATATGGGAACTTTTAGAATCTAATATCATTTCATACCTAAAAATGTTGGGACACAATAAAGTCTGATGGTATGATGGAAAGGGAATGAGTAATGAGATGTCTTATGGAGGGTTGTTACCATGATTCCCATGGCGGTACTGGATTTGGTGGATACATGCTCCTTTTTCTATATTACTTTAACTTGAGTTTTTTTAGGAGAGATGTAAGGAATTTGAATATCCTTAGATGGTGTATGGATTATTAGGATGGCTTATTCACATCTAGTTAATCAGTTTAGTGGTACGCCTCAACCACCCTAGGGCATCTAAAATACACAAGATCCATGTCGCATATATGTTTAGCTTTTATGCATATTATTAATATGTTTGTGCATTTGTGATGGTTATTCTTTTTTCTCAATGATATATCTATCTTTCCTAATAGCCCTTACAGGTAGCCTTGAGGCCAGATCAGATGGGAATATATATAACATTGACCATACAAATAGTTCATATGCTTAGTCTTTTATCCGCTGCCTTAATTTTATTCTATTGGTAAGTGATAGACCTTCCAAGCATTATAATGTATCACCGAGACTAGAGTCTCACCCCTATGGTTTTCCACACCTTTTAGGTGAGAGGACCAACTATTCCAGTAGTGGCGAAGAAGAAGTTCAACAATGTGTGATAATGATTTAAGATATTAGTTTGGTGATTTTTATGTGATATTGTGAGTGTGGCTCTCGACCTTTTCATTGTTCAAAGTCATGTAAATATGATAGTTATGTTACACTCTATGCATTCTTATGTGGATTGAACATTTAATGGAAAGTTATCTACAATTCTTGGTGAAATATTTTACCCAATGATCTCTATGTGTCTTATGTGTTTGATAATGTGTCCAACCTTTAAATGTCACAATTTATTTTGAATAATCTCACTCTTATGGCATTGTGGGTCACACTCATCATTCACAACCACTTCCCAAGAAGAAGAACCTACCCGCTCAGAAGTTGGTGACTACAATTTCTAGTGTGAGGGAATGGGAGCACTAGCGTGAAAAATTAAGCTAATGACATTTACCACAAGAACTTGATTTGAAGGATCCACATGTGACAACAAAAAGTGCAAACATGCAAAATTTTGGTGATACGACACGTTCGAAACCAAGATGAGAGAATATTAACTATAACAAAGAAATTCATCCTCACTAGGATTCTAGACAACTCTTCACCAAATCCACATATATGTTTCACAACTCTGATCACCTAAAAAATTTTGCAACATACTTTATGAGTTCTTTTAGCCTTAGTGAGTGTGTACTTTTATCTAGAAGACAAATTAGCATGTTATGGGTATATTAACTATATGAAATTATTGGGTGTGATTAACATGTAAACATCACATGATATGTTTTGTATATGATAAGTAAATAAACACCAAAAGATCAAAAATACCTATATCATTATCATGCATGTCTCTGACATCATCAAAATAACTTACACAGATATCATGTACCAACTTTTATTAACCTATCAACTAAACATCCAACCACCATAAAAAATATATCAAAATGTAGGTGAATTAGGATCTCACTCCCATCCCTACTGTTGTGGGCTTTCTCCCACTACACTGGGACTTCCTCTAACCCACACACATCAACACAAGATATCTAACACATCCATATACCTTTATTCTATCTATAGCATTAGCAACATCAAGTCAAACCCCACATCATCTATCATTTGATCAAATTATAGTTCACATCATCATTAGAAACAACATTAAACATAAGACAACACATAATAAATAAGAAGGCATATCTCAGTTATCATGCATTTCAGAATATTATACACAAGAAGCAACCTATATCTCATGACAAGAAAATATGTGTTATAACTTGGGCATTCTTATACCAGAAAAGGATCATATATCTTAGTAAGATTAACATCACCAAGATATAGATACATATCCTGATTTTCCACTTTTAGCATTTTGCCCTGAATCTATCTGACGTGTACGTTACATTTTATACTTAGTCATAGTATGCCATGTTCATGACTCTCCGTTCACGCCGAAGGGTTAATCCAGCAACCATCAGAAAATGTACAAACCCATGTCCATCACATGGTTAAGTAGGAGTCTATATCATCTCTAATTTCATTTCCACTTTGGCACTCAATCGCATCATACATATATGCATCATGCCTTATTTCTCATATCACATTTCACATCACTATCACATAATGTATCATTATCTTACATCACAACAAAAGAGTTGGATTTAGTGCCATACCATATAATAACTTCCCCTACACCTCACGATGTTATCCCTTAAAGTTTAAACCACTATAGGTCTTTTGCACATAGAATTCGTCCCATTTGAGATAGATCCATTTTTCCAATGCATCATAGATATAGGGGGAGGTTCACATTCTTCAGGGAAGCTAGCTATATCAATCATGTTTCTCTTCATTATTCCACAACTTATTCATCTTAAATATCACGACATAAGATTATGCATGTATTCATGTGAAACTTTGTATGACAGAGAAAAGGCTTCAACTTATGAAACATCATGCAAAAGAAAGCAGAGACTAAAAAATATATTAATATTCACATTTTAGGGATTCATTATTAGAACGTATAACTCATATGGCCTCCAAAGGACTAAATCACATATCATCATGTCACAATCTTCCAAACGAAACTAGAAAATTGGCTTTTCATATCTTTCCACAAGCTCTTAAATCTTATTCTTTGCACATGAGGATCACATATCACTAAGGCTTAACGTTCACATAACTATGATATATTTCTTCATAATGAGTCATCCCCATTTATTTCCTTCTATCACATCCCATATATGTAAGGAAGATGTCCAATAAAAAACAATACAATTACAAATGATAAGTATACATGCATTGCAAATCTCAAATTGTCACTAGAAATCCTTACTTAGCACCAAAGGCGGGAATGCATCACATAAGAATTGGCTAACTAGTAGGATTGATTAGAAACGATAACATATGCAGGGGAATAAGACTATCATTTCACCTTATTCAAGATATGGTATATAGATTTAGCAGTAGAAACCCATATCTTAGCATGGGAGTAGACAATTAAGATTTAAACATCATTATTGATTTATGTTTGGAGAAACAATAAGATTTTATGAAGCAAATTATAACAAAAAATTCGTACCTTAAGATAATAACAAGCTAAACCATGTCAAAAGGATAAGGACTCATCATTCATGCATAAGAAATTTAACATGCAAGAATCATATAATCTTATACCTCTCCTTCATCAAATTTCTGATTATATCTATCAAGGGCTAAGTATCCACTCTCCTCCAAGAAGCCAAATGAGGTCCAACAATTACCTACACTTGAGCCCTGGCCTTCAAACACTATGTTCAATCTTTTTCTCCACATTCTAAACCATGGGAAATAGACAAACGACCTCCTCATGGACAAGACATACTCACACTGACATCAATAAGATTCACAAATTCATTTTCTACCTTGACTAGAGACAAAGAACCGGGAAAGAGGATATAAGAAGATAATGGTTTGAGATCCTCAAGATCTATCTAACTACAAACGTCCATGGTTACAATTAAGATAAAAGAAGATGAAGAACTGATCGAGGATATAATGATCAACCTCAACCAACACTTTTCATCAATATACATCAAAAAGAAATCTTCTTTAAGGATAGAGAGGCTAGATTGCCCAACATCACCTCTCCTCATGCTCCATTGAGCTCCAAATATACATATAAGAAGCAAAGTGATCAGACCCATGACAAAAAGAGAGGTAACCTACATATGTATAGACTGTCAAACAGACATATCAAATATATTCACTTAGCAACAATAAAGATAGTGTAATTGTCTCGATTATGGGATGTGGCCCAAATTTATCCCTATCCAGCAATAGAATCTCATTCTGACAAACAATAGGTGGAATTTTACCTATATTCAAGGGAGCTCAACCCAAATTGACTTAAACTAGACAACACCTCATATCTTTCCAAACAAGGCAACACATTTGGGGAAATACAATCAATTCTGCATTGCCAACCAGAGTTTAGGGCTGCCATATACAAATCTCCATAGTCTCTTCTCATTTTCATCAACTCGGTCGCATCATTTCTTATCTAGTCCCAATTTCCTATAATTCAGTTAGGTTTACAATGATACTTATCCTCTCTTCCATACACCTTTAACTTGGATAGTAGGGTCCAATAAATCCTAAGGTTTTTTTGCACACACTTCATCAAAATTAACAAGAGCAATACACATAACATTATCTTTTTAGGGATCGCAAGCTCGACATGTCGTCAATTTAAGCTTTCACCCTAAATAGTCAAACCCTAGTCGACTTACGATAACAACTGAAACCTATTCCACGTTGAAGATCCAATAATATCTAATTCCATTGGCAATTTTACAAACTCATCAAACATTTGGTTCTTATATATTACACATACACCAAAGTTTGTCATGGTGCATCATGAAAAAGCATCATTGCAACACTAATATAGTGATCAACATCATACGAAGAAAGTTTACTAGGTAAATTATAAAAAAAATTTACAAAGAGTGTATTCGATTAGTGAACAAGAATCCTACTACTCAAATGAAGGTTAATTTGGTTTTTTTAATGATCCTCACCTCTGTAGGGTAATTATGAAGTTATTTCTATGTGATTTACTTGACCAATCAAGGGATAACAATTCTAGAATATATAGTGTAATGAGTTATATCATGAAAAGTTTGAGGTCAAACTAATAAGAGGTGACGCATGGAAACATCACATCACCCATGCATAACAACAAAGTTTTTAGGGATGTATATTTAAAAAAGAAGTAAAAACTCTAAATTCACTTTGATAATGTCTACTAGAGACACGTAATGTTTGAATATGTTTCTATATTATTCAAATTCATTAGATGCGTCATCTAGATAATTGGGTTCATCAAGATAGGGAAAATGCTTTTCAAGGGTCTAGAGTTTTCTTTAGAGTAGTGAAGTTCAAAAATTGGGTCCAATACAATCAACTGTAGAGTGGACAACTAGATTGGTATGATTGGATCATTTTCTCATTGATCACTTATTGATTACTACATACAATATCAAGCTTGGGCTAGATTTAGGGATCTTAGTCTAGTTAGATCCCATATTTGTCCCAATCAATCTAGAGGGATAACAGCTAAAACATGATTGACATGATGGAATCTGTGAAAAGGTATGATGTAGTGGCTATGTTATTCTTCACAAGAAACTTGATCTTGAATGTTGATCAGGTGATAAAAAATGGGGTGAAAACAATAGGAAGATCCCACATTCCTCATTGATCCCACCACAAATACGTTGCTTCACAGAAAACATCTTCCCCATTGCAGTGTTAGTCCTAGAATTATTCAAAGAAACATTTTGTTCTAACACTAAATTTTGAAATTTCTTCACAAATTCACAAGTAGGAATGGAGGTACATTCTGTGTCCCAATATTATCTATTTAGTGAATAATGGAAGTGCACCCCAAGTTTGTGGATAAAGATAGAAACAAGAAGAAATGTACAATCACATAACCAGAGAACACAAGCATTATGTTCAGAGTGACCTACTCCAGGGGAGCAGACATGATTTTCACTATTTTAGAGAAGAGGGTACAAGAGATGTTGAATCTAGGGACCTAGAGGGGGGTTAATAGAGCTTCAAAAATTCTAACAAGATAGATTAGACCTTCAAATTATATCAATTTAAAACCAATATCTTAAGTGCAATTTGAAGACCTAACTAACAAGCATAGAAATGATGAGAGAGTTTGAAAGCAAGCACTTGGCAAGGTCGTTTAGAGTAGTTCCACTCTCCAAACTAGGAGAGAGTCAGTCCACTACCTAGATAGGTCAACCTCTAGGACTTTGCAAGTTCTTTACTCTATATATTCACCAATAAGAGTTACAACACAAGACCACCAAAGTACTTACCCATCCAAATACCAAGATTCTTCCACCTTACCAAGGACTTAACCACTTTGCAAGAGTCTTCTGCCTTTTTCCAAAGACTTACCCACTCTTGCACAAGTCTTCAGCCTTCAAGGGATTTTCCTACTTTTCTTGTATCTTCAGCCTTTTCCTTCTCCTTCACCTGGAGAATATCTTCACCTCTTCTTCAACCTTGAAGAAGAACAACAACAACTCCACCTTCACTCGGAGTAGCTTGCTTCACCGTTGCTTTGTGGAGGAAAGGTGTAGGGAAGATGGAATGGAATGAGATCTTTACATGCACAAGGAAGTATCTCTCTTGCAATTGGCCTATCTCACTCATAATCATGAAATGAAGTGTAATCTAGAGAGAGAAAGGGGATCAAGGAGTTGCAACACACTCAAATATAGTAAGGACTTAGAATAGCATGAATGAGCGAACTTGGAATGAACTCCAAGGGGTCCTATTTATAGCTGGGGGTGTTCCCTGGAGTGTGGGATCACTTAGGGTCAAATAATAGATGTTTTCCAAGTTACAACAAATCTATTATTTCCCAAAACAACTCACCAACAGTTACAATCACTTTTTTTGCATTTTACGTACAGTACATTCGGTCGAGTTTCAATAAACATAATTTGGCCGATCCACTAAACGACAAAGCCAATTTTCAAACTATCGGTCAAGTTTGTTCTGGGAAACTCGTCCGATGAGCGAAAATCAGTTTTGCTTAATGATTCAATCAGTTGGGTTCTGTGAGTGTGCAACTCGACCGATGTGTCATCTTCAAACAATCCATCACCGGATTGGTCGAGTTTCCAACTCGACCGATGAACAACCTGTGGCAAATTATCTAAATTGACATTTGAGTGATTAAAGGTTGGAATTAAATGTCCCTGATTTCTCATCTTAGTTACAAGTCATATCATCAATACAAGTGATTACAAAAATTATCTAAGGTCATTTGGAGTGATTTCCCAAATTACACACTTGCATTGCATTTGACTTGAACTTGAACAAGCTAGGGCTTGTATAATTTGAGCCTTTTCATGTACCTAAAACCTAAAATCAATCATTAACAAACATATTAGATACATAGGAATGAAAGGGTTAAGTCATTATCAAAATATGGGAAATGTATAACTCTCAAGTTAACATTCTCCCCCGTTTTGACAATGACAAACCATTCATCAATCATATTGAAAAGGATATTGAAGTTATACCTTTGCCTTGTGAATTGCAAGTGGATTCAAGATTTGAACAATGTGAATTGCTCCCTCTGAATCTATGCTTACTCTAACCTGCATAGTTAGTCTATCTACACAAAGAAACATGAGATATATATATATACTATATGGACCTTTAGAAAGTCACATGATGAAGCATATAATGAATAAGAAAGGATCACATAGGCAATAAAACAATATGTTTGAGCTTTCAAAACATTGAACTTCTCTCCCCCTTTTGAGATTATCAAAAAGGAAAGGGGGTAGAAGAGCAGAAAAACTGGTCTTCGCCAAGCACAACCAAGTAAATATCCATAACATACAATCTCAAAGCATACACCAAACAGAGACGAGAGAAACAAAAAATCTAAGTCATAATCAAAATATGGTAAAACATGAAACCAACTCATGAGATATAGTAAACTAGAGAGTAAGTGTACAAGGGATTAAGATTACAGCCAGAAAGCAAGTTCTCAGAAAATAACTACAAGCCAAAACCATGAAAGCTAGATGATAAAATAGTACAACTTAGATCATGTGCAAAAATGTATTTAATACAAAATATCCTAGAAAGATATATATGATCAGTAAATAGACTAAAAACTAGAACAACTAAACATCTAGGTCATCTATGTCTACATCATCAACAACATCATCAACATCAGAGGCATCAGGCTCATAGTCATCATCTCCGTGTGAAGGTGCAGCAACACCACCTTCATTACTAGAGTCACTAGTGAAGCCATAAGAGCCATCATCAAAAGAACCACCATCATCCTCATCAACTTCCTCATCAACAACCTCCTCATCAGCCTAGTCTGACATCTCATCATCAATAGAGGGACTAAAACCACGATCGGGCCAACGTGCATTCTGCTCATCCAAAGACATACCAAAATCATAGAGCTCACTGGCCTATGGGAAGGAAGGAGAAGAACTACCGAGGCTAGCAAGCAGAGTGGCCAAGGGGCCAGTTTTCAGAGGTAGCACACCAGGAGTAGATCCACTAGCAGTAGAGGATGCAGTAGCGGAAGGTGCAGGTGGAGGGGTTGGTTTGTAGTGAAGGTCATGGAAAAGAAATTTTCCTGTGGCAAGCTGGAACAGACCACAAATTAGGGCAGGGTAGGGTGGGTGGGTGCCACAAGTGTTCTTTCTTGACTCAAAGTAGGTCATATGATAGAGAATATATCTCGACCACTTGACTTTGATGTTCTTTAAGAGACAATATGTGATTACCGCAATGTTTTCTACAATCTTAGTTTGATTCTTCTTTGGGTGAATATTGTAGTTAACGATAAGGGCAAGGATGTGTCTTTTGATGTCCAAGGCAGAGGAGGGAAGGGTGCACTTCTTTCTATATGGGAATTGAGGCTTCTTCAAGAACTTATAATTATCAGGAAGAGTAAGATCATATTTATTGTAGAAGGCCTCAGGCTCAACTAAGTCAAAATACTTGGGGTAGTCCTTACGCCAGGTTCCTGTCACTTCAGTACCTGAAAAGAAAATGTTCAGGGTATCCTGAGAGACTTGGAATTTCTTCCCGGCTATCATAGAGTGAGGACTACTTGAGTATTCAGTGGGGGTACAAGGGTGTCATAATTCCAAAAAAATTTGTGTAGAATTCATGATGGCTTTAGTGCTTGTGATGGAATTGTTATAGCACGCGTGTTCAACACCCAAGGCAGAGAGATGGTGATCATAAAGAAACTTTATTACTTGATGTATGACCTCTTGTCTTCATGGTCTAGGCTCCAAAAGGGCACGAAAAGGGAAAGGGTTCCTAGGAAGGAGCTCCTTATACCCATTTAGAGTCTCATTTGAGACAAAGAAGGTGTCATCAAACGGAATCAAGTGGGAGGTGGACGAAGATGAAGGTGCATTAGCCGGGGTGGCCCTCTTCCTCCTATTGGATGCCATAGAGACGAAAAGGAGAGGAAGGAGAGAGAAAAATCTAAGTAATCACCGCCAAAACTCGTCCAAAGACCTAGGTTAGCAAGGAGGAAGGTGAAGAGAGGTCGAGCTAGGTCGAACTAGGGTTGGGGAGAGGAAGTTTAGGTCTAGGGTTGAGAGCTTAGGGGAGCTGAAGGTCAGATCATTCGACTTTTTTCTAGTTGAGAGGGAGAATAGTCAGCCAAACCCATATTAAGTTTGCTCCATCCCGGTCATCGATCGAGTTCTATGAACTCAGAAACTCAACCGATAAGCTTTGTTAAAAAGCTCTCAGCCTCCGATCGGTTGAGTTTGCAACTCGACTGATGCTCAACCTGACCTAAAAAAAGAAATCCTAGTTTCTATCCATTAGAGTGCTATTTAAATTTATTTTTCAAGTCCATTAAGTATTTTGAACATACTTAGGCACATATAACTCATCATTGGGTACTATATTGTGGTAAAACATGAGTTTGCAAAAAATACCAAAAAATAAGAGAAAACAAGACAAAGATGAACATGACATATTGAAATTTTAGCATATTAGCAAGTAAGGTGATCAAAAGATACGCATAGCAAATAGAATAGATGAAAGCTATCTAGAAGGCATATCAGATTCATTCAAAGTAGTTTTGAGCAGTTTGGACCTAATAATGTTAAATTGTTCTCTAGCTAAAGATTTAGTGAAAATGTCTGCCAACTGATTTTTTGTGTCCACATGCATGATATAGATATCCTTTTTGGTAATGTGATCATGGAGAAAATGATCAAAAACCTCTATATATTTAGCTCTACTATGCAAGATAGGATTGTATGACAAGTTAATTGCACTAGTATTATCACAATAGATAAGAGAAGCATCAAAATGAAAGTTAAAGTCTTCGAACATTTGCTTCATCCATGGGACCTGGGAAAAACAACTCCCAGCTGTAATGTATTCAGCTTCAGTAGTTGATAATGCCACTGTGCTCTGTTTCTAGGAAACAAAGACACCAAGCATGGTTCTAGGAGGAAACAATTACCACTTGTGCACTTTCTATCAATCAAGCACCCAACATAATATGTATCACTATAATCAGTAAGAGTAAAGTCCCTTGACTTGGGATACCATAGTCCAAAATTTTAGGTTTTAGCTAAGTACCTTAAAATCCTCTTGATATCTATAAGATGTGATTTCCTAGGAATTGATTGAAAGCAAGCACACAAGACAACACTAAACATTATATCAGGTCTAGAGGCAGTTAAGTAAAGTAAACTTCCAATCATACCTCTATAGATCTTCTCATCTACCTTCTAACCTTCTTCACCTTTGTCAAGTTTGGCTGTGTTTGACATGGGTGTGTCCATCGGCTTGGTGTTCTCCATCCAAAGTACTTGAGTACCTCACTTGTATACTTGCCTCGGTTGATGAAGTTCCCATCTTTTGTTTGCTTGATTTGAAATCTGAGGAGAATGTGAGCTCAACCATCATACTCATCTTGAATTCATTTGCATAAGATCACTAAATTCTTTGCAAAGATCAAGGTTAGTTCCACGAAAAATAATATCATCAAGATATATTTGTATGATAAGAAAATTGTTAGAAGTGTGCTTTAGAAATTGGGTAGAATCAACTTTGCCCATGATATACCCATGATCTAACAAAATTTTATTTAATTTCTCATACCAAGCTCTAGGTGCTTGTTTGAGTCCATAGAGAGCTTTTTGCAACAAAAAAGTATGGTTAGGTAGACTTTCATTTTCAAAGCCAGGAGGAAATATACACTTCCTCCTCAATTGTACCATTCAAAAACACACTTTTAACATCCATTTGATATAGAAGAAAGCTTTTATAACTAGCAAAGGCAAGTAACATATGAATGGACTCAAGTCTAGCTACAGGTGCCTATGTTTCATCAAAATATATACCTTCATGTTGATTGTAGCCTTGAGCCACTAACCTTGGTTTGTTCCTTACCACTTTGCTACTTTCATCAAGCTTGTTGCGGTAGACCCATTTGGTGACAATGATCTTGTTATCACTCGGTCTTTGCACTAGGGTCCATACTTTGTTCTTTTCAAATTTCTCTAACTCTTCTTGCATAGCTAGGATCCACTCATCATCCCCAAGAGCTTCCTTGATGTTTTTTGCCTCTAGTTGTGAGATGAAGGTGTTGTTGGCTTGTTCTTTGTTGAATGCATCCTGTGTCTTCACTCTTTTAAAAGGATCACCTAGAATTAGCTCTTTTAGATGATTCTTTGCAAATCAGGGAGTTGGATCCTTCTTCTCTTCATCTTTCTCTTCTTCTTGAGTAACCACCTCTTTTACCTTTTGGGTGATGTTGAGCTCTTTTAGAATAGGAATTACTTCACCTGCAACATCATCATTTGGAATAATATCTTTGGGAATAGAGGGGTTAGTATCAATAAACTTAACATTTATGGATTCTTCTACTTTATGAAGATCAACATTAAATACTTTATAATCCTTGCTAGTAGTGTTATAGACAAGAAAGAAAGCCTTGTAAGATTTCAGATCAAACTTGTCAAGAGAATCTTTTGTATTCAAAACAAAACAAGGAAATCTGAAAAACATGGAAATACTTGATAGAAGACTTCCCACCACACCATAGGTCATAGGAAGTTTTCTTCAAGGAAGGATGTGTAAAAACCTGGTTTTGCACAAAACATGAAGTACTAACAGCTTCATCCCAAAACTTCTTTGGAGTATCATACTCTAGAAGTATGGTCCTAGCCATCTCCTGTAAAGACCTATTCTTCATCTCTACACCACATTTTTTGAGGTGTTCGAGGTGAAGAGAAGTTTTGTGCATAACCAGATTCTTGAAAAAAATGTTCGAAAATATCATTTTCAAATTCTCCCCCATGATCACTACAGATGGAAACTATGCGGAACGAGGCTTCATTCTCAACTCATTTACAAAAGCTTGAGAAATAATCTAGCGTATCACTCTTGGAAATGAGAAAGAAGGTCCAACTATATCTAGAGAAATCATTGACAATAACAAGGTAATACTTGGAACCACAAAGTGATTGAGTTCTCATTGGTCCAAATAGATCAATGTGAAGAAGCTCAAGAGCTCTCTTGGTACTAAGGACTCCTTTGGATTTGAAGGAGGACTTGGTTTTCTTTCTTTGGGTACAAGGTTGGCATTCCTCATCCTTATCAAAATCCAATTTGGAAAGTCCCTTTACAAATCCTTTTTGCTCAACTTCTTCAACTGATGCATATTTACATGACCAAGTCGACAATGTCAAAGAAAAACATCATTCGATTTGACTACTAGGCATCTACCAACAACAGGCTTAATAGATTCAAGAACAATAACATAAAGAGTACCTTTTCTAGTTCCCTTACATATGACTTGGTAGGTGAGGGAATCTAGAATCAACCATTTAAAGGAAGTAAATAACACAAGGTAACCATTGTCACATAATTGACTAACACTAATTAAATTGTGATGTAGGCCAATCACAAAAAGAACATTCTTGATACACAAGGATTCACCTACATCACCCTCACCTTTGAATTTACCTATCTTGTTGTCCCCAAAAGTGATCACACCTCCTTTATTTTTGGTGAAGTTGTTGAAATGGCTTATATCACCTGTCATATGCATAGTGCAGCCACTATCAACAATCCATCTTCCTTTTTCCAACAAGAAAGGAGAGTGTCAGTTCCCAACTCAAACTTTGGGATCTGATGTTAGCTTGGCGACCCATTTCATCTTTGGGTAGGTCCCCTTAGGCTTGTAAGGACAATAAGTAGAGTAATGATCATCACACTTGCAATAAGAACAAACCATAGGAATCTTAGTGCTGGAAGACACTCCTACAAAGAAAGAGGTATCCTTGCTCTTTTTCTTACCTTTGGGTTTGCTCTTTCCCTTTGGTGTTCCCACTACAAACCTCAAACCACTAGTACCACTTTGTTTGGTAGAATGGTCAAGGATTTCATTGAGGGAGTTTTTCCCTTTGAGGAATTTCTAAAGAGATGCTCTTAATCTATGATTATCATCATTAAGAGAAATGATAGTAGAAGATAAACTATCAATATAATCTCTAGAATGAACAAGATCATCCTCAAGACAAAGGGCTTTAGTTAAATAAGAATCTTTCTCAAGAGAAATAGAAGCAAGATCATTACTAGGCAAAATAGGTCTAGAAGATAAATCATTAACTTGACCAAGAAACCTAGCATTTTTTTATTTAAGAAGTTGAATTCCCTTAAGATAGACATATCTCTCATCTCTACGAGCATAAAAAAGAATCTTAAATTCATCATTTTTAGTTTTAAGAGTTTCAAGCTCCTTTAGGTACTTTTGGGTTTCTTCCTTAAGATTTTTAATGTTCTTAAGGTAGATACCAATTTCTACTTCAACTCCATTGTATTGGAGCTCAAGATCAAGATATTAGCCTTGTAGGTTATCAATGCGCTCAAGATGAGTTTTCTCATTAAGATCAAGAATTTCAAGTTTAGCATATAAATCATCAATAATTTTTCCTAACCGTTTTCTTTTATATTTACATTTAGCAAAAGATGAACGGGAACAAACAAGCATGTCAATAATAGCTTCCTCAGATAACTCATGCAAGATTACCTCACTTACTTCACCAATTTCTTCACTAGTAGAGGACATGAGTGCAAGGTGGCACTCTCCATCTTCCTCGAAGCTTGAGCTACTTGAGGATGAAGCTTCCCAAGCTGCATGAGCTTCATTCTTGTGTCTCTTCTACTTCTTGTCCTTCCTCTTGTACTTTCTCTCTTTCTTGTACTCACTCCTCTTCCTTCTTTAAGATTCCCCTGTGGTGTGACTTTCTTGACTTGGAACATTCACTCTTGTAGTGCCCCTTTTGTCCACACTTGTAGCATTTGGGAGTAGAGGAGGAGGAGGCTTTCTTTCCCTTGAAGTGTTTGCCCTTGATGTAGTTGGATTCATGCTGACTTGGGCCATCATCTTCACTAGAGGAGGAGGGAGAAGTTCGGAAAGAAAGTTGTTGTTGAAGGATGACCATCTCCACTTGTGCTTTGAAAGTAATATCTTTGATCTTCATGGCTTCTTTCTCTTCTTGCTTGACTTCTTCTTCTTGCTTGTCAAGCATTGGCTCATGGGCTTGGAGGTTGCCAATGAGCTCTTTGGTTGGGATGTCACCAAGACTCCTTACTTCTTCAATGGAGGTCACCTTTGACTCCCACTCTTTGGTAGAGTCCTCAAGATCTTGGAGTTGATCACACCTCTATCCAAGGTGTTGCCCAATGCAACCAACCTGTTGATGATGACATTGAGTCTTGAGTACATCTCTGCAATCCCTTCCTTCTTGCCCATCTTGAAGTTCTCTAGAAGGCTATTCAACATGTACATCTTAGCCTCCTTGACTTACTTTGTGCCTTCATAGGTGATGAAAAATTTGTCCCAAATCTCAGAGGCGGTGTCCCAAGATGAGATCCGGTTGAACTCCATTGGGGTAAGGGCAGCATAGAGGATGCTTATGGATTTGTCATTGAGTTGGGCTACTTTGAGTGCAGCTTCACTCCATGTTGCAATAGCTCTGGTTGGCTCCTTGTATGGTGTGACCATCACCTTCCACATGTCAAAGTTCATACCTTGAATGTAGAATTATATACACCTCTTCTAATAGAGGAAGTTGGTGCCATCAAAGACCAAAGGACACATGGAGAAGCCTCCCTCTAGGTTGAGAGAACCAAGTAGGTTGTCATCCATCTTCTCATCTCATGGGAGATTGTTGGAGAACATCCTTGGATCAGATATCACTTGTTGGATCTAGGGTTCTAGAGGGGGGGTGAAGTGCACAAATCATATCATCTTTTGGATCATCTTTGGTTGCATATCCATGTTGTTTTGACTCAGTTATCACTCTCATTCATGCTAGATTCTATATTTTTAGCTATTCTTACTTGTCTCATGGTTTGGATTGTAGGTACTACATTTTGTAATGAAATGATGAGGAATATATCATATTATAACTTATTGGATCACTCCTCAAGTATCTACATGTGTTGGGGTTCGAAACTGCGCAAATATCACTTTTTACGGCATGTAAATCTGACTTACACACTATAAGTTATGAGAAAAATACACAGCAGCCCAGAACAGCCTAGAAAAGCCATTGACACACCGTGTCTTAAAAAGACATGACGTGTCTCATAGAAGACACCCCGTGTCTTAGTCCAGAAATTGAATGCAAAACTCCAGATTTGCAATAAAATGTCGTATTTTATTAAAGACACGTCGTGTCTTATTAAAGAGACATCGTGTCTTATTATATACATGTCGTGTAACCTCCCAGAACTCGATCAAAACTTCAGTTATTGCATAAGACACGTCGTGTGACCTACAGATTTCACTCAAACATGATTTTAATTATCTCACACTTATATATACGATCCCAACTCATCGTAGGACAATTATGATGGCTTAGAAAGGACCTTTTGGAGGGCAACTTGACTGGAGGGAGTCCAGGAGAAGTTGGAGGATACCAAGGGAGATAGGAGGTGATTACTCGAGAGAGAACCCTCTTCTTCTTCCTTCTTCTTCACTATTTGCAACAAGGATCTTCTTCTTCCTCTTTTATCCTATTGGGAGTGAAGAAATCTGGAGAAAGTGCAGCAAGCAAGGACGGAGCTTGACTTCTAGTTGGAGTTCTTCTTTTTTATACTACTTCTCACGGACATACTAGTTCTTTCTACTCTTTTACTATGTCCTTTGATGTTTTTTGTTGCTTGTACCTTCTTTCTCTAGCCATGGATGAGTAGAATCTGAATCATGGACATGGGAGAGTAATTCCCATGTCATAGCTTGTATGAACATATGAATGTTGTACTAAATGCTAGTTTCTTACATGTTCTAAAAGTTGTTTCAGATCTAAAATGCTTGTTTGTGTGATTGGCCATCATACTTGCATGCTTTATGCTTTCTTTCATAATCTGAGAAGATGTGTTTGAGAGTATGGAGTTACTCTTTTGGCAACTTATCCTTGACTGCGAGAGTGACTGGGATTAAGTTGAGGAGTAAGGTTTGTGATTCAAAATGAAATACATACACGAGAGTGATGTATGGAGTTAGAATCATCATCACTTCCCCGAGAGGTGAGTGATGACTACAAACTTCCTTTGCAAGTTAATTAACATGCTTAAATTCATATTTTAATATAAGCTATGATGTGATAGTGAAATCCCAAGTCTAGAATCCTCCTAAATCTGAAGCTTAACCTTTCTAAAGTGATAATTCACTGTTTTTCTTTAAATCTGAAATTTAGTTGTTCTAATCCAATCATCTTGTTTACAATAATCTAGATTATTGAAAATCATAACTCTTGTGCCTAGCTAACCAACACTCCTTGTGTTTGACCTCGACTACAACTACTCTCATATACTTGCGGGAAATAGCTAGTTGAGTAAAAGATCATTATATGATTGAAACTCGTTGGTGTAACAAACCAACAAGTTTTTGGCACCATTTTCGGGGAGCATTGGTATTCCTGTTAGAGTAAGAGTTGTTGATAGACATGCCAAAGTTCATGCCTTGAATGTAGAATTACATACACCTCTTCTAATAGAGGATGTTGATGCCATCAAAGACCAGAGGACACATGGAGAAGCCTCCCTCTAGGTTGAGAGAACCAAGTAGGTTGTCGCCCATCTTCTCATCTCATGGGAGATTGTTGGAGAAGATCCTTGTCTCTGATATCACTTGTTGGATCTAGGGCTCTAGAGGGGGCGTGATTTGAGCTTCATAAATTCTCACAAGATAGATTAGACGTTCAAATTATATCAATTTAAAACCAATAGCTTAAGTGCAATTTGAAGTCCTAACTAACAAGCATAGCAAGGATGAGAGAGATGGAAAGAAAGAACTTGACAAGGTCGTTTAGAGTGGTTCCAATCTCCAAACTAGGAGAGAGCCAATCCACTACCTAGAGAGATCAACCTCTAGGACTTTGCAAGTACTTTCCTCTATATATTCACCAATAAGAGTTACAACACAAGACCACAAAAGGACTTACTCATCCAAACACCAAGAGTCTTCCAACTTACCAAGGACTTACCCACTTTGCAAGAGTCTTCCGCCTTCTTCCAAGGACTTGCCCACTCTTGCACAAGTCTTCAACCTTCAAGGGATTTTCCTACACTTCTTGGATCTTCAGCCTTTGCCTTCTCCTTCACCTGGAGAAGATCTTCACCTTTTATGCAACCTTGAAGAAGAACAACAACAACTCCACCTTCACTCAGAGTAGCTTGCTTCACCTTTGCTTCATGGAGAAAAGGTGTAGGGAAGATGGAATGGAATGAGAGCTTTACAAGCACAAGAAAGTAGCTCTCTTGCAACTGCCCTATCTCACTCATAATCACAAAATGAAGTGTAAGCTAGAGAGAGAAAGGGGCTCAAGGAGTTGCAACACACTCAACTATAGAAAGGACTTAGAATAGCATGAATGACTAAACTTAAAATGAACTCCAAGGGGTCCTATTTATAGATGGGGGTGTTTCCTTGAGCGTTGGATCAGTTAGGGTCAAAATATAGTTGTTTTCCAAGATTCAATTGATCTATTCTCGCCCAAAACAACTCACCAACGGTTACAATCACTTTTTTTGTAATTTTCGTACAGTACATTCGGTCGAGTTTCAATAAAGATAACTCGACCAATCCACTAAATGGCAAAGCCAATTTTCAAACTATCAGTCGAGTTTGTTTTGGAAAACTCCACCGATGAGCTAAAATTAATTTTGTTCAGTGAGTCGTTCGGTCAAGTTCTGTGAGCATTCAACTCGACCGATGGGTCATCTTTGGAAAATCCATCATAGGATCGGTCGAGTTTCCGACTCGACCGATGAACATCCAGTGACAAATTTTTCCTAATTGACATTTGAGTGATTAAATGTTGGAATTAAGTTTTCTAATTTTTTCTCATCTTAGTTACAAGTCATATCATCAATACAAGTGATTACAAAAATTATCTAATGTCATTTGGAGTGATTTCTCAAATTATACACTTTTATTGCATTTGACTTGAACTTGAACAAGCTAGGGCTTGCATAATTTGATCCTTTTGATGTACCTAAAACCTGAAATCAATCTTTAACAAACATATTAGATACATAGAAATGGAACGGTTAAGTCATTATCAAAATATGGGCAATGTATAACTCTCAAGTCAACAAGAGATACTCTTTCAACGGAGGCAGAATACAACTTGGAGTATGGTCAGTGGCTGTCTCAATACAGAATTAAGGATGACCTCAACCCTAGCAAGGGTGTGTATACTTATACATGTAGCATTGTAATTGGTTCCTTATGCGGATCTGGAAAATAGATCACACCATACCACATAGATTCCATTAATCGAGTCGATGATAAAACTATTTAATTTTATACATGATCTACAATCGGATCAACGTAATTATTTGAAACACATAACATTGTTGCATAGTGTAAGCCGATTAGAGCATTTCCACTTATCATACTTAGCCTTTTAATAGTGATTTTTTCCTCTTATCATTGTTTGTGGCTGCTCCACTTGAAAGCAAACTCTAAGTCCACAGAAAGATGACTTTAACTATTCATAAGAATCCATTTACTCTAGGAGATATTTCTTGTAACATTTATAAGTAGAGAATAAACATTTATCTATACTATTAGATTATACTGTCAATCCTATATTGTGATAGAGCATATGAAATATACGCATTCCAAAAGAAATATGTATGTGCCAGGTAACGTTTTTTGTTTACCACTACAACTAAGACAGAATAATTAATAATGCACAGAACGTCGTTTACCTTGCAATATATTGGTTGGAACATTTATAAGCGGATAATAAAACAGTGAAGCAACATTCTGGATTTTGATGGAGCATTGTACATGAAACATTTGCATTCCAAAAGAAATACACATTTGACACCATACCGTAATTGATATGTGAATGATAACTATCTGTCGGTACACAACTCGGATATAAACAATGAGGAAAGTACCATATCGTTTATACAATCGATGAATCCGGTGAATAAGGAGATTCCTTTGCGTATGTAAGCCGATTTAGTAATCACGAAGTCATTGATACATTGCGTTTGTAGTGTGACGAAAGCAGACAAACATGTGGTTTCAGATTCTCAAATGGCACGTGCAACGGTGCAAGGGGCAAAAACATTAAAACGATGCGAATCCATTTGTCGCTTGCTGACGGGATCATAAGGAGGAATTTGTTTTCAGACTGCAATTCTAGTAACAGCACCATAGTTCTTTCCGGTGACATTGACCGCATTGCTTAACACGTTTAAGAGTATTGCTTAACAACAAATTGAGATTGCAATTTCAGTTCTTTGGTGGATCACGACAATCAACTGCACAAGTCCATGCAAAAATGTAGTTCTTTCCAGTAACACAGGCCGCGCTGCTTAACACGTTCAAGAATGTTGGTTTCACGATTTTGTGCCTTGAACGAGCCTCTACAGCTCGTAACCAGGAAACTTCGACTCCATGGGATTCACCGTAACAGTGAGACATGGTGGTCACCGTGGTACATCATCTTATTCTGAAGGCAAAAAAAAAACAAATTGGTACGTTTTGTCATTTTGATTCCCATAATAGCTTGAACTTAATTCTCAAAATGACACATTTTGGGGGCAATGCGTTCCCTGTGGAGACACATTGCTCTCTCACGAGGCAATGCATCCCAGACCAGGATGCATTGGCCCCACACAGGGGCAATGCGTCCTGGACCAAGACGCATTGCTCTGCGATGGAGCAATGCGTCCTGAACTGGGACGCATTGCTCCTACTGAAGAGCAATGTGTCCTGACCCGGGACGCATTACTCCTGTGTGGGGTCAATACGTCTCGGGCCGGGACGCATTGCCCTTCGGTGGGACCAATGCGTCCCGGTCCGGGACTTCCCAATGGCTAGTTGGGGCAATGTGTCCCTGATGGGGACGCATTGCTCCCCGACCGTTGAAAATTAGCCGTTGCGGGCCGCGCCCGCTGCCACTTGAGGGGCAATGTGTCCCTGTTGGGGACGCATTGGTCTCCTATATAAAGGAGACGAGGTCACCCCCCAAATCCACAACATTCATCCATTTCTTCAACTTCTTCTCTACTTCCATTGCTCTGGAGTGGTGTGCTCGGATTTCTATTGCTTGGAGCTGATTTTGGGCAATCTTGGAGCTGATTCCGGGCGATCTTGGAGCTATTCTTCTATTGCTTGGCTGCTCGGATTTCTATTACTTCGCTGTCTAGCCGGGATTCTTTCTCTTCTTTCTGTTCTTGGGTTTTGAGATCTCGTCATTTGAGGTAATTTTTGGACTATATTTTTAGATTCAAAAATTTGTACCCAAAATTATTATGCAATATTAAAAATAAAATAATTTTATTGCTACTATTTGATTCGACATTACTAAAATAATATTATAGGACACTTGAAGGTTAATTACTATTCAAAAAGTTGTTGTTCTAAATTCCAAAATTATTGTTCCAAATTCCAAAATTATTGTTCTAGAATGTTAATGTTATAGAAAAAATATTGTTTCAAATTTATTTCCAAATTCAAAATTATTGTTATAAAATCTTAACTACTCATCTAAAATTGATGTCAATGCTCAAAAAAATTCATTCATGCTATAAAATATTAATTCATGCTATAAAGTATTAATTCATGTTAATTATTGTTCCAAAGTTAAATTACTGTTCTAGCGGAAGCTCTCGCCTCTCTCAAGGGTTCCCCGGCGGTTACCGCTGGGGGGAGGGAGCGCCTCCTCGGTGCTTTCCTCCCCCTGGCCATCGGCAACAGATCGACCTCAGGGGACATTAGGCAAAAATGTTCACTAGAGAAAGGGTTTCAACCGAGCAGTCCTCCTGTACGGCTTCCTCCCCCTGGTTCTTATCGATCGTGGCTTGGAAGAGAGGAGACACGATGCACAGCTTGGAGCCAGGACTGGGTCGTGCGGCAGTATCGATTCGTCGACTCCATTTCATCTAAAGGGGATGGATGGAGAGGAGCCGCAACCATGTTGGTTCTCGCTCGCTTGGCGGCTTCGTCGTCACAGGCGCAGCAATGGGGTCTCTTGGCTTCCTTCTCTGCCTCCTGGCATCTTCCCGAGTTGTATCCTTTGTCAGGTGCAATAGCGGTTCCTTGACCTCGATCGACCCCGTTTTCGCCCTGTCCGGCCAGGGGCTCGTCCCTCAGGGCGATGCCTCCAGATAGGAGAGTTCCCGTTCGGCGGCGGTGGGACATGACGTTGGGCCGACTATCTGCTCTTTCAGCCTGGCGGCATGCCCTTTCTACCAACGACGTCGAGGTGGGAGGCTTGCCATCGGGCTAGCTTCAGTGGCCCCTTGACGATGACGCCCTCCTCAACCGATGTCAGGCCCTCTCCTTCGGATTGGGCGGTTTAGCTTGGAGTTCATACCCGATAGCTAGCGACGCCAACTCCTTTCGCGGGATCCTCGTCAATGGCTCTATGATGGTTGGGGGCTGAGTTCTCTTTCCCCCATTGCGTGTGTTCCTCTGTAGTTGAGGTTTGATCGCACTCGAAGTGCTCTATGAAGTGTTCTGTGTATACAGGTGACTCGTGTGGGGTTGGGTTCAAGGTGGGGTTGTCCTCATCTCCCCTTCGGATCCTCCCTACTGCTGTGTGTGGCATTTCTTACAGGGCCCATGTATTTTTTGATCGTCGACTATTGTTGAGGAGTTGGACACCTACCTGGAGTTCACATTTTCAAGATATGAGTCAAACGCCAGTGGAGGAAAGGTAGTTATTCTGGTTCAAGGATACTGGTCGATGGCCAGCTCATGGAAGGACCCTGTTGACTCACTCTCATACATCTCAGTTTTGCCGATCTGGGTCCATCCCAGGTTCTGGTTGAAGCATTTTGTGCTCAGGTTCTCAGTGGTGCTTCTCTGGTGTCGTGGTCAGTTCCTAGTTGGTGTCTACAGCCTATTTCATCCGATTAGTGTGTGGGGTCTCTCTCCTTGGATGAATGCAGATTTTTGTATCTGTTCTGCAGCACATTTTTGTGGATGTTCAGTTAAGGAGTGTTTCAGACAGGTTTGAGATTCTCTGTGGGAATTCAAGGTTGTGACCCCATGTCGTTTTCCTTGATCAGGTTGATGACCTCTCTGGTTACTTATGTATTTAGGAATTTTGAATAAGGGTTGCTGATTTCAAAATGATCCTGGAAAGGAGACAGGGGGTGACAGCTCTTGTTTTCTTTTATGTTCATCTTTTGGTGCTTCCAGCTGCTGGGATACGTTAAGCAAGAGACTGAATCTGTCTCTCTGTACTGTTTCTATCTGTAGTGAGGAGAATCATCCTTACATATTTGTGGGTGGGGTTTATTGTAATGTTTGTATGGCTTTCCTTTTTATCTTGTAGTTTCAGTCTAGTTAGATGGAGGCTTATCTTGGTTATGTTTTCCTGTTAGTCTGGTGTTTTCTATGTTTTTTCGATCCGCTTTAATCTTCCTGCGTGGAGATTTAGGGATCAGGTTTTCCCTTAGGGGCACTTTTGTACCCAAAGTTTTGGTTTCCTAGTAACACGCTTTTTTGACCGACCAAAAAAAAATTACTGTTCTAAAATATGAATTACTACTTTATAATGATAGGAACATGGCATCTAGTTCACATTCACGAATAGTCAAGCTTCGATATAATGGTCAATTTCTCTCAGATGGGTCTTATTCTAGTCGATCTGTTAGACCCATAAATATTTCACTTATCAATACCCTATCTGAACTAAAATCATATATCCATACAATACTTGACATCAACCCCAACCACTTCGCTATCAATATATCCTATCATTTCCCTGGAGAAGATCATATGCTCATACATGTTGATGATGATGATGTGTATAGAACCTTGTTCGCACTTTCATTTGATGCATATATTGATGTTTTTCTTGAAAAAACATCTTTCCACCAACAATCTAGTTTCATTAGATTGTTGAATCAATTTGAATCCCAACCATGTAGCAGTAATGTAACTGCTGAATGGAATCAACCACCTTAATTTTCTCAAAATCCTACTATTGAGAGTATTGGTGTTGAGGTTGAGGAGGGTGAACAAGAAGGTGATGATAATAGTGATCATGAAGGTGATAATGATAGTGATAAGGAAGGTGATAATAATAGTGATCATGATGATGAGTCATTGACTGAAACTGATGATGAGCAGGGACATCCATTCCCTGACTCTATTACAACATTGAGTTCCATTCCATATATATTTGATAAAGAATGGCCCCAAAATGAACACATTGATACCAACTATGAAGCTTTTCAAGATGAATAATGGATAGAAGATTTTCATCAGGAATTTCAACTCAATTACATCCCTTCCAGCACTGAAATATATGAGGGTTCTTTATTTGCATCCAAAGCTATAACGGTTGAGACGATCCAAAAATGGTCGGTACAAAAGAATGTCCAATATCGGACACAACGCTCAAATAATTGCCATCTTAAATTTGTTTGTCTCCATGACCATCGATGTCCTTGGAGTTTGACCGCTTGCCAATCCAAAAGAGCAGGTGGCATGTGGAAGGTAAAATGTTATAGTACATGCTACAATTGTCAACTAACTGTTCTGAATGAGGACCATCGCCAAGTCACATCATCTTATATTGCTTGTATGATAATGCTAATCCTAGTATCAAGATTGGATATGTCCACACAAGAAATTTGTGACAAGGTGAATGTTGGACAAAGGCTCCATATATCTTACAAGAAGACATTTCTAGCGAGGAGGAAGGTTGTCTGTAAAATATTTGGAGACAGGGAATCATCATATCATACTTTGTTGTCGTTCCTGATTTCTCTGTCACAATTTATTCCAAAAATTATATATTCCCACCTTGTGGATGATTATACCCTTCAAACTGAAAGAACTCGTAGATTCATGGGGTGTTCTGGGCATTTGGTCCAGCTGTGAGGGGTTGGGCCTATTCTTACTGGTGATGGCACATTTCTAATAGAAAAATATTTTGGCACACTTCTCATTGCATGTGGAATAGATGCTGATAATGGTCTATTTCCAGTTGCTTTTGTTGTTGTCGAGGCAGTAAATAAGGACTCATGGGAGTGGTTCTTTGGTTCTCTATATATTTGTATTCCTACCATTCCACGCTATACAGATCTGTGTATTATTTCTAATCGAATGAGTGAAATTTTCCCAGTACTTAGGTCAAAATTTAACTGGGCTCAACATCGTTATTGTCTTCGACATCTTCGTGAGAATTTCCATCAAAAGTTCAAATCATAGGAGTTGAAGGAACTTTGGTGGAAGGTGGGATCCACAACTGATACACATGAATTTGATCATCTAATGGCTGATATAGAAACCATAGAACTAGCGGCCAAGGAGTATTTGATAGCCCAAAATCCAGTACAGTGGTCTCTCACATATGACCGAGGCTACAGGTATGGGTCATTGATTAGCAATCATGTTGAAGGGTTAAATGGAGTCTTAAAAGGTGTTAGAGGTTTACCAATACAAGCACTTATTGTTTCCACATACTATCGCTCTGTTACAATGTGGTTGGAGAGGTGTAATCAAGTATATGGTCGTGCGCAAAAGGGTTTTAAATAGCCCTTTAGGTTTCATGATAAGCTTTTTGATGTATCACAGGATGCACAACAACTATCAATAAACATCTGCGTGAACAATGATGAATGGCTTGTTGATGACATGGACGGACATCAATTTTAAGTCTTCATGCGTCGAAATGGTGTAAGTGAATGCAGTTGTGGTTTTCCACAACAATGGCATTTTCCATGTGCTCATGTTTGGGTAGCTGCAAGATCTATCAATTATGATATTGTTGCACTTGTGAGACCATATTACACAAATGAAGCTTATTTAAATGCATACAAAAATGAATTTTGTGGTATTCTCGACAAGATCTATTGGCTTCATTTTGATGAAAGCAGAGGCATTTATCCCTTATTACCCCCAAGGAAACAAAGGCACGCTGGAAGACCAAAGAAAAAAAGAAGGCCTTCAACTATGGATGTTGATCCAAATTAATATACATATCATTGTCATAAGTTTGGCAGAAATGGCCATAATAGACGCACTTGTCCTAATGTAATATGATGTCTAATAATGTAATGTTTGCTATTTTAAATTTATTCAAGGCATGTAATGTTTGCAATTTTAGTTTGTTCAAGTCATGTAATATTTGCAATTTCAAATTACTCAAGTAATGTAATGTTTCAATTTACTCAAGTCATGTAATGTTTGCAATTTCACTAAAAGAATGAATTTATAATGGGTTTTTTTATAGATGGCTCATCAAAGGACATGGACATTTCAAATGTCCGTAGAGTTAATCTAAATAATAGCTACAAAGCGCCTACAGAGAAAAATGGCTCATCAAACTCTATTGGATGATGACTAGAATGACGTACCAGATTTATTGTACGACAAGTTAGGATTTATAGAGACAAAAGAATAAGCAAAATTTCATTAGCAATTTTTAAAGCAAATGTTTCACATGAATGAAGAACTTCTTGAGCTACCTGGTTGGTATTGGGAAACAGAAAGCAATGCCAATCAATGAACAAGTTAAAAACCAGTTAGCTATATCACATCGAGAGATACATCGAGGTGTACATCAAATGTGGCCATTTTATGAACCTCTAGATGAGATGTTGAATCAAATGCAGTAACTAATTATTGTAATATTTCTCTTTTAGTTAGTTCATGTTGTATTTTAATATTATTTGGTAGTTCATGTATTTGAATTAATTTCATCTTATCTAATGAAGAATCTTGACAAACTTATATGTTGTACAATATTTGCACTTTTCATTTAATGTAATATTTGCACTTTTCATTTAATGTAATATTTGCACTTTTCATAGATATGGCTCCTAGACAAGCATCCTTCCGACTCTCCCAGCACCACTTTATGTTGTCACAATGGCCTATTACTGACCCGGGTGTTTTGGAAAACATTTCTTTGGCTGGTTTTGGGCTTGTTCATATGCTACGACCTATCCACCTTGATCCCAATTTAATCACTTCCTTAGTTAACCGGTGGGACAACTCCACCAATACTTTTAGATTTCCCCCTTTTGAGATGAGTGTAACCCTTCAGGATGTTGCAGTTCTTTTAGGCCTTAGGATTGATGGGCCATCGGTTATAGCTTCATATCCTTTAGGCGTAGATGAGGGGCAATTTTTTTCGTGGTCTCACCTTTGTGAGAGTTTCTTAGGAGATGCACCAGATGGGATGTCTAAGGGGCATATCTCCTTGATATGGTTGTGTGAGACCTTTAGGGATATGGATTTCACTTTGGGGGATGAAGAACAACAAATACAAAATATGATAAGGTACACTAGAGCATATCTCCTATACTTTTTAGGTAGTTACCTTATTCCTAATAGTACCAGAGATAGGGTTCATGTACGATACCTCCTTCTTCTATCTGATTTTGCTAGTTGTAGCACTCTATCTTGGGGTGTTACAACTTTAGCATACTTGTATAGGGAGTTGTACAAGGCTACCACCCACTCTAGGAAAACCACCCACCTGTCTGGTTGTGTATGTCTACTGCAGATGTGGTGTTGGGAGAGGTTAGGAATTGGACGCCCAGGTTCAATTGTTATGAACTGGGGGGAGTGGCCAGACAATGTTCCCTTGGGTTACAAGTAAAGATTTACACAATTTTTTTATACATTTATCCAAACATTTTGTAATGTTTATCTAAATTTAGTTTGTCAATTTAATAGGTGGCCTACATTTCTTTAAAGGAGCGATACTATGAGAGGATCGATCCAATTTTATGATTCATCATTTGACCAGATTTTTCCCTCTCAGGTTTAACTAACTTACTTCTACTAACATGTTGCATGATATATTTTGTATTTTTTATGCAATTTACTTTGTTTTATATGATACATGTTTTATCTACTTGAATAACAGATATAGTTAACTTCTTACACTACTAATATTCTGGAGAGACTTCCAGCCTTATGTCGAGAGGGTCAGGATATTTGGTTGGTGTTAGTACCTTTAATGTGCTACACAGTAGTAGAGTGGCACTTCTCTGACAGAGTACTTGGAAAATTCAGATTTGTTCAAGTACAACCTACTCTGGAGTTGCCACGCCTTAGTAGGATAGATGGGAGGGGTCATGCGGCTGAGGTCTGGTTGCATCGTTATAGGTAGGAGGTGCAACTGTGGAATAACAGACGTGAGAGCTTAGTCTCCCCTCCACCAGCAGAGACAATCTTCAGTCCACAGGCGCACTACAAATGGTATCATCCCCAGTACGTACTGCCCCCTCCAGCTCAGCCTCCGACCACATACTACCCATAAAGTTATTATCAACAGCAATTTGTAAGTATCATTTATATTTCTTTTACAAATTATTATTATTTATCTTTATTATTTGTAATATATGCAACTGGTCTTTATTATTTGTACATACTTTGTTTGAATATTCCTTGGTGTATGTTATTTGCTGATGATATTGTTTTTATTGACGAAACAAAAGATGGATTGAATGATAAAGTTGAATGTTGGAGAAAGGCATTGGAATCAAATGGATTGATGATTAACAGGAGCAAAACTGAGTATATGCATTGCAATTTCAACCAATCTCGCAGTGTGAATGATGGAGCCAAGTTGGACGGAGTAGATATACCAAAATATGACAAATTTCGTTACTTAGGTTCTATTATTCAAATAGACGGGGATGTCCAAAATGATGTTTGTCACCGGATCATTGCAGGATGGTTGAAATGGAGGAGTGCAACTGGAGTTTTATGCGATCAGAAGATCCCTCTTAGGTTAAAAAATAAGTTTTATAGAACAATTATACGACCAGCCATGCTCTATGGGAGTGAATGTTGGGCGGTGAAGAAACAAGGTCTCAACAAGATGAACGTGGCTGCAATGCGTATGCTGAGATGGATGTGTGGGAAGACAAGAAAAGATCGTTTGAGAAATGACTATATCTGGAATAAAGTGGGGGTGGCGAGCATTGACGACAAGTTGCGTGAGGGCCGACTCAGATGGTACGGACATGTGCAACGCAGACCTACTAGTGCGCCGATACGAAGCAATGCTATTGATCCAAACACTATAAATAAAAGAAGAGGAAGGCCTAAATTAACATGGGATGAGCTTATAAAGAGAGATTTTGAATCTCTACATCTCAATCAGAATATGGCCCATGATAGAGCTGAATGGAAATGAAGGATCCATGTAGCCGACCCCAACATAGTTGGGATTGAGGCTTAGATGATGATGATGATGATACTTTGTTTGAACAGGTGGAATCACATATGCAGATCCGAGCGGCTTTACAGCATGCCCCTACACAGATTAGAGATGACATCTATGGCATCCAGGGGACTTACTTTGATAATCTTCCCGACTACGCTCGCCCGTATGATCCCATACCCACTCATACCACAGCCCCTGAGCCCACTCCTACTCCTACTCCTACTCCTACTCCTGTGATTACTTCTGCTGAGCCCACTCCCACTCCCACTTCTCAGTTCATAGCATGAGGACCGACATGGCCATACTTTTCAGGAGTTGGTTCATTTTCCTCATACATCACCCCACCTCCACCAGCATCCTACTATGGAGCAGGTCCTTCTTCTATTCCATACACTCCACTCCCACCACTAGTTATTCATGACAGTCGACCACCATCCTATGTCACATACTCACCGACTCCATTTGATTTCTCAAGATGCACCCAACTTGATGCCCCACATCCTAGTATTCAGAGACCCCTCACCCCACCTCCAGTTTTTCATTACTTTCTTGATCCTCATCAGCCTATTGTTATGCAGTTGTCCCCCATTGAGGCATCTCCAGATGACTTCGGTACTCAGGAGCCAGATGTACAAGGAGGTGGGCGAGGACGTCGTGGGCGTGAAGGACGTGCTTAGGTTTTTATAGTTTTGTACATGTTGTGTAGTGTTGTATATACGCCTTTGTTTAGGCATTTATTTGGCTTGTATGTGGATCTATCATATTATGATATAATATTGGTTCATTTTGGATCTATCAGATTGTTCTGTTATGTATTATTTTCTCGTCAAGTTGGTTCATGTTTTAACCTTGTTTATAATGATATCTTATTTTTTTAGATTAATTTCTTCTTATATAATCAATTAGGAAGCAACTAGCGTTGGTTAAAATACCACTTCTATAATCTATTTGCATGTTCAAAGCTATTGAAATTAACAAATTTATAATAATTGACTATATTATAGACATTCAAATACAAGTGAAAGAATAGTAAATGTGCAAATATAATCAATGTTGTTAATACATGTGTAGTGTTGTATATATGCCTTTGTTCAGATATTTATTTGGTTTTTATGGGGATCTATCATATCATGATATCATATTGGTTCATTTTGGATCTATCGGATTGTTTTGTTGTGTATTATTTTCTTTTCAAGTTGGTTCATGTTTTATCCTAGTTTTTAATGATATCTCATTTTTTTAGATTAATTTCTTCTTATATAATCAATTAGGAAGCAACTAGTGTTGGTTGCAATACCACTTCTATAATCCATATGCATGTTCGGATCTATTGAAATTAATAAATTTATAATAATTGGCTATATTATAGACATTCAAATATAAGTGAAAGAATAGTAAATGTGCAAATATAATCAATGTTGTTAATTTACAAACACTATACATTAAAGAATAATAATGAATGAAAAAAAATGTAAAACAACAATGTGTCCTGTCTGGAGACACATTGGTAGCAATGTGTCCTGCATGCAGACGTATTACTCAATGCGTCCCCACGTGAGACGCATTGCTAGCAATGTGTCCCGCATCAGGATTCATTGGCCCCACCGAAGACTAATGCATCCCAGATCGGGACGTATTGCTCTGTCGCAGAGCAATGCGTCTTGGTCCAGGACGCATTGTCCCTGTGTGGGGCCAATGCATCTTGGAACGGGATGCATTGCCTCGCGAGAAAGCAATGTGTCTCCACGGGGGACGCATTGCCCCCAAATGTGCCAGTTTGAGAATTAAGCTTAAGAACGTGCTATTATGGAAATTAAAATGGCCAAACCTGCCATTTTGCTTTTTTTAGGTATTCTGAAACAGTTCTTGTGCTTTGGTTAAAAGGAAGCTGGCGAGTGCTTTAGCCTTGAACAAATACTCCATCCAGCCTGTTGCCCGGTATAAAGCGAGGGGCAAAGCCCAACTCGCTTCAACAAACCACGTTTCCAAACAACTTGTGCGGCTTCCTCTGCAGCGGTCAGGAATTCCTGGTCTTTGAACACCTAGATGATGTTTTCAAGTGGCATAATACTACATGTATAATTATGCTTGCAGATAAGAAAGATGCAGCTTCAGTATATTAACTCAACTGTACATACATGCAGGTAGGTGAAATAGAAGTATACTTGAAAAGCTTTGAGGAGAGTTAATGCAATTCTAGGAGCACCATAACACCAGCGAACCATTATATCATCCTCATTAGAGCTCTGCATCGTTGCACGGTAGTTCCCACTTGGAAGGCGATGCTGAATCATGTATTTCAGTGTGCCTTTAACATAATCTTCCTCCTCCTTATCCAGATGACTTACGCTACACACAGTCTCCCTTACTCCCGGTTCCCACTCATTTTTTTGGGAAAATACATCTGCAGCATTTGCAGTTGTCTTTGTATTAATACTCATGCAAAGTCCATACAAAGTCCATGCAAAGTGCAGAGAATGGCACAGTATGTCTCTCCACTCTTCTCTCCAGAGTATTAATACTCATGCAAAGTCCATGCAAAGTGTATTAATACGTTTTTTCTTTTGTAATTATTCTCTCCCGTTCTAATCCACCCACCTGCATTCTCGTATTAGTACAGTACCTACGGAATCCAATAACAACATTGATATGAAAGCATAAGTACAGTACCTACGTACGGAATCCAGTAGTATCATTTGTCATCTGGACATAAGTACAGTACCTACGGAATCCACACAAAATAAGTACAGTACCCACTTGTTAATTCCAACTCAGTTTTTTTAAACATAAGTACAATACTTACCAAATTATAAAACCAAACATAAGTACAGTACTTAACAAATTACAAAATCAAGCATAATTATATAACTGATCTGGAAGCATAAGTACAGTACCTACGGAATCCAATAACAACATTTTTCGCCTGGACATAATTTTTTTACAAAAATGTAGTGCACATCTGGTCCATAATCAACTATAAAATGCATCTATAAGTATTGTACCCAATTATTAATTTTCAACCTAGTTTGTCAAATATAAGTACAGTACCACTCAAATTCATTTGTGAATGTATATGTATTTATTGTAGGTACAGTACTTACGTAATCTGCAGTGGGGATAAATATGCAATAGAATTTTTTTGTAAGCTATAGTGGATTGATATCTGTCATTTGCATGACTGTTGCATGGAGTGGACAGAATATCTGTACCTTGCATATATTTTGCATGCTTTTACATGGATAATAGTATCAAAAACCAGCTGCATGCTGGGATTAATTAAAAATCACCTATTCCCGAATACCGGATAGGCCAGCGGGTAGGTCAGGTGTTATGTGTAGAATTTTTCATCGAGATGCATTTCCATTAAGACATGCAGTATCCCAGCCATACCACGAGATGCACCATAGGAATTCTTCCCACAGTGCTCATACTACATCAGAGGAATGTCGCCTCTCTTCGGGTAACTTCAACCTTCCATGATCAGCTGCTTGGCAATGGATAGCTAAATGACAGATTTACAGTTAGCGGCTTATATTCTTAGTAATTAGTTTAGACAAATTCAGATGAGGAGAACGGCGATGAGAACTTGCCATGTAGTCAGAGCTAACTGTATGGCAACCGAGGTGCTTATTCATAAACAAGCCACAAGTAACCAGCTCTTCCTTGAAGAAGCTCACGGGAGGCGCCGGTGGTAGAGATTTTGATCTGTTCATATGAGATAAATGGCCAAAAAATCAAAATCGCATGTTTGGGTATTTTAATTACCAAAATAACATAATTCTGAAATTAATTCCTAAAATTGCACGTTTCTGAGGCAATACGTTTTCAAAGAGGACGCATTGCTCGTGGTAGGACCAATACGTCCCCTCGGGAGACGTATTGCTACTTTAAAATAACAATACGTCCCAAGTGGAGACACATTGCCTCCAACAGAGCAATGCGTCCCCAATGAGGACGTATTACTTTATTTATTTATTTTTTACTTTTTTTCATTATGATACCATGCATGTTATATAAATACATATATATGTTAAATTGCTAAATAAACATAATCTAAATTAACTTATATATAACTATATATTTTAAATAATACCTGAACATATTAAAATAATAACAGAATATTATATTACATTAATACATAATATTTATAAATGTAGATAGAAGTATTTAAAATTAATGGATACAATACTAAAATTATATAGTAACGTTTGAAACTATAGAAATAAAAAAAATATATACATATATACATATACATGTATATATTTATTTGTAAACTTAGAAAAAAGAAAAAGAAAACTAATATAACAACATATAGCACACGTTGATATCACAATATATATATAAATATATATAATATGTATATATATATATATATATATATATATATATATATATATATATCAAAACCAAAAAATATAATATCAAAAAATATAAACATGTCAATTATGCAAAGTAAAATATACTAGAACAACAACAATTAAATTAAAATATATGATACTTATAATTTGAAATTAACTAAAAATCATTATATATTTGATTTTATCATATTATATTTGTCTCTAAACTGGATGAAAAGTTACAAATATTATTATGTTAATATATTATTTTTTAAACATAATAAAAAGTTTGCTTCATAATATATTACAACTTTTTATGTGTTGCATTTATGATCATATGTATCATATATTTTATTTTAATTATCTATTGTTATTGATCATGTATATTTACTTTAAATAGTTGATATTTTATTTTTATTTTTTTGATATTATGTATGATACCTTTAACACACACACACAGATATATATATATATATATATATATATATATATATATATATATATATATATATATATATATGGGATTAAGAGAGAAAGACTTCTCCCCCCCCCTCTCCCATAACCCGTGGCGGAGGCCGGACGCCTATATATATATATATATATATATATATATATATATATATATATATATATATATGAGGCTAGGAAGTGTGTACCGGCCGGTACATGTAACTTACGTGTACCGGTCATGAAAATGGCACATGTGGAGTATGTTAATAAAATCCAACCATATGGATTGATTCAATATTATATAGATCACATGTGTTTAAAAACTCATAACCATATCTCATATAGATCATGAGATATAACAATATATCATCCAACAGTTTCTGCAATTTCTGCAACTTACCGTTGATTAGATAAGACACAAATTCGTTGATTGGGTGATCTATGAATATCAGATTTTGGTGATTTTTGATACAAATCTTATCCAAGTAGTATACATCACATCCATAAGGTTGGGTAGTTCAGTTTAATTTTACAATCATCATAAATGAAGGTAGGTACATGTAAGCTATATGTACTCGGGTACACAATTCGTTTAGCCTATATAAATAGATATATACATATATATGTATATATATGTATATATATATATATATATATATACACATATATATATATATATCTGTGTGTGTGTATTTTATGTGCACCAGCATGTCTTATATACTAACATATTACTTTTTATTTTATTTCTTATTTTTATTGCTATATTAGTTTTCTTTTTTTCTAAGTTTACAAATGAATACATGTATAACTTTTCTTAATTTATATAATTTTAAACTTTATTATATAATTTAGTATTATATCCATTAATTTTAAATATTTTGTCTACATTTATAAATATTATGTTTTGATAAATATAATTTTCTGTTATTATTTTATTATCTTCAGATATTATTTTAAATATATGACTAATTGTATATAAGTTAATGTAGATTATATTTATTTAGCAATTTAACATATATATGTATATATAATATACATGGTATGATAATTAAAAAAAATAAAATAAAAAAATAAAAAAATAAAATAAAAAAAGCAATACGTCCTCACTAGGACGCATTGCTCTACTGGAGACAATATGTCCCCATTGGGGACGCATTACTTTTTAAAGTAGCAATGTGTCTCCCTAGGGGACATATTAGCCCCATCAGAAGCAATGCGTCCATTTTGGGGACGTATTGCCTCAGAAACGTGCCATTTAGGGAATTAAGTTCTGAATCGTGCTATTTTGGTAATTAAAATGTCCAAACATGCTATTTTGGTTTTTGGGCCGAGATAAATTATATGCAGCAATCATGCAACATAAAGATTATTAAGGGAAAATGAATACAAGACCATTTATATATCATTCTAGAATTGCAAACGTTGACATGCTCTCGTTTCGATTAAAAACATCCTATAAAAGAAATTGATATGAGAACTAGAAATGCATCTTATATCTGGTGTTAAAATGGATATGAGTAAAATCGCATGCAGGTAATGTTACTACATAGATTATGCATATCAAGATTGACAAAGAAAAATGCATAGAGGAGCACTCATATATCATTGCAGACATGCCTAAACTGTTGACTTTCACACATGTAAATTTAAACATTACTGCTAAGAAAAGGTAAATCTTGATCGTCTGCTATACGTTTGCAGAAGATTATGTTGATATGAAAAAAATTGCATGCACTCTCTGTCACTACAAAAATTATGCACATCAAGATTAATAATGGAAATAGCAATAGAAGGTCTTATGTCCATTTAATTAAAACTTTATTAAAAATTGCAAGCAGAGTCACTATTATCCTGCAGACATGAAAAAATAGTTTACTTGATGTCAAATTAAAACATTATCACTGTCTAAAAATGGTAAATCTTGATCATCTTCTGCTATACTGTTCGTAGATGAGCTGAAATCATTACAGATTTACAGAAAGTGTTCACATGCTCATTCCGATTTAAAACGTTATTTTGAATATTAAATGTGTATGTCGAAGAACAAACCAAAAGCATTTAAATTGCAAATGTATCATCCAATATTTTGTATACATTTCCGAAGCATGTGTTGTATTCTTGTTCCAGAATTCAGTTTTCTACAATCAACCTTTTATCCCATATTGCCTACAGCAGGCACCACACAACTCCTTATATGAGCTAGTGGTCCCATAGAGGTTAGGACCTCTCAAGGGCATACTGTTGTTTGTCTTGTCTTGTGTATTTCTCTGAATAAAATAAAAACACACACACACGAATATTTTATTTTGTTTCCTGAAACGACACTTTATTTTCTATGTTGCATCGTTTGGAGTTCGGTTGACAGTATTTAAGACACAACAATAAACCTCTCTTGACTACCCGTTAAATCTGATCATTAAAGCGATGTTAATGATACACGTTGGAGAGTCCAATATGTGTGGCCAGTTACCACGGTTGCTGAGACGCAGATCTCATTTGAGAAGACATATCTACAGACAACAAACTGACAGTGAGATACAAAGAAATATACAACAGTTCCTTTCCTCATATACAGCGGTTACCTTACTGATGTATCGCGGTTTCTTTATTGTTGTACCGCGGTTACCATACTACTGTGTTGTGGTTCCTTTTCACCAGTACAAAGTTGTTGTTCCTTTACTGCTATAGCGCAGTAATCTCACTGTTGTACACTGGTTCCCATCCTACTGTATAGCTGTTACCTTCATGCTCCTTTGTTCCTTTCTTCACCACAACAAGCATATTCTCCCAAACACCACCACACCTTGCTGCTGTCTTACGTCAGCGACTACTTCGCGACATCCAATTTGCATCTAGCGACCAATGGCTAAGGAATGAGTTCAACACAGTACTCTCGCTTGCACCGAGCGGCTGTACCAGAGTTGGGGTGGCTGAATCTTGGAGATAGACCGCCGGAGACGCTCGTGCTAGGAGCAGCGGAATCAGTATTGAAGATAGTATTTCACACGCCTTCATCTTCAAGCTTTGGTGTTTAATTTCTAAACTCATTTGTCATTTTTCTCCGAATCTGATTTACAGTTAATATTACTGCTGCATTTTGGTGGTTAACTACTTGCAATATCTAATTAACATCTGTCTTACAGAGCTACGACAACCACTATTTTCCAACTTTTTCAAGACAGATTAATCCGTTTACTGCTCTGCTTTAGATTGTATAAACAATTGCATAGACAGACCAGTTCGTTCTTAAACATTTATTAATTAGATATACATCTTACTGCTTGTTTGAGTAATATGGATTCGAAAACTATGTTATCGCTTGACGATGTAGCCTCCCTTCGTCCATAACGCTTTTCTGGTTCACACTTCCATCTTTGGCAATAGAAAATGCGATTTTGGCTCACATCCCTTGGACTTGTGTCCGCCATCTTACCACCTGATGAGTCTACACCTGCGGTGCCTACACCACAACCTAAAAACCTCCTTCTTGGAGAAGATCAACTTGAACCCGTTGTTCCTGAACCGGTTGTCCCCACTCATGTTTCTAAGAAAACTGATTACCTTTGTCATGGTAGGATCCTATCAGCCTTATCCGATGAACTGTATGATATCTACCATAGGATCCCAACTGCTCTTGAACTATGGACTGCCTTAGACTCTAAATTTGGTCTAGAAGACACTGTTCTTGAGCGTTATGCCTTTGTTGAATGGCTAACATATAATATTGTTGATGATAAATTTATTTCGACCCAAGTCCTAGATTACCAAAACTTAGTGTCTAAATCCATGGCTAAAGGTTACAAACTTGATGAGAATATTCAAGTAGCAGCCCTCATAGAGAAACTCCCTCCTTCATGGAAGGATTTCACCAGGATCCTTAGGCATAAAAAAGGGAACATGTCCATGGCATCCTTAGTTAAATCCCTACAAACTGAGGATAGACATAGGGAACAAGACAGGAAGTCTAACCCGTCTGTCAATATGGTTATAGGTGATAAGACTAAGAAGAAACCCAACCAATCCCATCTCCATAAGAAATCTAAACCTTCCTTTAAGGGCCGCAAGCACCACCAAAATCAGAGTAATAATAATCGTGATCAAGGAGAAAAATGTGTCTGCTTTGTGTGTGATAAACCTGGCCACTTAGTGAATGTGTGCAGATTTCACAATGGTCGGAGAAAGCAGAATGTCAAGGCTCCTAAAAATCCTGAAGTAAATATGATCACTGTGGGGGCGGTCCCTTCCTCTTCAATAGAAAGGTTAGAAAATCCTTCTATTCTTTTTGCTACCTTATCTTCAGATTGGTACTAGGACTCTGGTGTCACCTGCCATATTTGCTTTGGCCAATCCCTCTTTTCTACCTATCAGGCCGAATCCGGTAGAGTGAGAAAGTGGGGAGATCATTCATCTACCATCCCGATTGTTGGCTTTGGATGTGTGGACATAAAGTTTACTTCTGGGAATATCCTTAGATTACATGATGTCCAGTATGTACCTTCTTTCCGTAGAAATCTAATTAGTCAAGTTGTTTTACAACATTCTGGTTATATTTTGTCATGTCAAGGCAATAGAGTTGTGATTTCTAAGAATGGTTCTTATATTAATCTTGCATACACTTGTAATGGTTTGATTAAACTATCTTCTATTTCATGTAATGCTTCTTCAAGTAATGATATATCTTCTACTATTTTAGTTACTGAAACTAGTGATGTTTGGCATGCACGTCTTTGTCATGTGAACAAAAACATGATGAAACACATGATTCACTTAGATCTGATTCCTAAGACGCATATTGATATTTCTGATAGATGCCAAGTTTGTGTGCAAGCTAAGTTTCCTAAGAAGTCATTTAAATCAGTAGTAGATCGTAATACATCTTTGGTTGAGTTAATTCATACTGATGTTTGTGATTTAAATCATGTTCTTACTTGTGATGGTATGAGATACTTTGTTACCTTTATAGATGATTTTTCAAAATATTGTTCTATTTTCTTGCTGAAAACTAAGGATGAACAATTAGAAAAATTCAAAATCTATAAAATCCAAGTAGAGAAACAACTAAAGAAGAACATTAACAGAGTGAGGTCCAATAGAGGTGGTGAGTATACTTCTAATGAACTTAACAAGTTTTGTGAGGACCATGGCCTTATTCATGAAACTACTAACCCATATAATCCTCAATCTAATGGAGTTGCTGAGAGGAAGAATAGAACAATGATTGGCATGGTCAACTCAATGCTAGTCGAGTCTAGACTTAGTCACAGACTGTGAGCGGAAGCCCTTCATACACCCAATTACCTTCTTAACCGCATCCCTTTTAAGCACCTTGACAAAACACCCTATGAACTTTGGCTCAACAAGAAACCATGCTTGAAGTACCTCAAAGTGTGGGTTGTTTGGCCAAGGTTAAGATTCTTGAGAATAAGAAGGGAAAACTAGGACGTAAGATTGTTTATACTGTCTTTATAGGATATGTTGAAAACAGTAATTCCAATAGATTCCTAGTAATAAAATCTAAAATCTCAGACATTAGAGTTAACTCTATACTTGAGATTAGACATGTAGATGTTGTCTATTATGAAACCATCTTTCCTCTTAAGGAAAAGGTTCCTAGACAAGTTAGTGAAGATCTCTCTTCTTCTTCTCTTGTTGAACCTCTTGTAGTTCCACCTGTTGGTATGTATGCCCATAGAGCAAGTCATATGATGATTGTAATGGGATACTTTGTAAATGATTTGAATAATAATAAAGGCATTTTCCGATCTATATTTTTAAACTGATCTGAGATGATGGTGTAACATGATAGATGTCTAAAGAATTGTTTTACTCAATGATGTATGCTTTTGGGTTGAGGACCTAAATGATGAGATCATATGGATGTTAAGAGTATACATTCTTGTTAGGTTCCTAGTCGGTTGTTATTGTGGAAATAACCATAGACATCAATAACACTAAAGACTAGATTGTGTGTTGGTTGATGACAGAATCTCATTAGTCATGATATAATGATATCAAACCAAGCACATAGGTACTTGTTAGAGAACAAGGTACCAGACAGACCCACCGTGAGAGTGACACATGGAACCATGACTTGGTAGTCACAGTCAGCTCTCACAGTGATGGTGGTGAGTGTGATTCTTAGACCTAAAATCACTACACTCAACACATGTCGTTAGGTACACTTTGACATCATCAAACGCAGTCCTGAAACATGGGTTGTTATAAAGGTAATGATTGGGTGGCTTTAACACATGGGGCTTTTGAGGGGTGAGTGATAGATATGGGATTTGTCCCTCCTGAGGGAGTTTGATGTCCTTGGTCACTTGATGAGTAGGATTGAGAAAGGCATGCGCATGCACGTGTGAATCAATATGTGATATTGATGTCACACACATCTCACTCAGTCTGCTCTGAGATCAAGGAAATGAATGAACGTTGACAGGATGATTGTTCCATGCCTCGAGTTCATTCAGGATATCAGTGACAAAGGAATTATACATTCATTGTAACACCATTTACAGATTGTAGGATTGAAAGTTGTTCTCCAACTTTCTATTTCACTTGGGTAGCAGTGATGTGTGACTAGGCACCGCTCTTTGCTTGTGAAGTCATAAGTGTTATGGACTTTCACTGCCAACGTGAAATGGACCTGCAGGGTCACACACATAAGATTTAACCTAGAATAGGAGTTTGTCCACAAACATGTTTAGATTGATTACTAAAGGAGTTTAGTAGTTCAATTCAACACTCAATTAATTGATAGCTCAATATCATAGTGTTCAAGGGGTTGGACTGATTGATTAGAGTATCAGATTGATTGAAACCGCAATTGACTAATTCTACACAATCTGTACTCCCAACCGATCGGCTCATGTGATGAACCGATCGGCTCAGCTTGGTGAACCGATCGGCTCATGTGATGAACCGATCGGCTCAAGGACAGGGTAAATGATTGCTTCAAGTGTTGAAATGATCGGTTCAACTATTGAAACCGGGCAAGTTGGGAAAGTAGGATTGGTGAGAATTTTCCTTTCATTTCACTTGTACAATTTGATTGGAACAAGGATTGGTATTTGATACCAATTAGAAACAAAAGTTGGAAAGTCAATCGAGAACTGACCCGGACCACAAACCGACCGGTTCATGGGTCCCAACCGATCAGTTGAGGTGTCAACCGACCATCTCAGATCCCAACAAACTGTTTCAGTTGTGAAACGATCGGTTTAGGTTGCGAGTTGGTTGTTTTGTGGAAAATCTCAAACCCTTCTACTCCTGCTTTAGTCCCGCATTTCCCGGGATAGAGAACCCTGTCCCATGACCCTCCTATATATATAAGGGTATTGGGGGATTCTCAAAGTACAACTCAGTGCAAACCAGTTGCTTTGCAAAGTTGTCGTTCTCTCTGGTTTTGGTAACCAAGAGAGCCCGAGCAAGTGCTACCCGATAAGGGAGGCACAACAAGGGAAGGAAAACTGCAGAAAGCGACTGGTGGTAGGAGAGTGTGTTGGCGACTAGTACGCCAACAGGAGGGTGTGACTCCTTCCGATTCCTTGTGTGACAAGGAGATTGGAGTTCCAGGCAGTCTGTGTGGACGACTGCAGAGGCGGGGGACCTCTGTCGCTCGAAGGACAACTGTCAATCCCGACAGTCCCGGTGAGACCAGGAGTCTTCAGTCCCGGTGCGACCAGGAGCTGCACAGACACCGTCTAAGACCGGAGGTGAAGACCACGCAAGGCACGAGGTACTGTCGTTGAGCAAGCTTCGGGACAAGGTATGCATCCACAAACCATCTTTCCTATTATATAGACGTTGACGCGATTCCTTTTGTTCTGGGTTTTGGGAGAATTTTTTTTTGTTTCCGCTTCTTCTCTGCCTCCTCCAAAACCCAACAGTGATATCAGAGTCACATCAACTGCTCTATATTTTATGATTATCGATATGATCAATTTTGGTTTGTCGTCTTTATTTATTGCATACGATGTGAATAAAATTGCCTTTATGCATGTCCAAACCACAAATCCCAAATATACATATATGATACGTAATATTAATGCACTCGATACGCGTCACCCTTAAATGAGTTTTGTGGTGGATGTGTAGCATGGTTATGGCCTATAAACACTATATCTGTGTGTGGTTGTATGTGGTTGCTTGCATCTCAGTCTGCGCACCGATTCCCTTTCTCTTATTCCTGATGTAACTCGAAATAATTCAAGATTTCTTTTCCTACCTTTGCTCCCCCCGAATGTAACTCGGGGTTTCACAGTTCAATTGTAAATAGGATAGATTTTGTTTCCTATTATGTCAAAGAACGGCAGACGACCTGAGACGATCAGTTCAAGGCTTGAACAGATCAGTTGGTGTTCCAGACGACCGGTTCGAGGAATGAGACGAGCGGGTGGCGATCTGAGGAGATGCACGACGACCGGTGAACCTATCGGCTGGAGGCGCCATTCGATCGGCTGGTGGCACCCAAACAACCAACTTGATGGCAAGCCGATCAATCATGAAGATGAGCTGATCAAACCCAGAAAGGCATGCACAATTTTCATCTTGTAAAGGTTGCATGTGATGTAGACCTAGATGACCGTGATTCCTCTTGGCTCGAGGAATCACAATAGGATGGCCATAATCATTGCTTTTATCGTTTTGCATGTTTTTCTGTGGGATATAGCATGTATATAATACGTACTATATATTGTGGTGATTGGATATGTATATTATATAAAACCAAATCCCTCATTAAAATATTAAATCTTATACGCCTTCCATTAGCGACACACATGGCAAACTCGATCGACCAAGCGTAGGTTACGCCAAAGCGTGGTGCTCCGTCCATCTTATGGAAGTGTGAAGGGTCGACATGCAGGTTCTGCCAAAGCAGGGTGCATGTTTACCGTGTCGGCTTTTGGGATAGACTTAACTGGTGATTCTTAGAGCGTCTAAGCCCAGAGGCACGAAATGTTCATGGCAAGGTGTTGCGCATGTTCATTCATCAAGAGTTGCATATGATGCAATTGGCATGATGGCCTACCTAAATAGTCAAGATTATGGGCGATCAGCCAAAGATGACTCATGACTTGATGAAATATGGATCTTGACCCACTAGAAGATTGTATGCTGCAATCTTCCGAATTGATGGTGAGGGCTGTCAATTTGAGTCAAAATAGTGGGAGAGGTAATTAATTAGAGGCTTAATTAATTATCGTCAAATTTTATTCAAATCAAATCAAAAGGAGTTTTGACAAAATGCAATTTTCTCTTATAGAATGGCAAAAGAATCATCTTTTAAAATGGGCAAATTAATTGAGAATAAATTCCATAACTGGTTGATGACTGTGAGAAGTGTTATGCACAATCTAGATATACCAGGAGCCTTTGAATCCACTCTATGTACGCTTAATGTGTTGGTGAAGAAGAAAGAAAGTTCATTGATAGTGATCAATGGAACAAAAGGTAAGGGAGAGAAGGGTTCTCTCGCCAAACCAATTTCTTCTACATGGAGAGGATGGAAGGAATGATGGAAGAAGAAGTCAGAGATAGAGATCTCTACTTCTGGTGTATACATGATAGATATTAACTTTACTACTTCTTCGTCATGGGTACTTGATACCGGATGCGGATCTCACATCTGTTCAAATGTGAAGGATCTTAAGAGAAGTTGGCCTTTGGGGAAAGGCGAGGTTGAACTACGTGTTGCCAATGGGGCAAGAGTTGCCTCCAGTGCCGTAGGAACCTATGAGTTAACTCTACCAAGTGGGCTAATAATAGAGTTGAAGAAATGGTATTATGTACTTGCCATAAATAGGAATATCATTTCCGTCTCTTATTTGGACAAGGATGGATTTGAATTTCTTATTAAGAATGGAAATTGTTCCATTTCAAAAGATGGGATCTTTTATGGCAATGCCCCAATGTCATATGGTCTATACTTGATAGATTTGGAGACAAGTGTATACAACGTAAACACCAAAAAGTAAAACTCAATGACTCAAACAAAACATATCGTTGGCATTGTCGTCTAGGGCACATAAATGAGAAGCGCATTTCTAGACTCCATAAAGATGGTTATCTAGACTCTTTTGATTGTGAATCAATAGAGACATGTGAATCTTGTTTATTGGGTAAGATGACCAAGACTCCCTTTTTAGGTAAAGGTGAGAGAGCTCGTGATCTATTAAGACTCATACATACTGATGTATGTGGGCCTTTTAGAACTAATGCCAGAGGTGGGTATCAGTACTTCATTACCTTTACTGATGACTTCAGTAGGTATGGCTATGTGTACCTGATGAAACATAAGTCAGAAACCCTTGAAAGGTTCAAGGATTTCATGAATGAAGTACAAAAACGACTTGGTAAAAGTGTTAAGGCACTTCATTCCGATCGAGGTGGAGAATACTTAAGCTAGGAGTTTGAGGACCTTCTGCGAGCCCATGGTATTGTATCACAATGGACTCCGCCTAGAACACCACAGCATAACGGTGTGTCTGAAAGAAGGAATCGCACATTGTTGGATATGGTGCGATCAATGATGAGTTTTGCTGATCTTCCGATTTCTTGCTGGGGTTATGCTCTTGAAACTGCCGCGTTTACACTTAACCGAGTACCATCTAAATCGGTTCAAAAGACACCATATGAGATATGGACTGGGAAGTGTCCCAATTTGTCTTTTATGAAGATTTAGGGTTGTGAGGCTTACGTTAGGTAAATGTTTCTTGATAAGCTTGGACCCAAATCCGATAAATGTTATTTTGTTGGATATCCCAAGGAGACCAAGGGATATTATCTATACCACCCTACTGACAACAAAGTGTTTTTTGCCAGGGATGTTGTATTCCTAGAGAAGGAATTTATTTCCAAAGGAAGCAGTGGGAGGAAAATAGAGCTTGAAGAGGTTCAAGCCCAACAAGAAAACATTGAACCGGTAGATGTACGAGAGGAATATGGAGATTCACAATGTGTTGTGGAATCTCAGTCTCCTCAAGTAAAACAAGGACCCCGTAGATCTAGTAGGACCCACCTTGAACCTGAGAGGTTTGGATACCTTGTGACTCAGGAAGGTGGTGAGTTGATCATAGATGATGATCCAACTACCTACGTAGAGGCTATGGAGGGACCAGATTCTGAGAAATGGCTTGAAGCCATGAGATCTGAGATGGAATCCATGTACTCCAACAAAGTATGGACTTTGGTGGAACCACCTGAAGGGGTAAAAACCATAGGGTGCAAGTGGGTATTTAAGAAAAAGACCGACATGGATGGCAATGTGCAAACTTATAAAGGCAGATTGGTTGTAAAGGGATTTTGACAAGTTCAAAGTGTTGACTATGACGAAACCTTTTCTCCAGTTGCCATGATTAAGTCCATCAGGATCATGCTTGCTATTGCAGCTTATTATGACTATGAGATTTGGCAGATGGATGTTAAAACCGCATTCCTTAACGGGAATATAAATGAGGATGTGTACATGACACAGCTTGAAGGTTTTGTAAATCCAAAGAATGCCAATAAAGTCTGTAAGCTGCAAAGGTCTATCTATGGGTTGAAGCAAGCATCTCGGAGTTGGAATCTTCGATTTGATGAGGAAGTCAAAGTGTTTGGCTTTATTCAAAATGAAGATGAACCTTGTGTATACAAGAAGGTTAGTGGGAGCTCGACAACATTCTACATATTGTATGTGGATGACATACTTTTGATGGGGAATGATGTCTTAGCCTTAGAAAAAGATAAAGACTTGGCTTGGGAATACTTTCTCAATGAAGGACTTAGGAGAAGCATCCTACATTCTAGGAATTAGGATCTATAGAGATAGATCTAGAAGGCTTCTCGGACTAAGTCAGAGTACGTACATCAACAAAGTGCTGAAGTAGTTCAGCATGGAGAACTCAAAGAGAGGCAACATCCCCATGCTATAAGGAGTCACCGTCTCTAGAGCTCAATGTCCCCGATCTTGTGAAGAAAGGGAGCGTATGAATGGGATCCCATATGCATCAGCCATTGGATCCATCATGTAAGCTATGTTGTGCATGCACCCAGATGTCTCGTATGCTCTTAGCATGACGAGCAGGTACTAGTCAGATCCCGGGGATGCTCACTGGACAACCATAAAGAACATCCTCAAGTACTTGCGAAGGACTAAGGATCAATTTCTTGTTTACGGCGGCGAGGAAGAGCTGGTTGTATAAGGTTACACCGATGCAAGCTTCCAACCCGATAAAGATTATTACAGATAGCAGTCAGGATTTGGGTTTTGCCTTAATAATGGAGCTGTGAGCTGGAAGAGTTCCAAGCAAGAAACAGTTGCCGATCTTCTACAAAGGTCGAGTATATTGCTACTTCACATGCAGCAAAGGAGGCTGTGTGGATCAGGAAGTTCATCTCTGAACTTGGTGTAGTTCCTAGTAGCTGTGATGCAATTGAGCTTTATTGTGACAATAATTGAGCTATTGCACAAGCTAAGGAGCCCAGATCACATCAGCGGTCCAAGCACATACTGCGGCGCTTCCATCTCATACGAGAGATCGTACAATGAGGAGATGTGAATATTTGCAAAGTACCAACTGAAGGCCCTTTCTCAGCAGAAGCATGATGGTCATGCTAGGTCACAAGGACTGAGGTTCCTTGGTGACTAGCTCTAAGTGCAAGTGGGAGTCTGTTGGTATGTATGCCCATAGAGCAAGTCATATGATGATTGTAATGGGATACTTTGTAAATGATTTGAATAATAATAAAGGCAATTTCCAATCTATATGTTTAAACTGTTTCTGAGATGATAGTGTAACATGATAGATGTCTAAATAATTGTTTTACTCAATGACGTATGCTTTTGGGTTGAGGACCTAAACGATGAGATCATACAGATGTTAAGAGTATACATTCTTGTTAGGTCCCTAGTCGGTTGTTATTGTGGAAATAACCATAGACATCAATAACACTAAAGACTAGATTGTGTGTTGGTTAATGACAGAATCTCATTAGTCATGATATAGTGATATCAAACCAAGCACATAGGTACTTGTTAGAGAACAAGGTACCAGACAGACCCACCGTGAGAGTGACACATGGAACCATGACTTGGTAGTCACAGTCAGCTCTCACAGTGATGGTGGTGAGTGTGATTCTTAGATCTGAAATCACTACACTCAACACATGTCGTTGGGTACACTTTGACATCATCAAACGTAGTCCTGAAACATGGGTTGTTATAAAGGTGATGATTGGGTGGCTTTGACACATGGGGCTTTTGAGGGGTGAGTGATAGATATGGAATTTTTCCCTCCTGAGGGAGTTTGATGTCCTTGGCCACTTCATGAGTAGGATTGAGAAAGGCATGCACATGCACGTGTGAATCAATATGTGATATTGATGTCACACACATCTCACTCGGTCTGCTCTGAGATCAAGGAAATGAATGAACATTGACAGGATGATTGTTCCATGCCTCGAGTTCATTCAGGATATCAGTGACAAAGGAATTATACATTCACTGTGACACCATTCACGGATTGTAGGATTGAAAGTTCTTCTCCAACTTTCTATTTCACTTGGGTAGAACTGATGTGTGACTAGGCACCACTCTTTGCTTGTGAAGTCAAAAGTGTTATGGACTTTCACTGCCAACGTGAAATGGACCTGCAGGGTCACACACATATGATTTAACCTAGAATAGGAGTTTGTCCACAAACATGTTTAGATTGAGTACTAAAGGAGTTTAGCAGTTCAATTAAACACTCAATTAATTGATAGCTCAATATCATAGTGTTCAAGGTGTTGGACTGATTGATTAGAGTATCAGATTGATTGAAACCGCAATTGACTGATTCTGCACAATCTGTACTCCCAACCTATCGGCTCATGTGATGAACCGATCGGCTCATGTGATGAACCGATCGGCTCAGCTTGGTGAACCGATCGGCTCATGTGATGAACCGATCGACTCAAGGACAGGGTGAACGATTGCTTCAAGTGTTGAAATGATCGGTTCAACTGTTGAAACTGGGCAAGTTGGAAAAGTAGGATTGGTGAGAATTTTCCTTTCATTTCACTTGCCCAATTTGATTGGAACAAGGATTGGTATTTGATACCAATTAGAAACAAAAGTTGGAAAGTCAATCGGGAACTGACCAGGACCACGAACCGACCGGTTCAGAAGTGAACCGACCGGTTCATGGGTCCCAACCGATCGGTTGAGGTGTCAAGCGACCGTCTCAGATCCCAACAGACTGTTTCAGTTGTGAAACGATCGGTTCAGGTTGCGAGTTGGTTGTTTTGTGGAAAATCTCAAATCCTTCTACTCCTGCTTTAGTCCCGCATTTCCCGGGATAGAGAACCCTGTCCCATGACCCTCCTATATATAGGGGTATTGAGGGCTTCTCAAAGTACAAACCAGTTGCTCTGCAAAGTTGTCGTTCTCTCTGGTTTTGGTAACCAAGAGAGCCCGAGCAAGTGATACCCGATAAGGGAGGCACAACAAGGGAAGGACAACTACAGAAAGCGACTGGTGGAAGGAGAGTGTGTTGTCGAATAGTACGTCAACAGGAGGGTGCGACTCCTTCCGATTCCTTGTGCGACAAGGAGATCGGAGTTCCAGGCAGTCTGTGTGGACGACTGTAGAGGCGGGAGACCTCTGTCGCTCGGAGGACAACTGTCAATCCCGACAGTCCCGGTGAGACCAGGAGTCTTCAGTCCCGGTGCGACCAGGAGCTGTACAGACACCGTCCAAGACTGGAGGTGAAGACTGCGCAGGGCGCGAGATACTATCGCCGAGCAAGCCTCGGGACAAGGTATGCATCCACAAACCATCTTTCCTATTATATAGACGTTGACGCGATTCCTTTTGTTCTGGGTTTTGGGAGAATTTTTTTTTTGTTTCCACTTCTTCTCTGCCTCCTCCAAAACTCAACACCACCTTCTTATGAAGTAGAACATGAACTCCCAGTAAATGAACCTCTGAGTGATCTAGGTAGAGGTAAAAGGACTAAAATTGATAAGAATTATGGTCCCGACTTCTACACCTTCATAGTAGAAGAAGACCCACGTACCTATGAGGATGCCATGAAATCCATAGACTCTAGCTTTTGGAAGGAATCCATTGAAAATAAAATAGAATCAATTATGAGCAATCATACTTAGGATTCTAACTGAGCTTCCTCCATGTTCCAAGACTATTGGATGTAAATGGGTGTTTAGTAAGAAGATGAGGGCAGATGGTTCCATTGATAAGTTTAAGGCCAGAATAGTAGCCAAATGTTTTAGTCAAAATGAAGGATTTGATTACTTTGATACATATGCACCCGTAACTAAAATCTCTTCCATTCGTGTCCTAGTTGCTTTAGCTGCGATCCATAAGCTCGAAATCCATCAAATGGATGTCAAGACAGCCTTCTTGAATGGAGATCTTGAAGAAGAGATTTATATGGATCAGCCTGAAGGTTTTGTAGCACCTGGATAAGAACACAAAGTTTGTAGAGTTGTCAAGTCCTTGTATGGATTGAAACAATCACCTAAATAGTGGAATGATAAATTTGATAAAATTATTTTATCTACCAGATTTATTGCGAATGAATCTGATTGTTGCATTTATTCTAAAATTGTTGATGATGCCTTCATAATAATGTGTTTATATGTAGATGATAAATTATTGTTTGGATCTATTTCCGAAATTATATCTGAAACTAAATCTTTTTTTGCTAGCAATTTTGATAGGAAAGATTTGAACTTCCTGATGTAATACTTGGTATTAAGTTGAGTAGATCTATTTCTAGTTATGTACTTAATCAAACTCATTATGTTGATAAAATCTTGCATAGATTTGATATGTTTGATTGTACTCCTGTTAATACACCTTATGATGCTTGTTTACATCTTGTTGTACATAAGGGCACTCCTGTGGATCAACATAGATATGCTCAAGTTATAGGAAGCTTAATGTACCTTTCTAATTGCACTAGGCCCGATATTTCTTATGTTATAAGTAGGTTGAGCAGGTACACTAGCTGTCCTAATGAGGACCACTGGAAATCTTTGGTAAGAGTGTTTAAGTACCTTAAAGGTACAACTACATATAGCCTTCATTATACTGGTTTTCCACCTATATTAGAAGGACATAACGATGCTAACTAGATTTCAGATTCAGATGAAACCAAATCTACCAGTGGGTATGTGTTTTGCCTTGGAGGAGGTGCAGTTTCTTGGAAATCATCCAAGCAAACTGTGAGATCTTGATCCACAATGGAGGCTGAGTTTATTGCTTTAGATTTAGCTTGTTGTCAAGATGAATGGCTTAGAAATTTACTTATTGATCTGCTGATTGTTTCTAAACCATTTCCTCCTATTTGCATATTGTGTGATAATAAAGCAGCCATAGACAAAGCTAAGCAATCTAAAGGCAACCCGGAAAAGTGCTTTATGAGATTAAGGTATGAAGATGTGAGAGATCACATCACCCGAGGGATCATATCTATAGAGTATGTGAAATTTGCAAGTAACATGGCTGATCCACTTACTAAGGGTCTAGTTAGAAAGCTAGTACTCAGTTTATGAAGGGGGATGGGTCTTCTACACATAGAATAAACATTACAGTGGTAACCCTACTTTTCCAAAATTGGAGATCCCATGAGGAATTGTTCAAAAGGACAACTAAGATGTCGTGTTATGCGGAAGCACACTCAGGAGTTTTACTCCTTGACCCTCCCTATGGCGTTTGTGCTTACTCTGTCTGAGTATAGGAAGAGCTTTGCTCTGAATGGGTTCAAGGTCATTTATTGGTAGGGTATGTACCGGACAGGATACCCTTGGAGACCCCTATTATTTGAGTGTAACCCGAGAGCCAGGGTTTATGTGAGTTGGGCATACTCATTATAGAGCTCAGGAAACAAGATCTTACGAAGGTCGTTTATGTGCAACACCGATACAAACTCGTTCTAGTGCCTGCACTATGGTTGTTTGATTTACTAAGGTCTGAATCAGGGAGTCTGGTTCAAGACGTAGTTCACCACGTCTCTCCGATTTGAAGTGAGTCATTCTAGGCAATGATTTAAAGCCACAAGCTACCAATGCTAAAAAACATAGTAATGTCGCAAACTTTAAATTTTTATTATTTATTAAATTTCCAAAAAGAATTATGAAACATGTGGGGGAATATTGTATTCCTGTTCCAGAATTCAGTTTTCTACAGCCAACCTTTTATCCCATATTGCCTACAACAGGCACCATACAGCTCCTTTTATGAGCTAGTGGTCCCATAGAGGTTAGGACCTTTGAAGGGCATAAGGTTGCTTGTCTTGTCTTGTGTATTTCTCCGAATAAAATAAAAACACACATACATGCGTGCGTGTGCGCGCATTCATTCGCTCGTTCGCTCGCCCGCCTGCCCCGTCCGGCACGGCTCGGCTCGGTTCGGTTCGGTGTGTGCGTGGATTTATCTTTTTACGAAATATTTTATTTTATTTTATTTCCCGAAATGACACTTTGTTTTATGTGTTGCGTCGTTTGGAGTTCGGTTGACAGCGTTTAAGACACAACAATAAACCTCTCTTGACTACCTGTTAAAGCCGACCAATAAAGCGATGTTAATGACGCACATTGGAGAGTCCAACAGGGCAGATACCGTGGCGGCTGAGACGCGCTCCATATAAGGAGGTGTCCGATCTCATTTGAGTAGACAGATCTACAGACAACAAACTTACAGTGAGATACAAAGAGATATACAACAGTTCCTTTCCTCATATACAGCGGTTACCTTACTGCTGTATCGTGGTTCTTTTGTTGCTGTATCGCGGTTACCCTACTGTTGTGTTGTGGTTCCTTTCCTCCAGTACAAAGCTGTTGTTCCTTTACTGCTATAGCGCAGTTACCTCACTGCTGTACACCGGTTCCCTTCATGTACAACAGTTGTTACCTTCGTGCTCCTTTGTTCCTTTCTTCACCATAACAAGCCTCTTCTTCCGAACAGCACCACGCCTTGCTGCTGTCTTACGCCGACGACTACTTCGTGAAGTCCGATTTGCTATTAGCGACCAAGGGCTAAGGAACAAGTTCAACACAACACTCTCGCTTGCACCGAGCGGCTGTAGCAGAGTTGGGGTGGCTGAATCTTAGAGATAGACCGCCGGAGACGCTCGTGCTAGGAGCGGCGGAATCTATTTTGAAGACAGTGTTTCGCACGCCTTCATCTTCAAGCTCTGGTGTTTGATTTCTAAATTTATTCGCCGTTTTTCTCCGAATCCGATTTACAATTAATATTAATGTTGCGTTTTGATGTTAACTTCTTGCAATATCTAATTAACATCTGTCTTATAGAGCTACCGCAACCACTATTTTCCAACAGCATGAACAAAGATAAGGATTATCAGAGACTCCGAAATGGTAACGTACGGATATTGGATCATAATTTTCTTGGACTTCGGCTTTGTCCAATAAACAATGGGCTGAGAATCACCCAAAAACAGAGTCGTGGAAAACAGTACGTCTTAATTCATTCTAGACCAGAAGCCACAGAATAATTACTTACACTATGAAACTCGGATTTGAAGAGATCAAAATTGACTTCATCTTTAAGATATTTGGCCGCCACAGCACCAATCGCGCAGACACCAGCACGCCCAGAGATGAAGCTTATGCCTTGATCTTCCCTGAGTGCTTCACGGTCGCACAACCTAGTAATCTGAACACATCGCTCCAGGTCGTTTCTGCTGTTAATGAAGTACTCGAGGTCGCTCCTACTGTTCTTGACCTGGTATGATTTGAGCAGCAGAAACGTTCTTGAGCATCCGTCCGGGCCTCACTCACCGCAAGCTTCGAGAGTCAATTTCCGCAAACAATCGAGAAATATCAGATGTCAGGCAATGACCAATTGTCTGCAGCTATGGATTAGTAAACGACAGCGGTTATAAAGTATATAGAAATAGAAGGATTGTTTACATGTACAACACTGATTCCGGCGCCGAGCAACAAGGAGTCGGTGAGTCTAGGATAAGGCAGCAGCAGATGGTAAAGGAGTTTTCCGGCTTCTCTGGTGGCCTCTGCTTCTTCCACAGACTCTTCCAGGAAGACGGGCATCTCATTCCGGAAGAAGCGGTCCGCCATGTGGTGCTCTTCCGATCAAATACTGGTATGGCTAACGTGGAAGGCGACGGGGTTTTGGCCGGCGATGGTGGTAGGGACAGCGGTAGGCGGCGGCCGGCTTTGTACCAGACGGGGAGCGTAATTGATGGAAGGCTGAGGGACGGCGACGCCGAGCCGTAGGAGAAGGGGAAGAGCTCCAGGCTGAATTAGCGGAACAAAGGTAGGAATTTCCTCGCATGGTACACGGATGGCATGAGGCCGTTACAAAACAGTTACGTGCCCGTGGGCTTGGTGTACAACAGTAAATGGTAGTTGGGGTTCTGCTTACAGTATAGGAGATCTTGGCATGGAAAAAAAAAAAAGCTTTACCAACCCATTCAGTCATTACTTGTCTAGGGAAAAGGAGATCCTTTTAGGGGTATGTGACGTGGACTAAAAACTGAACAAAAATTCCATTCATTTTGTCATTGTGCATGTATAAAGAAAAAAAAGGAAGGAGGTAACGAATCATCCCTCCTTTTGTATTTATGAATGTATAAAGAAAAATGTGTGAGTTTTGTGTGTGATCTTCAGTCCACATAGAATATTCCATCTTTTTAGGTCTCACTTAGTTTTTGGAGTTAGCTCGGGTCGTGTCACGTTTAGTTTGGAAGTCAAATCAAGCTTAGTTCATTTTAGGGGTCAAGTTCATTTCAGACTTAGGTTCATGTCTTGTCTAATTTGGATAGATTTGGGTTTCGACACATCTTAAATTTTCAATTGTTATTTTTATTATTTAAAATAATAAAAGGACAACTTTTATCTTTTCATAAAGGGACAGTTTGTGCATGTGATGGCCTTTGTGTGCAACACCTTCTTGACGCTATGGGGTGCGGCTACTACAGTGAAAGACTTGCTCGTGGAGGCTATATATGTTGTTGTTAATCTTTGGTCGGTTGGTCGTTGTCCTATCTCTTTGGTGTCTTATGTTGCTACCATTTAGTGTCGTCTTGTTTGAAATCAAATCAAAATGAGTTTTTCCAGATATTGTCTCTTATCTTCGAGATTACCAGTTTGGTGTCGGCATTTCCGGAGGTGTTGAGTCTCTATTACATGTCGTGACACGCCTTGTTTATGACAAGCAACATATTCATACACACATTTTGGCTCTTGTGGGGTTCTCCAATGCCTTCACTATAGTTGATAGGTCCACCATTTTTTGAGAAGTTTGTCTTCGATGCCCTGCAATCTATAGTTGGGTTGAATTTTGCTACTCTTCACCATCTCATCTTTACTTATGATGAGCCTATTATGTCGCTGACAGGGGTACAACAAGGTGACCCACTTGATCCAATTCTTTTTTCCTGGCCCATCACCCCCTTATTTTGTACTTAAAAGATGAATGTCATTTAAATTTATTATCTTTCTACATGGATGATGGGACTCTCATTGGTGACATTGCTGAAGTTTCTAGGACCTTATCTCTTTTGCAATCTTTGGTTCCAAATTTTGGCCTTCATCTCAATATTACCAAGACAGAAATCTTTTAGCCTTCTGATGACCCTAGAAGAGTCCCAAGTTGTGGATTTTTTCCACTAGATGTAGAAACATGACTAGCGTAGTAGATTCAATCATAAACTTATGTCTCGAAAAAAATTATATGAATTTGGTCGGAGGGAAATTAAAGCAAATCAACAAGAAAAGTTGCATAATAAATTTTTGGGTTCTTAATCAGTCTTCTTGAGGGATAATGGATACAATAGGACTTGACAGAATGCCACTCATATGCTTTTCGACTTGATCAATTTAATTATGTTGTAAATCTTGTCTCTGGCATCCTAGTCCCATTTTGAACTTGTGGAAATCTATCATATGTTATTTTCCAAATATCCAATCCGCTAGGGGATCTGTTTCGACACTCAAACCAAGTTGTTGAATATCAATTTAATAGTTTTTAGCTCAACACACCTAATCCCTCGTTAAGAGTTGTTGCAACCAAGTTGTTAATATTATTATTTTAATATTACATTTCCTCACCAACATCTTCCCTCATGAAGAGTTTAATATTATTTAATGCTATTGATGGTCCCTCACACTACAGTCATCATATTCTCTCTTAATATCATTATACATGTTTTCATAAGAGATCCCCCATCACAAAAATTTGATTAAGTCAATTAGGGATTAATTGTCCAAGACTTGGTCATGATGGCGGGATACACTCTCTCATGGACATTGGGAGTTCAGAATATCTATATGTCACTCATCCATACAAAGGGGAACTGATAAAAATAACATTTTTTCAAAATTTTGGTGACCACTACTTCATGAGAGATCCTCCCTCATGAAAAAACCAGACTTGATTAGTTAGGGCATAACTACCCATGAATTGATCAAGATCATAGAGAAAACTCCATCTTGGGGAGTGGGAGTTGATCACTCTCCTATACAAGGAAGAAGAAGTAAAGCATCTTTATTTGTGACTGCATTTTCATGAGATATCATCCCTCGTGAAAAAGCTAAACTCGGTCAGTCAGGGGATAACTACCCATGACTCAGTCACAATCACAGACCAAGTTGCATTCTTTTAAGGACATAAAAGAACCATCTTTAAGTCATAAAATATCAAGGAGGCTTTAGGGCTGATATAAATGGTTCAAGACATTAGATCATATTTACATAAGAGTAGAATTACTAATTTGCATGTATCTAGGGTTAGAGATCATTAAACATACATGTTAAGCATGGTAGAAGCTGATTAATCCTCAAAGGTCATGAAGGAGACGTTTTTAGTAATGGCGTAGAAGATGGTGCCAAATCAATATGACATAATAGCATCATTAGCAACATGACATTTTTGTGATTGAAATGGTATATAATTTCCTTAGATTTCAGGATAAGAGTAAGGAGATACACGTTTTTAAGTTTAGCATGATTAAATGGGATTTTTGGGGAGATTTAACCTTCATAGTGGGAAGGGGATGACTCATGGCCGATCCACTAGGCACACTCCCTTTGATAGGTGGTTCCAAGTCTTTTTCACTACTATCCATGATTATCAGTAGCACCCACGGGCAAGTGGGGGCACTGGCCTGCAACCACATTTGACTAGTGGCCAGGTCAAGAGAGATTGGCCACCAACCTAGCATGGGTGTTGCCACACTAGCAGGAACTCCTAGTCTTGAGGACCGTGTGGCACACTAGGGCTTGCTAGTGTGGCAGAGAGAGATAGAAAGATATGAGTGGGTGAGAAAGTATGAGAGAGTGAGAGGTAGAAGGGTGTGAGTAGGAAAAACTTAGGCCATGGATGCCTGATCCAACGCCTCCCCCTATCACCATCCAACTTGAATTAGGGTTTCTAAACCCTAAGGAGCATGAAGACACCTAGAGTAGGGATCATAGGAGAAGTGCGGTTAGGGAAAAGGTTGCAACATAAAATAGAAAATTTGGTGAAGTTAGAGGGGGATTTTGTAGGTGGCGAGGGGACACTAAGGTCTAGTTGAAGATAGGAGAGGAGGGCAGAGGCCAAGGATGGCAACCAACTTTTTTCCCTCCTGACATCATGCCTCACTAGTGGGCTTTACAAGCAATAAAATGTGTTGGTAGGTTACAACAAAGGAAAAGATGGGTGTGCATGATGTATGGTGAGAGAGTTGGGTGATTGCACAGTTTCTTTGATGTAGTGCCAATGGTGGGGGAATGGGGATGATCCCCTAGCCGTCTGATCCTATGAGGATCCAAGGCTTGTAGGATCCCATGGTTCATGTCACTCAGACGAGAGTTGGATGAGAAGGAAAGTGAAAATAAGGGGGTCACATGCTCACGTTGGGTCTGGCCCAAAGTGGCTGCTCCAAGGACAACATTAGGCCAAAAAGATTAGGAAAAAGGCTCTAGAATTCAATGGATTAAGATTAAGAACAACCTCCCTATCCTAGCTTCGATTATGGAGAAATTTGATGCATTGAAATTTTAAGAAGTTCCTTTACCACATAGACATAAGAAAAGGGTTGAGATGTGTTCATAGATGTGATACAATTTTGAAAGGAAGATAGAGTTTTGTCAACAAAATGAAAACTAGGTCTATAGTTAAAAGAAAGTGTCACCCCGGGGCATATGCATAGAAGATAATCTAATTATGAATCAAAAAGCATTCGATCATGAGGTTGAGGACTACAGTGAGAAACTAGTTCAAAGGTGAAGTAAATCTCATGTACTTGAAAAGTGAGAGAAAATTAGGTTATCACATTCTCCTCACATTAAAAGAAATTCTGTCCTAAAAAATAAATCAAGTCATTAATCAAGACTGTGTTTTGAAATTTGATATCATATTAAACTTGGTATTCCTCAGACATAAAGATATTTCAAAATTGAGCAATTGAGCATCATGGTCAAGTTGAAGTCAAATTGATCATCAAATTGGGAAGGTTATTACATAAAATAGAAATCTAGAGATATTATCCTATAGATCATAATTTTAGAGAGATCAAACGTTATGCCAAACAAATAGAGCTCTTGAATGAAGAGTACAAAATGGCTTCAAATCCCAACATTTAGGATTCTAGCTTCTTCATTTTGATAGGTGGGGTTATGATTCCATGATTTTTTTGGTCTGAAAAGCATGGGAATCCTATTTATAGATTTTTGTAAAGTATATACAGGCAAGGGTTTGACTCAAGGAAAGTCAAAACCAAAAAAGAAGAAAACAAAAAACCAAGAAGAAGGACTATACAATAAGAGTATCTATATCCTTTCTAATCCTCTTCCAGTTCCTATCTGCACATAAGCTCGCATCAAGAAAAATCCTCCCATTCCTTTCACTCTAGAGGCAATGAAGGATGGCCAAAATAGCAACCGTGTGCTTCCTTTGCCCTGTAAGAAGTACATCATCCAAAGATCCAGGCACTTGATTAATATAACCCTCACCAGCAGCAAAATTCCACATCTCTATGGCATAAGCACACTCAAATAGAATATGACTGAGATCTTCAACATCATTCTTACATAACACACATCTCAAAGGCATATGTAAACCCATCCTTTTCATATGATCTCCTGTCAGTAAACTGTCAAGAAGACACCTCCATCCATGGATAATGTGTCTCATAGAACTTTTGGAAGTCCATAACCATTCAGACCAAGAGGGTACATGATTTCTCATCCTAAGGACATTTCATACCTCCTTGAACTTATGTATCTCTTTGCCTTTCAGCAAGATGCAATCATCCTTCCCATGAGAAGGAGAAACCATCTCCTTAATAACCTATAGAATAGAATTTACATATCTCGATTTTGATTTGATCCAATTACCATCACCTAACAGGTTGTTAAAAGTAATGTATTTCCCCATACCAAGCTTCATAATAGCCTTACTCCCAATCACATCCTCCAAAAACTGACCCTCCATCCAAGGGTCTCTCCACACCTTAATAGAATAGTCATTCCCCACAGAAAAAGAAATATCATCAATAATATCTTTTTTGAGGTAAAGGATTTATTTCCAAACCCATGAAGCATAGGGAGGCACCTTACACCTCCATATAGAGTCCCCTATAAAGTATCTTCCATGCACCCATCAAACCCATAGAGAATCTTTTTCAGTATCTCTAGACCTCCTGATACCAATACCGCCTTCCTTTTTTGGTAGACAAACTTGCTTCCAAGAAACCAAATGAGTCTTCTTTTCAAGATATGCACCTCCCCACAAGAAATCTCTACGTAACTTATCAATTTCATCATTCACAGATATAGGAAGAGGAAAAGAAGCAGTCCAGTTCCTTTAAAACGAAGATAAAGTAGAATTTATCAGTTCAATTCTTCCTGCAAAAGACAAATGCCTAGATTTCCATCCTTCAAGCCTCACCTTCATCTTGTCAAGAATAGGAGAACACAGGCTTTTGCTTAACCTTCCCACAAAAAGGGGTAAGCCCAGATACTTGACTGGGAGCTTTTCTCTTTTAATATTAAGAATATCTTCCACCATATTAACATCAGTCCCCTCATTAGAAAAAAAAGATGACTTGCTATCACTTATGTTCAACCCTGAAATCTTACTAAAATTAGTCAACACACTCTTCAACTCAGCCAACGAATCACCTTTCACTTCAGAAAACATAATCAAATCATCCGCAAACATAACATGAGCAACTTCCACACCTGCACCAGCTCTTAAAGGAATCAAACTTCTTTTAGCAACAAAATAAGCAATCATCGAGGATAACCCTTCCATAGCTATCAAAAAGAGGTATGGGGCAAGTGGGTCACCCTGCCTAATCCCATTAGAAGGATAAATATTAGTTGAAGGACTTCCATTAATCAAGATCTGAAAACTAGTGGTATTCAAAATTTCAGAAATCCAATTCATCCAACACTCAGGAAAACCCATATTCAACATCACCTTTTGAAGATAAAACCAGTTAATGGAATCATAAGCTTTCATTAGATCAGCTTTAATACAAACCTTAGCAGCCTTACTCTTCATCATCATGTTCAAACAGTCATTAACCATCATGGTAGCATCTGAGATAGATCTACCTTTAATGAAAGCACATTGAGCTTTACTAATAATGTCAGGCAAGACGATCTGCAACCTGTTAGCAAGCACCTTTGAGATAATTTTATAAACTGAATTGCAAAGAGATATCGGCCTCCAGTCCTTCACATCCACAACATTCTTGCTTTTAGGAATTAGAGTAATAAAGGTTCTATTAACCTCCTTCAACAGACACCCACTCCTGAAAAAGTTTTGAACAACTTTGACTACATCATCTCCTACAATCTCCCAAGAAGCCTCAAAGAACGTGTAGTTAAAACCATCTGGACCAGGAGATCTCTCCCCATCACTCTTCATAACAATATTCTCGATCTCCTCCCTAGAAACTAGAGCACACATGGTATTTATGTGACCTTTAGAGAGTTTTGGAAGAACCCAGTCTTCATTCCATTCAATTTCAGAACTACAACCCACATTAAACAGATTATCATAATAATTCACAAAAGTATCATGAATAACCTGCTCATCAGTATGACAAACCCCATTAATAATCACGCTTTTTATAGCTTTCCTCATTCTTCAGGTTTGTATAGAAGAGTAGAAAAACTTAGAGTTCTTATATCCTAAACTGAGCCAATTAACTCTAGATTTGTTCTTAAGATAGGACTCTTCAACATTATATGCCTCCAAGGCTTCCTTTCTTTTAACTTTAGCTTCCTCTCCAGTCTTAACATCAAAAGGATTAGCATCACACTTATGTTGAGAAAGGATTGCTTCATGTTCTTTGAACCTCCTCTCTTCAATAAGATCTGTTGGGTTTTAGGGAAGGCAGAGAAGGTAGAGGAAACAAAAATTTTCTCCTCTCCAAACCCAGAACAAGGAAACGTGTCAACGTCTATACAATAGGAAAGGATGGTTTGTGGAATCATACCTTGTCCCGAGGCTAGCTTGGCGAAAATACCTCACGGCTTGCGCAGTCTTCACCTCCGGTCTTGGACGGTGTCTGTGCAGCTCCTGGTCGCACTGGGACTGACGACTCCTAGTCGCACCGGGATTGTCGGGATTGACAGCTGTCCTCCGAGCAGCAGAAATCTCCCTCCTCTGAAGTAGTCCACACGGTCCACCTGGAACTCCAATCTCCTTGTCTCACAAGGAATTGGAAGGAGTCGCACCCTCCTGTCAGTGAACTAGTCACTGACACACTCTCCTGCCACCAGTCACTTTCTACAGTTGTCTTTCCCTTACCGTGCCTCCCTTATCGGGTAGCACTTGCTCGGGCTCTCTCGATCACCAAAACTAGAGAGAACGACAACTTTACAGAGCAACTGGTTGCACTGAGTTGTTCTTTGAGAAGCCCCCAATACCCCTATATATATAGGAGGGTCATGGGATAGGGTTCTCTATCCCGGGCTATGCGGGACTAAAGCAGGAGTAGAAGGGTTCGAGATTTTCCACAAAAACAACCAACTGCGCAACCTGAACCGATCGTTTCACAACTGAAACGATCGGTTGGGGACCTGAGCTGGTCGGTTGACACCTCAACCGATCGGTTGGGACCCATGAAACGGTCAGTTCACTTCTGAATCGGTCGGTTCGTGGTCCTAGTCAGTTCCCGATTGACTTTCCATCTTTTATTTCTAATTGGTATCAAATACCTATCCTTGTTCCAATCAAATTGGGCAATTGAAATGAAAGGAAATTTCTCTCCAATCCTACTTTCCCAACTTGCTCGGTTGGACCAGTTGAACCGATCATTTCAACACTTGAAGCAATTGTTTCACCCTTTCCATGAGCCGATCGACTCACCACCTAATCCGATCGGTTCACCAAGCTGAGCCGATCGGTTCATCACATGAGCCGATCGGTTGGGATTGCAGATTGTGCAGAAATAGTCAATTGTAGTTTCAATCAATCTGATATTCTAATCAATCAATCCAACACCTTCAACATTATTGAAAAACACTAGAGGGGGGTGAATAGAGTTTTAAAGATAATTTTAACAATTACTAAAACTAAAACAACCAACCACAAAATATTGGACAAGGGGACAAGGATTTAGAGTGGTTCCAACTTTAGCAAATACTAAAGTTGTCAGTCCACTACCCTGTTGCTTACCCAACCGGGATTTGGAAAGAATTTAATTTTATTACCTCGCAAGGACTTTACATAAAATTACAATTCTCTCCCTAAACCCTTCAAGCAGCCTTCACCTAGAAGTAATCGCCCAACCTTGAAGCAGCCTTCACCTAGAAGTGATTGCACCACCTTGAAGCAGCCTTCCTCCTGAAGTAGCTTCCCGTTGCAATAGCCTTCTTGAAGTAGCTTCCCGTGAGATGGCCTTCTTGAAGTAGCTTGAAGTCCACCTTCTCCTCTGAGAAGAACCTTCTCCAATCAGCAGCCTCCAACCCTAGGAGTAGCAAGGAGAATACAAAGGATAAAAGAGAACAAGAGAGAAAAAGGAAATTACAACTTATCCTTTGTAGCCCAAGGCTTGATTTGCCTAGATCAAGCGTATAGATCTCCTAACCAAATGTGTGGACTTGTGATTGCAATGGGTAGGAGATACTAGCCTATAGGACACAAATTATGAGCTAAGAAATGAAATGGCCAATTGTCACAATGCTCAAATTGCTCACAAACAGATTGCTCAAAGTATGCTCAAGGATTTCTCAAGTGTAGCAAGTGTGTTTGAGTGTCCTATGGCTTGTCCTATTTATAGGAATGGCCTAAAGATGCTTAAGGACGTTCTAGACAACTTCTAGGGGTTTCTAAGTGCTTAACTAGCCGTTAGGTACAAAGTTGTTGCTTTAACAACGGCTAATTAATTAATTCTGCAGTTGCTGTCAGAGACCGTCTCGATCGAGGAATGGTCGACCGAGACACCTACTCGGTCGAACTTTTGTCAACCGACAGGCACTCTGGAACAATTGATTTGCAACGTCTTTCTCCAACTGCCAACTAACTTGTCTGTTGTGTCTAACGGCTACTTTGGATCTTTCTCGGTCGAGAAGATTGTCGACCGAGAGTGTCTCGGTCGAGGAGTTTGTCGACCGAGATTGATCCTGTTTCAATGTTTCAATTTAGGCACTAATTATATGTATGAGTGTGCATATGTGATCCTATTCGAAGGGGATGACTTATCTAAATGTGATGCTTAACTGGAGAAGATCTAACGCTTGATTTACATGCAATCTAAGTACTTGTACATTATATATTTGTACAAGTTTTTACAAAGCGATTACATTGCATGAAAACATAAATGTAAGCATATGGATTTCCCTAGTTGCTTTGGCATCCACCTTAATCCTGCACACTCAAGTAGCTCGTTAGATCAATAAGAATGAAATGTTTGTCATAATCAAAACAAAGGGATTTATAGATGTCCATTTAGCCAACAATCTCCCCCTTTTTGAAGATGACAAACATTTCCTAAATATAAAAATAAAGGAAATATAAACCATATGAGTTTCATACCTTTAGATTACCTTTTGTAGCTTTTCCTCTTTTATAAAATGTGTGCTTATTATTCCCCTTGAATTATGGAACATGAAATCCAATTCACTAGGGAATATAGCAACTTTCAATGTAAAGCCAAGAGTTTATTTATGAAACTCATTGATTGAGTTTTTATAAGTTTTAGTTTTATATTTATTTCTCCCCCTTTGTCATTTCAAAAAGATATCCGTTTAGAAATAAAAACTCCCCCTTAATTAGATGTCCCATCAAATCTAATGAAAAAGATGTCCATTTAAAAACCAAAATATCATGATGTAAATAAGAGTTTTTGTTTAAGTAGCACAAATATCAAAGAAAACATCTTCCAAAGGAGTGATAAGCAATTGCTTCCTAATTTTGTTAAATTGATCTAGTGGAAGTGGTTTTGTAAAAATATCAGCCAATTGATCTTCCGTATCAACATGATGAAGGGAAACATGGTTCTTGGAGATGTGATCCCTTAAAAAATGATGACGGATTTCAATATGTTTAGCTCGGCTGTGTAAAATAGGATTGTGTGCTAAGTTTATAGCGCTCGTGTTGTCACAAAAAATAGGCGTAGATGAAAGAGTAAAACCATAATCGTTTAATACTTGTTGCATATAAAGCACTTGAGCACAACAAGACCCGGCTGCCATATATTCAGCTTCAGTTGTAGATAGGGCAACCGTATTTTGTTTCTTGCTAAACCAAGATACTAAATCTCTCCCTCATAAGAAACAACCACCACTAGTACTCTTGCGATCAAGTCAACAACCAGCATAATCCGCATCAGTATAAGCTTTAAAATCCAAAGATTGTCCTTTTGGATACCATAAACCAAAACAAGTAGTGCCGGCTAGGTAACGAAGAATTTGTTTAACTGCTAGAAAATGAGAGTGCATAGGTTGTGATTGAAATCGAGCACAAAGACCAACGGGAAACATAATGTCCGGTCTAGAAGCAGTTAAGTAAAGCAAACTACCAATCATGGCTCTATATAAAGAATCATCAATAGGTTCCCCATTTTCATCCTAATCAATTTTAGTAGAAGTAGCCATAGGAGTAGTAGCATGTTTGCACTGATCCATCCCAAAACGTTTTAAGAGTTCTTTAGTATATTTTTCTTAGCTTATGAATATTCCGGCAGGTGTTTGCTTAATTTGAAAACCAAGAAAGAAAGTTAGTTCACCCATGAGGCTCATTTTAAATTCTTTTTGCATAATATCACTAAATTGTGTGCACAATGAATCATTAGAAGCTCCAAAAATAATGTCATCAACATATATTTGCACAACTAGGAAATCAGATGTATATGTTTTGAAAAATAAAGTAGAATATGAATTTCCAATAGAAAAACCATTATCAAAAAGATATGTCTTGAGCCTTTCATACCAATTTCTAGGTGCTTGTTTTAAACCATAAAGTGCTTTCTTAAGTTTATAAACATAGTCACCTTTTTCCGGTATTTCAAAACCAGGTGGTTGGGCAACATATACTTCTTCTTGAATGATGCCATTTAGAAATGCACCTTTTACATCCATTTGGTATAGTTTGATGTTTTTATGTGCAGCAATAGCTAGTAACATTCTAATGGCTTCAAGTCTAGCTACCGGTGCATATGTTTCATCAAAATCTATTCCTTCTTGTTGATTATATCCTTGTGCTACTAACCGAGCTTTATTCCTTATTACTTCTCCTGCCTCATTTAGCTTGTTCCTAAAAACCCATTTAATTCCTATTATGGTTTTATCTTGTGGTTTAGGAACTAAATCCCATACATCATTTTTAGTGAATTGATGCAATTCTTCTTGCATGGCTATTATCCAATAATCATCTTTAAGAGCTTCAGATATCTTTTTAGGTTCAATGATAGAAACAAAAGCCATGTTTGCAACATCTTTGAAAGAAGACCTAGTTTTAACTTTATCATTAGGATCTCCAATAATTAATTCTTGAGGATGATCTTTAATAAGCCTAGGTGTAGGTTGTGGTTCAACTTGGTGATTATTTGTAGTACTTTTCTCACTATTATTTGGTATGTTTAAATTTTCGAATTGATTTGTGAGATCTATGATTTCTAGATTTTCAGATTTGGACTCTTCATGAAAAGAAACATGAATAGATTCCTCAACTTTTCTAGATATAGTGTTATATACTATAAAAGCTTTGCTAGAAGTGGAATATCCCAAAAAGAATGCTTTGTGTGATTTTGAGTCAAACTTATCTCTATCATCTTTGGTATTTAAGATATAGCATGTGCAGCCAAAGGTATGAAAATAGTCAACTCTAGGTTTCTTAGAATGTATTAGTTCATATGGAGTTTTCTTTAAATGAGAGTGAACAGTTACTCTATTTAGCACATAGCATGCAGTGTTTACAGCTTCAGCCCAAAAGGTTTTGGGTGTGTTATGTTCAAGCATCATAGTTCTAGCCATTTCTTGTAGTGATCGATTTTTCCTTTCAACTATACCATTTTGTTGTGGGGTGCGTGGAGCAGAAAAATTATGAGTGTACCCTTGAGATGTACAAAACTCTTCAAATGTATGATTTTCAAATTCTCCACCATGATCACTTCTAATGGTACATATTTTGCTTTGTAATAGATTTTCAATCTTGGAACAAAATTGTATAAAAACATGAATAGTATCATCTTTAGTTGCAATAAAGTGTACCCATGTGTATCTACTATAATCATCAACAATAACAAAACAGTATCTTTTACCACCAATAGATTGTGTCCTCATGGGTCCAAATAAATCCATATGAATTAATTCTAAGGACCTACTGGTGCTAAGTACATGTTTTGGTTTAAAAGAGGTTTTGGTTTGCTTTCCCATTGTGCATTGTTCACAGTTTTCAACTTGATCAAAAGATAAAGTAGGCAATCCACGAACAAGATCATATTTCACTAACTTTTTAATTACATGTGAACTAGCATGTCCTAGCTTTTTATGCCATACTTGTAAGGTATTTTCATTTGCAAGCAAGCATTTTCCCACTACTGATTTCATAGAGTTAGGTTTAAGAATATAAAGATTTCCAACTCTATTTCCTTCATAAACAACATTTGTAGTGTTTTCTATCAATAACTTGCAGCAAGTTTTGTTAAATAACACATCATAACCACTATCACATAATTGACTAACACTTATCAAATTATGGTGCAAACCATCAACGAGTAGAACATTCTTTATTTCGAGGTTAGTACCAACATTACCTATTCCAACGATTTTTCCCTTACCATTGTCTCCAAAGGTGACTGTTCCACTTTTCTTTTCTTCAATGGTTTGGAATGCATCCTTGTTTCCGGTCATATGTTTGGAACATCCACTGTCAACCACCCATTCCTGCATTAAAATGTAGATTTTGGTACCCATGTGATGGTCCGATATGGTTAGAATCATTTAAGTACAGATTTGTATAATAGTTCTGAATCAGAAGTCCAGTCGGTCGACAATTGTTCGACCGACATATGTCTCGGTCGACAAATTGTCGATCGAGAAGATTATTGTATTACAAACTAGAAAACACAGAAATGTAGCTCGGTTGACCAATTTTCGACCGAAATAATTGCTGTAAATTTTGATATGTTACAGACATTCGGTCGGTCGACAATACTTCGACCGATTAATGGTTCGGTCGACAATACTTCGACCGACTGAGTTTCTGTTTCAGTACAACAATGCAGAAAATTAACAATAAGCATGAAATCTTTTGTTTAGTTGAGATAAGACAATATAAATAACAAGATGGAGCTTTTTGGTCATATCTCAACTAAATTCTATTTGATTCTACTAAGTTTGAGGTTTTGGGACCCAAACTAATTCGGAATCCTTAGTTTTATAAGGGCATGAGAAGGAATAGTGTCCAAGACGTAAACAAAAATGGCAAGTAATAGAATCAACTTCATTTCTCTTTCTAGCCATTGTGTTCTTGGGTACAAACATAGTTTGAGTTCTTTTGGGTTGATTTTTCTTTGGAGCATATCCCAAACCTTTTCTTCCGTTGAAAACAGTACCAATGTTTAGAATGTTATCAAGTATATCTTTTCTTCTTAACTCATAAAGTTCTCTTTGCAGCTGAGCAATATCATTCAATATTTTGTGTAAATCTTTTCTTGCTTGATCTAAATCAGATAGCAATGAATCTCTTTCTTTTATAACATTATCATAGTCTAGATGGTTATACAAAATAGGTTGAGTTTGAAAATCTTTTAGTTTAGCTAACAAGTCAGTCTTTTCTTTAGAAAGAAGATCAACATTTGTTTCTAAAGTGAGTAGCTTTCTAGTGCAATCATCTAAAGATGTTTTTAAAGACAAATTCTCAAGATCAATGTTATTCTTTTCAGAAGAAAGATTATCTAATTTAGCAATTTGCTCATCATTTGATTTGATAACCTTCTTTAGTTTCTTCTTGACATCAACATACTTATCATGAATTTCTTGTAGACTAGTGACTAACTCTTCTTTAGAAAGATCAAGTAGGCTTACCTCTTGAGAGTTTTCATCATCTTCTCTTGCCATTAGACAATCCACGGTTTCTTCTCCGCTTTCACTGTCACTTGACTCGTCCCATGCAACCTTATAGGCTTTTTATCCCTTCTTTTTGTGAGAGCTTTTCTTTCCTTTCTTTGCTTTAGGACATTCATTTTTGTAATGCCCTTTCTTCCCACATTCAAAGCACCTAGGAGGGGTAGAAGAAGAGCTGGAAATTTTGTTAGATTTAAATCTTTTGTATTTCTTACCATTGACTATCAAGGCTTCTTCTCCCTCTTCTTCACTTGACTCCTCACTTTCTTGTGTGACAACCTTTGAAGCTTTTAGAGCCACATCCTTCTTCTTTCCTTGCTGAAGTTCATGTGCTCTTCTTTCTTCCTCTTCTAGGGTTGCTTCATGAGCTTCTAAGTTTCCAATAAGTTGCTCCATTTTCAGTCGAGTGAGATCGTTTGCTTCTTCAATGGCTGTCACCTTTGGCTTATATTTTGGAGGAAGTGAACGAAGGATCTTTGATACCTGATCTTCTTCAGGAATAGGTTTTTCTAAAGCACTTAAACCATTAACAATAGTAGAGAATTTTGCAAACATTTCACTAATTGATTCATTTGTATCCATACGAAAATGTTCAAATTTTTGTTTAAACATGCTAATTTTGGAATTTTTGACTTGGACTGTACCTTCATAGGTTATGGATAGTCTATGCCAAATATCATAGGCTGTGTCACAATTAGATATTCTATTAAATTCTCCTACCGAAATAGAACAATATAAAATGCTTACAGCTTTTGCATTCATTTGGGCCAGCTTTACCGTATTTGCATCCCATTCTGCAAATTGAGTTTGAGGGAGCTCGTATGGGGTTGACACCATTCTCCATAAGCCCCAATTGATGCCTTGGAAATAGAACTGCATCCTTCTCTTCCAATATTGGTAGTTTGTTCCATCGAACGCTGGAGGCCTAGCAACAAGTGTTCCTTCAAGGTTAAGGTTGTTGAGCACTCCATCCCCCATTTCTTCAAGACCTTGTTAGGGTTCCTTGAAGCCTGCTCTGATACCAATTAAAAAACACTAGAGGGGGGTGAATAGAGTTTTAAAGATAATTTTAACAATTACTGAAACTAAAACAACCAACCACAAAATATTGGACAAGGGGACAAGGATTTAGAGTGGTTCCAACTTTAGCAAATACTAAAGTTGTCAGTCCACTACCCGGTTGCTTACCCAACCGGGATTTGGAAAGAATTTAATTTTATTACCTCGCAAGGACTTTACATAAAATTACAATTATCTCCCTAAACCCTTCAAGCAGCCTTCACCTAGAAGTAATCGCCCAACCTTGAAGCAGCCTTCACCTAGAAGTAATTGCACCACCTTGAAGCAGCCTTCCTCCTGAAGTAGCTTCCCGTTGCAATAGCCTTCTTGAAGTAGCTTCCCGTGCGATAGCCTTCTTGAAGTAGCTTGAAGTCCACCTTCTCCTCCGAGAAGAACCTTCTCCAATCAGCAGCCTCCAACCCTAGGAGTAGCAAGGAGAATACAAAGGATAAAAGAGAACAAGAAAGAAAAAGCAAATTACAACTTATCCTTTGTAGCCCAAGGCTTGATTTGCCTAGATCAAGCGTATAGATCTCCTAACCAAGTGTGTGGACTTGTGATTGCAATGGGTAGGAGATACTAGCCTATAGGACACGAATTATGAGCTAAGAAATGAAATGGCCAATTGTCACAATGCTCAAATTGCTCACAAACAGATTGCTCAAAGTATGCTCAAGGATTTCTCAAGTGTAGCAAGTGTGTTTGAGTGTCCTATGGCTTGTCCTATTTATAGGAATGGCCTAAAGATGCTTAAGGACGTTCTAGACAACTTCTATGGGTTTCTTAGTGCTTAACTAGCCGTTAGGTACAAAGTTGTTGCTTTAACAACGGCTAATTAATTAATTCTGCAGTTGCTGTCAGAGACCGTCTCGGTCGAGGAATGGTCGACCGAGACACCTACTCGGTCAAACTTTTGTCGACCGACAGTCACTCTGGAACAAGTGATTTGCAACGTCTTTCTCCAACTGCCAACTAACTTGTCTGTTGTGTCTAACGGCTACTTTGGATCTTTCTCGGTCGAGAAGATTGTCGACCGAGAGTGTCTCGGTCGAGGAGTTTGTCGACCGAGATTGATCCTGTTTCAATGTTTCAATTTAGGCACTAATTATATGGATGAGTGTGCATATGTGATCCTATTCGAAGGGGATGACTTATCTAAATGTGATGCTTAGCTAGAGAAGATCTAAAGCTTGATTTACATGCAATCTAAGTACTTGTACATTATATATTTGTACAAGTTTTTACAAAGGGATTATATTGCATGAAAACATAAATGTAAGCATATGGATTTCCCTAGTTGCTTTGGCATCCACCTTAATCCTGCACACTCAAGTAGCTCGTTAGATCAATAAGAATGAAATGTTTGTCATAATCAAAACAAAGGGATTTATAGATGTCCATTTAGCCAACAATTATGACACTGAGCTATCAATTAATTGAGTGTTTAATTGAACTACTAAACTCCTTTAGTAATCAATCCAAACATTGTTTTTGGACAAAACTCCTTTTCCAGGTTAAATCCTATGTGTGTGACCCTGTAGGTCCATTTCACGTTGGCAGTGAAAGTCCATAACACTTATAACTTCACAAGAAAAGAGCGGTGCCTAGTCACACATCAGTGCTACCCAAGTGAAACAGAAAGTTAGAGAACAACTTTCAATCCTACAATCCATGAATGGTGTTACAGTGAATGTATAATTCCTTTGTCACTGATATCCTGAATGAACTTGAGGCATGGAACAGTCATCCTATCAACGTTCATTCACTTTCTTGATCTCAGAGTAGATTGGAAGAGATATGTTATGACATCAGTATCACATACTGATTCACACATGCGTGTACGCCTTTCTCAATCCTACTCATCAGGTGGCCATGGATATCAAACTCCATCAGGAGGGACAAATCCCATATCTATCACTCACCCCTCAAAAGCCCCATGTGTCAAAGCCACCCAATCATCACCTTTATAACAACCCATGTTTCAGGACTGCATTTGATGATGTCAAAGTGTGCCCAACGACATGTGTTGAGTGTAGTGATTTCAGGTCAAAGAATCACACTCACCACCATCACTGTGAGTACTGGCTGTGACTACCATGTCATGGTTCCATGTGTCAAACTCACGGTGGGTCTGTCCGGTACACTTGTTCTATAACAAGTACCTATGTGTTTGGTTTGATATCTCTATATCATGACTAATGAGATTCTGTCATCAACCAACACCATAATCTAGTCTTGTGTGTCATTGCTGTTTATCTACCTTCCACAATGACATCCGACTAGGGACATAATGAGAATGTACAAACTCTTAGCATCCGTATGATCTCATCGTTCAGGTCCTCAACCTGAAAGCATACGTCATTGAGTATTGTCATTCTCTAGACATTCAATATGTTCTATCACTATCTCATATGACTGAACCAGAAAGAATTGGAAGCTTGCCTTTGATGTTTATCAAATCAATCTTAATGTATCCCACCAATCATCCCATGATTGGCTCTCAGGGCATACATACCAACAGACTCCCACTTGCACTGCGAGCCAATCACCCTTGAATCATATTCATAGTGATCTTCAAACATGTCCCACATGTTACTGTGCTCTAGTGCGAACATAGTGAGTTATGGCAACACCTTGCCAAAGTCAGTATAAATTGCATGTCTCACATCTCTTCACTGTACGTCACACGTATGAGATGGAGTTTCCGTAATATGCGATCTAGTATTCCTTTGCTAACCTTTTGCCACATTGCATGATCAAGGATTCCATACTTGTCATCAATGAGCAGAATATCTATAAGTTCATCTCATGAACTTCCAGTTCCATATAGTATCCACTGTTGTTCTCCAATACATAGATACTCGACATTTCCTTTTAAATGGTTTTATTGGAACACTTCCAATTATCAACAAACTTTCACTTTTATATATCCTATATATATTTTGCGATTAATTTTTTGTCCTTTCAGAAGTTCGCATCAATGTAACTCTTTACATTGAACTCTTCCTTATCTCCATAGAACTTGTACTTCTCAAGTACTTATCAAGTTCTCATGGTATTCCACTAACCCTTACTGGAAGTAGGCAGACATCCACTCGTCATGTCTCACATACGAGTTATCGGGTTGAGCACATCATATTGCCATGTCCTACATACAAGATGATGAATGCATTTTGTTATTGCCATGTCGATACATGCAAGATAATGGGATGATTACATACATGATAGATCCATATCTATTCTTAGTGTTCCCATTCTTCATAAGAATTGGACACTTGGCCTTGGGATACTAACTCCATGTAACATGGACATGTTTTCTCCCACTGAATCTTTGCATACCGAACCCTTCAGTATAGATTGCCAATGTATGCTTTCTCTTTTCAGGTCAAGAGGTTTTCGAGAACTATCTCGATAGATCTCTATTCCTATCACATAGGAAACATCTCTATCTTCCTTAAAGATAATTTCCACTTTTGGATTTCCATTCTAGAACATTTCCATTTCACATCAACATGTGGAATGTGAATACGCTCCCACTAAATCACGGATCCTTCTTTATCTTTGACATATCAGTCAAACCCTTTGACTATATTATCAAAGTAAAGATCCAATTTTGAGTTTCTTGTACTCAATCAATCACATTGATTAGTCCATTGTAACTTATAGACTTCATTTGCATTAGTGGATTCATAAACCTTATAGGTTGTATCACGTACACATCCTTGTTTTATTCCTCATAGGAATGCGGTTTTAGTATCCATATGCCAAATGTCTTAGTCATTAAGTTGCAATCAACAAGCATCATCCTTCTCAAAATGTTATCCATGTGTCTTAACACTTAAGATTCATTTGCACTTATGGATTTCATCCAATGGGTGCTACCATCAAGGTCATACCTTATGGTTCACATGGATGTCATTTAGGATGTAATGGTCATAAACCGTAACTCAAAATTCGGTTCCTCATATTCATCTAGATAGTTGACTCATCACATAGATAAACGAGGTATGTCTGTCAAGGATTTAAGAACTTACAACTCCTTGTGATTCTTAATGTCCTTTATTAGTGTGGGGTATTCTTTTATTAAGAATAATTCAGTTATTTGATAATCATTCTCTAACTCCTTACATTATGATTCCTTGTTGATTTAGACATCACCATGCCTTAATCATGAGTTCACTATGATACACTATCATAATCACTCATAAGGATCTTCAAACATTTGGTCCAAGTATTTCATTCATTGATCTCATCAAGAATTAACACTTACCAAATTTCCACTTCATCTATGATAATCTTGAACACTTCAAGATATTCATATTGGTATTTCTCTAAACACCATTTGAAGTATTAGCATTTGTTCCAATAGGTATGTAAATACATCACATGTATTATACCTAATAGGACAATCATTCTCCCACTACCATTAGTGAAGATTGATTAATCATGTCCAAGATATTCATGTCTCTTACTGGTTCTCTAACCAAAAGAGTCTAGATTTATTCATCACATGGAAACTAGAAATTAATTTCTCATGATTGATGCTAATTCGATTGTTTGAGTTATCTATAAATTTTAGGTATCATTTTATCTTATGCATATCAAATACCACAAGATAAACAAGGCATTTCCACAAAGATCATATCTTTAGAAATTGAAACATCTCTTTATTGATTTCCATCATTGTCATACAATATGCAAAAATAAAGTGTTTCTATCTATTGGAAAATATGAAATAACAGTTCATAACTGTATTACATGCCTTTTAGGCTGAAAATAAACTAAAGTACTCCTATATATGGTGGCAACACTTGCCCCATTTATTGAGTGATTTACACTTTACATCTTGGTATCATATACCTCAAAAGTGTTACAAGTTTACTTTCATGACACCTCTAAGTAGAGACATTTGTCACATCCTTCTTCTTCTGTTCTTCTAGATAGAGAGGACAATTCCTTTTCCAATGTCCTGGCTTTTGACAATGGTGGCAATTGCCTTTCTTGGTTTCGCCTCCCTTGGCCTTGAGAGCTGAAGACGACTTGGGCTCATGGCTAGCATCAGAACCTTTCTTAGCTTTGCCCTTACCCTTGCGCTTGGACTTGCCTTTCTTGCTCGTGATCACCATCACAGACTTAGGCTTGTCCTTCTTCATCTGTATCTCAACTTTCCTCAACATGCCCAACAACTCTGACAGTGGCCTACCAAAGTTGTTCATGTTGTAGTTCATCACAAACTGACTGTAGGATTCTGGCAACAATTGCAGTATCCTGTCAGTAGCCAACTCATGGCTCAGTGGAAATCCCAGTCTTGTCAGGTTCTCCACATACCCAATCATCTTATGTGTGTGAGGACCAACTGGTTCTCCTTCTGTCATGACACACTTGCACAGTGCCCTTGAGACATCATATCTCTCTTGCCGTGCCTGATCTTCATACATGTTCCTGAGATGCTGAATCATCTCAATGACACCCATGTTCTCATATTTTCTCTGCAACTCGTGGTTCATAGAGCACAACATCAAGCACTTTGCATCAATGGCATCATCAGAATGCTTCTTGTAAGCATCCCTTTCTGTCTTTGGTGCATTAGGAGCAGGTTCCTCTGGAATTGGAGTATCCAGGACATAGAGCTTTCGCTCTTGAGTGAGAACAATTCTCAATGTCCTATACCAGTCGTGGAAGTTTGTCCCATTTAGCCTGTCCTTTTCAAGGACCGATCGCAAAGAAAAGTGATTGTTGTTTGTTGTGATTTGTACTACAAAAGGAAATATGCAATTTTAGTCCAAAAGCTCATTTTTGACTTATTTGATTGATTTGAAAAGTTGATGATATAATTAGGCCTTTAATTAATTATCGCCCCCACTATTTTACTTCAAATTGATAGCCCGCACCATCAATTTGGAAGATTGCAGCGTACAACCTTCTAGTGGGCAAGATCCTAAAATCCTCTAAGCCATGGACCAGCTAGTGTTGTCACCCACAACTTAGATCTCTCAGGTAGACAACTCTTGCCAATTGCATCATATGCAACTCTTGATAAGATGTCATATGCAACTCCTTGCCATGATCATCTCCATGCCTCAAGGTATTAGATCCCATCTAGATCACCTTGTTAAGTCCGACCCAAAGCAAACACGATGAATATGCACCCTGCTAGGGCAGACCCACATATCCATCCTTCACGCTTCCACGAGATAGACGGTGCACCACGCTAGGGCATTCCCACACTTGGTCGATCAAGATTTTCACATGTGTCGCATTTGGAAGGAATCTAAAACTTAATATTTAATGAGGGATTTGGTTTTATATACATATACATATCCAATCACCACAATACATAGTACGTATCATATACATGCTATATTCCATAGAAAACATGCAAAAAGATAAAAGAGATGATTATGGACATCCTAATGTGATTCCTCGAGCCAAGAGGAATCACGGTCATCTAGGTCCACATCACATGCAACTTGTACAAGATGAACTATGTGCTTTGCCTTTCTGGGTTTGATCAACTCATCACATGACTGATCGGCTCACCATCAGGCCGGTTGGCTGGGTGCCACCAGCCGATTGGTTGGCTCCTCCAACCGATCGGTTCGCCTGGTCATCGTGCATCTCATCATGGACGCCACCCGCTCGTCTCGCTCCTCAAACCGGTCATCAACCGATCGTCTCACTCCTTGAACCGATCGTCTTGAATGTTAACCGATCGGTTCACGCCTTGAACTGGTCATCTCAGTTGTCATCAGGATGTCCTCCGTTCTTTGACATAATAGGAAATAAAATTCTATCCTATTTTACATTGTAAAAGGAGAAACCTCGAGTTACATTTGAGGGGAGAAAAGGTAGGAAAGAAATCTCGAATTATTTCGAGTTACATCAGGAATAGGAGAAAGGGAAGATCAGTGCGCAGACCGAGATACAAGAAACCACATACAACCATAAATAGATAGGGTTTATTGGCCATAACCACACTATACATCCACCACAAAACTCGTTTAAGGGCGACGCGTATCGAGTGCATTAATAATACATATCATATATGTAAATTGGGATTTGTGGATTTAGGATTGGACATGCATAAAGCTAATTTTATTTGCATCGTATGCAATAAATAAAGGCGACAAACCAAAATCGATCATATCGATAATCCTAAAGTATAGAGTAGTTGACGTGGCTCTGATACCACTGTTGGGTTTTAGGGAAGGCAGAGAAGGCATCGGAAACAAAAATTTTCTCCTCCCCAAACCCAGAACAAAGAAACGCGTCAACGTCTATACAATAGGAAAGGATGGTTTGTGGAATCATAACTTGTCCCGAGGGTTTCTCGGCGACAATACCTCATGGCTTGTGCGGTCTTCACCTCCGGTCTTGGACGGTGTTTGTGCAGCTCCTGGTCGCACCGGGACTGATGACTCCTGGTCGCATCGGGATTGTCAGGATTGACAGCTATCCTCTGAGCGGCAGAAATCTCCCACCTCTGAAGTAGTCCACACGGACCACCTGGAACTCCAATCTCCTTGTCTCACAAGGAATTAGAAGGAGTCGCACCCTCCTATCAGCGTACTAGTCACTGACACACTCTCCTGCCACCAGTCGCTTTCTGTAGTTGTCTTTCCCTACTGTGCCTCCCTTATCGGGTAGCACTTGCTCGGGCTCTCTCGGTTACCAAAACCAGAGAGAACGACAACTTTACAGGGCAACTGGTTGCACTGAGTTGTTCTTTGAGAAGCCCCCAATAACCCTATATATATAGGAGGGTCATGGGAAAGGGTTCTCTATCCCGGGCAATGCGGGACTAAAGAAGGAGTAGAAGGGTTCAAGATTTTCCACAAAAACAACCAACTGCACAACCTGAACCGATCGTTTCACAACTAAAACGGTCGGTTGGGGACCTGAGCCGGTCAGTTGACACCTCAACCGATCGGTTGGGACCCATGAAATGGTCAGTTCACTTATGAACCGGTCGGTTTGTGGTCCTGGTCAGTTCCCGATTGACTTTCCATCTTTTGTTTCTAATTGGTATCAAATACCAATCCTTTTTCCAATCAAATTGGGAAAGTGAAATGAAAGGAAATTTATCACCAATCCTACTTTCCCAACTTGCTCGGTTGGACCAGTTGAACCGATCGTTTCAACACTTGAAGCGATTGTTTCACCCTGTCCATGAGTCGATCGACTCACCACCTGAGCCGATCGGTTTACCAAGCTGAGCCGATCGGTTCATCACATGAGCCGATCGGTTGGGATTGCAAATTGTGCAGAAATAGTCAATTGTAGTTTCAATCAATCTGATACTCTAATCAATCAGTCCAACACCTTGAACATTATGATACTGAGCTATCAATTAATTGAGTGTTTAATTGAACTACTAAACTCCTTTAGTAATCAATCTAAACATTGTTTGTGGACAAAACTCCTTTTCCAGGTTAAATCCTATGTGTGTGACCCTGCAGGTCCATTTCACGTTGGCAGTGAAAGTCCATAACACTTATGACTTCACAAGAAAAGAGCGGTGCCTAGTCACACATCAGTGCTACCCAAGTGAAATAGAAAGTTGGAGAACAACTTTCAATCCTACAATCCGTGAATGGTGTTACAATGAATGTATAATTCCTTTATCACTAATATCCCGAATGAACTCGAGGCATGGAACAGTCATCCTGTCAACGTTCATTCACTTTCTTGATCTCAGAGTAGATTGGAAGAGATATGTTATGACATCAGTATCACATACTGATTCACACATGCATGCACGCCTTTCTCAATCCTACTCATCAAGTGGCCATGGATATCAAACTTCATCAAGAGGGACAAATCCCATATCTATCACTCACCCCTCAAAATCTCCATGTATCAAAGCCACCCAATCATCACCTTTATAACAACCCATGTTTCAGGACTGTGTTTGATGATGTCAAAATGTGCCCTACGACATGTGTTGAGTGTAGTGATTTCATGTCAAAGAATCACACTCACTACCAACACTGTGAGTACTGACTGTGACTACCATGTCATGGTTCCATGTGTCAAACTCACGGTGGGTCTGTCCGGTACACTTGTTCTCTAACAAGTACCTTTGTGTTTGGTTTGATATCTCTATATCATGACTAATGAGATTCTGTCATCAACCAACACCACAATCTAGTCTTGTGTGTCATTGTTGTCTATCTACCTTCCACAATGACATCCGACTAGGGACATACTGAGAATGTACAAACTCTTAGCATATGTATGATCTCATCGTTCAGGTCCTCAACCTGAAAGCAAACGTCATTGAGTACTGTCATTCTCTAGACATTCAATCTATTCTATCACTATCTCATATGAGTGAACCAAAAATAATTGGAAGCTTGCCTTTGATGTTTATCAAATCAATCTTAATGTATCCCACCAATCATTCCATGATTGGCTCTAAGGGCATACATACCAACATCCAACTACCTCCTTATTCCACTTAGACAACTGAAATCTGACATTATCAAGCTTTCTGCAAACTTGGTACATAGGATTACCAATTACATTAATCTACCAAGCGTTCTTCACCACCTGATGAAAATCTTCCCTCATGCACCATGCATTAACAAAACGGAAGGGTACCTTCTTCTTCTTAACCTTACTATTAAGATGGATAAGAACAACCCTGTGATCACTATGAATACTTGCACAAGTTTCTCCTCAAAAATATGGAAAGAAATCAAGAAGTTCTAGATTGTAGAACACTCTATCAATCTTAGACATCACCAATTTATCTCCTTGTTGCCTACTATCCCAAGTGAATCTTGAGCCTCTCAAATCCACTTCCACCAAAGAAGTATGCAGAATACAATCATTAAAATAGGCCATAGCTTGAGCACTAGGTTCATAGACACCATACCTTTCCTCCGAGCACCTAACAACATTAAAATCACCACATAAAAGCCAAGCCATCGTGGTTCCATGACTCAAATCCTTCAAAGAATCCCAGAGAGAGCATCTATTTTTGAAATTGTTATGTCCATAGATAGCAGTAAGTAAGAAAGCACCAGCAAGGCAATTAACTCTAGCATGAATAATTTGATCAGTTTCATAGATCATCACCAAATCAATATCATCATTAGTTTTAGCAATGATAACACACCCTAAAGCATGACTATCATGATTCAAAATCCAGTTGTTACAACCAAACATCCTATTCAAAACTTTGTTAACCTTCTTCCTCCTCAGCTTAGACTCCAAAATACAAACAATAGAACACCCACAGCTCTTGATCATCTCTTGTAATGCAGACTGACGACTAGAGTAATTCAGTCCTCTCACATTCCAGGAGAATATAGAAAGAGAACTATCCATTTCCATTTACAGTGACAGGAAGCCTGCCAGTCTCAATAACAACTCGTCGATCACTTGCATTAACTCCACCAGTAGAACCACCAGCCTGATAAGCTACATTCCTTTCTCCCTCATCAACAAACAAATTCTGAAAGGCTTTAGGGGAAATATTCACTCCCGATCAGTATGCCACCTCCATAGACTTAGTTGGGCCTCTAGGAGGTGATTTAGTCTTTCTTCTATTTCTCCGATTAACAGGAATAAACCCATCCTCCTTTTCAGCACCACTAACAGGGGTGATGAGCACCTCCGTTAACACAAGATTCACCTCCCTAACTACCTCTTCACATCTTTGAACAGTAGCTTCCACACTACCTTCAATCTCCACAGAAGAAGGACAGACATCAGAAGCATCTTCAAATTGTTCTAGTTCAGCTTGGCCATCTTCTTCAGGTTTATCCATTGCTTTCTTCAGAACCCACACCATCTTCTTTCCTTTCTCTACTTGACTTTCACACCCTACATCTTCATGCCCAAACGTCCCACACAATCTACACCTGCAAGGATACCACTCATAGTGAACATTCACTTTATCTTCTATTCCATCATCAGAGACCAATGGAACAATAGCAGGGAAGTCTGAGGAGGCCGGTATGAGAACCAACATCCTAGCAAACTCCAGCCATTTAAACTCCAAAGTAGCTTTATCAACCTCGATCGGAGTCCCCAAATAAGATTCTACCATCCCAAAAATTTCTTCATCCCATAGCTCCAAAGGTAGATCGAACAGTCTGACCCAGACTGACACCTCCATTAACTTCAGTTTCTCCAAGGAAGACCCTCTCATCCACTTCTTCAGAATCAATGGTTTTCCTGCTATAAACCATGGACCCTTGTCAATAGCTGTCTCCATATCCTCCACTTCAGAAAATTTGATAACGAAGTATCCATTTCCTCTTGAAATTATATCGATGGACCCCTTTGCCTTCCACAGGTTTCGTAGGTGACCTTGTAGAGACAGCCAATGTGGCATCAGATCTACTATGTACCCAGCCACCGTCAACCTCCATTTGCTAGCATTCTTCTCATCTATCGATCTAGAATATACAATAGCCCCTTCTTTCAGAGTAACCTCCTTCGACTTCAAAGCACCGTCATCCTGACACACCTCTGAATCATGGAACAGATCCGACCATTTTCGAGGATCTTTCTCTACACCAACCACATTAGACATCTTCCTTGTATCTGGCCTGCGAGGGATGCCAGATGGAGGTGGACGCCCCCCACCTCGAAACCGTACGCCACCACCCTTCCTTCCGTTTCCCTCTCTGTCGCCAGAGCCTTCAGGCCAAGCCATTGTATTGGTTATGATTCCATGATCAAGATTTTATATTTCAATAATTCAAGACAAACATCATATTACAATCGTGATTCCATGTTTGAATTCAATGGAAGGTCCCACCCTAGTACATAAGAGAGCTAAACCCTAAGTCACAAACTAAGAGAATAAAAATAGTCATCATTTCAAAATTTTAGAAATTCAAGAACTTGAGAAAGTCATTATTCATATATATATCGAGGGTGATCTCAAGGTCCAAGTAGGGTGACTATAGGAGTTGATTAAGTATCAATATCATTAACCATGAGTCCAGATTTCGTTATTCAATATCAAGAGTCAAGTTTGGACATTGAATATATAGTTTCTAACATTTCAAATCTACGGTTTAGATTCCTATTTAGACTTTAAGGGTGATCATTCATCCATATAAAGTACTCGGGCAACATCTTGTGGTATCAACATCAATTTCATTATCATGGTATTCAAGGTTGATGAATGATCTAGACCTAGGTCTTTCGAAGAATTCAATCACAAGCTATATTCGACATCATCATATTTCAAGATTATCATCAAATCAATATTTCATGATTGAGTGTAGTATCATCATGTATTTGACCAATTAGATTTTTAGGTCAAGACATCAAAATTGTTTGGAAGGGGTTACCTTTTCAAAACTCTAAATAATCAACAAGGTAAAAATTTGGAGGTAATTTTAATAGGGATGTGAACTAAGTTAGGGGAGTCATAAGTCAAGTACCACCCTATTACAACACATTAGTATACATTAGTCATGAGCCATTAGGCATATCCAAATATGGAGAGTACCCATTATCAAATTTTAATTCATAAGGAAAAGAGAATAAAATCAAGATTGTAATGGGGAAACAATATTTCAAGACTTTGCAAAGTTGGGGTCATAATATTGCTTCCTTCCTTTCATAGATCAAAGAAAGGGGTGTATTTTGGAAATTGAGAAGTCAATTGGGTGTTCAAGAGTTTAAGAATAATTGGGAAGAAGTCATATCCATGTCCATCATGATTACTCAAGATTTAACTTACAAAGAGGCATAGAAATAAATAGGGAAATGCCTCTTGTATCAAAGTCTTTGGCCATGATTTAGGAGTTCAAAGCATGGTTATTTCATTGCATCATCATGTATATATCCAAATATGGGAAAGATTTTGCTCAATTATATTTGAGTTTGACCAGAATAGGGACAACATAGGCATGATCGATAGAGAATCCATAAACCATGAGGTATAAAACATAAGTTCCACCTAATGTCACCATATTAAGAATTTACCTCCTACATTGAAAGCTTGGTAACATTGAGTTCGTATCAACATTACACCTGAGTACATCACTTTTAAGAGTACTTTCATAAAACAAATAGGATTTGCAAGTTAAGATCAGATCATGTCAACATCTCCCGTATCGAGCACTTGAGTGGGGGAGAAGGACGCTCCCGTATCTGGCAAGGTGGGAGTGAAAGGTGTGGGAGAGTCGCGTATCGGGCGATAATGACCGGTCGCGTATCGGGAAACCAGGATGGTCATTGGAAACAGTTATTGACAGAAAGCTCCCATATCGGGCGATCCTTAGCTCCCGTATCGGGTGCAAGCAGTGTTCCTATATGGTGCGAGGTTGTTAATAGCTCCAGTATCGGGCAACCAGAGATGTATCGTGCAAGCTATGTTCTCATCGTGTAATACTTTTTCGATCATTAGGGAGACGGACGAACCCTAGGGTGATCTGATCGCCGGCAGTGGCAGTCGCTTACGAATCTCCGCTTGGGTACTCCGCCCATTGGAGTCCACCTATATCATCATCTTGAAGTGGTCTCGACATTGCCCTCGCCACTTTTACGTAGGGTAACCAGGAAGAGTATGCGAGGTAGCCAAGCACAACAGGTTGTTGCGGAGAGGAGAAACCATTTGTTGGCGACGGCTGTTTCAACGGAGGAGGTGTTACCGGATATTAGGGTTGTGATGGCCAACGAGGATGTGAGACAAAACAATCATTCTCCGCCTAGGGTTGATGTGGCTGCTGATCAGAGTAAAGAGAGGTCCGAAATTCCGGGGCCAGAGCGAGCGGAAGACCCCGCACCTGATAACACACCGAGGACGATGCCGTCGGAAGATACACAGTCGACCCCTCTGCAGGGAACCTTGCCGCCGAGGCAGGCTGATTGGATCGACAGTCTGGAAAACAACGATCATGCGAATCCCCATCCAACTCCACAAGTCTGGGGGGGGCGTCGCCCATGCAGCGCCCGACGATCACGATGCAACCGGTGAGGAAAACGCCGCTATATGGGATTCCTCACAATACGTGCTTCAGGTGTATGGGGAGAGGGCATTGGCAATCCCAATGTAGGAGGAGCAAAGTCTGCTACAAGTGTCGACGACTGGGTCATCTGGTTGCTAAATGTTCGTAGGTTAACCCTAATCATTGTACACCGGACATCCAATCCAGATTGGTCTTCCCGCCCCTGCCTAGGGGTATCCTAACTAGGGGTGCACCTCAACACGTCCCCAAGCGGATTACAGTGGACGTCGGCCCAGATGACGAGATGAGGAAGAGTAAGATGACGACGCTAGAATGGGCGGTGGAGATCTTCTGGCCTTGTGACTTCCAGTGGACGAAGCTTTGTTAATTCTTCCGATGGTGATGGCCGAGTGCAGCAGACTTATACAGATGCGCGGATAGAAAGGTGGTGGCCTTCTTCTCCTGTGAACAGGCGGCCAAGGAGGTGGTGGTGAAAGGGATTCGAGATTTTCGTGGTCAGAAGATACAATTCATGCACATGCGAGGGGGTGAAAGACATCAAAGAAAGGAAGCTTTCTGGTTTTGGGTTGCAGATATTCCAATCACCTGTAGAGATAATGATACCCTAGCGAAGATTATCCGGCTTTTCGGTAAATTGATTTATGTTTCAAATTGGAAAAGGGAGAAGGATGATCTATCGGGCCTACTCGTGCTGGTGGAAGCATTCGGTGAAGATATTCCTCAGTTTATCTCTCTCACGTATGGGCAGAGGCAGACGTCGGTGCAATTTTTTATGGTGGCGAGGGGGGCTGTGGGCTCGAGAAACACACAGTTGACCGAAGTCGGGAAGGATACAGGGATTCCAAGAGAGGCTCTAGTGGTGCAAGAGAAGATTACATAATCGAATGCTTTGGTGATGGCAACAGTTATACCTTCAGAATCGAGGGAAAGACCACAAGAGAGGAGTATATCCCCAGAAAGGCAGCATAGGCGGCCACCAAGGCGTATGGTGGTGGATAGAGAAGGCACAAAAAAAGCTCTGGAGAATAGAAGGCTAGAAGACTTCATGTTTCTTGAGGAGGAAGAGTGGATCGATCACAGGAGAAGGACTGGGAGGAGCCAGAATAGAGACAGAAGGAGTGGTGCCGACAATAGAGTATTTAGAAGATATCAATCAAGAAGACGACATTCGGATTGCGAGGGAAGTTATTTTGATGGATTCTGGTCGGATATAGATGGGGGTTATAGCCCCTGATCAAACCTGTGCATGCTGGTGGGTGCGGTTATATCTGTATAATGGATTGTACCTCCATATTCTGGAATATTAGAGGCGCCTCTAATAACCCTACGAGGAAAGTTTTGAGCAGGATTTGTGGGCAATTTAAACCAGTGATCGTTTGCTTGTTCGAGCCCTTTCTTCATGCAAAGTAGGCAGCTGAGCTTTTGGATATCGTGAGGTTGGATTGGGCAGCTGATAACCAGGAGATGAATGGGAAGATATGGTTTTATGCTGAGAAGGATATGAAACCTAATATTTTTAGAAGACACAGGCAACATATAACAGTGGGGTTTCAGTCCGGCGTCGGAGCAAGCTTCTTTGTTACAACAGTATATGCAAGTTGTGATAACGTTGAAAGGAGGGAGTTGTGGAAAGAAATACTGATAATGATGGAGCTCATTGGGGAAGAGAAGTGGATTATTGCGGGGGATTTCAACGTAGTGCGGCATCCGAGGGAGAGAAGAGGCGGCAACCCTCCAGCGTTCCAGGATTCACTTGACTTCAATTCCTTTATAGCGGATGCATCTTTGGATGAGATCCCATTTGATGGTAGCCAATACACTTGGGTGAACAATATTTTAACTCCCACGATGTGGCAAAGAATTGATAGAGTATTAGTGAATGGAGCTTGGCTATCGGAGCGTCCTGCAACCAGTTCAATTCATTTGACCAGAGATAGGGTTTCTGATCATTGGCCTATTGTTACAATTCCAGGTGCACAGTCGATTTCCAGAAAGAAGGGACACTTTGCTTTTATGAAGGCATGGCTTGATCATGAAGAGTGTCTAAAGGTGATAGAACAGGCTTGGGATGATCCTATAATAGGGCACCCCTCCTTCATTTTCTGCCAGAAGCTCAAGAGGGTTAGGGTGGCACTACGTAGGTGGAGCAAGGATACCTTTGGCGATAATAAACATCATATAAAGGACTTGGAAGATGTGATCTTTACCACACAAGTTGCCTTTGATGGGAACCTGACTGATACTAATGAAAATAATCTGAGATCGGCGGAGACGGAATTGCAGGGTCTACTAGATGAGGACGAGGCGAGGTGGTAGGAGAAGGCAAGGATTAGTTGGCTCCAAGATGGGGAGCGGAATACCATGTTTTATCACGCCACCGTCAAAGCTAGAAGGAAACATAGAAGGCTGAATAAGGTGGTCTTGCAGGATGGCACATGTATCTCGGATACTAAGGATATGGCGGAGATAGCAGCTGACCATTTTCAACATTTCTTTAACAAAGTAGTAGATATGGGTGATGGTGAATTGGAGGAATTCTTGCATGGTATTCCGAATACGATGTCCATGGATGACAACTGCTTACTTATTGCTGGTCCCCAGGAAGAGGAGGTTATGAAGACCATGATGAAGATGGATGCGACGATGGCACCGGGTCCGGATGGGTTCACCTTATCTTTTTTCCGGGCTGCATGGTCGATAATAGGAGGAGATTTTATGAAGTTGGTGGATGCGTTCTACAAAGGACAACCTTGTTTTAGGGGGTTGTTCTGCTGCCAGATTCTTCTTATCTTAAAGATTGATAGTCCTAAAAGGTTGCCGGAAGACTTCAGACCTATCTCGATTGAGAACGTCACCCTTCATATATTGGTGAGGATTCTTAGTGATCGCATGGCGCCTATGATGTCGAGGATGATATCGAAGATACAAGGGGCCTTTGTTAAAGGAGGAGACATCACTCATCACGTTCGGCTGGCCAAGGAGCTAATGCATGATATAAATAAAGGCAAGGATGCACCTAATGTCATTCTGAAGTATGACATGTCGTGAGCATATGATAGAATAGATTGGAGTGTGTTGTGGAAAGTGTTGGGAAGATTTGGCTTCACAACAGAAGTGGTGAATCTATGCTTGAGTTTCTATCAAAATACATGGGCAACGGTTATAGTGGGGGAGGAAACTGCGGGTTTCTTTCCGGTTAGTAGAGGCCTTAAGTAGGGATGTGCGCTATCTCCATTCTTATTCATTATGTTTGAAGAGATTCTATGCAGAAAGTTCCTTAAATTAGAGACGGATGGGCTCATATCGTGGTTTCAGATCCAGGGGGATGCAACTCCTCCGACCATACTATTATATGCGGATGATATTGCTATTTTCTTTAATGCAGACCAGCGATCAAGGGAGATAGTTAAGTCTACCTTTGAGGTGTATGAGATGGCTACTGGATAACGGATCAATAAGGCTAAATCCACATGCGTGGTAGGAGGGAAAAATATAGAAGTGATTGATAGAGTGGCTGAAGAGCTCAATGCAGGAGCTGCGATGGAGTCGTTTACCTATTTGGGAATACCGATCATTAAAGGAAGGATGAGACTCAATGATTATGACTTCCTGATGAAGAAAATAAATATGAAGGTCACGTCTTGGAGATCTAAAATTCTTTCTTTTGCAGGGAAAAGGTTGTTGATTGCTCATGTTCTTAATTCCATTCCGGTGTACACGGCAGCAGCCGTAGGTATTCCCTCGGGGATCGCAGATTGGATTGAAAGGAAATTCTCTAACTTCTTTCACCAAGGTGGTCTGGGGATTCCATCACTGCATCTAATTAATGAAGCTTTCATAGCTAAGGCATGCTGGGAGGTGTTGACTACAGATTCTATTTGGGCTACTTTCTGCAGAGATAAATACGCCAACATGAATGGTGGGCGAGATAATATTTACCCTGGGTGCTTGAACTTGGGATCGTCACCATCACCATTATGGAGGAGGATATGGGAATTATTCCCGCGTGTCTTCCCGTTATGCAGATGGATTGTAGGGAGGGGTGAGATCTCCTTTTGGGATGTGAGGTGGTGTGATCAACGGCTGGCTGAACATGCTATTTACTCCAGTGATAGAAGGCCAGGTGAAAGATTTCTAGATAGACGAGCTGGGTTGGGATTGGGCCTCGCTGAGGGTGATACTTGACGATGATGGGATACAGATGATCCGTGATAAGAATATATGGCTTGCGGAAGAGGATGATAAGCTGATTTGGAGTCCGGAGAGGAAAGGGTGCTTCTCCAGGAGATCGACAAAAATGATTCTGGCTCGTGACAGGGTGGAAGGTCCACAGGGGCTTGACGTGGTTTGGAAGTCTGCATTTCCTAAGGCTGTGGCCTTTATCTAGAAGTTGGTGAGAGGAGTTGTTCCTACTGATGAAAAGGTTAGAGTTAGATGTTGTATATCAATTGTGTCTCAGTGTAACTGCTGCATGGAACTTAAGGAGGAAAACCTTGATCATTTTTTGTTCGAAGGTCAGATTGCCAGTTTCTTTTGGGGTAAATTCATGGAGTTAACATAATTTCCACCACCTAGTAACATTATAACATTGATTGATTATTGCATGATGGGGAAGAGAAAGATATTAGTAGACTGGTTGGCAGGGAACCTTGCGATTGTTATTCCTTACATTATATGGTGTCTGAGATGTGAAGCAAGGTATGAGGGTAAACATAGGCCTTTTTCCTATGAGTGGGATTATGTTATTTGGAGTATGAACTTTAACATGATGAAGAGATCTTTTCCGGTAGATAGAGACAGTGAATTGTATACACGTCTGAGGGAGATAGGGTTGGAGGAGCCTAGAGTAATGCTGAGACAAATAAAGCTTATGTGGTGGCAGACGCCGGACTTGCACAACCTGAAGATCAACATCACGACTGGGAGGAGTAGAGATTGTCATGGCAGGATGAGAAGATGGGCGGCGGGGATTGTCCGGAATCATCGAGCCAACGTATGCCTTGTTTTCAGAGCTTGGCTCAGGAGTATGGAATACACTCTCACTTATTTCCAAGCATGCACTATAGGAATGAAGATTGCACGTGATCACGGGATGACCGTATCCTGTATAGAGGTTGATGATTCATACATCCATGACATTATTTGGCGTGATAAGAAAGAACCATGGAGGGTGACCCACTTCGTCAGGGAGCTATAGGAGGAGATGGTCTCGGCTATGATATCTGGATCCTTGGTTCACAAGGTCATCAACTCGATACCTCGTGAGTTGGGGAGATGGGGCAGTAGTATGGAGGAGTTGTTTGTTTCATCTGATTCTATGAATATTCCAACCAGGATAAGGGGTATGGCTGTGTTGGAGAAGAGAAGGGTTCCATATATCGTGTTAAAGAAATCAGATGCATAGGGGGATGGTTATTGTGGTTTGATGTTGTTTCGAAGTCAGGGGGTGATGAGTGTAATATCTGATGAGTATGTACACTGGTTTATGTTTCACACTTGCGGTTTAATATAAGCAGGAGCTGTAAGTTTTATGATGATTTAGCCCACATGAGGGGTATGGGATGAATAAAAGTGACCCCTGGCTTAATTAAAAAAAACTTGCATGATTTTGAATGACTTTTTAGTTTTCCCCATCATAAGATACCCATAACAAAAAAATCATGTGATTTATAGTCATGAGAGAAGAATCATAGGAGGAGATGAGAAAAATAACTAATCATGATCTACTTGGGTGGTGTAGGTGGTCCTTAAAGAAGAGATGATATTCTAGAAGACTCTCTATGCTTGGAGGGAAGAAAACTAATCAAATCTTAGATCCACTTTGGCTAGGTAGGTGTGAGAAGGAACCTTAGCTGCGACACTAGTTAGGTAGGAGATGATTACTAGCTAGAATCTCCATTTGTTTAGCACCATCCTACTAGAATAGTTTCACATTTATGGATTTTGGTTCTCCTTAGGTTCTTAAGATGTATTATGACTTAAACATATATAAAGGCATGTGTGTATGGCCCTGATACCATTTTCCAAGGAACCATTCATTACCCTAATTCTACTCATAGCCAAAGGCGAGTGAACTTAGGGGTCCGTCCCTAGAATGATAGATAGTTTCACACACAATATATATATATATATATATATATATATATATATATATATATATATATATATATATATATATATATATATATATATATATATATATATATATATATATGTGTGTGTGTGTGTGTGTGTGTGTGTGTGTGTGTGTGTGTGTGTGTGTGTGTGTGTGAAAAAAGAAATAGCATAACTAAAGATATAACATGATACTAACATGATGATGGAGACATTTACCTATTCTTTTTCAAAATATCACATTGTTGTTTCATTTTGAAGCTTGTAGTCTTGAGTGCAGTTATCTTCATTTGCAACTATGAATTTGATAAACAATATTTATTAATGCTAAAACATGAAGTACACCACGAAAGGCCGTGTAAATATAGTTTAAAGTATATAAAAGTTTCTTGGTTAGAAACATTTAAAAAAAAGAAGTAGAAACAAAACAAAAACATTTAACGACATGCTTTTATACAAAGCATGTGTTACATTTCCTTATCCATTATATCAATGTAGGCCTGTAGACCACTTCCAAAGGAAGTGTCCACGAGGAACATTTAAGTCAAAGCAAAATATGTACCCTATCTCAACATGAGGGATTTTAAGGCTAACATGTCATGATTTAGCCCTATTCATATGGGCCTCAAGGACATCAACAAGATCTAAACCTTTATCATTCATGTCGTGTGCCCTTACTCAAAACATTCAGGTAGGTACACAAGGATATATAATGAATTTATCTAAATAATGTTCAAGGTTTTTTAGCATGGTATAATCAAACATGAAAGTGGTAATCATAGGAACAATACTCAACCAAGTAATTGCCTATCCAAACATTTATATGTGCATACATACAAACAAGCCAATATCATAGTAGGGTCAGGAGATAAAGCATACCTTATGTGTAATGAGAAAGTCATACTCCATGAGTAACATAGTTTCCAAAGTTCTGTCATGCATGTACTAATTCAACACAACACAAGTATCAACATTAAACCCTAGGTATAGGTGAACCATCCACATTATGAGTGATACTAAATATAGGGAAAGTCTAATTTGATAGTTGAGGAAGCATGAAAGTTAGGTTCTCATCGAGATCTAAACATGCAAGATCACAATTAATCATTGTAGGTCAAGTTCATACAACATAGTCCCATTCCCAAGTCATGTGATCATAAAAGATCATAGTATAAATAAAGTTGGTAATTTAGTGCTAAAGACATAAATAAAACTACTAATTAGAAGAAGATATAGCATGAGATTAGCATAAAAGTCATAGTTCACCATTTACAAGCAACTAGGCCAACTTGGCCATTTTAATGCACAAAATAGGTACTTAAGGTATTATGAGGAAAGAGTAGTATATTACTAGCATGGTGAAGAGAGATAAGGGGAAACAAAAGGGTGAGAGAGCCTGGGAGAGAAAGAGAGGCAGAGAGGGCATGAGTTGGGAAAACTTAGGTTATGGATGCCAAATCCAACACCTCTCTCGTCATCATCTAGCTCGAGGGGACGATGACTCCTTCTAGAGGAGGAATCGTAGGAGCGGTGTGGCTAGGGAAAAGGTTGGGAAAGAAAATAGAGGGTCCAGAAAAGGTGGAGGCAAATTTTATAGGTGGCTAGGGCACCTAATTGGCTTATTAGGGTTAGGAGAGGAGGGCTGACGAGAAAGGATGGTGGCCAACATCTCACCTACCCGAGCTTGTGCGTCACTAACGAGGGAAAGGGGACGATCCCCTGGTCGTCCAATCCCAGGAGGATCTGAGGCTCGTGGGATCCCACAATCCATGTGTCTTGGATTAGAGTTGGTTGAGTAGGAAAAGGAAAAGAGATGGGTCGCACGCTCATGTTGGGTCTGGCCCAAAGTGGACGTCCCAAGGCCAACATTAGGTCATAAAGATTAGGAAAAAGGCTTAAGAATTCAATGGATTAAGATTAATCACAACTTCCTCGTGCTAGCTCCGATTAGGGCTATATTATATGTGTTGTACTTGTAAGAAGACCCTTTACCACATGGACACAAGATGTGTTCATAAATGTGATCAAATTTTGAAAGGAAGATGGAGTTGTGTGAACAAAGTGAAAATTAAGGTTTTAATTAAAAAGAGTGTCACCCAGGGCATATGCACACAAGATAATCTAATAATGCATCAAAAAACATTCGATCATGAAATTGAGGACTAGAATGATAATCTTAGTACAAATATGTAGTAGATGGCATGTACTTGAGGAGAGAAAACCAAGTTATTGCAAATACTTAATTCGGACCTAGCTTGCTCTCTCCAACTTTAATTGGGTGTTTTTCTACATACACAAACAAAGAACACTAAATCATGGTTCAATTTCTATATTAGTCACAATGCATGAAAACTACAAAATCCGGTGTAGATGTTCTTGAATGTTAGAACATCTACTCTAATCGCAAATTTGACTTGAAGACAATGTTTCTTCAGTACCGTCAGTGTGGTGTAGATCATGTTGGTTGAGTAGATGGATAATTTTTTTGCGACATTGTCCTCCATCCCGTCATTTCCTAAGAAATATATGAGGACTTACCTCGAACCTTGCGTAACTATTGCAAAAGAGAGAGTAAGATGCATAGGAATAAGTGATATACTGTTATCCTATAATATGTCTAATAAAAAGAAGAAATTGATGAGTTCACTCTGTGGTGTGGGGATGCCATGTCATTCTGATTTACATATCAGCACTGTAGTATACTCTATGCTACGTACCGAAAAAATTCACGACGCCCAACTCTCCACACACACTATCTATTGACAATCTACAGCCACTAGGGACGTAAGTACATAATGGATAATTGAAGACGGGTTATAAAAGATCCGATCAGGTGGTCAAACACGGGTGCCCCTCATGAAGGGTCTCGGATTCTAATCCTCCCGGTGATGTTGTTCAGAAATAAATTTCTCACCACGTCAGCCGACCTGATGTGACTTGTTTGGGATCCCAATGTGTGAGCCTCCGGGGGAGGGGGGGTGGGGGGGGAGGGGTTTCCCCGGCAATAAAAAAAAAAGGATCCGATCGGAATGGACCGAACCTTCTTGACCTGACAAGAGCAACTGGACATGATTAAATTTAATTATATCATATATATTAGTAAAAATTAACATGATAAGAGTAACTGGACTTGATTAAATTTAATTGTATCATATTTTTTTTAGCAATAATTGTATCATATATATTAGTAAAAAAACAATTGCATACCTGAACCTGAATTAGAAAAGACCCGACCCTAACCTGAAAGTAAACGTTTCCTAGCCCAAATTTATCCGACCCAAACCCACCTAAAACCTGAAACCTAAAAACCTCGAGTTGATATCCGACGCTAACCTGAAATAAACTTTTAGATAGGTAGAGCTTCATTTTAACCTGAAATAAACTTTTAGATAGGTAGAGCTTCATGTCTGCGCGATTGGTGCTGTGGCGGCCAAATATTTTGAAAAGGAACTCAATTTCGATCTCTTCATATCCGCTTTCCGTAGTGTAAGTAATCTGTCTGTGCTTTTGGCATATGAGACGTACTGTTTTCCGTAACTCCTTTATAAGTGATTCTCATGCCATGGATCTAATCAAATACATGGTTAATCTGACCAAAGCCAAAGTCCAAGAAAGCAATTAAGATTTCATATTTGTACGTTCGTCATTCTGAGTTTGTGAAATTACTTATCTTTGTTCATGTATAGGAAATAGATGTCTAACGATTTTGGCTTGTTCTTCTACAGCCACATTGAATATTCAAAATAACGTTTTAAATCGGCGTACGTGTGGACACTTCCTGTCTGCAATATAATCTTCTGCAAACAGTATAGCAGACGATCAAGATTTACCTTTTCTTAGCACTAATAATGTTTAAATTTACACGTGAGCAAGTCAACAGTTTACGCATGTCTGCAATGATATATGAGTGATCCTCTATGCATTTTTTCTTTACCAATCTTGATATGCATAATTTATGTAGTAACAGTGATTGCATGCAATTTTACTCATTAATTTCGACACTAGATATAAGATGCATTTCTAGTTCTCATATCAATTTCTTTTATAGGATGATTTTAATCGAAATGACAGCATGCCAACATCTGCAATTCAAGAATTATTTATAAGTGATCTTCTATTCATTTTCCCTTTAATAATCTTTATGTGCATAATTCATGTCGTACATTGCTATACCGTTGTTCCGGAGCTATACTAGTGATTGATGTTGCCTGATTGTTGCATGCAATTTATCTCATATGAACAGATCAAAATCCCTACCACCGGCGCCTCCAGTGAGCTTCTTCGTGGAAGAGCTGGTTATTTGTGGACATGCTTGTATCTGAATAAGCACCTCGGTTGCCATACAGTTAGCTCTGACTACATGGCAAGTTCTAATCTCTGTTCTTCTCATTCAATTTTGTCTAAATTAGTTAAACATAAGCCACTGACTGAAAATTTGTCGTTTAGCTGTCTATTGCCAAGCAGCTTATCAGGGAAGGTAGAAGTAATCCTGATAGAGGCGACATTCCTCTGATGTACCAGGACTGTGGGATGGATTTCTATGGTGGATTTCGTGGTGCGGCTGGAATACTGCATGTCTTAATGGATATGCATCTGGACAACGAGGAGCAAGGTTATATTAAAGGCACACTGAAATACATGATTCGGCATCGCCTTCCAAATGGGAACTGCCCTGCTACACAGAAGAACCTGGATGAGGAAGATATAATGGCTCGCTGGTGCGATGGTGCTCCTGGATTTGCTTTAACTCTCGTCAAAGCGTTTCAAGTATACAAACTTCTACTTCACCTAGCTAGCTGCATGTATCTACACTTGAGTTGATCTACAACAGCTGTATTTTTTTTAAGCCAAAAAACTTAAATAGCACGTTTGGACATTTTAATTATCAAAATGGCACGAGTCAGAACTTAATTCTCAAAATGGCACATTTCTGAGACAATACGTCCCCAAATAGGATACATTGTTCCTGGTGGGACCAATAGGTCCCCTTCGGGAGACGCATTGCTACTTTAAAAAGTAATATGTCCCCAATGGGGACGCATTACCTCCAACAAAGCAATGCGTCCCCAAAGAGGACGTATTGATTTTTTTTTATTTTTTTTACTTTTTTTAATTATGATAATATGTACGTTATATAAATACATATATATGTTAATTGCTAAATGAACACAATCTACATTAACTTATATACAATTAAACATATATTTTAAATAATAAATGAACATAATAAAATTATAACAGAATATTATATTTCATTAATATAAAATATTTATAAATGTAGATAGAAGTATTAAAAATGAATCGATACAATACTAAAATTATATATAATTTTAAATATGTCACATTTAAAATATATAATTTTAAATACTTCTAGTAACGTATTTAAAATTATATAGAAGTATTTAAATGTAATGTATTTCAAATTATATATACATTACTAGAAGTATTTAATATTATATAGTAACATATTTAAAATTGTATATTATTATACATTACTATATATTGAAATTATTGGATGCAATACTAAAATTATATATATTTAGTATTGCATCCATTAACTTTAAATCATGGATACAATACTAAAATTATCTATATTAATTTTAAAATATATAATTTTAAATATGTTACATTTGAAATATATAATTTAAAATTATCTACATTAATTGTGTTATATATAATTTTAAATACGTTACATTTAAAATATATAATTTTAAATACTTCTAGTAACATATTTTAAATATAGAAGTATTTAAAATTAATGGATACAATACTAAAATGTAGATAGAAGTATTTAAAATATATAATTTTAAATATATATAATTTTAGTATTGTATCCAATAATTTTAATATATAGTAACGTATTTAAAATTAATAGATACAATACTAAAATTATATATTTATACATATATATGTATACATATTATATATATGGATACAATACTAAAATTATAAAATAGATAGATGTATTTAAAATTAATGGATGCAATACGAAAATTAATATTTATACATATTATATATATTTATATATATAGTGTATATCAACATGTGTTATATGTTGCTATATTAGTTTTCTTTTTCTTTTTTCTAAGTTTACAAATAAATATATACATGTATACGTATATATGTATATATTTGTTTTATTTATATAGTTTTAAATATTACTATATAATTTTAGTATTGTATCTATTAATTTTAAATACTTCTATCTACATTTATAAATATTATGTATTAATGAAATATAATATTCTGTTATTATTTTATTATGTTCATTTATTATTTAAAATATATGGTTAATTGTATATAAGTTAATGTAGATTATGTTCATTTAGCAATTTAACATATATATGTATTTATATAATGTACATGGTATCATAAATAAAAAAAGTAAAATAAAAAATAAAAAAAAGCAATACGTTCTCTTTGGGGACGCATTCCTTTGTTGGAGGCAATGCGTCTCCATTGGGGACGTATTGATTTTTAAAGTAGCAATGCGTCTCCTGAGGGGACGCATTGGTCCCACTAGGAGCAATGCGTCCTTTTTGGGGATGTATTGCCTCATAAATGTGTTATTTTGTGAATTAAATTTTGAATCGTGTCATTTTGGTAATTAAAATATGCAAACGTGCTATTTAGGTTTTTTATCCTTTTTTTTATCTGTAAGCTTACCCAGTAATATTATGCCTCTTGAAAACATCATCCAGGTGTATCAAGACCAGGAATTCCTGACCGCTACAGAGAAAGCTGCTGAAGCTGTTTGGAAGCGTGGTTTGTTGAAGCAACTTGGGCTTTGCGATGGAATTAGCGGGAATGCATATGTATTCCTCGCTTTATTCCGGGCGACAGGCAGGGTAGAGTATTTGTACCAGGCTTAAGCATTCGCCGCCGTCATTGTCACTGCCGAACAAGAAAAACTGCTTGAGGATAAGAATTACCTGGCTGGCCACCCTGTCTCGCTGTTTGAAGGTGTGGGAGGAATGGCTTATCTCTTTCTTGATATGGTGAATCCTATGGAGTCGAGGTTTCCTGGTTACGAGCTCTAGAGGCTCGTTCAAGGCACAAAACCATGAAACCAGTATTCTTGTACGTGTTAAGCAATGCGGCTTGCTGGAAAGAACTGCAATTTTGCACGATATATCAATTGTCCTGATCCACTAAAGAACTGGAATTGCAGTCTCAATATGTTCACGCCTTTGATACGATATGTTTAGACATGTAGTGTTGTGAAAGATATGATGCGACTCTGAAGCAAATATATGTACTTCGGAAACTCTGAAATTCCATCTTTAAATGTTTCTGCCCCTTGCATTTGAGAATGTGAAAGCACATGTTTGTTTCCCATGACAGAATGCAAACACAAGGTTCAATTACTTCGTGATTACAAGTGAGGGTTAGACGGCGCGCAAAGGAATCTCCTTATTCACTGGATTGGTCGATTACATAAATGAGCGAGTGGTGTTTTCCATGTTGGTTATATCTGTGTTGTGTACCGGCAGATATTTTATTTATTCACATAGCGTTACCGTGTCAAATGTGAATTTCTTTTGCAATGCATATATTTCATATGCAATGCTAATCACAATCTTGAATAACCGTTGTAGTCTAATATGATAATTATCTGCTTATAATCGATCAAACTGATATCTGGTATGGAAAACGAGTTCTTATGCATTATTATTTAGTCTATGTCTTAGTTGTAGTGGGAAAGTAAATACGTTACGGTGTCAAACATATATTTCTTTTAAAATGCATATATTTCATATACTCCATAAAAAAAATTTGGATAAATATTGTAGTCTAATGTTATCATCAACGTTTATTATCTACTACAAACATTCCAAGCAATACCTCGTAGGAAAAGCTAATTCTTTTGCACAGTCTATGTCTTCCTAGCATGGACTTAGAATTAACTTTTGAGTGGAGCAGCTATACTCAATGATAAATGAAAACCCCACTATTAAAGGCCGGTTATGGTAAGAGGACATGTTCCAATAGGCTTACTCAATGTGATGTTTGAAAACACAATGCACCGCCATTTCTACTTGTGAAGTGGTGAAGAATTCTCAAATGTTGGTAGGATGAAATATATCATCAAATAATTCTGTGCTACAACCATAATGGCAAAGATTTGTTCTATGTAGTATGATGCTTGTGGTGGGATAAATGAGAAGTGAGGGATTTTCATATTGTTGTCTACCCATTTTTCATCACCTAATCAACTGCTCCTAAAGAAGAACTTTCCATTATATCTTTCCTTTTCACAAATTCCATAATGCCAAACATGTTTTCATAGTTATCCCTTCAAATTGATGGGGATGAAACAAGGGATTTATTCAGATTAAAAATGCTAAATTGAACCTGAGCTCGATTTTGTATCTAAGAATCAATTAGTTACTAGTGGGAAAATGATCAAAGTACACCATTCAAGTTGTCGACCTGGTGGTTGACTAGATTGGACCAAAATTTCTTTCTCAAATGTCCTAACTCAATCTCTAGACTCCTGATAACCCTATTTTTATATCTAAGTCAATCAAAATATCTGATTGACACCTCTAAAGATGTTCAGTAATATAACAACATATTAAAATATTATGTGTTCATCTCGTAGACCTTATCAAAGTCAATCTAGAGTTTTTGCTTTGTTTCAACCTACACCCCTAGACTCTTTTGATATTATCTGAGGTCCTATAATATCTTCATGAGTCAACCCCTAGTTGGTCAATCATAAGATTTTCATCATCATATTTAGATTTTCATCATCTAAGCCACCACACTAAATATTCTCATATGTTTATCACTATATTGGTCGAGATAACTCTCACGAAATAAGTCAATAATTACTCAGAGAGGTGATCATAATTCAAAAGCATCAAATTATTCCACATTGGCATCATAAGATCATCTTCCTATAAATAATCTACGTCTAGGTTAACCTACTTACATGCTTTGCATGATGCTTATCTCAATGTTAGTTTTGATATGATGTTTTGTCTCGCTTCACCATGATATATGTTGATGCTTGTTCTTTTGATAATTATTAGGTCCTTAATTTTTGATAGATTTGGGTTATTGAACCCTAAGCTGAGCTCGAGTTTAGGTATTTAGAATGAAACTCTAATTGATGACATATTGACTATGTTATGAATGATATATGTATAGGTACTTGTTGTTGTGATTACGTATGCATAGTAAAACCATTGAGTTTGTAGGTTGATGCATGCTAGATGGTTTTGTTATGGTTTGATATGTGTATGTATGACCAAGGTAGTTCTTGGTACAGATAGCTTAAATATTTTTCTTGATGAATGGGGTTGGTTTTTGAGACCATTTGAATTAGATAAGTTGATGTTGAAGCCAACCATGTTGAAGAGAGAAGGTATGTGTGTATTATGGATAAGATGTGGTTGTGTTGGGGGTATTTGAACTTGGGTTTCTATCTAGGTGGAGGGGGGATTACATGTGTATTTTTGTGCAACACATGACTATGTTAATGCGGGAAGGTAGTAATTTTTGGATTAATTCAATCTTTGGGCATTTGGTTATTTGGGAGGGAGGGAGGCAGGGAGGAAGAGATAGAGAGATAGAGAGAGGGGGGAGGGAGATAGAGGGAGTTGCATAGAATAAAAATTATGAGTTGATAAGTATGAAATATTGTGCTTATTACAATTAGCCACAATTATTTTAGTTATAATTTAATAATTTGTTAAAAATTGTATTTTTAACTACAGATAAAATGAATGTAGTCTAAAACATATATTTTGTAGTGTTAGATGTGCTCTTATGGTTATTTGACCAGTGATTATGAGTAATCGTACAACCTAAAATCAGCAACATGAGGATATGGAATTATGTAGTTGATTGTTCCTACAATATAAGAAAGGATTCTTGAAGAAATTCTAAGATTATGCTTGGTTGGAATGTGCATGTATTGAGATAAAACTCCAATAGAAATGCAAGGCCATGTCTTAAATGAGTAATATATACTAAACCACACACCAAACTTCTGAAATTGGTTGCATCCGCCATATTGGTTACTTTAAGCCATAATTTCTTATTCATATCAAATGTTGAAGTTGTGGGTGTGCAATTCAACACGTTATTTCTCAATAAATGACTAGCATATTTCATTCCAAAACTAAAAATGCCATCTTCAATTAGGTGAATCTCTAGGCAAAGACAATAGTGGAATGATATTGCATCTTACTTGAAATGCAGTGATTGATTGATTGAAATGACCAGAACGTAGCCATGACGAGCTCATTTAGATGATGTCTTCACTTAAAGGCATAATGTTGTAAATTCACTACCCTCATTTTCTAATTAGAGTGGGTTCATCTTTTCTTATTTCAAACCCATTCATATGACAAATTTTTTTTTTGATCTTGTTGAATCATGTATGGGGCTTGCTTCAACCCATACAGTGCCCCATTTGAGTTCTTACCCTTCTATTACTACACTTTTCTAGGTAAAGCTTTAGGTTGGACAACATAAACATATTCCTCCATATCACCACTCAATAAGGTATATTTAAATCAAGTTTGAAAATTGGTAAACAAAGTTTGATAGCCAGTACAAGGACAATCATCACCATTTTAAAGTGGAAAAATTAGGAGAAAGTTTACTAGTACCATGTGTTGTGAATACCCCTTTGCTACGATCCATTTCTTATGTCATTTGATCCTTCCATCGGGTTGATATTTTGTTTCATACACTTATTTCAATCCAATAACATATTTTCCTTTAGAAAGATCAACTAGGCTCCATGCTTGATTTTTAGTGATTAAATTCATTTCCTCCTTCATGGCTATATGCCATTCTTCCTTCCTTTCCATTTCCTTATAATCAATTGGGTCACCACAATACAAGGTGAAAGAACGTGAATTATACATCTCTGCCAAGGATATGTATTTTTCGTTGGTCTTTTGACATCGAAAGAAGAAGAATCACCTCCTTTTAGGCTACTACTTGTGTTGTTTCTTGGGTTTCTACTTGAAGTGTAGGAATGAGAAGAATCACTTAAATTTCTTGGATTCAATTTAACATGGGTGTGTTGCTAATTTTCTATTGCATTTTTAGATAGCTTCTATTATTCTAGATCATTTTTTCCATAGTTTTTTTTCATCATTCTATTTCCACCTTGACTTATCATGAAAAAATAACATTTATACTAGTAAGGATCTTGAAGCTAGTGGGGTTATATAACCTATAAGTTTTGTATTGAGGAAAATATCAAATTAAGATCCAATTTTCATATTTTTCATTAAGTTTGTGATGTGCACTAGAATTTACTAGATCATAAGCAATAGATACAAATATCTTCAAATGGCTTAGTGTTGGATTTTGTCCACCCCATGCTTGAAATGAACTTAGGTTCATCACATACTTTGTATCAAAAATGTTGGGAATATATATATATATATATATATATATATATATATATATATATATATATATTAATATAAACTTCTACAACCCAATAAACATGAATAAGACCATTGCAATTGAATATACTTCTTTACATCTCAACAACAGTTTAATTCTTCCTTTTGTCTACACCATTTTTCTCCAAGGAATATGGTGTAGTAATTTGCATGTGGGTGAACAACATGCTCATCAAAAACTTAATTAAATTTTGTAGATAAGAATGCACTCCCTCTAAGAGTCTAGAGAGTCTTGATGTAGAAGCCACTTTATTTCTGCACCATTTCTTTCAAATTTTATAAAGCAATCAAAAACAACTTTCACATATTATTTTTTCAAGAACATAGAACAAATTGTCCAACACATAAGAGGATTGAATCTATCGTGAGTATAAGGGACGTTATGGGTATGTTTCATTCTGAATTTACTCATTTGGACAACAAGTTGTTGCTTTTCCATCACTAAAAATCATGTTGTAATCTCCAATTCAAGTTTCAGTCCTTTTGTACTCATCAAGATCCTATAACAAAGATCTTATGCCCAACATATAATTTGAGCAAACATTGTCTATGATCTAAACATCACTAAAGATGTTATCTTCATGATATTATGTAATAAGTGGATTACTTTCATCCTACTACTCTTCAACATAGATTTCTTTCTTTGCTTTGTTCTAACCATATGCCTCATGACAGTCATTCTTCATGAAAAAGTTGCATTGTATTTTTCTGAAGAAAAAGTCATATCATGTCACATGATATATGGACTAGAGTCTATAAGTCCATATAGAGTCTATTCAGGTCTGGAAGTATCTAGCGTCATGGACACCTTCTTCTATATATAGGAGAGTGACACTCTAGTATCTACGACATTGTCAAAACATGTCAATATGTAATCCATATCATTTCCCTTCTACATGGTATCAGAGAAGAGATCCTAAATATAGTGAGAAAGAGGGAAGTGTCTTCTATTGGTGGGCAGCCTCCTAGTCTAGACTGACTTTGAAACAAATATAAGTACTTCAAAAATAAATTCCTACCCTAGATCTCATCAGCAAACGACATATGGATTCCATCTTTAAATGTTCTGCCCCTTGTCTTTGAGAATCTGAAAGTACATTTTGGTTTGACATGACACAATGCAAACACAAGGTATAATTACTTCATGATCACAGGTGAGGGTTAGACGCGCAAAGGAATTTCCTTATTCATTGGATTGATCGATTACGTAAATGAGTGGTGTTTTCCACATTGGTTATATCTGTGTTGTGTACCAACATATATTTTATTTATTCACATAGCGTTATGGTGTCAATTGTGAATTTCTTTTGCAATGCATATATTTCATATGAAATTCAAATCACAGTCTTGAATAACCACTTTAGTCTAATATGATGCTCCAACATTTAATTATCTGCAAATAATCGTCCAAATTGATATCTCGTAAGGAAAATGACTTTTTATGCATTATTACTTAGTCTAAGTATTAGTTGTAGTGGCAAACTAAATACGTTATGGTATCAAAGATATATTTCTTTTGGAATGCAATATTTCATAAACTCCGTTAAAAAATTAAGATGAATATTGTAGTCTATTGTTTTCATCAACTTTTATTATCTACTACAAACATTCCAAGCAATACCTCGTAGGGGAATCAAATTCTTCTGCATAGTCTATGTCTTTCTAGCATGGACTTGGAATTAGCTTTTGAGTGGAGCAGCTATACTCAATGATAACTAAAAACACCACTATTAAAGGCCAGTTATGGTAAGAGGACATGTTTTAATAGGCTTACTAAGTGCGATGTCTGGAAACACAATGCACCGCCATTTCTACTTGTGAAGTGGTGCGGAATTCTCAATTGTAGGTAGGACAAAATGTATCATCAAATAATTTTGTCCTACAACCATAATGGAAAAGATGTGTTCTATGTAGTTTGATGTTTGTGGTGGGATAAATGTGAAATGAGGGTTTTTCATATTGTTGTCTACCCATTTTTTTAACACCTAATGCACATTGAAGATCAAATTGCTCCTAATGAAGAACTTGCCATTATATCTTGCCTATTCACATATTCCATAATGACAAACATATTTTCATAGTTATTCCTTCAAAATGATGGGGATGAAACAAGAGATCTATTTAGATTGAAAATAAGAAATATAACCTGAGTTTGATTTTATATCTACGAATCAATTAGGTACTGGTGAGAAAATGACCCAAGCACACCACTCTAGTCGTCCACCCAGTGTTTGACTAGATTGGACCAAATTTTCTAACTCGAATGTCCTAACACAAACTCTAGACCCTTGATAACCCTAATCTTCACATCTTCGTGAATCAAAATATCTGATTGACATCTCTAAAGATGTTTAATAATATAGAAACATATTGAAATATTATGTGTTCATCTCGTAGACCTTATCAAAGTCAATATTGAGTTTTTGCTTTGTTTCAACCTACATCCCTAGACCCTTTTGATATCATCCAAGGTAATAAATATCTCCATGTGTCAACCCCTAGTTGGTCAATCACATGAGTGTCATCATCACATTAATAGTTTCATCATCTAAGTCACCACACTAAATATTCTCATATGGTTATCACTTGATTGGTCGAGATAACTCTCATTAAAATTTGTTGATAATTACTTAGAGAGGTGATCATAATTCAAAAGAAGAATATTATTCCACATTTGCATCATAAGATCCTCTTCCTCTAAACAATCTATGTCTAGGTTTACCTCATGCTTTGCATGATGCTTATCTCATTTTTAGTATTGATGTGATGTTTTGTCTCGCTTCACCATGACTTATGTTGATGGTTGTGCTTATGTAAGGTTTAGATGTTTAATGAATATGTAAAATACCCAAATAAATTGGACATTATCAGATCCTAAATGTGTGATAGATATGGGTTATTTAGCCCTAAGTTGCACTTTGGTTTGGGTATTTAGGATGAAACTCTAACTAATGACATGTTGACTACGTTATGAATATATCATGAACCCTAAAAAGATTTTCTTATGTATATATTCTTGTTGTTATGATTATGTATGCATAGTAACACCTTTGAGTTTGTAGGTTGATGTATGCTAGATGGTTTTTCTATGGTTCTACATGTGTATGTATGACCAAGGGAGTTCTTTGTACACATCTTAGATTTTATGCCTTGGTGAATGACATTTCTTTTTGTGACCATTTGAATTAGCTAAGTCTAGGTCAGAACAAACCAAGTTGAAGAGAGAAGTATGTGTGTATTATGTCTAAGATGTGGTTTCCTTGTTGGTAGTTGAACTTGGGTTTCTATTTAGGTGGAGGGGGGAGTACATGTGTATTTGTGTGCAACACATGACTATGCTTATATGGGAAGGTAGTAATTTTTTGATTAAATCTATCTTTGGGTATTTGGTTATTTGGCAGGGTGGGAGGAAGAGAGGGGGAGATAGAGAGAGATTGAGAGAGAGAGGGAGTGGCATAAAGTAAAAATTTCGAGTCATTAAGTTTGAAATATTGTGCTCATTACAATAATCCATGATTATTTTAGTTATAACTCAATAATTTGTTAAGAAAGGTATTTTTAACTATAGATAAAATGAATATAGTCTAAAACATATATTTTGTAGCGTTGGATTTTCTCTTATGGTTATCTATCTAATATAGTCACTATAGGAATAATCGTACAACCTAAAATTAGATACATGATGATACATAATTATGTAGTTGATTTTTCCTACAATATAAGAAAAGATTCATGAAGAAACTCCAAGATGATGCTTTGTCGGATTATGCATGTATCAAGATGAAACTTCAATATAAATGCAAGGCCATGTCCTAAAATCATAATATATACTAAAGAACACACCAAACTTATAAAATTGGTTGCATCAACCATATTGGTTCCACCTTTAAGCCACAATTTCTTATTCATATCAAATGTTGATGTTGTAAGTGTGCAATTCAACATGTTATTTCTAAACAAATGACTAGCATATTTCATTTGAAAACAAGAAATGTCATCTTCAGTTAGGTCAATCTCAAGCCAAAGACAATAGTGGAATGGTATTGTATCACTTACTTGAAATGCATCCATCATTGATTATTTGAAATGACAAGAACATAGTTGCGAGGAGACCATTTAGATGATGTCATCACTTAAAGACATAATTATGTACATTCATTACCCTCATTTTCAAAGTCGATTGAGTTCATTTTTGCTTATTTCAAACCCATTCATATGAAAAAAAGAGTGGATCTTGTTGAATCATGTATGGGGATTGCTTCAACCCATACAATCCCATTTGAGTTCTTACCCTTCTTCTATTGAACTTTTATAGGTAAACCTTCAGGTTGGACAACATACTCATCTTTCTCATATCACCATTCAAGAAGGTATATTTACTTAATTTGATAAATTGGTAAACAAAGTTGAGTAGCCAGTACAAGGACAATCCACACTATTTTAAAGTGGAAAAATTAGGAGAAAGTTTCATTATAACCAGTACCATGTGTTGTGAATACCCCATTGCTACAATAAGTTCCTTGTGTCATTGGATGCTTCCATCAGGGTGATATTTTGTTCTGTACACCCATTTCAATCCAATAACATCTTTTCCTTTAGAAAGATCAATTAGGTTCCACGTTTGATTTTTAGTGATTGCATTCATTTCCTTCTTAATGGTTACACGCCATTCGTCCTTATTTTCCATTTCCTTATAATCAATTGGGTCACTAGAAAATAAGGAGAAAGAACGTGCATTATATATCTCTGCCAAGGATATGTATTTTTAGTTGGTCTTTCATCATCACAAGAAGAAGAATCACATCCTTTTAGGCTACTACTTGTTTTGTTGCTTGGGATTCTCTTGTAGTGTAAGAATGAGAAGAATCATTTGAGTTTCATGGAATCAATTTATCATGGATATGTTGCTAATTTTCTATTGCATTTTTAGATAGCTTCAAATTTTCTAGATCATTGTTTATGTAATTTTTTTCATCATTCTATTTCCAACTTGACTTCTCATGAAAAAAATAACATTTCTACTAGTAATTATCTTGAAGCTAATGAGGTTATATAACCTATAAGCTTAGAATTGAAGGAAATATCCAATTACTATCCAATTTTCATACTTTTCATTAAGTTTGTCATGGGCACTAGAATTTACTAGATCATAAGAAACAAATACAAATATCTTGAAATGGCTTAGTGTTGGATTCTGTCCACGCCATGCTTCAAATGAAGTTATTTCATCACATACTTTATATTAGAAATGTGGAGAAAATATATATATGTCAATATGAACTTCTAAAAACCAATAAACATGAATAAGACGTCTGTAATTCAATATACTAATTTACATCTCAACAACAGTTTGATTCTTACTTTTGTCTACACCATTTTTCTCCAACACATATTGTGTAGTAGGTACATATGGATGACATGCTGATTACAAACATAATTAAATTTTGGAGATAAGAATGCACTCCCTCTAAGAGTTTGGAGAGTTTGATGTAGAATCCACTTTATTTCACCGTTGTTTCTTTGAAATTTATAAAGCAATCAAAAGAAATTTTCACATATTAATTTTCAAGAACCTAGAACAAATTGTCCAACACATAATAGGTTTGAACCTATATTGAGTATAAAGGACGTTATGGGTATGATTCATGCTGCATTTACTCATTTGTCCAGCAAAAGGTTTCTTTTCCATCACTAAAAAAATCATGTTGTGATCTCCAATTCAAATTTTAGCCTTTTTATACTCATCAAGATCCTGAAACAAAGATCTTATGCCCAAAATATAACTTGAGCAAACATTGTCTATGAACCAAACATCACTGAAGATGTTATATTGATCAAAATATGCAATAAGTAGCTTACTTTAATCCTACCACTCTTGAACATATATCTCTTTCTTTTCTCTATTTCAACCATATACCTCATGATAGTCATTCTTCATGACAAAGTTCCATTGTATTTGTTAGAAGCAAAAGTCATATCATGTCACATGATATATGGACCAGAGTCTGTAAGTACATATAGAGTCTACTAAGGTTTGGAAGTCTCTAGCATCATGTCCACCTTCTTCTATATAAAGGAGAGTGACACTCTAGTATCTAAGACATTTTCAAACATTATCAATGTATCATCCATATAGTTTCTCTTCCCCATGCTATCAGAGAAGAGATCCTAACCATAGTGAGAGAGAGCGTGAGAGAGAGAGAAATGTCTTCTATTGGTGGGCAGCCTCCTAGCCTATATTGGCTTTCTATAGCACCATCTCCATTACCCTCACTCTTCAAGGGGTCATCTTCAGCTCCATTTCCCTCTCTATCTGAAGGGTTATCTTTGTCTATGTCATCGACTATACATTGGATCTATTTTCTCTTCATATTCATCATGGCCTAACATCCCCATATATTTATCTTTATCTAGTTCATCTTTCCTAGGATTTGATAACACCAAATTTTGTGACGTTTTTGCCCTTTATTCTGTTATCAAAACTACCCTTTTCTGCTATTTTCCTCTATTTTATTAGCATTTTTGCAATAATTGGCCAAGCAACGCTCTTATTCCAATTTTTCCTATCTTCTACAAAGTTTTCCTCGTTTTTGTGCAACAAGGCCGATTCCGGCCCACAATAAGTCTAAGCCCGTCTCGACCTTCCTGACGCCCGATACAACCCAGCCCGACAGGGGCTGGGCGACACAAGAATGATCGGCGGAAAAGGGCGCTGCGCAAGGAGGACGTGTCGGCCGACATACCGTCTACCCGACAGGGAGCCAAAGCCGCATCGACGACCAAACTCGTCGGGCGACACAGCCACCCACCGGCAGGCGTGCCGCCAGCCACATGACCGATAGCCAGCGCCTCGCGCCGAAGACATACCTGTATCGGCCGTCCACATCCATCGACCGGCGTATAAGGGGGCTACGTGGCGTTTCCAGCACCATAACTCCTTCAACCGCCGGTATAAATAGCTGCTACAGGAAGCCGAAAAGACAAGTCGGAGACGTCGGAGGTTGGAATGGTCGGGACGGCTGGCCAGTTCACCGTTCGAATAGTTGGGGACTTGAGCGATCTGTGAGAGAAGTGTGAGAGCAACCATATCGTGCCCCAGTGCTCGTACCGGGCGACACTAGGTGAGCTCTTCCTCATCCCGAGAGGGAGGGGATCGGTTCACCTAGGACTATACCGGACGACACTGAGGGCCGATATCGGCCGACGTAGATACGTGACACGAGTGCCTGACAACAATGCCCGACAGTAGTATATATGAATCCTTGGCCGACACGATACCGAAACCGATACGCTCTCCCCATCAGTCGTGCCGCTCGAGAGGGTGTGCCGCCCGACATGAGCGTATCGGCCAGGGTCTTCGAACGATATAGTCGTCTGTCAGGCGTGCCGTCCGAGAGTTCGTGCCGCCCGACACGGCTGTACCGGGATAGGTCCCTGGACGGTATCGGGCTGGGAGTAGTAGTAGTCTGTCGCCCTTCTACATCAAGAAGGAGACATCTATCTTTAATTCTGTTATTTAAATTCTTAGCTTATGCATTGTATTAAGACCCTTATTGCTGATGGAAATAGAAATGCTAAATTGCTATTTGTTTAATGCTTAGTGCCTTATGATTGGGTAACTACTGTGTTGGATATCTGAACTCTAGCTTGCATGTTTTGGATTGCGTTTCGCTTAGCTACTGAATCGTCTTTCCCGTCGCAACTACTTCGAGAGTTGGGTTGTGGCTCTAGTGTTCGGTCCGATTCTGGAGTACGAGAGTGCCCGGAACGGAGTTGTTTTAGTATTATTCCACTCTAACTTGAGTCCAGCAACCTCGAGAGGGGTGTTGAAGCTTGGTTAGAGGCACCCGCTCTGATAGGAGGGGTGCATGGTGTTACTGCTACCGCTTGTCTTTCTAAAAGTCTTATCCCTTGCATTACGCCTTAAACTGTAGTTGACCTTTCTATTTTATGTTGCATGAAAATTCCTAAAAACTGCTAAATGACAAAATCTTAATCTTTCTTGTAACTCCAGTTGGAGATAGTTTTCTTTGATTTAATCGTGACATCTGGTTGTTCCCTTCGGGGAACTTCAATATCTCTTTATATCCACCGGAGTGTAGAGTGTCGATTCAGAGTCGTCAACACAACCCACCTTGTCCCTGTGTTCGACCCCGTATGACTACTTCGACCCCGTAAACAAAGTTGCGGGGGCCTAGAAGGATTCAGGTTATAAATGCGAAGGCTCGACTACCTCAATACGCCTCCAATTTTAGGACGCGCGATTTAGGCCGGTCAACTTTCTGGCACCGTTGCCGGGGACAAGGCAAATGGCACTGTTGACGAATCCGAATCCACTAACTACACTCCCGTGCCTCAAGCTTAGAAATAGGCTTGACATCACTTCTTTTTCTTTTTCTTTTTCTTTTTCTTTTACTTTAAGCATTATTCTTTACCCCAATTATAATTTTCTAAACATGATTTTATGCGGATTTCAGGTACTCTGATCTACTGAACACCGAGACTGTCAACCATGCCTCCTCACGTAGAGCCATCTTCTGGAAACGAAGGCCCAGGAGGGAGGCCAGCTTCGCCTCCACCGGAAGACAACGACCGGTATAGTGATCATGAGCGGCAAGAAGATCTAGAATCACCAGGGCATGAGGAAGAGCATCATCATCATAGACGTCGTCGGAGACACAGGAGGAATCATGATAACCGGGAGCGACGCCGAGACGCCAGCAACAGTGACGACTCGGAGGAAGAAGAGAAAACTCTGAGAGAATTGGCTTCTACCAAGGCCAATAGATCGAGGTGCCCCGTTATCATCCCAAGGTTCAATGCTACAAACTTTGAGCTCAAGCTATCTGTGATCTCCATGATTCAAAATAAAAGCTTCAGGGGGAGTTCTAAGAGCGACAACCCTTACCATCACCTTGATGCTTTCAAAAATATCTGCGACACCATAAAGATGTGAGGGGTTCCCCAAGAGGTCATTTACTGCAAGGGTTTCATCTTCTCTTTGGAGGATAAGGCTCTATCATGGTACCTTGGGCTACCCCACCAAGCGCTGAATGGATGGGGAGAACTGGCTGACGCATTTGTAAACAAGTTCTACCCCACGGAGAAGACGATGAGAAACAAGTTAAAAATCACATCTTTCACGCAAAAGCCAAATGAAAACCTCCACGACGCTTGGGAACGATATCTGGAATATCAGAGGGACTGCCCTCACCACAATTTCAAGAAGGGTTTCCTGGTCTCCACCTTCTACAATGGGCTAACTCCCGATGAAAGGGTATCACTGAATGCGGCAGCAGGAAGTGACTTCTTAGGGAAGAAGCCAAGCAAGTCCGAAAAGATCATTAGGAACATGGCTGAGTTGAAGGCCGATGTTGACTATGATAGATCCGATAGAGGGCAGGCGAAGAAGGCAGGGGAAGGAATCTCTCTTGAGTCCAAGGCTCTGGAAAACATAACTTCTCAGATTCAAAGGATAGCAACAGATGTGAAACAACTGAAGGATCATGGCGGAAAGGGGAAGAAGCAAGTTGAGAAAGTCATGAAATGTGTTACCTGTGGTGAAGGAGGACATGGGGGTAGACAACTGCGTCTACACCAAACCCGGCACCGACAGCGACTCCGACTCAGAAGAAGAAAGGATCGAGAATGTATCCTACATGGGCTTCAAAAGACCAGACCACCCTGGATTTATTTATGGCAACAAAGACGCGGCCGAGAACTCGCATCAGCTAAACACCCTGGCCAGGCCCGTGCAACCTTTCGAAAAGAGGGGGGGATCAGGCCAATACACCAAGATCAGCCAGTTCCAGCCAGCAAAAGGTAATTTCCAAGCACCAGGAAAGTACCAAGGCCCGCCCCGTGAACAGGAGAAAGGGGTGAACCAATCCGAATTGATCGGCCAGTTGTTCAATTTTGTCAAGAAACAGGACACCGTTAATCACCAGTTAGCGCAAAGTGCGCTGTCCAACTTGGGGGTTTTGAACTCGTTGCAGGTCCAGTTGGCAGATATGCAGACACATCAGCGCCAAATCAACCAGCAGCTAGCGCAGCTCGCCGAAATTATGAAGAATCCTGTAGGGAAGATCCCGTCTAACACCGAACCAGCTAAAAGATAGATCAAGATGAAGAAGCTGAAAGATGTCTAGATGTAGACAGGAAATGCAGCGCTCCTCGGGAGGCAGCCCGTGTTTTATTTTCCTACAATAGGATGTTATTTACTTTCTTGCAAGGCAGACATTACAAACATTATGGACTGTAATAAAGCCCGAGTCAGTGCATGCGCACGTGTGCTGACTCTTTTTGTTTTAAGGGCCACCGCTTTAGTTTTGCCAGGATGGGTAATACCATCTGAGGCCGGGTTTAGCCTTAGGCCAATGAGGTTTTACCCGCCTGTCGCCTCTTACTCTAAGTGGGTTTTACTTCGGAGTCTTGTCCCGAAAAACCTTGTATCGGTCGGGCGAAGTCTGGTCTAGCAACTTTACAGGCCGAATCGGGCGGCACACCAACCGGCTTACAGATTGCGCCCGTCTCGGGAGGGAATGTTTTTACCGCGACATTCGGCCGCTATATATAAGGCAAAAACTTTACCGTGTCGCGCTCCCGAGCTTTACCTTTTTCAGCTACCGTATCGCGCAATACTTTTCTTGCCCTCCGCTCCCGTGTCGCGCAGAGACCTCTTTCGATCCCGTGACGCGCATCACCTTAAGGAAAACAAAGGTATCGCGCGACAGCCCTATCGCCCGAGCATACCCGATACGGACCTTTATCGCGTACGATGTATCGGGCGAGGATTTTACGTTGATTTTCTTGTTGCCCGGCACTGTTATTGCGCAACACGCTTCTCTCGCGCCTGCCCGATACATCTGTGTCGGGCAGCGACCGTATCGTCCATTTATTCTCGTACCGGGCAGCGCTCTTTCAAGACCCTGCCGGGCGCTCAGCTTCGTTTGGCCGTATCGCCCGACACGGTTGTATCGGGAAAGCTTCACCTGATCTTGTCTTGAAGCCCGGTACCGTCGTATCGGGGTGCCTTTCCCCTTATTAATTTTTCTGTTGATAACAAAATAACATTTATTTGATTGATGATAGGGATGGCACACACAAAGATAACCGTTAGACTCGTTGGTGAGCAAGGTAGGAGAGTCGTCACCGAACCAGAGGCAGAGGTGGCCACTATCGGGCAGAAGCGCTCGAACCCTGAAGCAGCTGGACCCTCAACGTCTCGAAAGAGGGTGAGGACAGAAGAAGCGGCCACTCCAGCTGCAGCACCTGCTCCAACAACAGAACCCTTGGAGCACATGCCAGGAAGGTTCGTGCCAAGAGATGAAGAGCACGGACGCTGGTATGCTGAGCTAGGAGCCAAGCTCTACAGGCCTAGCAGGTTCGGCCACCAGTCATTCTTCATGCAGTTGGGCATCTTTGGGAGACTAGAGGACGTACTTGTTGTAGCCGGTCTGAGGCAAATCTGCTTCAGCCTATCCGCCTCCTACACCGAGCTCACAAGGGAGTTCATGGCGTCCCTTCACCGAGTAGAGAATACACCTGCAGAAGCCAGAATGTATGGCGGAGCAGACAGACTCCAGGGGCGGCTTTACAATGCAGAGCACGTCATTTCGGAAAAGCTGCTCAACCGGATTTTCTCCTCCAGCGAAGAGGAGAGAAGGAGACTAGATAACGGTGCAAGGATCACTGAAGGAGACGGGTTCAACCCCGTAGAAATCTGGGAAAAGCTAACCGGGGAGTCATCTTTCAAACCCGGGAGCAAGGTGGCGGCAGTGCACTCGTGCTTCTGGAGGATAATACACAAGCTGGTGGTGTGCCTCCTCTTCAGAAAGAACGAGTCCAGCAACATTTACTCCGAGGAACTCCACGTCATGTGGCACATGATGGAGGGCAGGACTATCAACCTGGGGCGCTTCTTGCTGAACAGGCTGCACCCAATAAAGGATGCCACCAAGGAATATTGCATGGGTGGCATCGTGAACCTAATCGCGGTGGGGTTGGGGTACCCGCGTGAGCCGCGCAGCCTCTCAAGAACGAGAGGGGATGAGTTGATCGACCTCAAGTACCTCATGAGGTCGGGTATAATAAAGAAGGAGGGGCGGAGTTACTTCTACAAGTTCGCAAGGACGAAGATCCTTCTCCCGCTTCCTCGTTGCGCCGCCTACGACGCAGAAAAGCTAGTCTTCACCACGGCCGAGATCGAGGCTGTGGCAGCAGGCGCAAGCTGCGCTCCACCCCCAAGAAGCCAGGAGCGGGGAATCACCAGAGGGCCCATCCCACTGGGTACTCGGCATGACGTATCTTCAACAGCTCCTGCCGAGCGGCTCATTGCCTCAGAGCCACCAACGACAGACATGACAACAAGGCCAGCGGTGGCAAGAGAAGAACCGACGATCGTGGAGGTCGCCGAGACAAGGACTGGAACTGCAGAGAGAGAGACGGCTGTAGTCCCCGTAGTTTCTACTGCGCCCTTAAGGGCAACTGATGAATTACAACCGGATGTCAGTGATGAGGTATTCGCCGATATCCTACAAAAGGAGATCGAAAGAGCACAGGTGACGCCGACACCACCGCCAAAGTCACCTGTTGCAGTTGTTGAGGAGATCGTCGACAACATCGATATAGGGCAGCATCCGTCCCCCACAACACGGTCTCCTCCGATACAACAAGAGGGCGGGGCAGCACCGACACCTCGCCCAGAAGCATCAACCGCGCGGACAATAGAAGTAGGTTCTGCCTCGTCAGGCAGACCTTTGCGCGGGAGGAGCATTTCGAGGTCAAGGGGGAGACAAGCGGAAAACCCTCCTTCACTCGGAATGATGCTAGGACAAGAACTCGATTTCTTGCGGGAGGTAACAGAAAACCATTCTACTACATTGCTTTCCCTAACCCGCAAGTTTTTGTTTTTCGAACAGAGGCTGGATAGGCAGGAACGGGAGCTGCTGGCTTTAGCCAGCCTACCTGGCCGGCTAGAGGCAGTGAATGCCACGCTTCAACAAGTACTGCAGCGCTTTAGCGAGATCGAGGGGAGGCTGAACAGGGAGGACGACCATCCATGCCCAAGGCAGCCGAGAAGATCGTCGTCGCCTCCTGGTCCGGGCTCTCAATCCTCGTCGTCAAGAGCGTCGTCAGGATTGTCATCATCCACCTCCTCCTCCGGCAGATCGTCATCAGCAACCGGAGGAAATTCTTCACAAGGGCAAGGCTATGAAGCTCCTTCCAGACAAGAAAGCCCTTTTGACCTGAATGAGGCCGCTCCCTCAGCCCCCTTCGACGAAGCTGAGGATAACAACGAAGATATCAGCGTCGGGGAAGGCTCTTCTGACGAATCTGAGGGAGAAGGGGGGACATCTGCACCGCAAATGAAAGACACCTCCCCAGAGGAAGGAGTTCAAAGGCCGACATCACCGATTTCTCCGCACCGACAGAGATACCTTCTTTCGAAATGGCTGACTTTGACAGAAGGGTCATAGGATATCTAACGATCAGAGACCAGAAATTGCTCAACATGGTCCTAAGATCGCAAGCCGACGAGGAAGAGGTACTCTGGAGCGACGGTTATTTCTCGGTGCAGCGGGGAGCTCTGATAAACATCTTCCGCGCCAAAGCCGTCGTAAGGAAGAGTTTGTTCAGAGTACTACAAGGGGCCATTATAGAAAGCGCCGACCAGAAGAAAGGCCAACATACAGTTTACGCTGCCACCCCGACCCTAGCAAGGAGACTAATGATGGGGTTGTACAATTCTACGCAAGTAGAAAGTATGTTGGATTACATTAAAATGCACAATCCGAAACTGGTGCTGGCCCCTTACAAACACAGAAACAACTGGTTCATGTGCATTGCCGACCTCTGAAATCATCATGTCCAACTGCACTGTTGCTGCAGCAAAGAGGTCCCGCACACAGGAAGTACGTTCCTACTCCCAAAGGACGTAAAGCTAAGACTGCTGCCACTACGTCTCCACCGGGTCATCAAGTACGGAGTCAAGCGCCACAGCGGCGTCTGGAATTTCTACTCACTGAGGGACTTCCCAGTCCAAGAAGAGGAGGGAAGTGGAAATAGCGCATTCATAGTCCTCAGAGCCATGGAGATGATACATATCTTCAGATACTTCAAGCAACTCCAGAATAATAACTTCTACAATCTCAGAAGCAAATATGCATTGCTGCTGATAAAGGACAAGCGCTACTTCTGAGACGCGGGGATAACAGAAGAGTTGCTGGATGGTGAACAAGAAGAAGAGTCATCTCAACACAGCAGCTCTCCTGAAAAAGAAGCAGAAGCAGAGACGAACGTCTGTGGGGCAGGCAAACAGATAAACATCTTGCGGCAAGTTTTCGGACATGACGAACATGCCTCGCCCCAGAACCTGGAGGAGTCAATCCACAACTTCGACCGTTTCTCATGCGCTACCCTCACGCAAAAACAGGTCAACGAAATCCACATGAAGTTGGCTGACTCCAACCCTGCAGACATAGCTTACTCGACAGGCGATGTCATAGTCCCGATTGACGACTTAAGGGACATGGTAAAAGAGGGAGGGTGTCTGGCGTTATCTGTGGCGGTCGCCTACATCCAGATACTACGAAACAAGTCTGAACACGCATACATAGCAGATCCAATGCTGTTCAACGACATTTGCTTAGCCGATGAACAAGGGGCAAAGGAAGCCTTCCTAGCAGAATTGGAATGCAGAGTCCCAGATACCATTCTCCTTCCAATCCTGCACAACAACCACTGGACGCTCTTAACGGTGTACACCCAACAACGAGCAGGGATTTTCTACAACATCTCGGACAGCAATAAAGACCATCCAGTGCCTTGTACATCGACAGCGCTGACATCTCTCGAACGATTAGTATGAAAGTACTATATCGATATAGCAGCGCTGATACAACCATTCCTAGGAATGCAAGCAAGAAGATGGCATGAACTCCAGTTCTGCCACCGCAGCCCGCAGAAAATTCAACTATCCAACGACTGCGACATCTTCGTCCTGGAATGGATGGCAAACGAGGCAACGCCTGATCAGCTCCTCCACATCGACTATCACAGCAAAAGAGGAGAATATGTGTGGGAGCTCTTAGCTAGCCCAGGCGCGCTGATCATCTAACCCTCACTGATTAACATTTCCTTACCTCATCTACTTCACAACTCTGGGACAGAGTGTGGAGTAAGTTTGGGGGGGTACCATGTACCAGTGAGGGAGGTACAAAAATCCTCTGATCTCTTTGACTTAAATTCCTTATTCTTTTGTTCTTTAGATTAAATTCCTTATTCTTTTGATCTTTATCCTTTTGTTCTTTCCTATATCATGTGTACATATATATGTTTATACCAAAATTTTTGAAAATTTTGAAAATTTTGCTTATTTTGTCCCCTATGCATATGTACAAAGTTGTTGTAATAATAATAAAAACCTGTTGTGACTTCTTGCAAAGTTTACTTTCTATATATTTTAACGAGTTACAAGTTCTGTCATATCTTTCTGATAATGTTGTCTCAAACAAACAAAAGATTGTGCCTTGCCATCCAAAAATTTTCGAAAAATAATAATCTCGCAAACAGCTAAGAGACGAGTATGGAGAAGGAAAAAGCTGCCCAAACAGAAGATATCTCTTTTGTTTTCCCTTACCCAGCAAAAATCCCAAAAAGAGAAAGAAGCCTTATGAGCGTGAATAAAAGTATGAGAGTTGTGCCCAATAAAAGAAAAGAAAAAAAAATATATATACACCCTTGTTTTCCAAAAGTACCCATCTTTAGGCATGGTAGATCCGGGGCAGTGGTACGTAGGATGTGAAATCACTTCTCTAAAGCCAACTGGCTTGGACTACAGGGACCACTTGCCCGTTAATGGACCCTTACCTAGATGGACTAATGGGAAACAAGAAGAAAAACCCAAAAAGCCTTAGCCTACCCTATACACAACTTTCTGCCCTTAAAATAAAGCTGTTTGGTGTGGAAGCTAACTTCGGAATCATACACCAAAGTCTCGCTGAAGCTGTGGAGAAGAAAAATTTTACTTAAATAATAAGGCAAGTAGGGCAAGGTCTTTTGTTCTCTTTAAGACAGCATTACCTCCAAGACATCGCAAATCTTGTGCTACCCTTTAGCCTTAAAGTTTTGCTGTGCAAGAAGAAGCAACACAAAGTCTAGTTTAAATATTGATTGAGGACAATCAAAAAGCTAAGTTTGGGGGAGTTGATAACACCAAATTTTGTGACGTTTTTGCCCTTTATTCTGTTATCAAAACTACCCTTTTCTGCTATTTTCCTCTATTTTATTAGCATTTTCGCAATAATTGGCCAAGCAACGCTCTTATTCCAATTTTTCCTATCTTCTACAGAGTTTTCCTCATTTTTGTGCAATAAGGCCGATTCCGGCCCACAATAAGTCTAAGCCCGTCTCGACCTTCCTGACGCCCGATACAACCCAGCCCGACAGGGGCTGGGCGACACAAGAATGATCGGCGGAAAAGGGCGCTACGCAAGGAGGACGTGTCGGCCGACATACCGTCTACCCGACAGGGAGCCAAAGCCGCATCGACGACCAAACTCGTCGGGCGACACAGCCACCCACCGGCAGGCGTGCCGCCACCCACGTGACCGATAGCTAGCGCCTCGCGCCGAAGACATACCTATATCGGTCGTCCACATCCATCGACCGGCGTATAAGGGGGCTACGTGGCGTTTCCAGCACCATAAGTCCTTCAACCGCCGGTATAAATAGCAGCTACAGGAAGCCGAAAAGACAAGTTGGAGACGTCGGAGGTTGGATAGGTCGGGACGGCTGGCCAGTTCACCGTTCGAACAGTTGGGGACTTGAGCGATCTGTGAGAGAAGTGCAAGAGCAACCGTATCGTGCCCCAGTGCTCGTACCGGGCGACACTAGGTGAGCTCTTCCTCATCCCGAGAGGGAGGGGATCGGTTCACCTAGGACTATACCGGACGACACTGAGGGCCGATATCGGCCGACGTAGATACGCGACACGAGTGCCTGACAACAATTCCCGACAGTAGTATATATGAATCCTTGGCCGACACGATACCGAAACCGATACGCTCTCCCCATCAGTCGTGCCGCTCGAGAGGGTGTGCCGCCCGACATGAGCGTATCGGCCAGGGTCTTCGAACGATATAGTCATCCGTCAGGCGTGCCGTCCGAGAGTTCGTGCCGCCCGACACGGCTGTACCGGGATAGGTCCCTGGACAGTATCGGGCTGGGAGTAGTAGTAGTCTGTCGCCCTTCTACATCAAGAAGGCGACATCTATCTTTAATTTTGTTATTTAAATTCTTAGCTTATGCATTGTATTAAGACCCTTATTGCTGATGGAAATAGAAATGCTAAATTGCTATTTGTTTAATGCTTAGTGCCTTATGATTGGGTAACTACTGTGTTGGATATCTGAACTCTAGCTTGCATGTTTTGGATCGCGTTTCGCTTAGCTATCGAATCGTCTTTCCTGTCGCAACTACTTTGAGAGTTGGGTTGTGGCTCTAGTGTTCGGTCCGATTCTGGAGTACGAGAGTGCCCAGAACGGAGTTGTTTTAGTATCATTCCACTCTAACTTGAGTCCAGCAACCTCGAGAGGGGTGTTGAAGCTTGGTTAGAGGCACCCGCTCTGAGAGGAGGGGTGCAGGGTGTTACTGCTACCGCTTGTCTTTCTAAAAGTCTTATCCCTTGCATTACGCCTTAAACTGCAGTTTACCTTTCTATTTTCTGTTGCATGAAAATTCCTAAAAACTGCTAAATGACAAAATCTTAATCTTTCTTGTAACTCCAGTTGGAGATAGTTTTCTTTGATTTAATCGTGACATCTGGTTGTTCCCTTCGGGGAACTTCAATATCTCTTTATATCCACCGGAGTGTAGAGTGTCGATTCAGAGTCGTCAACACAACCCACCTTGTCCCTGTGTTCGACCCCGTATGACTACTTCGACCCCGTAAACAAAGTTGCGGGGGCCTAGAAGGATTCGGGTTATAAATGCGAAGGCTCGACTACCTCAATACGCCTCCAATTTTAGGACGCGCGATTTAGGCCGGTCAGGATTGTATTCCCCAAGTTTGTCTTCCCAAGCATGAAGTACAGATGCAATTGTCCAGCCATTACCCTCTTACATCATCGTTACCATTCAAGGTCTAGTTGCACCAATAAGTCAATGTTCTATCCAACATCAACAACCCCATGGTGATATTTTCCATGATTGAAGTCACCACCATCATCAAATATTTATATCTTCCTACTGTGACACACATAAGATCAAATATCATTTATCCAAAGTCTGCCTCTACCTCTGATATTCATCCCTGGAGATAAGGAGGAAGTCTACTAACATTTTTACACGGTCTTGGCTGGATCTATGCATCCAAATTGCCTTGGCGGTAAGTTACACAGGGTGTAAGTAGCCCACATGGTGTGTAACTTTATTCATGATAGAGTTCTCCATCAGGATGATTTGTCAGTATCCAATAGGGCATGCCACCCAAAATCTACTCCATTGAATATGTTGTATTAGTGTCCCCATGGCATGTCACAAGAAACATTCTTATGTCAGTAGGCCATGTCAGTATCTAACACAGTGTGTTACCATTATGGTTTTTCATTCAATCAGTGGCATAGAAGGATGACATAGTCTGTCATCTATTAAAAATGATGTGCCTTCTCTAGGGATTCCAATCATCCAACAATAGCTGATGCGGCGTGTCATACATCTAACATGTTGTGTCCCAAATCAACTCTCTATACATATTCAAACATGTCATGTCTATCAATCCACATGGTGTTTCAAAGGTCAAAAGCTCTCCAACAAGAAAATACCAATGTATATCAGATCTTTACTCTGAGCTATTGTTTGACCTAGTCTGTTTTGAACAAATATCTTTTTTGGGTCAAATAAAGATTCATTTAATTTCTTCTCCAGATCATATAACTGGATCAAATACTATATCAAATTTGGTTATCACATCTTCATCCACATCTTCCTTGCCAACTCAACCTCTTTAAGTTCCCAACATGAAGTCCTATACTCACATATATGATGTAGTTTTCTATCAAGCAAAAAATCAACCACTCTCATGTGCAAGGATTCATCACTTTCAAGCACAAAGTCAACTTTCTTTGGTTTGTGGTTGAGTTCTCTCAAGCATTTCAAGTGGTATAACACACTACTTATCCAAGCATATCAACATGTCTACTACTTCTATTAAAGTGTAGTCATAACAAAGTTTCTATTTAGCCTTGTCTACCCCAACCACTATCATGGTCTCTTTGTGGTTGGCGTACAAGGGAGATATAAAGGATATAATAATAGGAGCATAAGCAAAAGAGTGTTGGTGTAGATTTCAAAGCATAGAGGAGGAAAGAGGAAAAAGAGTATTATCTATATATGGAGTTTTTTTTACTTAATGTATTGTCCATATCTAGGTGGCTAGTTCAACGCTAATGTCCATCGTCGACATTCATATAATGAGTTGACAAATATTGAAATTTCATATCAATTCATTTTCTTGCATTGTCATCAAATGAAGAAGATATTTCATTAGATGAAGTAGATCTCATTACCTCTATGGATCCTTCACATATGTTTCTTCATATGCCATGTATTGGTTATTCTACTCTATCTACAATTTAGTCTTCTAGCATTAGAGAATCTTGGATTATTTTCACATTTGGTTGTGTGTCAGTCTAACACACAGTATTTTGCAAAAGATCATTTAGTCGAATACACTATCAATGTTTCCTCCTTGCAAAAGATGTAGAGTTTTTCTGAGTTATATCTTCCTCTGACAAAGTTGACAAGAAAAGAAGTCAAGTTTGTGTGGACACTTGAATGTGAGGATAATTTTCATAAGCTGAAGAGATGTTTGACATCTGCTCCTGTTCTTGCTTAATATGTTAAAGGAAAACTCTACATCATCTTCATGGATGCTTCTAAGCAAGGATTAGGGTGTGTCTTGATGCAAGAAGATCGAGTGATCGCCTATGCTTTGTGCCAGTTGAAACCTAATGAAGAGAACTAGCCTATACATGATTTAGAGCTAGCAACTATCATGCATGCTTTAAAGATCTAGTGACACTATCTATATGGAGTGAAGCTTGAAGTTTCCTCAAATCACAAAAGTTTTTTATATCTATTGACATAGAAGGATTTGAATATTAGGCAATGAAGATGGATGGAGTATCTCAAAGACTATGACTTTACCATCACCTACCATCCTGATAAATTGAATGTAGTTGTTGATGCTTTGAGTCAGAAGAAGAATGTTATTTTTTCTGCTATGAACTTAGAGTATGTTTCCAGTTGGCAACCACAGCCTGATGGTAAAGAAGATGTTGAGAAGTTGTGTGTTCATATGGCTAGTTTATCCATTACACCTTCTTGGATCTCAGAAGTCATTATTGCACAGCCTGAAAGTTTTGAGTTTGAAGATATGAAGGCCTTAGATGAGAAGCCACAATCTGACATTTCAGTGGGACTTGATGGTGTTATTCATTTCCGATAAAGGTTATGGATACCTGAAGTTGGGAACCTACGATAGAAGGTTTCAACAAAGCCCAGGGGTCTAAGTACACTATACACCCTGGTACTACCAAGATGTACAAGGACCTACAATGAAGTTTTTGGTGGAAGGACATGAAGAAGGATATCGATCTATTTGTTGCCAAGTGTTTGACTTGTCAGCAAGTCAAGATTGATCATCAATGACCTACTGGTCTTCTGCACCCCCTTGAGATTCTAAAATGGAAATGGGAGAAGATTACTATAGATTTTGTCACTGGTTTCCCTAAAGACTAGGAAGGGTTTTGATGATGGGTGGGTGGTCATTGATCGAATTACAAAGTCTATCCACCTTTTGCCTTTCAATTCCACTTACAAGGTTAATGAGATGGATCAGTTGTATGTGAATTGGATCATTCATATGCATGGAGTTCCTAAAGTGATAGTATCATATCATGACCCAAAGTTCACCTCTCATTTGTGGAGTTAGATTCAAGAGGAGATGGGTACTGACTTGCATTTCAATAGGCTTATGATCCACAAACCGATGGTCAATATGAAAGAACGGTGCAAATTCTGGAAGATTTGCTTCGTGCCTGTGTTATGGATTGGGGAGGTTCATGGGATAAGTTTCTTCCATTGGTTGAGTTTTCTTACAATAATAGCGACCAAGCTAGTATTAGCATGCCACCTTATGAAGCTTTGTATGGAAGGCCTTGTCGTTCTCCATTACACTAGATGATGTGGGAGAACATGCTCTTATGAAGAGTGATGATATGCAGATGATGATAGAGATGGTGTAGTTGATCAAGAAGCGTATGAAAGCGACACAAGATCAACAAAAGATGTATGCTTATAAGAAAAGGTATGACGTGAGTTTTCTAGTAGGTGACTATACCTTCTTGAAGATCAAGCTTATATGTTCTATTGCGAGATATAAAGTTAAAGGAAAGATTAGTCCCCACTATGTTGGACCATTTGAGATCTTGGATAAGGTTGGATACTGTGCATGCAATTTAGCTCTTCCTCCTACCTATGATAAGATTCATAATGTGTTTCATGTCTCTGTGCTGAGAAAGTTTGTGAAAGACCGTTCTCATGTACTCTCAATCGAGCCTTTGGATATTCAAGAGAATCTGACTTATGAAGAGTTACCTGTGAAGATTCTCAACTCCCAAGTTAAGCAGTTGAAGAACAAGGAGACTAAGTTGGTAAAAGTCTTATGGCAGTATCATGGTTTGGAAGAAACCACTTGAGATCTTAGAGATAAGATGTTACATAGTCACCCTTCTCTTTTTGTATGAGATTTTAGGGACAAAATCCTTTTTAATGGGTGGAGTGCTGTAAATAACTAAAATACGTGTATAATCTTAGTTTAGCCTTTTCCTAAGCTTTTTCTTTCATTTCTGTCGTTGATGTTTAATTCATGGAAATGATAAAGGTTTGGTGTACATTTGTTCCCAACATTTTACTTTAAAAGGAGTTAAGCACAAATACCTTTAGTGAAAGTTTACTAATGGGTTTAATTTGCAAAATGTCCACTTAAGAGGGATAAGGATAAATTGAAAATCAATCTAGAAGTTTCTATAGCTTTTGTGCGGGGAAAAGAAAAGAAAATCCTAAAACTAAGATAATGTGACATTAAATGAATTAGTTTTCACATTAAGTGAAGATAAGAATAAGTTTCCTACAAATCATAGAAGTGGAACTCAAAAGATAATTCTAAGTCCAAATTTATAGGTACAAGTTTGCTTGGGTAGTACATTTCACAACTTTTGGAAAATTTGTAAGTATAATTGTATTAATTGAATGGGAAAATAGGAGATAACTCAAAAATACAAAATGAAATCATAATGACTCCAAAAGTAACTATTGATGCCAAATTCATGATCTACACATTAAAATATGCATTTTGGGTGAATTTTCACTCAATTTGGAGAAAATTTGATGAAAAAGTGAGATCAGGGGAGAGAAAGTGTAGAACCTTCAAAATAATAAATAATTGTACAAATAACTCCAACATGTAAAATTGATGGCAAATTCATATCCAAGGCACTTAATTTGACTTATTGGTGAATTTTCATCAAATTTGGAGAATCTTATAACCATTAATGACAAAGGAAAGAGAAAATAATATTTGATTTATTTGACACATTAAAAGTTATCAAAATGCAAAACTAATTTCATATTCGGATTCCTCATATAAAAAATAGGCTCAGTGTCAATTTTCATTAATTTTGATCATGTTTGCCCCCTCAAACAAGGGGAGAGATTAAGGAAAATTAATGCATATATACACTATAGTCTAATAAGATTGGGAATTTGATTTATATTGTCATGCACTAAACTTGACCCGCGTGATCTTGAGCATTGGATCCGTGATCAAACGGCTCGCAGATTTGTCTCCTATATCCTGCTGATCGGGAAATAGGGACCGATATAGCAATGATTAATTTTGTTGATTTCTCATTCGTTTCTGAATCAAATTTCATGAAATCTTTTCTAAATACAAAACTGCACCGATTGAACCCCTATTTCTAGAATTTTTCCAAGAAATTAGGAAAGGTCCAATTCTTGTGCTCCAATGATCTAGGTTGACCTAGCCATCTCTAGCTTCATGGTCCCCCATCTATAAATAGTGCCCCCTCGATCTTCGTATCTTCTTGATTGACTTTTCTCTAGATCCAATTGCTCATATTCTAGCATCCTTTCTTGTCGGTGTTCTATTTTTGGTCTAAGGATTGTGGCGAAAGGTTCTCTGTCATCACCTCGTCTCTATGTGAATTAAGGGCATAGGTAAGTTCACACTACTTCCCTCTTTCTTTTCTAATTCTGGTTTCAATTTTGATCACCTCTTGCAAATTCACCCAAAACTCGAGTTGTTGCTCATCAGTCGTTGCGAGGATGACAAAGGGGAATAATCCCCTGTGTGTTTTTCCTCTCCCACCCTCCTTGTTTCCTATTTACCTTTATTTTCTGCTTGAGGGCAGTATCGTCTTTTTGCCACTGCTTGCTTTGCTTGAGCGAGTCAAAGATTCGTGTCTTTGACCCCTAACTTGGCTGGCTCTGGTTGGGCCAAGTCAGTGAAGCATGCCTGCTCTTCGCCCTCTCTTCACCTCTCTGCGATGGTTTTATTGACGTGGCACTCTCTGATTGGTCAGAGTAGGAAAAATCATATGTTTTTATTCCCTTGTCCAAAAATTAAAAGAAAATATGTTTTGGAATAAAAAAAATGTAGGCTTTCTAATAAAATGTTTTGAGACTTGATTTTGAGTTTTATTGGAAGGTGTTTTCTAAAAATAAATCTAATACATAAAAATCACCAACTCCAAAATAGACAAAACTATATATTTTCTTAATCAAGAGAACCTAATAAAATCAATGGTGATCATTTTACAGTCTAAATCGAGGTTTTGTTCAAATAGTCCAAAAGTTAGGGTTTCCTTACCTTTATACATGTGTAAACTCTAATTCATGGTTATACATTGAAAATAGGAAAAGTGGGATTTGGATTCAATTAAAGTAGTAAAAGTGAGTAATTGGATTTCATTGGGTAAGGTATGTGCTCTCCTTACACCTATGTTGGGAATAATTGCAAACCTTAACCTAGTTTCCGTAATTAGGCTCACTAGTACTGAAACAACATTCAATGTGACTTTTCTGGGTGTCGGTTATTTAGGAAATCTGACGCCTATAACATTCCACGTTGGTGATGTAGGTAAACCTACACCTATAGTCAAGACACGGGTACCGATTTGTTTTCAGCATCGGCTTGATAACAGAAAACCGACGCCTAATATCGCTCGCGAAATCCATTGTCGAGTGAAAAAAATTGGCCCCAAAGTGTCACATACAGCGTTGGTTTTTTAACATCTAACCGACGCCTATATAAGATGAAAATTTGCACGAAAAGTTCCAACTTAGGTGTCAGTTATCGTTTGATAACCGACGCCTATAATGGTTCCCGCCAAAATTTTTTGGGCAAAATTTGTCTAATTGGACGTTGGTTTTTAAAGAACAACTGACGCCGAAGAGTTTAGGTGTCGTTTGTTTTAGATAACCGACGTCGTTTACCAACTTAATATACCCACAAACAGCAATTGTTCCCCTTTCTACTGTTTCATCGTGAAGCAATTGTTCCCCTTTCTCTGCTCTTGCTGCGTCGCCACTCGCCCGCTCGTTGCTGCTCGCCATCTGCTGCTTCTCGCTCACCGCCAACGCTGCCTGTTGCTTGCTCGCCATCGACGTCGGACGCCGCTGCTGCTGCTCTGCGTCACCTCCACCATCCTCTTTGCCGCCACCCGCCATCCTCCTTGTTGTCACTGCTGCCTGCTCTGTGCTCACCGTCGTCCTCCCTATTGTGCCGCCCGCCTGCCTGCTGCCCGCCGTAGCCTCCAGGTAGTCGTAGCCTCTGTTCTTCCTTCTCCCTAGTTCCTTACCTACAACAAACACGGTCGTGGCTGTGTTGGCCTACCACGGCCGTGCTGGGCAACACGGCCATGGTAGGCCAACACAGCCACGACCGTGTTTGCTGTTGGTAAGGATATGAACAAATCTTTATGTAATGCTTTATGTAAATTCTAGGATACGAACAAATCTTTTGCTTGAACATATTTGTGCTTCTAATCCTAATGCTTGACCTAATTCAGAAAATTTTGATGCATGTTGAAATAAGATTTAAACTTGTCCATTCTAGCATCCTAATTAGATTTGATTAAACCCTAACATTGATGAAACCCTAACATCAATTGTGATGAAACCCTAACATATACATATCTATTATTGTGTTTGTTGGCTTAGAAACCCATCCAAGATTTACTCATTAGGAGTAAATCTTGGATAGTCCCCAGTTTGGGACTGTTCTTGAACACCTAATCTCACTTAGGATGTAACTGTATAATGTGTATTGAGTTTTCGATAAAATTTCGATAGCATTTCCCCGTTTGTTCTCTAAGTACATATGTACTTAGAGAACAACGGGGAAATGCTGTCGAAATTTTTTTGAAAACCCAATACACATTATACACTTACTAGTGAGATTCGGTGTTCAAGGATGGGATAGGTGGTACACATTTATTATATATAAGAATGACATCACATGTGTTTGTTGGCCTAGAAAGTGAACAATCATTGTTCTTTATATTACTTGTACATTGCTATAAATTAGAATGAACAATCACTAAATTATATACTGTTTGTATGGAGTCTGGCTTCATTGTACCTCCTAATCTGACAATATTTTCCATGTAGCGCATTACATTCTAGCCGCAGGCCCAATCGTTATTTCATGTCCCGCACTGTCTACTTCAACATCGGATGGGTCTAGATAATATACAGTTAGCGTGGCTGGGACGATTACCATCAGAATCCAGTGTCTACCCCTAATTGCAAATAAGCCAAACAAATAGAAAACTGGATGGGTCTAGATAATAGGAGATTAGGTGTTCCCCGGTTTGGGACTGTTCTTGAACACCTAATCTCACTTAGGATGTAAGTGTATACCCTAATCTTGTCCTAATATATACTTGTTTTCTCTTTGATCATAGAATGGATAGATCATGGATGTCCATTCACAATCGCTGCACCCCAGAGTTTATATCTGGTCTTGATCAGTTTATTAGATTTGTCGAGGAACATAGGAAAGAACCTGCAGATAGGTTCTACTGTCCATGTAGGCATTGTGGTAACAACTTGAAAGTCAGCACTGGTGAGGAAATCAAAAGTCATGTCATGTGCAACGGGATTGTACAAGGCTATACAGAATGGCATAGGCATGGAGAGATTTCAAACTCGAAACCAGTGGATGTTGATAGCAGTTCTTGGGTGGAAGAAGAAATTGCCTCCGATGACGTAGATGTGAACGAACCAGTTCTAGTAGACATCGTTGATGCGATGCTGGGTAGTTGTAGGGTAGAGCACACCGATCCACCTCCTATCTTTACAAACATTGTGCATGATGCTGAGATACCGTTATACATAGGTTGTGCTAAGTTTACAAAGCTTAGCACTGTGTTGAGATTGTATAAGTTGAAAGCTAACAATAGATGGAGTGACAAAAGCTTCACTTCATTGTTGACTTTGTTGAAAGAAATGCTTCCTGAAGGAAACGAGCTGCCAATCTCAACATACCGGGTAAAGAAATTGTTGTTCCCAATGGGAATGGAGGCCAAGAAGATACACGCATGCCCAAATGATTGTGTATTATTTCAAAAGGACTATGTGGATTTGAAAGATTGTCCAAAATGTGGTGCGTCACGGTATAAATTGATGACTTTGGGGGAGTCCAAAACTGGTTTTCCTGCCAAGGTGATGTGGTATCTACCTATAATATCATGGTTTCAACGCTTGTTTTCAAATCCAAAAGATGCGACGAATTTGAGGTGGCATGCAGATGTTAAGAAAAATAATGATGGGATCCTACGACATGCGTCTGATTCCCCACAGTGGAAGAAGATTGATCTATTGTACCCCAAATTTGGTGAAGAAGATAGGAATCTAAGACTTGGGCTTTGTACAGATGGGATGAATTCGTACGGGACATTGAGCAGCCAACATAGCACTTGGCCATCCATGTTTGTTATATACAATCTTCCTCCCTGGTTGTGTATGAAAAATAAGTACGTTATGTTGTCGTTGTTGATATCAGGCCCAAAACAACTCGGAAATGATATCGATGTTTATCTTGAACCTATGATTGATGACTTAAAGAAACTTTCGGCTGAAGGTGTGAAGACCTATGATGCTTCAAGAAGAGAGACATTTCGTTTGCACGCTATGTTGTTTTGCACTATTAATGACTTTCCAGCATACGAGAATTTGTCTGGATATAGTGTCAACGGAGCTAAAGCGTGTCATATATGTGAAGAAAACACTTATTCAATAAGACTAAAACATGGCAGAAAGACTATATATCTTGGTCATCGAAGGTTTCTTTCAAATTCCATCTGTATCGTAGGAAGCGCAAAGCATTCAATGGATGGAATGATGAACGGAGTGCACCTAAACCTATACCAGGGGATGTTGTTTATGAAAGAGTAAAAGACATTTTCAATGAATTTGGTAAGAAATCACAATGTAGTATGGCCACACGGAGTGACAATTCTTCATTCAAGAAGAAGTCAATATTTTGGGATCTTCCTTATTGGAGTTCTTTGACAGTCAGACATTGTATCGATGTAATGCACATTGAGAAAAATGTCTGTAGTAGCATCATTGGTACTCTGTTAAATATAACAGGTAAGACTAAAGACGGGATAAAATCCAGACTAGACCTACGTGAAATGGGAATAAGGTCAGAATTAACAAAATTACGTGAAATGGGTAATAAAAGAACATACTTACCTCCCGATTGTTACACGTTGTCTAGAAAGGAGAAGAAAGCTTTTTGTGAATGCTTGGTAAATGTTAAGGTGCCACAGGGTTACTCATCTAACATCCGTAGATTGGTATCAATGAAAGATCTGAAGTTCATAGGTCTTAAATCTCATGATTTTCACACTCTAATGCAACAAATATTGCCCATGGCAATTCGATCTATATTGCCGAAGCATGTAAGATTTGCAATCACCAGACTTTGTTTCTTTTTCAACAGTCTATGCAGCAAAGTTATTGACCCTGATACTCTCGATAATTTTCAAAGAGAAGTGGTTGTTACCCTATATAGCAACCAACACTTTCATTCATTTTCACTCAGACACATGTAGAAACATCCAGACATGTAGAAACATTCACACATATATTATAATCCAGAAATTCATTTACAAAGTATCATTGTTTAGTCATTATTCGCTATCAGGATCCCAATTATATTTTAAAGCCCCCACTAATTGTATGGTTGTTGCCCATTCTTCTACTACTTCATTTAATTCTCCCATCGTATAGGGAGCATTAACATTTGGTAAGTCCTTTCCTATAATGGGGTCAACTTTAAACACCTGTAAAGAGAATGATGTATATATATAATTAATGAGCTATAAATAAGATTGATATATTTCGATCATATTATCTAATGAGACTAGATAATACCTGAGCAATACATTCGATATCCAGTACGACATGTTTGATAATCATGTGCATATATCGCATGACATAGTATCCACATGCCCATCCGTTGTCTTGTGTAGCACACTATAAATTCAAACATACAAAATATTAAAAAATACAACTAATCAAGCATTGTTCACATAAATAATATATACATATATTGCAGTCGGGAACTTACTTTCACGTTCTTCCAAATTATTGGCTGGTTCTTTTTCGTGGGGACCTTTCCTCCAGCCTTTTTGTACCCCTCAAAACCCCTACATGTTAATGTAACACAGAACATTGCAATTAAATAGTAATGTAATAACATATGTTAACGGATATGAAAAATGAAATATTTCTCACCGGAATATTGCCATTTTCATTATGTGTCCAAATCTTGTATTCAAATTACCCCCCTTAGGATCTAGATAATACACAGTGAACGTCTCGGGGGCAATAACCAATAACTCCCAATGCCTACCCCTAGAGGAAAAAAAGTTAAAAATTAATAACTCAAAATCCACAATAAAATGTAATTTTCTTAAGTCCAAATTATAATAAGCAAAGTAAACTTACTCTACATTGAATGGAGCCATTATCATCGTCTTCTTTTTTACAGCAAAATTTGAAAAAGCCTCACAGCAGTATTGTTGAACTGATGTAGGGTCTTTAGCAGTATTTTTGAACTGATTAGTCAAAGATGGAATCAAAAACCCTACATGTTCGAATCCAAAATCTGCACATATGTTGTCTAAGTAGCTGCAAAATATGTATTAATTACGCATGCATTAATAAATAAGAAACCAGATCACCATATCATACACAAGGTATATGGATGTATAAAGAATATCTCACCTTATCCATAGCTCTATCATAGATGTATTTAGCCAATCATATCGAAACAACTCCAAAATATCTTCTATAAATAGTTTTGTTTCGTATGACTGACCTGTAGAATCTGAATCGGAAGAAACAGTTATAGGGGAGTTTATATCATGTTCCGCTAACCATACTGCCATACCCCTACAGTTAGGACCTAACGGGGCAGGTAGGTCCTGTGGAACCCAACTAGGTAATGCATGAGGTGGAAGTGGAGTCCTAGATGTTGTGGGTGTCTTATTTTTAACCTGTATATATATATATAATAATTTCAGATCAACTGCCAGCATATACACACACTAACAATTGAACGTAATGTAAATTTACCACACCTTTTCAGTAAAGAAGACATACACTTTTTCCCACAATATCACTCCGCCTACTGCCTCACCAAGCATTTCACAATCTACGTGGGCATATGGCAGTGGAAGATCCATCCACTGGGGGAATATATGTATCGGGCTCACCCGAATCCAACCAGCTGGTACTGGAGACCCATGACACGTTTCCCCTGGTAGGGATGGGTAAGCCGACGCCTCTGCCATGACATATTCTTTACTTTTTAGATGGCATGGCTTCAACCCCTACAAATTTTTGTGTAAAGAATGTTATATACATATATACATATCATCTTTTTTTTAAATGACTACAATTTCAAATATACGTATCATCTTGAATTAAAAAACTAGTTACTATGTCATAAAATACTTACAGTGGATGTTCTAGGTGGTGGTTCTACAGGATTACTCCCAACCTCTGCAGTAGGAGTAGGAGTAGAGTCTGCAGTAGGTATTGTCTGGTAAGTGGCAGTCTGAGATGCCTGCCACTTTTTCATTGCTTCTTTGAGTTTTTCTTCGAGTTTCCTGTCAAATAGCTTATCCACCTATACATGGATAAAAGAAACGTCAAATTCTAATTTTTGAATTCTCTTTTACAGTAACATCTACAAGGAAAAAATATGTTGTCTCTTCTTGTGAAAGTCCCGCTTTTGGGACATGTTTGCGCTGGGATGGCCCAAAAAAAGCTTTGATGCCCACACCAGCGCCTGCAGCCCTAACACGTCCAGGATGCTCTGGGTTACCCAGAGCAACTATCAATTCATCCCTTGTGCCCTCAGAGATGAACTTTCCTTGTTTCCTCAGCTCGTGCAGCTCCCGCTAATCGCCAAAACAAAAATTTGTACTTAAATAAACAAGACAAATAATCAATATTCGAATGATTGTTGTAAGAGTTGTATTTTACCATTTTTGCAGCCGCCTCAGCAGTTGCGGCCTTAGTTAATTTTCCCTTCTTATTTTGCCTCCCAGCTATCCAGACATCATGGCGAGGTAGAGGTGTGCTACCTATGGTAGAGGACTCATGAGTAGCAGCAGACTGAGCAGCAGTAGCCTCAGCCTGTAGTCTTTGGCGAATGCCTACATACCCCTTTGGACCCATTGTGTGGTCATGCACATTCAGTGCACGCCTTGATCTTTGTGCCTCACTGAGGGCCTAGTTAGTATGCAAATTAATGATTTGGTTAGTAACACTAAATGTTAATCTTGAATAAGTGAATACAACATATATTAATCAATGAGATTGAGACTGACGCCTAATACATTGAATTCATCAGTTTGTCTTGAAGTGACAAACGCGTCCCATTCTTCTTTGTCCAGGAAGTTCCACTATTCAGTGGCTGTCTTCTTCCTCTTGTCGGCTTATTTTATGTATTCTCTGGTGAGATTTGTCCTATAGTTCCTTAGGACTCTCCCACAGCGTTGCATCACGCATTTACGATGCAACTTTTCATCCAATTCAAATATACTCTGCAAAATAGAATTGCTATTAACTAGTATCCAAAAATTTAGCAATCTACAAAATAGAATTGCAAAGTAATAATAACTCACGCATAAATCCCTCCATATTAAATCTTTCTTCTCCTTAGAAACGTTATGCCAAGAATCTAAGCGACAACCGCAATGGCTACGAGTAACAAACCCAAGATATGAAATAAATGAATTGCGATTCACACCACATGCATTTCCTGCATTATCCAAATCCACAACAAGTTTGGGTCCATTGCCCTTTTACGCAATTAACTTCTTCATCATAGTGATGCCCCTTCTCTTGTCAACTTTTTAGTGTTGTTGATCAAGTGCCTCAAGTGCTTCAGATGGTACCTGTGCATCATCAACCTAAAATTTGACAAAATAATTCACATTTACAAGATATAACTATAAATGGACATATAGATATAAATATATGATATATTTTTAAAACTTACATTGTGAGGCGGCACATTGATGTCCTCACCCTCACGGTAGTCATCAGTACGGTCATCAGGAGAATGGTCAGCCATCTGCAAATTCACATTCAAATTGTAAAGTTCACATTGTAAAGTAGTAATTCAAAGTGTAAAGCTCACATTGTAAAGTAATTCAAATTGTAAAGCTCACATTGTAAAGTAATTCAAATTGTAAAGCTCACATTGTAAAGTTCAAATTCACATTCAAATTGTAAAGCTCACATTGTAAACAAAGAGAAAACAAGTATATATTAGGACAAGATTAGGGTCTAGAGTTAACAAATACATGTGATGTCATTCTTATATATAATAAATGTGTACCACCTATCCCATTCTTGAATACCTAATCTCACTAGTAAGTGTATAATGTGTATTGGGTTTTCAAGAAAATTTCGGCAGCATTTCCCCGCTGTTCTCCAAGTACATATGTACTTAGAGAACAAACGGGGAAATGCTGTGGAAATTTTCTTGAAAACCCAACACACATTATATACACTTACATCCTAAGCGAGATTAGGTGTTCAAGAATAGTCCCAAACTGGGGACTATCCAAGATTTACTCCTAATGAGTAAATATTGGATGGGTTTCTAGGCCAACAAATAATGTGTTGTCATTCTTATACCTAAAATCCTAGTTCTTCAAGTTAGGGTGATTATTGATGTCTTTAAAAGCATGATTGGCAATATATTTAGGGAAAAGTTCATCATTTACATTCCAAGCATGTGTGCATTACAGTTCATCATTAAGCAAAAGAAGGGTGTTTAGGATTGTCACCAAGAATATAGCTAAACTATTAAACAATGATTATAGCTAAACTATTAAACAATAGACATGCCACACATAAAACACCCTATACAACTATAAAACAAAAAAGTATCAAGTATATATGCATGATACAATAACTATTTTGCATCACATTACAACAGACTTATCATTGATACCTTACTAACTTATTGCTACATTTACATATCATCACTTGATCAAAAATTACAGCAGTACATTTAACCAAAGTATGCATTCTAAAATCTATGTCATGATTAGTTACATGTAATTTACTTGGATATATAGTAGTACCCGATTACTATGTTTTACATACAAAGTATGCATATTAAATTAACTAAGGCTTATCATAGAACATGTATTGTATAGACAATAGAGGATTCAGCTCAGTAGAAGCACAAAATCAGTACCTAAACCCTAAAATCACACCTTTTTAGCATTTATTCTAACAGGTTTATGTACATCAATATGTGTATGAGTAGGCAGGCACCTTGAGAGAAGTAAATAAATTAAAAAAAAAAAGAAAACACCCAGCAGGGCAGGAAGCTTGAGAGAAGAGGAGCAGAGGAAGAAGAAGAAGGCAGGGCGGGCACCTTGAGGAAAGAGGAGCAGCGGCCGGAGCAAGTCCTAGCAGCTGCCCGCAGTGAGGAGAGGAGCGGCGGAGAGGGCGGCAAGGCTAGGAGACCTAGCTGCTACCGGCGACGGCGGAGAGGGCGGTCGGTGGGCGGACGGGTGAGCACGGAGGAAGGAGCGGCGACGACGGGCGTTGGAGCACGAACGGTAGGGAGGGGCGGCGGCGGCAGGGAGCAAGAAATCGCCGGAGGTTAGGGAAATCGAAAATGAAACAGGGAAAGGGAGGAATCGGTCGGGCTGGTGAGCTATTAAGTTGACAATAAGTGTCGGTTATTTAAAAAACCGACAACTAAACCTATAGTGTCGGTTATTTAGTTATGAACCGACACATATACTAAGTGTCGGTTATTTAAAAAAACCGACAAAGAAACCTATAGTGTCGGTTATTTAGTTATGAACCGACGTCATATGTAAAATTTTGGAGCCAATTTTTTCGCTGGAATTTTGGGTTTGGTGGTTGAGTTTAGGTGTCGGTTGTTTATTAATTAACTGACACTTAATAAAAGAGGTACCCGTGTCTGGTTGACCTTCGTAGATTGGATGTCAGTTTATGTTATAAACCGACATTGTAGAGTTTAGGTGTCGGTTTTTGTATACAACCGACACCTTAAAAAGTGACTTTATAAGCCATTTCTGTAGTAGTGACATGAGCATTTTTAAAGGTGATGTTCAAAACCGTTATCGACCTGAAGGGAGTATTATTGAAGGTTATGTGGTGAGAGAGGTTATGGATTTTTGCAATGACTTTCTGAGTGGTAATAACACTCCTGTTAATGACATGAATATTGAGGAGGGCAAAGGAATTTTGGGATCACGAGTGAAAGTAATCAGCCATGAGCAGTTGGAACAAGGTCACTTGTATATTTTACACAACATGGACGAAGTGAGTGTTTATATCGAGGAACATACCTATTTTATCAAGAGAAAACATCCTCGAGCAAGTTCAATGTGGCTTGCTAGAGAGCATAACAAGACTTTTACTAAGTGGTTTGAAGATAAAGTCTTAAATCAACTATCTCAAACACCAAATGATATTACAAAAACTATCAAATGCCTCGCCTTTAAACCAAAACCGAATATTATGTCTTATGAAGGGTTTGAAATTAATGGGTTCACATATTACACAAAGCGCCAAGATGATAAGAGTGTCGTCCAAAACAGTGGGGTCACTCTTCAAGCATCGACTATGTATTTTTCAAGTGCAAAGGATAAGAGTCCACATGGAGCTAAAATGTCATATTACGATGTCATTGAAGACATATGAGAATTTGACTACATAGATTTCAGAATTCTGCTCTTTAAATGTAATTGGGTTGATAACACCAAAGGAGTTATAGTGGATGAATTGGTTTTCACTTTAGTGAACTTTGAAAAGATTGGCGAGAAGGCTGAACCATTCATATTGGCATCACAGGCGAAACAAATATTCTATATCGATGATCCTGCAAATGATAAATGGTCGGTTGTTCTTCATGGTAAAAGACAGTTCATTGAAGATCCTATAGATGAAGAAGAGTACTATGATAAATATGATCAATATTTCACTAACTCTACACTAATAATTTTTGTTTGTATTCTCTTTGAAAAATAAATATAGGAAGAAGGAAACCACACATCAATGGAACTACTTGGACCCCAAAGACTGGGAGGAGTTTGTTACCCAAAGAAAAATAGATGAATTCAAGGTATTAAGCGCCACTCCCAATTTAATTAATATACGTTTTTATGTATTCACCTATTCAAGATTAACCTTTATTGTTACTAACCAAATCAATGTGCTAACTAACTAGGCTATCAGTGATGCTCAACGACAACTACATGTTACGACCACACAATGGGTCCAAGAGGATATCACCCGAGATTACATACGCGATGCTAAGAATAGGTTCTTGATTGATTCCAATTCTAGACATTGATCAGTATTTCACTAACTCTACACTAATAATTTTTGTTTGTATTCTCTTTGAAAAATAAATATAGGAAGAAGGAAGCCACACAACAATGGAACTACTTGGACCCCAAAGACTGGGAGGAGTTTGTTACCGAAAGAAAAATAGATGAATTCAAGGTATTAAGTTCCACTCCCAATTTAATTAATATACATTTTTATGTATTCACCTATTCAGGATTAACCTTTATTGTTACTAACCAAATCAATGTGCTAACTAACTAGGCTATCAGCGATGCTCAACGACAACTACATGTTACGACCACACAATGGGTCCAAGAGGATATCACCCGAGATTACATACGCGATGTTGAGAATAGATTCTTAATTGATTCCAATTCTAGACATTGATCAGTATTTCACTAACTCTACACTAATAATTTTTGTTTGTATTCTCTTTGAAAAATAAATATAGGAAGAAGGAAGTCACACAACAATGGAACTACTTGTACCCCAAAGACTGGGAGGAGTTTGTTACCCAAAGAAAAATAGATGAATTCAAGGTATTAAGCGCCACTCCCAATTTAATTAATATATGTTTTTATGTATTCACCTATTCAAGATTAACCTTTATTGTTACTAACCAAATCAATGCGCTAACTAACTAGGCTATCAGCGATGTTCAATGACAACTACATGTTACGACCACACAATGGGTCCAAGAGGATATCACCCGAGATTACATACGCGATGCTGAGAATAGGTTGTTGATTGATTCCAATTCTAGACATTGATTAGTATTTCACTAACTCTACACTAATAATTTTTGTTTGTATTCTCTTTGAAAAATAAATATAGGAAGAAGGAAGCCACGCAGCAATGGAACTACTTGGACCCCAAAGACTGGGAGGAGTTTGTTACCCAAAGAAAAACAGATGAATTCAAGGTATTAAGCGCCACTCCCAATTTAATTAATATACGTTTTTATGTATTCACCTATTCAAGATTAACCTTTATTGTTACTAGCCAAATCAATGTGCTAACTAACTAGGCTATCAGTGATGCTCAACGACAACTACATGTTACGACCACACAATGGGTCCAAGAGGATATGCAGGCGTTCGCCAAAGACTACAGGCTATGCAGGACGACCATGACATAGCTATGCAGGATATGTAGGTGTTCGCCAAAGGTTATATAGATATATAGGCAACAAGCCATGAAACAGCAAAAGAAGCCACAATGAAGAGAAGCAGGATACAAATACAATACATAAAGTGCAACACACACAAGTGCTTCAGATTCATATAACAACATGACAGACTAACACATATATAGTGCATAACAACAACAACGTCGAATTTTCATACAACACTAGCTTAGTACATATATAGTGGGACTAAGGTCACGATCCCACCTGCTAAAACAAGTTACTGACAACTACATGTTATGACTGAGAGGTGGTGATTCAGTAACTGTATGCATTAGCAGGAGGACAAATAGATTTCACTATTTGTCCTCCTGCTAATGCATACGGTTGCTGAATCACGACCTCCCAGTCGTAACATGTAGTTGTCGGTAACCTATTTTAGTAGGTGGGATCATCACCTTAGTCCCACTATATATGTACTAAGCTAGTGTTGTATGTAAATTCGGCGCTGCTGTTGTTATGCACTATATCTGTGTTAGTCTGTCATGTTGTTATATGAATCTGAAGCACTTGTGCGTGCTGCACTTTATGTATTGTATTTGTATCCTGCTTCTCTTCATTGTGGCCTCTTTTGCTGTTTCATGGCTTGCTGCCTATATATCTATATAACCTTTGGCGAATATAGATGTATTTTGTTATATGAATCTGAATGTTTATACATATCTGAATGTTTATAGATGTATTTGAATGTTTCTACATGTGTGAATGTGAGAATTGAAGTTTGAATGTATCAATGTATCTACTTGTGTGAAAAGTATATTTTTTTGATTTTGCAGGTTTGTGGCCTGTTTGTTGGCTGATATCAATGGATGTCGTAAACCTGCAGTTTAGAAAACTGAACTGCAGGTTCTCATCCTGCTGACCAGCCACAGCAGGCCTGGAAACTGATAAGAAAAAAAAATTAAAACTAAGGCGTCAGTTATTTATAGAAAACCGTCATCAAAGAATTACAACTTCGGTTATTGTATAAAACTGCCGCCTAATGTGACAAACAACCCGACCGTGTAGGAAAGCGCGATCGTGGTCGAAAATGGCGTCAGTTATTCGTACGAAACTGACGCCGATAGTACTAAACACGGCCATGCAGGGAAGCACGTCCGTGGCGTCTGGGGAATATGGCGTCGGTTTTGTTCGGTAAACCGATGCTGAAAGTGTCGTAGATGCCGCCCTTTTGTGGCGCGAACACTTTTGGCGTCGGATTACAAAACCTAACCGACGCCTATAGCTGCCCTGCTGGCACGTTTTCGGTGACGCGAAGTCTTTTGGCGTCGGTTGTACAACCGACGCCGAAGAGCTTGACCTTTAGCGGCACCCACATAGGCGTCGCTAGAGAACTGTCGCTAAAAGGGGTTAAACAACTGACGCCAAAGACATGTTCTGTAGAAGTGGCTTTAGTGAAGCCCTAATTTCTCTATTGATGATTCATTTGCTATATTTGCCTCAAAATCAGTTTTATTACTTATTTCTTAGGTCTTGTACCCCACTGCCATGCCTTTATTTAATTGATTCTTATATTTTCCATATTTCTTAGCATGTTGATTTTATTAGACTATTTAACTAGTATAGTGGTACTTATGTACAACCACCCATAGATAGGGCATGTGTAAATTCAACCCGGGGAACGTGTTACTCTCCCCAATATAGAATATTTGTACGCAATTGGAATGTGTTACTTTCCCTCACCTATTGGTTGAGGTTAGGTAGGTGCCTCAACCCTACATAGTTTAGGTAGTCATTATGAATCATGCATGCAACCTTTTTCTAATTTTGTTATGGTAAGCATCTGTTTATTTATGCCTCATACTTTTGACGATCTTCATCTTATGATGAAATCTTAGCCTTATTTTCCATGTTGTTTTCTTATCTTTTATCCTTGTTCCTTTTCTATGACACATATCTTGTTTTCTTTCCCTTTTACTGGGTGCTTTCCTAACCACCCAGGGTTAGATCAAGGTGTTGAACAAGGCCAATGTGACCAAGTTTAGGAGTAGTAGATTCAAGTTTTGCAATCAAGGATGACTAGGTTTCTTACTACTAGATCCTATAGTTTCTTTTTAGTTTTTCCTTTTCAAAGAAACTTATGTAGTGAACTGAATTCAAAAAGCAATGCAATAACTTAGTTTCTTTACACTGCTATTGACATTTTTCATGCATCTGAAACGTGCTTATTTACTTGGATTCTTATACATGCATTCCACAATGTTTATTTTTCTTGGAAAAAGTGGATGCTTTGTATTTTCTTTAAATTTTAGTAAGGTGGTGATCTTGCCCCTTTACAATTAGCATAGTCACTTTGGATGTGTATATAAGAAATGCATGTCTAGAATACATATTGATGATAATATAGATTCCCTTGGTTGATAAACCTGGGGATATATGCACCTCTTACTTACTCACAATGTGACATAACATCCTTCACTAAATGTAGTGGGAGGATAAGTTTTCCACCCGACCTCATACATATGATGCATGAAGATCTTGTGGAATGAATGCTATAGATAATTACTTATACCTCATTTCATTTACTGGTAATATGATGATATGTACTCAGTAAAATAGAAACATAAATCTCTTAAAGTGTTCAAGGAGATTATAAATGAAGTATAACTTTGACAAAAGTATTAAGAAACTTTGATGAAATCAAATGTTGAAATACTTTGCATCAGTACCTCAAGAACCTTGAAGAAAGAACTATGATAATGTATCACAAGTCAAATCCATTTGAACATGATTATGTGTCATAATGAAGGAATTATACCATGATGAGTCATGATATAATTATCAATTAATCTAGTCTTCTTATATCCTGATAAATATATACCTATCACTAAATAATGTACCACCTAGATGGTTTATAAGACACAATATATGATTTGATTTGGGAATTCCCATTGTGATTAAAAAATTAAAAACTACATTGATAAAGTAGTTTCTTGAAAAGGTTTATCCAAAAACCATAATTGTTAAATGATACTATTACTCTCAATCCATTAACAAAATTGTTTTGTTGATAAGATAGTTGAGTTCCTAAAGATACAGTGGGAGTAAAAGTAGAGCTCAAAATTTTTGAGGTCAACACATTGGTACAATGAGAACTAAGAAAAAAACAAGTTGTTGTGGAATCTCAAGTTCATCATATGACATAGAAAAAAATAATTCCAGAAGAAAATATCTAAAATTGGAGGATTGTGAATCCAACAACACAGACATGCTGGACATAAGAGGATGAACCAACTAATCAACTAGAAGCTATTATGAACCATAATTGAGTAATGGCTCAAAGCCATTTTGAAGTCCATGTAAGCTAGCAAGGTAGGACCTTGGTAGTGCCACTTAAAGGGGTACTACCTAAAGGGTGAAGTAGGGTCTTTTGGAAAAGACCTATACGGATAACATAAAAAGACAAATTAGTTGAAAAGTTTTTCAAATCAGTTCAAGTTGTTGAACATGATAGACATCCCTTTACCAATTGTCATGCTTGTTGTTATAGTTAAAATAGACAATGAGATTTGGCATGTGAAGATAGAAATTGGGTTCCTTTAAAGGAATATTTGAGAGGATGTGTATGTGACACAACCTAAAAGGTTTTATAACTTCATGAATGCAAATAAAGTCTAATAAGTAAAATGTTCAATATGGGATTGAAACATGCATCTCAAAGATGGGATCTTTTGACTTGATAAGATAGTCAAAGAGTTTGACTTGAATCAAGATAAAATATAAAATCTATGATTACAAAAGATTTTGTGGGAGCATATATGCATATTCCACATATGATGAGGAATAACGTCTCAATATTATGAATATTAAGAGCTGACATGGAAAAACACCTTCATCAATGAAGGATAAGGTGAAACATATTATAAGATAGGAATCAAGACCTATAGAGACAGTTCTTGAAAGTTTCACAACATAAGTCTCAGAACATACAATAGCAATGTGTTTAAAGAGTTCAGCATAGAAGGATTCAATGAGAGACAATCCGGGTTAGTCTCTCATGAACTATGTATTCCAATTCTTCTGAAGAATGGAAATATCATGAATAAGATGCCATATGTCATAATAATTGATCTATCATGAATGATATAGATGCGATTATCGCATATGTATTGGACCAGATAAGATAATATTAAATTCCAATAAGGGTTACTGGGATGTCATTAAAGACATCCATTAGTACAAGAGAACTACTTAAGAATAGATTGCTAGTAAATAGAGATAGAAATAAAGGAAGAGTTGGGTGTAACCGGTTACACTGATGCAAGCTTCCAAAATGACAAAAGTGATCACAATAAAATATGTTTTATTTAAAAGAAAAATGTTGTTACTTGGAAGGGTTCCACACTAATAGCTATTAATTCTATTCTACAAAAGAAGTCAGGCATACTTGTATTATGAATGTAGAGTGATGATGTATGGATCTAGAAGTTCTTACGATGAACTTATAAATGTTCCAACTATTAATGACTCAGTAGTGATAGCGTGACAACAGTGGAGCTACTTGTTTGGCAAGGAAGATCAGATACCATATTACAATGGTTTCATCTCAAAGTGAAGAGATAAGAAACATGTAATATATCAACTAATAGAAAAATGTTGCTAACCCTCTAGATTAGCATTTGTTCAACAAAAACATGGTGGTCATCTTTGAATCATTAATAATGACATTCGTGGGTGATTGGCTCTAAGTGAAAGTGGGAGTCTGTTGGTAAGGTATGCTCAGAGAGACAATCCTATGATGATTGACATGGCATATAACAGAAAGGATTTGATTAATACTCATAAAGGCAAGCTTTTAATTCATTCTATTCCACTAAGTTATGAGATAATTAGGAAACATTATGAATGTCTAAATGATGACAATACTGAATGATGTATGTCTTCAAGTACGTGACATGAAGAATGATATCATTTGAACGCTAAGAGTATGTACATTCTTATTACATCCCTAGTTGGTTGTTATTGTGGAAGGTAGATAGACACCAGTAACACATAAGATTGGAGTGTGGGTTGGTTGATGATAAAATCTCATTATTCATGAAATGGCATATCAAACCAATCACATAGATACATGTTATGGAACAATGTATCAGACAAACCCACATTGAGAATGAAACATGGAAACCATCATTGGTGGTCATAGTTATCTCTCATAGTGAAGGTGGTGATTTTGATTCTTATACTTGAAGTCACTACTCTCATCATATGTCATTGGGTATCATTTGACATCATCAAACGTAATCTTGAAATATGGGTTGCAATAAAGGTGAAATTGGGTAGATGTGATACATGGGGACTCACTGTGAGTGATGTAAATGGGATTTTCCATCCTACTAGAGCTTGATATCCTAGCCACTTGATAAGTGAGACTGAGAAACACATGCGCATCCACATGTGAATCAATATATGACATTAAGGTCACATTATCTAAGACAGTCTGCTCTTCATTCAAGGAACATGGATTGAGAGGATGACGATTCCATGCCTCGAGTTCTTTTTGGATATCAGAGACAAACGAACTATACAATCACTACAAAACCTTACACTGATTGTAGGATTAAGTTATTTTCTAACTTTCCATTCACTTGGGTAGAAATGATGTGCGACTAGGCACCATTCTCTACTTGTGATGTCATAAGTTAATTATGGGCATTCACTACCAACGTGACATGGGATCTATAGGGTTACACACATAGGAACTCATCTATAGAGGAGTTCAATCTTGAATGATGATTGAATTGATTACTAAAGTGTTTAGGTATTCAATTCAAGCACCACATCAACTGACTGAACTGCCAACTAATCGACTCATAGGGTGAGATGGGTGTTTGGTGCCAAACAATTTGCTCGAGAGTTGAGATGACCGCTTGGAGTGTCAAGCAGATTGGAACTGAATTGGCTGATGTTTTGTATGAGTTTGGCACCAAATTGATTGCCTCATTGGGTGAACTAATCAACTTGGATGAGTGAGATGATCGGTTCACTTAGTGAACCGATTGACTCGATTGGGGTAGAATGAAGGTTCTAGTAGCTTTTCCAAATTCGTGAGAAAAATTACTTGTTTCACTTGTTCAATTTGATTGGTACAAGGAATTAATGTTTGCATTAATTGGAAATTATTTTTCTAAATTCATGTGTGATTAGGAAACATGCGAAATGATCGTTTTTTACCGAAACTGATCGGATCACATTTTAGATGAAATTTTTAGTTGTGAAATGACCATTTTGAGTTTCACAGGTTGTGGAAATATAAGATCATTTGGTTTGTTCCATTCCCACTTCCATTAGGAACCCTAACCCTAACCCCGCCTATAAATAGAGGGGTACTAGGGGCTTCCCAAAACACACAATTCAAAATCACTTGCTTTGATAATTTTTGTCCTCTCTGGTTGTGGTAACCAAGTGAGCCGAAGTAAATCCTACCCTACAAGGGAGGGATAGAAAGGGAGAGAACAACTGAGGATTATTATTGTGGTAGAGAAAGTTGGTGACTACTATGCTAATAGGAGAGACAACTTCTTCCTATCCGTTCTACAAGGTCAACATGAGTTCTAGTTGGTCTGCATGGACTACTTTAGAAATAGGAATCTTTTGGATGCTCTTAGGAGCGCAATGACAGTTTGCAGTCTGTGACAAAATCATAAGAGTCGTTGCAGAAGTTGTTTGATTTTTTTATCCATGGTGAAGACCAGAAGCTGCATTGATACCGTCCAAGAGAAACTAGAAGATAGTTGCACTGCAATGAGTTGTAGTCATTGAACTTTCTCTAAGACCAGGTATAAAATCATTAAACCATCTTTCCTATTTCATAATAGTTGACACAATCTTGATGTTATGGGAACACAAATAGATAACATTTTGATTTTTTCTACCTTATCTCGTACTCGTAGTTCCCTACATCTTCAAAAACCCAGACTTGTGGTGCTAATTCCTCTTCCCCCATCTTTACTTGTCACCTATCTCACCTTACACAATACCTACTCACGTATCCCCACATTGTCTTCCCAATCATCCCCCTCCTCATCTCCCTATTCACATTTTTGGGTGAGATGTACTTTGTGGAGAGGTTGCGACACTGTCTACTTAATTGGCATGATGCCACAAGAGATGAGACCAACTCCTCATACTCCTCAAACAAATCTCCAGTAGAAGCATTAATATCTATCGGTTTTGAGTCCATACTCACTATTTTATTTCTGTCTGGGTATGATATTGCCTCTCCCTCCTTCATTGTTAGAATGTTGTCAATTTGATGTTGCTGTGAGTCACTAGCAGAAGTGTTGGTATGTATGCCCTAAGAGAAAATCATATTATGATTTGATTGGCATACATCATGATTGATTTGATAAATATCAAAGACAAGCTCCCAATATATTCTAGTTCAATCAACAATCAGATAAATGATGGAGCAGAATGAATGTCTAAAGAATGACAATACTCAATTATGTATGTCTTCGGGTTAAGGACCTAAACAATGAGATCATACAGATGCTAAGAGTATGTACATTCTTGTTATGTCATTAGTCGGATGTCATTGTGGAAGGTTTTTTTTTGGGTAAGTCAAGAGATCTTCTTATTCATCCCACTCTCGTCTTGCAGGAATATTCAAAGGATTAAACGTACAGGGAGCTAAATGCAAATTAAACGTGGTAGTACTACTACCATTACACTTGTCTGTCTCTAGCCAATCATAAATGTCCGCATGAGGTCTAATATAGTGAAAGGACCCTTGCTTATTTCTAATATGGTACTTAGCAAGCCCATCTGCAACTTTATTACCTATTCTTTGGATATGAGAGAGAGTCCAGTGAGTATTTCTAACCAGAAACTATTGACACCTATTGATGATGCACACGTGCCTTGGATGTTCAGCAGTTTGGTGTTCCACCGCAGTGATAGCCTGTTTACAATCAGATTCGATATCTAGCTCGATCAGTCTCAGTTCCTCCACCTTCTGCATAGCAAAGTGTAAAGCCAGAAGCTCCGCATGTAGGGATGAATGAACATTAGTTGATAGAGTACCAAAACCGCACATCCAGACACCTCTACTGTCCCTAATAGTTGTTGTTGCTGCACTTTTCCGTCTAAGAATAGCGGCATCTACATTCATCTTCAACCTCCCGACGCTCGGCTTTCTCCAAGCCTCTTCTGCTTTCTTGGGTGATTGTCCCGCGATGCCTTCATCTTCTTCCTGCCATGTCCTCACCGATGCAGCTACCTCGGAATAGATAAACCGACAGATGTGTTCGGTGGGTTTAACGATCTTCTCAAAAATATACTGATTTCTACAATGCCATATATACCAACAAGTGATCATAAACAAAATTTGTTTCTCTCCTTTCAGTCGCAGCCCTTGGTTGGTCCATGAATGAACGTCAGTAGAATAAAAAGACGGTGACTGATCTCCATGAAACAACCTATTACAAACTGGTTTCGCAAACTTACAGTCGTGAATGGCGTGGATGGCAGTTTCCTCATCTTCCTGGCATCGTCCACACAAGGGGTCCGTAGACATATGGCGTTGGACCCGCTTGTGGTTCGTTAGGAGTGCCCCATGCATGAAAAGCCACATGAAGTGCTTGATTTTTTCTGCTACCTTGGATTTCCACAACCTGTTCCACTCGCCTTCAGTTTTCAAGTCCCGTGATCTTCTGAGAATGTTGTAGGCAGATTTAGATGAGTATTGCCCGTCCGTGGTTGCCTTCCACATAAGAATATCATTGCCATCTTGAGGATCGAGTCCTGTTGTATTCATGATCTGGTTGACCGTATCCCTAGGCAACCAGTGTTCAAGGAACTCTTTGTCCCAACCACCATTGCTCAACCTCACGCTGGCTACATGCAAGTCAACAATGTCTGCCGGAATAGGTCGGACAGCCAGGTACTCTAGCTTTACCTCCTCAGAACACCAGAAATCCTTCCAGAAGTTCGTTCCGTTGTCGTTCAACACCTCTTTATACGTATTCTCAGCAATGAAGCTTTTTCCATTAAGAACCACTCTCGCCAGCCTAGATATGTTTGGACGATTTTCCCCATTATATTGTTCATATCTAGTTCTGATGTATCGACACAAGGAAGTGTCTCGGCCCACAACCACTTCCCAGGCGTTCTTCATGAGGAGGGACATATTCCACTCCCTCATGGTGCGGAGACCTAGTCCCCCGCTCTCCTTTCCTCTAGTTACTTTGTTTTAGGGTACAAGAGGTATGGGATGTGTACTATGGTTCCCACCCCAGATGAACTTCCTTATGCTGTTGTCAATAGGGTCACAGAGACCCAGTGGGAGTTGTGCAATCTGCATAGTATATGTAGGAATAGTTGTGAGTGTGGTTTTCGTAAGGCAGCACTGGCCTGTGAAGGAGAGACTTCTGTCTGCCCAACTGTTAATACAGCTGTCCACTCGATTCAAGATGTCAGCATAAGTTCGTTTATTAACTCTCGAATGGATGATGGGAACTCCTAAATACCTTCCAAGATATGTTGTTTCTTTAAAGGCTCCGATTCTTATCACCTTCTTCCTCATGCTTCTGGGGACACTAGCAAAGAAAAAGATTTGTGTCTTCTTTATAGAGATAGCCTGACCCGATGCCTCTCTGAATCTTTTAAAGCATTGTTTGATTATTCTCATTTGCTTACCTGATGCTTTGCTGAAAAGGATGAGGTCATCTGCGAAGCACAGGTGGGAAAGTTTCATTATGCTTCTCCCAATGGATACAGGTTTCCATTCATTACTATGGACAAGGTGGTCGATCATTTGACTAAGCTGCTCGATGCACAACACGAAGATATATGGCGAGAGAGGGTCTCCCTGGCGTAATACCCTGCTTGCTTTGAAAGCCTTTGTAAGAGATCCATTCCATAAAAATGAGCACTCGCCTGTAGTGATCGAATTCATGATGTACCTGGCGATATTAGGAGGTAGGTCAAGCTTTTGTAAGGTATCGTTCACGAACTCCCATGACAGCTTATCGTAAGCTTTAGATAAGTCAATCTTGATTGCCATGTACTTGGCCCCCTTCTTCCTTTTCATCATATGAATAACCTCTTGAGTCATATCTATATTATCAGTGATGCGCCTACCCGACACAAAGCTGCTCTGCGAGGGCCCTATCCATGTATGCAAATAATCTTTGATTCGTTCCATGACAATCTTGGAAACAAGCTTAAGGCATATGTTATTTAAAGAAATAGGGCGCAGCTGCTCACATGATTCAAGATTTGGAACCTTAGGGATCAGAACAATTATAGCGTTGCACAGATCGTTGCTTAGCTTCTGCCCAGCTAGCGCATGGGTTAAAGTGTTCATTACTGATTTCTTAATGATTGACCAGTTCTTAAAGAGAAACAAGCCATTAATTCCATCTGGTCCAGCAGCTTTATATGGATTCATTGCTTTCAAAATAGTAAAAACTTCAGCCTCGCTTGGGATAGCACCCACACGCTGCTTCTGGCCGGCGTCAAGATGTGTGAAATCAGCTAGAATGTTAGCGATGAACTTGCTACGCGTATTAACAGTCTCTGTGAGGATCTGTTGGAAATGATCACGGACCAGGTTCTGAAGGTCGATTTCAGTAGAAATCCATGTACCCTCCTCATTTTTAAGCTTAGAAATGGTATTGTGTCGCTTCTGTTGGTTAATGTAGGCGTGGTAGTACTTGGAATTCACATCCCCATTCTATAACCAATTCAAATGACCCTTTTGTTTAAGCTCTTCCTCTTCAGACTTAAGAATCTCATTCAACTCTGCCTGCATGGAGATATAAAGATTATCGGTAATAGAGTTGTAAGAGGAGGTGAGATCCTTCTCTAGGTTACTGATGTTTCTAAGTAACCGGTTCTTCCGTCTATTCTGGCTTTGCATCACGGCTCGGTCCCATCAGATTATGTCCTCCTTCACTTCGTTCAAGGAAGTATTAAAATCATTATTGCTCCGCTAGTTTGATTGCATGAAGTTTTTGAAATCCTTATCCGTTGACCACTTTGCCTTAGCAATGAAGCGTATATGGTGATCCTTCTTCTTATTAGATATGACAAGAATTGGGCAGTGGTCCGAAGGCACGCGGGGGAGATGAACTATAGAGAATTGGGAAAGCCTCCGTATGAAGATGTCGTTCGCCACCGCCCTATCAAGACATTGCTGCAGCATACCCCTCTTGAACGTGAATCTAGGTCCCGAGAATCCCAGATCTGTTAATCCGGCTTCCAGTAAAGTCTCCTGGAACGTCCTTGCCTCAGCATAATTATAGTGGTTTGAGCCACTCCTTTCCTCCGGGTTGACAGTTGCGTTGAAGTCGCCAAGAGCTACCCAAGGTAGGGCAAAGCTCTTCCCCATCTTTATTAAATGCTTCCACAGAAGATTTCTTGTAGTGATATGAGGACTAGCATAGATAAAAGTAATCAATGTCTCCTTGTTTAAGCAGCAGGTTACAAATTGCCTATGGTAGTTGATTATATCAATGTTGCACTCATGGGCATTCCAGCAGATCCAGATCCCACCTGAGAATCCGCGAGCCTCTACTCTAAATGAGTTTGAGAAACCAAGACTCTTAATGGCAGTTATGGCTTTGTCCCCGCTAATCCATGGCTCAAGGATACTGATCACCTTGGGTTTGTATTGGTGTATGTGTTCCTTTAGGACCCTCTTGCTTTCACTTCTAGCTATAGCTTTGATGTTCCAACACAGAACGTCGAGCATTTCTCTGGAAAAGAAAGATGTACTATCTAGTTAGGCGTTGTTGTCAGGTGCTTGGTTCTCCTTATCCGCACCATGTTCACCCTTCGTCATATGAACTTCATCCTCGGCTAGATTTGTTGGATCTTCCATTATCGGGGCCTTCTGTTGTCTGCTGCTCCTGCGTGGATTCTCCTTTGGATGTATAGGACGTATTCTCCCTTTCCTTTTCATTTTGGTCGAATTACCTTTGGTCATACGTCTGTCTATAATATGTAGAGCTGCTATAGCATCATTAACTTCCGCTATTGGTGATGGCACTACTTCCTCAGCTTGTCTATGCAGACTCTCTCATGTGACGATGGGGCTATCTACAAGTTCGACGTTGATCACCTCCACCACCTCATCTATGTCGGGGCTGACTGCCATGTGCTCCTCCTTGCGTGCCGAGTTCTCTACCTGCATATTTGTTATGTCCCCAAGTGCAACTTGTGCTTTGGTTGAGCCTGTAGTCGTCTTCTTTTTCCAGATTTTGTTGCTGCTTCGAGCTGTCGGACTACTTCCAGTTGTAGCTTCTCTTGGCTTTTCTATGGGCATAGAGTCAGAGCTATTTTCATCACCAAGCATAGTGAATCTGTTAGTTCTATCAGAGTTGTTTTTCGCTGTGGTGTCCATCTGTGTCCCCTTCGAATGCCTACCACCCTTTTTCCTCTGTGTTTGCCACTGGTGTCTGTCTTGGTTGTGTCCTGTCATCCTGCTTGTGGTTTGTTCTTCGCCGGCTATTTCCTGCACTTGATCAGATGTAAACTCAGACGTGCAGTCCTTGGAGATATGGCCTTCCTCACCACATCTAGCACAGGCCCAAGGTAACCCTTCATAAACAACCTCGTACTCCATTCCGTTAATGAGGATTGACATAATGAATGGCATTGTGGTGTCTATTTCCAGAGCCAGTCTTGCAAATTTGCTGCGGGATCGGTTTGACGTGTGTGTATCTACTTTGATCAACCTGCCCAGTGCCAAGCCAATGTAACTGAATATCGTGGGGACGTACATATGAAGGGGCAGATTTAGGATTCACACCCATGTGACGATCAATTCTGGGGTTTCTACCTTCGGCTTGAAAGTTGGGAACCAGTCCCAGACCAACAGGTTCCGCCCAAATATCTTCCATGGACCTCCGGTGAGCACTGCCTCATGATCTTGTTTGTAAGAAAGTTGCACCACGATGTTCCCTAGGTCGAGCTCATACATGTTGAATCTTCCTACTATCCGCCAGAGCATTTTCAGTCTGTCCCTTAGGGTCATGTACCCTATTTCAGCCCCCAGCAGTCTCACCACCACTGCGTATCTCCACGGCTTGACTAAAGTATCCTCTGCTTCCGGTAGGATGGAAAGGGATGGAACACCCTCCTCTTCCATTAGGGTTACAACTGTCTCCGGCAAGCAGTCCTCGAACAGTTTCTCCAAAAACCCACTTGGGTTACAGGAAGCGTTCTGCCCCGAGACGATTGCGCTGAACGAAGCATGGCGGGTGGTTTCGTTTGCCATGCACGAGTTCTTGTTCACGATCGGTTGTTCCTTCTCCATGATTGACTCGGTCTGTATCGTCGTGTCCTTTGCTACAATCTGGCTGCTCTGATTGCCGCGTTCCGAGCGTCCTTGTCCCCGCATCCCAGTACCTTGGAACTCAATGCCGAGCTCCGGTATCGAAAGACCGGTCGTCTGTCTGGGTTGTGACTTCCTCATAACCGCCTCTTCAGTTTCGTGATCTACGAGATTCATGACTGTGAGTCCATCCTCAGGATCCGTCTCTCTAGCATTGCCAACGCCGCCGCCGCTATTCCCCCCTCATCCCCCCTCCCCCTAGGTTTCATTGCAGCTTATAATGTTTGTCATTGTGGAAGGTTGATAGACAATAATGACACATGAAGACTAGAGTGTGTGTTGGTTGATGACAATGTCTCATTAGTCATGGTATATGATATCAAACCAAGCACATAGATACATGTTAGAGAACAATGTATCGAACAGACCCACATGAGAGTTACACATGGAACCATGACATGGTAGTCAGAATCATTTCTCATAGTGATCGTGGTTATTGTGATTCTTAAACTTGAGATCGGTGCACTCATCGAATGTGATTGGGTACACTTTGACATCATCAAACATAGTACTAAAATATGGGTTGCTATAAAGGTGATGATTGGGTGTCTTTGACGCATGAGATAGATTGTGAGAGATGGATATGGGATTTGGACCTCCTAAGGGAGTATGATGTCCATGCCACTCGATAAGCGAGACTAAGAACAGCATGCGCATGCACATGTGAATCAATATATGATATTGAGTTCACATATATCTCAGGCAATCTACTCTAGTTCAAGAAACATGAATGAACGTTGAAAGGATGAAAACTTCGTGCCTTGAGTTCATTCATGATATCATAGACAAAGGAGTTATACATTCACTAGAACACCAATCACAGATTGTAGTTTGAAGGTTGTTCTCCAACTTTCCATTCACTTGGATAGCACTGACGTGCGACTAGGCACCGTCTTTGATTGTGATGTCATAACCTAGTTAGGGACATTCACTACCAATGTAATATGGGACCTATAGGGTCACACACATAGGATTCACCTAGAAGAGGACTTTATCCATGAATGATGTTTGGATTGATTACTAAAGTGATTAGGTATTCAATCAAATATTCAATCAATAGAATTGACTCAGAATCATTAAGTTCAAGTGTTGAACCAACTGATTAGAGTGTCAGATTGATTGCAAACTAAATTGACTGAGTTCTGCACAATCTAGACCACCAATCAACCGGTTCACCGTGCGAACCGATCGACTCATGGTCATTGGGGTGACCAATTCACTCTGGTGAACCGATCCGTTCACTTGGACCAAACGAGCAAGTGTTGGGTTTCCCAGTTCATGAGAAAAGTTTCCCATTTCACTTGTTCTATTCAATTGGGACAAGAATTAATCTTTTCATAGGTAGAAATGAATTAGGAAAGTCAATTGCAAGTAAGTCTGGCTTGCGAACCACTCGGTTCACTATGCCAACCGATAGGTTCATTCGTGAATCGATCGTTTCACCTACCTTAATGCAAATTATTCACAAAAAATATGGACCCTTCTACTCCCACACCTATTGGGAACCCTGACCCTGCCCTCTACTATAAATAGAGGGGTACATGGGGCTTCTTCAGACAGACAATAGAGACACAACTCAGAACATCAGTTGCTCTGCAAAGTTGTTGTCCTCTCCAATTTTGGTAGCCGAGAGAGCCCAAGCAAGTTCTACCCATCCAGGGAGGAACAGTGAGGGAAAGACAACTGCTGAAAAGCAACTAGTTGTAGGAGAGTGTGTTGCTGACTAGTACGCCAACAGAAGGGGACAACTCCTTCTAGTCCATTCTTCAGGATGGCTAGAGTTCCTGGTAGTCTGTGTGGACTATTTATAGAGGTGGGAGACTTCTGCCGCTCAAGAGGACAATAGTCAACCACAGTCTGGGTCAAGACCAGGAGCTGCACAGATGCCATCAAAGATAGGTGGTTGAAGATCACACTTGCTGTAAGGTATAGTCGCTGAGCAAGCCTTAGGACCATGTATAACTCACTAAAACCATCCTTCCCATTACATAGATGTTGATGCGACCTGCTGATAATGGGTTTATGGTCAAGTAAAATTTTTGTTTCTGCTACCTACTTCGACCACGTAAGACCCAACAGTGGTATCAGAGCCACACCAATACTCTATGTTTTAGGATAATCAATATGATCAGATTTTGGTTTTACCTTTTTTTATTTATTGCATTCGATGTGAATATTTAAATGACTAATGTGAATATCCTATTAATACAACATGATCCCAAACTAATATATACATATATCATATGGTATATATGCAGTCGATACACGCCTCCCTAAAATGATTTTGATGGTGGATGTAGCATGGTTATGGCCTATAAATCCTATGTTCATGTGTGTGGCTGGTTATGGTTGTTTGCATCTTGGTCTGCGCACTAAGCCCTCTTCTTCTATTCTAAAGGTAACTCAAGATAACTCAAGATTCTCTTCCACCTTTTCTCCCCTCGAATGTAACTTGAGATTTTATAAAGATTATGTAAAATAGGATTAGCTTGATTTCTTATTATGATGAAGACTGAAGATGACCGCTTGATGGACTGAGTGACCGACTGAGGAGCAGTCGATGGACTGACAAGAAGCCCCGATGACCAGATGAGCCAACCATCTGGAGGAGCCAGACGACTGACTACAGGAGACCAACTGGCCGACCAAGAGGTGAGTCGACTGGTTCAAAGGTTGAACCAGTCAACCCAGATTGGCAAGCACATATCTTCATCAATAACAGGTTGCATGTGATGGAGACCTTAGATGACCGTAGTTCCTTGTGGCTCCAAGGAACTATAATAGGATGTACATAATCATCGCTTTTATCATTATTGCATGTTTTCATTTGTGGAATATAGCATGTATATGATACATACTATATATGTGGTGATTGGATACATATATGCATATATAAGCATATTAAAACCCCTCAACAAACATATTAAGTTGAAGATGTCTTCCAAAAGCAGCACACATGAAAAGCTTGATCGACTAAGTGTGGCCATGCCTTCACGTGGTGTACAGTCTATCTTGTGGAAGTGTGAAGGTGAATATGTGGGTCTGCCTTCCCAGGGTCCATATTCATTGTGTTGGCTTTTGGGTTGGATTTAACAAGGTGACCTTGATCGGATCAAGCACCTTGAGGCATAAAGATGAACACGGCAAGGAGTTGCACATGACATCTATCAAGAATCACATATGATGTAATTGCCAAAAGTTTCCTACCTGAAAGATTCTAGTTGTGGGTGACAACCCTCGTTGGTCCATGACTTAGGAGAAATTAGGATATTGCTCACTAAAAGGTTGTACGCTGCAATCTTTAGAATTGACAATGAGGGTTATCAATTTGAGATAAAATAGTGAGAAGTGAACATTAATTAAAGACCTAATTAAACATCGTCAATTTTCAAATCAAATAAAATCAAAAGTGTTTTGGACTAAAATTGCAAATTTCCTTTTTGTAGAATAAATGGCTACCAACAACAATCACTTTTCATTGCGATCGGTCCTTGAGAAGGACAATCTAAATGGGAACAACTTCCATGATGGGTTTAGGACATTGAGAATTTTTCTCACTCAAGAGAGAAAGCTCTATGTCCTAGATACACCAGAGCTAGAAAAATCCACTCCCACCACACCAAAGGCTGAAAGGGATGCTTATAGGAAGCATACTGAGGATGCCATTCATGTGAAGTGCTTGATGTTGTGCTCAATGAACTATGAGTTGCAGAGACAACATGAGAACATGGACGTCATTGAGATGGTTCAACATCTCAAGAAGATGGATCTAGATCAGGCACAACAAGAGAGATATGATGTCTCCAAGGCATTGTTCAAGTGTGTCATGATAGAAGGAGATCTAGTAGGCCCTCACACACTCAAGATGATTGGGTATGTAGAGAACCTAACTCGACTGGTGATTCCCTTTGAGCCAAGAGTTGGCTACTGATCTGATACTGTAATCGTTCCAGAATCCTACAATCAGTTTGCAATGAACTATAAGATGAACAACTTTGACAGGTCACTGACATAGTTATTGGGCATGTTGAGGACAGCTGAGGCACATATGAAGAAAGACAAACCCAAATCTGTGATGATGATCAGCAGAAAGAAGGGAAAGTCTAAACGCAATGGCAAGGGAAAAGTATAGAAAGGTTCTAATGCTAGCCAGCAGCCCAAGTCATCTTCAACACTCAAAGCCAAGGGAGGGGTGAACAAGGGAGGCAAATGTCACCATTGTCATGAGCCAGGACATTGGAAGAGAAATTGCCCTCTCTACATAGATGAACTAAAGAAGAAGAAGGAGGGGATGGAAGTCTCCACCTTAGGTATCATGAAATAAACTTAAAATGCTTCTTTATCTTAGGTATATGATACCAAGATGTAGATCTTACATATATGATGTGCAGAATCTGAAAGGAAGTGATGGCCTTTATGAAAGGACCAAGAAGGAACACTCATCAACATTGGAGCAAGTGTTTCTATCATAGATAGAAGTATCTTTTAGTTTATTTCAGCCCAAAAGGCATGTAATAGAGTTATGAAATGCTATTTCATTTTACCAATAAATAGAAATATTTTATTTCTGCATCTTGTAATGACAAGGATTTCTATCAATAAAATTTATGTTTCAATTTCAAAGATATGATCTTTTTGGGGATGCCTTATTTATCTTGTGGTACTTGGTATGCATGAGATAAAACAATAATACCTAAAAGTTATTGATGACTCAAATACTAAATTAGCATTATCATCTAAACAAATGAATGAGAAATTCATCTCTAGGTTCCATGTTGATGGATAAACTAGAATCTCTTGGTTAATGAACCATTACGAGATATGAATGTCTTGTTTATTGGGCATGATTACAAGTCAATCTTCACTAGATGTAGTGGGATAATGACTACTCTATTAGGTATAATACATATTGATGTATGTACATACCTATTGGAATAAATGCTAATACTTCAGATATGGTATTTAATGAAATACAAATATGAATATCTTAAAGTGTTCAAGAATATCATAAATGAATAACAAACTTGGTAAAAGTATTAATTCTTTGATATGATCAATGTGTGAGATACTTAAACCAAATGTTTGAGGACCTTGTGATTAACTATGATAGTATATCACTGAGAACTCATGATTAAGGCATAATAATATATAAATCAAAGAAGGAATTATACTCTAAATAGTAAGAGCATGATCATCAAACAAATAACTAATCTTATAGAATTATTTTAAAGAACATGCTTTACACTAAATAAATGTACCATTCAAAAGGTATAAAAGACACCATATGAGATATGGTGTTGGGAATGTTCCAATATGTCTTTTAGTGATTGAATGCTCATATAAGAAATCTAGTTTCTTAGAAAGAGCTTCATTCACAAATCACATAATGTTACTTGAATACTAATCTCAACGCATTGACAAAGTGTTTGTCATAAGGATATCTAAATTCCAAAAGAATCAGTGGGAGAGAAGTAGAACTCAAAATGTTTGAGATCAACATAATAACATTGAAACCTGATAAGGTAAAAAAGGAGATTAAGAATCACAAGTATTGTGGAATATCAAATTCCTTATGTAACAGATACACCTCATGTTGGTATATATATGCCCATAGAGCCATCCTAAGCGATTCCATGGAGTCAGATATTAATTAATCAATTTATGCGATTATTTGGTTAATTAATGAATTCCAGAATATTCTAATTAATCCACGAGTGTTTTAATTAACACAACGTTTTTGTTTACTGATGGGTTTAGGAAACCCTACTTCCCTTTGTATCCTATTTAAAGGAGGATTGACGGCCGATATCTATATAAGATATCGAGAGATTCTTTTAGTTTACACTCACACATGTAAACCCTAGCCGTCACCGTCCTTAGGAGAGGAAGGAGAGCAACGCGTCACTAGCACGTCGCCGCACAGACAAGACTCCTTCCCGCCGGCTTAGGAAGCGCGACGTGGAGTTCTAGTCCATCCGCGTGGACGAAGTAGAGACGCAAACGCTGAGACACCTGCGTTCGGTGGACACGACGACCATCCGTGTGCGTTACGAGCGGTGCACATCATCGCACAAGAGCGTCGCCGGATCTTCCTGCGACAGCGAACGAGAGAGAAGTTCCGTCCGTGTAGGTCAGCAGTGTTGCACTGTCGTGCAGCGGGACATCGCTAGACTTGCTCTGCGATAAGGTATATCCCGCAAACACTCCTTCCAAATATGTTGTTGTCGACGAGATCCTGTTTTGGGTTGCGTGGATTTTATTGCTTCCGCCGCGCATGTTTTCTCCACAAAACCCAACACCTCATATATCTAGTAGAAAACACCTTGAGCTTGATGGATAATGATATCCTACAAACTCAGAGGTGATGAATTGGTCATATGATGATGAGCCAATAATCTATCTTGATGATGTTGAGGAACCAGATCTTGAGTTATGGCTTGAAGTCATAAGATTCAAAATAACTTCCATGTGAACCAAATAAGATATGACATTAATGGTAGCAGTTATAGGGATAAAACCCATAAGCGCAATTGAGTCTTAAGAGTTAATACTGACATTGATGACACTTGAAGAGCTGATTGGTTGAGATGAATTCAAGTGAGTTCATGGTGTTGAATCTGATGAATTTATTTAACTAATTGTAGTGGCTATAGGCCATAAAGGATCATGCTTGCTATTGTAACTTGAAGACTATGAAATTTTGCATACAAATCACTACTACAGAAATAGCATTCAGTGTCACTTTTCTGGGCGTCGGTTATTAAGGAAAACCGACGCCTAACATATAAGGCGTCGGTTGTTTAAGCAAACCGACGTCTATATTCGAAGACCATCCAGACACGGGTACCGCTTTGTATTAAGCGTCGATTGTTTATAACAAACCGACGCGTAAAGTCGCCCGTGAAATCCATATTTCGATCAAAAAAAATAGTGTCATTTTTAGTGTCGGTTATATACGTAGAAACCGACGCCTATGTGCGATGAAAATTTGCGCGAAAAGTGTCACTTTCAGCGTCAGTTATCCTTGTATAACCGACGCTGAAAGTGGTTCCCGCCAAATAATTTCATGAAAATATCGTCCAATTGGACGTCGGTTTTTTCGAACAACCGACGCTAAAGATGTTTAGGCGTCGGTTGTTTTAAAGAACCGACGCTATTTGGGAACTTCATTACCCTCGATCGCCCGACTCTTCCCCTTTCTTCTGTTTCATTGCGAGCGATTTCCCTATTTCTCTACTGCCGCTGATTTCTCTCCGGCGATTTCTTCTTCAGCTCCCCTTCTCCGGCGCCCCCTTCTCCGCCACCACTCCTGCTCGCCACCGCTCCTGCCGCTGTTGGACACCTGCTCGCCGCCGCTCCTGCTCGCCGACGATCCTACTCCTGTTGTTGCTCTGCGTCGCCGCCACCGCCGCCGCCTGCTCGCCGCCGCTCCTACTCGCCGACGATCCTGCTCCTGCTGCTGCTCTGCGTCGCCGCCGCCGCCGCCCGCTCCTTCCTCCTTGTTGCTGCTCTGCGTCTCCTTGCTCACGCCCTAACTCTGCTGCTCACAAGGTACTAGCATCAAACCCTTCCTCTGCCATTCTTTCCATTCAGTACTAGCATCAAACTCTGCTGCTCCTTCAGGATGTTTTAATGCTAGTGTCAGGGCTATCTATATAGGTTGATGTATGATCTATCCCCTGTATTTTTTTTCCTGCTCTCTTTGTGTGTATGAGCCTGTTCCTTGGTTGTGTATGGTCTTGCTGTTTGGAGATGTTTTGATCCCCTGTGTGGGATACTTTCTCCTTTTGTTCTTTACGTTTGGTCAGGTGTGTTGTCTGTAAATTCCCAAAGTATTTTTGGTATCAATAGTTGAGTGTTTTTCACAAAAAAAAAGATGGAGAAGTTAAATGGATACAACTCTGTACATAGGTAGGTGTAGTTCTCTAGCTAATTACAATAAGAACATGACAATATGATAATAAACATCTACAACCTAATGCCACCTACCAAGACAGATACTAATACCACCACCTCACCTATCAAAATCTTAAGGTTAGACATATAAAGGAGGAAGAGTTGTAAAACATGTGTACATGAATCTGAAGCCACTATACAAACTCTGTTTGAGTGTTTAAGTATCAAGCATCGTTAGTCCAATACATAAGTACTAGAAGTATCCATGGGCTAAATAAGGTGAACTAGCTGTGTAATGTTAGGGTTTCTGTAGTAGTGGGTGCGCCTACTACATTTGGGGGTGCGCCTTATACTATTTGAAATCCTTGATTTTATCTTCTATCCTAAATAAAATTAAGGGACCCATGATTAGAAAACAATTCCAAACTTGGCACCCACACTAATTGGAAGGAAATAAAATATGATTATTGAAATGCACATTTGTGATGTGATACCTTTTTTAGGATGCATATATTAGATTCAACCTTTGAGACATCCTTTTATGAGTTCCAATACAATTAGGGTTTCATTTCATTGCCATTGTATGTATTATAATATTACATCTTTCACATAAAAATTAATTAAATTGAATCCTATTGGAACCCTAATTTAAATCCTAATTTGATTTAAACTTGTCCATTCTAGCATCCTAATTTGATTTGATTAAACCCTAACATTGTTTAAACCCTAACATCAATTGTGATGAAACCCTAACATGTACATATCTATTATTGTGTTTGTTGGCCTAGAAACTCGTCCAAGATTGACTCATTAGGAGTAAATCTTGGATAGTCCCCGGTTTGGGACTGTTCTTGAACACCTAATCTCACTTAGGATGTAAGTGTATAATGTGTATTGGGTTTTTGAGAAAATTTTGGTAGCATTTCCCCGTTTGTTCTCTAAGTACATATGTACTTAGAGAACAGCGGGGAAATGCTGCCGAAATTTTCTTGAAAACCCAATACACGTTATACACTTACTAGTGAGATTAGGTGTTCAAGGATGGGATAGGTGGTACACATTTATTATATATAAGAATGACATCACATGTGTTTGTTGGCCTAGAATGTGAACAATCATTGTTTTTTATATTACTTGTACATTGGTATAAATTAGAATGAACAATCACTAAATTATATACTGTTTGTATGGAGTCCGGCTTCATTGTAGATATCTATTATTGTGTTTATTGGCCTAGAAACCCGTCCAAGATTGACTCATTAGGAGTAAATCTTGGATAGTCCCCGGTTTGGGACTGTTCTTGAACACCTAATCTCACTTAGGATGTAAGTGTATAATGTGTATTGGGTTTTCGAGAAACTTTTGGTAGCATTTCCCCATTTGTTCTCTAAGTACATATGTACTTAGAGAACAGTAGGGAAAAGCTGCCGAAATTTTCTCGAAAACCCAATACACATTATACACTTACTAGTGAGATTAGGTGTTCAAGGATGGGATAGGTGGTACACATTTATTATATATAAGAATGACATCACATGTGTTTGTTGGCCTAGAATGTGAACAATCATTGTTTTTTATATTACTTGTACATTGGTATAAATTAGAATGAACAATCACTAAATTATATACTGTTTGTATGGAGTCCGGCTTCATTGTAGATATCTATTATTGTGTTTGTTGGCCTAGAAACTTGTCCAAGATTGACTCATTAGGAGTAAATCTTGGATAGTCCCCGGTTTGGGACTGTTCTTGAACACCTAATCTCACTTAGGATGTAAGTGTATAATGTGTATTGTGTTTTCGAGAAAATTTTGGTAGCATTTCCCCGTTTGTTCTCTAAGTACATATGTACTTAGAGAACAGCGGGGAAATGCTTCCGAAATTTTCTTGAAAACCCAATACACATTATACACTTACTAGTGAGATTAGGTGTTCAAGGATGGGAGAGGTGGTACACATTTATTATATATAAGAATGACATCACATGTGTTTGTTGGCATTTCCCCGTTTGTTCTCTAAGTACATATGTACTTAGAGAACAACGGGGAAATGCTGCCTAATCTTTTCCTAATATATACTTGTTTCCTAATATATACTTGTTTTCTCTGATCATAGAATGGATAGATCATGGATGTCCATTCGTAATCGTTGCACCCCAGAGTTTATATCTGGTCTTGATCAGTTTATCATATTTGCCGAGGAACATAGGAAAAAACCTACAGATAGGTTCTACTGTCCATGTAGGCATTGCGGTAACAACTTGAAAGTCAACACTGGTGAGGAAATCAAAAGTCATGTCATATGCAACGGGATTGTACAAGGCTATACAGAATGGCACTGGCATGGAGAGATTTCAAAATCGAAACCAGTAGATGTCGATAGCAGTGCTTGGGTGGAAGAACAAATTGCCTCCGATGACGTAAATGTGAACGAACCAGTTCCAGCAGACATCGTTGATGCGATGCTGGATAGTTGATACTCTCGATAATTTGCAAAGAGAAGTGGTTGTTACCCTATGTCAGCTTGAGATGTATTTCCCTCCTTCGTTCTTTGATATCATGGTACATCTTGTTGTCCACTTGACTAGGGAAGTGAAAATGTTGGGACCAGTTTTCTTGCATTGGATGTATCCCTTTGAACGATACATGAGTGTTTTTAAAGGTGATGTTCGAAACCGTTATCGGCCTGAAGGGAGTATTATTGAAGGTTATGTGGCGAGAGAGGTTATGGATTTTTGCAATGACTTTTTCAGTGGTAATGACACTCCTGATAATGACAAGAATATTGAGGAGGGCAAAGGAATTTTGGGATCACGGGTGAAAGTAATCAGCCGTGAGCAGTTGGAACAAGCTCACTTGTATATTTTACACAATATGGACAAAGTGAGTGTTTATATCGAGGAACATACCAATTTCATAAAGAGACAACATCCTCGAGCAAGTTCAATGTGGCTTGCTAGAGAGCATAATAAGACTTTTACTAAGTGGTTTGAAGATAAAGTCTTACATCAACTATCTCAAACACCAAATGATATTACAGAAACTATCAAATGCCTCGCCTTTAAACCAAAACCGAATGTTATGTCTTATGAAGGGTTTGACATTAATGGATTCACATATTACACAAAGCGCCAAGATGATAAGAGTGTCATCCAAAATAGTGGGGTCACTCTTCAAGCGTCGACTATGTACTTTGCAAGTGCAAAGGATAAGAGTCCACGTGAAGCTAAAATGTCATATTACGGTTTCATTGAGGACATTTGGGAGTTTGACTACATAGATTTCAAAATTCCGCTCTTTAAATGTAATTGGGTTGATAACACCAAAGGAGTTATAGTGGATGAATTGGGTTTCACTTTGGTGAACTTTGAAAAGATTGGCGAGAAGGGTGAACCATTCCTATTGGCATCACAGGCGAAACAAATATTCTATATCGATGATCCTGCGAATGATAAATGGTCGGTTGTTCTTCATGGTAAAAGACAGTTCATTGAAGATCCTATAGATGAAGAAGAGTACTATGATAAGTATGATGACTCCAGTCCATTCTCAGTTGGGTTGCCCACTCCACAAAATATTGAAGCTAATGATGACTTATATGTGCGCGGAGATCACAATGAAGGATTGTTAATTGATAAAAGATCACAATTTTAGAGACATGTATGTTAATACAAATGCTAAATGTTTGCCTTTTTCTAGTTAATTCAAATGCTAAATGTTTGCCTTTTTCTAGTTAATACAAATGCTAAATGTTTGCATTTTAAATGACATTTTCAGATGGCTGACCATGATGAGCATGATGTCCATGATGAGCATGAAGTCCATGATGAGCATGCTGTCCATGACGAGCATGGCGAGGATACTAATGTAAGTTCTAAAAACATATCTTGTATTTCTATAAAATTCATTATCTTCTAGTTATGTCATATATCCTATATTTCTATATTGGGCTAATTTAGTGTGTTTTATTTTTGTCAAATTTTAGGTTGATGCACCTGTACCCACTGAAGCACTGGAGCAACTTGATGCGCAACACCAAACACTTAACAAGAAAAGGGGCATCACTCTGTTGAAGAAGTTATTAGAGCTAAGTGGTAGTGGATCCAAATTGGTGGTGGAGTTTGATAATGGAGGAAATCCAATTGGAGTGAACCGCAATAATTTTGTAAACTATCTTGGGTGTACCACTCGGAGCCATTGTGGTGTTAAGTATGACAATTGTGTTGGATAAATTGGATATTATGATAAATCCCTTTGTTTCGATGATGACAAACATTTCATTCTTATTAATCTAACTAGCTACTTAAGTGTGTAGGACTAAGCAGGATGACAAAGTAGCAAGGGAAAATCCAAGAGCTTACTTAGTTATATTTTCATGCAAAGTAATCAATGTTGTAAAACTTGTACAAATATATAATGTACAAGTACTTAGAATTGCATGTAAATCAAGCGTTAGATTTTCCTTAGCCAAACACCATAGTTAGACATGTCATCCCATTTAAATTGGATCACCTTTGCACACTCACACATATAATTAATGTTTAAATTGAAACCTTGAAATAGGATCATTCTCGGTCGACAAACTCCTCGACCGAGACACTCTCGGTCGACAAACTCCTCGACCGAGAAAGATCCAAAGTAGTCGTTAGACACAACAAACAAAGTAGTTGGCAGTTGCAAATGAACGTTAATCCAGAGAGCCTGTCGGTTGACAAAACTTCGACCGAGTAGGTGTCTCGGTCGACCATTCCTCGACCGAGATGGTCTCTGACAGGAACTGCAGAGTAAAGCAATTAGCCGTTGTTAAAGCAACAACTTTGTACCTAACGGCTAGTTAAGCACTTAGAAACCCCTAGAAGTTGTCTAGAACGTCCTTAAGCATACTTAGGCCATTTCTATAAATAGGACAAGCCATAGGACACTAGAACTTACTTCTTACACTTGCTATACTTGAGAAAATACTTGAGCCCTCTTGTGCAATCTGTGTGAACTGAGCTTTGTGATCAATTGGCCATTTTCCCTTTAGCTCAAGCTCGTCCTATAGGCTAGATTTTCCTAACCCTAGCAATCACAAGTCCATCATATTGGCTAGGAAAATCCAAACGCTTGATCTAGGGAAATCAAGCCTTGAGCTACAAGGATAAGTTGTATTTTCTTTTATTCCTTTCTTGTTCCTTGTATTACTTGTACTCTCCTTGCTACTCCAGGTAGGAGGCTGCGGATTGGAGAGGGTGAAGCTCTTCGTGGTGAAGAGGAGGACTTTGGACTACTTCAGAAGGCTGTCTTGACGGGAAGCTACTTCGGGAGGAAGGCTACTTCAAGGGGGAGCTTGAAGTTACTTCAAGGAAGGCTGCTTCGAGGTTGGCAAGACTACTTCAAGGTGAAGGCTGTCCAAAGGGTGTTTAGAAAGTATTGTAAATTTTATGTAACATCCTTGAAAGGTAATAAAATTTAGTACTTTCAAAATCCCGGTTGGGTAAGCAACCGGGTAGTGGACTGACTCCTTAGTATTTGCTAAGGTGGAACCACTCTAAACACCTGTGTTCCTCTTCTTAATCTTTAGTTTGGTTGTTTGAGTTTAAATTACTTTAAAATCTCTATAAAACTCTATTCACCCCCCCCTCTAGAGGTTTTCAATTGGTATCAGAGCAGGCTTCAAGGAGCCCTAACAAGGTCTTGAAGAGATAAAGGGAGGAGGTGACTACAACCACAAGAAAAGAAGCATGGACCAATGTGCGACAAGTTGCAATTGGTGCTTAGGAACAAAGCACTCTACGTCTAGATGTCCATGGAGGTCAAAGAAAGAAGATACACATAAAGAATGTTTCGTTGCTACAATAAGTGAGGAAGAAGAAGAAGAGGTAAGCTTGCTTGATTTACCTAAAGAAGGGTTAGTTACTATTATTGAAGAAACACATAATAAATATGTTGAATGCAAAAAGAAATTAAAGAAATCAAATAAAGAAAATGATGATCTAAATGCTAGACTTCTTGAGCTTACATCCGAAAATGACGATTTATATGCTAAATTGAATACTCTTGGTTTTGAAAAAGATAGCATTATGTCTGACAATCGTACTTTGAAATCATCTCTAAGTAATAGTGAAGTGAAAATTTTCACTCTAGAGACTAACTATGATCTTCTATGTCAAGAAAAGACTGAATTGCTTGCAAAGTTAAATGATATTCAAAAACAACCTATATTGTGCACCCATGTAGATTATGACAATATAGTGAAAGAAAGAAATATGTTATCATTCAATCTAAACCAAGCAAAATTAGATATCAAGAAAAGAATGGATGAGATCGTTAAGTTGCAACAAGAAGTTAGTAAGTTAAGCAACAATGGAATCCTTGATAGAATATTAGAAAATTCCTATCATCAAATAGGGAGAAGAGGACTAGGTTATAAGCCTAAGGAGAAATCCTATCAACAACCTAGTTGGAGAAGGACACAAGCAAGTCAATCCATGAATGTACATAGAGGCAAATATACTTTTGTACCAAAGAACAACCTAGACCAAAATCATAGAAAGAGATATGAGGTTGATTCTATATGTTGCCACTATTGTTCACGTCTTGGACATTACTCCTTCTCATGCCCATACAGGAAAAAGAATGTTGAGATGGTATGGGTTCCAAAATCCCCAAATTGATTCGATTAGACTAAGTTGAGATATGACCAAAGTCTAAAATTTGCACATCTTTTTGTCTATCTCAACTTAACATATAGGGATAAAAAAATTTATAATAAATTTGATATCACTCTGATATCCATATGATTTTATCTCAAACTGATCTTCGAAATAATTGAATTAGATACAACCTTTATTGCATAGATTTCTGAAACAGTTTCCAGAAACATGGTCGGTCGAGCAGTTGTCGACCGAGAAAATGTCGGTCGAGCAATTGTAGACCGAGCATATCACTGTTTTTGTTGAGCTGATGTAAATTTTTACTGTATGAAAATTCTTCTTGAAAGATTATATGGATCATGCTTAGATTAAAGAAAAATCCTATTTAATCATACTCTTATTGCAAATTTATCTCTTAGAAATACTTGCAATGATTAAAATGTTTCAAATCGACTTTTGAAAATACTCATTGTGCTAAGCATCACTTAATATGCTTCATCATATTTGAATTAGTCTATCCAAATGGATATTATTCTTGAATATGCTTCATCATATTTGATGCCCTTACTAAGTTCTCATAATTTGTACACTTTAATGAGCCTCATATTGATATTCGTAAGCTATCTGCAGAACTTATTCTTCACGTATGAATATTTTTTTTGGAAATCTGCAGAATATGCCTCTTGGTTAAAATAAAATTTGACCAAGGGGCGCCATGGTCGTAATCAAGGGCGACCTAAAATAAACTTTGATAAAAATTGTTTATTTGGACATTATTTTATTGAACTTAATCTTAGCATATTTTTAAATCAAAACTTAAATCATTTGTAGTAATTAGAAGCCTTAAATATTATTACTCCCTTGGAATATACATAACAAATGAAGGGAATAATAATTAAAACAGGCAACTATTACAATTGTAATTGAATTTCCAAATGCAAAACAGTTCTCCAGAAACATTCTCGGTCGAGCAACTAGTCGACCGAGAACATTGTCGGTCGAGCAATGGTCGACCGACTGGGTTTCTGTTTTTCCAGATTGACATAAATTGCATACATCTTTGTTAAATCTTGGACATTTTATATATTTGCTTAGTATTCAAACTTTCATTTGAGATATCTATCTAAGGGGGAGAAAAGCATAAGCAAAAGGGGGAGATCATCAAAACTTTGACCATTTGATTGAAGAAGCTTACAAAAATATTGTAATCACCATGTGTAGCTCAAAATTTTCAAGAAATTTATGAATTTATTGAAAATGGTATCTTGTATTTACAGGAATTCTCTACTCAAAATAGGGCTTTTGGATGGAGACATTTTTATGTACTCTAAGCTTAGAGGATTCTCATTTAATCTAGGGCTTAACATCCTTTGATACATGAGAAATCAATATACATTCATCATATGCTTAAAGGAATCTCATATCATTTCAAGGCTTAACATCCTTTGCGAATGATTGAGAAACAAATTGTGGATAAATTAGATAAAAATCCAAGTTCCTAATAGGATATCTAATTAAGGGGGAGCATTATCTTAAGGGGCATTCAACTTGGATATCTTTTTGAAATGACAAAGGGGGAGAAAGAATATAAAAATATAAATGAGTTTCATCACATCTTGGCCAACACTCACTTGAAAAACATAAATGGCTACAAAAGGAATATTTTCAGGTATGAAACTCACATGCTTTATATTTCCTTATTTCATATTTAGGAAATGTTTGTCATCTTCAAAAAGGGGGAGATTGTTGGATAAATTGGATATTATGATAAATCCCATTGTTTCGATGATGACAAACATTTCATTCTTATTAATCTAACTAGCTACTTAAGTGTGCAGGACTAAGCAGGATGACAAAGTAGCAAGGGAAAATCCAAGAGCTTACTTAGTTATATTTTCATGCAAAGTAATCAATGTTGTAAAACTTGTACAAATATATAATGTACAAGTACTTAGAATTGCATGTAAATCAAGCGTTAGATTTTCCTTAGCCAAACACCATAGTTAGACATGTCATCCCATTTAAATTGGATCACCTTTGCACACTCACACATATAATTAATGTTTAAATTGAAACCTTGAAACAGGATCATTCTCGGTCGACAAACTCCTCGACCGAGACACTCTCGGTCGACAAACTCCTCGACCGAGAAAGATCCAAAGTAGCCGTTAGACACAACAGACAAAGTAGTTGGCAGTTGCAAATGAACGTTAATCCAGAGAGCATGTCGGTCGACAAAACTTCGACCGAGTAGGTGTCTCGGTCGACCATTCCTCGACCGAGATGGTCTCTGACAGGAACTGCAGAGTAAAGCAATTAGCCGTTGTTAAAGCAACAACTTTGTACCTAACGGCTAGTTAAGCACTTAGAAACCCCTAGAAGTTGTCTAGAACGTCCTTAAGCATACTTAGGCCATTTCTATAAATAGGACAAGCCATAGGACACTAGAACTTACTTCTTACACTTGCTATACTTGAGAAAATACTTGAGCCCTCTTGTGCAATCTGTGTGAACTGAGCTTCGTGATCAATTGGCCATTTTCCCTTTAGCTCAAGCTCGTCCTATAGGCTAGATTTTCCTAACCCTAGCAATCACAAGTCCATCATATTGGCTAGGAAAATCCAAACGCTTGATCTAGGGAAATCAAGCCTTGAGCTACAAGGATAAGTTGTATTTTCTTTTATTCCTTTCTTGTTCCTTGTATTACTTGTACTCTCCTTGCTACTCCAGGTAGGAGGCTGCGGATTGGAGAGGGTGAAGCTCTTCGTGGTGAAGAGGAGGACTTTGGACTACTTCAGAAGGCTGTCTTGACGGGAAGCTACTTCGGGAGGAAGGCTACTTCAAGGGGGAGCTTGAAGTTACTTCAAGGAAGGCTGCTTCGAGGTTGGCAAGACTACTTCAAGGTGAAGGCTGTCCAAAGGGTGTTTAGAAAGTATTGTAAATTTTATGTAACATCCTTGAAAGGTAATAAAATTTAGTACTTTCAAAATCCCGGTTGGGTAAGCAACCGGGTAGTGGACTGACTCCTTAGTATTTGCTAAGGTGGAACCACTCTAAACACCTGTGTTCCTCTTCTTAATCTTTAGTTTGGTTGTTTGAGTTTAAATTACTTTAAAATCTCTATAAAACTCTATTCACCCCCCCCTCTAGAGGTTTTCAAATTGGCATAAAGTTCCTCAAGGGAAAAAAGACTTGATATGGAAGGATTTATGCGTGAGTTATTATTATTTGCAATTCTATTTTGTAGATTACAAATTCTATTATTTGCAATTCTATTTTGGATACTAGTTAATAACATTTCTATTTTACAGAATCTGTTTGCATTGGATGAGAAGTTGCATCGTAAAAATGTGATGCAATGCGCTGGAAAGATGCTTAGGAATTATAGGACAAATCTGAACAGAGAATACATAAAAGAGGGTGATAAGAAGAAGAAGTCAGCCCTTGAACAATGGAACTTCTTGGACAAAGAAGATTGGGACAATTTTGTTGCTTCAAGAAAATATGAAGAATTCAAGGTATTAGGCGTCACTCCCAATTTAATTAATATACATTGTATTCACCTATTCAAGATTAGCATTTAGTGCTACTAACCAAATCATTAATGTGCATACTAACTAGGCCCTCAGTGACGCGCAAAAAGCAAGGCGTGCACTGAATGTGCATGACCACACTATGGGTCCAAAAGGCTATGCAAGCGTTTGCCAAAGACTACAGACGGAGTCTGCGGCTTCTCAGGAGTCTGCCACACCCATGCCTCGCCATGATATCTGGATAGCTGGCAGGCAAAACAAGAAGGGTGAAATAAAGAAGCCTGTAACTGCTGAGGCGGCTGCAAAAATGGTAAAATAACACTCTTAGAGAAATCGTTTGAATATTGATTATTTGTGGTGTTAACTTACCAATTTCTGTTTATGGTGATTAGCGGGAGCTGCACGAGCAGAGGAAACAAGGCACGTTCATCCCTCAGGGCATAAGGGATGAATTGACAGTTGCTCTGGGTAACCCAGAGCATCCTGGACGTGTTAGAGGTGCCAGCGCTGGTGTTGGCATCAAAGCATTCTTTGGGCCATCCCAGCGCAAACCCAGAACGGGACTTTCTCAAGAAGAGGTAACCTATTCTTTTTTTAGAATGTTACTGCAAAAGGAAATTCATTAATAAGAAGCTAATGTTTCTTTTATCCATGTATAGGAGAATAAGAGAGTTGAGGATTTAGTTTCTAAGAAGGTCAACAATGTAGTTGCTGAGAAGGTCAAGGAAGAATTGCTGCGGTGGCAGGCATCTCAGGCTTCCAATACGCCTATGGCGACCCACTCTTCTCCTGATGCACAGACTGCGAGTAATCCTGGAGACCCATCGCCTAGCACGTCTGCTGTAAGTATTGTTTATGACATTGTAGTTAGTCTTTTCAAGTTGTTATGTTTTCAAGATGATATGTATATATGTATAATATTCTTTACGTAAATTTGTAGGCATTGAAGCCATGCCACTTAAGAATGCAAGACTACGTTGTTGCAGAGGCGCAGGCTTACCCGTCCCTTCCTGGGGCAATGTTTCACGGGACTCCAATGCCACATGGCTACATTCGTGTGAGCCCGATACGTGTGTTACCCGATTGGAGAGAAGCTACATTGCCATATCCCCACCCGGATATTGATAGACTTGCTGATGCAGAAGGCGGGGTGATATTGTGGCCCAAAGCAGATGTCGTCTACACGACTGAAATTGTAAGATAAATTTACATTGATTTAGACTGTTAATGTGTATATATGATGTCAACTGATCTGAAATTATATGTACAGGTTAAAAAGAAGACACCAGGAGCACCTAGGCCTCCACTTCCACTTCCCGCATTACCCGATTGGGTTCCAACTGACCTAACATACCCGTTAGGTCCTGCTTGTAGGGGAATGGCATGTTGGCTACGGGCACATAATGTACATTTCCCTATAATTATTTCTTTAGATGCAGATTATGCAGGTCAATCATACGATAGCTCTTTATTTATACAAGATATTATTGAGCTGTTTATGTATGATTGGCTGAATACATCAATGATAGAGACATGGATAAGGTGAGATCTTGTTTATACATCCATATACCTTGTGTAAGATCCGGTGATCTGGTTTCTTATATATTAATGCATACGCCTATATGTTTTGCAGCTACTTAGTCGAAGATCATTGCAAACAATTTGCATTTGATCATTTGGGATTTATTATTCCATCATTGATTAGTTTGGTAGCTAAAGACCCTGATAATGTTCAACAATACTATATAGATGCTTTTACAATTTTTGGTCAGCAAAAGAAGACGATAATAATAGCTCCATTCAATGTCAAGTAAGTTTACTTTATTTATAATTTGGACTTGAGAAAATTCCATTTTTATTTTGCATTTTGAGTTATTAATTGTTAACTTCTTACCTCTAGCGGTAGACATTGGGAGTTACTAGTTATTGTCCTCGGGACATTCACTGTTTATTATCTAGATCCTGCGGGGAGTACATTGAACCCTAAAATTGGACACGTAATGAGAATGCCATTATTCTGGTGAGAAATATTTCATTTTTATATCCGTTAACATCTTTTATTACATTACTATTTACTTATGCAATTTATTGTGTTATATTAACATGTAGGGGTTTAGATGCATTCAAAAAGGCTGGAGGAACGGTCCCAAGGAAAAAGAACCAACCAATAAATTGGCAGAACGTACAAGTAAGTTCCCGACTCGAATATATATATTATTGATGTGAATTGTGCTTAGTTGTATTATTTTGTATGTTTCAATTTATAGTGTGCTACACAAGACAATGGCTGGGCATGCACATACTATGTGATGCGATTTATGCAGATGATTATCAAATATGCCGCATTGGACATCGATACCATACATGAGGTATTATATATAGTCTCATTAGTTAGTATGCAATATATCAATCTTATCTTATTTTTATATTATTACTTATATATATACATCATTCTCTTTGCAGGTGTTTAAAACTGACAACACTACAGGTAAATGCTTTAAAAATATACATGCACCATATACGATGGAAGCATTAAATGAAGTAAGAGAAGAATGGGCAAAAGCCATACAAGCAGTGGCAACTGTAAGATATAATTGGGATGTTGATAGCGATAATGAATGATACTTTGTAAATGAATATTTCTGAATGTTAATACATGTATTTGAATGTTTCTATATGTGTGAATGTGAGAATTGAATTGATGTCTGAATGTATGTACTTGTGTGAAATTTTCTTTGTGACTTTTGCAGGTTTGCGGCCTGTTTGTAGGATGATATCAATGGATGTCGTAAACCTGCAGTTCAGAAAACTGAACTGCAGGTTCTCATCCTGCTGACCAGCCACAGCAGGCCTGCAAACTGATATGAAAAAAAAAAAATATAAATAGGCGTCGGTTATTTATAGAAAACCGTCAGCAAAGACCTACAGTGTCGGTTATGTATAGATAACCGACGCCTGATGTGGCCAAAGCAGTCCTGGAAATGGCGTCGGATATTCGTATCGAACCGACGCCTATTTAAACAACAAAGCGTCCGTCGTTTGGTATATAACCGACGCCAAAAGGGTTCGCACCACAGAAAACGGCGTCATTTAGGACACTTTATGCGTCGGTTATCAACTAAAAGACCGACGCTACATGGAATATAGGTGTCGGTCTTTTAGTAAATCACCGACGTAGAAAGTGCCCTAGATGACGCCGTTTTCTGTGGCGCGAACCATTTTGGCGTCGGTTATATACTAAAAGACCGACGCCTATAGGTTAAATAGGCGTCGGTTAAAAAACCGACGCCGAAATGTTCGACCTTTAGCGGCGCCCACATAGGCGTCGGTCAGAAACTGACGCCAAATGGGGTTTCTGTTGTAGTGAATATTAAAACCACATTCCTAGAAGGACAACATGAGGCTGTATATGTGACACAACCTGAAGGGTTTTATAATTCTGTTAATGCAAATGCAATCTATAAGTTACAAGAGACTAATCAATATGATTGATTAAATACAAACACCTCAGAAATAGAGTCTTTAATTTGATTATATTCAAAAGGTTTGACTGATATATTGAAATAAAGAAGGAATCTATGATTCTAAATATTTAGTGGGAGTGTATTCATATTCCACATGATGATGAGGAATGAAACATTCTAAGAATAGAAACTGGTGTGGAAATACCTTCTTTAAGGGAATAAAGAGGAATGTCCTATGTGGTAGGAATAGAGACCTATAGTGATAGTTCTCGAAAACCTCTTAACTTGATAAAAGAGAACATGCATTTGTAGTCTATGCTAAAGGATTCAGTAGGCAAAGATTCAGTGGGAGAAAACTTGTCCATGTTGCATGGAGTTAGTCTCTCAGATGCCTAGTGTCCCAAATTCTTATGAAAAAATAGGAACACATAGATGGATGCCTTATGCATTTGCAATTAGATCTATAATGTATGTAACTATCCCATTATCTTGTATGTATCAAACATTACAAGAAAATATATGCATTCATCATCTTGTATGTATTGAACATGACAATATGATATGCTCATCCAGTTATCTCATATGTAATGGACATGACGAGTGGATGTATGTCTACTTCCAGTGAGAGCTACTAGAATGCCATAAAGAACTTATTTATGTACTTATGAAGTATTAAAGGATTAATTCTATGGTAATAAAAGAAAGAGCTAAATGTAAATTAGTTACACTAATGCAAGTTTCCGAAATGGCAAAATTGATCGCAAAATACAAAAGTGAATATGTGTTGATAAATGGAAATATTCCAAGTAAACTTAAAAGGCTATTTAATTCTAAAAGGAATGCCAAGTATCCTTGTGTTCTGAACACTAGAGGATACTATATGGATCTAGAAGTTCATACAGATGAACTTATAGATATTCCAACCATTGATGAAAAAGTAGGAATACTTAGTCAAACTACAGAGCTAATTGTTAGGATAAGGAATATCATATAGCATATTACGGAAACTCTATCTCATACGAAATGTCGTACAATGAGGAGATGTGAAACATGCAATATACTAACTAAACCAAAATGTTGCCAACTCACTGGATTAGCACTAGCGCAACGGAAACATGTTGGACATATTTAGAGAACACTAAGAATATGATTCAAAGGTGATTGTCTCTAAGTGCAAGTGGGAGTCAGTTGGTATGTATTCCCTGAGAGCCAATCATATGATGATTGGATAGGCATAAGTCATGATTGATTTGATAAATATCAAAGGCAATCTTTCAATGTATTCTAGTTCAATCAATTATGTGATAAATGATGGAGCAGAATGAATTTCTAAAGGATGACAATACTCAATGACGTATGTCTTCGGGTTAAGGACCTGAACAATGAGATCATACATATGCTAAGAGTATGTACATTCTTGTTATGTCCCTAGTCGGATGCCATTGTGGAAGGTTGATAGACAACAATGACACATCAAGACTAGAGTGTGTGTTGGTTGATGACAGTGTCTCATTAGTCATGATATATGATATCAAACTAAGCACATAGATACATGTTAGAGAACAGTGTATCAGATAGACCCACCATGAGAGTGACACATGGAACCATGACATGGTAGTCAGAATCATCTCTCATAGTGATGGTGTTGATTGTGATTCTTAGACCTGAGATTACTACACTCGTCGAATGTGATTTGGTACACTTTGGAAACATCAAACGTAGTCCTGAAACATGGGTTGTTATAAAGGTGATGATTGGGTGACGTTGACGAATGAGATAGAATATGAGTGATGGATATGGGATTTTTTCCTTCTAAGGGAGTATGATGTCTAGGACACTTGATAAGAGAGACTGGGAATAGCATGCACATGCCCTTGTGAATCAATATATGATATTGAGATCACATATATCTCAGGGAGTCTTCTCTAGTTCAAGAAACCTAAATGAATATTGAAAGGATGACAACTCCATGCCTTGAGTTCATTTAGGATATCAGAGACAAAGGAATTATACATTCACTAGAACACCAATCACAGACTGTAGGTTGAAGGTTGTTCTCCAAATTTCCATTGACTTGGGTAGAACTGATGTGTGACTAGGCACCTATCTTTGCATGTGATGTCATAAGCTAGTTATGGACATTCACTGCCAATGTGATATGGGACCTATAGGGTCACACACATAGGATTCACCTGGAAGAGGAGTTTATCCATGAATGATGTTTGGATTGATTACTAAAGTGTTTAGGTACTCAATCAAACATTCAATCAATAGACTTGACTCAGAATCATTAAGTTCAAGTGTTGAACCAACTTGTTAGAGTGTCAGATTGATTGAGAACTGAATTGACTGAGTTCTGCATAATCAGGACCACTAAGTGACTGGTTCACTGGGTGAACCGATCGGCTCATGGTCAGTGGTACAACCGGTTCACTCTAGTGAACCAATCGGTTCACTTGGACCAAACGAGCAAGTGTTGGGTTTCTCAGTTTGTGAGAAAAGTTTCTCGTTTCACTTGTTCAATTTGATTAAGATAAGAACTAATCTTTACATTAATTAGAAATGAATTAGGAAAGTAAATTGCAAGTAGGTCTGGCTTGTTAACCGACCAGTTTACTATGCCAACTGACCGATTCACTAGTGAACCGATTGGTTCGCCTGCCACAATACAAATTATACATGGAAAACCAAGACCCTTCTACTCCCGCACAGACTAGGAACCCTGACCTTGCCCTCTACTATAAGTAGAAGGGTGCAGGGGGCTTCTCTAAACATACAACAAAGATACAACTCAGAACATCAGTTACTCTACAAAGTTGTTGTCCTCTCCGGTTTTGGTAACTGAGAGAGCCCAAGTAAGTTCTAACCGTCCAGGGAGGAACAACGAGGGAAAGACAAATGTAGAAAAGCAACTGGTTGTGGGAGAGTGTGTTGGTGACTAGTATGCCAACGGAAGGGGACAACTCCTTTTAGTCCGTTCTTCAGGACGAATAGAGTTCCAGGTAGTCTATGTGGACTATCGATAGAGGTGGGAGACTTCTATCGCTCAAGAGGACGATAGTCAACTGCAGTCCTAGTCAAGACCAGTAATTGCACAAACATCGTCGAAGACAGGTGGTTGAAGATCACACTTGCTGCGAGGTATAGTCACTAAACAAGTCTCAGGACCAGGTATAACTCACTAAAACCATCCTTCCCATTACATATATGTTGATGTGATATGTTGGTTATGATTTTATGGTCAAATAAAATTTTTATTTCTGCTGCCTACTCTGACCACAGAAAACCCAACAAGAAGATAGCCTATTATCAAGATCCTTCACAATGATGCCTATTGCGTCATTCCTCTTGGTATTCTTAGCTACTATTGGTCTTATGCTTCTCTGATAGATGTTTTTGACATTTAGGTCCTTCAATAACCTCAAACATATATACATATACCTTTCTCTTTCTCAATATCTTGTTTCCCCTCATAAACATTATGCATATTTCTAATCAAATCTTTAATTAGATCTGTTGGCTTAAGTCCCTCCAATTTTCTATAAAAATCTCCTTTTTTGGTTCTCATTAAGATCTATTTGCTTTACTAACCAGATTTGTGGAGCATATTGCACATTCACTCGAGCTATCGATTGACATCCTCCACATATTTGTCTACAAATTTATTCCCTACTATTGTATCTGACTTGTTCACCCAGACCATTCTTGGTTCTTTTATGGTTGGTGTAAGGAGGAGATATAGAGGAGAGATGAGATGAGGGGAGGTAGGTTATATTTGGGATCTATATATTAATGGATATTTATGCACTTCTTAAAGAACTAGTGGACTTCTACAATTGGTATTTACACCTGAAAGTCTTATACTATTATATACTTCTTCGGAAGATTTTTATCTAGAGCTTCATGTCTACGACTTTCTTATTTGATTTGATAGTCTTCTATCCGTCTATGTCAATTCTAATTTTTATTTTTTTCCTAGTTCTTTATTTGCATATTCACTTTGTTTGTGCCTACGTGAGTTGACTTTCTTCTTCTTTGTGCCAGTACTATCTAGTTGTTTCTATTCTTTTTCATGTTGTCTCCTTACTTGTCTGTTCCTTATTTGCATATTGACTACTACTATGACCAAGCACTCTCAAGGACTATGAGCCAACACTCTCTAGACATTTCTACTATGAACCGACACTCTCTGGGGACTTTTCTACTATGAACCAACACTCTCTAGTCTCTTCTATTGTGAATCAACACTCTCTGGGGACTTCTCTACTATGAGACAGCACTCTGGACTTTACTATTATGAACCAACACTCTGGACTTTTCTACTATGAACCTGCACTCCTTGAACTACAATGTTAGCTACAATGATGAAGACTTCGACTCCTTGTTGTTGCTTATTACTTCTCTACATGTCACATCTATTTTATCAAGAAGCTTACACTACCTGTTTGTCACATGCACCTGTGATTTGTGAAATACTTCAGATTCAATCTGCTTACATACCTGCTTTGGGTTATCTACTTGAGGGGGAGTATTCAAGTGATCGATGAGTGCTTTATTGTAATCTTGAGGGGGGAAATATTCTTGAATGAGCCATCTGTATCTTTTTCGTCTACTTCTTTTTCTTTAGTTAGTTTGTCTCTTTGCAAGATGACTTGGGATTCTTCCAAGCTTCAGTTTAAGGAGGAGTATTAGAAATTATAGTTAATGAAGTTATTGAAGTTATTTGAGTCTACATATATATGGGCCCAAGTGTTTCTTGGCCCATTAGGAATCCCCTTCTCTTATAAATAGGGGGAGTATTCCTCTTATCAATATATGATATAGTCTTCTTTTACTTTACAATATAAGGTATATTTTTCCTTCCATCACCATCATCCCTATTAGCTTCACATGAAGGTTAGGGGATTATATGTTGCCATGATATCCTCAAATTTCTTGGATTATCCACATTACCTCCATCGTGGTTGAGTTCAAAATCTTCAGAACTAGAAACCAATTAGGTTTAACTCTTCCAAGAAACTACAGATCTCCATGTGGCTCGTCCTCAGCCACCAATAAGGGTATTTACACCCCAAAACAAGTCAATAGTATAATTTATGTATGCAATTTGAGGTATCACAAATACTAATGATGCAAAGGAACCTCCATGGTAAAGAAGTTGATGTAAAAGTAGAGAAACGATATTGATTTCATAGTTAAATCATGTAATGTATGTAACAACAACAAGAAATATATCACTTACAAAGATTGCGAAGGGAAAAAATTAAACACAGATATATTCACACTCATTACGGTCAAATTGAGGCAAATAATCTAATTTAAAACAGGAAGTCAAAATGTTCATTTCTTACTTCAAATCGATGTTCAAACCTTCTTGACCTGGGCATTACTAAATTTAGTTATATATACAAACATACATACATACATACTTACATACATACATACATACATACATACATACATACATCTGCCTCCAGCGTCCACCCTCACCCATCCCGCAACCCTGCCACCATTCCTCATCCCACCCACATACGCACGAACCAAGAGAAGGATATTAGAAGGAACGACGGAGCCCTGAATCCTAATGACCAAGAATGCCTTGGATGACGGAGGCGGGACGCTGGGTCGGCAGAAGATAAGAACGAGAAACCCACAGCCAAAGTCGTGAGCGCGAACCATGCTGAACGTGAACGCTACGTAGTGGAATTGTCAAAAGCGGCAAAGAACAATGCTGGATCGTCAAAAGCGGCGGAGAGCACAGCAGGTATATTGAGGGGAAATAGTCTTTAGAAAATATTGAAACATGAAACAATGCTAAGTGAGTATTTTTTTTAAACAATTCGGAAATAAATTGTTTTATTCGGGATAATACGTGAAAATATATAAATGACGAATAAAACATGAATAATTCGTAAAATTCGGGGAAAATATGGGTTTAATACGAAATTCAACTGTACCATACATCTAACAAAAAATTTGCATATTATACGCGAATAATTGAAAAATTCAGATAATTATGTGAATAGGACATGTTGTTTAACTATGGTCTTTTACAATATGTAGCTAGTACAACAGGCGATATCATGTTGTGTAATTATAGTATATTACAATGGTTTAGTTTACTTTGTGTAATGGAGGTCTATTACAACGATATTTTATGTGTGGATATTACAACAAGTTACAACTTGTTGTGTAATTATAATATATAACATGTTGGAGTCTGTTGTCTCATGTTGGGATATAACAATGAGTTTTAATATGTTGTATTATGGTGGTCTATTACAACATGTACCAAACACAACATGTAAAGACCTGTTGTATAATTAATACATACTACAACGGGTGAGTCTGCGTTGTGTAATGATGGTCTATTACAACATGTGACTATTACAACAGGTCAAAATATATTGTGTAAATAACATCTTTTACAACAGTTTTGAATATGTTGTGATACTACAACCTATTACAACACTTTAGCAGTTGTTGTAGTATCCCCCTATACTACAACATGTTTGGCATGTTGTAAATGACTTGTGTTGTATAAAATATACAATATACAACACAAAAATGGGCTTGTTGTGATAAGTATGCTAACTACAACACAATCATCAGAACTGTTGTCTATCTCCAGTTGTAAAAAGTATTTTCTGTAGTAGTGTAGTCTGGTCAAGCACAGATTGGACGACTAGAATTGTGTGGTTGGGTCATGTTTTTACTAGCCACTAAATGATGCCTAGATAAAAAAATCAAACTCATATCGGATTTAGGGGTTTTAATCTGGTTAGATCCCTTATTTGTCCCCACCAATCAATAAGTATAACTGCTAAAACATGATTGACATTATGGAACTAATAAAAATGAACAACGTAGTGGTCAAGTTCTTCTTCGGGAAAACTTGATCTTCAATGTTGATTTAGGTGATAAAAATCAGATGAAAACAACATGAAAATCCCTCATTTGTCTTTGATCCCACCACAAAAATCATACTATAGAAGACATCTTCACCATTATGGTGTTACGCACAGAATCCTTCAATTAAACATTCTGTTACTACGCTGCCTTTAAAAATTTCTTCACCATTTCACAAGTAGGAGTGGGGGTTCATTATGTTTTCCAAAAATCTATTGTATAGACTAATCCTGTCATAGCATTCCCACTTAATTTAATTGGTCTTTTAGCAGTGGGTTTTTTCTCTGCCATTGGTTATGGCCACTACACTCAGAACCTTTTTTTTTTTTTGAGGGAAACTACACTCAGAACCTAAATGCATAAAAGGAAGACTTAAGACTATGCATAAGAATTCATTTTCCCTACGAGATATTGCTTGGAACATTTATAAGCAGATAATCAACATCTCTGCATAATATTAGACTACAACATTCATCCTAAATTTTGATAGTGCAAATGAAATGTATGCAGTCCAAAAGAAATATACGTTTGACACCGTAACATGTTCAGTTTTCCACTACAACTACGATTTAGACGCATAAATAATGCACAAGAACTCGGTTTCCTTGCAAATTATTAGTCAGAACTTTAGTAAGCAGAATATTAAACATTGCATCACATTAGACTGCAACAGTTATTCTAGATTGTGATGGGGCGTTGTATATGAAATATATCCATTCCAAAAGAAATACACATTGGACACGCAATGTGAATTATGAAAAAGATCTGCCGGTAGCACAGATATAACCAATTACGGGGAAAGCAGTCAAAGCACCACTCATTTACATTACCGATGAATCCAGTGAGTAAGGAGACTCCTTTGAGCGTCTAACCCGCATTTGTAATCACGAAGACCCTTGCGTTTACATTGTGTCAAAAGCAAACAAGCATGTGGTTTCAGATTCTTAAATGGCACGTACAAGAGGCAGAAACATTTAAAAGTGCGACTCCATTCATGTTGTTTGCTGACGGAATCTTAAGTTGGAATTTGTTCCAGAAGTACATATATTTGCTTCACAACACTACACATCGAAACGTAGCATATCACGGACGTGAACGACAATTTGAGACTGCAATATTCCAATTCTTTCCGAATCAGGACGATCGATTTGAACAAGTCTGGGCATTACTTAACACGCACGAGAGTACCTTGAGCGAGCCTCTAGAGCTCGTAACCAGGAAATCTCGACTCCATGGGATTCACCATATCAAGAAAGAGATAACCCATTCCTCCCACACCTTCAAACAGTGACACAGGGAGGTCGCTGAGGTAATTCTTATTCTCAACCAGTTTTTGTTCTAAGGCGGTGATAAGGAAGGCGGCGAATGCTTTAGCCTTGTACAAATATTCCATCCTGCCTGTCGCCCGGTATAAAGCGAGGAATACATATGCATTCCCGCTAATTCCATCGCAGAGCCCAGCTAGCTTCAACAAACCACGCTTCCAAACAGCTTGAGCAGCTTTCTCTGCAGCGGTCAGGAACTCCTTGTCTTGAAACACCTACATGTTATTTTCCAGTGGAATAGTATTACTTGATAAGCTAACAGATAAGTGAGACGGGCCTGCAGCAGATTAACTCAAGTGTAGATACATGCAGGTAGGTGAAGTAAAAGTTTATATACTTGAAAAGCTTTGACGAGAGTTAATGCAAATCCAGGAGCACCATCACACCAGCGAGCCATTATATCTTCCTCATCCAGGCTCTGCTCCGCAGCAGGGTAGTTCCCATTTGAAAGGCGATGCTGGATCATGTATTTCAGTGTGCCTTTAACAAAACCTCGCTCCTCTTTGTCCAGATGCATATCCATTAAGACATGTAGTATCCCAGACACACCACGAAATCCACCATAGTAATTCATCCCACAGTCCTTGTACATCAGAGGAATGTCGCCTCTATCAGGATTGCTTCTACCTTCCCTGATAAGCTGCTTGGCAATGGACAGCTGAATGACAGATTTAGAGTTACTGGCTTAAGTTCTTAGTAACTAGCTAAAACAAAATTAACTGAGAAGAACATGAATCATTGGGCATTTGGAGAAGAACTTGCCATATAGTCAGAATTAACTGTATGGCAACCGAGGTGCTTATTCAGAAACAAGCATGTCCACAAATAACCAGCTCTTCCCTGAATAAGCTCACTGGATGTGCCGGTGGTAGGGATTTTTATCTGTTCATAAGACAAAAATTGCATGCAGTACTCAGGCAACATCAATCACTAGTATGGCTGCAGAAAACGGTATAACAATGTTCGACATAAATTATGCACATAAAGATTAGTAAAGGGCAAATGAATAGAAGATCACTTATATATCATTCTAGAAATGCATAATCTGTTAACTTGCTCATGTCAATTTAAAACGCTATTTGTGCCTAAAAAAAGGTATATCTGGTGTCGGAACTCAGACAGGCATTTGTACAACCAATAAAAGAACTGGACATATGCATTTTATTATTTTATATCTGGCGTCCAAACTGATATGAGAAAATTGCCCGCAGTTTGTTACTACATAAATTATGCACGTAAAGAATAAAAAAGCAAAAATTAATAGAAGATCACTCATATATCATTGCAAACTTGCATAAACATTATTACTGCCTAAAAAAGGTAAATCCAGATATTCTGCTGCACTGTTTGTAGAAGATTGCTGAATATCATCTACAGACAGAAAGTGTTCCACATGCTCATGCCGATTTAAAACGATTATTTTGAAAATTAAATTTGGCTGTAGGAGAACGAACCAAAATCGTTTGATTTGGTAATTTCGTAAGAATGAACAAGGATGATTTTCAGCAAATCGTAATGACAAGGTACGGATATGAAATCTTAATTTTATTGGACTTTAACGTGGTCCAATCTTAATGTCTCCTGATCAAAGGCATCAAATGTATATTCTGTTATTTTGCATCTATTTCCGAACCATGCATGCAAATCTTGATCTTCAGCAATACTGTTTGCAGAAGATCGCTGATATCATTACAGACAGAAAGCGTTCAAATGCTAATGCCGATTTTAAACATTATTTCAAATATTAAATCGGGATGTATAATAACAAACTAAAACCGTTACATATCTATTTCCGACATGAACAGGATAAGGATTAATTTCAGAAACTCGGAATGACGACGTAGGGATTTGATTAGATCAATGACCTGTGAATCACTTAAACAGTACGTCTCAAAACATTCTGCATCAGAAGCTACAGATTACTTACACTATGGAAAGCAGATATGAAGAGATCGAAATTGAGTTCATCTTGAAGATATTTGGCCGCCACAGCACCAATCGCGCAGACACCAGCACGCCCAGAGATGAAGCTTATTCCTGGCTCATCCTTGCTAAATGATTCAATATCGCACGTCGTAGTAACAAGAACACATCGCTCCAGGTGGCTTCTGCTGTTACGGAAGTACTCGAGGTCGCTCCTACTGTTCTTGACCAGGAACGACTTGAGCAGCAGGTACGCCGTCCCAAGCTTGCCTGTCCAGAGGGTGTAATCTGGTGTATCCGTCCAGGCCAAGCTCAACGCATGCTGCAAGATTCGATTTCCGCAAGCGATCGAGAAATTTTAGATGTCAGGCAATGATGAATCGTCTGTGACGATGCATAACTGTACGTTCAGCAATTCGAAAGTATATACAAGGATTCGTTTACATGTACAACAAGGAGTCCGGCGTCGAGCAACGCGGAGCTGGTGAATCTACGGTAAGGGAGCAGCAGATGGTAAGCAAGGAGATCTCCGTCGTCTTTGGCGGCCTCTGCTTCTTCCACAGACTCTTCCACGGAGTCCGGCATCTCATTCGGGAAGAAGCCATCGGCCATTTGGTGCTCTAGCTATCAAGTACTGATCTGGTTTCGCTGCTTGCGTATCAGAAGTAACGTGGTAGCCGACGGAGTTTTGGCCGGAGATGGTGGTAGGGCGCGGGGGTTGCGGCGGCCGGCGTGGTACCTGGCGCGGATTTTGATGGAAGGTAGATGGACCGGGACGCCGACCCGTAGGAAGAGGGGAAGAGCTCCTCACTGAATTGGCGGAACGCCGGTAAGAACACAGTTACCGCTTCAGGTACTGTTACAACACAGTTACGGTGCGCGTGGCCGTGCCTACGTGGCATTGAAGGAATGAGTGCAAGGCGGACCAGGCGGTTGTGCCGATTGTTAGCAAAAAGCCACTCATCGCATGTGACGCCATTACGGGTTCACAGCAGCGGAGATCTCGGTACTTGGTAGTTAGGCATGTCAAAAGAAAAAAGCTCTCTCAATCTAAGAATCAAGGTTTTTAGGTATTAGTTTGGATTTGTGGCGGGTTCGGTTCCGGTAAATTTGGGCTACGTAAAGTTTATTTCAGTTTAGGGTCGGGTCTTTTCTAATGCAAGACGGATCACGTGTCAGCTCTACGTGCATTTTCACATCTTAATACTAATACATAGAATTTAATGTAATTTAATTATTAAGGTTAACTTTTACACACACACACACACACACACACACACACATATATATATATATATATATATATATATATATATATATATATATATATATATATATATATATATATATATATATGGCCCATTTTTATTGCCCACACGGGTAGCTACCCACCCACCCTTCCGACCACTTGTTTTGAATTTTTTTTCGCAATTGTAGAGGAGCATTTTATCTAGCTCTCCAAAAAAATATATCCAAAAATAATATCATTTGCCCACCAAAATAAAAAAAACTCATCCTTATATATATTTGATGTATATTTTGTACAGAGTTACTCTTTTAGTCGTGTAGTTACTTTCTTATCATCATAGTTACTTTTTTGACAGCAGAGTTACTTTTGTGGCCAGAGGAGTTACTTTTTTGGCTGCCGGGTAGCGAAATTCCAGGCTACCCGCACAGGCAATGAATGAACGGCCATATATATATATATATATATATATATATATATATATATATATATATATGAGTAATCAAGGAGACTTTCTCTCCCGACCCCTCCGACACAGGAGAAGTATGGTAAACCAAATGTGCAACCCATTAGTTCCGGCACAAACCATATCGAACATAAATCCCAGATTATTCATCCCCGTGTGGATGTATGTATGTATGAGATTAAGAGAGAAAGATCCCCCCCTCCCACGCCTATGGCAGAGGCAGATGTATGTATCGGAATCAGGTAAATATATTCAGACTTCCCCCTACAAATGTAAGAGGGTCAAGAGTTACATATAGCCCTATGCTCGCTATACAACGTGTACGTGAGCAACTCACACATCTAGCTAAGACGTAATCTCTTTTTTACATATAGCCCTATGCAGCAATAGTACTCGCACTACTATCTAAACCCCCATGCTTGCGAGCATTCCTTTCATTCCATACATGGAAGCACATGGCAGCAAGCAGAAGAAGCTTCTTCTCCTTATTGGCACATCGTTTGACCATCTTTTTTATGTCTTCATTCATCTTTATTCGTAGTAGGAACTCTTTGCATATTTTCCCCCATAAGATCTTCGTGAAGCTGCAGCTACCAAAAAGATGACTATGGGTTTCCTCCTTATCTTTGCATAAGTAACAGGTGACAGAAATATTACTATTCTACCCATGTACTTTGTCTAGAGTCGCCAAAGCTCCATGTAAAATTTTGAAAACACATGTGGACCATTTGGGAATTTTCTTACCATCCCATATCATAGCCATAATCCCGTCTTTTTTAGCCCTTGTCCTTGTGATCTCCCACAAATCGTCTTTTGGATTTTGCATGTGCCATTCTCCATGATTCAGACAAAAAAGGTGCTTGACCTGTGGCCATAGACTCCTCATCATATGAATGGTGCGTGAAATGCCTTCTCTGGTACGGGGCTGGAAATTCAGTCCTTGTGGGTATCTATCTCTCATCCATCTCCCCCATATAGAGCCACCTGCCTGGTACAAGATAATTTTCTTTAGTGTCCCCATCTGGCGATGTCCCTTGGAGATTTCAGCTGCAAACCCCCTTCATCTTTAGACAAGGCCAGCCTAGCATAGCGCATGGGATGGTACTCACCTGCCCAAATAAAGTTTGAGATTTTCATCTCCATCCTGTCAAGCACGCACCCGAAATTTCACCTTGTTGTACCCAGAAGATAAGAAGACCCTCTATAGCTGATCTAATAAGAGTAGCTTGGCCCGCCATAGATGTCTTCTGTGTAGGCCATCTCGCTATCATATCATCCAATCTATCAATACATTCAGCAAAGTCTTTGACTTGTAGATTACCCCTGACAAGTGGGAAGCCCAAGTATTTAGTCAGGAACTTGCCCAACTCCACATCAATGGCTTCTTGCAGTCTAGCTTCCAGGTGGTGATAGTTTTTTGAGAGATAGAGTTGAGTCTTATTCGCATTAATCTGCTGCCCCGTCCGCTCTCCAAAGTCTCCCATGAAAATTTTCAGCTCCTTTAACATCTCAACTTTGGCTTCAAGAAATAATAAGACATCATCTGCAAAGATAAGGTGGCTCATTACCTTCATACCATGGACAATGTATGCTTTGATCAATTTTGAATCCTCCGTTTCTTTCAGCTTCCTTGTAAAGTATTCCATAACAATGGTGAAAAGGAGTGGAGAAAGGGGGTCACCTTGTCGAAGGCCATTGCTGCCTTTAAACAATCCTACAGATGTGCCATTCACAAGCACCGAGAAACTTGTTGTGCCTACACATTGCTGCATCCATTGAATCCACGTATCAGAAAATCCCATCTTTTGCATGATCCACCACAATCTATCCCATCTGACACTATCATACGCCTTTGATATATCAAGCTTTAGGCAAGCCTTTCTTCTCCCTCTCATTACATTGAAATCAGCTAGGAATTCATCAGCAAGAAGGGCACAATCACTAATACTCCTACCCATAATAAAGGCTCCTTGGTTTTCAGAAATAAGGAAAGGGAGGACCATCTTCAGTCTTGTGGCTAAGATTTTTGCTATAATCTTATATTGGATAGAGCAGCATGCAATAGGTCTGAAGTCAGCAAGAGAGGCTGTAATCTTCTTCTTTGGAATGAGAACCAAGAAAGCATGATTGACTTGTCTAACCATATTACCGCCATCAAGAAACCATCTCACGTACCTCAGAAGATCTCCTTTAATAGTGTCCCAAGTCGTCCTGTAGAAGAAAGCATTGAAACCATCCGACCCGGGGGATTTGTTGCAGCCTATGCTCCATAATGCATCTTTAACTTCTTGCTCGGTGACATCCCTAGTGATAATGTTGTTATGGGTACTAGAGAGTTTGAACTTCCAGTTTATGTCCTCCTCCTCAATTATATCTTCAAAATTTTTGTTAAAGCTCATTGTAGAACTGCACAGCCTGGTCTTCAATGTCTTCTTGTTTATTAACCACCTGCCCATTTTTGTCAATCAGTTCACATATGATATTACAAGCCTCCCTTCTTCTCACTTCCATGTGGTAGAGTTTGGTATTTCTATCCCCATCTTTCAGAAATTTCTCCCTGCTTCTTTTCCAGTAGAATTTCTCCTTGGCCTTTTTTAAATCAGCAAGCATGAGTCTTAACTCTCGGTCCTTTTCTATTAAATCCCCATTGAGCGGGTCAGCCATCAAGAACTTTCTAATCTCACTACATTCCCTTTTGGTTGTTGTAATCAAGTTGGGAATATGCACCTTCTCCTTTGCCCATTTTTTCAGCGACGTTTTCAGCAGTGACAACTTTTTTGCAAAGACAAACATAGGATTCCTATGGATGTGTGTTTCCCATACCTCCTTCAGAATATTGTCAAAGCCCTTCCACTCTGCCCAATAGTTGAGAAACCTAAAAGGTCTTCTCTTTTGCTTTTTCTTTATGATCTGCACAATGAGAGGGGCATGGTCACTAAGCTCAGATCTGCTGGCTTTCACCTGTACATTAGGAAACATCTTTAACCATTCTTCATTAACTAGGGCTCTATCCAACTTGCTAGCTATTCTGTCCTCCGGGTCTTGTTCATTATTCCATGTGAAAAGGTCACCACCTGTCACGGGAAGATCAACCAAATTTTCTTTATCAATAGCCATGTTAAAGGCATCAATCATAGCTCGTAGCGCAAGTCTGCCCCCAATCTTCTCTCCCTATAGTCTGACATTGTTGAAGTCGCCAATCACCATCCACGGTGTCGTCACCTGTGTAGACAATAAAGCCATATCATGCCAGAGTTCATTCCTTCTCTTTGCATCATTGTGAGCAAAGACCGTTGTTAAGCACATGTGTAAACCAGCTGCATTCCTACACTCTAATGTGATATGTTGACCAAACATCATCTTCACTGTCATCTGACATGCATTGGGCTTTCACGCCATGCACACCCTAGCCAGTTCAGAATGTTGTAGGTTGGATATGTGTTCCCACCCTTGTGGAAACAAATAACCAATGCTTAGTTTATTGTCTACCTTGATTTTAGTTTCAACCAATGCTGCAATAGAGCATCCACTAGCACCAATCCACTCCCAGATTTCTTTCTTTTTGTTCTCGTCGCACCCGCCTTTAATATTCCACATGGTTATGGACACATTAGAGGTTTTTGTTTGCCCGAGTACGCCTAGGATGCTCCTTCTTCTTGTTGCCTTCCTTCTTCTTCTTAAGTGCAACCTGTTCAGGTTCCTCCACATCAGACTCGCTCAAAGCCTCAAATCTGTTGGCAGACTCAAGAATGGACCCTACACCTTGTGTCTTTGGTATCCCACTCGTGCTTTTCCTTCTGGAAGTGGGTGTAAACTCACCCTCTTCTTTTTGTCCATCAGAAATCGAGTTACCTTCATCATGTTTGTTCACAGTAGACGACTCAGCCGCTGGACTCTTATTTTGCCATGGAACTCCTCCTCCCTCTTCATCAACATTTTGTTCAGTAGTTGTTTCCACTCGTTCTCTCCCTTGCATTTGTGACTCATCAGCCATCTCCTTTCTCGCATTTGTTGCCAACTGATTCACACCATCAGCACCTGCGATCTGCTCTATGTTTTTTGCCGATTGCTCGCCGTCATTCAATGACGTTTTCTCTTGCTACTGTGTGTCGCCATCAGCATCCTTATTTGTTCTTTCTGCAGTTGTGGCGTTCTGGCTCCCACCGTTCCTCCTTGACTTCTCGACCCATGCTGCCTTTTGCATTGGCTTGGCCTTGCTCTTTCCATCCTCCTCCCGGACGGTCTCCTCGCAGTGTTGAATGCCATGCCCAAAGGTACGACATTTACTACTGTTGATTGGTATGTGGTCATATTCAATCATCACCGGGATCAGTTGCCTACCCTTCACGTTCAGCCACACACGCGAGGGCTTCTCTCCATCAACCTCCAGTTCGACCAATACCCTAGGGTCATCACCTTCAAGAGATCTATCATCGACATGTAGAACGCGCCCCGCCCCCGCCGCAATCGTGCCGACGACCATCTTCGTCCAAGAACGTCCAAAAGACTTCAGCGTGACCCAAGTTGGAATTGTCGTGAACGAATCCTTCTTCAACTCATCCCCGTGATTATAGTGCTTGGCGATCACGAGCTGATGATCGAACCAGCAAGGTCTCAAAGCTAACACATCCTTCTTGTCCACCGTTGTCGAGAAACAAACCAAGAAGATACCATTATCGTGAGAGAGCAGTTCAAAAGACCCCTTCGGCTGCCATGTCCTCTTTATCCAAGCCATGAGATGCGAGTAGAACGGGCGTTTTCCCAAAGTATACACCATCACGATGTGCTCCTAGATGTTTGCAAGTCTTTCGAATTCGGATTCCTCCACGTCGACGTGTATCTCTCCGTCCTACACCCTGGGCTTCGGGAACGTCAATTCCTTCTCATTGCTCGAAGGTTGTTTGAGAATTTGGTTCCACGCGACCCGTCAATGTTCAGACACTACTACAAAACTCAACAAGGCCGAAGGATTTTTCCTCAAGGACATAATCCCATACAAGTATATTAATTTTTCCGAAGGCTTATCCCTGACCCTTGTGATGCTATCCTTGATGAGTATATTAAATTTTCCCAAAGGCGTATCCCTGACGTTATGGAAATGTATCCCAGACTATTATTTAATTTACCCAAAGATTGCTCCTGACCCTCATTAACTTTTTTCCTAACCAATATTAACTATATTAAACCAACCATTATCTCTTTTACTTCCGTGAAGAGGATCCATTTGATTGTGGACATTTATCCTTTTCTTTTTAGATAATCATAATTGTTTAAATGGATCAACCGTTGATTTTAAACAACAATTGTAGTTTCCTTTTTTGTACCTTGTTGAATCCTAATTCATTTAGACGGTGGATTACTTTCCAATACATGCCTCCCTTCCGTTTTGTATCTACCGCTCCGAAAACAAAACAACGTCGCCAAACCCTCACTCTCTCTCTCGCTCCCGCTCCGAAAATAGAACGACGCCAAAGTCCCACCTCCAAAACCAGAACAAGCACTCCCTCTCCTTGTGCCGCTGCAAGTCTTCTTCTGTCTGGTCTCCTGTTGTAATAGCTACATGTTGTAATAGACCATAGTCACACAATACACTATAATCCATTGTTATATGCCAAGATTATACAATAGACTCTGACTTGTTTTATATACTCAGAATCGAGCTAAACCCAATTTCTTATTAGAGAATTTTATCATGAACATGTAATCAAATAATTATTTTTTCATATAAAATTATTGTCAAATATGGGTCTGAGTTCTTTTTGGGATTTAATTTTTTTAATATGGGTGGTTTCAGTTTGAGAGGTCGATTGAACAAAATTTAATTTTGTGTGGTCATGGGAATGACAATTTTTTCACTCTGGGTAGATGTTTTGACCCAGAACCGACCACCCAATATTATATCACACGAAATATAATCATGAATATCTAATCAGAGATTTTTTTATATTCATTGTCAAATCTGGCTCAGAGTTTTCTTTCGAATCTAATATTTTCAATCTGGGTCGTTCTCAATTGAGACACCATTCGAACAAGTAAAATCTAGTTTTGCATTTGGGTCCGACAGTGATAATTGAACTCTCTAACTGGGCCATGTTTTGTCCCGAAATTAACTGACTCGAAACCAATTTTTAACACCATGTGTGATATTATAACAGAGTAACTAATCAACCTCTATATTTACATGTTATACATATGTATCTACTATTTTACATACAAAATAGCCTTTGAATTATTTTGCTAAAAAAATCAATTTTATATTGGGTCTGAGATTGACTGGTCCGGTTCATTTTTTTACCCAGAACTAACAATTATTTAACACCCTTATGTGATATTATTGCAGAATAATTATTAACCTACATGAATCATATACATTGCATATATGTACATGTACATGTATAATACATGTATAGATCTAATTAATAAATAGGTGTCACGGAAAAAATTTCGACACCCACGCTTCCTCTTTTCCTCCGCGCGCCATTTCCCCCAAAATTGACTCCTTCCTGCTATCAGTAGTTTCCACCGCAAATTGCCCCACCTGTCCCAGAGCACCGCAGAGCTCACCGCTACCTTGGAGAGACCGACGACGACTGCCTTCACATCATCGCCATCCTAGAGCGTCTGTACTACTTCTCTAGAAAGTGCTACCTTGGAGAGACGGACGACGACTCGACTCCATAGCCCTGGAGAGACCACCGACAATGCCTCCTCATTCACCAGAAAGTGTCGTTGTCCTCTGCAATTTCTTCTCCAGAAAGCTTTTAGCACCCACCTCTACTTTGACCTCCCTTCAATCCAAGGTAACCTTTGCTTACACGGAAAGGACTCATAGCCCTAGGTAAATTAAGTAAAGAGCCAATCAATATCCCTATAGCAAGATACATCCATAAGTAGAGCTATATGCTTTGAGAATCTACATTCGAGTTTCATCTTGATCTCCATTTCTATCTGGACTTGACCTATCATCCAAGGGAGAGGCTGATCATGGACTTGACCTATCATCCGATGACAGGGAGATTATAACATGTTATCTTTTACATCCCTTGATCTTTGAGAGAGGAAGCCCCAAAGAGGCAGGAACTGGCCACATGGTGGGCATCAACTGATCCAGTTGCTAGATCTATCTGATTTGACTGGTTGAGTGAGAGATAGAGAAAGTATAATACTTTGACATGCCACATAAGACAACCTATTATGTCAAGTTATATGAATATTGGTTTCTGCTATCCAAATATATGACATTCATTTTTCATAGCCTCTGTGCAAAAAAATACAAATTATCTTCAACAGTTGTGAATTGAAATTTTCTCATCACTTAGTGGCATGGAAGAGCCTAACCTGGTAAGTGTTGGATATAATTTTGCATAGAGGCCTCATACACTTGATATATCAATACAAGGAGTGCATAATACCAATGTGGAAGATACCAAAAGTATTGCTCATGTTGACTCTAAATCAGAGTCATGAAAGGATGAAAAACAAATCTATGAGTTATCAACTGTGGGAAGTTGATTACATGAGTCCTACATTTTGATAACTAGATCAACTAGTGTTCTTTTATCCAGGTCATTGACTTAACATATCTAAAAGTATAGTCAATTTGGGAGTTTAAATTTTTAATAATTGTTACATACATAAGATTACTATGATTTGCACTTGTTCCATTTTCATATGAGCGCAAAATTCCCTTTGTTCTATGAATTATGATTATTTAGCACACTACTTTTTGAGATTTGAGCATGTCCAAAGTGTATCAATTAGAACCTAGAAGTTTGTGAGAAAAGTAGCAAACCAAGTATAAATGTTGGTAAAGCATAACTTAATTGAACATGTTAATGAGGTAGTATTGCAATCTCTCTGTCTATTAGAAAACTTGGGATGACAATAATGAGTTCAAAAATTAAGAAATTTCACTAATTTGACAGTGAACAAAACCACTAACTAGACTAACAACATTTAATCCACATAAGCAACAAACATACCATCTGGAGTGGCTTTAATTGACCCATCGATTACCATTACATCAGCTAAATGAGAATAAGATCCATGTAATCCTTTACTATCTTTTTCTTTAACAAGGATGACCTCTTTTGGAATAATTCGAGCTAAAGTTCCAAACTACAAAAAACATTAAGGTTATGTAGCAACCATTTAGGATAGTTGGACAAATTTTCAATAATTTAGAATGGACTTAGATAATAGTATGTGTTGGATGAACTCAAGCATACAACATTCTAGATACATGCCACCACAAACTACCATCAATAAAATGTGTGAGCAAACTATTATAAACATATGCCAAGAAAGATGTAAGACCATGGATACCTGGCCTTATTGAGTAAATAGTACAAGATTTTGCAGCAGTCGCCCATTCAACAAAAATGTCATGAGAAAGTCTTACTTCTAAATTGGCCATGGATAACAAGACAACATGAAAATGCATTTATATATTTTTAAATAAAAGTCTATCTATCGGATAATTTTCCCATATGATAAAGAGTTGCATTTCTTCATAAATAAAAAATAGATTACTTTGGGAGTATCACAGTTTCTATTAAGCTTTTCCCTATTTTAGACATGCTTGCAAATCAAATGTAACATTGTCATGATTGTACAATAGGAAAATAAAGTATTGATAGCATAATAAAAGTACCATGTGACTTACTTCAATAGAAAAGCATTATCACATGTGTGCTCAAAGGACTTTGCTATAGAATCACTCATCCATTCCAAGAAACTTTTGATGTAATCAATTGTTCTAGTTGCCACATATGTCAAAAAGAATAGCGGGAAACTCAAAAGATTTTGTGGCCATTCTGAAAGGAGAACCAATATGTTATTCAATTTGTCTTATCTACATACAAGTATACATACTAACAATTTCCTCATACTCATTCAAGAATTAAACTATGTTCTAATGTGGAAGTAGTACATTCACATTCCCTAGAAGAACATTTACTATTAGATCTAGAGGAAATAAAAGGAAATGAATGTGTCTAAGATGTTAGGAAGAAATATGTAAATAGTAGCACTAAAAGTAAAATAAAATGTAAAGGGTAAACTGTGAACATGGATTTTTTAGTCAGGTGTAACTTTAGCCACTTCTATTCCCACAATGCCTGAAATTAAAACAAAAATGCAAAATGCATGGCACTCAATTATAAGTACAAAAAAGATACTACCTACTAGCTAAAGTAACATTTCAGAAATCATGACCACACCACAAGACTTGAGCTCCCTTTTGATCTCCTTAAGTTTTAGTAACAACCCAAAATCGCCAATCTCTTCATCTTTCCATTCACTTCCTCCTTGTCCCCCCCCTCACTGCATAGAGGGAACTTCCCAGCATCTTTGAAGATATCACCATTACCATCATTGATAGACAAACAAAAAACCTTTCAAAAGAATTAAATGGTGTTTCAAGCAGTATTTCCATGTCACTATCTTAGTCTTTAATCTTATAAAAGCAAATAATCTAGATATGATGCCATGTCTTTTAGTCGTATAGATTTTTATAGATTTAGTATAGGGAAAGGAATAGTAAGAAGCAATCTCTCAAGGGATCATTCCTTCTTTGCATAATATGGAATTACAAATTTGTGATAATGCAATCCAACTTGGCTTTAATAGGAAAGATAAGCTTGAAAATATCTTCCTTATAGGTCATATCAATTAAGAATAGATGGTTGGGAGGCAATGGGTCCTACTAGATTCATATCCCCAAAACTTGCAAACAAGAAATAGAGTTAGTTCCTTAAGATAATGTATTTTCTTAAGAATTTGAAGAAATAAGTAGGGCTATAGAGCTACTGGGTTCAACTACCTTGAAAATACATTCCCATACTAAAAAAATCTAATAGTTTGTTTATCATTATAGGGAACAAAATAAGTTTTTAGCAAAATAGAAATATGACTCCTCAAAGATTCTCACTCTTGGTCTTGTTAAGAATTGCCTATCCTAAGTAACTCAGGCCTCTTAATAAGATAAGAAACCATTTACCTTGAGTAAAAAATAATAAGAGAGAACCATAACACAAAACACACTGGTGAAATAATCAGCAAAAGACAACACAGTATTACGCATATCATATTCAAATTATTTAAATACAACATCACCACTATCACACCAATAGATACCAACCTATCTACAATTACATAACCATAACCAATCATTTATGTCATTTGTTTGAAGGTAATGAAGTAAAACTTAATAGTAAGGTTACTAAATAAAGGTAGCTTTTAAACTCATCAATTTGATTAGTGAGTCTAGGAAATTGTATAATCAAACATTTATCTTATGGCCATCTTCTAGCCTTGAACAATAAAGAGAAATCCAAGCCAAGTAACTAATGTCAATAATGAAAATCTTGTTATGTTTGTAGGAAGTAACTCAAGTATGTATAGAAGGAAAGTGCATAATAGATTAATCTACTTTAAAGATGCATTAGACATAAAAATAGACAGATTTGTTTCCAAGCCAAGTAACTAACATCAAGGATACTCAACCCTCACAACAATAAAGAGAAATCCTGCATACTAATGAGAACTAGAGTATTCTGTAAGGAGGCCCACTTGTAGAGAAAAGTTGATAACATTCAGAAAAATCTACCAAGTTAGCAAACAAACCGATCTAGTTAATGAGAACTAGAAGATTTTTTAAGGAGGACCACTTATTACACCAGCTTCTGTTTCATTTAAAGAAGATACATTTTAGATGTTGTGGTCACTTTCTAATGGCCAACTTAAAAGAATTACAATTTCCTGTAACATTTTAGATTTAGTTTATCAATGATCATTTGAATCTTCGTTTGAAAAGAGTCATAGAAACCTATCTGAGATCAGAACAACATCTGAAAAGAGTCATAGAAACCAATATGAGATCAGAACAGATTGAAACAATTTTGTAATTAAGATGCATAATGCCTATTCAAACTACCTATCCAGAACCAAATTACCTACAATCAAATATCTGATGGACATCTCTCACAAAACCGTTGATCCCAGGAAGAATCATTCCACATATTAACTAGAGGAACTAGGAACCTTGCCATGTGTAGGCACAAAAGATGGAGAACTCTAACAATCTATGTCATATTTGTGTTTGTATGGGTCTGGTCACTGTGATAGGGGCACCGACCACTTGCATTGTTGATGAGATGATGTATGAGATCCCTGACATTCTAAAAGTTTATGACATTCATGTAATGGTACATATGAAGAACATAAAGTTTACTAGAAATAATACATAAAAAACACTGATTCCTCAACATATATTCACAACAAAAAAATAAAATAAGAAATGTATGTCGATGAACATTGATTCAACTAGAAAGGATTAAATATTACCTACAATAGATAACAAGGTACTTATATTTTAGTTAGCTACCAGTCTAACAATAAATTTCTGGCAAAAGCTACTACGTTGGAAATCAAGATGGATGTTTCCTGCATAATAATTATCCAACGATAAATTGAACGGAACAAAAGAAATGATTGTAGGAAGTTGCCACTAGAGAAGGATCATATGCATCATAAGTCAGTAACCAATTTTTCCCTTGGCCTCATATATCCATAGGTCACTTCAGTTCTCATTCTTTCAACAGAAGATAACCAAAGAAATTATAGTTGCTTCTACATAATAAGTTTCAGTCTGCACCAGTATTTTTAGGTGGTTGATACTGACTAAGACTCATATTGTGTTGTAAAGGAACAATCCAAGTGCAATTGTAGTACATAATCACAAGAAAATAAGTATTACAATAATAACAAATTAGTTTACCAGTCTAAAAAGTAACCCGTTGTTGGCGCATTCAAATGTGTTTTATCTCAGGATGAATAACTAAGAAGCCATAATAGTATGATAGAATTCCAGAGTAGAGATAAAAAGAAACATCAGAAGTCGGAGATGAGAATATAAAAACAACATAACAGTATGACAAAATTCAAGTACCATATATTTATGGTTGAAATGTGCCAGGTTATCACTGATCATTGATTTCTATGTTATATAGAACTTGAAAATTTGGTAGGAAAGTAATAATTTGAAGGGAAGACTAAAAACTTAAGGGGATGATTAGAAACTTGAAATAGCACAAGGTTAAGAACCAGAATATCAACTATGCCTTCCTAAAATTTTGCCCCATGCACCATAACACAGATCTGAATACCAGTCCATGCATCTTGCATGCAACTATGCCTTCCCTATAAGAACTATTCACATATTTGTACTCACCCCTTTTATCGTTGTGCAGCAATGGATCGAAAGTGGATGTCTTCAAATCTCTTATCTTAAGAGTATGAAAAAGGAGTGAATGAATTTGTAAGGTGTGCATTTGAACATGTAGGAAATGATACTAGACTTTTTTGTCCTTGCACAAAGTGTGATTTCGGTAAGCGGATTAACAAAGATGCATTGCGTCATCACTTATTTCGAGACGGCATTGATATGACTTACACGCGATGGATACATCATGGCGAGAGGGACGATTTTCATATTGTAGATCAGAGTGAACAATTTGAGGGAGGAGAAGGAGACACATTGAAGGACATGGCTTACAATGTAGAAGAAAAGATACGAGACTATCCTAAAATGTTTGAAAGGTTAATGGCTGACTCTGAAACACCATTATACAATGGCTGTGTCAAGTTCACCAAATTATCTGCTGTTTTAAAGTTATATCACCTGAAGGCGAGCAATGGTTGGTCTGATAAATGTTTTACGACCTTGCTACATCTCTTTAAAGATATGCTTCCCGGGGATAATGTGCTTCCTCGTCGCACTTACGAGGCAAAGAAAGAACTTTCATCCATGGGCCTTGATTATGAAAAGATACATGCATGCTCCAATGATTTCATTTTGTATCGAAATGATCATGCTTTGAAGGACAGTTGTCCAGTCTGTGGAGAACCACGACAAGAAGGATGGCAGCCCTAATAAGGTGTTGTGGTATTTACCAATAATACCGAGATTTAGGCACTTGTTCAATAATGCTTATGATGCGAAGAAGTTGGTTTGGCATGCTGAGGATAGAAAAAGAGATGGTTTTCTTAGACACCCTGTAGATTCTCCGCAATGGATGACAACCGATAATATATTTCCAGAATTTGGTGGCAATCCTAGAAACTTAAGACTGGCACTTTCTGCAGATGGAATGAATCCCCATAATTTCAGAAGTCATAGTACATGGCCTGTAATTTTGGTTATATATAATCTTGATACAAATGTATGCAAGAAACACAAGTATATGCTTTTGACTTTGCTGATTTCAGGACCAAAGCAGCCTGGAAACGATATTGACATTTACTTGGCTCCACATGTTGAAGATTTAAAGATTCTGTGGGACAAGGGTTTTGAGTTGTATGATGCATACCGCAAAGAGAATTTTAATATGAGGGCGATGCTATTTTGTACGATAAATGATTACCCAGCATATGGAATTCTATCTGGGTACAGTATCAAAGGACATCTTGGTTGCCTTATCTGTGAAGACGAGACCTCTTTATGCCAACTGAAACATGGAAAGAAAACTGTTTATCTCGACCATCACAGGTTCTTTCCTAAGGATCATCATTATCATAGAGTGAAGAAAGCTTTTAACGGAAAAGTAGAACTACGAAGAGCTCCACAACCATTAACCGGTCAAGAAATCTTCACTAAGGTGAAACAGTTGAAAGTAAAATTCGGAAAAAAGAATAAATCTCCAATTCTCAAAGGTCTCTACAAGAAGAGGTCTATATTCTTTGATCTTCCTTATTGGAAGTCTTTATATGCGAGCAATTGTTTAGATGTGATGCACATAGAGAAGAACATATGTGATAGTCTGATTGGAACATTACTTAATATCCCATGGAAGACAAAAGATGGCCTCAAGGCAAGATTGGACATGGTTGACATGGGTATTCGAGATAGATTGGATCCACAAATGAGGGGAAGTCAGACCTACTTGCCCCCAGCATGTTACACACTTTCAAAGTCTGAAAAACTGTATTTTGTGGGTTCCTAAAAGGAATTAAGGTTCCAGAGGGATATTCTTCAAACATGAGTAGATTTGTGGATATGAAAGATTTGAAACTGTTAGGCTTGAAATCACATGATTGCCACATCTTAATGCAACAGTTTTTGTCGTTGGCTATCCGTTCCATTTTGCCTAAGCGTGTTAGAAATGCAATCACTAAACTTTGTATGTTCTTCAATGCTTTATGCTCAAAAGTCATTGACCCTGAGACGTTGGACTCATTGCAAAATCATATCATCATCACTTTGTGTCAGCTTGAGATGTACTTCCCTCCTTCATTCTTTGATGTAATGGTTCATTTGACTGTGCACTTGGTTAGAGAGGTCAAACTATGTGGTCCGGTATTTTTACGTTGGATGTATCCGTTCGAGCGATATATGAAGCTATTAAAGGGGTATGTGAAGAATAGATATCGATCCGAGGGTTGTATAGTGGAAAGCTACATAGTAGAAGAGGCTATTGAATTTTGTGTCCAACATTTATCCAATGTTGAAGCCATTGGTCTTCCTAAATCATGGCATGTCAGAAAAATTGATGGACAAGGCAGTACAGGATGCAAGTTTGTACGACTTTCAACTGATGAATTACACACAGCGCATGTGTATGTCCTTCGTAATACAACCGAGGTTGAACCATATGTTAAAGAACACATTGATTATTTACAAACTCGTTACCGATCTAAGAATGAGAAGGATATAATGAACTTACACATCCGTTGTTTTGCCGAATGGTTAAAGAATCGTATTAGTGAACAGATTGATCATTCACCAAATTCTGTTTCAAAGACCTTGAAATGGTTATCTGTAGGGCCTAAATCAACCGTGTTGTCATTTGCTAGTTATTTTATAAAAGGATACACTTTCTATACAAAATGTCAAGATGAAAAAAGCACGATGCAAAATAGTGGGGTGTCTTTAGTATCTGAAGCTTTGCACATTATTAGTGCTAAAGACAAAAATCCAGTCTGGTGTGAGATGTCCTATTATGGTGTGATCCAATATATATATGAGTTGGACTACAACACGTTTCAGATTCCTATTTTTCGTTGCAAGTGGGCTGAAAATGATAAGGGTGTAGGCACAGAAGATGGATTGATCTTAGTGAACCTAGATAGGGAGGGATGTAAACACGATCCATTTATAATGGCATTACAGGCAAAACAAGTTTTCTATGGGATAGACACAGCTAACAAGGGCTGGTTTGTAGTCTTATCTCACAGAAGAAGGCCCCATGAAGGAGATGATGATGACGATGACATCGTTTTAAAAGAAGAAACTTCTTTGTCTTCAATCATTCCATCTATGTCTGTAAATGATGATCTTGTTGTTGAAGAAGAAGAGATATGTGCTCGAGAAGATCATAATGATGGGACATTTGTTGATGATGTCAGTGTGTATAAAAATAAAAAACAGCGTACGCATAAGTGAGAGTAAGTATTAGCATTTTCTTGATGTGCACTAATATCTTTCTGTAATGAATGTAAATATGTCTTCAATTTTGTAAGATTTTATTATGTTGTTTTATATGCAGTTTGCTAATATTTTTTTGTACCAAATTTTGTTGTAGATGTCTTCCAATGAAGATGACTCAATGACCACAACGATTAGTAGGGGCGGTACCACAATGCCTAAAGTTCTGAGAAAGAGACGTAAAGGACAAAAAATTCAATTGGAATGGAATTTAGAAGGACAACCAATTGGGAAAACCTGAAACATTTTCAGTAGCTATATTGGAGTCGCATCCTGAGAGCGAGTTCCAATCAACATCGATACTTGGAATGATGTCGGAGAAGGTCTCAAGGACCTTATTTGGGAAGAGATTGAGGTGAGTATGTAGATGTTAATATTTTTTGTATATTTTTTGTATAAAAATATTATATTATATTTTATGTGTATGTGATTTTGTTATTTGTAGGGTGTTTTTTTTATTGGATCTGTCAGAAAGCAGTGGGTATTACAAAGAGACAATGATAGATGGAGGGAATTCAAATCTCGATTATCAAGAAAATTCATGAGGGACGAAGATGGAAACATATGTAAACACCCACCCAATGATTTTATATCTACAGATCAATGGGAGGATTTTGTCATGAGTCGATTGACCGAAGAATTTAAGGTGATAATATAAACTAGTGTACTTTTGTTGTTTTGCTTGTAAGACATTTAAATATATTTTCATATTTATTGTTTGTAAAAATAACCAGAGAAGAAGTAAGGCTGGAAGAGAATTATCGTCAAAGAATGAGTATCGGCCTAGAATTTCTCATAAGGGATATGTTGGCCTAGAGCAAGAAATTGTAAGATTTGATTCATTTTAAAGTGATTTGTGAAATTTCATATAGAGGTATAAAAGTATTGTGGTTTTATCATATTATAAACATATCAGTGAGAATAGTTTAGATCCAGTTATTTCAAAGATTTCTAGAGAAGAATTATGGAAAAGAGCTAGAATGGACAGAACTGGTGCTATTACTAGTGACAAGGTCAAGGAAGTGGTGTACAAGATTGTAAGTTTAATTTTTTATCTCGTTGGTTTTTCATCACAATATATAGTTTTTATTATTTTCACATATGTATGTTTTATATTTTGCAAGGATGCTCTATCTCAGGAAGTTTCTGAGGGACTCATTAGTGAGAAGGGATGTAATGATGTTAACAATGGCATTGGGAAAAAAGGATCACCCAGGACATGCGAGAGCAACCAGACCAGGAATAAAAATTACAAAATATTGTCAAAGTGTGGCTCGAACAAATGATCAACCATCCCATATGTTGTTACAAATGCAATAGACCATTAAAGATTTGGCCATGAAGATCAAGTATCTTGAAGGGAAGAATACGAGCAAGGATCTCGAAAATGTTGGGGATACAGACCAATACCCTACTTCCAAATCTAATTGTCCACTTACACAATTCTCACATCTACCTGAGGTAATCAACAAGTTTGTTATGTAGTAAATGTTAGAGATAGTGATTTCTCATGTTAACAATATCTATATTTGATTTTTGTAGGGCTATCACAAGTGTATTTTGATGTTGGATAATCCATTACGTTCAGTAGCTGATGGAAGGGTGTATATATCTCATACAAATGAGCCAATTATCCTTCACAATGTGGCATTGGATCCAAAACACAAAAAAGTGATAATTGATACCCCGTTGATGCCTAAAGAAAGTGTGCCAATACCTTTAGATATGGCTGAAGTTTATCAAGTTTGTCAAGGCATAGGCACCTACCTTCCTTGGCCTACAGAATTGATCAAAATAAATATGAAGGTATATGCGATAACTTGACAATGTTTTTATTAACTTATTGAAATGAATCATCTATATTAATAAACTATATTTTTTATTTTTATAATCATAAGCAAGGAATCCCAAGACTCATTGTCTCAAATAAAAGTGAGGGAATCAGTAAGCACACAAACAAGAAATTCAAAACTAGAAAAAATTGTGATGAAGTCTCAAGTCCCGTCAATCCAACATGCAAAAAGCCTCCAACGAAGCTGAAACTGTTGATGGTGTACGTGGAAGATGATGAGAAACGTAACATCTCTCTTCAGATGTCTGAAGATGTAGTAGGTTACACACATGAGCTGATTATCACACCGGAATTGGTTAAAATATACCATGATAAAGACCAACTAGAAGCCTCGCCCATATCAGTGTACATAAAGTAAGTTTCTATACGAGTAATATGTGTTTCTATACAAGTTTCTATACAAGTAAAAAGACTAATTATGTGTTTCTATACAAGTACAATGACTAAATATGTGTTTTTTGTAGGCATTTGTTCAACAAAGTGACATCCGGAAATATATTTAATATATTTGGATTTATATGTCCACATTTTTTAGATCTGTTATATAATGATAAAGTGGAGACTCAGGCGCGGTACATAGCAGATCAGTTCATTAGAGGGAAGAAACAAAGATTAGAATTGTTCTTTATACCTTATAATGTGGGGTATGCATACATTTTGTCGATTGTTTGTTATTTGTTTACGCTAAATGTTGCTTAAAAATACATTAATCTTAAAATGTAATACTCATGTATGCGTAGGGGACATTGGATACTTTGCGTCTTCGAACCTATGTGGGGTAAGTGCCACTAGCTTGATCCGTTACAAGGAGAATTACGTGGGAACGTGGAAAAACTCATGGGGTTGTAAGTACTTCATAAAACAATTTCAATTACATAATACATGTATTGAAAGTTCCATATATAGTTACTAATGCATAGAATTCTTGATATGAATTTGAATAAGACTCATAAAGTTTATCAAAAGAGAGATGTGCAATATAGGAAGAATTTGAAATGGGAAATTATCAAGGTAATTTACCATTTTGATCTAGAAAAATACTGCTTTTTGATTCACCAATAGAAGTGTTGTTCTAATTTCTTCAGATTCTGCTACTTGATTTGATATGGTGTCAAATACAACTTATATTGTGGCCATACTCCATATTATAGTTTATGTCAAATACAACTTACTAGACCTTTTCTCATACTGTTTCACCTATTATGATATTACCTGTAGGCTATGCTTTTCTTGTAGCCGGCATGGGAAAAACAACTTGTAGTGGTGTTGTAATTTATAATAGGTTCATGGACTTTCACCATTTCTAGTATTGACCCACTAGTAACTTTTTCAATAGATTGCTTGACCAAAACATTTATTTCTTTGGTAAAGCTCCAAGTCCCTCCCTTGATTCTAAATTTTCTTTTGAAGTAGTTGTTGTAGCTGTTGCATCATCCATGAAACTCAAATTATGTGAAACTCAATATCATATTAATTTGCAACATCCATTTCAATTTGTTGTTGGAAAATTTTTGATATAAATGTGTAACTCTAAATCAGTTATTGTACATATGTATTCCATGTTCCAAGGAAAGATTCCTAGATCTACCCAGGTCTTCCTACTACACTTATTCAAAATAGGATTTCAACATCTACAGTGTACTTCACTATCTTTCCATAGAATAGCTTTCCCTTCTAGTGATCACATCAAAGAATAATACCATTAAACTCCACTGTTGGAACAATAGGCTCTATGTCAATAAAATGAGCTATCTCTTTGTGAATGTGGTATACAAAGTGGATGTTGAGTCCACAGGACAAGGGCCTACAATGCAGTCTTTAGAAAATTTGATGAAATCCCCAGTAGGTTCATTCATGCATCTTCCAACTAATCCACCGAAAGAGCAGCTAGGATACCCACAACCTTGCTCACCTTGAAAGGGGATATGAGAGTGATGATATATTGGTGAACTATTTCCCTATCAATTGTACTATATATTGGTGAAATCCCCAGTAGGTTCATTCATGCATCTTCCCTATTAATTATACTAATTTTATGCTATGATAAGTGAAAAACACTAGAGGGGGGGGTGAATAGAGTTTTTAAATATTTTAGAAATTATTTAACTCAAACAACCACAAATGAAGAATGGAAGAATGAGACAGGTGTTTAGAGTGGTTCCAACTTTAGCAAATACTAAAGTTGTCAGTCCACTACCCGGTTGCTTACCTAACCGGGATTTTGAAAGTATTAATTTTATTACCTTCACAAGGATTTACACAAAATACAATACTTTCTTTACACCCCTTGAACAACCTTCACTTGAAGTCAATGCACCAACTTGAGGTAGCCTTCTTGAAGTAACTCCAAGCTCCCCCTTGAAGTAGCCTTCCTCTCTAGAAGTAACCTCCCGTTGCACCAGCCTTCTTGAAGTAGCCTTCCTCTCTAGAAGTAACCTCCCCTTCTTCAACCTCTCCAACTCGCAGCCTCCAACCTAGGAGTAGCAAGGAGAGTACAAACAACAATAGAGAACAAGAAAGAAAATAGAAATTACAACTTATCCTTTTGTAGCACAAGGCTTGATTTGCCTAGATCAAGCGTGTAGATCTCCTAGCCAAAGTGTATGGAAATGTAATTGCAGTGGATAGGAGATGCTAGCCTATAGGATACGAAATTTGAGCTAAGAGAAGAAGTAGCCAATTGTCACTATGCTCAATTTGCTCACAAACAGGTTGCTCAAAGTATGCTCAAAGATTTCTCAAGTGTAACAAGTAAGTTTAGGTGTCCTAAGGCATGTCCTATTTATAGGAATGTCCTACAAGTGCTTAAGGACGTTGTAGACACCTTCTAGGGGTTTCTAAGTGCTTAACTAGCCGTTAGGTACAAGTTTGTTGCTTTAGCAACGGCTAATTAATTAATTCTGTAGTTGCTGTCAGAGTCCATCTCGGTCGAGAAATGGTCGACCGAGACACCTACTCGGTCGAACTTTTGTCGACCGACAGGCTCTCTGGATCAAGTGTATGCAAAGTTTATCTCCAACTGCCAACCACCTTGTCAGCTGTGTCTAACGGCTACTTGGGTCTTTCTCGGTCGAGAAGATTGTCGACCGAGAGTGTCTCGGTCGAGGAGTTTGTCGACCGAGATTGACCCTGTTTCAATTTTTCAATTAAGGCACTACGTGTGTGTATGAGTGTGCATATGTGACACTATTGAAGGGGATGACATATCTAAATGTGGTGTTTAGCTAGGGAAGATCTAACACTTAATTTACATGAAGTCTAAGTACTTGTACATTGTATATTTGTACAAGTTTACAATTGATTACATTTCATGACATTTACAATCATTCAAGCATATAGATTCCCTAGAGCTCTGTCATCCACCTCATTCCTGCAACACTCAAGTAGCACATTAGATCAACAAGAATGAAATGTTTTTCATCATCGAAACAAAGGGATTTATCATAATGTCAATTTAGCCAACAATCTCCCCCTTTTTGAAGATGACAAACATTTCCTAAATATAAAATAAGGAAATATAGAACATGTGAGTTTCATACCTGAAATTACCTTTGTAGCCATCTTTGGTTTTGCAAGTGGCTGGCCAAGATATTATGAAACTCATTTTGATTTTATGTTTGTGATTTTATATTATTTCTCCCCCTTTGTCATTTCAAAAAGATATCCAAGTTGAATATTTTATATTTCTTCTCCCCCTTAATGTTACACTATGCTCCCCCTTAAATAGATATTCTATTAGGAACATGGATTTAATATCATTTTTGTCTAATTTAGCCACAATTTTTAATCATTTGCAAATGATGTTAAGCCTTGAAATGATATGAAATCCTGTTAGGTTCATGGCATATGTATTGATTTCTCACCTATTTTACAAGGGATGTTAAGCACTGAAAATGAAATGAGAATCCTTTAATCTTAGAGTACATAAAAATGTCTCTAACCAAATGCATGGGATGTTAAGCCCTGATTTGTTTAGAGAGTTCCTTTAAGAACAAGATATATCATTTTTATGAAATTCATAGATTTCTTCATAACCAAGAGTAAAAATACTAAGGTCGTAACAAGCTTCAAATGATGTTTACAATGTTTTTGTAAGCTTCTTAATCAAATAATCCAATTTGTTTTTATGAGCTCCCCCTTAATCTTACAATTAAAGCAATTTAAAGCTTCTAAGGTCACAAATGATTTTAAATTTTGATTTTGACCTTTATCAAAACTATACTAAGATTAAGTACAATAAAATGATGTCCAAATAAGCATTTTGTCAAAGCTTATTTTAGGTCGACCTTGACTTCGACCATAGCGCCCCTTGGTCAAACTTTAACTTCAACCAAGAGGCAATTTCTGCAGATTTCCAATTTGAACACTTGTATAATTTCTGCAAAAAATGTATTTATGCCATGAAGTTTTACTGTTTATGCAAAATGGCATCTTCATATGACCTGAATTACAATGATCAATAACAATATTCATGGTTTGTATATATGGATCAAAGATTATTGTAGACAAACCAATGAAACATATGGCACAATAATTATGATAGAACAGTAGCAGTGTATCCAATGATCAAGATAGAAGCATGTAATTTCATGAAATACACTGACCATTTAAATTGTAATACACATGGTTCCTATATAGATGGACCAAGAAATGCTTAGGATAAACCATGCAGACTATGATAAAACAATAATTTCCTTGATGAAACCATCATGGTTTATAATTTTCAGTTTTAAACCAAACCATGTAGAGGATAAACCAAAATAATCTCATTCATGATTCATGGATTTTCGAATTTAAGACAAGCCATGTAAATGATCATGCTTAATAAGCTTTTTCAATCAAGGAATAAGGTTTGTTCAAAATCAGTCTTCATATAGCACTTTTGCAATATATTTAAGGATTTCATATTTATAATTTATACCTTAATTCATAATGCAAAAAATATCAAAATGTCTTTGTTTCAAAGATAGTCTCCAAGATTCATTCTTGATTTGCATATCAATCATTAATAATAAATTTATAGCAAACTAGATGAATTTAAAACAGGTTCAGCACATTTATTGCAGATTTGAAGGCAGTAACCTGTTCGGTCGACGATTTCTTGACCGACAATGTTCTCGGTCGACCAGTTTCTCGACCGAGAAAGTTTCTGTACTGTTTCAGAACTGTTTTTTGTAATTGTAATATAAGAATATGAAAGTGAAAACTCAATTTTGTTGAGATATTAACATTTGTATATCAAGAATCAGTTTAGGTCAAATCTCAACTAGTCAAATTTAAGCTTCTAAGTTTTAGGAACCCAAGCTAGATCATCATTCCTTTTCTTGTATGGGCATAAAAAAGAGTAATGTCCAAGACGCAAACAATAATGACAACTAATAGTGTCAATCTCATTTCTAGAAATTGTGTTGTTCTTTGGTACATACATGGATTGATTCTTTAGCACTTGTGTCCTTTTCCAACTAGGTTTTTGATAAGATTTTCCTTTAGTTTTATAACCTAGTCCTCTCCTTCCAATTTGATGATAAGAATCATTCAAGATATTATCAAGAATGTTATTGTTACTCAAGCTACTCACTTTTTGTTGTAACTTCATGATCTCATCAATTTTCTTCTTGATATCTAATTTTTCTTGATCTAGATTAGATAACAAAGAATCTCTTTCTTTCACAATAATATCATAATCTAGATGTGTACACAAAACAAGTTGTTTTTGAATATAATTTACTTGAGTTTGCAAGTTTAACTTTTCAAGGGAAAGAAGATTACAATTTGCTTCTACAGATTTCAACTTAATATCATAATCTTCAATAGCCTTTTTGAGATCTTCATTTTGAGATGTGAGAGCAATAAGTTTAGCATTTAACTCATCATTTACTTTATTTGATTTCTTAAATTTCTTCTTGCACTCAATATATTTCTCATGTGTATCTTGAAGACTAGCAATTAGATCTTCTTTTGGTAGATCAAAAAGACTTACCTCTTATTTTTCTTCTTCATTTGTTGTAGCAATGAGGCATTCTACTTCTTCTTTTCCATCATCACTATCATCACTTGAATCATCCCATGCAGCTTTATATGCTCTTTCTTTCTTTTTGTGAGATGATTTCTTCCCTTTTTTTGAGTTTTGGATAATCACCTTTCATGTGTCCCTTCTTGCCACATTCAAAGCACCTGGAAGAAGAAACACTGGAAGTTTTATTAGTTTTAAAACTTTTATACTGCTTACCATTTACAATGAGAGTTTCTTCTTCACTATCATCTTCACTTGTATCATGATTGTTCTTGGTTGATGCTTTGAATGCAATGTCCTTCTTTCTTCCTTGTTGAAGTTCACGTTCTCTTCTTTCTTCCTCTTCTAAGGTAGCCTCATGAGCTTCTAGGTTGCCAATGAGTTGTTCCATTCTTAGTCGGGTGAGGTCATTTGCTTCTTCAATGGCCGTCACTTTGGGCTTGTACTTGGGAGGAAGTGATCTAAGGATCTTTGACACCTGATCTTCCTCACTAATAACTTTACCTAGAGCATTCAAACCATTTACAATAGAAGAGAATTTTGCATACATATCACTAATAGATTCATTCGGATCCATACGGAACTGTTCAAACTTTTGTTTAAGCATTCCAATTTTAGAATTCTTAACTTGAACAGTCCCTTCATAAGTTATAGAAAGTCTATGCCAAATTTCATAGGCTGTTTCACAATTTGATATTCTATTAAATTCTCCTACTGAAATTGAACAATAGAGAATACTTACAGCCTTTGCATTCATTTGAGCCGACTTTACCGTATTTGTGTCCCAAGCTGCATATTCTACTTGAGGAAGCTCATAGGGGGTTGACACCATCCTCCATAGATCCCAACTAATCCCTTGGAAATAAAATTGCATTCTTCTTTTCTAGTAGGTGTAGTTAGTTCCATCGAATGTCGGAGGTCTAGCCACAAGTGTCCCTTCAAGGTTGAGGTTGTTGAGCAGTCCGTCACCCATTCTTCAAGACTTGGTTAGAGTTCCTTGAAGCCTGCTCTGATACCAATTGAAAAACACTAGAGGGGGGGTGAATAGAGTTTTTAAATATTTTAGCAATTATTTAACTCAAACAACCACAAATGAAGAATGGAAGAAGGAGACAGGTGTTTAGAGTGGTTCCAACTTTAGCAAATACTAAAGTTGTCAGTCCACTACCCGGTTGCTTACCCAACCGGGATTTTGAAAGTATTAATTTTATTACCTTCACAAGGATTTACACAAAATACAATACTTTCTTTACACCCCTTGAACATCCTTCACTTGAAGTAGATGCACCAACTTGAGGTAGCCTTCTTGAAGTAACTCCAAGCTCCCCCTTGAAGTAGCCTTCCTCTCTAGAAGTAACCTCCCGTTGCACCAGCCTTCTTGAAGTAGCTCAAGGTCCCCTTATTCACCAAGAAGATCTTCAACCTCTCCAACCCGCAGCCTCCAACCTAGGAGTAGCAAGGAGAGTACAAACAACAATAGAGAACAAGAAAGAAAATAGAAATTACAACTTATCCTTTTGTAGCACAAGGCTTGATTTGCCTAGATCAAGCGTGTAGATATCCTAACCAAAGTGTATGGAAATGTAATTGCAGTGGATAGGAGATGCTAGCCTATAGGACACGAAATTTGAGCTAAGAGAAGAAGTAGCCAATTGTCACTATGCTCAATTTGCTCACAAACAGGTTGCTCAAAGTATGCTCAAAGATTTCTCAAGTGTAACAAGTAAGTTTAGGTGTCCTAAGGCATGTCCTATTTATAGGAATGTCCTACAAGTGCTTAAGGACGTTCTAGACACCATCTAGGGGTTTCTAAGTGCTTAACTAGCCGTTAGGTACAAGTTTGTTGCTTTAGCAACGACTAATTAATTAATTCTGCAGTTGCTGTCAGAGTCCATCTCGGTCGAGAAATGGTCGACCGAGACACCTACTCGGTCGAACTTTTGTCGACCGAAAGGCTCTCTAGATCAAGTGTATGCAACGTTTATCTCCAACTGCCAACCACCTTGTCAGCTGTGTCTAATGGCTACTTGGGTCTTTCTCGATCGAGAAGATTGTTGACCGAGAGTGTCTCGGTCGAGGAGTTTGTCGACCGAGATTGACCCTGTTTAAATTTTTCAATTAAGGCACTACGTGTGTGTATGAGTGTGCATATGTGACACTATTGAAGGGGATGACCTATCTAAATGTGGTGTTTAGCTAGGGAAGATCTAACGCTTGATTTACATGAAGTCTAAGTACTTGTACATTATATATTTGTACAAGTTTACAATTGATTACATTTCATGACATTTACAATCATTCAAGCATATAGATTCCCTAGAGCTCTGTCATCCACCTCATTCCTGCAACACTCAAGTAGCACATTAGATCAACAAGAATGAAATGTTTGTCATCATCGAAACAAAGGGATTTATCATAATGTCAATTTAGCCAACAATAAGCTCTCAGAAATTTAGAACGTGGGTATTACAACACGAAGAAGCTTATAGATTACACCTTTAGTCTAGCCCTCTATTTTACTAGATCCTTATGATTTCATTGTACTCCATAGATAAAAAATGGAGATCTACTGATTGGATCTATTCTCTGGATTGTCTCTAGGGTGACACCCTTTTATAGATTTAGCTTTGTGCACATTCCTCTTTAGTTTGAGCTGTAGATTTAGTCATTTACCAAGTCAAACTTCGTTATTGGAATAGATGTATTCCAAGCACACAACGAAACAATATATGGGAGTTGTATTGTTGTTTATAAGGATAATAGTCTTTCTAAGCATAGTGGCAGCTCAGGTATTACTAATCATACCATATATTATGCACTAGAAGATAAACTAATTACAACAATGTAAGTACATGGTATAAGAGCAAAAAAAACTAACTATCACTTCATTATTGTTCTTCAAGTGTAGAATATATTTGGGCACTTCAAAAATAACAAAGTGGCAAGATATGTAGTCTGTATGTTATTCCCTGTTTCATGATAAATCCCATAATTTCCCTGTTTGATAGCCCAAAACTCTTTTTTAAAGAAAAGGGGTACAACCTCCATGGCTAGTAGCTACTAGTATAACCTGGGTCTCACTAAACCAGACCGACCCACCCACAACTCAATACAGTCACAAAACAGCCATGAACAACACCAATAGTAAGGATCTTCACCATCTATAAGAAGTCTTACCCTAGGTAGAAAGGCTGGCCCAAACCAGCCTACTACAAAGCCAGGGGATCCCAACTTGTAGGAAATTCACAATATTCACCCATAATGTATTGGAAGGTTCTCCAAGAAACTGCACGGCTGCGACACCCCCTTGAAGAAACATTGAAGAAAAATGTTTTGCAGAAGAGTATTTATATGACAAGTTTATGAAGGGAAACTAAAGGAAGTCAAGACAAATTCCCTCTATTCAAAGTAAATAGTGATTGGTGTATAATAATCCTATCTCTGAAGTCTTTCAATGAGAAGATTACAATCAGTAACTTAGAAACAGTACAAACATATATTGTGATTAACTGATAGTGTTGATAGTGTTGAAAGATGTGATGCCATCAAGGCCCAACACCTAAAAAATGTGAATGGTGACAACAAGACTAACCTACATGAGGGAGGGTCAAGAGTATCAGATAAAGATCATGCACTATAAAACAACCACAATAGCAAAGAGAATGGTGTAGAGGTAAGCATATGATGATAGGGGCAATTAGGATTAAATTAGGCTACAAATTCAAGCCATTATAGATTCAACATGTGGAGTTGATAGAATGTGGGACTTGAAAACTTCACAAAATTACTGATCAGTTATTTACTCATATATTTAAGAACTTTTATACTCAGTGATATGTATTTAGAAAAGCCGCATGGCTTTAAGGAAATTTGGCAAATAACACATCTAAGTATAGATTGACACATTTAGAATAACACTAACCCTAATAACACGTCATTTATGCCCTTCTAATATTTGAAAGACATGAACACTCAATACCTTCAGATTGAGCATGCTCAGATTTAAATGACCCATCATTGTAGAATAAGACAAGATCAGCCTGACCCATTGTCTTGAGTGCCACCTTCGATGTCAGATAATCATGTGTCCCTTATCTGTGAGATCATAAACTAGAAAAAGATGTATAGGAATAGTTGGAAGATGTCTGAGATAATCACCTGAACAGATTACAGGTCATGTAGCTTCACAAAGTCATCCCCATGTACCGAGCATGCCTCTGAAACAACAATGTCTGAGATAATCACCTGAACAGATTGCAGGTCATGTAGCTTCACAAACTCATCCCCATGTACCGAGCATGCCTCTGAAACAGCAATAGTGCAACCCTCTATGGCCCCATCCCCACAAGCTTTTAAAATGGCAGAAAGCAAGGAATTTTCCAATGATTCTGTCACATCAGACTTTCTAACATATGGAAATGCCATTGAGAAGTTTGACCTAGTAACTGAGAGCTGGATATTAAAAAACATATCAATTATTTCAATTCGACCAACTGACTTCACAAAGAATGGAGCAGAGTTAATATATCTACAATCTTCCATGTTATGACCACATAATAAATTCAACAATTAAACATAAACAAAGTGAATTCAAGGTAAGTGAAACATTTGTGAAGCTTTTGAAAATCACTACAATGTCTGAATCAAATACAAAATAATCAAGGATATATTTAAAAGATCAAAAAGAGCAGGATCCACACGGTCGTCTCTTGATATGTCCGATGAATATAACTAAAACAAAAAGGAAAGTTTGTTAGACATGATAGAGGGAAAAATATGAACAATTTGTAAATTGTAATGTCAGTAAACTGAGGAACAGTCACAACATAAAAGGTGTACATGCAACTGTATGTTTCTATTCACTCAAGACCACTGAACAAATGTTCTTGAGTTTGGTTCCTACTGTATCTCATCCACATCTACTGTTTAGAGAATTCGGATTAAGCATCGAGCAATCCCAGATTGCTTCTTAATAAATTCCATAATATACCGATATTAATGGCCAACCACACATTTTAATATAGACTGATGCAGTTTCAAAAAAGGTTTAATTGTAATAAGCCATAGGCCCATAGAATATTTTTTAGGGAGTTCAAATTAAGCATTTATCAACCCCATGTTTCATGATAAATCCCATAATTTCCCTATTTGATAGACCAAAACTCTTTTTTAAAGACAAGGGGTACAACCTCCCTGTCTAGTAGCTACTAGTATAGCCTGGGTCTCACTAAACCAGACTGACCCACCCACAACTCAATATAGTCACAAACCAGCCATGAACATCACCAACAGTAAGGGTCTTCACCATCTACAAGAAGTCTTACCCTAGGTAGAAAGGCTGGCCCAAACCCGCCTACAACAAAGCCAGGGGAGCCCCACTTATAGGAAATTCACAATATTCACCCATAATGTATTGGAAGGTTCTCGAAGAAACTGCACGGCTGCGACACCCCCTTGAAGAAACATTGAAGAAATACAACTAAACCTAGATATATACAATTTTATTATTGCATACGTAGATATATACAAAACTTGAAAAATTATACTTGGATGCATATACGTAACTGCGGTAATATGGGTATTTGAGGTTCCACTAATACACAAATAGACTCTTATATAAGTTATGTAATTCACTATACATCAGTTTTACACCTAGTAAGGGGTTAAAGAGAGCAGTGCTTTAAAAAGAAGCAGTAGATAATTTTGTTTCAGTAGATAATTTTCATTAATTTAGGGTTATTTTCAGCTTATATACATAATTTTTGCAGCTAATATGGCTTATTGAAGTTCCTAAAGCAAGCACGAAGGGATGTAGTATAAGTAGCAATGTACTGATATTGTAATTGGTTAGCTATTCAAGGGATGAAAATACCTCAACATAAAGATCAGATTCAACCAACTACCAAAAAAACAGTAACACAAATATCAAGAGTATTATCCAGAAAATAATGATAGTGTAGAACAAACATACATACATATACTTCATTTGTATATTACAACATGTGTATAGCAAATAAATACATATATATAGGGTCAAGGGTCCATAAAAATACTTAAGGCGTCATATTGGCCAAGGCACAGGTCAAAGCACACCACCTTAGGGCGCCTTGCTGCCTAGGCGCTCCCGTTGACAAGTCTGTTATGCTTGTTTGGAATAAACCTTCATTAAACCTTGCCATAGGAATAAACCCTACCATAGGAAGAGCAAGGGAGAAGATGCTCCATGGACTGTCTGAATAAACCTTCATTAAAATAGTTGCTGACAAATAGTAAACAATTTTCTTAGACATGTATAGAATTATACTACATGGAACATTCAACAATCTATAGTAGCATACTCCTAGCTATTCATTAAACCTAGAGATGGCGACTTATTTACCATGTAAGTAAAAATAATAGTAAGAAGTACTGTATTATCTAAACTGTCATTTGCTATCTTGCTGAGAGTGCCTGTCTTTGTATATATAATAGTAAGAAGTATTGTATTATCCTACCAAACTATATATATACAAATCACTACATCAATTTATAACATCACTATCATTTGTTAGATATGCTAATCAAAAAGTTATAATGCAAACCTGATAACAATCTCCACGGCATGCAACACATTTATAATACAAATTGCGGTCAGCCTAATGAGTGACCAATCAAATAACACCAGTTACCATCTGTAACTAAGAAACATTTACCCCATTGGCTGCTTCAGGTAGACGATCCTTGTGGGCGCTTGTAGAAGGTACTACGTTTTGAAGCATAGGTTTTCCATCTAACTATCTTGTAGTACCAGTGAAAGGGTTAAATTTGGGTCCTGCATTTTCCAGAGCTTCAACATTAGATGCCTTACTAACAGGAGCAGGAGTAGAAAGATGCTCAGGTTATATAATGTGCTTGGTTTCTATAATGTCTATGTAGTATTTTTTATTGTTATAAGCTACCATGATATTGTCGCCAGTTGTCAAACACGAGTAGTTCCTGAGAGTTGTTTCCAAAATAGCTTTGGGGTTTGATATATCTAAAAAATCTTTCGTGTGAGGCTGCAGTTTAACAAAGGTTCCTTTTGGAAGGGTGGCATTCTTCACTCTTACAAAATCCCCCTCTTACAAGAGCAAGTTTTGCATCATCCAATATGGCATATAAACCACGCCTTCTTCAGCAATAAACCATGCCTTTTTCACTCTAATAGAATTTTTGATTCTATTTACACATACCTTTTATTAAGTTTTCTGGCTATTTATACCTTTCCATCCTCTTATTTTCTAACAAGTTCTCACAATTATTTCGATAACAAATTAATATTTATTTTGTATAGTGTCCAAAGCAGCCGAACAATACATATTGCGGGTATTATGTGTTGAATTATATGAAAGACATCTTTGATGCGAGAAATAGAAATATTCCTAAATGTGTAAGCTACTTAACATTATATTCTTTTAGTTTGTTCAAATTTCTAAATAAATTGAAAAAATCACAATATGTTGATATATTTGTCATAGGATTGCAGTATTATTCGAAGTATATTGGTCATTGCTTCAACCAAAAAGAAATTGATGAGGTCCGAAACGAGTGGGCGACATGTGTTCTTGAGCACACATAAGATTATGTTTCATGTGGGGGAAACATTTGTTCTTTACCATAGACCAATGTGTGAAACTTTTTTAGTTAGTTTTCAGTTCGATTCTAGAGTGGATTCTCAGTACTTTGTATTATTGAATCGTTGTATGGATGATTTAATATTAATTAAATTTAGTACGAGTTTCTTTCAAGGTTTGATGGAAATTTTGTTCAACTATGGGTTTGTTTGTGAAATGAAAAAGTATAATTGCATATTTATTATAATTTATTAATAATATGGTTAATTTGATCAATACAATTGGTTTGATATATGACCTTTCAAACTCTAATCAAAGACAACAGTTAATAATATGTTATAAAATGTATGATTCTACAACAAACAATACAAGTTGTGTTATCCACACCTATTACAATAGGTTTGTCAGGAAAAAATACACCTATTACAACAGGTGTTTCTAGTGAACTACAACATGCATAACTTGTTGTATAAATTGTGTATATTACAATAGACACATGTTGTCTAAACAATCTTATTACAACGGTTAAATGTATGGAAAGACAACATACTCCAACTGTTGTATAAACATGTATATTACAACAGGTGCACTGCATGTTGTAATAGACCTACCTATTACAACGGGTGTGTTTAGTGAAAGACAACATGCTTCGACTGTTGTATAATATATATTACAACAGGTGAATTACATGTTGTAAAAAATACCCCTATTACAACGGGTGTGTTTAGCGAAAGACAACGGCGTTCAACTGTTGTATAATATATATTACAACAGGTGCACCACATGTTGTGTAAAATACCCATATTACAACAGGCCATTCCTTAAAAGACAACATGTTTCAACTGTTGTATAAAATACATCTATTACCACATGCGATCACATGTTGTGTAAAGCACCCCCCCATAAGACCACACGATCTAATACAAGGGTTAACACCTGTTGTAAATTGAGAAAAGGAACTGTTGTAAAAAGCATTTTCTGTAGTAGTGCTAGGCCCATTATTTGAACCTGAACTGTAAGACCCCTGACTTAGCTTAGTGTTTGATCTTGCTTGTCTAGTTTAATAATATGATTAAACCTTAATCTAATCATGTTATGAGCTTTAATAACATGTGCCATATTTATATTTTCAGTTTGATACTGTTTGGATGATGTTTGATCTAGTTTTTTGACCAAATTACAATTTACCCATGTTGAGGGCTTATCTTGCAATTTGTCACATGTTGGGTGTGCCTCACATGTGTTAAAATCATGAGAGAGAGTATGATGTTGGTGGACGCCTTGTTATGTCTTGGTTTGATTAGGGGAGAAGTGGTGACATCTTGAGTGTTGTTTCTAGGGTTTGCTTGGATGCCCTAGTATGGTGTTGACCATATGTTGACCGTTTGAGTTCTTGTTTTTTCAGCGACCACCTTTATGTCTTTTAGCTTTAGTCTATGCGGTTGATGGTGTTTTGGTTGAGCCTTGAGTTTCCTTTGATCGAAGAGGCTTGGAGGTTTCTTTTGTGTCAAAAATGACCTAGGGTTTCATATGATTTTGGTCGTTGAAGTTTCTCTTTGATCCATGCGCCTTTGTGGCCATGTTTTCCTTTGACCAATGGTCCTCTAGGACCAAGTGAGGTCTCTGATCTTTCTTTTTTTTCACGACCTTAGTGGCTTGCATGGTTTTAGTGGATGCATGGTTGATCTTATATCGACAAGTGGCACCTATATGCATAACACCTAATCCCTTTCTCATCTCTCTACCCTTGAATATATGCACCCTTATTTTCCCATGCATATGATCCTTTTGCACTCTCTTTCCCTCTCTCATCTTTGGAGTTTGACCCTTAGATCTTGTTAAGAAACCCCTGACCTTGCTTAAAGTGTTGAACATACTTAATTACCGTAATTGAGAGCTTAGAATCCTAATATAACAATGTGATACACTTAGGTATCGTGTGACAAACTTAAGTTTCAAGTTTGGTCCAATTTTGACACTGTTTGAGCAAATTATGTAATTTTTGTACATTTTGGACTTTTCTTCAATTTACCCAACTGGGAAGTTTTTGTTGCAATTTGTCACATGAAGTATGTTCCTTAGATGTTCTCTCATCATTCTTGATCTTGTTGAGCCATGGGGCTCCTAGTTGAATCTTAGTTTGAAGGTATTTTCCTCAAGAGTATTTTAGGGTTAACCCCTTTACGAATGAGCTACCTTTAGGAGCTCTCAACTAATGCTTTATTTCTTTTTCTTGGAAATTCAATAATCTAGTGATAATAAGGTATCTATGGATGGTGGGGGAGCTTCTTGTGTGTGTGCTTGTATATCCTTAATAGTATAAGGCCATGGACACTTCGAAAGATACTAGAACTTCAACTTTTTCTTTTTCTTTATCATAAAGTTTCATACACTTATCCCTAAGCAACAAAAAGAACCATTTTCTCTCCACCACTTCCCTCCTTCTATGAACTTCGTTCTCCCTCTATGCTTCTGTGAAGTATCTGTCCAAGGAAGACGAAAGTGGGGATCTTCTTGGAAAAATAATCTAGGGTTGCAATTGACTTCCTTTAGGGGTTCCTAAAGCTCCTTTCTAGTGATCTTGACCTAAAAGTGTAACTATTACCTTATTTTCTCCACTTATTTCTTTTTTATACTTCCTCCTACCTTTCTCCAGGTTAGAACCTTATTTTTCTATGGTATACATTGATCTAAAGCTCTAAAACCCTACCTTTCTTGCTCCTTATGCTTAGGGTTTGCTCATTTGATGAAGAAATGTGCTAGATGGATGAGTTCACATATTATACTTATATTTTCTACCCTACATGCTCGTGTTTTCTTTCTGTTTGGGATCTAACCTACTCTATAGAGGAAAGTTTTATAACTTGCTCCACATTTATTGCTTAACATAAGCTTGCTGGCTCATGTTCTTGCTTTTAAATGATAATCGATGCACTAAAAAGCTATGCTTGACTTGGATTTCAATTTTTATAATGTTCTGTATTCTGATTCTAGTTCTAGATGAACCTCTCATAATGTGTACATTATTCCTAAGGTATAATATGACTTGGATCAGGTTGGTTTGACAACCGATGGTGCTAAACACCTATCAACCAATGGTCAATTTTAGGGTTTAAAGCTGATTTCTCCTATAAACACTTAACTCAATGGTGGTACCATTGCAACAACTGATGGTGTTGTCTTCATGAAAACTGATGGTGGTGACCAAGGGTGTCAACTGACATTCACCGATTAGGTCAGGTGTTGGACGAATTAGAAGCTTAGTGATTAGCAACTAAGTACCCTAATGATGCTATCAATCAATGGTGATATTAGTTTGATATTCGATGTGGATTAATGAATATAGTGTTGATCTAACTTCCTATGGTCACTTAATAATCACTATTGATGGTGTATCAGGTCTCCACAACCTATGGTGAGTTAAGCTTGTAGTTGTAGCATTAATTAAGCCTTAAAACAATGGCTTCTTGAGTCATTTGATGGAATGGTCGGACCTATACTCTAATTCATGGTTTTATTATATGAACTTGACCTAATGGTTGAGATCTAATGTTTCTTCATCCAATAAATTGGAAGGATGCCTAAATGAATATGTTGGTCCTAATAAAGTGATTTAAATGGTTTTCTTGATGAGATCAACTTAAGAAGCTCATTTACTGACATTTTGTTTTAAATAAACAATCACTCATGGGTTTTACCCTACTCTCAATGGAAACTTTTTATGTTGTTAGTCAAGGGATGTCTAGGGTTAGATGGTGACTCTTTCTAGAGCACAACTCAATGACTTCATAGGTGGTTTGTTCATGATGTTTACTTATGTAAACGACCAATGGCTTTACCTTTTCAACATTTAATGGTTAGAGTTGGTGCCTTTAATATTCCCATTATTTTGGGTGAAGCCTATAGTGTAATGTTATGATTCTAATGATGAGAATTGGATGGTTCAATGTCTTAAAATTGTAGTCTTACCCTTACCATCATATGATTATGATTGATAATCACCATATTGAATTAATGGGTAACCCTAATGAGGTATAGCTTGTTATGCCTAGCTTTTATATAACTAAATGATGTTAATTAGGTATGAATAGTCCTTGAATGATTAATACAATCATGGAGTACTCTATTATTGTTGTTGAAACCTTAATATGCTATAACCCAATGGTTACACCTTGATTTATGTGTGGATTCATATTTGAGAATAGTATGGAATGTCATGGTGATTCTTCACCTTATGCATCCATGATCCAATGGGGTTGATGTGAGTTAGGGTTTGGGTATAAGTGCTGATTAGTAACATTAATATAATTTATCTTTTTGAACCTAACTCTAATGCAAATAGATAAAGATGAGTATTCATCTTTAACATTCTTATATGATGGAATGATGGTGAAATAACCTCCTTAATATGACCATAACCTTAATATGTTAATTAGTGGTTATCATAGCCACATGATTGATACTTTCTTATGCTAAACATGTGCATTATGAGCATGATGAGGGTTAATATATCTAAATGCCTTGCATTTTAGTGAAATAAATGTTGTATCAATGGATCTAGAGTGGGGGTGAATAGATCTTCACAAATCTCACAAAACAAATTAGACCTTCAAAATATATTAAGTGGAGAAACTTAAGCCTACAACCAATTTGAAGTTCTAACTAACAAGCATAGCAAGGGTGAGAGACAAGGAAGAACATACACTTGGACAAAGTGGTTTAGAGTGGTTCCACACTTCAAACTAAAGTGAGTCAGTCCACTACCTAGAGGTGGTTAGGCTGTAGGACTTTGCAATCTTTATGCTCTTATGTTCATTCATAAGATTACAAGACAAAACCACATTCATCCAAGGACTTAATACCTCAAGCAAGGATCTTCAAACTACTGAAGGAACTTACCCACTTGAACCAGGGAGTCTTCAGCCTTGAACAAGGACTTACCCACTCCATCTTCAAGTCTTTGATCTTCAAGGAATAACCTATCCTTCTTGAACGTCTGCCTTGCCTATCTCCTTCACTCAGAGATCTAGAACAACATGCTTTCTTCAACCTTAAAGAACAACAAATCCTTCTCCTTCACTCAGAGAAGATCTTCAAGCCTTTTCTTCAATAAGGAAAGGGGGTAGGAAGATGGAGGTGGAGAACATAGATACAAGAGGTAGCTCTCTTACAATAGATCCTAACTCACTCATACTCATGGATTTGACTTGAGGGTAGAGAGAGAAAGGGGCTCAAAGGTGTGCAACACACTCAACTAAGCAAGAACCAAGCATATATGGAATGAGCAACCTTGGAATGAACTCCAAGTGGTCCGATTTATAGTTTGGGGTGCCCCTTTGAGTTGGGGAACACTTAGGGTCGAATTATAGCCATTTTTGCACAAGGAAACAGATCTATTTTTGCCCAACCAATGGTTAGAATCACATTTTTTGCATTTTCTATACAATACATTTGGTCGAGATTCAATAAAGGTAACTCGATCAATTGGGTAAAAGACAAACCCAATTTTCAAACCATCGGTCGAGTTTGTCTTGAGGAAACTCGAACGACTAATGAAAGTTGCATTTGGTCAGTAACCCGATTGATCGATTTCTGTGAGTGCACAACTCGACTGATGCACTCTTTAGAGAATTGATCCAGTGGATCAGTCGAGATTGTAACTCGACCGATTAACTGACTGTGATCAATTTTCTAAAGTGCATAAAAAGTGATTAAAACTTGGTTCTAAGTGTCCTATATAATTTTCTCATCTTAGTTACAATTCATATCATCAATACAAGTGATTACAAAATTCTTCTAAGGTCATTTACATGGATTTCCTAAATAGCACACTTGCATTGCTTTGGACTTGAACTTTAACAAATTAGGGCTTGAGTGATTTGATCCTTTTCATGTACCTAACACCTGAAATCAATCTTGAATACACATATTAGATACATATGAATGGAATGGTTAAGTCATTATCAAAATATGGATAATGTATAACCTCTAGGTCAACATTCTCCCCCTTTTTGGCAATGACAAACCATTCCTCAAACATATTGAAAAGGATATAGAATTTATACATTTGCCTTATGACATAGGGGGATTCAAGATGTGAACAATGTGAATTGCTCTCCCTCATTCTATACTTACTCTAACATGCATAGTTAGTCTATCTACACAAAGCAATTATAGCATACATGTACTATATGGTCCTTTGCAAGTCACATGATAAAACATAAAATGAACAAGAAAAGGATCTCATAAGCAATAACCACCAGTATGACAAAGAATAGCAATATGGTTGCATTTCAAGACATTGATGTTCTCTCTCCCTTTTGACATTATCAAAAGGTGAGGGGGTAGAAGAGAATATAATCAGGTCTTCTCCAAAAACAATCAAGTAGATAATCATACATGCAATCTCATATCATATGTCAACCAGAGACGAAAGAAAAAAACAATCTCAGTCATAATCAAAATATGGTGAAATAAGGCACCAACTCATAGGATATCACATGATAAAAGAGCAAGAGTGTATATCATAGATTACAACTCGGATACATGCTCTCATAAAAGCAGATGCAAGCAAGAAGCGATGAAAACTAAAGATAAAAATAGTACATCTTAGATAATGTTCCTAGATGTTTCTAATACAAAATAGCCTATAAAGATATATATGATCAACAAACTAGACTAAAAACTAAGAAACACCTAGACATCTAGACTGTCTATGTCCACAACATCAACATCATACGCTTCAGGCTTGTAGTTCTCATCTCCATCTGAAGGTGCAGCAACAATAGTGGCTTCATCACCTGAATCACCACCAGAGCCATCACCATCATCAGAAGCATCCTCAACATCACCATCATCATCATCACCAGTAGTAGTCTCAGCATCATCCTGGTCAGGCATCTCCTCATTTACAGGAGGACCAAAGCCACGACCAAGACCAAGAGCATTCTACTCATCCCAGGTCATACCAAGAGCATGGAGCTCATTGGCTTGAGGGAAGGATGGAGCATAATTGCCAAGACTGGCAAGCAGGGTGGCCAAGGGGCCAGCAGGAAACGATAGGTAAATGGGAGCAGAACCACCAACATCAAAGGGTGTGGGAGCAACAGCGGAAGGCTTGAGGATAAGGTAGTAATGATGATATGCATATGAAGCATAATCACTACCGGGGAAATGCTGATAGGTGGGGTAGGGGTGTGCACATGATATGTTCATGTTTGACATGATTAAACATAAATCCGGGTGCAGGTGCTCCTGGAACTATTGGTTGTATGCTTGTTGGTGCATCATGTAGCCCATAAGGGTTTCATTAGATACATGAAAAGAAGCATGTCTAGGTCGAGGTGGCTGAGGAGGTGGAGCTTGGGTAGAGGCAGAAGCTGGGGCTGCAGAGGAAGAGGCTGAGGGAGAAGCACCAGGTGTGGTGGAGGCAAAGATAGGAACAAACTTCTAAGTTGTGGTCTCACTGAGATATACACCCTTTTTGGCAAGCTTGTAATGATGGTTAGAAAAGAGTGATTTCTCAGTGGCGAATTGAAACAAACCACAAATTAGGGCTGGATACAGTGGATGGGTGTCTCGAGTGTTCTTACCAGAGTCAAAATAGATCATGTGGTGGAGAATGTATCCTGACCATTTGACTCCGATATTCTCAAGAATGCAATACATTATGACCGCAGTGTTCTCTGCAATATCCGTTTGATTTTTCTTTGGATGGATGATGCAGTTGACCACTAAGGCTAATATACGCTTTCTGAGATCAAGGGAGGAGCAGGGTAGGGTGCTCTTCTTTTTGTAAGGGACATCAGGTTTCTTGAGATAGCAATGGATATCAGGAAGAGTGATTTCATTCTTCTTACAGAAACCCTCAGGTTCCAAGAGGTCAAAATACTCTCTGTAATTCTTACGCCAGGTGTCATTCTCCTCATCTCTTGAGAAGAACACATTAAGGATATCTTCAGAGATTTGAAATCTCTTCCCGGCGATCATGGATGTAAGGATCACTTGAGTATTCAGTGGGGGTACAAGGGTGTCATAATTCCAACGCAAGTTAGTGTAAAATTTGTGAACTGCTTTTGTGCTTGTCGTTGAGTTATGAAAGCAGTCACACTCGACAACCATGGTAGAAAGGTGATGAACGGCTAACAACTTCGCCACTTGATCTATGACCGCTTGACGCCTAGGTCTAGGCTCAAACAAAGATCTTAACGGAAAAGGACACCTAAGAAGAAGGTCCTTATACCTATTTACAACTTCTATTGAGACAAAGGAGGTGGCATCAAAGGAAATCAAGGGAGAAGAGGAAGAAGATGATGGAGCATTACTAGGGGAGGGTCTCTTTCTTCTATGAGAGGCCATAGAGGTAAAAATAAGGAGAAGAAAAGAGCAAACGCACAAAGAAACCTACCAAAACCGTCCAAACACCAAGGAAGAGCAAAAGGGGAGGTCTAGGTTAGCCTATCTAGGTCGGGAAAAGGCTAGGATAGGGAAGGTAAGGGTTTGGGATGAGAGGTTAGGGCTAGAAGAATGGGAATTGGTCGCCTATTCTCTAGTTGAGAAGGAGAATAGTCGGCTGAACCCAACTTAAGTTGGCTTCAGCCCGCTAATCGGTCGAGTTCTGAGAGTCGGAAACTCGATCGATTGGTTCATTTCAGAACAGCTCTCGGCCACAGATCGGTTGAGTTTGTCCTGGGGGAAACTCAACCGATGGTCAACCTGACCTAAAACCATCAAACTCAATTTCTAGCCATATATATGCAAATTAAATTCATTTTTCGAGTCTATTATGTATATTGAACATACTTAGGCCCATATCACTCATCATTGGGTACTATTTAGAAATAAAAACCCGAAATACAAGAAATGCCCAAAAACAAGTGAAACTAAGCATGTCAACAAGCAAAATAAGCAATTTTAGGCAAGCAAGGTGAGTAAAGCATGAGAAAGACATATAGGATAAAAGCAACTAGCTAGATAACATGTCAATATCATCTGAAGTAATTATGAGCAGTTTAGATCTAATGAAGTTAAATTTCTATCTAGCTAGAGGTTTGGTGAAAATGTCCACCAACTAATTTTCTATGTCTACACGGGTGATATAAATATCCTTTTTGGCAATTTGATCAAGAAGAAAATGATGACAAACCTCTATATGTTTAGCTCTACTATGCAATATAGGATTATAACAAATATTGATTGCACTAGTATTATCACAATAGATAGGAGAAGCATCAAAATGTATGTTAAAGTCTTGGAGCATTTGCTTCATCCATAGGAACTGGGCACAACAACTCCTGGCTGCAATGTACTCAGCCTCGGTAGTTGATAATGCCACAGTGCTATGTTTCTTGGAAAACAAAGACACCAAGCATGGTCCTAGAATGAATCAAGTGCCACTTGTGCACTTTCTATCAACCAAACAGCCTGTGTAATAAGCATCATTATATATTACAAGAGTAAAGTCCCTTGACTTAGGGTACCATAGACCAAAGTTTTGAGTTTTGGCTAAGTTCCTCAAAATCCTCTTAACAATAATAAGATGTGACATCCTAGGACTTGATTGAAAGTGAGCACACAAGCCAACACTAAACATTAAATCAGGTCTAGCGGTAGTTAAATATAGTAAACTTCTAATCATACCTCTATAGAGCTTCTCATCTACCTTCTCACCTTCTTCATCTCTATCAAGTTTGGCGGTGTTTGACATGGGTGTGTCCATCGGCTTCATGTTCTCCATTCGAAAGTGTTTGAGTAGTTCATTGGTGTACTTGCCTTGGTTGATAAAGTTTCCATCTTTGGTTTGCTTGATTTGGAAGTCGACGAATAAGTAAGCTCACCCATCATGCTTATCTCAAACTCACTCTGCATAAGAGAACTAAAATCCTTTCAAATATCAAGATTAGTTCCGCCAAATATGATATCATCAACATAAATTTGAATGATAATAAAATTGCTAGAAGTGTGTTTTAGAAATAAAGTAGAATCGACTTTGCCCATGACATAGCCATTGTCTAAAAAAAGTTCTTTTAATTTCTCATACCAAGCTCGAGGTTCTTATTTGAGTCCATACAGAGCTTTTTGTAGCAAATAAACATGGTTAAGTAGCTTGTCATTTTCAAAGCCCAAAGGTTGAGCCACAAATAATTCCTCCTTGATTGTACCATTCAAAAATGCACTTTTAACATCCATTTGATATAGCAAGAAATTCTTATGACTGGAAAAAGCAAGTAGCATTCTAATATATTCAAGTCTAGCAATAGGAGAATAATTTTCATCAAAATCAATACCTTCCTCCTGATTGTAGCCTTGAGCCACTAACATTTCTTTGTTCCTTACCACCTTGCCATTTTCTTCAAGCTTGTTGCGGTAGACCCACTTGGTGCCAATCATTTTTCTATCACTTGGTCTTGGCACTAGATTCCACAATCGGTTCTTCTTGAATTGCTCTAGTTCCTCCTGTATGGCTAGGATCCACTCATCATCTCCAAGAGCTTCCTTGATGTTCTTGGGCTCCAGCTGTGAGATGAAGGTACTGTCTACTTGTTCTTTTTTGTAGGCAGCTCGTGTCTTCACCCTCTCAAATAGATTGCCAATGATTAGCTCTTTAGGATGATTCTTTGCGAAGCGAGGAATGGGATCCTTCTTCTCTTCATCTTCTGCTTCAACCACCTTCTTACCTTTGTTGTCAATGTTGAGGTCTTTCAAGATAGGAATTAAGTCATCTGCAACATCATTATCAACAACATTCTTTCCAATAGCAGAGTTAGATTCTATAAACTTGACATTGATAGATTCTTCAATTTTAGACAGTTCCATATTGAAAACTCTATAAGCCCTGCTTGTAGTGCTATAGCCTAGGAAGAAAGCCTTCTATGATTTCAGATCAAACTTGTTAAGAGAATCCTTCATGTTCAAAACAAAATAAGGACATCTAAAAATGTGAAAGAAATCAATGGATGGATTTCTACCATGCCATAACTCATAGGGGGTTTTCTTCAAAGATGGATGCGTAAAAACTCGAATCTGCACAAAACATGAGGTGATAATGGCTTCATCCCAAAACTTCTTTGGAATATCATATTCTATAAGAATGGTCCTAGCCATCTCCTGTAGCGACCTATTATTTCTTTCTAGTACCCCATTTTGTTGAGGTGTATGAGGAGAAGAGAAATTGTGCGAGTAGCCAGATTTTTCACAAATATGCTCAATAAGATCATTTTACAAACTCTCCCCCATGCTCACTATGGATAGAAACAATTGGGCAAGAAGCTTCATTTTCAACTCATTTACAAAAGCTTGAGAAAACATCGAGGGTATCACTTTTAGAAACGAGAAATAATGTCCAAGTATAGCTAGAGAAATCATCGAAAATCACAAGACAATACTTGGAACCACGAAGCGTTTGAGTTCTCATAGGTCTAAATAGATCAATATGAAGAAGCTCAAGAGCTCTTTTGGTACTAAGGACTCCTTTGGATTTGAAGGAGGACATGGTTTTCTTTCCTTGTGTACAAGGTTGGCATTCCTTATCCTTATCAAAATCTAGTTTAGGAAGTCCTCGAACCAATTCCTTTTTGCTCAATTTCTTCATTTGTTGCATATTCACATGACCCAACCGGCGATGCCAAAGAGAAATACCATTTTTGTCCACAACCAAGCATCTATCAAGTATGGGGTTTAGAGCATCAAGCACAATAACATAAAGATTACCATTTCTAGTTCCCTTATATATAGCATTGTAAGTGTGGGAATCTAGAAGCAAACATTCTAAAGAGGTAAATAGAACAAGATAACCATTATCACAAAGTTAGCTTACACTTATCAAATTGTGATGTAGACCATCAACAAGCAAAACATTTTTAATACTTAGGTCGTTGCCTACATCACCCTCACCTATTACCTTACCCTTTTTGTTATCCCCAAAGGACACCGATCCTCCTTTCTTCTTCATAAATTTGTTGAAATGGCTGATTTCACTTGTCATATGATTTAAGAAGCCACTATCAACAATCCACCTTCTTTTGACCTACATGAAAGAAGGATGTCGGTGCCCAACTCAAACTTTGGGATCCGGGGTTAGCTTGGGGACCCATTCAATCTTTGGGTTGGTCCCCTCTGGCTTGTAAGGACAATAAGTAGAGTAATGATCATCACACTTACAATGAGCACATACCGCTGGATTCTTAGAGCCGGAAGTCTCTCCATGGAATATAGGAGGTTCCATACTCTTCTTCTTACCCTTACTCTTATTCTTGTTCTTACCCTAAGGAGTAGTCCCATCATATCCTAAACCACTAATACCAATTTGTTTGGTAGCGTATTCTAGGACAACATTAAGGGATTTATTTCCCGTAAGAAACTTTTATAAAGAAGCTCTTAACTTAGCATTATCATCACTAAGATTAATGATACTAGAAGATAAGCTAGCAAGATGATCTCTAGCATGCAACAGGTCGGCCTCAAAATAGAGGGCTTTAGTATGAAAAGAATCACATTCTAGAGCAATGCAATCTACCTGACTACTTTTCAAAATAGGTCTAGAGGATAGATCATTAACTTGAGCAAGCAACTTAGCATTTTTAGATTCAGCAAAAGAATTTCCTTTTGATAAGCATGAGTTTGTTGCTTCCTAGCATCATCAATGAGGTTAAGTTCTACATTTTCAGTTTTAAGAACATTAATCTCATCTAGGCATTTTTGGTTATCTTTTTTGAGAGTAGCAATGGTCTTAAGGTAGACACCATTCTCAACCTCAACTATATTGTATTGGAGATCAAGATCAAGAAATTTTCCTTGCAAAGAATCAATGCTATCAAGGTGCAACTTTTCATTTTGATCAAGAATCTCAATCTTAGCATAAAGATCATCTATAATTTTTTCTATTCTTGTATTTTTAGCTTTGCATTTAGTAACAGATGATCAACAAGCATTAAGTATATCAATAAGAGTTTCTTTAGACAACTCATGCAAATTGACTTCACTTACCTCAATTACCTCACTTACCTCACCTACATCATCACTTGTAGAGGCCATGAGAGCAAGGTGGCATTATCCATCTTAGGAGCTAGAAGAACTTGAGGAAGACTCCTCCCAAGCTGCATGAGCTGCATGTTTACTTATTCTTTCTTTCTTCTCCTTTATCTTGTATTTTCCTTCCTTCTTGTACTCCTTGTCCTTCTTGTGGGTGCTCTTGTGGTGGCTCTTCTTGGCCTTGGGGCAGTCACTCTTGTAATGGCCTTTTTAACCACATTCATAGCACCTAGGAGTAGATGAAGAAGACTTCGCTTTGAAGTAGTTAGCTTCATTCTCATTCGGGCCTTCATCTACACTTGAGGAAGGAGTAGGGGACTTGAGTGCTAGTTGTTTCTTCCGAACCATCTCTTCAATTTGAGCTTTGAAGGTTGTGTCATTGATCTTCTTGGACTCCTTCTCTTCTCTCTTTTCTTCTTCTTCTTGCTTATCAAGCCTTGGCTCATGAGCTTGAAGGTTGCCAACCAGCTCCTTAGTTGACAATTTACTAAGCTTGTACACTTCTTCAATGGATGTCACCTTCGGCTCCCATCTCTTTGGAAGATATCTAAAGATCTTTGAGTTGATTGTGCCTTTATCCATCACACTACCAAGGACTGCCAATCCATTGATGATCACATTAAGACTTGTGTATATGTCTTCCACTCTTTCATTCTTACCCATCTTGAAGTTCTCAAGTAGACCACCAAGCATATAGATCTTTGCTTCTTTCACTTGCTCCGTTCCTTCATATGTGACACATAGCTTGTTCCAAATTTCATGTGCGGTGTCCCATGAGGGGATCTGGTTGAACTCGATTGGGGTGAGAGCTGCATAGATGATGCTCATGGCTTTGTCATTGAGCTGAGCTTGCTTCATTTGGGCTTCTGTCAATGTAGAGATTTCCCCCTTTGGATCTTCATACTTAAGGTGAACCACCTTCCACATCTCATAGCTTACTCCTTCAAGGTAGAACTGCATTCTTCTCTTCCAATAGAAGAAGTTGGTGTCGTCAAAGATCGGAGGTTGCATGGAGAAGCTTCCCTCCAAGTTGAGAGATCTAAGTGATAAATCGCCCATCTTCTCCTACTTATAGAAGTATCTTGGAGAAGACCTGCTCTGATATCACTTATTGGATCAAGGGCTCTAGAGGGGGGGTGAATAGAGCTTCACAAATATCACAAAATGAATTAGACATTCAAATTATATTAAGTGCAGAAACTTAAGCATACAACCAATTTGAAGTCCTAACTAACAAGCATAGCAAGGGTGAGAGACAAGGAAGAACATACACTTGGAAAAAGTGGTTTAGAGTGGTTCCACACTTCAAACTAGAAGTGAGTCAGTCCACTACCTAGAGGTGGTTAGGCTCTAGGAATTTCCAATCTTGATGCTCTTATATTCATTCATAAGATTACAAGATAAAACCACATTCATCCAAGGACTTAATACCTCAAGCAAGGATCTTCAACCTACCGATGGAACTTACCCACTTGAACCAGGGAGTCTTCAACCTTCAACAAGGACTTACCCACTACATCTTCAAGTCTTTGGCCTTCAAGGAATTACCTATCCTTCTTGAACATCCACCTTGCCTATCTCCTTCACTCAAAGATCTGGAACAACATGCTTTCTTCAACCTTGAAGAACAACAACTCCTTCTCCTTCACTCGAAGAAGATCTTCAAGCCTTTCCTTCAGTAAGGAAAGGGGGTAGGAAGATGGAGGTGGAGAGCTTTACATGGATACAAGAGGTAGCTCTCTTAGAATAGATCCTAACTCACTCATACTCATGGATTTGACTTGAGGGTAGAGAGAGAAAGGGGCTCAAAGGTGTGCAACACACTCAACTAAGAAAGAACCAAGCATATATGGAATGAGAAACCTTAGAATGAACTCCAAGTGGTCCTATTTATAGCTGGGGGTGCCCCTTTGAGTTGGGCAACACTTAGGATTGAATTATAGCCATTTTTACACAAGCCGACAGATCTATTTTTGCCCAAACAAGTCACCAATGGTTAGAATCACTTTTTCTACATTTTATGTACAGTATATTCGGTCGAGATTCAATAAAGGTAACTCGGCCGATTGGGTATAAGACAAACCCAATTTTCAAACCATCGGTTGAGTTTGTCCTGAGGAAACTCGACTAACCAATGAAAGTTGCATTTGGTTAGTAACTCGATCAGTCGAGTTCTATGAGTGTGCAACTCGACCGATGCACTCTTCAGAGAATTGATCCAGTGGATCGTTCAAGATTGTAACTTGACCGATTAACTGCCTATGATCAATTTTCGAAAGTGCATAAAAAGTGATTAAAACTGGGTTCTAAGTGTCCCATATAATTTTCTCATCTTAGTTACAAGTCATATCATCAATACAAGTGATTAAAAAATTCTTCTAAGGTCATTTACATGGAATTCCTAAATAGCACACTTGCATTTCTTTTGACTTGAACTTTAGAAAATTAGGGCTTGAGTAATTTGATCCTTTTCATGTACCTAACACCTAAAATCGATCTTGAATACACATATTAGATACATATGAATGTAAGGGTTAAGTCATTATCAAAATATGGACAATGTATAACCTCTAGGTCAACAATAGAGGAATGTTCTAATGTTAATATAACCATGCTATCATTTTTTATGAATTCTCCTAGCTCATTAATGCAATATTGTGTTGATTCAGTGTATTATATGTAAGTGATGTCGTTGAGCCTTGTTATAAGGCATGCAAAGATAATGATGATCTTGTAGGGAATAGTATGATGGTCTTAATGACCTTTGGGCATGGTTGAGCCCTAAATGAGGTATAACCCTCTTGTGTTGATAAGGGTTGATACCCTGTGATATTGTGAAAAGGATTTATATCTTGTGATAGTAAGATGACTAGTGTAGTCTCATGAACGGCAAGTGAATAGTACCATGTGATGATGAGATGAGAATTATGTTTCAACTTTTTATATCTTTTGAAGTTTATATGCTTTCTAGAAGTGAATTAGGGTTTGTATGTCCACTTGTTTGATATAGCCTTAATTCACCCAATTGGAATAACTAATCAAGTGCAACTCTAATCATGTAGTGCTCTGTGTCATAGAGCCATCTTCAGTGTCAGAACTTGCTGGATAGTGAAACGAGTATTCCCAAGGGAAACTCAGAGTGCAAACTATTGAGTATGTGGGGGTGACAAGTTGAGGATATATTTTTATCATCCACAACGCAAGTAATGGAGGATGTTTATGGTCATGCCACAGATATTTGATGTGATTGAGGATAACTGTGGTTGTACCTCAGATTAGAGGGTTGTGTATACCCTGGTTTCTAGTGTCGTGACCTATACCAAGGGCAGACTAGTGGTTAACAACTTGACTATATGTCACTGTAGTGGCAACTTTGACTGATATGTCACTTCCTTTTTACTCGTACTGACCAAGGGGAAGAGATCTTAGGATATCGGCACTCCTAGATCTTGTGCGGAACCGAATAACCCTTCGCATGGGTCGGTTGGAATTTGGATGGTACAATTCAAATTCCCCAGGGCATAATAAAATATGTTAGACAACCGCGTCACATATCTGCTTAGGGTTATACACTACACTTCATATCGGATGATAACCCTTGTTTTCTTTCTTTTCATTGAGATCATGTATAGTACAATAACAGATAATAGATATGTTTATGTTGTAGTTATGCTCATATTGTAATCATGCTTATGTTGACAAATATAACAACACTGATGGTTAAGATGATGTTGCTATCTATGTTTAATATTTCTAGACATGCCTATGTAATTAGAAATGCTTAAACTGCTAATCATGTCTATGCAGTTAATTGTGCTATGATGTTGGTTCTACTTATGATATAGATATGTCCCCTTTATTTGAGATGCCAATATCGATAGCCATGTTATGTTACTAGACATATTCATCATTTTAGGGATGCTTATGCTACTAGATTGCTTGTGTTGTTATCAAGGAATATGATGATAGTCAAATTAATGATAATGATTGTTATTATATGGAATTTGATGATATTTGAGTAGATATCTATCCAGAGAAATGGATTTATTTGTTACCTATATATGCATTGATGATCATACTTGTTGCTACAATTATTTGCTTAATCTGTTTGGCATACTTAAATTGTTCAATCTGTTAAATTGCTTATTAAATACTCCAACATCTTAGTTATCTACTATTTAAAATATTGTAATCAATAAGCATTGTTGGAGGTTATATCTCTTGCTGGGACATGGGTCTCACCCATGTGGTTCATCATATATTTTTAGGTAATCGACAGTGACAACAACAGAACTGTGAGAGTATAGAGGAACTACAACAATGAATCTTTAAGAAAGTTGATTAGATGTCTAGTGTGTCTTAGATTCATCCTTGTACTCTCGTGTCTGGGTAAGAGAAGTTTGTATAAGGTGTTTCAAACAAATTAGAATTTTATTAGCATGTTAATGCTTGTTTGTGTGGCATATACAAATATTGTTAACCCGTGTATATATGTTGTGGCTAAGGTGATAGAACAATTTGTATCAAATTCTTGGCATAGTATGGATACAAGAAAGATGTTGGGTTCTTATGCAAGATTTTCAGAGCAGATTTTGGTGTTGAAATTGGTTTTAATTTACCCATATTTTTGGGTATGTGATTAATTAATGATTGCTTGTGTTTTATGTTTTGAGTAATTTTGTTTAGTATAACGAGATCTCACAAGTTGGTATTAGAGCTTTAGGTTCACTGAGTCTAGAGGGACACTAGGACTTAGGACTAGGATGATGTTTAAGGAACATGACATGAAAATATGGTGCATACTGCCAAATCTCAATACTTGGGTACCCTGGCCAGGTATTCAATTATTAAAGAAAAGGTAAGTATGGAACTTCTAGATTGTTATCCTTTTTATTACTCTGGTCAAGTAGTCATTTTGAAACAATATAAAGAGCATAATGAATAAGAAATCATGGTGTGAATATCTCAAAACGAATATGAGAATTGAATCATTATTTATCAAAACTTGAATGTTTGGTAATTATAAGAGAAAGATATAACACCATGAAATCTAAATCTGAATACAAATAAGCAAAAGAGGAGTTATTGAAGATGAAATTCAAGAAGATAATAAAGTAAAAGACAAATAAGTTTGTGCTTATAGAGTGATTCAAGGTATGAAATCCACATAAGATGGAGAGAACTCCAATGATAAGTATAAAATGAGAAGATAAATGAGAACAATGACACAGGAATAAGTTGGAAACTGAGTTAATCTCAGACCAACCTGTAACATCCCTGACTTGGGTTATAACCTAACCCTAGAAGTTTTGCCTAAATATGTAATTATATACTTGTGATTACTTCCTGGCATGTAATTAAGTTCCCCAGGAACATATGCTTTCAAATTTTGTCCTTTTTAAACAAAGTTGTAGTATTGTTTTGTAATATAAGGACCTATGTGCAAATTACCTAGTTAAGGGGTTTAACTTGCAAATTTCACAGGTTAAGATGTCCCTCTGATGATGAGACATCATATGAGTGAATATGATGAAGTATGATGGATTTCCCAAGCTTGGGCATCAAGATGCAGCTTGAGGAATGATCCTTGTGCATAAAATTCACCAAGTATGAGAATGGAGACCTTTCATATATGAACCCTAGTTGAAAGTTGGTTTTCTTTGCCCTTAGATCTTGAGTTTTGAAAAGCTTTGCATAATTTTTGATAGCTTGGGCGTGCCTTAGAAACAAGGAGGGATTTAGATGAGAATTCTATGTTCTAGAGGTCCTTAAGGTGGAAAATAGCCTAAAGTATATAAGCCTTCACCCTTGCAAACCAAGTGAACGTATCACTTATCCTATTCATTTCTCATCTTTCTCAAACGGCCAAGGCAGAGCTATGGACATCAGGGAGACGACCAAGTAGTTCTAAGGTGAGTAGGAACCATCTTCAAGCTCGGATTCTTGGATGAATTCATCATATAAGGTTGGTTCTATGGTTAACTCACTTAGATTCTTTGTTCTAGCCGACCATCCCCATATTTTCCTTGGAGAATCACCTCTGGCCAAGTTGTGGAGCTCAAGACACCATTAGAGGCTTTATGCTTGGAAGCTTGGAGCTCTAGGAACAACATTTGAGGCGGGTTTTATAATTCTAAACTCTTTGCTTTATATTGCTTATCTTTGTTCTTGTAAAGTATACTTAGTTCTTCTTCTACCTCTTTTCTTCCTTGCACTTTTGCAAGCAAAACGGTGGAGTAACCGACCTGAACAGAGGTTGAAGATGATGGGCGTGAATTCCTAGGCAACTTTATCAACCGACCTTGGACCCTTTTGGTCCAAACGGTTGCAAACCGTTTGAGGTCAAATAGTCTCAAACCGTTTGATCTCATGCGGTCTTGCAAGACCGTTTGGATCAAAACGGTCTCAAGACCATTTGATAGTGTTGACCAAGGGGAAACCGTTTGAGGGTCTGTTGGTAACTTATTGAATTTCATTCCTAAAAAGAATCATAATCTAATTCTTAACCAATTGAGAGTTAAAGGCACTGCAACACCCTAATCCTAATCGGGTTGAATTTGCTGTTTTCAAGTATAGATCTTGTGGAGTTTTGGGTTGAACAACTCAAACGGTCTCAAGACCATTTGGGGATTCATCCAAACGGTCTCAAGACCGTTTGGTGACAACCCCAAACCGTTTGGAGGTCTAGGGTTGAGCTAATTTGATGATTTGAGGGTCCAATTGCAACAAATTGAAGAATTGATAAAAATGCTGATTTGAGACCTAATTAGGGTTCAACCCTTATCCAACTGACTTGGTTTTTGGTCAAACTTTGGGAAAACGATCTCAAGAACGTTTGGAGGATGTCCAAATGATCTCAAGACCGTTTGGGCCAAGTTTGGGCCCAATTGGGGGTCAATTGATAGGTTCAACCACGATTTGATTCACATTGTTGAACATTGATGATTATCCGATTGAAACCCTAATTGAGATGGTTTAACCCTACTTGACTTTCAATTGAGGGTCAATTTGGTGTCCAATTGATTAATACTCATCCTAATTAACTCAATTTGTAAGTGGTTAACATGTATTTGGATAATTGAGGGCTTCAACATACATAACCATAATCGATTGTAACTTTTGAACCATGTTTGAGGTCCAAATGGTTTGAGCCCATTTGGACCAAACGGTCTCAAGACCGTTTGGATCCAAACGGTCTCAAGACCGTTTGAGGTCAAAAGGTCTCAAGACTGTTTGGGGCCAAACAGTCTGAAGACCGTTTGGGCTCAAACGATCTCAAGGTCGTTTGGACCAATCGATCTCAAGTTGTTTTAAGATCAAACGGTTTTAAACCGCATAGGCTTCAAACGGTTTGGAAGTCAACTCTTCCCAAATGGTCAACGCACCCAAACGGTCTGAAGACCATTTGAGGGCAAACGACCTTGAGTGTCATGCGGTCTTGGAGTCAAACATAGCAAACAGTCAACACCTCCAAACGGTCTCAAACTGTTTGGAGGTTGAATGTGTGCAACAGATTGGAGACTTTAGGGTTGTATTTGATTAGCACTTTGAAGGTTGTAATTGGTTCAATGGTGATCTAATATAAACCCTAATGGTAACCTAGGACATTAAGGGACTAAGTGACTTATGATTTGACCCATAATGATGATCAATGGTGTAATTTACCAAAATACCCCTAAAGTGTTCAATTGAGTCATTACCTTGTTGTAATCAAACCCTAATCACTTAATAGTGGTGATTTGGCTTATGTTAGTCAATGAGGACTTAACCTAACCTAATCTAGAGTGGTTTAATCACCATCTACTAGTAAGAGGAGAGAGAAAGTACCATTTATGGTGGAAACTCAAGTAAAGTACTTTCAATACATATGAATGTGCATGATTAGGGTATGATCCACCTATGTGAGGTTATGGAAACCCTAATTGTGATAATTGATGAATCTTAATATTATCTGAGGGTTGTAATGATGATGTTTCTCATACATGATGATGTTATAAGTTCATTTCACCATGAGGTAAATAGTAAACCCTAATTCTAGGGTGATGACATGTAATGTGAATAGTAAACCCTAATTGATGAAAATCAGGAAACCTAACTTTTGTAAGAGTAGGAAGGTACAACTTCATTGAAATGAATTGTTTACTGTTATCAGTTGAATTAACCATGCAGGTTCCTATATGAGGATGATCATATCCAGGTATGGATTATGATACTATATTCATTAAAAGCATGCTTTAGCTTTATGAATAGTAAAATATCCTGATGCCTTGTTAGTGGCATCTTATGAGATTGATGGGCTGTGAGAGCCATGAGTATCATCAAGGTCATGCTTAATAGATGACTTGTGATGAGATGATTGAGAGATGATAATTAATGTGAGTTAGACTTGTTACATTTAGTATTCTATTGTCATAGCTGCTATGCTAATGATTAATGTTTGAGAACATGAATGATGTTAAAAGAATACTGAAATGTACCTAACTAATCACGTATAATCATACCATGTAGAGCCCTGATCATAGATCCATCATTGTCAGAAAGTAAAATGATGGTGAAATAGGTTTTCCTAAGGGAACTCCTGGATCACATACTTTTGAGTATGTGGGGGAATATGGATGTGTAAATCCTTACATCCTAGTGTAGGAATTGATGTAGATGTATCTTAATCCATCAACCCTTCACTATATTTTTTTATGATGTAACACTCAAGTAAATCCTTATACCACATCGATGAGAGATAATCAAGAAATCTTTCAATGATGAAGAGAGTGCAGAATGCCACTGTAACTCTAAAAATAGCGAAGTACCAGATTACCCTGGTGAGCTATAGTAGCAGAGACACAAGATGTCCTGCAAGTTATCCTCACTCTGACTGAGGTAGTTGAGGTCATAAGAATCCGGCTCTTTTGATGACCTAGGTATGATACCGATGCGACTTAAATAGTGATCGGCTGGAGTATGAGCGGTATACCTCATCTCCGCAGGGCATAATGATGTTTGTAAAACATAATCAACCGCGTAGTATATCTTCTTAGGTTGAACTACGAGATATTTGAATGATGTAACATTGTAAAGCACACATGTTCTTTATATTTATTAAATGTTGACTTTCTGCTTCATACCAATCTGCTGTTGGTTACCTTAAAAGCTCTTATTGCTTATGCTATTCTATGATTGATATATAAAGCTTCTAGTCGAGAGTTATAACTCTCGCTGGAACAATGATTTAAAATTGTCTCACCCCATAGACTTCAACTTTTTAGGTGGTCGCCGAAGACGGAGGAATCAGCCTACAGGTGACCAAAACCAGCAGTAACAGCACCAGGAGCAGCAGTGAATCTCAGGTGGAGATACTGACTGCTGAGTCATGTAGTTAGATAATCCTATGCCGTCTCTATACTCTCAGGTCCTAGGAGTTAGTGTCTGAGATTTTGGTTTTGACTCTTGAGAATTTTGTATCATGTTATATATAATTACTCAAGAAGTAATTATCAGAGATGTAAATAGTTTATTTCCTTTTCTATGGAAGGAGTTTTATGGTTTCAAGATCTTATCTCATAAAGTTTTAATTTCCCGTGATTTTGTCTTCCGCTATTAATCGATTGCTTCCGCTAAGTTTAAATCGTGTTTATATCGTGGTTTTAGAGATCGGAGCCCACAATTAAGTGGTATCAGAGCTCTAGGTTCGCTGAGTCTACAGAGACATGGCACTTAGGATGTGGAGTCTATCCTTAGTGTTTCTCCCTTATCTAATAGAATCTTCTTCTCCTCAGGAGAAGAAGATATATAAGGATGTCTGAGCCACATGAGGAGTACGAGGCGGAAAGTAGTGTTGCTGCACCTCGGGAAGGTGCAAGGAACCTAGAAATAGAGCAACCTGTACCCGAGCCACCTATGGAGCCACCTCAGTTTGACCCAGCTGACATGGGAAATCCAGTTGTTCAGACTATGTTCGGGCAATTTATGACTGCCATGACACACATCACCAACATGATGCCTATGCCTGCACCCTGGGCACCTGTCCAGCCTGAAGGTCAAGGTATCGGGAAGACGTTCGAGCGACTTCGTCGTGTCGGAGCTACTGAGTACTTTGGGACAGCCGACCCCGCAGATGCTGATCTGTGGTTAACAGAGTTGGAGAAAGATTTTAGGATTCTCAATATCCCTGAAGTTGAGAAGGTCAGACACGCTGTCTATCTTCTCAAAGGAAGCGCTGGTCACTGGTGGACAATGGAAGAGCAGAACAGACCTGGAATAGAGATCTCGTGGGAAGACATTCGACGGGAATTTATCCACAGATATTTTCCAAAGACCTTCCTAGATGAGAAGATCTCTCAGTTTGAGAGACTAAGGTAGGGCATGATGAACATTAGCGAGTATGAAGCTAAGTTCATGGAGTCGTTGCGGTTCTGTCCGCACATGGCTGCCATAGAAGAAGAACGAATCAGGAGATTCAAGAAGGGTTTGAATGCTGACATGTCTACCCCTGTGTCTGCCTTAGAAAACCGAGAGAGATTCTCTACCTTCGTTGAGTCAGTCCAAAGGATAGAGAGATCTGTGGTTGAGAAGAGGCAAACCTAGAAAAGATATCCACAGTTCCATGGTTCTTCATCTAGGGACTTTAAGAAACCTAGATCCTCTGCACCTAACCCTCCACCACCTAGACCAAATTCTCAAACTCAGTGGTCTCCAAGTAGAGGTAGAGGACGAGGTCAACCACCTCAAGAGACTCACAGCTCTGCATCAATGTCAGTTACTGGACCACCAAGACCACAACAACTGGAAAGAAGCTGCTACAATTGTGGTAAGGTGGGGCATCTGATGAAGGACTACTGGACTAGACCTGTCAGTGTGACATGGCCTCCGAGACAAGGTCAACAGGGATCACAGAGAAGGCAATCTCAAGGAGCAGCTCGAGGAAGTGGACAAGCGTCCCAAGCTGGATCATCTGCACCAACTCGACCCCAGGCGACAACGAGGTTCTATGCTATGAACCCACCAGAAGCAGTGGTCAATCCACGAGTAATGGTAGGTCAGATGTAACTTTTATATTCTGATATGTCTAAATCCTGTGTAGTATCTGTTCTGATTGACCCGGGTGCTACGCACTCCTTTATCACTCGGAGAGTGATCCGTAACTGCAATATGACAGTTAGTCATAGGGCAGATAGTTTGTTTTTGGAAACTCCGTTAAGTGGGTCTGATGTTTTACAGGAGGTATGCTCTCCCTGCATCCTCTTCTTTTCTGATCATCGCATTCAAGTGGATCTTATACCACTTGATATGCAAGGATTTGATATAATCCTTGGGATGGATACCTTGGAAAGGTATAAGGTGGTTTTGGATTGTGAATCCAAGCTGGCTGTGTTTGCTGATGAAAGCAGCACATGGATCTTTCAAGGAGAAAGGAAGATTCTACCCACCTGTCTTGTGTCAGCTATGGTTGCTGATAAGTTGATGAGGCAAGGATGTTATGCATTCTTGGCCCATGTGGTAGATGTTATCAAGGAGAGCCCCAACCCTATTGAAGTTCCTGTAGTCAGGGAATTCGAGGATGTGTTTCCTGAAGAACTTCCGGATATACCACCACCTCGGGAAATTGATTTTGAAATCAATTTAGTCCCAGATACACAACCCATAGCCCAGACACCGTATAGGATGGTGCCTGCCGAAATGGCAGAACTCAAGAAACAACTTCAAGAGTTACTTGAGAAAGGTTTCATCCGACCGAGTACCTCACCTTGGGGTGCTCCGGTTTTGTTTGTTAAAAAGAAAGATGGGTCAATGCGATTGTGCATTGATTATAGACAACTCAATAAAGTAATAATAAAGAATAAGTACCCTCTTCCGAGGATTGATGATCTTTTTGATCAGTTGCGTGGTGCAACAGTCTTCTCAAAGATAGACTTGAGGTATGGATATCATCAACTCCGTATTAAGGACAGTGACATATCTAAGTCTGCCTTTAGGACTAGATATGGCCACTATGAGTTCACAGTTATGTCGTTTGGACTAACTAATGCACCAACTGCATTTATGGAACTCATGAATAGAGTCTTTTGACCTTTCCTCTATCAATGCGTTGTCGTCTTCATAGATGACATTCTGATCTATAGTAAGGATGCTCAGCAGCATGAATGACATCTTCAACAAGCTTTGACCTTGCTAAGAGAACACAAGCTATACTCTAAGTTTAGCAAGTGTGAGTTCTGGTTTCCGGAAGTATCTTTTCTTGGACATGTGGTATCTGCCTCGGGTATTCGTGTTGACCCTAAAAAGGTAGAGTCTGTTCTACAGTGGGAACAACCGAGGACACCGACGAAGATTCGAAGTTTCTTAGGGTTAGCTGGCTACTACCGAAGGTTCATTAAGAATTTCAGTTCTATAGCCTTAACCTTAACCAAGCTAACCCGAAAAGATGTTCCTTTTTCCTGGAATAACAAGTGTCAGCAGTCCTTTCAGTTGTTGAAGGAGAGATTGACAAGTGCACATGTGCTTGTGCTACCTGAGCAAGGCAAAGGATATGAAGTTTTCTGTGATGCCTCTAAGAATGGACTCAGATGTGTGTTGATGCATGATAAGAAAGTGATTTCTTTTGCTTCCCGACAACTTAAGAAACATGAGGAGAATTATCCGACACATGATCTGGAGTTAGCGGCTGTGGTTCATGCCTTGAAGATTTGGAGACATTATCTCTATGGAGAAACCTTCCAGATTTTCACAGACCATAAGAATCTCAATTATATCTTCTCTCAGCATGAACTTAACATGAGGCAACGTCATTGGATGGAGTTAATCAAGGACTATGATTGTATAATTGATTACCATCCAGGGAAGGCCAATGTGGTTGCAGATGCCTTGAGTAGGAAATCAGCAACATCAACCATGGATAGAGCACAACTAAGTCTCTTAGTATGTTCTAGGAGAAATATGCTTATCTCTTTAAGGCAAGACAATGTGCAGTTAAAGGTGTCATTGTTAGTCGGTTTGTTAGCTGAGATGCATATCAAACCTACCCTAAGAGGGCAGATAAAGGAGCCACAGCAAGTTGATGTTGTAGTTCAGCAGATCAGATCTGAGTATGGTGATGAAAAGTGAGAAGGTTTTCTTGATTCAGACGATCAAGTAACATGCTATCATGGGAGGATGATAGTACCAGATGTGGATAACCTGAGGAAGTTAATCCTGGAGGAAGCTCATTCTTCAATGTATGCTATGCATCCAGGGAGCACCAAGATGTATCGAAACTTAAAAGATATATATTGGTGTCTTGGGATGAAGAAGGATGTAGCTGAGTTTGATCTGAGATGTCCTGTGTGTCAGCAAGTTAAGGCTGAACACCAGAAGCCTGCAGGAACAATGCAACCTTTAATCATACCACAGTGGAAGTGGGACCATGTGACCATGGACTTTGTTGTTGGCCTACCCAGGACAAACAAAGGGCATGATTCCATTTGGGTAATTGTTGATAGGTTGACAAAGACAACACATTTCTTACCTTTCAAAACAACCTATTCTGCTAAAAGGTTATCACAGTTGTATGTCCAAGAGATAGTGCATCTGCATAGAGTTCCGGTCACTATAGTCTCTGATAGAGGTCCCCAGTTTACAAGTCGTTTTTGGGAGCAGTTACACAGAGCTTTAGGCACCATGTTAAGGTTTAGTACAGCCTTTCATCCACAGACTGATGGATAGTCAGAAAGGACTATACAGACCTTGGAAGACTTGTTGAGAGCATGTGTTCTCCAGTTTACTGGAAGTTGGGATCTACACCTAAACTTAATAGAGTTTGCCTATAACAATAGCTATCAACATAGTATTGATATGGCACCATATGAAGCCTTGTATGCTAGACATTGTAGATCGCCTTTATGTTGGTATGAGACTGGTGAGCATCAGTTATTAGGTTTGGATCTTGTGCAGCAAACTACAGAGAAGATCAAAGTTATTCAACAACAGCTTAAGACTGCACAAGATAGGCAGAAGTCTTATGTCGACAGACGTCATAAACCTTTAGAGTTCCAGGTTGGAGACAGAGTGTACCTTAAGGTCTCACCTTGGAAAGGAGTCCTTCATTTTGGAAGGAAAGGGAAGTTAGCTCCTAGATTTATGGGGCCTTATCCAATTGTTGAACGTGTTGGAAAGGTAGCCTATAGACTAGAGTTACCTTCAGAGTTGCAGAAGTTACACCCTGTGTTCCACATTTCTATGCTGAGGAAATGTCACCCAGACACCGAGTCAGTTCTACAACCTATGGAAGTAGAATTGAATGAAGATATAACTCATGAGGAAGGACCAGTGTCAATCCTTGATAACAGAATTAAAAAGTTAAAGAAGAAAAATATAAGCCTTGTAAAAGTCCTCTGGAATCATCGTGGTGTTGAAGAATCCACATGGGAACTAGAAGATGAGATGAGAAGGAAATACCCTGCTCTTTTCTCCTAATATGTTTTATCGATTTCGGGGACGAAATCCTTGTAACGGGTGGATAATTTGTAACATCCCTGACCTGGGTTATAACCTAACCCTAGAAGTTTTGCCTAAATATGTAATTATATACTTGTGATTACTTCCTGGCATGTAATTAAGTTCCCCAGGAACATATACTTTCAAAATTTGTCCTTTTTAAACAAAGTTGTAGTATTGTTTTGTAATACATGGATCTATGTGCAAATTACCCAGTTAAGGGGTTTAACTTGCAAATTTCACAAGTTAAGATGTCCCTCTGATGATGAGACATCATATGAGTGAATATGATGAAGTATGATGGATTTCCCAAGCTTGGGCATCAAGATGCAGCTTGAGGAATGATCCTTGTGCATAAAATTCACCAAGTATGAGAATGGAGACCATTCATATATGAACCCTAGTTGAAAGTTGGTTTTCTTTGCCCTTAGATCTTGAGTTTTAATGAGCTTTGCATAAGTTTTGATAGCTTGGGCGTGCCTTAGAAACAAGGAGGGATTTAGATGAGAATTCTATGTTCTAGAGGTCCTTAAGGTGGAAAATAGCCTAAAGTATATAAGCCTTCACCCTTGCAAACCAACTGAACGTATCACTTATCCTCTTCATTTCTCATCTTTCTCAAATGGCCAAGGTAGAGCTCTGGACTTCAGGGAGATGACCAAGTAGTTCTAAGGTGAGTAGGAACCATCTTCAAGCTCGGATTCTTGGATGAATTCATCATATAAGGTTGGTTCTATGGTTAACTCACTTAGATTCTTTGTTCTAGCTGACCATCCCCATCTTTTCCTTGGAGAATCACCTCTGGCCGAGTTGTGGAGCTCAAGACACCATTAGAGGCTTGAATCTTGGAAGCTTGGAGCTCTAGGAACAACGTTTGAGGCAGGTTTTATAATTCTAAACGCTTTGTTGTATATTGCTTATCTGTGTTCTTGTAAAGTATACTTAGTTCTTCTTCTACCTCCCTTCTTCCTTGCACTTTTGCAAGCAAAACGGTGGAGTAACTGACCTGAACAGAGTTTGAAGATGATGGGCGTGAATTCCTAGGCAACTTTATCAACCGACCTTGGACCCTTTTGGTCCAAACGGTTGCAAACCGTTTGAGGTCAAACGGTCTCAAACCGTTTGATCTCATGCGGTCTTGCAAGACTGTTTGGATCAAAATGGTCTCAAGACCATTTGATAGTGTTGAACAAGGGGAGACCATTTTAGGGTCTGTTGGTAACTTATTGAATTTCATTCCTACAAAGAATCATAATCTAATTCTTAACCAATTGAGAGTTAAAGGCACTGCAACACCCTAATCCTAATCGGGTTGAAATTGTTGTTTTCAAGTATAGATCTTGTGGAGTTTTGGGTTGAAGGACTCAAACGGTCTCAAGACCGTTTGGGGATTCATCCAAACGGTCTCAAGACCGTTTGGTGACAACCCAAGACTGTTTGGAGGTCTAGGGTTGAGCTAATTTGATGATTTGAGGGTCCAATTTCAACAAATTGAAGAATTGATAAAAATGCTGATTTTAGACCTAATTAGGGTTCAACCCTTATCCAACTGACTTGGTTTTTGGTCAAACTTTGGGCAAACGATCTCAAGACCGTTTGGAGGATGTCCAAACGATTTGAAGACCATTTGGGCCAAGTTTGGGCCCAATTGGGGGTCAATTGATAGGTTCAACCACGATTTGATTCACATTGTTGAACATTGATGATTATCCGATTGAAACCCTAATTGAGATGGTTTTAACCCTAATTGACTTTCCATTGAGGGTCAATTTGGTGTCCAATTGATTAAGACTCATCCTAATTAACTCAATTTGTAATAAGTTAACATGGATTTGGATAATTGAGGGCTTCAAAATACATAACCATAATCGATTGTAACTTTTGAACCATGTTTGAGGTCCAAACGGTTTGAGCCCATTTGGACCAAATGGTCTCAAGACCGTTTGGATCCAAATGGTCTCAAGACCGTTTGAGGTCAAACGGTCTCAAGACCGTTTGGGGCCAAACGATCTCAAGACTGTTTGGGCTCAAATGATCTCAAGGTCGTTTGGACCAATCGATCTCAAGTCATTTTAAGATCAAACAGTTTTAAAACGCATAGGCTTCAAACGGTTTGGAAGTCAACTCTTCCCAAACGGTCAACGCACCCAAACGGTCTTAAGACCGTTTGAGGGCAAATGACCTTGAGTGTCATGCGGTCTTGGAGTCAAACATAGCAAACGGTCAACACCTCCAAACGGTCTCAAACCGTTTGGAGGTTGAATGTGTACAACCGATTGGAGACTTTAGGGTTGTATTTGATTAGCACTTTGAAGGTTGTAATTGGTTCAATGGTGATCTAATCTAAACCCTAATGGTAACCTAGGACATTAAGGGACTAAGTGACTGATGATTTGACCCATAATGATGATCAATGGTGTAAATTACCAAAATACCCCTAAAGTATTCAATTGAGTAATACCTTGTTCTAATCAAACCCTAATCACTTGATAGTGGTGATTTGGCTTATGTTAGTCAATGAGGACTTAACCTAACCTAATCTAGAGTGGTGTAATCACCATCCACTAGTAAGAGGAGAGAGAAAGTACCATTTATGGTGGAAACTCAAGTAAAGTACTTTCGATACATATGAATGTGCATGATTAGGGTATGATCCACCTATGTCAGGTTATGGAAACCCTAATTGTGATAATTGATGAATCTTAATCTTATCTGAGGGCTGTAATGATGATGTTTCTCATACATGATGATGTTATAAGTTCATTTCACCATGAGGTGAATAGTAAACCCTAATTCTAGGGTGATGACATGTAATGTGAATAGTAAACCCTAATTGATGAAAATCAGGAAACCTAACTTTTGTAAGAGTAGGAAGGTACAACTTCATTGAAATGAATTGTTTACTGTTATCAGTTGAATTAACCATGCAGGTTCCTATATGAGTATGATCATATCCAGTTATGGATTATGATACTATATTCATTAAAAGCATGCTTTAGCTTTATGAATAGTGAAATATCCTGATGCCTTGTTAGTGGCATCTTATGAGATTGATGGGATGTGAAAGCCATGAGTATCATCAAGGTCATGCTTAACAGATAACTTGTGATGAGATGATAATTAATGTGAGTTAGACTTGTTACATTTAGTATTCTATTGTCATAGCTTCTATGCTAATGATTAATGTTTGAGAACATGTATGATGTTAAAAGAATACTGAAATGTACCTAACTAATCAAGTATAATCATACCATGTAGAGCCCTGATCATAGATCCATCATTGTTAGAAAGCAAAATGATGGTGAAACAGGTTTTCCTAAGGGAACTCCTGGATCACATACTTTTGAGTATGTGGGGGAATATGGATGTGTAAATCCTTACATCCTAGTGTAGGAATTGATGTAGATGTATCTTAATCCATCAACCCTTCACTATATTTTTTTATGCTGTAACACTCAAGTAAATCCTTATACTGCATCGATGAGAGATAATCAAGAAATCTTTCGATGACAAAGAGAGTGCAGAATGCCACTGTAACTCTAAAAATAGCGAAGTACCAGATTACCCTGGTGAGCTATAGTAGTAGAGACATAAGATGTCCTACAAGTTATCCTCACTCTGACTGAGGTAGTTGAGGTCATAAGAATCCGGCTCTTTTGATGACCTAGTTATGATACCGATGCGACTTAAACAATGATCGGTTGGGGTATGAGCGGTATACCTCATCTCCGCAGGGCATAATGATGTTTGTAAAACATAATCAACCGCGTAGTATATCTGCTTAGGTTGAACTACGAGATATTTGAATGATGTAACACTGTATAGTACACATGTTCTTTATATTTATTAAATGTTGACTTTCTGGTTCATACCAATCTGCTGTTGGTTACCTTAAAAGCTTTTATTGCTTATGCTGTTCTTTGATTGCTATATAAAGCTTCTAGTGGAGAGTTATAACTCTCGCTGGGACAATTATTTAAAATTGTCTCACCCCGTAGACTTCAACTTTTTAGGTGGTCATCGAAGACGGAGGAATCAGCCTACAGGTGACCAAAACCAGCAGCAACAGTACTAGGAGCAGCAGTGAATCTCAGGTGGAGATACTGACTGCTGAGTCATGTAGTTAGATAATCCTATTCCGTCTCTGTACTCTCAGGTCCTAGGAGTTAGTGTCTGAGATTTTGGTTTTGACTCTTGAGAATTTTGTATCATGTTATATATAATTACTCAAGAAGTAATTATCATATATGTAAACAGTTTATTTCCTTTTCTATGGAAATAGTTTTATGGTTTCAAGATCTTATCTCAAAAAGTTTTAATTTCCCGTGATTTTGTCTTCTGGTGTTAATCGATTGCTTCCGCTAAGTTTAAATCGTGGTTTTAGAGATCGGAGCCCACACAACCTATGTGTGTAAGAAAGTGATAATGTAAAATTAGCATGTGTTTGAAAGAAATTAAGGGAGATGATCCATGTTTAATGAAGAAAATGTGGAATATGATGATTTACTATTGATAAGTGGTTGAAAAACATAATAATATAAGAGAACATACCCAAGTGTGATAAATAGTCATCAAGAAAGGAGTAATGAGATATGTTAATCATGATGATTCCTATGTTAATGGCAAGGAACCCAAAATGAAAAAGGTAAAATGATACATAAGAAGTTGTAACTTGCATAATGAAAGTAGAATTGGTTACCGTTTTGCTAGTGACCATGCTGCTATGATGTGGGACATGTGTTTCCCTTTCTGTCTTTCCTTTCTCGGGCACAAATTTCAAGTGGATCATTGCCACTTTGTATGTGTGGATTCATTGTAAACATGAGGGTGGATAGCTTATTATAGCATAAGGTTTCTCGGACTATGGTTCTAAGATCATAATGTTTGTGATGAGTTTGCTTTTGAGCCTTCCAATAATTAGGAAGACTCCTCTTATATGTCTTGATATTTGTTATGTTGGTAAAAGTGGATGAGATAACGATGTGAGTTCCTTATAGCACATGAGGTGAATACCAAGGTAATGAATCTTAGTATCCAAGATGTATCAACAGTATGGGAAGTATGTGAAGGTTGGAGATGTTTATTAAATGAACATTTCAAGTGTTCCTCTCCATTATAGATAGAGAGGGAGTTGATTATGACCCTCTAAATGTTGTTTGGAACGAAAAAATAAAGTGATTCTATAATGTTTTGTATGGTTCAGTGATAGTTGGGCAAGACCACTATCAAGGATAGATGGGTTGTTGATCAGTAGACATGTGTTGTCGTGTTCCTTTAAGATAAAATGTCCTTTAGTCATAAGAGTTAGAATGGATGACATAAGTTACATGACCATGGTGAATTTAGGGTTGTGTGCTTTAGACTAACCAATGTACCAATAGAATTTATGAATAGGAGGAACAGAGTGTCCAGGTCATGTCTTACAAGTTGTAGTAATCTTTGAATGATGACATCTCAAAGTATTCCTGAGATGGTCAGTAACACGGTCAACATCTTTGTTAAATCTTAAGAATAATGAAGCAACTCTACTTATGTGTGACAATTCTAGAAAGAGTGAGTTGGGGTTGACTAAAGTATCCTCTTAGAGTTATGATACCTATGTTAAGTGTGTTGTGTGAATCCTGATAAGATGAAGATAGTGTCATTGTTCTACCCTTAATAAGGTCAATCAAGAAGTTATATTTGTTAATGGTTATAGACAAGTGTCTGATTCTTCAACCAAACAGATAGTCAGTCCACCATTGAGATGATTGGAGAATCCTCTAAAAACATACGCCTCATAATTTTTAAAAAATAAGAGATGCCTACCTAGTTGATTGAGTTATTAATTACAACAACCATTAGAAGATCATAGAGATAAAACCTTGTAAAGTTACATATGATAAGATACAAATAATGTTCTATGTTTGATAAGAGCCAGTGAGTATGACTTTTGAGTAATGTGTTGATACAATATATATAATTTCAGGATGATAGCTAGAATTTAAAGTTAAAAGTTACTATTAGATTTTTACAAGTGGCACGACAAGTTTCTATATTCATTATTTGCAAATGTCTTCTTATGTGGGGGTTTTTGTGCTCACCCAATGTAATATATGTAAGAATTGAAAGAGAAGAATATGTCTTCTATGAGAATGATGTGACATCATTATGAGTTGAATGTAATAATGTGGAAGATTGAGGATGAGGTGCATGATAAGTATCCATCTTTGTTTACCTTGGATTTTGGGGGAGAAATCCCTATTAGGGATTTATGGTTGAGAAAACCCTAACCTTTCTTAAAGTGTTGAACATGCTTAATTACCATAATTGAGTGATTATAATCCTAATATTATATTGTGATATGCTTATATGTCATGTGACAAACATAAGTTTCAAGTTTGGTCCAATTTGGACATTGTTTGAGCAAATTATGTAATTTTATGTACATTTGGCACTTTTCTACAATTCACCCAATTACGAGGTTTTTATTGCAATTTGTCATATGAAGTATGTTCCTTTGATGTTCTCTCATTATTCTTGAGCTTGTTGATCCATGGGGTTCCTAGTTGAACCTTAGTTTGAAGGTATTTTCCTCAAGGGTATTTTAGGGTTTACCCCTTTATGAATGAGCTACCTTTAGGAGCTCTCAACTAATGCTTTATTTTTTTTTCTTTGTAATTCAAGAAACCAGTGATAACCAAGTATCTATAGATGGTGGGGGATCTTCTTGTGTGTGTTCTTGTATATTCTTAATAGTTTATGGCCATGAACACTTGGAAAGATACTAGAAATTCAACTTTTTCTTTTTCTTAATCTTAAAAGTTTCATAACTTATCCCCAAGCACCCAAATGAACCATTTTCACTCCACCACTTACCACCTTCTACAAAAACTGTTCTCCCTCTGTGCTTCTATGAAGTTCCTATCCAAGGAAGAATAAAGTGTGGATCTTCTTGGAAAAAGAATCTAGGGTTGCAATTTACTTCCTTTAGGGGTTCCTAAAGTTCCTTTCTAGTGATCTTGACCTAAAAGTGTAAGTATTACCTTATTCCCTCCATTTATTTCTTTATTATCATTCCTCTTACCTCTCTTCAGGTCAGAACCTTGGTGTCCATGGTATAAATTTCTCTAAATCTCTATAACCCTACCTTTCTTGCTCCTTATGCTTAGGGTTTGCTCATTTGATGAAGACAGGTGCTAGATGGACGAGTTCACATCTTATGATTAGATTTTCTACCCTACCTGCTCATGTTTTCTTATTTCTTGGGATCTGACCTACTCTTTAGAGGCAAGTTTTATAAATTTCTCCACGTTTATTGCTTACCATAAGCTTGCTAGCTCATGTTCTTGCTTTTAAATGATGATCCATGCACTAAAAAGCTATGCTGGACTTGGATTTTCAATTTTATAATGTTCCCTATTCTGATTCTAGTTCTAGATGAACCTGTGATAAATTTTATATTATTCCTAAGTTATAATATGACTTGGATTAGGTTGGTTTGACAACTGATGGTGCTAAACACCTATCAACCAATGGTCAATTTTAGGGTTTAGAGCTGATTTCTTCTATAAACACATGACTCAATGGTGGTACCATTGCAACAACCGATGGTATTGTCTTCATGACAACTGATGCTGGTGACCAAGGGTGTCAACTGACGTTCACCCCTTAGGTCAGGTGTTGGCCTAATTAGAAGCTTAGTGATTTACAACTCAGTACCCTAATAATGCTAACTATCAATGGTGATATTAGTTTGATATTCGATGGTAATCAATGAATATAGTGCTAATCTAATAACATATGGTTACTTAATGGTCACTACTAATGGTGTATCAGGTCTACACAACCTATTGTTAGTTAATCTTGTAGTTGTAGCATCAATTAATCCTTAAACCAATGGTTTCTTGGGTCATTTGATGCAACGGTCGGACCTATACTCTAATTGATGGTTTTATCATATGAACTTGACCTAATGGTTGAGATTTGATGTTTCTTCATCCAATAAATTGGAATTATGCCTAAATACAATATGTTGGTCCTAATAAAGTGATTTAAATGGTTTCCTTTATGTGGGTTTTACCCTACTCCCAATAGAACTTTTTATGTTGTTAATCAAGGGATGTCTAGGGTTCGATGGTGACTCTTTTTAAAGCAAAATTGAATGACTTCATAGGTGGTTTGTTCATGATGTTTACTTATGTAAACAACCAATGGCTTTACCTTTTCAATATTTGATGGTTAGAAGTTGATGCCTTAATATTCCCATTGTTTTGGGTGAAGCCTATAATGTAATGTTATGATTATAATGATGAGAATTTGATGGTTCAATGCCTTAAACTTGTAGTCTCACCCTTATCCTTGTATGATTATGATTGATAATCACCATAATGAATTAATGGGTAACCCTAATGAGGTATAGCTTGTTATACCAAGCTTTAATATAACTAAATGATGGTAATTGGATATGAATAGTCCTTGAATGATTAATACAATCATGGAGTATTCTCTTATATTTGTTGAAACCTTAGTATGTTATAACCCGATGGTTACACATTTATTTATGTGTCAATTCATACTTGAGAATAGTATGGAATGTGATGGTGATGCTTCACCTTATGCATCCATGATCCAATGGGGATGTCGTGAGTTAGGGTTTGGATATAAGTGCTGATTAGTAACATTAATATAATTGATCTTGTTGAACCTAACTCTAATGCAAATAGATAAAGATGAGTATTCATGTTTAACATTCTTATATGATGGAATGATGGTGAAATAACCTCCTTAATAAGATAAAAACCTTAATATATTAATTGGTGGTTATCATAGACACATGGTTGATACTTTCTTATTCTAAACATGTGCATTATGAGTACGATGACGGTTAATCATATCTAAATTCCTTGCATGTTGATGAAATAAAGGAATGTTCTTAATGTTAATATAACCCTGCTATGATTGTTTATAAATATCTCCTAGCTCATTAATGCAATATTGTGCTGATCTGGTGTATTATATGTAAGTGATGTTGTTAAGCCTTGTTATAAGGCAAGCAAAGATAATGATGATCTTGTAGGGAATAGTATGACGGTCTTGATGACATTTGGGCATGGTTGAGCCCTAGGTGAGGTGTAATCCTCTTGTGTTGATAAGGGTTGATACCCTATGATATTGTGGAAACAATTTATATCTTGTGATAGTATGATGACTAGTGTAGTCTCATGAATGGCAAGTGAATAGTTCCATGTGATGATGAGATGAGAAATTATGTTTCACATGTTTTATATCTTTTGAAGTAGTGATATTTATATTCTTTCTAGAAGTGAATTAGGGTTTGTATGTCCACTTGTTTGTTGCAGCCTTAATTCACCCAATTGGCATAACTAATCAAGTGAAACTCTAATCATGTAGTGCCATGTGCCGTAGATCCATCTTCAATGTCAAAACTTATTGGATGGTGAAAAGAGTATTCCTAAGGGAAACTCAGAGCGCATACTATTGAGTATGTGGGGGTGGCAAGTTGAGGATATATCCTTGTCATCCACAATGCAGGTTATGGAGAATGGCTATGTTCATGCCTCAGACATTTTATGTGATTGAGGACAATTGTGATTGTACCTCGTATTAGAGGGTTTTGTATACCCTTGTTTCTAGTGTCGTGACCTGTACCAAGGGCAGACTAGTGGTTAACAACTTGACTATATGTCATTGTAGTGGTAGCTTTGACTGGTATGCCATTGCCTTGTTACTCGTACGGATCGAGGGGAAGAGATCTTAGGATAGCGGCACTCCTAGATCTTGTACGGAACCAATTATCCCTTCACAGGGGTTAGTTGGAATTTGGATGGTACGATTCAAATTCCCCAGGGCATAATAAAAGATGTAAGACTGCCGCGTAGCATATCTGTTTAGGGTTATACACTAGACTTCATATTGGATGATAACCCTTATTTGTTTTCTTTTCACTGAGATCATGTATGGTATAATAAGAGATAATAGATATGTTTATGTTGTAGTTATGTGAATGTTGTAAACATGCTTATGTTGTCAAATATACTAACACTGATGGTTAAGATGATCTTGCTAGCTATGCTTAATATTGCTAGGCATGCCTATGTAATTAGAAATGCTTAAACTACTAATCATGCCAATGCAGTTAATTGTGCTATGATGTTAGTTCTACCTATGATATAGATCTATCCCCTTTATTTGAGATGCCAATAAATATAGCATGTTATGTTACTAGACATATTCATGATGTTAGGGATGCTTATGCTACTAGATTTCTTATGTTGTTATCAAGGAATATGATGATAGTCAGATTAATGATAATGAATGTTACTAGATGCAATTTGATGATATTTGAGTATATATATATCCAGAGAAATGGATTTATTTGTTACCTATATATGCATTGACGATCATACTTGTTGCTAAAATTATTTGCTTAATCTATTTAGCATACTTTTTTTTGGTCGGCTCTATTTAGCATACTTAAACTCTTCAATATGTTAAATTGATTATTAAATACTCCAATTGCTTTGTTATCTATTATTTAAAATGTTGTAATCAATAAGCGTTGTTGGAGGTTTTATCTCTTGCTGGGACATGTGTCTCACCATTGTGGTCCGCGATACAAGAAATATTTTTGGGATGTTATGCAAAAATTTCTAAGCGGGTTTTGATGTTGAAATTGGTTTTAATTTACCCATATTTTTGGCTATGTGATTAATTAATGATTTCTTATGTTTTATGTTTTGAGTAATCTCGTTTAGTGTAACAAGTTCTCACATTGGTGGTGAAGAGGAGCTCATGCTTGGAGCTTTGGTGGCTTATCATCTTGCATGTGGTGATCTTGAGTTGGAGCATCTTTTCTTGTCGATTTGTTGGTCATCTCGATCCTTGGTAAGTGACCCATCCTCTTAATTTCATTTCTTTGTAAAACCCCACATCTTTCTCTTCTCTTGGACGAATTCATGATTCTCCATGGTGGTATTTTGAGAAACTTCTCTCCATAGAGGTTGAATCCATGGTTTTCCATGGTAGTACTTAAGTGGGATGAAGATCTTCTCCTTCTTCCTTTCTTTTTCAGCCTAGGGTTTTGGATCTCTCTTTCTTGACCTTTAACCTAGGGTTTCCTTCTCTTTTGAGGTGGTGAGTAGCTTGGTCATGGAGGTGATCAAAGCTAGGTCTTCTCTCTTCTATGGAGCTCTTTTTCTTGGTGGTTGTTTCATCATAAGTAGGCAAGTTATATAATTTTTTTATCTACTATTATTGCACTTTAGTTCTACATACAAAACTTATTCCTAAAATGTGATCACATGTTGTTGATGATGATATCCTATTCAGGGTTTGAGTTCCTATAATGATCTTGCATGAATTTTTTCTTATACCAAACCAAATTCTTATACCTGATGTTCTAGGGATGGTGGAAGTGCTTGTTGCACATGCATATGCTTGAGTGTTAGTACTAAGTTTATGGTTCAGTTTTCCTCTCTTGGTGATGGATATTTTGGGATGTTTGTGATGTTTTGGAATGTGGCATATCATGGTTAGTTTTCTTTATCATTTGGTGATCGGATATCTAGGGTTTTCAGCACGTTTAACCCTTAATGATTTCCTTGCCTTAAAGCTTTGGTTTCAAGATGATAACCACCTATTTTAATCATGCTTGGTGAGTAGTTTTTATCTCTAAGATGATCTTCATGATATGTTCTTAATGGTTGAAGGTTTTTTGTCGGTTTTGGTCGCACAGATGACATATGTCTTTGGTCGATGAAGATTACTCTCTTGTTTCCTTCGGTCACCATACTTATTTTTGGGTCTGATTTTTCACCATCACAACACTCTTTTGCAACTCTCATTTCACATCCATAAAGTGCATTAATCCATTTTCATGGATCCAAGTTCATTATATGTCTTCTCCATAACATGCATATCTCTTGAATATGACTTTTTCACCCTAGTTACTAGTGCAACCATGTTCATCTTAACCTATGCTTGAGGATTTGTTCGTATTTATTAGGGAGCATAATCATTTATGTTTGTTGATAAGTTGGATGTTTGGAATCTATTTTCAGGATCTTTACTAGGTAGATGTGACAATTTTTTCGAGAACACTCATATCATTCTTCTTTTGGTGCTTGTGGTTTTATTAAAAAATTTGTATGTTCTCTTCAGAAGCTACTAGTTAACATTACTAGTTTAGGCTTGTTCAACGATGATACTTATATAATCTAAAATCAAGCTCGTAACTAAGTGGATTTTCTTGAATTTCTTATCCTCTAGTTTCTATTTCTAATGAGAATAGAGGTATTCTCAATAATTTTTGGATTGGATTTTGGCTCTATTTGGGGATATGATCTCCTAGATGCTCCCAATTTCCATGGTCTCTTGTATATTTGATGGTTTTGATTTTGTCAAGTGGTCGACATGTATAGCTATTTCCAAAACATTGTGTAATAGGAGCAAGGTATATATCCTTCCTGTGTACATTATTGTTAAAATATATCTGGAAGTATGGTTGTTAGCATATTGAGCATAACTTAGTTGAATATTAGCATATGTTTAGTGGCTTTAAGCCTCTAAATGAATCTATACATCAGACATCTGATATCCATGTTGAACAATGTTGTTTGGTATTAACAAATTACATAGTATATGCATAACTTAACTACATATATGTATATGTAATAAATGACACTACATATGTAGCTATATTTACAATCTAACTACATACATATGTGTGTAGTAACTATTGCTTTCCCTTACACATTAACTACACATTAAATGTATTAACTTCATATTTTTGCTACATACTGACTACACAAACAATTGTAGTTATACATTTAGCTACAAGTACACCTACATTTCAATTTGTAAAGACAATATCTAGCTAAATTTATGACTGCATATGTATTTATAGAGAATGGATTATATGACTACATATTTGAAAAATATAGTTAAATCCTTTACCTATACGAGTATATAATAAAAAATTTATATGAAAAGAAAAATGTAGCTAAAGCCTTTAGGTACAAAATATGGGGTTTTCGCTACATTTTAGTTGTATAGTTAAAAATAATTTTTTGTAGTGATTGAGGGGCTAGAGTCTGATAAATGGCTTGAGGCCATGATATCTGAGATGGAATCCATGTATACCAACAATAATGGACTTTGGTGGACCCACCTGAAGGGGTAAAACCCATAGGGTGCAAGTGGGACTTCAAGAGGAAGATCAACATGGTTGGAAAAGTTCAAACTTATAAGGGAAGATTGGTTGTAAACGGTTTCAAACAAGTTCAAGGTGTTGACTATGATGAAACATTTTGTCCAATGGCCATATTTAAGTCCATCAGGATCATGCTTTCCATTGCAACTTATCACGACTATAAAATTTGGCAGATGGATGTTATAACCACATTCCTTAAGGGGAATCTTCTTTAGGATGTGTATATGACACAACTTGAGGGTTTTATAAATCCAAAGGAAGCAAATAAAGTCTGTAACCTACAATGGTCAATCTATGTATTGAAGCAATCATCTCAGAACTGGAATCTTCATTTTGATGAGACAGTCAAAGAGTTTGGCTTTATTCAAAATGAAGATGAACCTTGTGTGTACAAGAAGGTTAGTGGGAGAATAGTGACATTCCTCATATTGCATGTAGATGCCATACTATTGATGGGAAATTACATCCCTACTTTATAAAAGGTAAAGACATGGGTTGGAAATACATTCTCTGCAAAAGACTTGGGAGAAGCATCCTACATCTTGGGGATAAAGATCTATAGAGATAGATCTAGAAGGCTTCTTGGACTAAGTCAAAGCACATACATTGACAAAGTGTTGAAGCAGTTCAACATGGAGAACTCAAAGAGAGGAAACCTGCCTGTGCGTCATGGTGTCCCCAACCCTAGAGCTCAATGTCCCAGTTATTGTGAAGAAAGAGAACACATGTGTTTGATTCCATATGCCTCAATAATTAGATCAATCATGTATGCAATATTGTGTATGCATCCAGATGTCTCATATGTCTTGGGCATGATGAGTAGATATCATTCATATCCAGGTGATGCTCGTTGGATAGTAATGAAGAGCATCCTCAAGTACTTGAGAAGGATTAAGGACCAGTCCTTAGTTTATGATGAAGAGGAAGACTTGGTGGTAAAGGGTTGCACCGATGCAAGCTTCCAAACTGATCAAGATGATTATAACTTGTAATCCGGATTCATATTTTTCCTCAACAATAGAGTTGTAAGATGGAAGAGTTCCAAGCAAGAGGTGCTTGCCGATTCTACAATAAAGATTGAGTATATTGTGGCATCGAATGCAGCAAAGGAGGTTGTATGGATCAAGAAGTTCATCACAAAACTTGGTGTCATTTCAAGCATAAACGAGGCAATTAAGATGTCTTGTGACAACAACAGAGCTATTGCACAAGACAAGGAACCCATATCCCATCAATGCTCAAGTCATATATAAAGGAAATTCCATCTCATACGAGAGATCGTGCAATGTGGAGATGTGAAGATTAACAAAGTACCAACTAAAAATAATGTTGTTGATCCCTTGATGAAGGCACATTCACAACAAAAGCATGTTGAACATGTGAGATCACTTAGAATGCATTTGTAGGTGATTGGCTCTAAGTGCAAGTGGGAGTCTAGTCGTATGTATGCCTTGAGAGTCAATCATGTGATGATTGTAATGACATAACTTGTAATTGATTTGATTAATTAATAAAGAAAAGATTCCAATTTATTTTGTTTAATTCAGTTATAAGATAATGATGTAACATTATACATGTCTAGGGAATTATATTACTCAATGATGTATGCCTTCAAGTATTAACCTTGGTGAAATGAGATCATACTAATATTAAGAGTACATATACATATTTTCATTATGTCCCTGATCGGTTGTTATTGTGCAAGGTTGATAGAGAACAATAACACAAAAGATCAGAGTGAGGGTTGGTTGATGACATGATCTCATTAGTCATGATATGGCTATATCAAACCAAGCACACAAATACATGTTATAGAATAGTGTATCAGACAAACCACCTTGAGAGTAACACATGGAATCTATCGTTATGGAAGTCATAGTCAACTCTCACAGTGATGGTGGTGGTTGTGGTTCTTAGACCTAAAATCACTACACTCATCACCTGTCATTGGGTACACTTTGACATCATCAAATGCAGCCCTGAAACATGGGTTGTTAACGGTGATGATTGGGTGACTTTAACACATGGAGATCGACTATGAGTGATAGAAATTAGATTTATTCCACCTACTATAGTGTAATGTCCTAGGCCTTTTGATTAGCGAGACTGAGAAATGCATGTCCATGCACATGTGCGTCAATATGTAATATTGAGCTTACACATATCTTTGACAATCTACTCTGGTTCAATAAACAAGATTGGATAATAATGAGGGTGACTACTCCATGCCTCGAGTTCAATCTGGACATCAGTGACAAAGGAATTATACAAACACTACAACACCATACACATATTAAAGGTTGAAGTTATTTCCCAACTTTCCATTCACTTGGGCAGCATTGATGTGTGACTAGGTACCACTCATTTCTTGTGATGTCATAAGTTGTTATGGACATTCACTGCCAACATAATATGGGACCTATAGGGTGACACACATAGGTCTCGACCTAGAAGAGGAGTTTAATCTTGAATGACAATTGAATTAAGTATGAAAGTGTTCAGGTATTTGATTCACACAACATATAGGTTAACTACACTATCAAACGACCATCTCAATGTGTTGAGACGGATGTCTGGAGTGCCAAACGGTCGTCTCAAGTGTTGAGAGAGGCGTCTGGAGAGTCAGACCTGATTTGAGGCGAGATTGGATATGGAATTGAACCGACATGCTCGGATCGGGTCACCAGATGACTGTATAGGTGACCGAGACGACCATCTCGCATGGGAGAGATAGCCCAGCTCGGCTGAGGGAAGGTTCTAGATATTTCCAAGTTCTTTTCAATTACACATTACTTGTTGTGGAAGGAAATTAATATGTAATGTTAATTGGAAAAAAATTCCAATTTCATGTGCGACTGATAAAGCACTAGAAAACCGTCTAAACGGATCCAGATGACCATCTGGCATGCGATCCGACCATCTAGCGTGCTAGACGACCGGTTCAGCTGCCACAAGTAGTGAAAGTTATAGAATTGTTATGAAAATTTGAGATCTTCGGGCCCCTTCCCCTCCAGCATCGGCTGGGAACCCTGGCCCAAATCCCACCTATAAATAGAGGGGTGGTGGGTGCTTCTCAGAACACAACACAGATAATTGAGAATAAGTTACTCTAACAAACATTATCTTCTCTGATTGTGGTAAACACAAGAGCCCAAGAAAGTTCTACCCAACTAGGGAGGAGCAACTAGGGAGAGAGCAATTGAAATCATTATTGTGGGATAGCAAGTTGGTGAGTAGTGCACCAATGGGAGAGACAAGTCCTTCCTATCCATTCTAACAGGACGATAAGAGTTCTAGGCGGTTGATGTAGACTTCTCTAGAGGCGGGAGGTCATTATCTGTCTCTAGGAGGATAACGCCAACCAACAGTCTGTGACAAGAGGAACAACTGAAGGGGATGAGGTTCATGTTTGTAGTCCGTGGTGTAGACCAGGAGGCGCAGTAGTCGACGAGTCCCTATGCAACTAAGATTTAGAGTTGCACATCTACAATGATGAGGATCATCACTGGACTTGCTCCATGACTAGTATATCCTCTAAACCATCCTTCTTGCATTATAGTAATTGACGTGATCCACTGGTTATGGGAATATCATAGATATAATTTTTATTTTTTTTCCTGCTCTGTAGTCATATTTTCCTACAGTTACAATCCTATGAAATGGGGGACAAAGGTGAGACATGCAGTTCTTCCAATCGTAGATGGAGGAAGTACAAATTATAAGACTATACATCTTGAAGAGCTCACACATGATAAATTTAGGCAACAATTCCCAGACACACATTATGTGCAAGGCATGCATAGTTGACGTGTATTTTACTACGCGTTAAAAACGCAAGTATACATGTCGAGTAGTATAGGCCTTGTGAGGCCCGAGTCGAACACAGGGATACTCGGAAATGTTGGAGACTCCTACTAACTATTTGTGATCAGCTAAGCCGAATAACAAATTGGGGTTGTTGAACAAAATTAAAAGAAAATAAAAATAAAACAAAGCAAACAATCGATTAAAGGTTAATTTAATCAATTCAAAAGGGTATCTTTAGGATTGCGGTTTCACCGCGGGTTTTCATTGTATTAGATTTTATATAATGCCTCAATCTTCTCTCTCTATCCGGGTAATGGCCTGAAAATAGAATTGCCCACTGTCGTGGTGCAATTCACTACTTAAGTTTAGGTTGGTTCCACCGTCGTAGTAACTTATCCCCTAAACTAAGTGCATTACGAACGATCTCTCGGTATCCACCATTAATTTTACACCACCTTGGTCAAGGGATTTATCGATTAACGTAGATTTCGTCTCTTTTCAGCTGTTAATCCTTCTTTCAAAGTGATTAAGGGCATTAGGTTATTATTATGGTGATCAAGCATAACAATATATGGAGAAAACGAAACTATACCACGGATTTAAGAGAGAAAATATGAATTACTATTATAAAACTGTCATACAATGAATCCCCGGGCTACTCCCGGTCCTAAATATGAAGGGGATTAGCCCCGCATGTTCATCTCAAACAAGTACAAGGTAGAGATAGGGAAAATTATGTAAAAAACGTGAATTGAGAGGGAAAACCCCTGAACGGAGAAGAATCGATTGATCCTTTGCGTAGAACACGTGCTCTCCCGCCTTTCGGTGGTGAAATCTGTCTTCTTCGGCGTCCGGATCGACTGGGATGAACTTCTGGCCTCCGTTCTCCTCTCTCTCGCTCCTCGGTACTTGTGCAATGGCTCCCCCGATCCTTCGTTTCTCTGGATGGCCGTCATTAGGTATAAGTCCCAAATTAGGTCGTTAATTAACTCCAGCCGTCCGATTGAGATCAATCTGAATCCAACGCATATCTGACGGCCCTTGATTTCTTTTCGTCCAAGAGCCTGTTGTAGTCTCGATACCATCGACTTGGGTCGATGGTATCGACCTCCCTCTAGCGACAGCTTTGTCGTTTTGTGTCGTTGTAGCCTCCTTGTGTCGATGGTATCGACGGGGTGTCGATACTATCGACTGCTTCATCGCCAACAACATGAAGGTGACTCGATACCATCGACATCCCTGTCGATAGTATCGACGCTTTGCTGCTCCTTTCGGCTGGCAACCTATGACCATGTCAATGGTATCGACTTCCGTCGATGGTATCAATGGAAGCAAATACTCGTTTGTCCTGAAATTCAAAGACAAGATCACATAACTTCACACAAATAATAATAATTTGACAATTAATGCTCAAAATGATGAAATAAAGGGGATTTGACATAAAATAGTGGCAAAGACTAAAATAGATGAATTATGCAACGTTAACCATAAAAATGACTAATAAAAGCATAAAACACATATCAAACAGGTCTATAAATGCGACTCAAAATCATCGCATCAAACTCCCCTAAGCTTGAACGTTGCTCACCCTCGAGCAACTAATCCTTAGAATAGAATTGCAAATGTCAACTAAAAAACAACATACCACATCAACATCCCATATGACTCCCACCGGACATTCACAAACTGGCCTTCTCTAACCACAGAACAGTAATTACCCTGACGGCGACAGTAATCATCAATAAAAGAAATTGGCCTCAAAACTAATGAACACTATCACATAAGGCAGTTAGCATAATAAAACTCGTCGGTTCAGACTTGGTGCATCGTGTGATCGCCTATACTACGTTGCTCGCCCTAACTACCATCTACATGGAAGCAGTTCTCCTGATATTCATTAGTGAGGAGAAATTCATGGTGGCCTACCAATCCGAGCAACGGGTGGATGAAAATGGGTGTCTCATGGAAGAACGTGGAAGTATTGTACAGTTTCAACATGCATAAAACAAAAATGTCCTATATGATGCAAATGCACATGAGAAATGCCCTAATGCCTAAAATTAGATGGAATGATGCATGTACTAACTATCCGTCCATCTCAACACGAGACGAGCATCTAATTAAGCTACATCATGTACTCAATTATTCTTTAAATGCAGGTGATATCACATTCCTTTCTCCTTCTTATTCTAATTGCTTCTAAATAACTCCTTTTTTTCTTCATTATGCAGATTTTTCATATTTTTTTCTATTTTTTTTCAGCCCTTATATCCATAATTGACAATGAATATTTTATTGGCTTATTTGCTTCATACTCAAAAATTTGCACTATTTAGAAGGTATGGAACAATTTAATTCACCATTTGGAGAAAAATTGAGATACATGATGTACTTTATGCATGAAATTATGAATGCAACTACATGGCATGCACCTAAGGGTAATGTGCATGACTCACTATACTTTTTTTTTATATGCAAAACATGTGGAAAGTTGCAATGCAAGTCCTATCTAGATGCTATGCCAACAAAAGGAATTAAAACTGCACTTTACTTCCAATTCTTGGGTGGATTATGGAAAAATGAAGTGGAACGATCACAAGACTAGATGACTGAACCTTAGAAATATATTATGCGTCCCTCCTTACTGGCCTGTGTAGTAGTTTAGAGGGTTCTCTCTCTTACATCCTATTAAAGTCTCATTACCATTTGGTCAGTTTAGGCTCAAACAACCATTTCCATCCACTTTCATGAATTATTAGGAGTACAATTATGAAATGTTGTTTTAAAGTTGACATAACCAATCATTTTCCACAGGATATGTGCCCAAGGTCAAAACAAAACAAGCTATCCAAATACACAAAAATTTCAAATTTCCCTTGAATTTCCCATGCACTATTAATTGAGATGACACAACTTTACGACATCCACAATTACACTAGATAGCATGTGGATCCTACAAAAACTAAAATTGCAAGAAACAAATAATAAGAAATAAAAGAAATAATGTTAAAACTAAAAACAATAAAAGATAAAGCTGTTCCAACTACCCCCCCAAGCTTGAATTCGACTATGGCCTCATAGTCAAAAACAAACTTAAAGATTGGAACAGGGATACCAGATCAATCATGTGGAGGTGGAGGCGGGTACTGCTGTGCAGTGGGGTCCCAAGACGGGAACTAGCCCTGGAAGGTCAGATCATACTGGGGCATCGGTGGAGGCTGTGGATACCCCCCAAAATAGCCCTGGCTCCAGTAATGATCGTAAAATGGCTGCTGTTGCACCTCCATCCTGTGCAACCTGTCATGGATATGATGTTGATTCCCAAAGAGAAGGTGCTCATTCTCAAAGATCGCCTGCTGGTTGACAAATAGCCGGTTGGTAGTCTCTTGAATACCGGTAAATGTGGCTGTATGATGTTGCTGTGTCTGGTGGATATCCTGCAGCATAGTGTACATGCCTTGCATGGAATAGGCATCCTCTCTGGGCTGCGAGGGCTGTGGTGATGGCGGCGTAGGCTGTGATGATGAAGACGCACCCAGATGCATCCGAGGACGCTTCCGGGGTGCTACTCATGCTCGAAGAGGTGTAAGTGCCTCTTCTTCCTCCTCAGCCTTGTCGTCCTGTCCGTCGTCACCGCCGTCATTACCGCCTTCTTCATCGGAGTCGGCGATGGCTATGATTGGCCATCTAAAATGTTGTGCTCCCTCGATGTTGAAGACCGGATCGGGCAGCACGCACTCCTGGTACGCTTGATTTATGTGGCAATGCACAAAAGCCACGCCAGCTCGGAGAAGAATGAGATTGGCTCGGTGTAGATGTTGCAAGTTGACCTTGCTTCTCGTAGAAAGAGGAGTCAGCTGATCGAGATTCAAGCCCAAGTAGAGGGCTATCCTGGTGACAAGCCCTCCAAAATGAATCGGGGCTTTTCTCGTGCTCCTCTTCACCGCCAACACTCGTTGTAGAAAGAATGCACCCCAGTTGCACTCTTGTTTCTTCAGAAGCTTGTAGAGAAAGAAAAGATCGGGCTCCTGGAATTTGCTGAGGGCAAGATCACTTCGAGAAAAGATGGTGGAACTCAACATCCGGTGCAATACCCGAACAAACGGGTGCTCGAAGTCGGCTACCGCAGTGTTGTGGTAGCTCACCGACTGTCCATGCATGACCGTCACCAACTCGAAGAAGATGGCTGCATAGTTGGTGCGGTTGTCTGGCCGCCGGTGGTCGTACTGAGAATGATTCCAATTGAAGATCTTGTCGAATTGGCGAAGCGTGAGGGTATAGTCACGGTTGTACAACCGGAAAGACACCCGGCCCTTTATCCATTCACGGTCGGTGGCGACTACGTCGTTGGGCACGACGCAGACGTCAAGCGACGCCATGAACTCCGCCACCAACTCCTTATATGTCGGCCAGTCATTGAAGAACGGCTGACCATCCGCATGGTATCGCAACACATCGGGCCTTTGCCCTGTGTGACGGGCCTGCCTCTGCAGAACATAGGCCAAATTGGCCTCGAATCCGAGGTCTCGGATCATTTCCCAGTCCACATACCGGGTGGGTTCGATCTTCCTTTTTAAGATCTCCTCGTAGATCTTCTTCACCTCTGTGGATGGATGCATCATGCGCGGCCGTGCAACCGACCCGGGAGGAGGTGGCACAAACTCTGGGATATCCTCCGGGTCCGCACGTGAAGAAGATGCTCCAGCGACGTGAACCATGTTGGCGACAAGAAAGGTATTAGAAAGAGAGCTCGGTGTAGAATGGAGATATGAATCTCCACTCGGTGATGATCGTCGCTCGGTGATGCTGGTCTTTACTCTTGGATGGCTCGGGGGGGTGCTCAGCGCAAAGGGAGGAGACCACTCTGAAGGTGTGACGTCAAATGACGTAATGATTCTCCTTAAATAGACTTGGCTGGCACCACTGTTAGCTCGTCGATACCATCGACGCGAGTCGATGGTATCGACACTGGTTGATGCTATCCGCCCCTCACATGGTATCGACGGTCGTCGATTGCTGGATCTTGAAACCCGGATCGCTGACGTGTCGATACCATCGACATGGGTCGATGGTATCGACGCTGCACCCGGATCGATAACGTGGAAGCCGTGATCTCCGTCGATTTGTTTGCGCAGATCGGTGACATGGATGGTCGATACCATCGACTCGGGTCGATGGTATCGACTTTTCTTCATTGCGACACCGCCACTTTGCATTTTAACCTGTAACCATGTCGATACCATCGACGAGGCCGTCGATGGTATCGAGTTGACTGAGACAAATCAGTCTGCACTTCTCCAGAGATCTCGATGGTATCAACTCCTATGTCGATACTATCGACTTTTCCTTCTCGACCACCTGTAGGTATGTCGATACCATCGACGAGGCCGTTGATGGTATCGACTCAGAACAAATATGTAGTCGTCAACCTGTACCCTTGTCGATACCATCGACCCGTGTGTCGATGGTATCGACTCTGCCTCAGCCTGCACAATGAACAAACGGATCAAGGTATCTTCTTTACACTAAAATTGAACAAAAATAAAGCAACCTACGATTATAAATAAACTATCCTAATGTATCGATGGTTGGGTTGCCTCCCAACAAGTGCCCTTATTTAACGTCTTAGGCTAGACTGCTTCCGGGCATCTCAATCATCCAAAAGTGAAATGAGTTTGACCTCATTCACCTTCCTCTTGTAATTCTCCCCAAAATAGAGCTTCAGCCTTTGTCCATTCACCAAAAACGTGGTATCACCATCACGTACTAAGATCGCACCGTGTGGTCTGACCTCTTCCACCACGAATGGTCCACTCCACCGGGATTTGAGCTTCCCGAGATGCAACTTGAGTCATGAGTTGAACAACAAAACACTATCTCCCTTCTTGAATGTGCACAACTCGATGTGGCGATCGTGGATCAGCTTTGTGCGCTCCTTGTATATCCGTGCGTTCTCATACGCCGTCATCCTTAGCTCGTCCAACTCATTCAATTCAAGCATCCTCTTTCTCCCCGCTTCATTGTAACTCAGATTTAGCCTTCTAAGAACCCAATGGGCCTTGTGCTCCAACTCAACCGGCAAATGACAAGCCCGGCCATACGCCAACCTAAAAGGCGTGGTGCCTATAGGTGTTTTGTAAGCCGTCCTATATGCCCACAATGCATCCGGTAGTAGGGCACTCCAGTTCTTCCTCGTGGATGCCACCGTACACTCTAGAATCTTCTTAATTTCACGGCTTGAGACCTCCACCTGCCCTTGGGTCTGTGGGTGATATGGGGTGCCTATATTGTGCTTGACCCCATATTTCTTCAATAATGTCGAAAACTTTTGATTCCTAAAATGCGTACCCCCATCACTGATTATCATTCGGGGTACCCCAAACCTGCAGAAAATATTTTCCTTCACGAATCTGCACACTACAGTGGAATCATTAGTCCTTGTGGGTATTTCTTCCACCCACTTCGACACATAATCAACTGCTAATAAAATGTATAAATTGGAGTTCGAGGACACAAAAGGTCCCATGAAATCTATGCCCCAAAGATCAAATACCTCCACTTCCTGAAACACATTCAGGGGCATCTCCTGTCGCTTTGAGATATTACCTGCACGCTGGAAAGAATCACATTGCCTCACAAAATCGTAGGCATCCCGAAACAAAGTTGGCCAATAGAGGCCACTTTCCAAAACCTTAGCTGCCGTGCGCGAGCTGGCGTGGTGTCCTCCCGTGGGTGATGCATGGCAATGTTGGAGAACGCTCTCGTACTCCATTTCAGGCACACACCTGCACAAGATATCGTCCCTGCATTGCTTAAGAAGAAGTGGATCATCCCAAAAATAATATCTTAAAGAATGGAAAAATCTTTTCTTCTCCCGATATGACCAATCTTCTGGGATGATCCCGCAAGCCAAATAATTTACAATCTCAGCGAACCAAGGATCTTTAGAGTTAATTTTCAAAAGTTGTTCATCCGGAAACGTCTCGGTTATGGGTATATGTAAAATTTTTTCATCTACCCTTTCTAACCTAGACAAATGATCCACAACAACATTTTCAATCCCAGATTTATCCTTGATTTCAATGTCAAATTCTTGTAAGAGCAAAATCCACCTAATGAGTCTAGGCTTTCCGTCTTTTTTCTCCATTACGTATTTTATTGTGGCATGGTCAGTCCATACAACTACCTTAGATCCAACTAAATACTGCCGAAATTTTTCAAAAGCGAAAACAACGGCGAGTAATTCTTTTTCCATAGTTGTATAATTCAATTGGGCATCATTCAAGGTCTTTGAAGCGAGAAAATCATGGCGGGCTTATTGTCAACCCGCTGCCCCAACACAGCTCCTACCGCAAAGTCCGAAGCGTCACACATTAGTTCAAAGGGTTTTGTCCAATCCGGTGTTTGAACAACCGGTGTAGAAATTAGCTTTTCTTTTAACACTTCGAACGCATGTAGACACTTATCATTGAAATCAAAAACCGCATCTTTCTCCAAAAGCTCGGATAGAGGTTTCGCGATTTTAGAAAAATCCTTTATAAATCATCGATAGAACCCGGCATGTCCCAAGAAACTTCTTACCCCTTTTACAGAATTTGGTGGGGGCAATTTGGAAATGACTTCAATTTTTACCGGATCCACCTCCAAACCTTTACTAGAAACCTTATGTCCTAGCACTATTCCCTCTTTCACCATCATGTGACATTTTTCCCAATTGAGGACCAAATGTGTGTCCTCACAGCGCTGTAAAACTTTGTCTAGATTATAGAGACATTCATCAAACGATGCACCATGCACTGAAAAGTCATCCATAAAAACCTCGAGACAACGCTCTACCATGTCAGAAAATATGGCGAGCATACAACGTTGAACGTCGCCGGTGCATTACATAAACCAAAAGGCATGCGGCGGTACGCGAAAGTCCCATAGGGACAAGTGAAAGTAGATTTCTCTTGATCCGAAGGATCAATCGAGATCTGGTTGTACCCCGAGTACCTGTCAAGAAAACAGAAATGTGATCTACCGGAAAGACGCTCTAAGATTTGATCAATGAACGGTAAAGGAAAGTGATCCTTTAGCGTGGAGGCATTCAAACGGTGGTAGTCAATGCAAACTCACCACCCGGTTACCAATCATGTGGTGACAGGTTCATTTAGCAAATTTTTTGTGACAGTAATTCCCCCCTTCTTAGGGACTACCTGTGTGGGACTCACCCATGTCGAGTCTGATATGGCGTAAATAATACCTGCAGCAAGAAGTTTAATGACCTCCTTCTTCACAACCTCCATCATGCTTGGATTAAGACATCGTTGAGGTTGAATCACGGGCTTGGCTCCCTCCTCGAGCCGAATCTTGTGCTGACATAGAGTAGGGGAAATCCCCTTGATATCTGCAACAGACCACCCAAAAGCTCCTCGGTGGTTCTTCAGCACTATCAACAATTGCTCCTCCTCATCCGCACTCAAATAGGCAGAAATGATCACTGGTAACTTATCTTCCTCAGCTAGGAAGACATATTTGAGATGTGGTGGCAGCGGCTTTAATTCAAGATCCGGCGGGCTGATCAAAGATGATTGAAGCGGCGGGGGAAGTTCACCTAAATCTTTATAATGCCTCGCATAGAAGCATGGAAGCATCTGAAGCATTTTAGCACACTCCTTGAGTGAATTGCTCCGCATCCAATCATGTGCAATGTTTAACAAACATGCCTCCAATGGTAATTTTGGAAGTGCATCAGAAACATAAATAGAAATCACATCATCCTCCAGAGAAAGGGGAATGTCCTCATTCTCATCATTCGGGAACCCCACAGCTTTGCACAAAGAAACTACTTTGGTCTGCTCCATGATATCTACAGCCAAAGTTCCATTGTCCACCTTTCTCATCACATGAGCCATGTCCAGAAATGGCTTCCCAAGACAGAGTGAAATATTACTATCCAGATGTTTTACCATATTGCATTGTTCCTTTGCTTTAGATGACGCGGTACTAGAAGGCATGACCATCTCAAAGTGGTCATCAGCTATGCCTAAGGTCAAGCGACCTCTCCCCATCTCTAAGATCATGTCGGCTGTAGCTTGGAAAGGACGTCCAAGTAACAACTCGTTGCCATGTTCATCCTGCATCTCCATGACTACAAAATCTGCCAGAAAGACAAATCTATCCACCTTCACTAACACATCTTCACATATTCCATAAGGTTTTACCACAGAGTTATCCGCCAATTGAATCGTCATATTGCTTGGTCGTGACTCCTTCAATCCCAACTTTTTAAATGTAGAAAGGGGCATCAAGTTGATGCTTGCCCCTGAGTCACATAATGCTTCACCGAATTTAAACTTCCCAATATAACAAGAAATGTTAAAGCACCCGGGATCTTGCCTCTTTGGCGGTAAAGTGCCCATGATGAAGGCACTCACTTGCTCCTTTAGCACGACAACCTCTGTATCCGGAATTTTCCTCTTTTTGGTTATGACATCCTTTAGAAACTTCCCGTATGAAGGAATTTGCTCAATAGCTTCCAGTAAAGGGATATTGACTGAAAGCTTCCTAAAAGTGTCTAAGAACTTCTTGAACTACGCATCTGCCTTCCTCGCCTTAGCACTATTTGGATACGGAACCGAAACAGCTTGCGCCCTTTGATGAGGTGGCACATAAGGTGTCTTTTTCTGAGATTCCCCCTCTGCAACCTGTTCTTCAATATCATCTACAGCTGTGTCCTCAACCTGCCCTATGACTGATATGGGCTGCTCCTCATTGGATTTACCTTCTTCTTCAGTTTGTGGTGTGCTTGTCTCCTCGGCCCTTGGATTCAACAATTTCTTGCCACTTATTTGCAGAATAGCCTTTGCTTGCTGATTTCCCCCGGGAACATTGGTATTCCCCGGAAAACCTGGATGTGCCGGTTTCTTCAAACTAGCGATCTCGGCTGCCATATGTGCCATAGATGTCTTAATGGTCCTCAATTGAGCCCCGTGGCTCTGCAATGTTTGCCCAAATTGATTCATGAACTCTCCTTGCTGCTTGATTTGCTGGCCAAACGTATTCATTAGCTCTTGATTCTGCTTTATAACTTGATTGAGCAACTCCGTGCTCTTATCTTCTGCTACTGGCGTGGGTTTGGCATCCAGATCCTGCAAAAAAATATTTGGATCTTTCCACGAGAACTTTTTATCTTTTCTCCATGAATAGTCATTGTTCCTATATCCTTGTTGTTGTCTCATGTATTTGACTTGAGCCTCATCCTCGGACTCATTTTCCTCCTTTTGCAGTAGCTTCTTGGCGAGAAGATCCATCTTCTCATTCAGCTCTTTCATTGCCTTGGACTCTCCTGCAACTCGAACTTGCTCTACCGGGCCTCTTTCTCTCTCACCCCAGGACTGCTTTCTAGCCATGTTCTTGAGTATCTCCCAACATCTGGTGTCTGTATTGTTCAGAAAGAAACCTGACCCAGCTGAATCCAGATTACTCCTATCATGCTCAGAGAGAGCAAAATAGAAGATCTTCACCTGCGTCTCTTTGTCCAACCCATGATGCGGGCACCTCCTAAGCATAACCTGAAATCTCTCCCAGGTCTCAGAATATGTCTCACCAGCCTGTTGGGTGAAGTTATGAATCTTCCGGATCATGTCGTTAGTCTTCTCAGGAGGGAAGAACCTCTCAAGGAAGACCTCCACCATATGGTCCCAGGACTCCACGAACTCATCGTCCAAATTATGCAGCCACTCTCACGCGGCTCCCGCCAAAGAACTCGGGAAGAGCTTGAGATGCAGTGCATCCTGTGGAAACCGATCGATTTTTACCATGTCACAGTTTTCAACAAACTGGCTGATGTGCGCGACGGGGTCCTCATTCTTGAGCCCATGAAAAGCATTCGACTTGACCAGATTTATCAAAGCCGGATCAATATTATATATCGGTATGTTGATTGCCTGCTTCTTTATAGGCCCCTTGGAAGCTGATGCGGAAGAAGCCTTGATCTTCTCCCATATGGTTTGTGCGTCGGCCATCTCTTCCTGTTCAAGTTCGGAATCTACCTCTTCTTGCTCTTGCTCTTGATAATCCTCATCCTCATGTCCTTCCAGCGGAACCTCGGGTGCGCGTTCCGCGTAGTCAGTACTACGCGTCTGCACCATACACAGTACCTGAAATAAGAAAATTCGAGTTCAGTACAGTGTTGTGATGAGTATAAAAATTTTCAAACAATTTAAAAATATTTGAAGTTGAATGAAAATTTAAAAAAAATATGGCCTAGAGTGGCCGCTCGTAGCACTCGAAGTGCCAACAGTTTCGCCGTATCCCCGGCAATGACGCCAAAAACTTGACGTGTATTTTACTACGCGTTAAAAATGCAAGTATACGTGTCGAGTAGTATAGGCCTTGTGAGGCCCGAGTCGAACACAGGGATACTCGGAAATGTTGGAGACTCCTACTAACTATTTGCGATCAGCTAAGCCGAATAACAAATTGGGGTTGTTGAACAAAATTAAAAGAAAATAAAAATAAAACAAAGCAAACAATCGATTAAAGGTTAATTTAATCAATTCAAAAGGGTATCTTTAGGATTGCGGTTTCACCGTGGGTTTTCATTGTATTAGATTTTATATAATGCTTCAATCTTCTCTCTCTATCCGGGTAATGGCCTGAAAATAGAATTGCCCACTGTCGTGGTGCAATTCACTACTTAGGTTTAGGTCGGTTCCACCGTCGTAGTAACCTATCCCCTAAACTAAGTGCATTACGAATGATATCTCAGTATCCACCATTAATTTTACACCACCTTGGTCAAGAGATTTATCGATTAACGTAGATTTTGTCTCTTTTCAGCCGTTAATCCTTCTTTCAAAGTGATTAAGGGCATTAGGTTATTATTATGGTGATCAAGCATAATAATATATGGAGAAAACAAAACTATACCACAGATTTAAGAGAGAAAATATGAATTACTATTATAAAACTGTCATACAATGAATCCCCGGGCTACTCCCGGTCCTAAAGATGAAGGGGATTAGCCCCGCATGTTCATCTCAAACAAGTACAAGGTAGAGATAGGGAAAATCATGTGAAAAACGTGAATTGAGAGGGAAAACCCCTGAACGGAGAAGAACCGATTGATCCTTTGCGTAGAACACGTGCTCTCCCGCCTTTCGGTGGTGAAATCCATCTTCTTCGACGTCCGGATCGACTGGGATGAACTTCTGGCCTCCGTTCTCCTCTCTCTCGCTCCTCGGTACTTATGCAATGGCTCCCCCGATCCTTCTTTTCTCTGGTCGGCCGTCATTAGGTATAAGTCCCTAATTAGGTCATTAATTAACTCCAGCCGTCCGATTGAGATCAATCTGAATCCAACGCATATCTGACGGCGTCGATACCATCGACGCGGGTTGATGGTATCTACCCTGTGTGGTAGCGGCAGCCCTTGATTTCTTTTCGTCCGAGAGCCTGTTGTAGTCTCGATACCATCGACTTGGGTCGATGGTATCGACCTCCCTCCAGCGACGGCTTTGTCATTTTGTGTCGCTGCAGCCTCGTGTCGATGGTATCGACGGGGTGTCGATACTATCGACTGCTTCATCGCCAACAACCTGAAGGTGACTCGATACCATCGACATCCCTGTCGATAGTATCGACGCTTTGCTGCTCCTTTCGGCTGGCAACCTGTGACCATGTCGATGGTATCGACGGAAGCAAATACTCGTTTGTCCTTAAATTCAAAGACAAGATCACATAACTTCACACAAATAATAATAATTTGACAATTAATGCTCAAAATGATGAAATAAAGGGGATTTGACATAAAATAGTGGCAATGACCAAAATAGATGAATTATGCAACGTTAACCATAAAAATGACTAATAAAAGCATAAAATACATATCAAACAGGTCTATAAATGCGACTCAAAATCATCGCATCAATAGTCAAGCACTTCGGGAGATAGAAGCATATAAGAAGAATGAGAATAAATTTTATTGGAAAAGAATTACACTTAATGAATAAGGTTAAATGTGCAGACATTGTCGAAAAAATATCTCTTATCTTTTTTTTTAGGATAATAATATTGTCTAGCAATACCGCAAAAGTGTAGAATTTGATAAACTTGAAATCCTTAATGTTATCCTCTCCTCCTATTTATTTCGTTTGTCAATATCTCTGTATTATCTTTTTCATATATTAGCCTTATCTACTCGTACTTCCTTACATGATTTGGTCCTTACTTTTAGGATAGTCTTATATAGTACTATAGGAGTACGATAAATAAGATATTGAGGCCAATGTATGATATCATTGTACGGCAAGATGTGATAGATTTAGGTGTGTCAATGGTGGAAACAATTCTTCAATTGTGGCAATATTGAGTGTGCCAACGCGCTAATATCATAGGCCCAAATGGGGTAGTCCAAAAGATAATTAAAACTGAGAGAGAATGAGATTGGGTTAAGAATTCTAGTTTAGGAAAGGGATTGAAAAAGTGCGACACTCCTCGTAATCTTGTTAAGGTTTTGTTAATTTAATTTGTGATCTTCATCGTCAATGAAAAAACATATTAGCTATTTCTTTGACATTTGACTCTGTCAACATAGGATTCTTAATGTTTTTAATGTGAATGTTTGGACCATATTTCGAACAATGAATTCTCTTGAACTTGAAGTTTTTACATGAATTTCACACCAAGAGATTTAAACACCTATAAATCCGTTGTGTAACTAATAAAAGAAGTCCTTGAAGACCCGAAAAAAATGAGGAGTTTTTATTCCCAACGACTCGTTTGGTTTTGATTTTTTTTCTAAAAACCACCTTCTCTTTTTCAAATTCCACTAGCCCCTTTATAGCTCAAACTTCATCCCAACGAGCTACCTTTGTTAGCCTTTCCTCCGATCCATTTAACGAAAGGAATGACAAACACTTCTTTTTGATACATTCTTACATGTAAATAACACGTCAGTTTAAGTCAAATTTATGTAATATAAAAATGTTTAATAAAATATACTATTAAGGTGGGGAATAATACAGGCGGTTAAGCATGTCATTTATTAATAGCATCCGGCTCTGAATCCTAGTTTAAACTGTCCCATCAACAGACAACAACAGGCATGTAGAGGGTGTATCGATAACACTTTTGAATCCATAAATATGTCCGACTCCGGAAAAATCCAGTGTTGTATATATTCTAGTTTTGACAAATCCTTATCAGCTCCACGTTTATACAAGCTAATTAAAATATGGTTTTGTTCAATTCTGCGTGGATACAAACTAATCAAAATTTTTAATTTGAGTCGGTTTTGGTTCTGAGTTCTAATTTTCACAACTCATTTTTTAGTATCTTACATGTTAAGCTAGTTAAAAAGCCTAGATTGTGTAGAATTCCAGTTTTTACACACATTATTTATGTGTTCTAGTTTGACGAATCAGGGTCAACTTCGATTTGAGTGAAAACAGCGTTCATGTTCCGCGTTCTAAATTTAACTATCAGGGTTAACCTTGGACAGAGTGATCGGATAAATTTTACTAATGTTGGTTAATTGGAAATCTGTGCTGAACATGACAAGATTAACTAATTTGGACATATCATTGACGGCCTTACGGGTCCGCCTTTGGAGCATTGACTAGGAGCCAAAGCCAAGTCCAACTATTAAGGGATGTCGTATTTAACTGCCTACACAAGCTCCGATTTGCTATTAACGTATTTTATTCAATGTTTTATAATATTATAAAAACTATTTAAATCCACGTAATAATTGTGCATGTGAGAAGGTATAGAAGTAATAGCCTTTGATATTCGTTCCGACAACTAGAACTAACGGAAAAGCTAACGGAAGGGGGCTGTTGGGGATCAGAGGGTAACATTCGGAGCTAACTAGAATTAGAGAAAGGGGAGGGTTTTTTTAAGAATTTTGATAAAAATGATACGGCATTCGGGAAAAAGCTCAAAGAACAGGCATATGGTTGAATTGCCTACACTGCTAGAGAATTTCGAATTATCTTGAATAGGCATATGCTTTCATTCCGTAACAGTATTCACACACAAGTAGCATTGTAGCAACAATGGAAGATAAATTTGAGCACGATAAGCAAGTTACACGATGAAACTGTGCTTTAGTAGACAATACGGCTTCCGAAGGCCCCCAAACTCATTTCTCAGGCTCAGCCTGTGATGCACTTGCCTGAGACCGGCACACCATCTCCGTCATCACCCGCGTCTGGTACGGCGAAGCCACCAACCCCGTATTGGCGCGGTTGTTAAAACTGCCAAACGTTGGGATCGCTGACCGCGCCGTGGCGCGCTGCTGGCGGTGGGAGCTGATCCCCGCCAGTACGTACGCTCTACCGTGTTTCTCGTAGCTCACGCGGTCGCCAAGTCGTTTCTGCATCTCTCGCATCTCGGCATCTAATACCGCACTCAGCTCATCGGTACGGCCGTGGAAGAGTCTCTGCCGGCAGTTTGCCAACAAGGAGACGGCCTCCCTGTATTGCCCCTTGTCTGCAGCTGCTTGTGCGGCCGCCATTGTGTCGGAGGCCTCATACCTCCTCTTCTGTTGCTCCACCTCAGGACAAGGAATCCTGTCGTCGTTGGCGAGCAGCACTGGGCGTTTCAGGCAAACTTCCATCTCCATCGACTCCACTGTTCTCCTTGATACAGGCTCCCTGTGGGCTGTCCTGACGTAGAGCAGCTTGGTCGTGTCGGACTTTGCTTCTTTAGGGACGTTGACCCGCAAGATGAAATCCCTTGATTCACCAGCGTACATATCACCCACGATGATGGACCCTGCGCGGCGGTTTTCCTCGACGCTGTTGGCGTACGTGCCTGATTTCATTGCACCGACGATGTGTACGCCGGGGTCGGCGCACTTAATCATAACGCCGACGTTCTGGAACGCCACGCTCATGAGCCCACCGATGCACTGTGCGAAGGCATCCTGTATGTCCCTCTCAGCCTGGATGAAGGAGAAGGTCCCACCAGACGCCTCGGCGATGGAGCTCATGAGCGCCGCATCATGATCCGAACCGAATCCGAAAGCATGGACAGGGATTCTGTGCGTGGCACCAGAACCGATGATGGAAGGAGGAAGGCGGGAGATGTTCTCGGGTCCTCGCGAGAGGAAGCTGCAATTGTCCCTACCATCCGATAGGAACAACACACCACTCACCGGATTGCTCTGCCGGCGTTCCTCCATCACCCGTGCCCCTTTGATCAGTCCATCTGCGATGTTGGTGTTTCCGACGACGTGCAGTGCGGTGACAGCCTGCGTGGCGCTCACCTTCCCAACAGGGGTCATACGCCGGAGGGGGAGCTGCCGCCGGGCGTCATGGGAGAAGGAAATGATGGAGAGCCGATCTGACGGCTGCAGGCACTTCACGACGAAGTTCATCGCCTGCTTGAGAAGCTGGACCTTCTTGCCATGCATGCTGTAGCTCACGTCCAGAACAGCGACCAAATCAATGGGCGCCCTCCCGGTGTCGCTGGAAGTGAATAGCGCTGGCGCTTCTAGATGGATCAGAATGTTGAGTTCCTGCGACTTCAGGCGTTCGATGGCTTTGTACTCGGTGTAGCTCCGGACATCGACCCCGGTTGCAGTATCCGTCCGATGAGCATCTCCAACGGCCTGCTCCGTCGACAATGGCTCGTCATCATCAAATTTGTCGGTGTTGGCGACCTGGTGTTGGGAAATATGCCGAGACGTCGGCGGTACCGGCGCCGGTACCTGGGGCTGTTTCTGTGGTTGAAACGGGAGTTGGCGCCACGGGACTTTGCAGAGAGGGCAGGTTATATTGCCGTGTTGCGCGCTCAAGGCTATGCACCGGAAGTGAAAGGTGTGGGAGCATTCCGCCATGAATAAGGCAGAGCCAGCACCAGGCGACATCTCCTCTAAGCATATGGCACAGGGATTCCGAGTCTGTGAGGAAGAAGACGAATCCGTAGAAGCGGTGGACTTGTTCTGGTCTGCCATTGCTGGTCTCCTTCAGGCAGGACAACACAACTTAGGATTATAATCAGCTTGCCTCCCGTTCTTTGTTAGCTCCGTCCCTTCCCTCGCCTAAAGTAACAAGTATAAAAGGTCTTTATGGATGAGCTATCCACGATGTCAAATGTTGCCTTCGATTCTTTTTGTGTATATAGACCAAGCGGTGTTAGACAGCGGGAAGGCCTCGACTAGACGAGTTCGGCTTTGCTGTTCCTTGTTTCAGGAGGAGCAGGCTACTCCGTTATTAATCAACTTGCACGTGTCCCTGCTCATGAATATGTAGGGTGGGGATTATATTCGGGTTACACATGGCATTATCTTAAACAAGGTGCAGCCTGCTCCTTGTTTAATCAGGAACAGCAAATCCTACGGGCGACTAGACAGGTCACAGATATGATATAAGCTTTTTCTTTGTGCCTTAACCATAAAGTAACTCTGCGTTTCATATTATTTCTTTGCCAAATATTCGCATATAGTCTTTATTTTAATTTAACGCGTCGAGACTTCTCGTCTAAAATACAAATTGAAGTTAATAATTAAGCACAAAAATGAAAGTCAAAACCGTTGTCAAACGAGCCACGTTAACAATATTTATTGCAATTTGAGTTTCAAAATTTAGCTTGACAAGTATGTATCTGTGGGCTGTTCGATGACTATATAATGTGCAGTATACAAATCGTTTTGGTTGTATCATTGAATAAATATGACAGCCAAGCAGCAATACAAGAACTAATTAAATCGATAGATTTTGAATTGGAGGTTGGGGCATTGATGTAGCCGATGGGAAGACTAATACCTAATGCATATAATACTGTATATCTACATCTATATTATACTATTATAAAAATGAGTAAGTTCGTTTTAGAGTTACTTTTCTCATTTTAAATAATTGTTTCTTCCTTGGTATTCTTCAAAGAAAAAGAGTTTTTGTCTTTGACATTGAAATTTTCAAAAATACATTCAGGACAACACGTTAGGCTGCCAACTCTTTCTAGATAGTAAAACATATAGATTAAAAATAAAATTAGAAAACGTGGACAAAAAAACATAAGATTCTTATTATCTATGTGTTTAAAGTGTCGCAGAGGAGATTTCTCTTCATCAACAAGTATTCCAGATATATTAAAAGTAAAAGGTAAAAAGTAATGGTAATTTTTTTGTACCTTTTGTAGAATGGCGTCACATGCCGTCTGGCCTAGTTTAAAGCTACTTTAAAGAATATTTTTTAGGGGAGAGATTCTGATGAGATAAACACATGTGTGCTTGACATATGTCTAATCAAATAACAAGAAACCGAATGTTGGAAGTCGAAACCATCATGCCGTGCCAAGGAAAGTAAAAAAAGCTTCCTCAAGGACCTTTAACCCAATCTCCAGAGAGTTATTCTTGACAGATATGGCTCTGGTTTCTTCCAAGGTACATAGGAGGTTTAAAATACAAATAAAAGTTAATAATTAAGCAAAAAAATGAAAGTCAAAACCGTTGTCAAATGAGCCATGTTAACAAATATTTATTGCAATGTGAGCTTCAACATTGAGCTTGACAAGTATATATATATGGGTTGTTCAATGACTATAGAATGCGCAATTTAGAAATTATTTGGTTGTATCATTGAATAAATTACAGCTAAGCAGCAATACAAGTCGGTAGATTTTGAAGTGGAGGTTGGGCATCGATGTTGCGGATGGGAAAACTATTACCTAATGCTTATAATATTGTTAATCTATATCGTTACTATATTATTATACAATGAGTAAGGTTGTTTTAAAGTTATTTTTCTTGTTTTAGAACATTTTTTCTACCTTTATATTCTTTAAAAAACATATTTCTTTTTTTTTCTTAGTCAAAAACTCACCTTCCTTTTTTTGTATTTTCTTTGTGTTGATCTATTTACAGTGCAAAGGAATAAAAGTTATGTACATGTATAAACAAATGTGTGTATAGAAAACTGTACATAGGACTAGAAAAGAAACGATTAAAAGAAATCATGCTAGCCGAGTGAATGATCAAGCATCTAAGCCTCAACCCAAGATCTATCTCCATAGCAGCGTATTTAGAAGACATCTTCAATAGGATAGTAGACTGAAAAAATGATGATCCAAGCACTTTAAAAAAAAACCCTTCAAGCTTCCAGTTTTTTAGTCGGACCATGTAAGAAAGTTGAACCTCTCCAACTTGAATCACCAAAAACATCTACTTCAGCAAATAGCCCTTCGAGAATCCCTAAAAAAACTCTGCCACTCCAGAAAGGATAAGCTATCTTCAGGTCAACTATAGCCAAAGCTAGGTCTGCCAAAATGTAGAAGTTGTAACCAGAAAAACCCCAGCAAGACAAACCAACAACACTCGACACCCACCTGAATCAGTTCTGCCACTCCCCAGCTAGGATAAACTGACTTTAGGAATAAAAGACAGAGTCCACAAGAAAAAGATGATCTATTTGATCAAAACTCTTACTAGAAGCCATATAAACGATCAGGCATCTAAACCTCAAACCAAGATCTATATCTAATAGTAGTTCATTCAGATGACATCTTCATAGATAACAGTATGAAAACTTTAAAGACCCAAGCATTTCATAACAAAACCCTTCGATCTTCCATCTCAGTCAGAACATGTAAAAACGTTGAACCTCTCCAACCTGAATCACCCAAGCCAACACATATAACAATACAAGAAGTTCAGCACACAACTTTTTGAGCTACCATAACAGACATAGAAAATCCATAGCTTTTTGTAGACGGCTTCAAAGAAGGAAACAACTAAAACCATATCAAGATCAACATCACCAACTTATCAGTATCCACCACGAAAGAGATAAACCAAGATTTTCAAACATCCATAAAACCAGAGCCATATCTGTCAAGAATAACTCTCAGGAGATAGGACCCCAGAATATTCTCAACTTGTCCAATCAGACACCTTCTTCTCCCATTCCAAGCTAACCAAAGGAAACTTAATGTAAATCCCAGATAACTAGAAAAAGAGGACCAAGAAAACAAATTGAACACCCAACCTTCAACTGAACCAACCAAAACCAAAAGAGATAGGAATCCCTAAAACAGGTCTGCCACTCCAGTCAAGGATAAGTTGAATCAGTTCTGCCACTCCCAGCTAGGATAAATAGACTCCAGGAATCAAAAATAGAGTCAACAAGAAAAGGCAAAGATCTTTTCAAACATATCTCTGACCAAAAGAGTTATACAAAAGAAAACTCGTCAGCAAAGAACTATTAGAAAAAAAGAAACTCAAATGAAGGCAGCCCAAAAACCAAACCATCATCCATGATTATCAAGAGACATCAGATCATCCATCGTTATCTCCTTCCAGGGCACAATAATCAGCATAGATGCTTTTCCACAACGCCATCGAGTTTTTATGGATATTATCATGAACTCTTCTATTTCTCTCCATCCAAATATGATACAGAATAAGAGGACTAACAATACCAGCTTTCATACTCTTCAAACTAGCAGTATCATCCCAATTATCAAGTTGTCTATCAATTAACTTAAGATCCACAACATATTGCCAAAGTTCCCTAACAAACACACATCAAAAGAAATGTGATTTGTGTCCTCGTAGTCATTCATACACATTAAACAAGTAGATGCTACAGAGATTCCTCTTCTTCTAATAAAATCAGAAGTTGGAATCTTGTTATGCATGGCTTTCCAAACATTGAATTTGCTATTCATATGGATTTTGCATTTCCAAATCCAGCTATATTTAGGATCTTCATTTTCTTTGCCGCTGATACTATGGCGACACATCCCTCTATGACACAGACAACGAGGTGCCACACGAAAACGTACAGAAAACACCATAAACCACTTATTACCAAAAACCCAAGTTAATTAAAACCGATTACGGAAAGTAGATAAACCAATAAACTATTACATTCAGATCCTCATCTTGTAAGAAAACAGGTTATGTAAACATTTACAAGTCTTGATACGTGTCCACAGCCTAACAGATCAGCTGTCTTGTCATCACACGAGTTCATCACCTGTTTATTTACATAACGGGCCACATCCGGCCAACGACGGGATATACAAAGCTTCATCGTAAAACAACGTCAAAACACCTCCAAGGACCTGAGAGTACAGGGATGACACTAAGAATCTACTACAAAACAACCAAAACAGCAACATATCCATTTCTTGCCTTCTACTACTCCTCTTCTTGCTGCTCGGCCACAACCCCGCAACCACCACCACACCTAGCGCGAACACCTAAAAAGGTTGCAAACCAACGGGGTGAGACACACAGTCCCAACGAGAAACATAACTCCCCGCCAGAACCATAAAACCTCAGAAAGGTTAGAGCAGCAACAACAGATAATTGATAAAACGTACAACAAGAGCAGTCTATAGAGCATGATTGTTATTACCATTGAGCTTACCATGGTGTACGGAAGACATATAACCAACTATTTCTTTATGGAACATGATTGACAAGATAAGATTTATAATGTCTTTTGACATAACATAAGGAACGTATAAGTAACTGTAATGTATAACGAGATCAACTACACAAGCAAGGCCTCAACTAATGTTTTGTGTTTTGCCTTAAGCAATAAATACTATTCGGCTGGATTACGTGTTATTATCCCCTGAGGAAGTGAGTCGCACCACTCAAATCCAACCGACGGCTGCGAAACCCGGAGCCGGTGCCATACAAGGTCAATGGAAGAGCTGGACTCCACAACCTCCCACCTCGTGGTCAGTGTACGAGAACCAAAGTAAGACCGCGGTCTCATGCTTAAGTGGCCTCAGCCACAGGGTCAGCTCCCGCAGGCTACCCTTTCTCTAGCCCACCTTGGTACAGGTCTCGGCGCTAGTATATCTGAGCCACGTGCCCGTTCACCATGCTTCCTGAGCCATGAACGTGTTCATTCTCTATCAGACTGAGCCATGGGCCTGTTCACCATGCTCTTATCTATCCCGAGTCTGCAACCGCAGATGCCCTCGAATCCTCTCTATTTTAGGCTAGGAGAAACCTCACATATTCAAACATATGCACTCCGAGTTAACTCGTAGGAGAACCCGTTTCACCATCACCAGCTACTGACGATGATGGATCTATGGCTAGGACAAACTTCATGATATTTTCCACTGTGATTAGTTAATATATTTTAAGTGGATTGTTGGGGCAAACAAGTTGTAACACATTCATAACATAAAGCTACATTATTGTTACCACCATCATGTTATTCCGGGATCTCAATCCCTCATCACAAGAAACTACTGCCTCATAAGGCATTCTCACCACTTGGGATAACAATCCCTGATCTCATCATCAGAGGATAACACCTCAACTAGGCACTTTAACCAAACTCAAGTCCTCAGACCAAAACACATCATACATGTGATGCATGTTATCTCATCATCAAGAGTGACCATCAAAACAGTGTTATTCAAACATATATGCCTCATAACCCTTTTTTTCGTGGCTATGCATCTGCATGAAACACCTGCATGGTTAGTATACATAATCATAGAGATAACCGAAACCATCATAGATTAACAGAATGATCGTATTGTCAATACAGGGCAACATTGATGATTGCATGCTTTATCATTCATGCCTCAACCTTTGACCATAGACATGGGTCACATCATCATGTGAAGCAACTCATATACTTCCAAACTTATCATTATATATATATATATATATATATATATATATATATATATATATATATATATATATATATATATATATATATATATATATATATATATATATATATATATAACTTCAAAATATCATGGCATTAGAGTTCAGATATGCCATGCTTACATATGTACATTCTATTATATCAAACATGTCAAAGGTTCAAGAACCATAAACCATAACTCTTAATCAACAAAGATGTGATCACATGATAAGGGACTAACAGATGAGTTTTCGGGTGGAACATGATCCTCACTAGAAGTACCCACTGCCCTCACAAGAAGTGTGACGGGCAGGGCACCCTCACTGGAAGTGGTATTAGGAAGGGTAGACTCCCTCATATCGCCCAAGCATCTAGCCATGTATTGGTCAAGGATAACGGCTACCACCTCTAGGAGTGTTGTGCAACCAACTGTATCGTGCAACCAGGGTATAACGGCCACAAAGCCTAATGTGCAGCTAAGTCTACGGGGCATGTCGTGCAATAGGTGTATCGTGCACTAGGGGTATCGTGTACTAGGGGTATCGTGCACTAGGGGTATCGTGTACTAGGTGTATCGTGCACTAGGAGTATCGTGCACTAGGTGTATCGTGCACTACGTGTATCGTGCACTAGGTGTTAGGGGTTGCAACGGGCGACAACTATTCTGACGGCTAGAGCCATGACACACAGGCCAACCCTATAACGCCCAAAGATCCACACATCATCCATCGAGACAAGGTCACCAAGGAAAGGCCTATCGTTCAACCAAACTAGCCTCAACTATCAGTCGACACACAAGGCAAGAACCAAGGTGTGATGCCCAACACATCCTCCTCATAACGACCCAAAACTTAAGCTCAAGAGAGGTATCGGGAAGCACCATCCCAAGGCCGTATCGTGCAAGATACAACCCAACAAGATCGTCTTCAACCTCAAGCGCAAGGGCACCAAACCCTAATTGATCAAGAAGATGGCTCACCTCTCAATAATCAAGAGAGAGGGGACTTGCACAACTTCTTATCACCAATCGGGAAAACACAAGGATCAACCCTAACAAAGGTCTTAAACCACACAAAATCTCAACTTTGAAGTCCATGGTGAGAGAAGGGTGTTGCTCAAGCAACTAGAACACAAGCTCACCTCTCAACTTAAACGAGAGAGGGGTATTGCCCATTTTACTAGAACTCAAGCTCACTCCTCTAGACCAAGGAGAGAAAGGAGTGTTGCTCAACAAGGAAACCTAAAACATGGTTCGGCCAACTAGGTGTAACCTAAGAAAGAAACATATCTAGCAACATACATGGTCTATATGAGCATGTGAAACATACAAGAACATAGAAGAAGGTAGTATGGTTAGGGTTAGGAGTTATATAACCCGCCTTAAGCAAGATCCAAGCTCCTAGCTCCAAGCACCACCTTCGGCCACCTCAAGAGGAAGAAGAAGAAGACTCCAAGATGAGGATCGACCACCAAGCTTGCAAAGGAAGAGGTGTCGTGCAACCAAGGGAGAAGGGAAACTAAGGAACTAAAGGGATCCTTAGCAAGAGAAAGAAAGTACATATATAGGAGAGGGTGGAGGAGAAACCAAGGTAAGACAAGGCAAGGTGTCACCCACCAAGGGACACTTGTCCATGGGCAATGCCGCCTCTCTAACTCGCCTTAAACACATGTCCAAGGCCATTGCCACATGCAAGCATCAAGCACCAAGTGTCCACTAGTGGTGACAAAAACGAGGTCAAAAAGGTCAAAGGGGTCCATGGGCGACACACCTCAACTCCAAGCCCAACACACACCCTGGGCGACACACCCAAGCCGACACAACCATGGCCGACACAAGGTCAACAAGGCAAGGGCAAGGTTCAAGCAAGGCATCTCAAGGCCCAACAAGCTCATCCAAGCCCAAAGCAACTCAAGCAACGAGGCCAACCCTTCCTCTCAGCACTAGAGGAAGAAAGTAGAGAGAGAGGAACACTCCTCAAGGTGACAAACTTGCCTAACAACCCTAAACTTGGGTTAATTGCAAGTAGCACCTCCAGCTCTCAACAAAGCACAAACAAACCCTAATCACCACTAAAGGTGATTAGCAAGCAACTAAACACTAGGGTTAAGCAAAGCAAACAGGATAAGCCCTAAACGGAGGTCAGGGTCCTTAGAAGCTATAACCCTCTACAAAGGGATTTTGTCCCTGAAATCCAAAGAGAAAAGCGAGGGATACTTCCTCGTCATCTCTTCCTCAAGCTCCCACGTGGCTTCCTCAATGCCACGATGATGCCAAAGAACCTTTACCAGAACCAGGTCCTTCATTTTCAGCTTCTTTACTCTTCTGTCAAGGATCATCACAGGACCTTCCTCGTAGGTCACATTTTCATCAAGCTCAACCTCAATTGCCTATATCACTGTCCCTGTGTCTGGATGACTTTTCTTCAGCATGCTAATGTGGAACACTGGATGTAACCTATGCAACTCTCGTGGCAGCTCTAACTTGTAAGCTACCTTGCCAACACGTGCTATGACCGGGTATGGCCCCATATACCTTGGTGCTAGCTTCCCTTTTCTGCCAAACCTTAGCACGCCCTTCCAAGGTGAGACCTTGAGGTACACTTTGTCTCCCACTTGGAATTCTAAAGGTTGCAGGCGATTGTATGCATATGACTTCTGCCTTGCTTGTGCTGCTTTCAGCTGTTGTTGTATCACTTTGATCTTTTTTGTTGTCTGTTGTACTAACTCAGGCCCCAAAAGCTGATATTCACCAGACTCATACCGACATAAAGGAGATCTGCACTTCCTACCATATAAGGCCTCATAAGGAGCCATGTCAATGCTCCGTTGGTAACTATTGTTGTAGGCAAACTCTATGAAACTGAGATGTACATCCCAACTGCCTAGGAACTACAAAAACAAGCCCAAAGAAGATCCTCCAAAGTCTGAATGGTCCTTTTAGACTGTCCATCTGTCTGTTGGTGGAAAGCGGTGTTGAACCTCAACTGTGTTCCCAACACTTTTTGCAAATGTTCCTAGAAACGACTCGCAAACTGAGGACCTCTATCGGAAACTATCATTGTTGGTACACCGTGCAAGCGTACTATCTCATCTACATAAACACGAGCGAGCTTCTCGGATATATGTGTTGTCTTCAGGTATGAAATGGGGAGACATCGTCAATCTGTCCACTATCACCCAGATGAAATCATGATTCTTAGTTGTCCTAGGCAGACCAACTACGAAATCCATGGTTACGTGATCCCATTTCCACTGCGGTATCGGCAGGGGTTGCAACATACCTACCGGATTCTGATGCTCAACCTTGACTTGCTAGAATACCACACATCTAGACACAAGCTCAGCTACATCTTTCTTCAAGCCAGGCCACCAGTACAGGTCTTTCAGATTGTAATACATCTTGGTGACTCCTGGATGCATAGCATACATCGATGTGTGTGCTTCCTCGAGCACTAGCTTCCTCATATCATCAGTATCGGGAACCGCCATCCTATTATGATAGCAAACTAGTCCATCCTCAGACTCATGGAACCCATTACGCCCTTCACTTTCGAGCTCTGACCTGATCAATCACACGGTATCATCTGTTTGCTGTGCATCTTTGATTTGTTGTCTCAGCATAGGCTTGACTTGCATCTGTGCCAAAAGTCCTGCTAACAAAGAAACTTCCATCTGCACATTCATTTGTCGCAAGGAGACAAACATATCCCATCTATGGCATACTAAGGAACTCAACTGTGCTCCTTTTATAGGAAGAGAAGAAGACTTTTGGCTAAGTGTGTCAGCTACCACGTTCACCTTACCAGGGGGATACTCGATGGTGCAGTCAAAATCATTGATTAGCTCCATACAATGATGTTGTCACATGTTTATCTCAGTCTGCGAGAATATATACTTCAAGTTCGTATGATCTGTAAAGATCTGACACACTTCCCCGTAAAGATAGTGTCTCCTAATCTTTAGTGCGTGAACCACCACTGCCAACTCCAAATCATGAGTCGGATAGTTCTCCTCATATTTCTTAAGCTGTCGCGAAGCAAAAGAAACTGCATGATCTTCCTGCATCAGCATGCATCCTAAGCCCTTCTTGGAAGCATTGCAGAAAACAACATAGCCCTTCCCAGGCTCAGGCAGCACTAGCACTGGAGCGCTAGTCAACTTCTCCTTCAAACTTTGGAAAGCTTGCTGGCAACGATCATTCCAGACAAAAGGTACATCCTTTCTAGTCAACTTTGTCATCGGCAACGCAATCACACTGAAGTCCTTTATAAACCTCTGGCAGTATCTTGCTAAACCCAGGAAACTGTGAACTTCGGTCGGCGTCTTCGACTATTCCCATTCAGCAACCGACTCCACCTTCCATGGGTCCACTTTAACTCCTTCTGCGGATATCACATGACCCAAGAAAGTTACTTCTTTCAACCAGAACTCGCACGTACTAAACTTGGCATACAACTGATGCTGGAGAAGGAGAGTCAACGCTTGTCGAAGATGTTGTTCATGCTTCTGACTGTCCTGATTGTAGATTAAGATATCATCTATAAAGACTACACCAAACTGATCTAGAAACGAACGGAACACCCTGTTCATCAAATCCATGAAAGCAGCAGGCGCATTGGTTAGCCCGAACGGAATAACCACAAACTCGAAGTGACCATACCTCATCCTAAAAGCTGACTTTGGTATGTCATCCGCCTTAATCCTCAACTGATGATATCTGGACCGTAGATCGATCTTTGAAAATATTGTAGCACCACACAACTGATCGAACAGACCATCTATCCTTGGCAATGGGTACTTGTTCTTGATCGTGACCTTGTTCAACTGTCGGTAGTCTATGTATAACCACATCGATCTATCCTTCTTCTTAATGAACAACACTGGAGCACCCTAAGGCGACGTACTTGGTCGGATGAAACCTTTCTCCAAAAACTCTTGTAACTGCTTCTTTAGCTCTGCCATCTCAACTGGATCCATCCTGTACAGTGTCTGTGCAACTGGTTGTGTTCCTGGAACCAGATTGATCTCGAAATCGATCTCTTGGGGTGGAGGGACACCGGGGAACTCATCAGGAAACACATTTGCAAACTCTCGGACAATCGTCACCTCCTCAGGGCTAGGACTTTTTTCCTTGATATCGACAACGTGGGCTAAGAACGCCTTACAACCTTGTCGTAGCAACTTTTATGCCACCATCGTAGATACTAAACATGTCGGAAGAATCTTCCTATCTCCTTGGAAGATCCACTTGTCTCCACAAGCCTCAAACACTACCTACTTGGAACCACAGTCCAACACAACCTTATACTTTTATAAGGTATCCATCCCAAGGATCACATTGAACCCACGCATATCAAGTGGTATAACATCCACTTGTATACTGTGTCCCGAAAAAGATAAGACACAAGATGGGCACTCCTCTCGAAGCATCGAGGAACCATCAAGAGGGGTTTCTAACAACAAACTATATTTCTTACAGCTAACAGGTAACATACAGTCATCAAGCATAGGATGTGCGATAAAAGAGTGTGTAGCACCCGGGTCAACCAAAATAGATATAAAGCAAGAAGAAGACAAATCAGAATGAGATAACTCCATCTGACCTACCACCACTCGCGGGTTGACTATCGCCTCCGACTGACTCATAGCATATAATCGAGCAGTTGCTTACTGTCCACGTCCTCTGCTTCCTTGAGCAGACGATCCCACTTGTGACGCTTGGCCGCATCCTCTCCCTCTGCTACTACTGGGTTGTTGTCGGTCTGACCCTTGTTGATTTTGCCTCAGCTGCTGGGTCACTTCAATATCTTTACTTGGGCAATTCGACTTGAAATGCCCTATCTGTCCGTAGATATAACATGCCCTTTCCTCAAACTATGGCCAAGATGGCCCTGTCATTGCCACTGAAGCTGTACTATGGGATTTTGACGGTGAAGAAACATATCCTCTTCTCTTACTCAGAGACCACTGTGATGGTGCATTGGAACCTTTAACCAAGAAGGTGTTGAAAACCTCATCTTCTTGAAACCACCAAACCTCTGTCCCTGGAACTGAGCAGGCCTCTTCTTAGACATATATTCTCTTTTCTCCCTAACTGACCGTTCGATCCTCTGGAAAGATTCCACAAATGTGGCAAACCACTCTCGGTTCTCCAATGCAGAAGCAGGTGTTGTTAGCTCAGCACTCAGGCCTTTCTCAAAATGTCTTATTCACTCATCATCCGTCGCTGCCATGTGAGGACAAAACCTCAACATGTCCATGAACTTGGATTCAAACTCGGTGATGTTCATCGCTCCTTGGCGCAAGCGCTCAAACTGGTTGATCTTCTCATCCAGATATGTATCTGGAAAGTATCTGCTGACGAACTCGTGCCGGAAAACCTCCCAACCGATCACCTCATATTCTCCTCCTCGATGGTCCACTAGTTACCAGCACTACCCTTCAGAAGGTAGACAACGTGCTTGACTTTGTCTGCTTCAGGGATGTCGAGGATCCGAAAGGCCTTTTCAAGACCTGTCATCCACAGATCTGCATCCGTTGGATCAGCCGTCCCAGCATAGTCTGAAGCTCTAACTCGGCGAAGCTTCTCAAAGGTCTTCCCAATACCCGATGTTTCTCCATGGGGAGTCTGTGCTCTCGGTGGAGGCACTGGCAATCTTTCTACCATGAGATTCATCGTAGCCATCATCTACCCCATAAGCTGTTGGTAGGTAGGATTTTCGAGAATGGTTGGGTCAAGTTGGGGGACCTCAGGCACACGATCTTCATGTGCATGCCTTTCAGCTCCATCAACTGATGTAGCATCGCAGCTCTCGGCAGCATGTTCTTCATGGTTTCTAGACATCTTGGCTTTTTCTTCCGCTGAGGGCAGAAGATAATCGTAAGAAAAACTGGAGGACTCACAGGAACAAATGCAACCTAGTCCTAGATCCCTATAGACTCAGTGAACCTAGAGCTCTGATACTAAGCTTGTGGCGACACATCCCGCTATCACACAGACAACGAGGTGCCATGCAAAAATGTGCAGAAAACACCATAAATCACTTATTACCAAAAACACAGGTTAATTAAAACTGATTACGAAAAGCAGATAATCTAAGAAACTATTACATTCAGATCCTCAGCTTGCAAGAAAATAGGTTATGTTAACATTTACAAGTCTTGGAACATGTCCACAGCCTAACAGATCAGCTGTCTTGCCATCACATGATTTCATCACCTGTTTATTTACATAAGGGGCCACATCCGGCCAACGGCGGGATATACAAAGCTTCATCGTAAAACAATGTCAAAACACCTCCAAGGACCTGAGAGTACATGGATGACTAAGACTCTACTACAAAACAACCAAAACATCAGCATATCCATCTCTTGCCTTCTACTACTCCTCTTCTTACTGCTCAGCCGCAACCCCGCAACCACCACCACGCCTAGTGCAAACACCTAAAATGGTTGCAAACCAATGGGGTGAGTCACACAGTCCCAACGAGAAACATAACTCCCCGCCAGAACCATAAAACCTCAGAAAGGTTAGAGCAGTAACAACAGATAACTGATAAAACGTATAGCAAGAGCAGTCTATAGATCAAGATTGTTATTACCATTGAGCTTACCATGGTGTACGGAAGACACATAACCAAGTATTTCTTTATGGAACATGATTGGAAAGATAAGATTTATAAGGTCTTATCACATAACATAAGGAACGTATAAGTAATTGTAATGTATAACGAGATCAAATACACAAGCAAGGCCTCAACCAATGTTCCGTGCTTTGCCTTAAGCAATAAATACAATTCGGCTGGATTACATGTTATTATGCCATGAGGAAGTGAGTCGCACCACTCAAATCCAACCGACGGTTACGAAACCTGAAGCCGGTGCCATGCAAGGTCAATGGAAGAGACAAACTCCATGACCTCCCACCTCGTGGTCAGTGCACTAGAACCAAAGCAGGACCGCAGTCTCATCCTTAAGTGGCCTCAACCACAAGGTCATCTCCCGCAGGCTACCCTTTCTCTAGCCCGCCTTGGTACAGGTCTCAGCGCTAGTATATCTGAGCCACGTGCCAGTTCATTGTGCTCCCTGAGCCATGAACGCATTCATGATCTATCACACTGAGCCATGGGTCTGTTCACCATGCTCTTATCTATCCTGAGTCTGCAACCGCAGTTGCACTCGAATCCTCTCTATTTTAGGCTAGGAGAAACCTCGCATATTCAACAATATGCGCTCCGGGTTAAATCGTAGGAGAACACATTTCACCGTCACCAGCTACTGACGATGATGGATCTATGGCCAGGGCAAACTACATGATATGTTCCACTGTGATTAGTTAATATATTTTAAGTGGATTGTTGGGGCAAACAAGTTGTAACACATTCATAACATAAAGCTACATTATTTTTACCACCATCATGTTATTTCGGGATCTCAATCCCTTATCACAAGAAACTACTACCTCATAAGGCATTCTCATCACTTGGGATAACAATCCTTGATCTCATCATCAGAGGATAACACCTCAACTAGGCACTTTAACCAAACTCAGGTCCTCAGACCAAAACACATCATACATGTGATGCATGTTATCTCATCATCAAGAGTGACAATCAAAACAGTGTTATTCAAACATATATGCCTCATAACCCTTTTTATTCCTGGCTATGCATCCGCATGAAACACCTGCATGGTTAGTATACATAATCATAGTGATAACTGAAACCATCATAGATTAACAGAATGATCGTGTTGTCAATACAGGTCAACATTGATGTTTGCATGCTTTATCATTCATGCCTCAACCTGTGACCATAGTCATGGGTCACATCATCATGTGAAGCAACTCATATACTTCCAAACTTATCATTATATATATATATATATATATATATATATATATAACTTCAAGATATCATGGCATTAGAGTTCAGATATGCCATGCTTACATATGTGCGTTCAACTATATCAAACATGTCAAAGGTTCACGAACCATAAACCATAACTCTTAATCAACAAAGATGTGATCGCACGATAAGGGACTAACATATGAGTTTCTGGGTGGAACATGACCCTCACTAGAAGTACCCACTATCCTCACAAGAAGTGTGACGGGCAGGGCACCCTCACTAGAAGTGGTATCGGGCAGGGTAGACTCCCTCATATCTCCCAAGCATCTAGCCATGTATCGGTCAAGGATAATGGCTACCATCTCCAGGAGTGTCGTGCAACCAACTATATCGTGCAACCAGGGTATAACGACTACAAAGCCTAACGTACAGCTAAGTCTATGGGGCATGTCGTACAATAGGTGTATTGAGTACTAGGGGTATCGTGCACTAGGGGTATCGTGCACTAGGGGTATCGGGTACTAGGTGTATCGTGCACTAGGGGTATCGTGCACTAGGTGTATCGTGCACTAGGTGTATCGTGCACTAGTTGTATCATCCACTAGATGTTAGGGGTTGCAACGGGCGACAACTATTCTGACAGCTAGAGCCATGATGCCCAGGCCAACCCTATAACGCCCACAAAGCCACACATCATCCATCGAGACAAGGTCACCAAGGAAAGGCCTATCGTCCAACCAAACTAGCCTGAACTATCAGTCGACACACAAGGTAAGAACCAAGGTGTGACGCTCAAAACATCCTCCTCATAACGACCCAAAACTCAATCTCAAGAGAGGTATCAGGCAGCACCATCCCAAGGCCGTATCGTGCAAGCTACAACCCAACAAGATCGTCTTCAACCTCAAGAGCAACGGCACCAAACCCTAATTGATCAAGAAGATGGCTCACCTCTCAACAATCAAGAGAGAGGGGTCTTGCACAACTTCTTATCACCAATCGGGCAAACACAAGGATCAACCCTAACAAAGGTCTTAAACCACACAATAGCTCACCTTTCAAGTCCATGGTGAGGGAGGGTGTTGCTCAAGCAACTAGAACACAAGCTCACCTCTCAACTTAAACGATAGAGGGGTATTTTCCATATTACTAGAACTCAAGCTCACTCCTCTAGACCAAGGAGAGAAAGGAGTGTTGCTCAATAAGGAAACCTAAAACATGGTTCGACCAACTAGGTGTAACCTAAGCAAGAAATATATCTAGCAACATACATGGACAATATGAGCATGTGAAACATACAAGAACATAGAAGAAGGTAGTATGGTTAGGGTTAGGAGTAATGTAACCCGCCTTAAGCAAGCACCAAGCTCCTAGCTCCAAGCACCACCTTCGGCCACCTCAAGAGGAAGAAGAAGAAGACTCCAAGATGAGGATCGACCACCAAGCTTGCAAAGGAAGAGTTGTCATGCAACCAAGGGAGAAGGGAAACTAAGGAACTAAAGGGATCCTTAGCAAGAGAAAGAAGGTACATATATAGGAGAGGGTGGAGGAGAAACCAAGGTAAGATAAGGCAAGGTGTCGCCCACCTAGGGACTCTTGTCCATGGGCAATGCCACCTCTCTAACTTGCCTTAAACACATGTCCAAGGCCATTTCCACATGCAAGCATCAAGCACCAAGTGTCCACTAGTGGTGACAAAAACGAGGTCAAAAAGGTCAAAGGGGTCCATGGGTGACACACCTCAACTCCAAGCCCGCCACACACCCTAGGAGACACACCCAGGCCGAAACAACCATGGCCAACACAAGGTCAACAAGGCAAGGGCAAGGTTCAAGAAAGGCATCTCAAGGCCCAACTAGCTCATCCAAGCCCAAAGCAACTCAAGCAACGAGCCCAACCCTTCCTCTCAACACTAGATGAAGCAAGGAGAGAGAGAGGAACACTCCTCAAGGTGAAAACTTTCCCAACAACCCTAAACTTGGGTTAATTGCAAGTAGCACCTCCAGCTCTCAACAAAGCACAAACAAACCCTAATCACCACTAAAGGTGATTAGCAAGCAACTAAACATCGGGGTTAAGCAAAGAAAACAGGATAAGCCCTAAATGGAGGTCAGGGTCCTTACATATACACTCCCAAATAATCCTAAAATTAACCATCTTCTGACCATTAAACAACCAATGATCATCATGTATTTTATTGATATTGATGGTTCTAAGCACCTCAAGAATGCTTTGAGAACAACGAGATTCACTTACTACCCACATACCATTCTTGATAATGGTGTTAAGATGAGCATTTGAATGAAGCCTAGCTCTAATGATGGTATTTTTATCCACCACCTCATGAAAAAACTTACCAGAATACCAAGGATCTTTCTAGATCTTAATGTTATCACCTGATCCAATTTTTTAGGACAGAAGAGCCAACAAAGTACTTCTGCATCTAAGAATAGAGTTGAACATCTAAGAATAGTTTGTCGATATTTCGCAACTCCAAAATGTTTCTTTTTTGAAATATATTTTTCCAATCCATTTTACCCACAACGAATCCTTTTTCCTAGTAATAACCCAAGAATTTTGAATGAGACAAGCCTCTACAGCCTCTTTGCTTTTCCTTATACCCATGCCTCCTTCACTTTTAGGAAGAGAAACTATATCCCATTTCACAATATGCAAGTTTCTCTTTTTCTCATATTGCCCCCATATAAACTCTTTACATATTCCATTAATATCCTCCAGAGTGGAACTAGGGATAGGAAAGGCCACAACCCAAAAAAGATGCATAGTAGCCAAGGTAGACTTGACTAGCTCTACCCTGCCTACCATGGATAGGAGATTCAATTTCCAGCATTCCAGTCTTCTTTTAACTCTGTCCACCAACCTCTCACAATGTTTCTTTCTAATCTTACTAGAGAACAAAGGAAGCCCCAAATACTTGGTATTATCCAGGTCACCGACGTTCATACCCAGCTTGCTAGAGATATCATCAGAATTTTCATCATTGCCCATGTAAATCATGCTCTTCTCTTTATTCACTTTAAGCCTAGACATGTCTCCAAACATTTCCAACAACCTTCTGATATTAACAACATTACTAACACTTGCTTTGGCAAAGACCATTAAATCATCTACAAAAATGAGGTGGGAACAATGGAAATTCTTCGAAGAAGAGATAGGAATAATATCATTCTTCTTGATACTATCTTTAAACGTTTCATATAAACCTTGCATAGAAATAACAAAAAGGTAGGGAGCTATAGGATCTCCTTACCTAACCCCAATAGAAGGAAAAATAGGGTTAGAGGGCTCTCCATTCACCAACACCTGATACAAAGTAGAAGAGAAGATGAAATCTATCCACTTGATCCATCTGGGAGAAAAACCCATCTTGTAGAGAATAGAATAAAGATATCTCCAACTGATAGAATCATATACCTTAGATATGTCAGCTTGAATACACATGTTATGTAACGTCCCATTATTTGAGGCCTTGGATAACATGATCTTAAAAGGAATGATTGGACTACCCATACCACCAAGGTGCACTTCCTTTTCCGGGAGCCCATCACTAAAGAACTCCATAGTTAAGCGTGCTCAGCTTGGAGTAGTACTAGGATGGATGACCAGTCGGAAAGTTGCTCCTGGATTGCGCATGAGTGGACAAAAAGCGTGCAGTTAAGGCTAGTGGTGGTTTGTGGGGCCAGACGTCATTCCTAAAACTCTACTAGAGCCATGGGCAGTGGGCCCAGACGTTACAAATGGTATCAGAGCCAATTCCCCTCCAGTAGGTGGGGCCCACATGGGCCTGTGGCATGCCAGTCTTTGTGCCGTGCGGTCCATGCATGTTGGAAATGGCTATCCAAGTTGATGGAGCCGCCCATGTGCTCGTAGTGTCCAGGCATGTTGGAAAGGGCTATCTGAGTTGATGGAGCCACCCTTGCGTTGGTAACCGTGGTCGGGAGTTGGGTGTACATGGGTCATTTGGGTCTACACTGAAATGGGGAAAAGATTATGAGGCCATATAGTTGATCCTTGATGAGGACGTCGAGAGTCTAAGTGGGGGAGATTGTAACGTCCCATGATTTGAGGCCTTGGATAACATGATCTTAAGAGGAATGATTGGACTACCCATATCACCAAGGTGCCCCTCCTTTTCCGGGAGCCCATCACTAAAGAACTCCATAGTTAAGCGTGCTTAGCTTGGAGTAGTACTAGGATGGGTGACCAGTCGGGAAGTTGCTCATGGCTTGCGCGTGAGTGGACAAAAAGCGTGCAGTTAAGGCTAGTGGTGGTTTGTGGGGCCAGACGTCATTCCTAAAACTCTACTAGAGCGATGGGCAGTGGGCCCAGGCGTTACATGTTAGCATAGTTTTTTCCTTATAAAATCACTATGAATTTCATTAACCAGTAACACAAAATCCTTTAGATTTCTCCCCTTAACCAAAGCACATTGGTTCACATCAATGATACCAGGTAAAACTAATTGAAGTCCATTGGCTGTAATCTTTGAAATGATCTTATAAAAGATATTACAAAGAGCAATAGGACGCCAATTACTAATAAGAGTTGAATAAGTACCTTGGGTAAGAGAGTAATATATGTCCTGTAGGCTTCTCTTAAGAGACTTACATTCAGAAAAAAATCATTTACAACATCTAAAACATCATCTCTAATAAGATGCCAAGCATGTTTGAAGAAAAGGCCATTAAACCCATCAGGACCAGGACTCTTATCCTCATTAAACTCTTTAATAATATCATCAACTTCCTTTCTCATTACATTCTTAGTCAGCAAGACGTTATGTGCATTAGATACTCGAAAACCATACCACTCACCTACCCAGGAAGTTACTTTCTCAGATTTATAGAAGAGAGTGCTATAAAAATAAGTAATAGAATCTTTAATCTCCTCATGATCTTTTGACACAGAGACATTAATGAAGAGACTACTGATAGAATTTCTACTCCTTCTGGTTCAGAGGGAGGAGTAAAAAAAATGTGTATTCAAATTACCCTCCTTTAGCCACTGTACACATGATTTTTTCCTATAAAACTCCTCTTCAATGATAGAAACATTCAAAGCTTCCTTCCTTTTAGTATTAGCTAGTTCTCTCAACTGGGAATCTTCTGGATTCATATTATCTAACCTTTGAATAGAAAGATCATATTCCTTAAGATTATGAACATTTTCAACGATGTCACCATACCTCGATCTATTCCACACCTTCAGCTTGTGTTTAAGATGTTAAAGTTTCCTGCATAATTTGAAAGTCACAAACCCCTCAACCTCTAAACTCCACGCATCATTCAAAATATCCATATAGTCCTTATGTTTAATCCATCCATTAATAAACCTGAAAGGAGTTCTTCTTTTTCTCTGTTCTCCCAAAAACAACCATATCCTTCTATGATCACTAATAATGTTCGAGACACTCTCATCATGAAAATTATCAAAATTGGATTGAAAATCACCATTGAACAAAATCTTATCAATCCTGGAAGCAATAAATCTTTCCCCCTCCTATTTATTATCCCAGTTGAATAATGTTCCATTTAGATCCAATTCAAATATCCCATTATCAAGAACAAAATCATTAATACCAACCATAGATTTAACAGAAGGCGGCTGAATTACAGTCTTTTCATAATTTTTTTCTAACAGCGTTATAATCCCCCATGATGATACAAGGAACATTCAAATTTTTGGAAAAACTATCAAGATTATACCACAAACCAAACCTATCAACATCGTCGTTATGTCCATAGACAACATATAAAAGAAAATTACTATTATCTTTCACAACTTCAAAATTAATAGCTTGGTCACATTCATCAATATACTCAACTTGACAAACCTCCTCCTTCCAAAGAATAAACACCCTACCAAGAACATGAGACTTTAGATTTGATAACCATCTGTACTCCCCAAAGCGTTTCTTCATAAACTTGTCGACTTTCCCCCCTCTAATTTTAGTTTCAATGAGAATGACCAACTCACAGTTAGCCTTCCTTATTTCCCCTTAAACACTCATAATTTTATTACTAATGCCTCTGACATTCTAAGAGGTGATAGAGGTAGTAAGAGTCATTTAACACCTGGGGCTATTGAACTGGAAGCCTCAATACTTTTAGAAATCATCTCCAACTTCCCTTGTATTGGTGAATACATTGAATTTTCAACTCTATGGTAAATCCCAACATTCATCTTAGCTTGACGTCTCAAAGGTCCTTTCTTGCTAACACCCTTAGAACCGTTCATAACAGTGCTAGAAAAAATCTAAGAGCTTGATTCACTAACAAGAGATATAGAAGGGACATCTAGAACTGAAGTAGGAGTTGAAGATCCTGAATAAGTTCTTCTACCATCCCCAGGATCCTTACAATTCTGTGTAGTGATCTCATTTAAATTGAATTCAATTCCTTCATTAACATCCATTGATAATTTTTTTTATCTTAAATTATGATTTCATTTTCATCCATCTAGTTCTTAATACAGAGAATCTCATCTTCATCTTCTATCTACTCTACCACAAACAAAACCTCATCATCTTTCTCCACAATATGAACTTCATCATGTTGGCAAAAAACTTGACTCTTTTTTATTTTCTAGACCTTTTTTTTAACCTTGTCAGATCTAATGGTTTGCTTAGAAGATGCTAATTTTGTTCGACATTCATCATGACCCAAGTATCCACACTTTTTTACATTTATATGGGATCCAGTCGCATTCCAGGTCAATGATCTATTCATCCCCTTCATCACTAATCAGGGTAATCGTTCCTGGATACTTGGCACCTTTGTTCATTATGATTTGAATTTGAGCATATTCGATACACCTCAGACTAAGAGTTATTTCATCCATGATTACAGGAGTGCCTAAGTAGGATCCAATCCTCTCAAAGGTTCTAGTGTCCCAAAGTTCCAATGGCAGATTTCTAACCCTTACCCATACTTGAATATATTCCAGAACAACTTTTGTTTGCTTCTCTCCAATTTTCCAACTTCTTAAGATAAGCGGTCTGTCTTTGGCATACCATTCACCATTAAACACATCTTCTAGATCAGCTTGCTCAGAGAATCTTATCAGGAAAAAGCCATCACCTCTCTCAAAAATCTCAAACACAGCTTACACTCTCCAGATGACAGTGAAGTAATCAACAAGAGTAGGGATGTGAGGCTAGAAATGAAACACATACCCCAATAGGAACTTGCTTGATCGGGCTGTATTTTCTACAACTTCTTTCTTAGGATAGGTTAGTTTCCCTTCAATTATTGAAACCTCCATCTTCCTTAGATCTGATGGTCTCCTGCTTGTCTTTGGCTTGAAGCTTTCCAACTTCTCAGGGTTAGATCTGGATCTAGATCTATGTTCTCTTTACGCATGTGATTCACAACGGACACTCCCTCAGATCCAACCCCATATCCACACCTGAGTATTTCTCAGAAAGACTACTGGTGAAACACCGTCGCTTTTCCATTCGCCTTGTCACAGAGGCAGAAGGGAACCTAGGATCCATCTCCCAAAAACATATTTCTTTGATATTGGAAATAATAAAAATGCCTTCAGGACATCAAATTAGGTTGTCAACTCTTTCGGAATGGTAAAACTCATAGATTTAATAATAAAATCATAATATATAGATAGAAACAACATAAGAATTTTATTATTTATGTGTTGAAGGTTTCACACAAGAAATTCCACGTCATCAACAAGTATTCTAGATGTATTAAAAGTAAAAGGTAAAAAATAATAGATTTTCCATACAAGATGCTCCTACTTTTGTATCTTATGTACAACAACATCACAAACTCTCTGGCCTACTTTAAATTTACTTTACAGAATGTATGTCAGGAGAGAGACTCTGACAAGGTGAACATGTATGTGCTTGACATATGTCTAACCAAATAACAAGATGTCAAACAAACGTTGGGAGTGGAGATCATTAGGTCGATCCAAGGAAGGTCAAAAAAGTTTCCTCGAGGACCTTAAACCCAACTTGAGAGACAAGAACAAAATACTATAACAAACTATGTCATATTAAAACTTATAGATAGGTCTTGTGCCACAATGCACAATATGATCAACAAAGGTGCCAAAATTTGTGGTGTTGCAAAGTAGGAAACCATCATCACCTGGGTATAATAAAATCATGACGGAGATCAAATGATAGCTCAATATTCAACAGTGCAATGGGTACAAACCAAGGCCATCATCAGGAACAACAAGTAGGAAGTCTTGTACATACTTAATGTAGTGAAAAGTAAGAATAGCTAGTTGCCTCTAGGAGAGGCCACTTGTACTGAAATGCTAGAGGACAACCTTGGAGTGTTGTCAAGAAAGATAAGATCTTTGGGATGGCAAAAGGAAAACTTGATAACTGGGATCATTAGAAGATGACAAGACATTGCAAATGGCGACATGTGCAACAACTAAGGAGTCCCCTATAGGAACAACTCCAATGTCTTACAATATATGGTTTTAGAGTTTCTAGGAGTTGATCCTAGAGGAAACATAGGAAAAGTGTAACATACCGATTTTAGATATTAAATCTATCATTTTTCCTATTTGAACTTATTCCTTTGTTAATGAACCTTACTCAGTTATTTTGACCAATTCTCTTGTCTAATGATACACATTATTTTCCCTTTGAGTTTCTTATGTTTAAATGAATTTTATATGAATTCATATTTACTTTTGATCCCCTCGATTAAATATTGAGGATCATGTTGACATCAATTAGAATCATTTATACCTCAATACTTGTTGAACCACACATTACCTTTCTTTTACATAATGCTTTAGAATCAATGTTAATAAATGAAGTAATTTGAGGTATGAGTTAGATTTATCAAGAGAAACACTAATATTATTAGAAAATAGTTTAATAGAAGGTACACGAGAAGCTAAACTTTTATTTCAATTGATTTTGTAGAGTTGGAGTTATGAAATTCCAAAATAAATGGGCTATGTCATTTATAAGATTCAATATACATAGACTTTCTATTTTACTATATGGTAAGAGACATGCATGCATAAACTTACTTTAGTATCACTGTCCCTGATGGTTACATAAGCCTCACAATGAGGATATTCCTCCTCGTCTTCATAACCTATGGCTAGAGTGAAAGACATGTTCCCCCTTGCTTCGTCCTACCTCCCTCCTCCATGATGTTTCCCAACCTTTATGGACTCTCGTGGCTGACCAAAACGGTGACCAAGCTGTTCATTCCTTTTTTATATGCTCTTAATCGCTCCTCTTTTTGAGCTGATTCCTACAAGAAACCCTAGAAGTTCCCTGCACTATATAACCCCAACCATGGATGGGCACTGAAACACCAAAATCATGCGTAAAACGCAAGTACACATGTCGAGTAATATAGGCCTATGTTAGGCCCCAGTCGAACTTAGGGAGACGTAGTCTCAGTGACTACTACCAACTATGGTGCGACCAGCTAAGCCGGTTAAAAATATTGAATTGAGTTTTAACAAAACAAAAGAAAATTAAGAGAAAATGAAAATGGTTGATTCGAATGAAATGAATTCCTTAGGATTGCCAATTTCACCACAGGGTCTCGTTGTATATTATTTTTACTGAATTAGTAGAAATTCCTACTACTAACCTAGATAGAAAGCCTATAGTCAGAATTTCTCACTTCCACGATACAACTCATTACCTAAATCTAAGCCAATTTCATGTCTGTGGTAATTTATTCTTAGTTTTGGTGCATTATTAAAAACTCAAGGTTCTTCCCACTACCCGTATGTCACCTATTCCAAGGAACGCGTAGGGAAGTGTACAAGTTATGCTTTTCTAACCTCTAATCTCCTTTCCGGAGTGATTATCATTCTGTAATCCTATCGATGGGGATCATACAACGATAAGTCGTTCAAATCCACACTTATATATCTAGGAATAAAGAGAAATTTATACTAAATCATGTAAATAGTCAATACAACGATTCCCCGGGCTACTCCCGGGTCCTAAAGAAAAGAGGGGTTTAGCCCCTTATAGTTTTCAGTTGAGAACACATAAAAGGAGAGAACAAAAATGTGGGAAACATGAAGGAGATTTGTGTAACCCCTGGAAAGAAGGTTCTCCAGGTGATCCTCCTTGAGAAACATGAGATCTACAGTCTTGCAGAAACAAAAACGTCTGTCAGAGGTGCTCGAATCATCCGGTTGTCATCCTTCAGCTCTGTGCTCTCTCCCTCTATTCTCTGGTTGTCATGCAGTACAAAAACTGATGCCCTTTAGGTCTGGCCATCCTCCCTTTTTGTCCAAGCTCACTTACGGTACCACACACTATAGACCGTTGGATCGGGGCGGCCAATTTAGATTGCTAAAATCTGACAAAGTCAGTGGCACTGACGGTTCGGGCTTTGGTCGATCTCTGGATGAGTCGGTACCATCGATTGGAATGTCAGTGACACCGAGCTGGTACGAAATTTTTTTCTTCCTCTCTAATGCTATCTCGGTGGCACTGACCTGGGTGGTCGGTGCCATCGACTCTTTTGGTCGATTGAGCCTGTGTCCTTGATGTCATGTCGGTGGCACCAACTCCTCAAATATAGGGAAGTTCCTGAAATTTGACAAAGGCCATGTATTAAGTTGAGAAATATATAAAATAATATAATTACAATTATATAAGCATAGTTTGATCAACAAAGAGTATACAAGCCAATTATCAAGATTTATGCACATATAATCAACAAATTAACTAACAAATGCACAAAATGAATGTAAACTATGACTGTAATAAGTGACTCAAAACCCATACACCAAACTCCCCTAAGATGAATCTTACTCATCCTCGAGAAACAACACCTTTGGATCTGATTGAGATAAGTCAGCTGAATGACATCATGCATATGGTACATTTAAAAATCTCCACCTTTCGGTCCTCCTTCCATCCTTTACTGACCACTAAACACTAACTTCCCTATAGGAAACTAAAAACCTCTATCCAAGATGTCCTCCCCCCCAATCAATGTGACACTATCAGTTAAAGTAGCTAATATGATAGAATCGTTCGGTTCACACTTGATGCATCGTGAGATCTCCTATCTACATTGCTGTTTTCTGTACCTACCATCTATATTGAAGCAGTTCTCGTGATAAAATAATGAATTAGGGAAAATCATTTGAGTGGCCTACCAATAAGAGCAACGGGTGGTTGAAATAGGTTGTTGCGGAAGAATCATGATCACATAAAATCATTCATGCAATCAAAAATCATGATGAACCTATGATTATGCGATTTTTAGAATGCTCCTAATGCCTAATTATTGTGGTGGAATGATGCATGCAATTATTATTTCATCTCGAGATAAGACAAAATATCTACAAAACTACATCATGTGCTAACTTTTCTTTATAATTGGGTAGAATTGTGACTTTGAACTTTCAGAAATCTTCATATACTTTTCTTTTCCTTTTTTTTTATTTAAGCCCCCTTTCAATCACGATAAAATTGCTTTGGGCTTCTAATTGCACTACACATTTAATTTTTGTAAGTGCTTTCTCTTTTTTTTCAAAGAATGTGCACAATCACTACCTTTTTATTAAGAGAGAAGACGTTAGACACTACTACAAAACATGCCTTTAGCATCGGTTAATTAAGGGCTTTAGTGTCTGTTTCCAAGTGACACCCAAGTGGGCGCCGCTAAAGGTGGGGGCCTTCAACGTCGGTTCCCAACCGACGCCAAAATGCTTCCCGCCACCAAAAACACACCAGCAAAGGGAATGTAGGCGTCGGTTATTTATGAAAACCGACACTATAGAATGGTTACAGACGTCGGTTACTAAAAGAACCGACACCAAAATGCTTCCCGCCACTGAAAATGCGCCAGCAATGGGACTATAGGCGTTAGTTTTCTAGTATAATCGACGCCATATCCCCTGCTACCACGGTCGTGCTTCCCAGGACGGCCGTGGTTCCTGTCCATATAAACATCGATTGTTTTTTAAAAACCACCGTAGTACATCTTTAGTGTCGGTGTCTTACAAATAACCGATGCCTATATTATCCCCTTGCCACCACGGCCGTGCTCCCCATCATGTCTGTGCTTGTTGGGTACATATACGTCAGATTTTTGTTAAAAACCGCCGCCTTATGTGTTTGGTGTCAGTTTTTTCAAATAACCGACGCCTATGTTATGATTTTTTTTAAAATCAGTTTGCAGGCCTGCTGTATGACTGGTCGCAGGATGAGAACCTGCAGTTCAGTTCTGAACTACAAGTTTACGATATCCATTGATATCAGCCAACAACAGACCACAAACCTGCAAAATTAACAAGATGGACAATATTATACATATGTGATTCACACACATGTATAAGCACATTTATTTCACATTATTTTTTCATCACACACATGTAGAAACCAGTAGCAACCTATAGTTCCATTCATTTCATCTCTTTTCACATTCAGACACATGTAGAAACATTCATGTGATCATCTTCACATACATATGACAATTCATAAAAATTCATTCACATTCACACAAAAATAATTATGAGAACAAAGTTATTCTTTATTCATCATTGTCAATAAAATTATATTTAAAAATTCCCACACTTTGTAGGGCTTTTTCCCATTCTTCTCTTACATAATCTAATTCATCTTTTGTATAGGGAGCATGTACATCGAAACACTTTCCACCTGTGTTGAAGTCAACAGTTTTAAAGACTTGCAAAGAGAATTACATATATATAATTAATAATATATAATAAGTTTGATATATTTCATATTATCTAATGAGACTATGTATAATACGTGTTGTATCTTATCGATTTCCATTACAGCATGTTTGATGATTAGGTCCATAAATCGCATCACGTAGTAGGCACATGCCCAACCGTTATCTTGTGTAGCACACTATAAATTGAAACATACACAATATTCAAAAATACAAATAAGCATAGTTCACATAAATAATATATACATTGGAGTCAGGAAGTTACTTTCACATTCTCCCAAATTAGTGACAGATCCATTTTCCTGGGGACCTTTCCTCCAGCTTTTTTGTACTCTTGTAAAGCCCTACATAAGTTAATGTAACACATTAAATTACATAATTAAATAGTAATGTAGTAACAAATGTTAACGGATATAAAATAATGAAATATTTCTCACGAGAATAATGGCTTTTTAATTGCATGTCCATGTAATGTATTCAACTCATTCTCCACAGGATTTAGATAATAGACAGTGAATGTCTTGGGGACAATAACTAGTAACTCCCAATGTTTACCACTATAGGTAAGAAAGTAGAAAATTAATAACTCAAAATCCACAATAAAAATGTAATTTGCTTAAGTCCAAATTATAAGAGAAGTAAACTTACACGACATTGAATGGAGCTATTATCACCGTCTTATTATTTTTACCAAAATAATGAAAAGCATCACAGCAGTATGAAGTAACTGAAGAAGGGTTTGTATCTACAAGACTAATCAAAGATGGAACCAAAAATCCCACATGGGAAAACCCAAAATCTGTACATATCGTGTGTAAGTGGCTACAAAACATGTATTACGTATGCATTAATATATAAGAAATCAGATCGCCGTATATAAAACAAGGTATATGGATGTATAAAAAAGATCTCACCATATCTACAGTTCTATCGTAGATGTGTTCAGCCATGCAGAACTAAACAACTCCAAAACATCTGTATAAATATTTTATTTTCATATGATTGACATGCATTAATACCTATGCATTCACATGTATGTAAAACTTGTATTACGTATGCATTAATATGTATGCTAAACTTGTAAAAATAGATTGTTATCATATGATTTACCTGCAGCATCCTCTGGAATAGTAACATTTATAGGGCAATTTGGATCATGTTTGTCGATCCATACTGCCACACCCCTACAGTTAGGACCTATCGAGGCGTGTAGGTACCTTGGAAGCCAACTTGGTAGTCGAGGAGGTGGAGGCCGAGATGTAGTGGGTCTCGTCTTTTTTACTTGTATATATAATTTCAGATCACTTGACTCATATATACAGACTAAAAAATTAACGTAATGGAAATTTATCATACAATATTAGTATAGAGGACATCCGCTTCGGGCCACAGTATCACTCTGCCTATTGCATTACTAAGTGTTTCAGCATCTGGGTGTGCATGAGGCAGTGCAAGATCTGTCTAGTTGGGGAGTACATGTATTGGACTCACACGTACCACACCATCTGGTAGACGATGCCCATGAAACATGCACACTTTAAGGGGTGGGTAAGCCGACACTTCTGCAACGATATATTCTTGAATTTTTAGTCAGCATGGCTTCAACCCTACAAATTTTACGTAAAGAATGTTATATGCATATATACACAAACATATCATCTTGAACATACTAGATATTATGTCATAAAAATACTTACAGAGGACGTGCTAGTTGGTGGGTCTATAGGATTACTCCTAACCTCTACAGTAGGAGTAGTAGGAGAAGCGTGACACGTCTGGGTGGCCGTTTGAGACGCCTGCCACTGAACCATTACTTCTTGGATTCTCTGGGTAATTAACAAATCTACCTATAAATGGATAAAAGAAACACTAGCTTCTAATTATTGAATTCCCTTTCACAATAACATTCTAAAAAAGAATAGGTTACCTCAGTTTGTACAAGTCCTGCTTTTGGGATAGATTTGCGTTGGGATGGCCCAAAGAACACTTTGATACCCACACCAGCGCCTGCACCCCTAACACATGCAGGATACTCTGGGTTACCCAGAGCAACTGTCACTTCATCCCTTTTGCCCTGAGGGATGAACTTGTCTTCCTTCCTCTGCTCGTGCAGCTCCCGCTAATCACCATCAACAAAAATTATATGGTAAACATAAGAATAAGCAATATCGATCGATTGCTCTAAGAGTTCATTTTTACCATTTTTGCATCCGCCTCAGCAGTTGTGGGCTTCTGTATGTCTCCCTTCTTGCTTTGCCTCCCAACTATCCATATAGCATGGCGAGGCAGAGGTGTAGGAGCAGTAGTAGAGGACTCTACAGTCTCCTGAGTAGTAGCAGGCTGAGCAGACTCAGCCAGTAGTCTTTGGTGAATGCCTGCATATCCTCTTGGACCCTTTGTGTGGTCGTGCACATTCAATGCATGCTTTGCTCGTTGAGCATCGCTCTTAGCCTAGTTAGTTAGCACATTGATTTGGTTAGTAACACTAAAGGTTAATCTTGAATAGGTGAATACGTAAGAACTTATATTAATTAAATTGGGAGTGGTGCTTAATACTTTGAATTCATCCATTTTTCTTTGTGTAACAAACTCCTTCCAGTCTTTGGGGTCTAGGAAGTTCCATTGCTTTGTGGCTTCCTTTTGCCTGAAATTATTTTTTAAAGAGAATACAAAACAAAAATTATTAGTGTAGAGTTAGTCAAATAGTGATCAATGTCTAGAATTGGAAATCAATCAAGAACCTCTTCTCATCATCATGTATGTAATCTCAGGTGAGATTGGTCTTATAGTTTCCTTAGGACCCTCCCACAACATTGCATCACACATTTACGATGCAGCTTTTCATCCAGATCAAATATGCTCTGCAAATTAAATAGAATTGTTATTAACTAGTCTTCTAAAAATTAGTAATCTACACAAATAGAAATACAAATAATAACAACTCGCACATAGTTCCTTCCATATATGGTCTTTCTTCCCCTTAGGAACTTTATGCCAGGATTCTATGCTAGGACTGTAATGGCTGCGAGTAAGAACCCCAAGATATGAAACAAATGAGTTGCGGTTCACTCCATATGGATTTCCTGCATTATCGAAATCCACAGCCAATTTGGGTCCATTGCCCCTTTGCTATAGTAACTTGTTCATCATTGTGATGCCCCTTACTTTCTCAATTTTCTTTTTCTACTCATCAATTGTTGTAATTTCTTTAGGGGGTACATCACCAACCTAAAATTTGATAACAAAACACACTTACATGATATAATTATAAATGAACATATAGATAGAAACCTCATGGATATATTCTTAAAACTTACATTGTCAGGCGGCACAGGCACAACCTCACCTTCACGGTGATCATCAGCACGGTCATCATGGGAATGCTTAGCCATCTGAAAGTTCACATTCAAATTATAAATTTCACATTATAAAGTAATTCACATTGTAAAGTTCACATTGTAAATTACACATTCACATTGTAAATTTCACATTCACATTGTAAAGTTCACATTCACATTGTAAAGTAATTCACATTGTAAAGTCCACATTCACATTGTAAAGTTCACAATCAGAAAAATAAAACATATACAAAATATAAACATTCATGCCTCTAATATTGTGATCTTTTATCAATTAACAATCCTTCATTGTGATCACCACAAACATACAAGTCATCATGATCCCCACGAACATACAAGTCATCGTGATCCCCAACTTCAATGTTTGGTGGTGTTGGCAACCCAACTGAGAATGGACTGGAGTCATCATACTTATCATAGTACTCTTCTTTATCTATAGGATCTTCAATAAACTGTCTTTTACCATGAAGAACAACTGACCATTTATCATTTGCACGATCATCGATATAAAAACTTGTTTCGCCTGTAATGCCAATATGAATGGTTCACCCTTCTCGCCAATCTTTTTAAAGTTCACTAACGTGAAACCCAATTCATCCACTATAACTCCTTTGTTGTTGTCAACCCAGTTACATTTAAAGAGAGGAATTCTGAAATCTACATAGTCAAACTCCCATATGTCTTCAATAACACCGTAATATGACATTTTAACTTCATGTGGACTCTTATCCTTTGCACTTGCAAAAAACAATGAAGATGCTTGAAGGGTGACCCCACTGTTTTGGACGACACTCTTATCATCTTGACGCTTTGTGTAATACAAGAATCCATTTATATAAAGTCCTTCATAAGACATAACATTCAATTTTGGTTCAAAGGAGAGGCACTTGATGGTTTCAGTAAGATTATCTGGTGTTTGAGATAGTTGTTGTAAGACTTTATCTTCAAACCACTTAATAAATGTCTTGTTATGCTCTCTAGCAAGCCACATTGAATTGGATCGAGGATATTGTCTCTTAATGAAATTGGTATGTTCCTCGATATAAACACTCACTTCGTCAATGTTGTGTAAAATATACAAGTGACCTTGCTCCAGCTTCTCACGACTGATTACTTTCACCCGTGATCCCAAAATTCCTTTGTCAAAATGCTCCTCAATATTCTTTTCATTCACAGGAGCATCATTACCACTCAAAAAGTCATTGCAAAAATCCATAACCTCTCTCGCCACATAACCCTCAATAATACTCCCTTTAGGCCGATAACGGTTTTGAACATCACCTTTAAAAACACTCATGTATTGTTGAAAGGGATACATCCAATGCAAGAAGAATGGTCCCAACATTTTCACTTCCCTAGTCAAGTGGACAACAAGATGTACCATGATATCAAAGAACGAAGGAGGAAAATACATCTTAAGCTGACATAGGGTAAATACATCTTAAGCTGACATAGGGTAACAACCACTTCTCTTTGCAATTTATCAAGAGCATCAAGGTCAATAACTTTGGTGCACAGACTGTTGAAAAAGAAACAAAGTCTGGTGATTGCAAACCGTACATGCTTCGACAATATAGATTGAATTGCCACGGGCAATATTTTCTGCATTAGAGTGTAACAATCATGAGATTTAAGACCTATCAACTTCAGATCTTTCATTGATACCAATGTACGGACGTTGGATGAGTAACCCTGTGGCACCTTAACATTTACCAAGCATTCAAAAAAAGCTTTCTTCTCTTTTTTAGACAATGTGTAATAAGGGGGAGGTAAGTATGTTCTCCGATCACTACTAACTACTTCTGTTAATTCTATCCTTATTCCCAATTCACGTAGGCCAATTCTAGATTTTATCCCATCTTTAGTCTTACCTGGTATATTCAACAGAGTACCGAGGATGCTATCACATACATTTTTCTCAACGTGCATGACATCGATACAATGCATGAATGTCAAAGAACTCCAATAAGGAAGATCCCAAAATATTGGCAATCATACATTGTGATCTCTTACCAAATTCATTGGCGATGTCATTTACTCTTTCATAAACATCCTCCCGTGATATAGATTTAGGTGCACTCTGTTCCTCCGTCCGTCCATTTAATGCTTTGCACAACCTACGATACAGATGAAATTTTGGAAGAAACCTTCGATGAACAAGATATACAGTCTTGCCTCTGTGTTTTAGTCATATAGAATCAGTGTTCTCTTCACATATAGGACATGCTTTAGATCCTTTGACACTATATCCAGACAAATTCCCATACGCTGGAAAGTCATTCATAGTGCAAAACAACATAGCGTACAAACGAAATGTATCTCTTCTTGAAGCATCATAGGTCATCAAAACTTCACCTCAGAGCTTCTTCAAGTCATCAATCATAGGTTCAAGATAAACATCGATATCATTTCCAGGTTGTTTAGGGCCCGATATCAAAGATGACAATATAACATACTTATTTTTCATACACAACCAGGGAGGAAGATTGTATATAACCAGCATAACTGGCCAAGTGCTATGTTGGATGCTCAATGTCCCGTACGGATTCATCTCATCTGTACAAAGCCCAAGTCTTAGATTCAAGTCTTCTTCAATCAATTCAAGGTATAATAAATCAATCTTCTTCCATTGTGATGAATCAGATGCATGTATTAGGATCCCATCATTATTTTTCTTAACATCTGCATGCCACCTCAAATTCTTCACATCTACAGGATTGGAAAACAAGCGTTGAAATTGTGGTATTATAGGTAGATACCACATCACCTTGGCAGGAGAACCAGTTTTGGACTCCCCCGAAGTCGTCAATTTATACCTTGACGCACCACATTCCGGACAATCTTTCAAATCCACATAGTCCTTTTGAAATAATACACAATCATTCGAGCATGCGTGTATCTTCTTGGCCTCCATTCCCATTGGGCACAACAATTTATTTACTCGATATGTTGAGATTGGAAGCTCGTTTCCTTCAAGAAGAATTTCTTTCAACAAAGACAACAATGACGTGAAGCTTTTGTCACTCCATCGATTGTTAGCTTTCAGTTTATACAATCTCAACACAGCGCTAACCTTCGTAAACTTACAACCTATGTATAACGGTATCTCAGCATCATGAACAATGTTACTAAACATGGGAGGTGGATAGGGGTGCTCTACCCCACAACGATCCAACATCGCATCAACGATGTCTACATGAACTGGTTCGTTCAAATCTACATCATCGGAGGCAATTTCTTCTTCCACACAAGCACTGCTATCAACATCCACTGGTTTTGGGTTTGAAATCTCTCCATACCAGTGCCATTCTGTAAAGCCTTGTATAATCCCGTTGCACATGACATGACTTTTGATTTTGTCACCAATGCTGACTTTCAAGTTGTTACCGCAATGCCTAAATGGACAGTAGAACCTATCTCCAGGTTGTTTCCTATGTTCCTCGACAAATCTAATAAACGGATCAAGACCATAAATAAACTCTAGGGTGCAGTGATTGAGAATGGACATCCATGATCTATCCATTCTATAATCAAAGAGAAAACAAGTATATATTACAACAAGATTAGGGTCTAGGGTTAATTAACATATTAGAGTTTATGCATGGTTAAAACTTTAGGGTTTAAGGTCCTATATATAATTAATGGTTAAAACATCCTAAGTGAGATTAGGTGTTCAAGAACTGTCCCAAACTGGGGACTATCCAAGATTTACTCCTAATGAGTAAATCTTGGACGGGTTTCTAGGCCAACAATACATGTACTGTCATTCTTATATACAATAAATGTGTACCACCTATCCCATTCTTGAACACCTAATCTCACTAGTAAGTGTATAATGTGTATTGGGTTTTCAAGAAAATTTCGGCAACATTTCCCTGTTGTTCTGCAAGTACATATGTACTTAGAGAACAAACGGAGAAATGCTACCAAAATTTTCTTGAAAACTTAATATGCATTATAAACTTACATCCTAAGTGAGATTAGGTGTTCAAGAATAGTCCCAAACCGGGGACTATCCAAGATTTACTCCTAATAAGTAAATCTTGGACGGGTTTCTAGGTCAACAAATACATGTGTTGTCATTCTATAACATTCATTTCAACATTTCGAGTGTCCATGCATGTTCATCATCAAGATAAAGATATATTACACATAAATTAGTATGACCTAGGGATGGAGAGATTCATAATTGATTTCAAAATTCCAAACTAGCTCATGCATTATCATCAATCTACATCATACAATAGGGATTCATGTAGATGTTAGGGCGACACATCGACACATCACTACAAAATCATAGATTTAATATTAGGGTTTTAATATCTTACATAAATTGATCACAAGATTTCAGCAATATAGTTAATTCAAGATTATGGTGAAATGTGTATTAGGGTTTAAATATCTTAATTCAACATGCATCAAAATTTATAGAATTAGGTCAAGCATTAGTATTCAATTGCAAATGTATCTTCTCCTTCCTGATCCTTCCTTACCAAATGGATAAAAGCAAGGCACGACCTATGGGCTGGACACAACGGTTGTGGCTGTGTTGTCCAACACAGCCATGGCCACCGTGTTCAACCCACATGTAGCTCGTGCCTTGCTTTTATCAATGCATTTTGGTAAAAGGGGAGAAGGAAGAAGAACACGTTAGGTTGGAGGTAGGCGATTGTACCTGTGAAGAGCTTAAATGTTGTAGGGAGTTTCCTTGACGGTGAGACCAGGAGCAGCAAGCAGTGAAGCAGGCGGTGACCAGGTTGGGTTGGAGGTAGGTGACGGTCATCCGGAGCAGTGGTGGCAACTAGGGGAACGGAGACCAGGGGACCAGAGTAGCGACCGGAGCAGCGATGGCCAGAAGGAGCAGGGGAGCGGCACAAAAGGAGTAGGGGAGCATCAACGACATGCTAGAAGTAGAGGAGGGGAACTGGCGGTGGAATCACGAGACCCTAGAGCGGCAGAATAAAAAATGAAATAGAGAAAGGGGAAGAGCTAGGCTCGTGCGGGTGCTACTAAGTCAACAATAAGCGTCGATTATTAAAAACAACCGATGCTAAAAACTATAGGCATAGGTTACCAACAAAACACTGACACCATTGTTCATTTATAGTCATCGGTTCCAACTAGAAAAATTGATGTCTATCTTTTATATGCTGAAAAAAATAAATGTTCTCGAATTAAGACCATAGTTGTCAGTTTCCATATAAAAATTGACCCCAAAGGGAGGTGAAAACTTTCACGGTTAAGCATGTGAAAATACAACGACGTCGATTATTATAAGACAACCGACGATAAAAATTGGTCAAATTTCTATCCTTTAGGCGTCGGTTTATTTGTAACAACCGACGCTGTATGTGAAATTTTGGAGGAATTTTTTTGCTGGAAAAATTGGATTTGGCAGTTAGTTTTAGGCGTCAGTTGCTAATTAAAGAATCGACGCTAAATAAAAGTGATACCCGTGTCTGGTCACTCTTCACAGATAGATGTCAGATTTTTTATTGAACCAACACTGTATATTTAAGGTGTCGGCTTTTATATACAACTGACGCCTTTAAAAGTGACGTTATAAGCCATTTCTGTAGTAGTGAGACAAGATTTTATGCAAGAAGAAATGTCATGCTTATGCAACTAGATGACATGCACCCCGATTTTGCTGTGCATGTATGATTTTACTATTATATTTTTTTATATGCACTAATGCAAGAAAAAATAAACAACTACTATGCAAGGTCTATTATGCAATGCAATCATGAGAAATAATGACAGCATGTGCTCAATCCTCTTATGGTGGAGTGTGAGTCAAAGGTGTGCGGTGGTTGAGATCACACGACTTAGAGACAAAACCTACAGAAACAAATCATATGTCCCTCTCTAATGACCTGTGTAAAGTTAATCAAGGGGTTTCTTTCTTGAATTTTTAATTTAAGGTCATGTTAGTGTTTGATCAGTTTAGGCTCAACAATCCTTGTCAATCACTTTTCTTGGACAAATTAAATGGTCATTTATGTTCTAATGTCCTGGAGCTGACTTACTCAAGCACTTCCTTAGTTATGTGACTTGATTACTCACAAGATAGGCTCACAAACTATTTTGAAATTTACTCATTTTTCATGTGCACCCAACCCTAGAGATGGATATACTCAAATGAAACTATGCATTTATTTCTCCACAAATTACACTAGGTAGACTTTGGATCCTAAAAATTTCAATAAACCTAAAAATAAAAACAACTAAATTTTTCAAAAATAAAACATCATAAAAGAAATAAAGAAAAACTAAGATAAAAGGCTATTCTAGCACCCCCCCAAGCTTGAATATGACTATGGCATCATAGTCAAAATTCCAACTTAAGAGGTGGAACAACGGTACCATTTTCTCTGAAGGGTGGTGGAGGTGGATGGTTGGAGGCTCATTTGACCAAGTTGTGCTTGATAGTCTTCCTCTTCTTGGTGGCTAATTTTTGTATCTTTGTGGAGCTAAGATGTGACATTCTTTAGCCTTCTTTGCTCTACAAAAAACGGTGCTCAAAAAAACTTTTTTAGTGTTGTTTACGGCCTTTTTCAGGTGGCTCTATGCCAGGAGTCGGTGGCACCGACTTGAAGGTCGGTGGCACCAACTCCGCCAATCATTATCGGTGCATCGACGCACCCACCGAACTTGGAACAATAAAAAAATTTGGTGGCACTAAGTTTTTATCAATTATACGCGCCTGTAACTTTATGAAAATCTTCAGGGAAGTCGGTGGCACCAACTTGGAAGTCGGTGGCACCGACTCTACCTTTCCAAAGCCGATCCAACACTGATCAAATCTCAGTGCCACTGACACAGATGTCATTGGTACCGACTTTGTAAGTTCTACACACTTCCAAATACGAATTAGGGTACCATTTTTACAAAACATTACTAAAAAATAAGCAAAACTAAGTGCATAAAATTAAAAGAACATAAAGAGACAATCTAAAAGTTGGGTTGCCTCCCAACAAGTGCCCTTGTTTAATGTACTAGGCTTGACATGAGGAATACCTTCAACCTGGGTTGTCAAGGGGTGGCTCGGGCCTTAGGATCCAAGATAAGCCCATTTGGACCACTATTTAGTTTATAAATGGATCCATGAGAGACAAATAGAGATTCAGTATTTTGTGCTCATATTAGATACCGACAATAATTTTAGAATGTTGATAAAGGGGTTATGAGGTCATAAATGAATTTCAAAAGATTCCAATTTATCTTGTGATCTAGGTAATTAATTAGGTAATTATCTAATCCATGCTTGTAAACCAAGTTTAGTATATTAAATAAACTTATTTTGACCCAATTTTTAGCCAAATATCAAATGAGCACTAATTAAGATAATCTTGAAATTTGATATTAGATAGATCTTTGACATGTCCAATAGAATTATTTCTTGAAAGTGAGGCTTTGGTTAAAGAACATAGAAATTGAAGAAGAGAGAAAATCCATGTTGGATTTGGATTCCCTCAGGTTGGGAAGTGAGAAAGGAGGTCACCCCCTTTTCCTAGAATCAAGAAGAGTTCTGTGACCAATAGAGTCCCCTTTATCCCTAGTCTTTCTCTCCCCTTCCGCACCATGGTTTGTCCCAATGTCAATATCCTCGACTTTGAGGGATTAAACCGAACCCAACAAACCCCAATATATGATTAAATCCAAAGATGTAGATAATTCCTAGATCTGTGTTTATCCTAGAAACTAGGTTTGATCACCACCGAATCTTCCCTCGTCCCCATTATTATGTACGGATACCTAGAGAACCTAAACCTACATGACTCATATAATAGAAAGAAACCCCCAATTGCCCTAAAGAAACCCCCAGACTCACTATCGAGGACCACCTTCATCTTCAGTTATCTTGACCTTACTGTCCTAAATTGAAGTGCTCTAGCCAATTCTCTTGGCCCACAATATCACATGGGATCTTAGAGGGATCCCCTATCCTCAACAATGTACAAGGAGAACCAAGAATCCATCACCTATTACCAATCACTACAACAAAAAAGCCGATGAATGTATATTTGTACTAGCTTTGGTTGCATTTTGAGCTTAGCATTGCAATTTTTTTTCTAATTTTACTTTACACATAACTTGTATAGAATGGAAAAAAAGTTATTTGCTATTTGGAAATATTTACAATGCACTATATTTTATAAGACAAGAGAGAAACAGAGAACCATGACTAGGCAAAAGAAAAGCCAAAGGCAAGACATGTCTTAAGCACATCCCAAATCACACATCATAAGATGATAAAACACATAACACATGGTAATGCATAAAGAATATATACTAATACTCCCCATCAAGCTGGAGCATAGATGCCAAGCATGCCCATCTTGTCCACCAGTGTAGCAAAGCAAGTATTGAGAACTATCTGGTTAAATATATCAGCAACTTGATCTTCTGTCTGAAGATAAGGAGTACAAATACATCCAGAAAGAAATACTTCTTGGAAAGAGTGGGAATCCACTTCAAAGTGTATTGTGCCCTCATGGAAAGTGGGATTAATGGCAATAAAGGTGGAAACTTTATTATCACAATGCATAGGAATATGATCAAAGTCAGAAATTCAAATTCCTTGAGGTGTCCTTGGACCCACATTAGTTCAGAAGTAGTGTGAGCCATAGCCCTATATTCTGCTTCAACACTTGATCGAGCAACCACAGTCTGCTTTTTACTACACCCTATAAGCAGGGTTCTCTCCATCAAAGGAACAATATCCAAAAGTAGATTTTCAATCACATCGACTACCAAGATAATCAAAGTCAGAATTGCCAGTAAGTTTGCAATGCCCATGTCTCTGATATAGTAAAACGTTTTTAGGAAAAGATTTCAAATATTTAAGAATGTGACAAAGAGCATCCCAAGGACATTACTGAGATTTGTCCAAATACCTAATGATGATAGTAGTAATATCATCTCTCATCATAGTGAGATAAATAAGCTTACAACCGTTCATCGATATTGATGGTTATCAGCGTATGGAGGTGAAGATTCATCATACCAATTGGTATTGAGATCTATAGGAGTAGTAGTAGGTTTAGACCTGAGCATACTTGCTTCTGTGGGAAGACCCATCACATATCTATGCTATTAAAGGTAGATGTCAGAAGACGATATGGAAACTTCAATTTCCAAGAAGCATATGAGTTTACCCAGATCTTTAGTGTTGTTTGGGATATCCTTTGGTAGCAGTAATACCTTTAGAATCATCACCATGCAAATTGATATCATACACATAAATAATAAGCACAACTAGTCTAGACATGTTTTTTTAATAAAAATAAAATGATTAGAATGTGAACACAAAATTCAAACTTGAGCAATATCTGGATTAATTTATCAAACCACACATGTGGGCTTTCTTTTAGGCCATATATCACCTTCTTGAGTCTATAGATTTTGGAACACTCCCCCTAAATAACAAAACTAGGTGGTTGCTACAAATAAACTTCCTCATGTAGGTCACCATACAAGACGACATTTTTGACATCATGTTGATAAAGAGGCCAATCTTTACTGACAACTATATAGATGAGTACTCTCATAGACCTGAGACTGGCTACATGAAAAAAAGTTTGAAATTAGTTCACTCCATAGGTTCGAGTGTAGCCTTTTGCTACAAGACGAGCCTTTAGCCATTCAATAGAACCATGTGGTTGATATTTAATAGTAAAGATCCAACAAAATCCAATCACTAGATAGTTTTTAGGACAATCAACAAGATCCCAGGTTTTGCAATCTTGTAGGGAAGACATTTTTGTTTCTATAGCTTAACACCATGCAGGATGATGAAGTGCATGTGTAGAATTCTTTGGAGCAAAAATAGCGTAAAGAGTAGTAGTAAAACATGCAAAGCTAGCACAATGATTAGTGGTAGAGTAGAAATTACTAATTGGATGTTGAGTGCAGAAACAAACACCTTCTTAGGCTGATAGGAAGATGTCAGTCAGAAAATACCTGGGAGGTGTTGTGACCTATAGAAAAGGGAGGAATTGGTTGTCGTGGAGCTAAAGGAGGATATGTAACCATGGGTCTTCTCATGGACACCTCTTCATTTTTGTTAGTGTGATCATGTTCTACTACCTCAGGCAAAGGAGTAGGAACCATGAAGTCACTAGATAAAGTAGACCTTTCTTTAGAGTAGTATGGTGTATTTTTAAATAACACAACATCGACACTCACAAAACATTGTCGATTGACATGATCATAACACCAACATCCTCTTTGAGTTCGGGAATATCCCAGAAAGTCACACTTAATGGAACAAGGTCAAGTTTAGATATCCCAGGTCAGAGATTCTTAAGCAAACAAGTGCTACCAAAGCTACATTGTGGAATAGAAAATAAAGGCACATAAGGGTAAGAAGGGAGACACGACCTCATTATAAAACACATAAGAAGAAATATGGTTGATTAAGTAGCACACTGTAGAAACAACTCCAAGATAGAAATGTTTAGGAACATGAAAGTGAATAAGAAGAGTGTGTGTTATGTCAAGTAAATGATGATTCTTCCTTTCTTCCACTCCATTTCATTCTGGTGTGTAAGAGCAGGAAGTCTGATGAATGGTACTACGAGTCTTACAAAGTTGATCTACATATTTTTGCATAAATGCTAAGGCATCATTCATAATATTTTGAAGCAATTTTGAATTGGGTTTGGATCTCAGTAAAAAAAGGTGGTGGTAGTTTGCAAAATGTACCTATGATCCTTTAGTAGAACCAACCAAGTTGCCCTAGAATAATCGTCAATAAAGGTCATAAAATAGAAATATCTAGAGAAGCTAGAAGCAGAACATGGACCCCAAATATCAACACAAAAAATGTCAAACAATTTTTTAGAACTAATTTCTTATTTATTATTAAATACAACCCGAGTTTGTTTTTCGAACTATCTTGATTCACACAAATTTTTGTCTCAAAAATATTTCGAAATAAACAACGTAGTTTAACAACAGAAGGATGCCCTAGGTGATAGTACAATTGTTGAGTAGTGAAAGAAGCAGATAGCAGAGCGACAACATATTGCAGCACATCTAGGTAGTACAATCCATCTGGTCCCTCATGGCCTGAACCAATCCTCATGCTCGTATGGAGATACTAAAACATGCAACCCTTAGGGTCAAAAGTAATCAATCACTGAATGCTCTTAACAATGTTACCAATAGATAGTAGAATAAGAGGAAAGCATGGAACATATAAGATAGATGTTAAGGGAAGATTTTTAGATAGAGATATAGTTCCAACACCATGGAAAAAGACCGAATCCCATTGGAAATAGTCATCAGAGGAACTTTTGTAGTCTTAAATAAGGTAGTCATAAGTTTGTAACAACTAGAAATATGGGTAGATGCACCAGAGTCAATGACCCATCAATTTTTACCAGTAGTAGAAGGGGATGCAAGTAAGGTAGAGGAACCTCCTTCTGTAGTAGTTGTTGGTGAGGATAGACGCTCTTGGAGGAGTCTTTCAAACTCTAAGCTAATCCAGCCAGTTGTGGGTTGAGTAGATCTTGAGGCAATATTAGTTGAGTCTTCACAGACATTAAAGGAGACCCGATTCACCCATGTAGGTGTACTATGATTTTTCTAGTAACGGTCCTCATAGTGGTCTGTGCGCCCGTAGAAGTTGTAGAAGTGGTTGTCAAGAGGTGGTTGAGGTTGACCTCATCTAGGGCTAGAAGGAGGACCTTTTCCAGGCACACGTCCACCACAACCTCGACCGCGCCCACGTCCACATCCTTGACCAGAATCAGGGGAGTGAACTATAAGGATCGAGTGATTAGAAGAAATAGAAGACAAAGAGGCCATAACAGGAAGGTGTTAAAGAGCTTGAGAACATCCTTTAGTGTAAATAAGAGATCACTAGATAAGATTTGGTCTACCATGTCTATGAATAAGGCAAACTAGCTAGAAATTGGACAAGCTAAAGTTTGTTGTGTTGCCTTTGAACTTCTTTGATATCACCAGTGAGTGGATGGTATAATACAAATTCAATCAAAAGTGCCAAACAACAATTGTAACAATCTTCTATAGATTTGTCACTAGAATACTCCATTTTATCCAAGTTCTTAAAGATCTCAAATACCTTCTTTGGGTTATGCTGATAGGGGTACACATGGGACAGTTGATCCCACATGGCTTTGAAATTTTGTAGGTGAAGAAGAGACTGGCTAATCTTTGGTTCAACATTGTTCACCATCCACATCATGCCACTGGAATCAACTTTGGACAATTGGTCCTAGGCCTCTTTGGATTTGTCATCCACTAGAACATATGAGGATCCTTAGCGACAAAAGAGATATGAGAGTAGCATCTACATAAGAGTTTGAATGATGCCACCCAAAGATGGTAATTTAATCCATCAAGTTTCATGGTTGTAACATACATGTTCCGTGAAGGATCTGTATTCGTCATGCAAGCTAGAGAGATGGAATTCAGTAGAAGTGGTACAAAAGGGTAGATCTGGATGATAAGATATGAGAAAATGGTAGTGGAGAAGAAACATAAGAATAAGAGTAGAACAAAATAATAGTAAAAGAGTAGATGTAAAAAAACCACATAGGGGCAGAGTAAGCAACAAACACATCCAAATAGATCCAAGGAACCCACATAGGGGCAGAAGATAATGACAATATATCTAGATCAATTGATTTGGGAAACCCACACAGGGGCAGTAGATAGCAACAATAGCAGATATGGATCAATAGATCCAAGAAACCCACATAGGGACAGTACATAGCATCATCAGATCTGGATCAATAGATCTAAGAAACCCACATAGGGGCAATAGAGATAAGAAAAGACCAATGCTGCCATGACGTGAGGTTCACTCCACCATGGGGTGTAGATAGGAAAAGAGGTGAGACCTTTTCGGTTTTCAACGAGCTATTCTGGGACTAACTAGAAGAGTAAATGGTGGAAAGTAGGTTGATGGGGTGGAGGTCAATGGGTTACATGCTGATGTTGTGGGGGTCGATGGGGGGTAGAGGTCAATGGGTTATTGGTCGATGGTGGTGATGAAAGTTGAAGGGTTGATGGTAGTTTGATCGGTTGATGGGTGGAAGGTCGATGGGTAGAAGATGAAGGGTTGGTCAATGGGTGGAAGATGAAAGGTTGGTTGATGGGTGGAGGTTAATGGGTGGAAGAGGAAGGGTTGGCCGATGGGTGGAGGTTGATGGGTGGAAGATGAAGGGTTGGTTGATGGTGGAGGTTTATGGGTGGAATATGAAAGGTTGGTCAATGGATGGAGGTCTATTGATTGAAAAGGAAGGGTTGGTCGATGGATAGAGGTCAATGGATGGAGTTCAGTGGGTGGAGGTTGATGGGTTTATCTCGATGAGTGGAGGGTGGTGGTATTAAGGTGATGGAGGGAGAGGGTGAGTAGGTGGTGGAAATGGTGGAGATGGTGTAAATGATGGAGGTTGTGGGGGGGGGGGGTTTGATGGTATGTGAGTGGGGTTGATGGATGGGCTCAGGGAGGATCGAACAAGCCTGACACCATATAGAATGGGAAAAGCTTTACTTGATGTATTGGAAAAAGTTACAATGCACTCTCTTTTATAGGACAAGAGAGAAAGGGAGAACCAGAACTAGGAAATATGGGATAAAAGAAAAGCTAAATACAAGTCAAGTCTTAAGCACATAAAAAAACACACATCATAAGAAAACAAAACACACTACACAAGATAATGCATAAAGCATATGTACTGATAACTTGCATTTTCTTTTCTTAATTTATGACAATTTTAAGGATTTTGATCTAATTCTGTGTTTTTCATGGTAGGAAACCTTTATTCTATACACTCTAATGTAGGAGATGGTGGTCCCACTAAACGACTAGCGGTCACAAGAATTGTTTTATATATGGACTAAATTTTTGTTGATTTGTCCCTTCACCAATTGATATTTTCATCTATCAACATTTTCATTGGCGCATACCCAAAACACATGCCAATAGCCCATCTAGGGGGTTCTCGTTTTACTAAAATCTAACCATCCACTTAAAGTCTACTCTTTCATCACATGATTGCCGATAGAAAGTCCATCCCAACAACTGACAATAAGTGCCTACCAAACAATGGTCATTGGCATTCCAATAGTGTGAACCAATAGAAACTCTATCCCCCTCAACCAATGATTGGTGGGATTCTAACACTTATCAACCAATGAGACTCATGCGTTCTCTCGATAAATAAATGGCTAGACATCATACACCAATGGAACCTCAACTTTGTCTACTGATGATAAGCCAATACACTCCAATCAATGGGAATTCAACACTCCATATACCAATGATCTACTTGCTCCATGCACAGATGGAAATTCTACTCTTGTGCATCAATGGGGGTTATACACCTTTACATACTATGGGATTCTTGTGTGCATATTAACTAATAAGTGATTGGTTCTCCAAACTAAAGAAAATCCTTCACTTGCCCACCAATGAGGTTCCTACCCTTCAGTCTTTTAGTGGAAATTATGAATTCCATCAGACCCATCGTCTTCTTCCCACAACCACTTATTCACATCCATGGTGGACAACATTTAACTATGAGACGTCTAGGTTGGGTTCCTTACCCTAACATCCACCTACAAATACAAGACCATATCCTCCACAAAAATGATCCATATTCAATGCCATAATGTTGCTAAAAGCAGTTTTGAGCATCCATCTCTAGTTTCCATCGACAATTTCTGTCACAAAACCATTCTTACCTGAATCACAATCCCATTACCTTAGTAGGTAGTGTTAAGGGGATTAAATCATCTATCTCTGAGTGGCCTAAATATCACACACACATGACATCCAAAAATAAATAACATTTAATTTATTGAAAAAGAAATAAGTTTATTACATCAGGGGCGAGAAGGCAACAAGAAAAGGAAAGACTACAAGGCAGGAAAACTATAAACTAAATAATACATCCCTTTATATATAACCCCATGTGATGTGCAATTCTTTATTCTGGCAGATATTGACAAGAGTATGCTAGATCATCTTTATCAAGTCTTCAAGTCTTCGTTCCTAAAATGAGGTAAATCGAGATACAATCAATGCAAATGTATCCGTACACTTTGAAAAGAATAGATATTTTTTTTGATCGGTGAAAAGAATAGATATTGAACAATTGAAAACATCTAAATAGCAAAATATTGTACTTGACAAGACTTATAAGAAAACTATTCAATGCAATATTTAAATATGGCTCCATCACCCCAACGAGACAGGGAAGGTCACCTGGCTCCATCTCTCCATTTAAAGGAGGAGGTCACCATTTTATACAAATTCCACCCTCTAAGGCGAGGAGGTTGCTTGTACCCAACAACATCATCATCATCATTATTATCATTATCATAATTTAGGCAGTTCTAATGGGAATATCATTTATGTTCAAGGGTTTTCAAGAGTATATATATATATATATATATATATATATATATATATATATATATATATATATATATATATATATATATATATATATATATATATACAAATCAAAAGACTAATTAGTAGGGAATGTTGTAGATCAAACAAGTGCATAACAAAGATTTTCAACAAGAGAACATACAAGTATCATTCAATACCACTAGTCTGTTCAAGGAGGAATAAACATTACATCATACCTCTTGCGGTCAAACTAGAGTATTATCGACATCCAGACAAGAGTTTTAGATCCAAGAGTTCATATCAGATTCTAAATTTCAAGATATAAAGCATTTGTCATGATCTTGGAAAATACAAGTCATGGGTCATTATATCATGACTAGGGTTCTAACCCCTAATTAGTCCCTCAGGTGACCATTCATCATATTATCTCAAAAAAACCATCATCAATATCAATATCTAGTATGATAAGCATAAATGAGTCACCTAAGTATTTTAGGAGATTCAATATATTAAATAATTTAGTCATTTTCATATACAATCATGTCAAGAGTAGATTGAATAATGATCTAGTATTAATAGTAATGTGATAAAGTCATCAATGTAATATCAAAGTAAAACATGGTCGTGATGTGATCATATCTCATGTAAGTTAGGCTTTTAGTAGGATTAGGGTTTGAAATATTAGTAAAAAACCATATTTAGGATGTAAGAGAAAGATATTTAGTATCATCATTAAATCATACTATAATAGGTCAATATAATGGTTTCATTATAATCTAGGCATTTTTCTGAGAAGATGGATATTTTTTTGGCATTATAGAATAACAGATCTATTTACTAGCTAACTTACAAAACTGACCAATCAAATAATTGCTAAAAGAATAAAATGAAGATAAACAAATATATTTTCCAGTCGACTTTGTAGATCAGGGGAGGGATATGACTTCATATATCCTCCTACTGACTCACGATTCATGACTTGGCTCAAGGGGATCACAACAGAGGGAAAAAGGACACAAATTCCTATGACCATGAAATTGAAAGCATGATGAAATTGGGGCATATCAGTAAGAATAGGCCCTTGAATGTTTCGATCACAGAAACATGGCTCATGCCATGAAAGCAGAGAGCAGATAACTGAGGTGAAGGTAGAAGGCCACAACACGGGGAATGCATCATGAAAGAAGATTGTCTTGGGGTTGGTTTCCCTAAAGTGTTGCAAAGCTCTCAAGACATTCATCAATCAAAATGGTGAGTGAGGGTCAAAGATGGTCTATTGGGTTATAGTTGAGAAGAACAAAAGAGAGAAATGAGGGGTTTAAGAGTTATACTACAGATGCAAGTGATATCTAGTAGCCTTGGCCACCTCACAAGGTTCCCTAGAGTCAAGCAGGAGTCTTGGGTTTGCGTGACTCTATTGAATGAGATCTTTATATGTCTCCAGAGATAAGAGAAGTGTGCCAAAGGGAGGTTCTTTGCCAATAGAGATCCTCAGATGATCGTGGCTTCTCAAGTAGATGGTGGGGGTTCCGCTAAAGCTCGTAGATGGTGCAAATGTGGTTAATTTAGAGGAGAAGCTCGATGGTATGAGCATAAGGCTCAGGTTCAACATAGGGGGTGACTTGAGAATGGAGAAGACATGGTCATTCTGTGGTCAATTGGTGGTACATAGGGGTTAAACAGAGGGTCTAGCACTCTTAAATAGGTAAAGGCCTAGGGTTTCCTGCCCTAAGGTGGTTGGCATGTCCATGGTGCTGTTGTTTTGGGTGTTTTCAGATTAGGGATAGAGAGGGTGTCAATTAGGGATCGCTTGAAAGAGGAGAATAAATTAGATCGAAAGTAACAATTTTAACTCAGCGATGATTAATAGAGATGGAGATATAGGATTTTTGAGAATCTGCACTTAGCGGTGATTCACCCGTACAATTCGGGCAGGAGAGATGACCCTCTTGGCTGGGTCCATCTGGGTCCATGTTTGGGATCCCACTCGACTATGTAAAGGTATTTTGGGGGTATTTTATTGTATAATTCACAACTCTCAATTCCTTTATCTGAAAAAATGCAAGATTTTAATAAAAGCCTTATTAGGGTCTCATCTAGCTATAGAAAAAGTTTCAAGTAAAAAATATAATGTTTGATCCACCAAATAACTGAATTGGGTAAAGGCACAAATTAAGCTAAAATTGAATGTCATAAGGTAAAAATTATGGAAATTGGGCATCATAACTACAATTGGGTGTCCATAATCATTAAATTATCATGAGAGTGATGAAGTGAGGTCAATTGAACAATAATGGATAATTGAGGGGCGTAATTGTAGTTTGGTCATTAAATGTGGAAAAATCCACTTGATCACAATTTCCATCAATGGATGACACTTCCACCTCTATTTTTGCCAATCATCCAAGTTTCAAACCTCAAAAGAGGCTACTCATTCAGTGTTTATCTTCATTAGCTGATGGCCCCCACCCTCATCAACATGCTTCTCCTTCCTTATAGAAGATTGATCCTAACCACAAGAAAGAAGACGATACCCCAAGACCTTCTCTAACAAACGTCAATGATCAATCTTACTATTGTGTCGACTACTATCATCCCTAACCTTAAATAAGAGCATATAAACACCATGGCTGATCCTTTTCTGTCTACTGTGTCAATGAATTTATTCCCTTCTTCCATTGTTAATCTTGTTACTATCGTGTTTAGCGAGTTGTCCTCTCATTAGGATGCATGGAGTAGCCCCTCTACCTGTTTGTCTCTTTTCTACTATTGTTATGTCTATATGAATGACATGACTTTGCTGCAACAAAAAATTGACTAGGGGTGAAATCCATAGAGTTTACCTAGACTAAGTACAATAATCACCACCCAAAAGTGGACATATCTTATTGTAGTATGGTTAGGATCGAACCAAAGGGACAATATTATTAAAAACTGACTGATCAAGTTAAACACATAAAAACTAGTATTTAACACAAGAATGATGGTTGTTTGTTATACTAAATTGCAAATAGTGAATAGGCTGAATCAAATGGTTGGTAAATCAATGGATGGAAACACTAGAGTGGAATGGGTTTCACCATTAATACCTATCATTCACTCTCTCAGTGCATCATATTAGTCATGAGTATGTATATGTTGAGGATGGTAAAATCCCCCTTTCATCATTAGAATAAAATCCTAAAAATATATCACTCTAAGGTCACCATCATGTTACCTAGAGGTCATACATCTATCGCCTCAAAAAACACCTATCCAAAACTCTCATAAAGGGTTTCACTAGAATCTAATGATATCCTAGATCTTGGGTTCAAAGTTCTCTACATATAAGATTATAACATACATGTAAAGCTACTGATAAAACAAACATACAAGCATAAAATGATTGATTCTAAACATGCAATAGTCCATACAAAAATAGATGGAGCTACAAGAGAAATATTGGGTAGCGGGGCTACTTTTCGCACCCTAGCGAGAGGACTACTCGCTCATGGCAGTAGAAACAAAAGAAACACAAGAACAAAGAAAGGAAGTCATGATCACAAAAGAAGAAGATATGATTTTTTGTGTGTGTGAAAGCCAGTCTTCATGTTGGAGATTGATGGTGGATGGTGCAACAATAGGTCCATAGTTAGTTGTTCGTCAGGATCAGACTTGAGGCATCATTCTTCCTTCTTCAAGGATGGATCTAACCACATCTAGGAGAGAGAAGTGGTTGACAAAGGTAGAGGTTGTCAACCGATGGAAACAAGTACAATGGAACATGCCTCTGTCGAGGTCTGTACCTTGGTGCTTGGGAAATAGTGAAGGTGGAAGCCCTTCGATTGACATTTGCAAACCAATGGACAAAGATCAAAGGTTGTGGAGGATGAATGTCTATAGTGGATGTGGAAGCCTTGTGGAGTCAATGGCGCGGCCCCTATTCTATGGGTACTCCCCTTCTATTTATAGGCATAGGGCTATTGTTGCAGACGCCATGGAGTGAAGTATTAGTCACCACAAAGGAGAAAAGTCAGCAGTGGCACAAGGAAGATGTTGGGTTGTAGGTTTGCAGTAACTCCATCGACAGATGAAGTGTTTTGCAGAGTTTAGTAAAGCCATTGCTAGGTGAACAATTGTAGAATGACCATGATAGAATAGAGCAGTTGATAAGAAGGGATGTGCAATAGAACATTTACTTGGAGAAGTAAATCATCCATCGGTTAGCAGATGCTATACTTCCATCAGAGGAGATGAGAGAGGAACCACCAGAAGGGAGAATAGGACTTACCTCAGATGGTGGAGTTAGGAAGACCATCAAAAAGTGAGACGTGGGTAGGATTTCCATTAGAAGAAAAGATGCCGGTTCCCTTCCTATTCAATAATAGTCTGGACATCATAAGGAATGTACATGTCATCTATCGGTAGATAAATTTGGGATGACAACTAAAGGAGTGGATGAGTGGTTCAAACTAATGGCTAGGTAGAAATAAGCCCACCCTACGAGGGGTGGGGGGTTGGCATGAGGTCAAAGGCATGTATCAATGGAGCATCAATCAAAGGATCTATCAATGGATGGCATGGCATATATATGAATCTGATGGCCTAATAGATATACTGCATATTGATGGAACTTCATCAATAAATGAAGGATTTGATCATTGAATATACAATCCATTTTATAAATTTTTTTGGGCCCACTAGTTGGTTACCAATACTACCACCTCCTACACTCCTCTCATATAATGAAGTTCAAACCTATTGGCATGAGGTCGAAGTTCTACGTCAATGTAGCATCAATTGATGGGATGGCAGATCTATGAAATATGATGGTCTAACAGATATACTGCAAATCAACGGAACTTCATCAACTGATGAAGGATGGGATCATAAAAAATATGATCCATTTTATCAAAATTTTTTGGGCCCACTAGTCAATTAGCGGGACCACCACCTCCTACACTCCTCTCATATAATGAAGTTCAAACCTGCCACAAAAAATAGGAATATGATCCAAAACCTTAAAAATTATCATAAAATAAATAAAACCTAAATGCAAGCTAGTACTAAGATAAATAATGAAAATGAGTGCAAAACTATGCTTAAAATGCAGCTATATCTAAGATGAATATGCATTTATCAATGAGCATCACTTGCTATAGATCAAACATTTTATTGCTTGCAACTCTTTTTTGGATAAATATTTTGCATGTTTACCAAACCTTAGATGTAGAAAACTTTGAACCTAAGATCTAGTATATCATTTGATTCATGTTAAACCCTTTATGATAAATTTGGGTATGTGTTTTTTGAGATGATAGGTGAAGGATCTCTAGGCAACACAATGAATTGATAAGAATAATATCTGCCTGGTTTTAATCCTAGCACTAAAAGGGGATTTAACATGTCCAAAAATATATGTGTTTGTACTTAATATGACACAGTGAGATAATGAATGATAGGTAGCAATGGTGAAACCCATCTATGAGTGTCTCCATCTTTTTGAAATATATAACCTCAATCCATCCTTTTTGTTATCACAATCTAAGTTTCAAACCAGAACCAATATTTGTCTCAAATACTAGTTCTTGCTCGTTACTTTAATTACATGATTGTAAAATACACTGTCCTTTAGGCTTGATACTAAACTATACTATGATAAGACCCATCCGTTCCAGGTGGAATTGTCATATATTAGTTTGCGGTAAAACCTAGGGATTTCGGACCTTGTACAATAATCACCCCATCAAGTTGTACCATTGACGAAGACCACAAATTTTTTGGTAAACTTAAATAGCTTGGATTAGTTAGGTTTTTTCATTTACAATTGATAACATTGCAAATCTTCTTGAATTCCATTCCATATCAACCATCTTCATTTTTGTTACCTGCCTTTATTAGGTAACATCTTTGGTGTATGAAATTCTCTTCTAGGATTCATCCCATCTCAAACTATGACTATGAGATCAAACAAACCTACCACAAGCTCCTTTATGAACACAAAAGCCAAGATGGAAATAAAGTAGATCAATTGTAGAGTGGAAGTAGCACTAGCACCATAGAGAGCTTGATTCTTGGATGAAGCCAGAGCTATTGAACAAGAAGAGTTACAAGCAACGAAAAAACAAAATGACAGAGAGATTTATGAGAGTTCTCTATCCCTAAGGCTATGGACACTTAATACCTAGTCACAAAACCTTCTATCAAGGCACAAACTTTCAAAATCAAGACCCAATGGCTAACTATGATGCAAAATTATAGTTTTTCAAGAAGAGTCAACAAGGATGCACATGACCATTTATACAAGTTCAAAGATCTTTGTAGACTAAGAAAGCAAGTTGAAATGTCTAAGGAAGCTATCAAATTATGAATATGCTACTATTCCCTCATCGAAAAGCTAGGGTATGGTACAACTCCCTAGATGATCATGTCATCACCACTTGGAAGGAACTTCAGAACAAGTTCTTAGAGAAGTTCTTTCCACCCTCACTCAGCAAATCTAAGTAAAAATAACCCAATCTATAATACTTCCAACTGAAACTCTCTTTGAAACTTGAAAATGATTCAAAAAGCTACTGCATAACGCCTTCATAATGGCACTCCCTCTACATAGATTATTGAGAAATCTATAAGGGAGTGGATGATTACATTTAACAATTCCTTGATGTCAATTATAATGGACACTTCATGCGGCAATGTTTTGATGACACATGGAGGTTTTTGAGCAGGGGAGTGGAGAACCAAGATAGTTTGGGCTCATCACACAAGAGAGGAGTTCTCAAGGTTGCAATGGAAGATGACAAGTCTAATCAGAAGGCTATCATTGGATCATCGAAGTATATATCCCTTAAATAAGACTGCCTTGGGTCATCCTTCCATAGATATGGGTAGAGGTTCGTATTCTTTTAAAATAAAGGCAACTGAGGAAGCCTACCGGTCTATAGTGCAAAGGGGCACACAAGTATAGAGTGCAATTTCCTCTACTGAGCTACATTAAACATGCACATGCCCTAGTTCAACATAAAAACAATCATATTAAAGAAGTCAATTATGTCAAATATATTCCTGGATAGGGATACTACGACCCCAATTGATTGATAAACTACCCATACCAGTATGGGAATCCCAATAGAGCATGAAACACACATCATCTTAGACAAGGACCAAATCAAAACAAAGTTTTGGATTCTCCTGGTTTCCAATAGAATAAAAAATATCATCAAAACAACTTTAAATTTGTACAATACTGTAACAAATTAAATTAAAGAAACAACTATAATCTAGGACAAGAAACCCACAAAATAAAGGACAACTTCTTCAAAGGTAGAGAAACCAGTAGAACATGCCTTCTTACAATGATAAAGGTTCTCTGGATGCTATTGAGAAGATGCTAGCAAATAAGAAAGCATAAAATAAGTCCATGTAGACTCAGCTAGCATTAACTGCTACTTCCATTCACCCTCTGATAGATCATTTCCCAATCAACTTGAAAAATCCCCAAGCATCAATAGGAGTTGTTGAAGGATGTGACCACTCATTTTGGGCTTGTTCTGCCAAAACGACCAACCCCAATCACCAACAACAAGATGACTCTTGAAGATTATGATGATGAGGAAGTCACACTGGTAGAATAACCTATGGAACCAATGATTTAAACTTCGAAGAAAATTGATACATCTATTCAAGAGACAAGATGCACAACAAATCTTGGGGAGGCACCAAAAGCTTCACCAATCACTCCTGCTATCCTAGTGGTGCCTAGCTACAAATTGTGCATCCTTACTAGAACTGTCTATCTCATACATAATTAGATTCTAGATTCATGAAGTTCAAGGAGGTTATGTAGAAGTATCATGGTGACATGCCCTTCCTTGACGCTCTTGTAGAAATTCCTTCTTGGACCACATTATTCAAAGCTCTCCTCACCTGTAAATACACAAAAAAGGAGTATGTGACGATGAAGCTTGCAAAGATGAAGTTTGACATCATCCAGAGAAAGATACCATACAAACTCAAGGATCCATGATCCTTTATCATATCCTAGTTCATTGGGGACTCCAAGTGCTAAAAAGGTCTAACTGACATTGGGACATGTATTTCTATCATGCCTACAAATTATGTAAGCAATTTGGATTCACCACTGACATCCTTCCCATTGACATTGTGATTCAACTCACCGACTCTTCTATGACCATCCGTATGGGGATTTTTGAAAACATCCCTTTGTGTATGTGCTCCAAAGTTATATCCCATGTCATTTTGTCTTCATGAACATCAAGGAGGACCTTTGATACCCAATCATCTTTGGATGCCTATTCCTTGCAACAATAAGATAATTAATTGATGTTGATGCTGGAATTTTGACATTAAGGCTTGGGACAAATGGACTTAACTTCAAGATTTTTGAGACTTTCAAGGAACTGTCTTTCCAAGAACAATGTTTCCTCATTGAATACATTGACAAGATGACACAATTGTGGCAAGATACACCTACTTTTAAAGAACCTATTGAGAAAATACTCATTGACACCAATGCTCATGAGCTGAATCATGAACAAGTTGAGAAAATACTCTTTCACCTAGATAATACCGAGGAAGACCTTGACACTAAGATTGGAGATCTTAAAATTGTTTCCATCATTGAAGAAGAAGAATATAATCCTACCCCACTCAAAATGAAGCATCTAACTGAAGGGATAAAGTATATTTTCCTAGATGAGAAAAGGTCTGCCCAGTCATTATCACTAAAGATCTCATAAAAGAGAAAAAGGACAACTTGTTCATAGAGATGAGGAAAGCTACAAATGACTGACTTAACAAAGGTTATCTAGGCCCTCTGTTGCACGAAATCAATATGATCGACAAATACAAGCCCTCTATCAAGCCTCAAAATAAGAAGAAACCAATCATGATGGAGGTTTTGCAAAAGGAGTTTATATTACTAATGTTTAAGATCATTTGTCCCATATCATATTCACCGTGGACAAGTTCTGTGCAAGTAGTGCAAAAATGAGTGATACGATAATTGTTTTGTATGAGAAGAATGAGCTTATCCCAACCCACTCTATGACTAGGTGGAGCATGTGCATTGACTACTGCAAGCTCAACAATGCTACTCGAAAGAACCATTTGTCACTACAATTTATTGATCAAGTCATGGAGAGACTTGTACACCAGGAGTTATTCTATTACTTGGATGGACACTCTAGCTTCTACTAGATACCCATCCACACTAGTGATATGAAAGGACTACCTTCATGTTCCCCTTTAGCACATATGCCTTTTTATGGATGCACTATGGGTTGTGCAATACACATGCCACTTTTTGGCATTGCATGTATGCTACCTTTCCTACCCTTATTGAGATGATTATAGAGATCATGATGGATAGTATATCTATCTATGGAGATTCTTTTGACATATGTGTATGTACACCATCTTTCCCTAGTCTAAGAACATTGTAAATAAGCATACATGGTGCTTATTTAAAAAAAATGCAACTTCATGGTGAAGGAGGGCATTGTGTTAGCATCAAAGGCACTATGGTTGACAAGGAAAATATAGAAGTGATCATTAAGATATGTCCTCAAACTATTGTCAAAGAACTTTTAGAAAATCTAGCACATGCCAGATTCTACAAGTGGTTCATTAGAGACTTCAATATTATCATTAAACCTATTACAAGTCTTCTTTAGAAGGATGTGGACTTCATATTTGATTTAAAATATGTGAAGCACATCAAAACCCTAAAGAATCTCTTATTTCTATTTTAGTGACCATTGTAGATGCAGTTATGAGGCAATGCATTGACAAGAAGCATTATGTCATTTACTATACCAACAAGACATTAGATGACACGTAAAAGAATTATGCAACCACTGAAAAGAAGATTCTTGCAATTGTCTATGCTTTTGAAAAGTTTCTCTCCTATATAATAGGCTCACAAGGTATTCTCTACACCGATCATGCTATTATCAAGTACTTAATGTCAAAGAAAGACATGAAGCCTATACCGATCAGATGGATCTTATTGCTACAAGAGTTTGACCTAGAAATTAAAGACAAGAAGGGGACTGAAAGTGTTGCTGCTGTTCATATTAGCCAATTACACATCCAAAATAGTAACTTGAACCCTATCAATAAATCTTTAACTAACAATCATTTGATGAAGCTACTCAAGCCCTTATTTCCCAAAAAAATTTATAACAAGTTTCCCTCTTGATTACACCTCTTTCTCTCCCTTCATTCTCCTTTATTTGTGCCTCCCCCATGAAGCTCGTCGAGATCCTTTCTGAACACACCTTAGATGACGTGCCTATCTCTTTTCATACATGCCCAACAACAAATGCTACCACAGAGTTTGTAGCTTCTTGGTGGAGCTAGGCATCCATGTTTGGGGCTCTTCCACTCTCATTTTCCGGAGCCTCTTTTCTCTATAAGGCCTTGTTTCCATGAAGGAAAACACAGGGAAGGACCTATCTCCATGAGGGAGATGAGTCCTCAACCATAAGATCCCAAGTTGGACCACTGTACGCCCATGATCAAACGATTGAGGAAATTTGAGTTTTGGTAAGGGATCTCACACACACACATAAATTCATTGAAAATGTCATTTCTTACATAACAAATCAATCCTTTGGCCATTTTGTACGTGTAATTTATTCTTTTTGATAAAAAAACGAGATCTATCCAATAAAGTTGTATCAATGACCTAATTCCGCTAGTAGCTCTATTGATATGCTAAAATGACAAATTTTGGTATCCTTTACATTTTTAATGATACATAATGCTCAACCATGATTCTTTATGCCTCAAATCATCTTTATGACTATAGATTTGAAAGTTTTGATGAATAATAAGCCATGTTTTGACCTTGACCACATATATGTAACCAAATGTATCATATGACACTAAATGCGTATTAATTGAAATTTAATGCTATGATATTTAATTTCATGATAAAACTTGATTAAGTGTGTCCCAAATAATTATGTTTGATCTAGATCAATAACTTATACTAAATTTTGAACCAAGAATCAAACTTGTTCCAACTGTACCCTATTATGACTTAATGATGCATAAAGTAACATAAAACATGACATTTATGGACTTGTTGATACTAGGTCTAAAACCCTATAATAGTGTTCATTAGTAATATTCTAAACTTTTATGTGATACCATAATTATTATATTTTGATTCCATGTGCATTAAATGTCCCTATGATCAATTTTGTGTAGTATAATGACTATTGTTCATGACATATGATCTACATGCACATGTTGATGACATGATATCTAATCTTACTTAAACATTGCCAAATTATGGTCCATTCTATATTACAACTTAAAATTAGTAACTTTATGATACTTGTGGAAAAAATTCAAAACTTGATCTCTTTTGTACTCTTTTATGACTATATGAATTGGAAATATGACTTAATGACTCAATATGACTCAAATGTATGATAACATGCCTAAGTCATTTAAGCTTCTCAAATGTCATGTTTCCCTTTAGGATCCATGAAACCTAAGTTTGAAATCCCTTATCTTTTAGGATGTTTCATCCTAAGTTAACATGATTTACGACGAAGTATGTATCTTAATGATGAATATTGCATGCACTTTAATGTGCTGAAATCATTTACTTTGAAAAATGGAAGTTAGATTATGTGAAACATCCAACCCTTATGAATACGAGTAAGATGTTCAAACCTTTCTCGGTTTGACCAAATCATACCTTACTTGTATGCCTCGTCCTCTTCAAGGGACTTATTTTAAAGTATCTCTATTCTTGTTGTAAATATAGATCTTTGAAAAAGCAAGGTACACTTTTGTCCTCCTATTGGCCAGAATAATGGTATTGAATCTAGCTTGTATGTATGTATGCTAAAAATGCTTGTATTTTATATATTTGTTTAAGATACATGTTCCCTATGATTATTACTTTCATTTTACTTGTTATATGTCGAACACATATGAAAATATAATCATATATGTCCATTATACAACCCTTGTGAACCTACATGTATTCTCAAAGTATGAAAACCAAGCAGGTTGCTCCTACTTGATTTATCAAGAAATGACATGCCATGTTGATAAAAGGGTTATCTCTTGGCATTGGCCTTGAGACCCCTCGTGTTGAAATAGGGTTAGGTGATGAATTTTGATCTTGTAGTCTCTCACGTATAAACATGTTGCATTCTTAGCTTTGATTCGAATAACCCTCATTGACCCCTTTCCTTGAGAAGCTAATCAATGGCCATATGATGTTTGGTATAATCAAAATGAACTTAAAATGTGATTTATTGTTAAAAAGAATGTCTTTCATATTGTTTTCTTCTTTCTTGTTGTTATATAAAGTTTTATCCAAGTACATATATTCTCTTAAAATTGCATTTTTATGTCTTTTATAGAATACTCAACACAATTGTGCTGATGTGTACCCATTTTATGATTTTAGCTAACAATTAAACAATGAAAAAATTACCATGATCATGTCGCCTATAAGATATGTTCTGTTGTTGTAACTTTCTTGATCATCATGCAATACAAATGTAATATCCAAATGCTTTGATAAAAGGGACTATGATCTTGATGTTCATGTACTAGTTTAATTTATATTAGCATATACCCTTGTTGTTCATACCTTATGTTTTAAAATATTATTTTTGTTGTTTTATTCAAGCATACATTGTGCGAATATGATCCATTTTTGGGATGCACACTCGAGTCTCTTTCGCCGTTGAATTTCTAGTAATTAGGAATTGCAATTTTAGTAATGAATGGTTTTGTGACATATGGTAGCAGAGCCACTAACAAATGGTAGTAGATCCAATCAAATATCCTATATGTATTCTTACAACTAAATTACTCATATGAACCTACAAAAAACCTAAGTCCACGATGGTGACATTGAGGTATCTAGGTTGGTCAATGGAGAGGGCCGATACACCTCCTATTTGCCTAGCTGTGGTGGCTGAGGTCTCCTCTATATACCTACCTGGACAAAGGGAATATAAGGATATGACTAAGGATATTTCCCTACAAATCTTAGAGAGACTTCTAGCATCTCATCTCATCTTAAAGAACTTCACCAAGACACCCATTAGATGATGATTAGTTTGTTTCTCATCTCCTCATGTGATATCTCATGTGATAATTAACACCCTCGATTATGGGTAGCTTATGTTTGGGAAAACTAAAATTCGAATGGATTGGCAAAAGTAGATTAAGATGATAATGATGACATGATTTGACCTTAATTTGAAACCCTATTATGATAAATGAATGTACTCTTGAAGTTAAGTATTAATGTATAATCTCTTAGATCATGCGAACTCAATTTTACCAAATATGGACTATGTGATTCCTATGTTTTAGATATATCCCAATGATCTTTAATATGGAAATATAAGGAGAACTCATGATTAATATGTCATGGTTGACATGGTACATATTTATTAAATTTTTGTTGCCCCTATTATTGATCAAACCTCAAACGTGACTAAGAAAATTTTCCCCTATTTGTTATGTATCATGTTCCATACCATAGAAATGACTATGTCTTTGGACACTTGATTATGATGTAGACCTTGTTACAAGAGATACTACCTATTGATTATTATGGCTCTTTATAAACTTGATTTTAAATAATATGAAAAATATGAGATCCCAATCATGTCCATGATACTCTGATCACTGAAAGAGCCTATATCGACTTCTCTATTTGCATGTAGTTCCCCTTATTTTTTTTTCTTTGAAGGGAAAGGAACAATTTTATGACCTCAAATATGCAAAATCTTGAACCATGATTGCTGTATAATGATAATTGATCTTTGATCTCATGACTTTGGGAAATATAAATCAATAATAGTATCTCTTACTATTTGCTATGGTCAATGTTTCATGAACAATGAGAAAAATTGTGATAGCTTAGGGTGGTAGCTTGTTTTATAAATCCCGTAACCTAGGTCATATACCTTTTATGAATCACCTCTATGTTTTCATCTTGTTGATTTTTTAAAGTTTTAGAAAGGTGACCCCTTTCTTACAATTTTTGATATCTTCACCTAAAGCTCTAACATGGCAGATCTTATGATGATATTAAAACTCGACATCATATCTCAATTTGTTGATAATCTTGACCATGATTATCTTGATTATAGCTTGTGTTTAAAGTTCCTATAATGACATAGGTCTAGATCATTCATTAACGTTGATGCCAAGATAATGAATTGACATCAATATCTCAAGATATTGCTAAATTGTTTCTTATGGATGAATGATCAAACTTATAATAAGTAGGAACCTGTAACATACCAAATCCTAGAATTTTATCCTATTCCAAGTTAGGAGGTTAGAAGCCTTAGTTCCTTGGGTTTAGCCAAACATGGATAAAGATATAGATCTTAGTGGCTTAAATGAAACCCTAACATGTAGACATATGAACAAATATGGCTTAATGCTTTGATAATTAATCCTTATATCAATAAAGGATATTGAAAATAGAATGATAAGAAAGATAATATGCATATAAGAACTAAAATGTCCTTAATTAAGAATAACATTATTCAAATAAATATGGAATAATACCCTAATGAGATAAAAGACAAATACATATTAAGTCTCGTGCATAATAATGAAATACAACCCTTTTGGTAATAAGAGTGAAGGTGACACAATTAAATAAATGAAAAGGATGATGAACTAAATACAATGATGTCAAGCCAAAAACGTTAATTCATGGAAAGAGATCTCAAGTGTGAAATCTAACTTGAAATTTAGATTCCTTGGGTGTTTTTTTTTGCTCAAGCAAGCGTGGTACTCTCTTAATTCAACTAAAGAACTGGTGGGTCCCAAAACACCACACCAGGAATCCAGGAAATATATACAAGCAAAGGATAGCAAGCTACAGAGGGCTATCCCCAGAGAAAAAAGAAGAAAAAAGAAAAACAAGTGAAACAAAAAGAGACAACCATCCCCTAAACAGGAAAACTACAGATCAAGAACATCATTTCAGCATTGCGTCTGCAGATCAAGAACAACATTGCAGCATTGCATCCCAGCAAACAGCACAAAGGACCCCCATGCCAAACTGAACAGCACATCCACAACAAAGAAAACTCCTTAGCAGACCATCCAGCAGCCCTGCTAACATCCAGAAGAAGCTTCCAAATAGACCACTCAATCAAAAAGAAGATTAAAGTCTCTACAGATCCAGGACCACACCATGTCACCATCATAGGCCCAACTCTCAAAGATAATCCTATTTCGAACCATTCATATGTAATAAATAGCAACGAGAAGAAACTAGCCATCCTTTTATCAGAACTACTCCATATAGCCAACCAATCATTAGGGATAACAGACATAAAACCAACCATAATCGCCTTCCTCCAAACAGCCTGGGAGCAAACACATTCCAGAAATAAGTGAGTAGTTGACTCCTCATCCATCCTACAGAGCATACATATGGAAGGCAGATGAAAATGCCTATTTTTCAACCAATTCATCACATGCAAATAGTGCAGACCCAACTTCCAACACATCATTTTGTAATTTTCAGGAATCTTCAGCTTCCAAAGATGTTTGGCCCATACAAGACTTGGCCATTTATGCCTAATGCAGTTCCAAACATCCTTCACTCTGACCTCCACTTTACCAGTAAAAGTAATCTGGTCTGGATTATCAGAAATGGACACGTTTTCAGTGAGAAACTTCAAAAGAGGGCTCAACCTCCTATTCCCAGGGATCTTCCAAGCACCATCCTACAAAATATCCTTGATCTTAATCAAGTTTCCCAAGCCAAGCATCAAACACAATCTTTTGTCAATACAATCATTTAGAAACAAAGCTCCCTTCAGCCAAGGATCACCCCACAAAAGAATTTTATCACCTTTTCCAACTTGGAAAGAGGTGTTCAGCAGGTCATCCTTTCTGACCTTCATAATACTTCTCCATAGCCAAGAGTGATTAGGTTTACAAGAGTAATTCCATATCGAGTTCTTCTTCAAGTATATGCCATGAATCCATTTAACCCATAGGTTATCTTTATCAAGAACAATGTTCCAGAAGTTGAAGATCAGACCAGATTTGTTAATATCCTCAGTGTTTTTAATCCCCAAACCTCCTTCATATTTAGGTCTGCAAATAGACTCCCAATTGACATATTGCAGCACTCTCTTCTTCTCCTTATCTCCCCAAATGAAATTTCTGCAAATCCTATCAAAATCTTCAATCACAGAGCCAGGAAGAGGAAAACAACAGTCCAATAGAGGCTATAGGCAGAGAGGGTCGACCTAACCAGCTCCACTCTTCCTGCAAAAGATAAGAGATGGGTTTTCCAGCTATCCAGCTTAATCTTCAGCTTATCAATCAAAGGCCGACACATGTTCTTGGTAAGCTTCCCCACAAATAAAGGAACTCCCAAGTAGGTAGAAGGCAGAGAACCTTCTTTGATATTAACATACTCAGTAAACACATCCTTCACAGCATTCTTACTAAAATATATAAGACTCTTGTTAGAATTTATGACCAGCCCAGAAAGTCTACCAAAGTCCATTAAAATCTACCTCAAGCATCTAACATTAGAGTAGTCAGCAATCCCATAGATCATAAGATCGTCAGCAAAAATAGTATGGGAAACACTCAACTCCTTAGAAGCTTTCAAAGGTTTAAAGAAACCTTGAGAAATATTGAAGTCCATCATAGCTATAAACCCTTACATACAGAGAACGAAAAGGAGGGGGGCAACAAGATCTCCTTGCCTCAGCCCATTACGGGGTTTAATCACATCCGAAGGTTCACCATTAACAAGAACCTGATACGTAGTAGAGTCCAGAATAGAAAAAATCCAAGAATTCCAGCAAGCAGGGAAGTTCATAGCTTTCATAATATCAAGGAGATAACTCCACTTAATAGAATCATAAGCTTTAGTGATATCAGCTTTGACACAGAACTTGCCAGCCCCATTAGGACAGAAGAAATCACTAATGAGCTCATTAGACAATAAGATAGCATCCGCAATCCTTCGATTCTTCACAAACACGAACTGACATTTACTGATAATATCCGGAAGAATGAGGCTCAGCCTATTAGCCAAAATTTTAGAGATAATTTTGAAAATAAAATTGCACAGAGATATAGGCCTCCAATCTTTTATAGAGGTAGCTTCTTTAATCTTAGGAATGAGAGTTATAAAAGTTCTATTAACTTCTTTGACCAACCGACCTTTCTCAAAGAAATCCATCACAGCTCTAGAAACATTTTCCCCAATGATAGACCAGGTCTTTTTATAAAAATGAGCATTAAAGCCATCAGGTCCAGGGGCCTTATTGTCATTAGAATTCTTGACAACTCCCTCAATCTCTTCCCTCATGACTTTCTTCAAAAGAATCTTAATATGATCATGAGAAATTTTAGGAAGAGACCACATATCATCCCAGTAGGCTTTATAATCATCTTTCTTACAAAACAGATCACTATAGAAATCAACAATATGCTTTTTAATCTCAATATGGTCAGAGCTCATAGTATCATTAATAAGGAGGGAGTGAATATTATTTCTTTGTCTTCTAGTATGCAAAGAGGAGTAAAAGAACTTCGTATTCTTATTACCCAACTTCAACCATTGTACTCTCGATTTTTGCATAACAAGGTTTTCCTCCAAGTCAATAGCTTTGAGAGCATCCTTCCTCATATTTGCAGTAGTATCTCTGAGATTGGTATCTAAAGGATGTAGATCAGCCTGCTCTTCAGCCTTGAGAGCCTCACCTTCCAATCTTCTAGCTTCATCACTAAAGTTACCAACAATCTTTTTGTTCTAGGAAATAAGCTCAGTTTTAACACACTTCAACTTCTTGATGACTTTGAACATAGGGCAACCATGAACATCAGTATCCCATCCCCTTTTCACAACCTCCAAAACCCCATCACATTCAGTCCAAGCATTTATAAACCGAAAAGGGATATTAAGCCTCCTTCCTTTACAATTAAGAGACACCCGGATAATCTTGTGATCACTGTGAATAGTAGAAAAGACCTCACCAACATAAGTAGGCCATTCTCTAAGAAACAGATCATTAAAAATGGCTCTATCAATTCTAGATGTAGTAAAGTTACTTCCTTCCTATCTATTGTCCCACGTATACCTAGGACCTTTCATATTAGCTTCATAAAGACCACCATCAACCATAAAAGAATTGAATTCATGCATAGATTGCTTGCTAGGATTAGATCTGCCCAGCCTTTCTTCAGAAAGTCTAACACAATTGAAATCACCACACATCAACCAGGCTTTATCTATACTGGTATTAATGTCCCTAAGCTCCTCCCACAGCACTGACCTCTTCTTGTCCTCATTGAAGCCATAAACAACAGTAAAATAGAAACAAACTCCTCCCTGGTTACATAAGCAGTGCACCATTTGAGCAGAATAAGAAATAATCTTGATATCAACAATACTGGGATCCCACACCACACATATTCTTCCAAGCGGATGAGACTCATGATTAACAAACCAACTATAACCAGGCCACATTCTTTGCATAATTCTCCAAATCTTCTTCCTTCTAATTTTAGATTCCAAAATGCAGAAAACATTAGATTTCACCCTCCCTAACTCTTCCTAGACCCTATGTTGGTGACCTCCTTTATTGAGGCCCCTAACATTCCAGGAAGTAACCGAACATGTGTCATTCATTCCCCCCCTCGGGGGCTAGAGGCCTGCTAGCCACAGTAACAGAGAAATCATCAGCATTCAGAAAATCCAATCCTTGGAATTTATTTGCAGAAGTGTTTGTCATCCTTGCCACAAAGGACACCTGAGATTTATTAGTTTTAGTCATCATTGGGGGACCTCTTGATTTGGACTTCACCAATTGAAAACCATCATCAACAGGGGTAGTTTGAACCAATCCCACTCCAAGAGGAGACACTTCCTGATTGTCACAAATTCTCATTAGATCTTGGACTTTCATATATTTTGAATAGTCAACCCCAGGCTGGCCATCTATACCAGAAAGAATCAAACCAATCTCACAAGAGGGACAACTGCAATTAGAAGATTCCATTATTTCATCACTTGGGACCCCATGCCCTCCCCTGCTCCCTTTGTCCAGATTAATCAAGATGTTATTAACAGGAGCAATAGAGATTACTTTCTCAACATCCCTTTCCTTCTGCAGATTAGCAATAGAGGCCTCGGGCACTTCATTGACAACCTTCTTTTCCTTCATGACCCATTGCTTCTTTTCCAGTACCTTCTTCTTATTAACATTTCCAGGAATACGATTCAGGCCATTCTTGGGACAGGAGGGCTTCTCATGCCCAAACGAACCACAAACATCACACTTCTTAGGCGTCCACTCATATTGAAAGAACACCCTATGTTCAGCCCCAGTATCACTTATCAGATCAATAAATTCAGGAAATGACGACTCAACAGACATAAGAACAAAAATCCTGGCAAACTCAATCCTCGTCCCTTCTTTAGTGGCCTTATCCGCATCAATAGGTCTTCCCAGGAAGCTACCGATCCTGCTGAACATCATATCTCCCCATAGTTCCAGAGGGAAATTGTGAAGACGCACCCATACAGGAACTTCCGACAAGGACTCCTTCTCCAGATTATCACCCAACTGCCACTGCTTAAGAACTAGGGGTTTCCCTTTCACGAACCAAGGGCCATCTTCCAGAGCATGATTCATATCCAGTTCCTCTGAGAAATTGATAATAAAGAAACCATGAGGTCGAGATAGGATCCGGATTGTACCTCTCACCTTCCATAACCAGGCAAGGTATTTCTCAAGTGAGGGGAGATGAACCATCAGATCGATCACATAACCTGCCACCGACTTCCTCCACTTCGTAGCATTCTCCTCAGCTTCCGCTTGCGGGTAGACAATTCTCCCATCTGAGACCTCCAATGGAACAATGCGAAGAGTCTTGGATCCCACCGGAGAAGAATTACCTGCTTTGAAGAGGTCCGCCCATGGCGTCTTCCCTATTTCCACCACACGAACTTCCTTCTCAGCCCTAAATTTCCCTTCCGAACATCCTGTCCCCTTACTTGATGGAAGCTCCCTTGATGCCAAATTGACCAGAGGGATCTCCGCATTCCCCACAGGCACCAGCGGGACATCCACCGAACTGGAGGCCGTCGATCTTGAAACCTCCAGCTGCGCCCTAGGGATCTCCTCCTCAGTCGTCGACGCGATCGCCGTCGCAGTCACCTTCTTGGACCCCTTCCCCGCGCTCCCATTCAAACGAGCCATTTCTTTTCTTCCCGGTACGATGATCAATTCCTTGGGTGTTAATTTCTTTGGGAGTCAAGTTTCACATTATTTACCTAATCGTAATCAATTTAATTCAATTTGGAAAAGAAGATATGAGTTTATCCCCAAAATACCAAAATAAAATAATGAATGACTCCAAAAGAGGAAAATAATTTTAGATTCAAAATTTACATGTTAAAAGTAGACATTGGGTGAATTTTCATATAATTTGTGTAATCTTTAATTTCATGTGTAGATTAGAAGAGCGAAAGTCCAAAATATTAAAATTGATGGAAAATTCGTATCAAATATACGATTATTGGAGAATCTTATAACCATTAATCTTATAAGGTGAAGTTTTATCAAATTTGGAGAATCTTATAACCATTAATGATGGAAGAAAAAGAAAATAATATTTTATTTATTTAAAACATAAAAAGTTCTCAAAAGGAAAATTTAATTACATATTTAGATTCCTCATGTCCAAAATAGACTGGGTGCCAAATTTCATTAATTTTAGAGTTGGTTTGCAACCTCAAATGAAGAGAGAGAAAAAGGAAGATAATTTAAATATAAATTTATTTGAAATCAAATAGGAATGAAATTAAATGTCTCGTGATGCACACAATGTGGAGCATTGGATTTAGGTTCCAACGGATCACGCCTCATCACCTAGCTCAGGTTGGATAAGGTAGCATGACATCAAATTTTGTGATTTTTAATTCATGATTTCTCACATGTTTCGCAATCATTTTGCATGATTTCTTCACCCACATGCTACAAATTGAATTCTAAATCTAACAAGCCTTTACTCATGGTCTCGCATGGTGTATACTCAATTTGCCTAATTTAGCCACCATTGTTCTCGAAGCTCCTACTACCCTAGGGACTTACATCCATCCCCACCTATATATACCCCTACTCTGGCCATTATAAGGTGTTTTGTGAACTTCCTATCTTTCCAATTTCTTCTTCTCCCTTATGAGTTGCCGTTGCGATTTTGAAGAACTTCACTTGGCGTCGGTGGACCATGCTTCCTCTTCACTTCACCTCTTATCAATTCCATTTGAGGTTAGACTTAGTAGCTGTTGTTGTTTGATTTCATGTTCTTGGTTTACCATTTGGGTATTTTTCTACATTTTACCAATGTCTAGTCAAAGCAGAGAATCTGCTTGCACCGACATGGTGTGGGCATATGGAAGGGGGTAACCCCTTGTGTTTTTTGTTTCATCTTTGCCCTCGCCTTCCTTTTAGTTTTGTTTTTCCTCGCCAAGGCACTTTCGTACTTTTCACCTCTCTTTCCTTTGCTTTGGGGTGAGTCAAATGAGCTATTGACCCACTGACTTGGCCATTCATGATCGGGATATGTCAGCTGGGCCCAGTCCCTCTCTTCCCCTCTCTCTCACAATTTTCTCGCCTATGTGGATTTTTGAAATTTCCTGATTGGTTGATTTTATAAGAATCATAACTTTTAATTTTCTTGTCCAAAAATAAAAGTAAAATATATTTTGGAATAATAAAAATGTGTTCATTCTAATAAAAATAGTTTTAAAGCCCGATTTCCATGTTTTCAATGATGATTTTTTGAGGATCTAATAATTAACATGAAAGCCTGAAAATTGGTAACTAATTCATCTTAACTCCAAATGTAATAAATAAATCTATTTTCTTTATAAAAAACACAAGGAATCATTTGGTCTAGGTTTTGAGTCCAAAATTTGAGCTTTTCTAAAAATGTTTAGAATTAGGGTTTCATTACCTTATATGAATCTCAAACCCTAGTACATGTGAATAATTTGTAATTAGGAAAAGTTGATGTGGGAAACAACTAGATTGATGAAGAGTGTTTCTAGGGCTATGATATAATGTATATTTTCATCCCCTATTATTCCTTTGAGCAATTTACATATTTTCATATTTCTCTTGGTCCTATGGACAATATCCTACACACCTTTTTCTTATGAAAATATGTTTCATGTGACATACCTTTTATTTATTGATCTTGTGATCATGTCATATGATTTGAAAACTCTTGGACTCTTCCTTATACATTACTCATGGTGGAACATTTTTTGGTGATATGTGCTTCTTTGCCCACCTTTGTAGTGGATGTTTATTTGGAACATTACATGATGGCATGGATCCTCTGATCCCAGTTTATTTTGTTGGATGTTCTCATCTTTCTTATTCTCTTTTATTTTTGCTTATTCTTTTAATATGCATCATGTGGTGACCACTAGTATAATGTTACATGTTATTTTATGTGGAAGTGAACATTGCCACATATGAATGCAGATGTTATATATAATTCCTGCATACGGAAATATTTTGAGTAGATTTGTATTTCCTACTCAGGCCGCATGTATACAGTTCCTTCCCACTCCAAATTTAGAGTAGATGTATATAGTTCATGCTCACCCCATATTTTTGGTAGATGTGTTATTTCCTAACTACATGTTCATATTGTTCTAGTATTGCCACAGGTGAAACACATGGATGCTTTATTTTTATACTTTGATCTTATTTGTCTCTTTTATTGGGATTCTTTTCTTTTATGCCTGATTGGGTAGTCCTTTACTTTTCTATGGGAAGCTTTTTATTTTATATCCTTATCTAATTATATTTCTCAATTTCCTTTTAGCATGCACATACCAACTTTTTGCTGATGTTATCTTTTCTCTTCATTTTGTGGGGTGCACTTCCAACCCTAGGAATAGGTCAAGGAGGAGACAACCAGGGTGGACCAGGACCACAACAAGTTTAATATGATCTTTGTGGGAAACCTTATTGAAGTTGTTAGGTGATCCTTAGCTTGACTTATGTAGTTAATTTTTCCTTTATATCACCATGCGTGGTGAAAGTTTAGTGATGATAACAAGCTTTGTAATGGTTAGATACATCTTTATATTCCACTACTACTTTGATGTTTTGATACATTCATGTTGAGTAAATTATTTATCATCCCTTTTGAGAATTTTGTTTATGTTGGTGTTGATTTGGGATGTTGCCTTTTTATTTTAGTAGGGAGTGGTTCTCCTCTGGGATACCACTCCTTATAGAACCTATACTCTTGATATTGATTTACATAATATGGAATCATGACTATTGATCTTGATATTGATTCAACTCCTATGATCACCCTATTTGGATCTTGAGAGTACCCTTAATATATGGTTGATGAATTTCATGTTTTTACTCTTGAATATATGATTATGTTGTCCTCATGATTTATGAACTAGGGATAAACTCTTGTGTAGACTAGGGTGGGTCATTCCATTGGTTTTGATATGAAACCATGATTTTGATACATTATGCTACTCTCAAATTTTTTTATATATGAACTTTCCATCTTGGATGTAGAACCCCACCTAGGTCAATGTAGGAGCTAGAACCCTAAACATTAGTATCGGAAGACATAGCCTACTCTTGAATGAAAGAGCCCTATTTTCTTGACTAAAAAGACATTCTATTTGAATTTGTGATCTTTTGATGATCAATGTGACTATGCTTGGACATTGATGCTTGGTTTCTTGATATTGAAATAATGTTGATGAAGCAATTATGATAAAATATATTGAATACTATGATGGTGATGATATAGAATATGAAGTCCTAATCTCATTTGAGAATTTTCTTTAGTTTTGGGGACAAAATTCCTATTGATGCGGTGAGGATGTTAAAATTGGATTTATAACTCATAATACTCATATACATTCACATGATACTCAATTTCACTAAATAAATCCCTACCATTAATTGGATTATTTTGAATCATATGATGCTCAATTGATACATTGTGATTAATTAAACATCACATTGAAATCAATCATATAAGTTTGAGTGTATCAATGCACTTTTGGAATGCATTTCAATTATGGAGACCACCAACATGATAATAATTATATAAATAATTTTGGTAAGAAGAAGAGAATATTTATGAATAGACAATGAAAATTTTGTCTAAATCAAAGTTACAATTTTTAAGTTATGATTTTTCAATGTTAATTCAATAAAACTAAATATATATATCTCTTCTAGTGTTTTCCATATAAACGATTAGTAGCTCTCCCATTTGACCAATAGGAGGCCACAAAAGAGGAAGAAATGGGTGTCCTCACCCCCACCCATGCTATGCAAACATAAACATGGTGGCTGACTGACCACACCACTATGTCACCACACCATGGGCTATCTCAAGCTCTTATTGCTCCCAAACTCTTTTCTATGAGTTTCTCTTGATTCCACCTCTTCCCTATCCTTGTACCTCATCCATGAAGCTCTTCAAGATCCACACATATCTAAAAATGTGTCTCTATCTTTCCGCTTGTACCTAACAACACATGAAATGGTTCCCGAGTTTGCGGGTGCTTGGAAGGCATTCATGTTTGGGGCTTTGCCTCCTCCCATTTACCCACATCTCCTTGCTTTTTCTGGTCTTGCTTGTATGGATCTATGAACAAGAAAGGACTTATATCTAAATGGGAGATGAGTCCCCAACCATACGGTCTCTGTCTGGACCACAGTAGGCCAAGATCAAATGGCTAATGAAATTTGAGTTTTGGTAAATGATCTCTGTCTCTCTCACAAATTAATAGAAAGTTTTATTTCTTAGAAAAGTAGTAATAAATAAACCCTTTGGCCATTTTGGATATAAGATATGATTTTTTATCATAAAAATGAGACGTACAATAAAATATGTTTTAAAACCTAGTTCTACTAGTACATCTACTGATATGCGAAAATGACACATTTTGATATTGTTTACATGTTTAATGATATTAAATGCTAAACCATGATCTTTTATTCCTTTATTCATCTTTATGACTATATATCAATAAGATTTGATAAATAATAAGACACGTTTTGACCTTGACCACATACATATAATAAAATGTGTCATAAGACACTAAATGTATATCCATTGATATTTAATGCTATGATAACTCATTTTATTCTAAAACTTGATAAAGTGTGCCCCAAATCATTATGTTTGATCTAGATTAGTAACTTATACTATCTTTTGAACCAAGAATCGTCCTTGTTCCCACTTTTACCCTATTATGACTTCATGATGAGTAAAGTACAATAAAATGTGACGTTTATGGACTTGTTGGTAGTAGATCTAAAGTACTATGCTAATGTTGATCAATAATGTTCAAAACTACTATGTGACCCCAAAATTAGTGTATTTGATGCTATGTGAAACGAAATTCCCCTATGATCACCTTCTTGCACTAAAATGACTTTCTGCATGAAATGTGACCTACATGCACACGTTGATGATTTGATATCTAATTTTGCACAAATAAGGCCTATGCTTATCCATGCTACATTATTGCTTCAAATCAATAGCTATATGATACTTGTGGCACAAAGTCTAAACTTGACCTGTTTTGTTCTCTTTTATGATTATATGACTTGAGAATATGACTCATTGACTCAATATGACTTACATGGATGATATGACGTCTAAGTTATTTACAATTCTCAAATGTCAAGTTGACCTTTTTTTAAATTTGTGAGTACCAAGATAGTTTATTCATCCTGCTCTCGGGTTGTAGGCAAATTGGCAGAGCAAGCTATTACATGATTTGCCCATTGTCCCTTCTAGATCTCATCTAGGATGAACTCGGGGCATTGAGTCCAGGTGATGGGTTCCTTCACATGTCAGACTGCCCATTTGACAAGGCAGTCAGCTAATACATTCGACTCTCTTTTGATGAAGTGGAATTGAATATCAAGTTTTTGCACCTTGAGATTTTCAACTCTAGTGATGAAAATCTTATATTTAGGCATGTGAGTTTCTCTAGAGGTAAGGATTGACCACGCTAGCTTGCTGTCGGTTACCACCATTACGTGCTCTGGTCTGTGGATTACTACTTTGAGCCCTCTGTAGATTGCTAGTAGTTTCACCTCTAGAGTCTGATGGCCGCACATCAGTTGAGCGCCGCCCATGAGCCACTACTACTGTGTGTTCCTCACGACAAAGCTTGTAGCCACCTTATTTGTGCATTTTCGAACTGAGCCGTCGGCATTGAATTTAATAGTGTTCTCTGGGATTGGTATACAATCTGTTCTTGGTGCACAGTTTTGCTCAGGAGCTACGGGTCTGAAAGTAAACAGGCTGAAGTTTACTCTGGATGAGATGTTCCTTGCCAGAACGATTGGGGGACATTGGTTGCCCTTGAAGATCAGATCATCCTTTGCATCCACAACTGTTCCGTCATCATGGTGAACCAGGTTGATCTGGTTCGATGTCCATTATTGTGCTTTAAATTGTGAGAGAACCACTCTAACAAGGTGTTGCCTGGTTCAAAGGCCACATTATAGGACTTGGTAATACCATCTCGCACCTCCTGTGCATAGGGAAAATCTATGAGAACATGGATGGTTGTTTCGATAGTGTGACTACATCTGGGACATTTATCATCCCTGGTGAAGCTTCTCCGACACCGATGAAAGTTCTTCAGGAGGCCTTCATGGAGGGCCTTCCATAGGAATACCTTAGTGTGTCGTGGTAGTGCCAACTTCCAAATTGTGGTCCAATTACCAGGAGACCGGATGCATGCATTTTTTAGAATCATTCTATAATAGTTCTGGGTTTTGAAGCGGTAGTGAGTGTCATTTAGATGGCAGCATACATCTGTACCTCCCGCATGAAATGGAGGGGTCATATTAAGGATAATTGTGGCAGTTTCTTCAGTAAACCTGTGAGAGATGAAGCCCTCGTCCCACTCCCCATTCGAAGCCATGGAAGCTACCTTCAGATCCTGAAGCTCGTCAGGAATCATTAGGTGAGATTTTAGATTTGGTGTGAGGCAGCTCCCCACCCACATTTCGTGCCAAAAAGAGGTGGTGTTTCTGTTGACGATAGCTTTTGCAGCTCCTTCCATCACCTTACTCCTATTATCCACCATAAATTTCCAAAGTCTCGAGCCGGTGGCTCTTCCTTCACCTTGCTTGTGCATATATTTATATTGCATGACCTCTGTCCAGAGGTTCCTGTTGCTGGTGTAGAAGTCCCAGATTGTTTTAGACAAAAGGGCCTCATTTTGCAGCCTGGCATGCTTGATGTTCAATCCCCCCAAATTTCTTGGCGCTATCATCTTCTTCCATGAGATAAGGCTGATGCTTTTGTGAATGTATGGACCACCCCAAATGAAGTTTCGAATAGTTTTGTCAATGTGGTCGCATAGTGAGGCAGGAAGGAGACTAGACTGCATGATATATGAAGGCATGGCATTGAGTGTGGACCTAGCTAGTGTCACCCTTCTGGCTAGCGAGAGTGTACGTGTCACGCCCCAATCTCACATTAACCACAAACCACATGATTAGGGCACGATAGGTGGGATGAATACATAACCAACCATTTGTCACTTTTTTTAAAACAATTCAAGGCATTTAAATGATAACCAAGTTTAATCTATAAACAGAAACTAAGCAACTGCAGGAACTTTTCTATTTAACTGATTAAAGATACAAGCAAGGTCTACAACATAATACATTGATTAACATAAAGAAAGCATAACATTAATTTACATCGTTGTACACATCCTCTCTCTCACTCACACCTTGTCCCGAGGATCGAGGGGAATGGACGAAGAGACCTCTAACTAGACTAACTACAAACCTTCTATCAACTAGGCGTTAGGATGAAACGATCCTTCCGACTCATGATGCTAATGCTGACCTGAAAATGTTTGAGTAGAGGGATGAGTCTACTCGCTCAGTGAATAACATTTCACTTAGCTATCACTAAACAACTCGTCATGTTTATTAACTGAAAATAAACAGATATACGGTTCAAGCAGAGCAGTTCTATTGACATAGTAGATATACAGATAATAATCACATTTCTAAGCATCAACCGATATTTCAGGTAAATGGACAGTTATATAAATTTACTGTGAACCTACTTGATTATTTATTCATTTTATTATTATGCCCTAAATATATGCAGTGTACTCTACATATAAAGATCCGCAACAAGTCCATGCTACGGTCCCACCGTACAAGACTTAGTGACACACCCGGGAAATGCTAAGTCTGACTGCTGTCCTGGTCTGCTACAGGACTCTCAGGCTCAACGGCCTCAACGCACAACCACGTGTGCTTCACAACCACGTGTGCTCCAGACTTCTCCTTTAACCTAAGTACATCGGCGGAGAGTCACAGGGTTACCTTCGTGACGCTGCACGAATGGTGTTAGATAACCGTGTTTTCTTTTCTTTCCAGTGCCACCGTGACACACGCACGAATTATTGTTAAACACTGCCTTTCTGCCCTCGTGCCACCGTGACACACGCACAGATTATTGTTGAACACGAGTCACCGACCATCTAGAAACACGCTAGGTAGGTCGTTTCACCCCAAGGTGCAGACCTCACGAGGGGTTCTACGGCGTTAGGGCATCTAAGTCTATTGACTGATTAACAAGTAAACAAATAAACAAGAACATTACATAGCAACATTAAAATGTAAAACTTTCTCTTTTTCATCTTTCATATCACGCATTTCAAGTTCCAATGATCTTATCATACTACAAAGTATTTGCTACACTGTTTAAGAGTCCTATCAATTGATACTGAAGCAAATAAGCATTTAAAATGAGTTTAATAATGATTTCTAGATGAACTGCCACTCACCACTTGAAACTCGGCTGATCACTATGGAACTCGGCCGAACGCTTCCCAGATTCTGAAACTCGGCCGACCAACCTCGGCCGACCAACAGGAAACTCGGCCGATCCCCTGGGGAACTCGGCCGACCAACACACCGCTTTATATACCTACAAGGAAACTCGGCCGATCAGAACCCAAACTCGGCCGACAAAAACGCTGTTCGGCTACCTAATTAAGAAACTCGGCCGATCCAAGACCCAAACTCGGCCGACCCAAAAACACAGTACGATAGCCCTAAGAAGGAACTCAGCCGACCGAATAGAAACTCGGCCGAACCGCGCACAGGAAGAAAACAAAAACGGCCTGCAAAAGTCGATTTCTCTCGAATCGACGGGAAAATCTCGAACAAACACCACAAAACATTCGCAATCGAGGCATATCACTAAACCGCACCTGAAGGGAAGAAAGAAACAAGCTAGGGCTGCTCCGTGCACCCCAATCCCTTTATCGTTTTCCCTGCAAACGCAGCTCCGGCTGCAAATCCAATTTGAATTGACAGAGAAGGAGATCCACGGAGGGAAAGGACGAACTGCAGCAGCTGATCAGAGCAAAACGAAGCTCCAGCGCTTTTCCCTTCTCAGCTCCCTCTCTCTCTCTCTCTCTCTTTCTCACACAAGGAAGAAGAACGCAGAAGCGTTCTCTCGTTTCTGTGAAAGTGAAATGAGATAAGGAAGAGAGAAAGGATAAGGAAGGAACTTAGGGGCCTAATTGCAAAGTTCGAAACTTTCAAAAATTACAAACAAGTCCCTAAAAGCCCAAAAACATGCAACTTTTGACTCGAAAGTCGGATTCGAACGATTTCTCTGGCAACGCTTCAAGCGTAAGATCCTACACGCTTTAGAAGCTAGAAAACATACTAAGCACATATCATATCCATTTTAAACATTATTAACAAAAACAGGCTTAAACTTAGCACATCAGCTAATTACATGCTTAACAGCATACTTACGGGATAAGCTCGACGCGGGTCGTAACAATCTCCCTCCCTTATAAGAATTTCATCCCAAAATTCCTAGAAGAGAAAAGGAAACTTGTTACGCATCTCAGACTCTAGCTCCCACGTAGCTTCTTCAAGATTATGGTTTCTCCACAAAACTTTTACTAAAGGAATCTCACGGTTCTTAAGCTTTTTGATCCGGTGATCAACTATCTGCACTGGTCCTTCAACATAGGACACATCTATTCTAAGCTGCGCCGATTCTGGATCTAGAATCTTTTTTGTACCGGGATGACACTTTTTCAGCATAGACACATGGAAGACATCATGAAGATTTTCCAACTCAGACGGCAAATCCAACCTGTAAGCTACAGGTCCAATCCTCTCAACAATAGGATATGGACCTATATATCTAGGGGTCAACTTACCCCTTTTGCCAAACCTCAGTACTCCCTTCCACGGTGAAACCTTCAAGTAAACCTCGTCGCCAACCTCAAACTCAAGAGGTCGACTTCGTCTTTCTGCATAACTTTTCTGTCTGTCCTGAGCAGCTTTTAACTGATCCCTGATCACAGATATCTTTTCTGTAGTTACATCAACTAACTCAGGTCCAAGAATTTCCTTCTCACCCACCTCGTACCAACAAACTGGCGATCTACACTTCCTGCCATAAAGAGCTTCATATGGGGCCATTCCAAGACTAGAATGGTAACTGTTATTATAAGCAAACTCTATTAGGCTTAAGTGTTCTCCCCAGTTACCTCTAAACTGTAGCACGTATGCTCTCAGCATGTCTTCAAGGGTCTGAATGGTCCTCTCAGATTGACCATCTATCTGTGGGTGACACGCTGTACTGAACTTCAGCCTTGCGCCCAACGCACGATGTAACTGATTCCAGAATCTAGATGTAAACTTTGGATCTCTGTCAGAAATAATGGAAACTGGAATCCCATGTAACCTGATTACCTCATCCACATAAACTTTGGCCAGCTTTGAAACGTCAAAGGTTGACTTGACTGGAAGAAAATGAGCAGACTTAGTTAGTCTATCCACAATCACCCATATCGAGTCCAAACCCTTAGGCGTTCTGGGTAATCCTACCACGAAGTCCATCGTGATGTGTTCCCATTTCCATTCTGGTATAGGAAGTGACTGCAAAGTACCAGCATGTTTCTGATGCTCAGCCTTAACCTGCTGACACACCCCGCACCTAGCCACGTATTTAGCCACATCCTTTTTCATACCAGACCACCAGTACAGCTCTTTGAGATTCCTGTAAATCTTTGTGTTACCTGGATGCATAGCATACATAGAAGTATGCACTTCCTCAAGAATCTGCTCTTTCAACTCACTGTTTCCAGGTACACACAACCTATCATGAAGATACAACATGCCTTCATCAGAAAACCTGAACTCTGTTCTCTTACCTTATGACATATCCTGCATGATTTGCCACAACTCATCATCACTCTGCTGTAATTCCTTAATCTGATTATAGAAAGTAGGTCTGACTTGCATCTGAGCAATCAATCCACTCTGTCCTGTCACCTCCAAGTCCAAGTTCAACCTTCGCATATCTACAAGTAAGTCTCTCTTGAAACATGCCATAGAAAATGCATTGGCTGTTGAACTTGATTTTCTACTTAAGGCATCAGCTACAACATTTGCCTTACCAGGATGGTAATCGATTGTCACATCATAGTCCTTAATCAGCTCAAGTCATCTGCGCTGTCTCAAATTCAAGTCTTTCTGAGTGAAGATATATTTCAAGCTCTTATGGTCTGTAAACACCTAACATGTCTCACCATACAAGTAGTGACGCCATGTCTTAAGAGCATGAACTATAGCAGCTAATTCCAGATCATGAACAGGGTAATTCTCTTCATTCTTCTTAAGCTGTCTAGATGCGTAAGCCACAACTTTGTCTTCTTGCATCAGTACACAACCTAAACCTCTTCTAGAAGCATCACAGAACACTGTATAGCCTTTTTCTGCTTCAGGCAAAACCAACACTGGTGCTGAAGTCAACTTTTTCTTCAAAATCTGAAAACTTCTCTCACAGTTATCAGACCAAACAAACGGTACATCCTTCCTCGTCAAGCGTGTCAAGGGTGATGCTAACACACTGAAGCTCTGTATGAACCTCCTGTAATAACCTACCAAACCCAAGAAACTTCTGATCTCAGTAGGAGTCTTAGGCTGTTCCCACTGAAGCACAGAATCAACTTTCTTAGGATCCACGCTAACTCCATCTTTCGAGATAACATGTCCAAGAAATGCTACCTCAGCCAACCAGAACTCACATTTACTAAATTTAGCAAACAACTGGTGTTGTCTCAACAACTGCAACACTACTCTCAAGTGTTTCTCATGCTGTGCATCGTCTCTGGAGTAGATCAGAATATCATCTATAAAGACTACAATAAACTGATCTAGGAACGGTTTGAAAATTCGATTCATCATATCCATAAAGGCTGCTGGGGCATTGGTCAGCCCAAACGACATGACCAAAAACTCATAATGCCCATACCTGGTTCTGAAAGCTGTTTTGGGAATATCAGAAGCCTTTATTCTAAGCTGATGATATCCAGATCTCAAATCTATTTTAGAGAAGATCGTCGCTTCACGCAACTGATCAAACATATCATCTATTCTCGGCAATGGATACTTGTTCTTTATAGTGATCTTGTTCAGTTGCCTGTAATCTATACAGAGACGCATGGTACCATCCTTTTTCTTAACAAACAGGACTGGAGCACCCCACGGTGAAGAACTGGGTCTAATGAAACCCTTATCTAGCAACTCCTGCAACTGCACCTTGAGTTCCTTCAACTCTGCAGGTGCCATTCTATAGGCTGGTAGTGCTACTGGATGACTACCTGGATATATCTGAATTTCAAAATCAATGTCTCTGTCAGGAGGTAAGCCTGGTAATTCTTCTGGAAAAACGTCAGAGAACTCACGAACCACAGACACATCATAAACACTGGCAGTGCTCTTCTCTGCTCTGGTGTCAACCACATGAGCAAGGAACGCTTCACATCCTTTCTGTAACATCTTATCAGCTACAGCAGCTGATATTATGCACGTAGGCAGAACTTTCCTGTCTCCAGTAAAGATACAAGAAAATTCCCCTAGTTGAAAGGTAGATTCCTTTTTCCAACAATCGAGTTGCACTCGATATGTCTCAAGACAATCCATACCCAAGATGACTTGAAAAGTATTTACATCCAAGGGTATGAGATTAGCAGCAAAGGTAAAACCTCCAAAAGATAACAAGCATCCGGGACAAGACTCATATAGAACTGTTGGTCCACCTAGTGGAACCCTCAACACTAACTCATCTGCCAACTCTTGAGTTAACAGATTAAGTCCATCAACTAAAGAACGTCGTATAAAAGAATGAGTAGCTCCCGGATCTATCAAAACTGAAACTGGTATACTATTAAACAAAAACATCTCTCCTGTAACAACTTGTGAAGAAATTATACCTTCCTGAGGTGTCAAAGAAAAGAAACGTGCTGAAGCTCTCCCTCTGCCACGCTGTCCTCTCTGACCACTCCTGCCACTAGACACTCCACCACCTCTGGAACCAGAAGCCACAGAAGAACTTGGAACATCAGGGTATTGAGGCTGGAAAGCTTGTGATGCCGCTTGCCGAAGTTGAGGACATTCCCTTTTGATATGTCCTGTCTGTCCACATTGGAAACATCCTGCATAATCTGAACCCCAACATTGCCCAGAATGAGATTTTCCATAGGTATTACATACTCGCATATCCTGCCTCTGTGGACCAGTCACTAAGGTAGATGATCCAGAAGACTGTCCACTAACGGCACTGCTCCATCTTCCTGGGTTGTATCCTCCTCTGCCTCTAGAAGTAGTGACATCCTCGGATCTCTGCCTGCCGAAACAACCAAAGCCACGCCCAAGCTTAGAAAAGAAGCCTCTACTTCCACCTCTGTATCCACTACTGGACTGTCCTCTACTGAAATGTGCAGATCTTTTCTTAGACTCAGGCACCTTGTCAGCATTCACAGATTCTTCAACCTGTCTAGCAGCCTCGACAAACTCACCAAAGTTCTCTCTGTTCCTCCTACTAGTAGCAGAAATTGTATGCCGAATCTCTGGCCTTAGCCCTTCCTGAAACCTTCTGCATCTTTCTATGTTATCGGGAACAATCTGTGGACAGAAGTTCGCTAACCGTGTGAAAAGCGCTTCATACTCTGTAACTGTCATGTTCCTCTGCTTGATATTCTGTAACTGCCTGATTTTCTCATTAAGAAAAGTGGGTGGATAGAATTTGAGATGAAACTCCTCAGAGAAATCCTGCCAGGAAAGCTCTGTACCTCCCCTCTTTTCTTCCACACCACTCCACCACAACTCTGCATCGCCTATCAAAAGGTAGACTGCACGACTAATCTTCTTATCTTCTGGAAGTTCCATCAGACGAAAGACCTTTTCTATCTGTCTAAACCACTCATCAGCTTCGGCGGGATCTGTAGTGCCACTAAACTCTGTGCCACCAAGCTTTTTCACAAGCTCATAAGATCGCATCAGATCCTTACTACAGGTAGAAGAAGAATCTCGCCTATCAGCCTTGTACCTCTCTTTGGTCTCCAGGAACATCCTATACCTCCTGGATGCATCATCCACGTGGTCACCACCACCTGGACCCAAGTATCGAGGGTCAGGGCCAACATGGCTCTCGGCCTGATCATCACGATCAAAGCCTCTTCCTGCCATCTACAATGATATAACAGAATATTTCCTGTTAGAAAACTATAGATAGAAGAAAGACACCTAAACCTTAATCCTATTGGTCTCTTATCGTCCCCTGATCTTGAGTAACTAAGTACTCAAACCTATGGCTCTGATACCAAAAATTGTCGCGCCCCAATCTCACATTAACCACAAACCATGTGATTAGGGCACGACAGGTGGGATGAATACATAACCAACCATTTGTCACTTTTTTTAAAACAATTCAAGGCATTTAAATGATAACCAAGTTTAAGCTATAAACAGAAACTAAGCAACTGCAGGAACTTTTCTATTTAACTGATTAAAGATACTAGCAAGCTCTACAGCATAATACATTGATTAACATAAAGAAAGCATAACATTAATTTACATCTTTGTACACATCCTCTATCTCACTCACACCTTGTCCCAAGGATCGAGGGGAATGGACTAAGAGACCTCTAACTAGACTAACTACAAACCTTCTATCAACTAGGCGTTAGGATGAAACGATCCTTCCGACTCCTGATGCTGATGCTGACCTAAAAATGTTTGAGTAGAGGGATGAGTCTACTCGCTCAGTGAATAACATTTCACTTAGCTATCACTAAACAACTCATCATGTTTATTAACTGAAAATAAACAGATATACGGTTCAAGCAGAGCAGTTCTATTGACATAGTAGATATACAGATAATAATCACATTTCTAAGCATCAACCGGTATTTCAGGTAAATGGACAGTTATATAAATTTACTGTGAACCTACTTGATTATTTATTCATTTTATTATTATGCCCTAAATATATGCAGTGTACTCTGCATATAAAGATCCGCAACAAGTCTATGCTACGGTCCCACCGTACAAGACTTAGCGACACACCCGGGAAATGCTAAGTCTGACTGCTGTCCTGGTCTGCTACATGACTCTCAGGCTCAACGGCCTCAACGCACAACCACGTGTGCTGCACAACCACGTGTGCTCCAGACTTCTCCTTTAACCTAAGTACATCGGCGGAGAGTCACAGGGTTACCTTCGTGACGCTGCACGAATGGTGTTAGATAACCATGTTTTCTTTTCTTTCCAGTGCCACCGTGACACACACACGGATTATTGTTAAACACTGCCTTTCTGCCCTCGTGCCACCGTGACACACGCACGGATTATTGTTGAACACGAGTCACCGACCATCTAGACACACGCTAGGTAGGTCGTTTCACCCCAAGGTGCAGACCTCACGAGGGGTTCTACGGCGTTAGGGCATCTAAGTCTATTAACTGATTAACAAGTAAACAAATAAACAAGAACATTACATAGCAACATTAAAATGTAAAACTTTCTCTTTTTCATCTTTCATATCACGCATTTCAAGTTCCAATGATCTTATCATACTACAAAGTATTTGCTACACTGTTTAAGAGTCCTATCAATTGATACTGAAGCAAATAAGCATTTAAAATGAGTTTAATAATGATTTCTAGATGAACTGCCACTCACCACTTGAAACTCGGCCGATCACTATGGAACTCGGCCGAACGCTTCCAAGATTCTGAAACTCGTCCGACCAACCTTGGCCGACCAACAGGAAACTCGGCCGATCCCCTGGGGAACTCGGCCGACCAACACACCTCTTTATATACCTACAAGGAAACTCGGCCGATCAGAACCCAAACTCGGCCGACAAAAACGCTGTTTGGCTACCTAATTAAGAAACTCGGCCGATCCAAGACCCAAACTCGGCCGACCCAAAAACACAGTACGATAGCCCTAAGAAGGAACTCGGCCGACCGAATAGAAACTCGGCCGAACCGCGCACAGGCAGAAAACAAAAACGTCCTGCAAAAGTGGATTTCTCTCGAATCGACGGGCAAATCTCGAACAAACACCACAAAACATTCGCAATCGATGCATATCACTAAACCGCACCTGAAAGGAAGAAAGAAACAAGCTAGGGCTGCTCCGTGCACCCAAATCCCTTGATCGTTTTCCCTGCAAACGCAGCTCCGGCTGCAAATCTGATTTGAATTGACGGAGAAGGAGATCCACGGAGGGAAAGGACGAACTGCAGCAGCTGATCGGAGCAAAACGAAGCTCCAGCGCTTTTCCCTTCTCAGCTCCCTCTCTCTCTCTCTCTCTCTCTCTCTTTCTCACGCAAGGAAGAAGAACGCAGAAGCGTTCTCTCGTTTCTGTGAAAGTGAAACGAGATAAGGAAGAGAGAAAGGATAAGGAAGGAACTTAGGGGCCTAATTTCAAAGTTCGAAACTTTCAAAAATTACAAACATGTCCCTAAAAGCCCAAAAACATGCAACTTTTGACTCGAAAGTCGGATTCGAACGATTTCTCTAGCAACGCTTCAAGCGTAAGATCCTACACGCTTTAGAAGCTAGAAAACATACTAAGCACATATCATATCCATTTTAAACATTATTAACAAAAACAGGCTTAAACTTAGCACATCAGCTAATTACATGCTTAACAGCATACTTACGGGATAAGCTCGATGCGGGTCGTAACAGTACGAGTTGTCCATGAGCTGATGCGCATGTCCAGTGCATTCAGTAGATCAAGATAAATGGTCTTGCTTGCTCATTTATGGAGCATGGGCACACCAAGGTGTTTGCCCAAGTCCTCAGTTGCTTCCATTCTCATAATCCTTCTCACCCGTTGTTTTGTAGCTCAACCAGTGTTTTTGGAGTAATGCACAAAGGACTTCTCAATTGACATCATCTGCCCGGAAGCATCACCGAATCTTCAGATACATTGGTTAATCAATCCTACCTGTTCCACCAAAGCCTCCCCAAATAAGGTAATATCATCAGAAAAACATAAGTGTGTCAGCCTTGGTCAACGACGAGTGATGAGTAATGGTTTCCATCTGCCTTCTACTTCCAGTTTAGCAATGTCCTGGCTCAGTCTCTCAAGACAAAGGACAAACAGATATGGGGATAAAGGATCCCCCTGTCGGACTCCCCGAGAAGCTTTGAATTTTGGTAGTGTTTTGCCCTTCCACGCTATGGCTATGTCGCCACTAGTCACTATGTTCATGATCACTATGATGATGTGAGATGGTATGGGTGTTCTCTGTAGGGTGTCATAGATGAAATCCCAACACATTTTTTCATATTCCTTATCTAGGTCGAGCTTCAGGATCATATATTTCTGTCCGCTTCTTTGAGTTCTCATAGAATGAATAACTTCCTATACAGGATGGTGTTTTCTAAATTCGACGAACCGAGATGAAGCTCATCTGATTTGGGGATATCCAGTCGCACATGAAAGGCTTAATCCTCTCTACTATAATCTTTGAGATTATCTTCATGCTTACATTGTTTAATGCAATAGGCCGCATGTGGTTGTAGTGCTCCGACGTAGTGTTCTTCAGGATCAAGATTAAGGTGGAGGATGCCATCAATTTTGGGATTTTTTGTCCTACAAAACACTTAGAGATGGTTAGTTTTAAAGAATGTTTGATAGTGTGCCAGTTCTTCTATAAGAACCCAACATCAATGCTGTCAGGGCCTGGTGCCTTAATCGGGTTCATCCGATTGAGGGCCTCCAGTATCTCTTCTTCTTCAGGTGTGCGGCCCATCCACTGACTTGTCGAAGGCTGACAGGGTGGGAATGTCCCTTAGTAGGTTATAGTGGCATGCTGTGCGGCGGCAGGGCAATCGTCCGTGAAAAGTTTCCTAAAATGTTCCCTGATCAACGTCTCTAGTTCAACTTCATCATCAACCCATTCTCCTTGCTCGTTCTTTAGTTTCGAAATCGTGTTTCATCTCCTCTTCTCCTTCACTAGAGATTGGAAATAGGAAGTGTTGGAATCCCCTTACTTCATCCAGTCACACTGAGCTTTTTTCCTCCATTCAACTTCTTCTAATGCAAGGATGTCCATGTATTCACATTGGATCATCCCTATCTATCTGTCAAGCTCCTCATTGTAGAAGTTGCATAAGGCACCCTATTTCCTCGCCAGCTTGGCTAGAAGGTAGTTCTTATGCTGTCTTTCATTCTTCCATTCCTCCTTGTCCCATATGTCGGCTGCGGCCATGAACCTGGTGGCAACATTGGTGAAATCTTGTTCGGTGTCCCAATTATTGTGAAAGAAAGTAGAAAAGGATTCTCGCATAGTCCATCTGGTGCTAGTTTTGAAATGTTTGGTATAGGTGCTATTGTGCTTGTTGGTTCGTACTAGAATAGGAGCATGGTCTGACACAACTCTAGGGAGCACCTCTACAGAAGTGTTTGGGAAGGTTTCAATCGATTCACGATTTGCTACAGCTCGATCAAGTCATTCTTAGAAACAACCTCTCTTGATAGTCATTCTAGGCCCAAATGCACCGAGGTCCTCTAATCTAGATAGAGCCAACACCTCTGCAAACTCTCGGCAACTGGATAGGTTGACATGGACACTGTCACTCTTCTCTTTGGGTGATAGTGTGGCGTTGAAATCGCCCATCACCATCCACGACAGTGAGGAGGCTGACGCAAGGGTGCTTAGGTAATTCCAAAGGTATTTCCTCCTATGTTGCTGGGGGCTAGCATAAACAAAAGTGATTAGGAGGTTGTTATTGATGAGGCAATGGATGAATTGGTGATGTAGTGCCAATACGTCCACTGTCCCGATGCTTCTACACCATAGAACCCAGATACCACCAGAGTAGCCCACAACCTCTACCCAGTGAGATTCATCGAACTGGAGACCCTTGATGATGCCATCCGCTGTAGAACCACTTGTCCTTGGCTCCACAATTTCTAAGATATCTGTACTCAGAGAGTTCTTGTACTGCCGAATTGCAGCTTGAATGTCCTCTTTACTGATTCCTTGGACATTCCATGATGCACAGATCATTAAGTAACATTTCTGGAGACGAAAGGGTTGGCTTCACTTTATTCCGCCTGGTTGTCACCTTATGGATGTTGTTGTTTTCCCCTCTTCCTAGACCCTAGTTTCAGAATGTCAAGAGTTGCACTTATTTTACAGTTCCTTAGGTGGATGCCTATCGACCCCCCCTATGGAGGATTAGGGGTGTGGCCTTTCTTCCTGTTGGTTCCCGGTTGCAGTGTGTATTGCCCGAAATAGAAAGATAGGTTCTACAATGTGTCTCCTTTGACATCAATAATCACCACTGTGTCTCCCTCCAGTATGTTAGTTACTTTGTGGTTGTTCTCCTTTCCACTGGCCTGGCGATATGCATGTCTATTGGTTGCAACAATTGTGGGTGTAGTGGATAGTCAGCTCAGGGGTTGCCTCTTCGAATGTGGATCATTTTTCCAAGTGTTCTTCTTTGTGGTCTCCTTCCTCACCCTCCAATCGATACCAACAATTCTATTGGCTGCCTCTTATGGGTTAACTCGATAAGTGTTCTCCTCCTCTTCCGGTAGGCTTGCGAACCTATTGCTCAGTGATGCACGGTCTTGCTGTGCTACTGGTGGCTTTCGATGTCTGCGTTGCATGGGCATTGTGTGTAGGGTGCTAGTGAAGTCACCGGGTGGTATGGGTATCACATGGATCGCCTCGCTTCCTTCCATCATAGGTCAGTTGGCCGCCACTTCTATTTCTTCTTTCACTTTGCATGTATCCTCCTTATTTCCTATTCTTCCACAGTACATACAAATAGTAGGTAAATTCTCATACTCCAGTGCGTATCTCTCATTCTAAATGATGATTGAGGTTGTGAGAGGCTTGACAGTGTCCAGCTTCACTGCGACCCTGGTGAACTTGCCTCTTCTTTTCAAGATAGTTTTGTTGTCGACTTTCACCGTATATCCAATGAAGTCGCCCACCTCCTCCATGATTCTTTGCTGATACAGGAATATAGGAATCTTTGGAATTCAAACCCAGGCCACCACATACCTTGGGTTCTCATCGGAGGGGGAGAAGTCAGGGTCCCAAGGTTGGACAGATAGGTATGAGCCCATCATTGGCCACAGTCCTCCAGTTAAGGCCTTTGTATAGTCGTCCTCCCAGAGTAGTTGCACCAGGTAGTAGTTAATTTCAAGATCAATCAGCCTCATGCTCCCGATTGGGTTCCACATGGACTTGATGCATGTCTGCAACGCCATGAAGCCGACATCCTTCCCCAATACTTTAAAGATGACCATATAGCACCACGGTTTCATTAGTATGTTATACTTCCCAAGATTAATCTCCATGTGTGGTGTTCCATCCTGCATCTTGATTCGGATGTCCTCCTTATTCAGGATAACCTCAGCATCCTCATAGCCCATGATCCTATTACTATTCCCTCTCGTAATTTCGCTGTAGGACACTATAGTTCTGGGTTCCGTGCGAGTCTGGACTGGCACACTCAGAGGGCTAGGCGGCCTGTCCCCTTGTAGATCGGGAAATGACGCCACGTCTAGGGTTACCCCATATGTTTCCATGTTGGATGACGAGTGTTGCAGTTGTTGCAGGGTTTGTTTTGCTGTGTACGATGCATATTGAAGGTTAATCCCCATGCTCTGGAGGGCACCGGTGGTGTCCTAAGATTGGTTCAGAGTACCCCCCTCATTGCTTTGGAGGGGTTCTGTGGGGGGTTTCGACTCACTGTCCATCATCACCAACTCATGGCCTTGCTCCTGTGATGTCATTTGTCCTGGATCCCATCCATCTAGAGGTCGATGGCCCTGACCTCCTGCACTCCCTCATCCGCCTCAGCTGCCGCCTCTCGCATAGCCTCCAAACCCTACCATCACCTTTTAAGATCCATGAAACCTAAGTTTGAAATCTTTAATTTTGTTTGGATGTTTCACCCTAAGTAAACATGGTATGATGTAGTATGTATCTTGATGATGAATATTGCTTGTCTTTGAAGTTTTAAAATCAATTATTATGAGAAATGGAGCTTAGGTTAGGTGAAACATCCAACCCTCTTCAATATGAATAAGATATCTAAAACTTCCTAGTTTTGACCCAATCATATCTTTCTTGTATATCATGACCTCTTCAGGGGACTCTTTTTCAACTTTCTATAATCAACTTGAAAACCTAGATCTTCTTAAATCAAGGTACACTTTTACCCTCCTATGGGTCAGAATAGTGATATTGAATCTTGATTGTATAAATGTATCCTAAAATGCTTGGCTTTATATACTTATTTGAGGTACATGTTCCTTATGAGTACTACTTCCAATTTTCTTGTTATATGTTGAGAAAACCTAAAAATATAACCATATATTTTTGTTTTACGACCCTTGTGAACCTTGCTTTATTCTCAGGGCAAGGACTCAAAGATGGGTACACCTACTTGATTATTCAAGAAAGGAAAAACCATGTCAGAAAAAGGGTTAGCTCTTGGCATTGGCCTTGAGGTCCCTCATGTTCAAACAAGATTAACCTTTTACTCTTTAGTAGTTAGACCCTCATGTAAAAACATCTTTCATTCTTATCTTTGGCTCAAATGATCCTCACAGACCCCTTCCTCTGAGAAGTCTGTCAATGACCACATGATGTTTGGTATAATGGAAATGAACTTATAATACACTTGCTTATTATAAAAAGCCTTTAATTTTGCTTCTTTTTTTATTATTATATAATTATTATCCAAGAAATATATGTTCTCTTAATAATGTAATTTTATATCTTTTATTGTGTACTCAATACAATTGTGCTGATGTAGACAATGACAATATTATCTTGATCATTTTTCAACTATTATATGATCCACTTATTTTGTCAAAGCTGATCCAAAGACCATTATTTTTATTATTTGTATATTTCTCCCCCTTTTTATTAAATATTCAAGAAAGTTCTCCAACTTTTGCAAAATCATATCTTTCTAACTCTAACTTTAAAAAATATAAACAAATATCCCATTTTGATAAGAAATCATTTGTATCCTTTTAAAAATGTTTTGAAGGACTGATTACTATTGATATTTTTCACTAATAACCCAACAATGAACTTATGATCATCAAAATTATCATATGACTCCGTCATGGTGAGTAAATATTTGGAACCTTAATCGTGACTTTGAATGTCACTTTTGAGACTGAAATCATGATGACACGAACTTGACTAATGATGGGACTTAACCCTAGTTTCTTGGATAATCCACCCTTAATCTCAAGTAAATAACTTATGTGCACAAAATCATGATGGATCATGGTGACGGGTTCTAACCCTAGTTGTTTGATATTTGAATCTAAGTCTACAAAATCTTATTATTTCATCTCTATTTGGGAACCATGTGGAAAAATTATGGACACTATTATCTTGATATTGTACCATCTTGAGGAAACTATAATGAAGCTTGACTCATGAACTCCTGTTGATGACAAGTTGAATTATTTGGTAATGGATTAGGGTTAAGTACCTATTAAAAATTATACATCGACCAATCCTCAATTTTGATAATGAAAATGATTTTGGAACATCATGTTAATCTTCAAAACATAAAAATATGGAATCTTGGTCAATTATGAGATACCACACCTAAGATCATTAATGAGTCATAAAAACCTTGATTTTTTCCTTGTGACACCTAGATATTGACGACTAGTATTGATGCATGTGCACCTATATATGTGACAACACCTTGAACTTGATCTAATTTAACTTCCAAGATATTATTTTGGCTTTTAGGGTACACTTTTTATCCTCTTATTGACTTACATAGGGTATTGCTTGCTTGCATGATATGAATTAGACTCTTATCTTGGCATGTAATAGTACTTGTTTGAATTAAGTGACCTTCTATGATATGATTCTTTGTCTTTTAAATTATAAATATGTTTCAAGAATCTTGTACATAAAAGTAACAAAAAATCATTAAGCTTCAACATTGAAGTTCAACATGAAAAAAGATCCTGACCATTGGGTGTATCCAGGATTTAAGGCATGGGTACAAACCAGCCATCACCTAGGGGTGATGAAAGGACCTAATGTACATCAACCACAAAAAGATACACACCTATGGGTGTGGTAAATGGATCCAATGTGAAGGTAAAAAAACCCTCACCTCTGGGTGTAGGTATGGTTCAATACATTGAAATCCTCAGACCTAGGTGGTTAGGAGTGAATGACTACAAAATAATATACTTGAAAAATATAACAAATACATGCGTTTTTCTTGAAGAATTTGAAGTTATTTAAAGTTTTTTTTGGTCGGTCCAAAAAGCGTGTTACTGTATTACCAAAACTTTAGGTACAAAATAATTTGCGCCCCCATTACAACCCTGGATGAACACATTCAAACAACTAGAAAACAAACTAAACACAAGCTACACAGTAGCCATCTACCTAGCACTACAAGAAATAAAGGCTTTAACGACCAAATTCACGACAAAATAAGTTGTTTGTCATAAATATTGTTGTAATAGTGACCACTCATTTTAATGGTTGCTATTAGTATAGTTAATAACGACCATATATTTTAGTTGTCATAATTATAATGTCTATTCCGTCGCTACAATACCCCTATGTTATGTTATTACTCCAATTTTTTCTAAAGCCCCTCTATTTTTCCAAATTTACATGTTTTTATGTGGCTAAATGACATACAAAAATTGGGCTTTCTCCTCCTGCCTCAGCCCCCCACCAATGCACACACATCCCGTGCGACTAGGAACTGAGCTCGATCTCTGCGACAGAATAGAACTCCACTCCCGAGTCCCGATCGACTCCCACATTCTCCCACTTCACCCTGTCAGTCGTCGCGCGTACCAACACCCCCACGAATAGAGAGATCGATCATGTGGCTCCACTGGACTATCTAGGGTGATCCGGTCGGCTCCCGAAGGCATCAAAACTTTAGCTAGCTAGGTCAACCGACGCGTGCTCCAACGTCCTCTGCTATGTTCCAGCAATGATGATCAAATCGAGCTAGCTCTTCTGTCGGCAGATGTAGGGTGATCCAGGGCATCGAGGCAAGCAGCCAGCCATGATTCTAGACAGACACCAATAGCCTGAGTAAACGAACACCGATCTATAATAAGATTTGAGTAGAAACCTAGGACAGTATTCGGTAACTGTTCCGCAGGAGGAAGAGAAAGGTATGAGGCCCCCATTGTACTCTACTCCCACTCTAATCTCTCTTGAACTCATCTCTCCCAGCTTTATTTTGTTTCTCTTTGATTACTGTAGTAAGATCCTATGGCCCCGAGCGACCTGAGTGAGGAGAAAGGGTTGTAGATTGAAAGGCCAGAGGAGCTACGATCTGTACAGACCCAAGGCAGTCAGAATCATGTTTGCTTCAAATGTTGCAGGAGGGTATGCCATTTTTTGCTTCCCTGTTTGTTGTTTTAGACTGATTGACACATAAACATGTTCAGGGTGAGGGAGTTTACTATTGCTAGACTCTGCTATCCTCAATCTTAGAAAGTTTACAAGTTCTCTTCATCAGTGACCTCATTAAATTTTAGTGCCACGGAACATGAATGAATCTCTATATATTTCTAACCAATATTATGAAATCCTAAGTTATATATAGGTTGTGAGGGTGATTATCCATGGATAGGGACCCTCTTAGAAACATAGTATAATGGATACTCTATATTATATTTCATTCATGCACTTTAAGTAATCTATTGAGAGTCCTTATATGTGTCCATCCTAATATAGGTGATCCAGGGTTAACTAGTGTTCATTAGCGTTATGGATTTTGGGAGAAATTAGAGGTTCCATTTTGGTTTCACGTGTCACTTTAAAAACTGATTCGTGTATAAATTATAAATAGCATGTGGAAGGCATTATTAAGAGAGCCTAGGTGCTATAAAAGGATTCAATCATCAATGATAACAATCAGTCCAAGAAAGAAATCTAAGAGATGTAAATCATACAAGATGCAAGGCAGTAACAAGACAAGTATTGAAACTTACAATGGGTATTCCAGCCTGAAGAGATGGCTCAGCGGCAACAAAGTTGTTAAAAGAGTATACTTCAATGGTTACATCACCAATGTACATCCACGAGCAAGTGCAGGTGCAACCTGGTAGAATATATAACAAGTAGGCATTTACCATAATTCTAATCAAGGATGCGAAATAGATATTGTTCATACTATATATCACATAATGGAAACATATAGCTTAGCCTTTCAAGTGATCATGGCAAGTGGGAAGTTTCAATGGGTAATAGAACCAACAACGCCAACAGACTACAAATAAAACAATATGGAGAAATGCATGATTATTGTTGATAGTTCACACAATTATAAAAATTAGTAAAACAAAAATGATAACCAATAAGATATGAATATGAAGAACAAGCACCATTCTACATGGGGAAAGCAGACAACCACCAGAACCATATCTTTGAACATGAGCATATCTAATGAAGACAATATAGATAAACAGGCACAATGAAAAGCTACTTAACCCATCTTATTACACTATAGAGTGATTTGTCATGCTCATGGTGTTTTATTTTATATCTATGTGTCATTACACATTATTTATCTACTAATTTTCCTTGATGTATGACTTATTTGTAAAAAGAGAGCTATCATATTTCCGCAACACATTTAGTAGCAAAAGACATTGTCTAGCTTATGTCCTTAAACAACTATTGTTAATTGTAAAAAATGTTGCTAGTTGCTACCAACTGGCCTTCATATGGTCTGGCTTATCAGCAACCGCAAGGGCAGTTACAACCCTCTCCTTCCTAGGTGTTTCGTTACATCAAGGCATGTTTCCCACTTCTCTCCTGATGGCATGGGTGGAATGTTGAGTGGTTCCTCCATCTCCCCTCTTCCAGTCAGATCATTGAAAAAAACTAGAACGTCCTTGATATTGTCCTTCCAAGCATTTTGCCTTGATGCATGTGTGAGTGGATCTAATTTCATGAGTGTGATCTTTCTCCAATTACAACACTTCAAATGCATGTAGTAGTGCTATCACTACTGTGTTTCTTTCGACATCCACAATCTCTGAAGAAAATGTGCAGCACAACTATCATGTACAATGACAATGTTAGCATCTCTATTGCTAAAAAAGACTGAGTTAGACCACCACTAAGGTTTTGGATCTATTTATTTATAATGGAAGGGTTAAAATGTTGTTATAGCCCCATACAAACCTCTTTTTGTGGCTCCCATTTCATGTGATCTAAGGAAGAAAGTAAATGAAGGGCCAGGAGGGTGGTGGGTAAAGAGTGATTACAAAATCATAATACAAGCTAAATCACAATTGAAGATGGCTGCATAACAAAGAGGGCATTTTTGCATAGTGGATGTGTTCAAGGGGGTAACTACGCCCCTACTCTTTAGTTCCAACCATATTGTGGTTAACCACATGGTTCATTTTTATTCATCTAGCCATGTGTTACCAATGGTTTTAGTGGAGTAAATTCCACATCGATAGTTAACTTGTATCCCTTACTGGTGTCAATGATACAAATATATCCACCCTATAATATGTTACACTAATTCTTTTCTGAGGTGATATTGTTATAAAAATCTCAAACTAGTGATCTCCAACTCTCTTCTCCCCTTTCCCTTTCACCTTTGCCACTACAATGGCCACATAGTCTAGTACTACTACATCATACATATACCACATGCACCTGTATTCACCCCTTCATTTGCCTTCCATGTTCTTTTAATCCTTTGCTTCTTCTAGTAGAAATAACTAATAGAGAGAAAATGAGATATATCATGGAAGGAGGAAGTGAGGGGCCGAGAGGTACCTAGAATCTCATGTTGTGACTTCAATAGATGAACATTCTATACGCGTATTTTACTACGCGCTTAAACGCAAGTATACGCGTCGAGTAATATAGGCCTTGTGAGGCCCGAGTCGAACTCAGGGATACGTGAATTATTGGAGACTTCTACTAACTAATCGCAATCAGCTAGACCGATTAACAAAGTAGGGTTTTGTTGTTCAAATCAAAAGAAAATAAAAATCAAACAAAGAAAACAATCGATTAAAGGTTAATTTAATCAATTAAAAGGGATATCTTTAGGATGGCGGTTTCACCGCAGGTCAACATTGTATTAGATTTCATATAATTCCTCACACTTCTCTCTCTATCCGGGTAGTGGCCTGAATTGAGAATTACCCACTGTCGTGGTGTAATCCACTACTTAGATTTAGGTTGATTCCATCGTCATAGTAATCATTCCCCTAAACTAAGCGCATTAAGATCGGTCCCTCAGTTCCCACCATTAATTTTACAACTCCTTTGTCAAGGGTTTTATTAATTAATGTAGAATTCGTTTCTTTTCAACCGTTAATCCTTCTGTCGAAGTGATTAAGGGCATTAATTTATTATTATGGTGATCAAGCATAACAATAGAAATAGAGAAAACGAATTTATACCACGGATATGAGAGAAAAATATGAATTATCAATATAAAATCATCATACAATGTATCCCCGGGCTACTCCCGGTCCTAAAGATTTAGGGTTTTAGCCTCTCATGTTCATCTTACACAAATACATGGTAGAAATTGGGGAATTCATAAGAAAAACATGAAATAGATGGGAAAACCCCTGAACGGAGAAGAACCGGTGGATCCTTGGCGTAGAACACAAGCTTTCCCCGCCTGTCGGTGGTGGAAATTGTCTTCGGCAGCGTCCGAATCACCCGGGATGAGCTTCTCGGCCTCTGTTCTCCTTTCTCTCCTCCTCGGCACTCGTGCAATCTAAAAATGAGATCCCCCTCTCGTCTGGGCGGCCGTCATTAGGTATAAGTCCCTAATTAGGTCGTCAAATAACAACAGCCGTCCGATCGGAATCAAAACACATCCAACGCATATCTGCCGGCGTCGATACCATCGACGCGGGTCGATGGTATCGACCCGGCGGATTAGCGGCAGCTTTCCTTTCTTTTATTCTGAGCGCCTGTGGTGATCTCGATACCATCGACTTGGGTGTCGATGGTATCGACTCCTTTAGCGTCGGTTGTTGTCGTTTAGCGACGCTGTAGCTCTCCTTGTGTCGATGGCATCGACTTGCGTCGATGGTATCGACTTCATCCTTGCCAGCAGCCTGGAGACATCTCGATGCCATCGACTTGGGTGTCGATGGTATCGACTCTGTATTTCTCTTCTCGGCTGACAACCTGTGGCTTGGTCGATGGTATCGACATCCGTCGATGGTATCGACGGATGTAGATACTTGTTTTTCCTGAAATTGTACAACAAGACCAAATAAATCCACACGATTTATGATAAGATGATCAATAATGCTTAAAATAATGAAATAAAGGGGATTTGATATAAAATGATGGCAAAGACCAAATAAAGTGAATTATGCAATAATATCCATGAAAATGAGTAATTAAGGCGCAAAACACATATGAAAAAGGTCTATAAATGCGACTCAAAATCATCGCATCAAACTCCCCTAAGCTTAAACATTGCTCGCCCTCGAGCAACTAATCCTTAGAATAGAATTACGAATGTCAACTAACAATCAAAACACCAACCCACCTCACAAATGACTCCCACTGGACGTTCTCAAACCGGCCTACCCTAATCACAGAACAGTAATTACCCTATAGGCGACAATAACCATCAATAAAAGAAATTATCCTTCAAACTGATGAACACTATCACATAAGGCAGTTATCATAATAAAGTTCGCCGATTCAGCCATGGTGCATCTTGTGATCACCTACTCTACGTTGCTCGCCCTAACTACCATCTACATGGAAGAAGTTCTCCTGATAAACATGAGTGAGGAGAAAATCACGGTGGCCTACCAATCCGAGCAACGGGTGGATGGAATGGGTGGTTCATGGGAGAATTTGGAAGTATTACACAGTTTCAAAATGCATATAACAAAATGCCCTACATGATGCAAATGCACATTAAGAATGCCCTACTGCCTAAAAGTGAGTGGAATGATGCATGCCCTAACCTTCTACCTCACAATGAGATAGAAATCTACTCAAGCCACATCATGTACTCAATTCCCCTTTATTATACAAGTGATATCATTCCTTTCTCCCTCTTATTCCTTTTCTTTCCAAATCTCCTTTTTTTTTTTCCAGAATTTTTTTTTTCTGTTTTTTTTTCTTTGCCCATATATCCATAATTGCTTAGAGATACATGTATAAGGCCATTTTCTTTCCAATTGGAGATCTTTGCTTTATTTCGAGGGTATGGAACAAATTAGATCACCTATTTAGGAAAACTGAGATACATGGTGTGCTTATGCATGAAAATCATGAAATTGTGAGTGCAACTACATGACATGCACCTAAGGGTAATGTGCATGTTTCACTATATATTTTTTTTTTCATTAATCTATGCAAAAACATGAAAATAATAATGCAAACCTATCTACATGCCATGCACGCAAAAGACATTGAAACTGCACTTTACTTCCAATTCTTGGGTGGATTATAGGAAATGGGGTGGAATGATCACAAGATTAAGTGACTGAACCTTAAAAGAAAATTATGTGTCCCTCCTTATTGACATGTGTAGTAGTTTAAAGGGTTCTTTCTCTTACATCTGATTAAGGTCTCATTACCATTTGATTAGGTAGGCTCAAACAACCGTTCCTATCCACTTTGCATGAGTCAATGCGGGTGTGGGTATGACATATTGCTTCAAAGTTGACATAATCAATCATTTTCATAGAATAAGTTCCCCAAGGACAACCAAGTAAAGCTATCCAAATGACACAGAAAAATTTTTCAATTCCCTTAATTTCCCCATGAAAACAGCAAGATGACAATTTTTACGACATCCACAATTACACTAGATAGATGTGGATCCTAAATAAAAACTTAAAATTGCAAAAACAAATAACAAAGCAGAAACTAAAACAACTAAAGAAAAGATAAAAGATAGAGCTGTTCCAGCCACCCCCCTAAGCTTGAATCCGACTATGGCCTCATAGTCAAAAACCAACTTAAGGGTGGAACAGTGATACCCTGATCAATCTTGCGGAGGCGGTGGTGGGTAATGTGGTGCCGTAGGATCCCAAGACGGGTACTCCCCCTGGAAGCTTGGATCATAGTGGGTCCTCGGCGGAGGCTGTGGATAACCTCCAAAGTAGTCTCGACTCCAGTAGTGGTCGAAGAAGGGCTCCTGCTGCGTCTCTATCCGCTGCAACCGGTTGTGCATTTGTTCTTGGTTGGCGAGGATGAGCCGCTCGTTCTCGAACATAGCCCTTTGATTATCAAGCAACCGGCCCGTTGTCTCATGGATGCCAGTATACAAAGTCATATGCTGGTGCTGCGTCTGCTGGATGTCCTGCAGCATGGTATACATCCCTTGCATGGAGTAGGGATCCGCAGCTGGCTGTTCTTGCTGTGGTGATGGCGGCGGGGGCTGAGATGATGAAGATGCACCCGGATGCATCCTAGGACGCTTCCGTGGTGCCACTCGTGCTCGAAGAGGTGTGAAAGCCTCCTCGTCTTCCTCCGCCTCGCCTTCTTGGTCGTCACCTCCGCCTTCTTCTTCCGAGGACTCGATGGCTATGATGGGCCATCGGAAATGCTGCTTGCCCTCGATGTGGAAGACGTCGTCCGGCAGGGATGCCTCCTGGTAAGCTTGGTTGACGTGGCAATGAGCGTACGCCAACCCGTCCCGGATAAGAATGAGGTTTGAACGGTGCAAGTGTTGCACGTTCACCTTACTCCGTGTAGAAATCGGAGTCATGGGCTGAAAGTTCAGCCCCAAGTAAAGCGCCAACTTGGTGACAAGACCACCAAAGTGTATTGGAGCCTTCCTTGTGCTCCGCTTCACCGCCATGACGCGCTGTAACCAGAATGCTCCCCAGTTGCACTCTTGACGTTTCAGGAGGGCGTACAGAAAGAACAAGTCGCTCTCCTGAAACTTGCTCAACGCAAGATCGCTCCGCCCGAAGAAAGTCAAGCTAAGCATCCTATGCAATACCCGGACGAACGGGTGCTCAAAATCATCTACCGCGGCATTGTGGTAGCTCACGGTCTTCCCTGCCGGCACTGTAACTAGCTCGGCGAAGATTTTGTCGTAGTTGGTGCGGGCGTCGGGGCGTCGGTGATCGTGGCGGCTGTGGTTCCAGTTGAAGATGGCGTTGAACTGCTTCAACGTGATGTTGTAATTGTTGTTGAAGAGTCGGAAGGACACCCTTCCCTGGATCCACGTCTGGTCCGATGGCACCACGTCATTTGGTACGACGCAGATATCAAGAGACGCCATGAACTCGGCCACCAGTTCCTTGTATGTGGGCCATTCGCCAAAGAACGGCTGCCCATCCGCATGACAGTCCATCTCATATATGCGACCGGTGTGCCGCGCTTGCCCGGCCAACACATAGGCCAAGTTGGCCTCGAATCCCAAGTCCCTGATCATTCCCCGGTCCACATACCGGGTGGCCTTGAACTTCCGCTTCATTATTTCCTTGTATACCTTCCTTACATCCATGTTGGCATGAATGAGGTGTGGACGAGAGATGGAAGCGGTTGGAGGAGGAACAAACTCCTCGATCTCCCTGGGGTGTGCGCTCGATGAAGATGCTCTGCCCGTATGCACCATGCTTGCGAGAAGAATGAGATTGGGAGAAAAGAGCTCGGTGAAGATGGAGAGAAATTCTCCGCTCGGTGAAGATCTTCGCTCGATGACGCTTCTCCGCAGGTGTAGAGGGCTCGGGGGAGTGCTCGGCGCAATAGGAGATACTTGCTCTGAGGGTGTGATGTCATATGACGTTGCAAGTCCCCTTAAATAGACTTGATCGGCGCCCCTGTTGACCCGTCGATACCATCGACGCGGGTCGATGGTATCGACATGGCTCGCGGGTAGCCGCATCTGTCGCTGGTATCGACGACTGACGTTGGCTGGATCGAGAAACCCGGATCGCTGACGTGTCGATACCATCGACTTGAGTCGATGGTATCGACGCAGCACCCGGATCGCTGACGTGGCTGTTGCGATCGTCGTCGATGTCTTCATGCGGATCGGTGACATGTCCGTCGATGCCATCGACGGGTGTCGATGGTATCGACTTGCTTTTATTGCGACACCTCCGTTTATTGCATTCAACCTGTGATGATGTCGATACCATCGACAAGGCCGTCGATGGTATCGAGTTGACTGAGCAAAATTCGTCTGAAAATCTCCAGAGATCTCGATGGTATCGACTGGGTTGTCGATACCATCGACACTTTTATTGCGACCTGCCTGTGACCATGTCGATGCCATCGACTCGGCCGTCGATGGTATCGACGCAGTGCGATTTCTGCTGGTGTCAACCTGAACCCATGTCGATACCATCGACTGATGTGTCGATGGTATCGACCCTGCCTGTTCCTGCACATTTAACAAACGGATCAAGGTATCATTTTTAAACTAAAAAGTAAACAAAATAAAAGCAAACTACACCTAACATTAAACTATCCTAATGTACCAATGGTTGGGTTGCCTCCCAACAAGCGCCCCTCTTTAGCGTCTTAGGCTAGACGTCGGTCCTTCTTTTCATTCTTGTACAAGTGAAATGAGTTTAACCTCATTCACTTTGCTCTTATAGTTCTCACCAAAGTACAGCTTCAAGCGTTGCCCGTTCACCAAGAACGTGGCCTCTCCATCTCGCACGAGAATCGCTCCATGCGGTCTCACTTCTTCCACCTCGAAGGGTCCACTCCATCGGGATTTCAGTTTCCCGGGATGCAATTTGAGACGAGAGTTGAACAATAGGACACTGTCTCCTTTCTTGAACGTGCGCATCTCAATGTGGCGATCGTGGATCAGCTTTGTGCGCTCCTTATAAATGCAGGCATTCTCATATGCCGTCATATGTAGCTCATCCAACTCATTCAATTCAAACATTCTTTTCCTCCCGGCCTCGTCATAGCATAAGTTCAGCCTTCTTAGCGCCCAATGGGCCTTGTGCTCCAATTCTACCGGAAGATGGCACGCCCGGCCATACGCCAACCTAAAAGGTGTAGTGCCTATAGGTGTTTTGTACGCCGTCCGATAAGCCCAAAGTGCATCTGGTAGCAATGCACTCCAATTCTTCCGTGTAGATGCTACGGTCCTTTCTAAAATCTTCTTGATTTCCCTATTTGATACCTCCACCTGTCCTTGCATTTGTGGATGATATGGGGTGCCAATGTTGTGCTTGACCCCATATTTCTTCAAAAGTGAAGCAAATTTCTGATTTCGGAAGTGTGTGCCTCCGTCACTAATGATCATTCGAGGAATCCCAAACCTGCAGAAAATATTCTCTTTGACGAACCTGCACACTACATTCGAATCATTAGTCCTTGTGGGGATTGCCTCCACCCACTTCGACACATAATCCACCGCAAGCAAAATATAAAGATTTGAATTTGAGGACACAAAGGGTCCCATGAAGTCAATGCCCCATAAATCAAATACCTCGACTTCCTGAAACACATTCAGGGGCATTTCTTGTCTCCTTGAGATATTACCTGCGCGCTGGCACGGGTCACACTGCCTAACAAAATCATAGGCATCCCAGAACAAAGTGGGCCAATAAAGGCCGCTCTCCAACACCTTAGCTGCTGTCCGTGAGCTAGCATGATGTCCTCCCGTAGGTGACGCATGACAATGATGTAGAACACTTTCGTACTCTAACTCCGGCACGCACCTGCGAAGAATACCATCCCTGCATTGCTTCAACAATATTGGGTCATCCCAAAAATAGTATCTCAATGAATGGAAGAATTTCTTCTTCTCTTGATAAGACCAATCTTCCGGGATGATCCCGCAAGCCAGATAATTCACAATATCCGCAAACCATGGTTCTTTAGAATCAATTTTTAAAAGTTGTTCGTCGGGAAAAGTCTCGGTAATGGGTATATACAAACCTTGTTCATCCACCCTCTCTAACCTAGACAAGTGGTCAGCCACCACATTTTCAATTCTCGACTTGTCCTTGATTTCAATATCGAATTCTTGCAGGAGCAAAATCCACCTAATTAGTCTAGGCTTCGCATCCTTCTTCTCCATCAAATATTTTATTGCGGCGTGATCCGTCCACACAACCACCTTAGAACCCACTAAGTATTGCCGAAATTTCTCAAAAGCAAAAACAACAGCAAGTAACTCTTTTTCCGTGGTTGTGTAATTTAATTGAGCATCATTAAGTGTTTTTGAGGTGTAGAAAATCACAGCAGGCTTGTTATCTACCCTTTGCCCCAAAACAGCCCCCACAGCATAGTCAGACGCATCACACATCAACTCGAAAGGCTTTGTCCAATCCGGCGTTTGAACAACCGGAGCCGAAATCAGCTTTTCCTTTAAAACCTCGAATGCGTGAAGACATTTCTCATTGAAATCAAAAACTGCGTCTTTTTCCAACAATTCCGATAATGGCTTTGCGATTTTTGAAAAATCCTTGATAAAACGCCGATAAAACCCAGCGTGTCCTAAAAAGCTTCTCACCCCTTTTACAGAATTTGGTGGGGGTAGCTTAGAAATCACCTCAATTTTTACTGGGTCTACCTCTAGACCCTTGCTAGACACCTTGTGTCCTAGCACAATTCCTTCTGTCACCATCATGTGACATTTCTCCCAATTGAGGACCAAGTGTGTGTCCTCACACCGCTACAACACCTTATCTAAATTATAAAGGCATTCGTCAAAAGACGCTCCATAAACCGAGAAGTCGTCCATGAAGACTTCGAGACACCGCTCCACCATGTCAGAGAAAATGGCGAGCATGCAGCGTTGAAAAGTCGCCGGCGCATTGCATAAACCAAACGGCATACGGCGGTAGGCGAAAGTCCCATAGGGACATGTAAACGTAGACTTCTCTTGATCCAAAGGATCAATAGAAATCTGGTTATACCCCGAGTAACCATCAAGGAAACAAAAATGCGACCGACCGGCTAAGCGTTCCAAAATCTGATCAATGAATGGTAAAGGAAAATGATCTTTCAGAGTTGCGGCGTTCAGTCGGCGGTAATCAATGCATACACGCCACCCGGTTACCAATCGGGTGGTGACATGTTCATTAAGAAGATTTGTAGTGACAGTGATTCCCCCCTTTTTAGGGACTACCTGTGTGGGACTCACCCACGTCGAATCAGATATGGCATAAATAATCCCTGCAGCAAGCAACTTAATGACTTCCTTTTTGACAACCTCCATCATGCTTGGATTTAGACGTCTTTGAGGCTGTATGACTGACTTAGCTCCTTCCTCAAGCCGAATCTTATGTTGACAAAGTGTAGGGGAGATCCCCTTGATGTCCGCCACTGACCACCCAAAGGCTCCACGGTGGTTCTTGAGCACTATCAGTAGCTGCTCCTCCTCATCCGCACTCAAGTATGCAGAAACAATCACTGGCAACTTGTCCTCCTCAGCTAGAAAGACGTACTTCAAGTGCGGGGGCAATGGCTTTAACTCCAGATCAGGTGGGCAGATAAGGGATGATTGTAGCGGTGGGGGCAGTGTACCCAAATCTTCATAGTGCCTCGTGTAGAAACATGGAAGCATTTGAAGCATTTTGGCACACTCCTTGAGTGAAGTACTCCGCATCCAATCATAAGTGACATTAAACAAACACGCCTCTAGAGGCAATTCCGGATATGCATCACAGACAGAAGTAATTATCACATCATCCTCCCACGAAGGTGGAATGTCCTCATTCTCATCATTTGGAAACCCGACAGCCTTGCATAAAGAGACAGCTTTCGTTTGCTCCATAAGGTCTACCGCCAAGGTCCCATTGTCTATCCTACTCATCACATGGGCCATATCTAAAAATGGCTTCCCGAGACAAAGTGAGATATTGCTTTCCATATGCTTCACCATGTTGCATTGTGCCTTTGCTTTAGTAGATGTATTGCTGTTGGGCATGACCATCTCAAAGCGATCATCCGCAATGCCTAAGGTCAAGCGATCTCTCCCCATCTCCAAGATCATGTCAGCTGTAGCTTGAAATGGGCGACCAAGAAGTAACTCATTATCGTGTTCATCCTGCATCTCCATCACAACAAAATCAGCGGGAAAAACAAAGCGGTCTACCTTTACCAAAACATCCTCACAGATTCCATATGGTTTCACCACAGAATTATCGGCCAATTGGATAGTCATATTGCTTGGCCTTGACTCCTTCAATCCAAGTTTCTTGAATGTAGAAAGGGGCATCAGATTGATGCTTGCCCCGGAATCACAAAGCGCTTCGCCAAATTTGAACTTCCCGATAAAGCATGAAATATTGAAACAGCCAGGATCCTGTCGCTTTGGCGGCAAAGTGCCCATAATAAAAGCACTCACTTGCTCCTTTAATACCACAACCTCAGTGTCGGGTATCTTCCTCTTCTTTGTGATTACATCTTTGAGAAACTTTCCATAAGACGGAATTTGTTCAATTGCCTCTAACAAGGGAATATTCACAGATAACTTTCTAAAGCTGTCCAGAAATTTTTTAAACTGTGCATCCACCTTTCTTGCTTTTGCACTATTGGGGTAGGGAACCGGAACGGTATGTGCTCTTTGATGAGGTGGCACATAGGAGGTTAATTTTTGTGGTTCCACCTCATTGGCTTGTCCTTCCTTACCATCTTCGGTTGTGTCATCAATTTTCTCTATGACTGGTGCAGGCTGCTCCTTAGCGGTTGCTTCTTCTACTGTGTCCTGTGGTGTGCTTGTGTCATCCGCCCTTGGATTAAGCACCTTCTTACCGCTCCTCAACAATATGGCCTTGGCCTGTTGGTTTCCCCCGGGAACATTGGTGTTCCCCGGAAAACCCGGATGTGCCGGCTTTTTCAAGCTTGCAATCTCCGCTGCCATCTGTGCCATTGAAGTCTCTATAGTCCGCATCTGAGCCCCGTGGCTCTGCAACGTCTGCCCGAACTGGTTCATGAATTCACCCTGCTGCTTTATTTGCTGCCCAAAAGTGTTCATCAACTCTTGATTTTGCTTTATGACTTGATTGAGCAACTCCGTGCTCTTGTCCTCCGTGACCGGTGCAGGTTTGGCGTCCGGATCTTGCAGGAAGTTGTTTGGATCTTTCCATGAAAATTTCTTGTCCTTCCGCCATGAGTAATCGTTGTTCCTGTACCCTTGCTGTTGCCTCATATACTTGACCTGAGCCTCATCCTCGGACTCATTGTCTTCCTTCTGCAGCAACTTCTTTGCGAGAAGATCCATCTTCTCATTCAGCTCTCTCATTGCCTTTGACTCACTGGCAACTCTTGCTTGCTCAATTGGGCCTCTTTCTCTTTCTCCCCAAGACTGCTTTCGTGCCATATTCTTCAGTATTTCCCAGCATCTTGTATCTGTGTTATTTAGAAAGAATCCAGAACCGGCCGAGTCCAAGTTGCTTCTATCATGCTCAGAGAGAGCAAAGTAGAAGATCTTCACTTGGGTTTCCTTGTCCAATCCATGATGTGGACATCTCCTCAACATGACTTGAAATCGCTCCCAAGTCTCAGAATAGGTTTCACCCGCCTGTTGGGTGAAATTGTGGATCTTTCGGATCATATCATTGGTCTTCTCAGGAGGGAAGAACCTCTCGAAGAAAACCTCCACCATGTGATCCCATGACTCAACAAACTCGTCGTCGAGGTTGTGGAGCCACTCTCTTGCTACTCCCGCCAAGGAACTGGGGAATAACTTGAGATAGAGCACATCCTGCGGAAAGCGATCTATCTTCACCATATCGCAGTTCTCCACAAACTGACTAATATGTGCCACTGGATCTTCATTTTTCAGTCCATGAAATGCATTAGATTTGACCAAGTTAATCAGTGCTGGGTCGATCTTGTATGTAGGTATGTTTAGCCCCTGTTTCTTTATAGGCCCTTTTGATGCAGAGGAAGAAGACGCCTTGATCTTCTCCCATATTGTCTGTACTTCAGCCATTACTTCTTCTTGTTCTTGCTCAGATTCAGAATTTGTATCACTATGGTGTTCCTCCTCGTAGTAGCCCTCGTCCTCTGGTCCCGCAGATGGAACCTCAGGTGTGCGATTCACGTAGTCTCGACTACGTGTGTGCACCATGCAAAGTACTTGAAATATGGAAATAGGGGTTCAGTACAATGCTTTGAACAAGACAACACAATTATAGAGAAATAAAGGAATTTTTGAAATTGTTTTAAAGTAAAATAAAATAAAAAAAAATGTGGCCTAGAATGGCCGCTCTTAGCACTCAAAGTGCCAATAATTCGCCGTATCCCCGGCAACGGCGCCAAAAACTTGACGTGTATTTTACTACGCGCTTAAACGCAAGTATACGCGTCGAGTAATATAGGCCTTGTGAGGCCCGAGTCGAACTCAGGCATACGTGAATTATTGGAGACTTCTACTAACTAATCGCAATCAGCTAGACCGATTAACAAAGTAGGGTTTTGTTGTTCAAATCAAAAGAAAATAAAAATCAAACAAAGAAAACAATCGATTAAAGGTTAATTTAATCAATTAAAAGGGATATCTTTAGGATGGCGGTTTCACCGCAGGTCAACATTGTATTAGATTTCATATAATTCCTCACACTTCTCTCTCTATCCGGGTAGTGGCCTGAATTGAGAATTACCCACTGTCGTGGTGTAATCCACTACTTAGATTTAGGTTGATTCCATCGTCATAGTAATCATTCCCCTAAACTAAGCGCATTAAGATCGGTCCCTCAGTTCCCACCATTAATTTTACAACTCCTTTGTCAAGGGTTTTATTAATTAATGTAGAATTCGTTTCTTTTCAACCGTTAATCCTTCTGTTGAAGTGATTAAGGGCATTAATTTATTATTATGGTGATCAAGCATAACAATAGCAATAGAGAAAACGAATTTATACCACGGATATGAGAGAAAAATATGAATTATCAATATAAAATCATCATACAATGTATCCCCGGGCTACTCCCGGTCCTAAAGATTTAGGGTTTTAGCCTCTCATGTTCATCTTACACAAATACATGGTAGAAATTGGGGAATTCATAAGAAAAACGTGAAATAGATGGGAAAACCCCTGAACGGAGAAGAACCGGTGGATCCTTGGCGTAGAACACAAGCTTTCCCCGCCTGTCGGTGGTGGAAATTGTCTTCGGCAGCGTCCGAATCACCCGGGATGAGCTTCTCGGCCTCCGTTCTCCTTTCTCTCCTCCTCGGCACTCGTGCAATCTAAAAATGAGATCCCCCTCTCGTCTGGGCGGCCGTCATTAGGTATAAGTCCCTAATTAGGTCGTCAAATAACAACAGCCGTCCGATCGGAATCAAAACACATCCAACGCATATCTGCCGGCGTCGATACCATCGACGCGGGTCGATGGTATCGACCCGGCGGATTAGCGGCAGCTTTCCTTTCTTTTATTCTGAGCGTCTGTGGTGATCTCGATACCATCGACTTGGGTGTCGATGGTATCGACTCCTTTAGCGTCGGTTGTTGTCGTTTAGCGACGCTGTAGCTCTCCTTGTGTCGATGGCATCGACTTGCGTCGATGGTATCGACTTCATCCTTGCCAGCAGCCTGGAGACATCTCGATGCCATCGACTTGGGTGTCGATGGTATCGACTCTGTATTGCTCTTCTCGGCTGACAACCTGTGGCTTGGTCGATGGTATCGACATCCGTCGATGGTATCGACGGATGTAGATACTTGTTTTTCCTGAAATTGTACAACAAGACCAAATAAATCCACACGATTTATGATAAGATGATCAATAATGCTTAAAATAATGAAATAAAGGGGATTTGATATAAAATGATGGCAAAGACCAAATAAAGTGAATTATGCAATAATATCCATGAAAATGAGTAATTAAGGCACAAAACACATATGAAAAAGGTCTATAAATGCGACTCAAAATCATCGCATCACCTTTGCCACTACAATGGCCACATAGTCTAGTACTACTACATCATACATATACCACATGCACCTGTATTCACCCCTTCATTTGCCTTCCATGTTCTTTTAATCCTTTGCTTCTTCTAGTAGAAATAACTAATAGAGAGAAAATGAGATACATCATGGAAGGAGGAAGTGAGGGGCCGAGAGGTACCTAGAATCTCATGTTGTGACTTCAATAGATGAACATTGTGACCAAGGAATGGTTTTGGAAGAAAGAATAAAACAAGAGAGAACTTATCCTGCATTCTTATAGCATGAAAACCTTCTGGGGTTGTTGAGGGCCACTTACTAGATGTGGGATATTCCTACACAAGTTTTGAGATAAATAATAACCAAAAACATACTATAGATAAGATCAAAAAAGAAGATAAAAGGTTATGAAGGGTAGTTGTGCACCATGTCTTTGTCCTCCAGGTGCCATTATCTTCCTCCCTTCTCCTCCTTTTCTTAAGTACCTCATTCTCACCTTTCTCTTCCTCATACATGTATTCTCCCCCCCTTCTCTTCCTCTTCCATGTCTTGTTTTTCCTATTTTATTTTTCTTTATGCTAGTGCTTCACCATGATACTTCTCATTCTATTTTGCGCTTCCTGCATCACACAAGTTCCTTCTTGCTTCTTGATCATGCTCTCCCTGTCCATTTTCTCCTAGTCCACATCCCCCTCTTCCCAATTTATCTCAACCTACATAGATTCTCTTTCACCTCATCCTCTTCCTGATTTACGTTCTCCCTTCCCTCTTTGCCCCCCTCCCCTGATATGATACCCCTTTTTCTCTTCTAGACTTTTTTCCTCTTCAATCTCATCTTTCTCCTCCCCTTTGTATACCACAATACCTTTTCTCATCTCTTGTCCCTTCCTCCTCACCTTCACCTACTATGTTGTCCCTTTTTCCAGTTATGATTATCCTCCTTTTCTACTTGTTACAGTGAAAGACATCCTCCCCTTTCTCTCACCCTCTTCCATTGAATTTATTCTTACCCAGCGCAACACGTTTATTCTCTTATCTCTTAGTTGTGCATCAATCAAATATAAGCATGCCGTACAAGTGCATAGAATGGAAGATCAATATAACATATACCTGAGATACTAGTACATATAGTGGAAGAGTAACATAGGCACATACAAACTTAACTCCTGCATTGAACAAGAGTGCCAAACGGAAAGTAAATTGAAATCTTGACTAACTATAATGAACATGCTAGTTTCTTAGAATAAAAGATAGGGGAAATTTCTAAGATTAATCCTCAATATCTTACCCAAGGAAAAATCTTGCAACTACAAGATTGTGATTGGAATGGAAACTAGATTCATTGCAGACCAATATTACATGATAGAGAGAATGTATCTAAGAATATTAGCATACTTAGATTTCTCTAACAACTGAATAATATGAGATAGTCGTACCCAATTCCATAGGAGATAGATGATTTGAAAACATTCTGCATTGAGCCAATCAAACCAATTTGAGCTCAGGACAAATTTTTATTATATTTAAGTTGTAAAATTAAGTGCTTGATACTAAAATTATATAACTGAGAATTATTTAGATGAAGCAATGCATATCATATGGAGTTTGATATCAATTTGAATAATGTGAGACAATATAAATGTAAGTATCTTCTACTAGAAAATAGCATGGCAATTCTTCAACTTGGGTTACACAATACCTGAAATAACATAGGAAAAATGACAAATAAAACTAAAGTTGGTCATACAAACCAGAAGTGTGAGTCAGTTAATTGCACCAGGGGCATTCCTTTAACATCCACATGTCTTTCCTTGATTTCAATGCTCATACTAGTAATGAGGCATTGTAGTTTTTTTCGAACAGAGAAGGGAATCTGTGGGGACAATGCATTGATGTATTATCAAATTAGCCTTGAAAGAAATATATGTTTATAATTTTTGTTTCAGATGTTTGCACTACATACCACATAGGGCATTAGAGAAACCCACAACAATGTCCACCATCTTGAAAATAAGTATAATTATATTGAGATAAATTGAAATCCTCAAAATGTAAGGGACAAAGGTCAGTTATAACAATATCCATTGGCTTGCTGATCCATCACGTTTGACATATGTCTGCATCTACAATGCTTTTGTGTTGCTGTATTTATATGAAAATGACTAGATGCATTTAAGAAAGAGTTATGGAGCATGACTATTAGATTTCTAGGACATTGTTGATAATTTCCTAATGACTTTATTACAAAATTGAGGTTACACACACTCACAATCTCTCTGGTGTATTAGATCCCTCAACCCTATGCCTAAGTGATTTACATATCATCTTCCATGAAACACATAAGCTGCTGGAACCTTTCATTGAAGAACATAAGCTATTGGAACCTTTCATTGAACTAGTTCCAAATAACTACGGCCTACGTTAGAAGTCTGGGCGCAGACAGTTACACCAGTTTACAGGCCAAACATGGGCCTTTACATCCCACCCTGCTTGGTTCATTTATTTTTTCTTCTTATCCTAGTTTAAACTCAGCTTGTTGTACTTTATTCTACTGATAGTAAATGCTCACATAAAGTTAGATGCTTCTAACCTCCAATCTAAGTATCCATAGGCCAGCCTCTAAGAATGAAACATGCATTGTCGTTAATAAGTTTGGTTTTTTACTTTGTTTGTGCTTTGAAATTGATTGTACTACTGACTTTGTGGACCCCATCCTGACTTTCTCCTGGGTTCGTAAGGGGTTGCATAACTCAAGTGCTAGAACATTGAATATATAAACGCCCAAAGGAGTGGATCTGCCTTCTATACTTGTGCATCTTTTTTTATAAAGGTAACCAAAAAGATTAAAAAAATCTGACACCACCCATAACTTTTTATATGTATATGAAATGTAAATAATAACATGAATTCTTCTTTGTAGAAAATGGCACCGGATAAGGAATGGATCAGACTTGTTGACGATAGGCTTGATGATCCATCATATGAAATCAGTGTTGAAGAGTTTCTTACCTATGCATGTCAAAAAATTGGTGCAAATAAAATCAGATGTCAGTGTGTTCGTTGTGTTAATACTTCTTCTATCCCACGTGATGTGGTGAAAACACACTTGATGGTTTATGGTATTTTGAGCAGTTATACTCTTTGGTATCATCATGTTGAGATGGGAAATGAAAGTGAGTCTGATTCAGATACTTTAGTCAATAACGATGAAGGGGATAATGATGTAGATGATGATGAGATGCTAGATCTTCTTGAAGAAATGCACCATGGTTCACATAACTTTGATAGGAATGATGGTGGAATGGGAAATTTCAACCACGATGATCATGAAGAGGAACCTAATACCGAGGCTAAAAGGTTTTTTAGGTTGCTGGATGACCTCAATCAACCTCTCTATAAGGGATCAAAGGGGTCAAAATTATATGCCTTGGTAAAATTGCTTCATCTCAAGAGCCTTGAATCTTTGTTCCAGATATTTGCATACTGTAGAGACAAGGTTCAATCATCTTGATAGAAACTATGATGATTATGTCAATGAATGTGCAACATTATCTATATTTTTATACAAGGGAAGAGGATTAGAATGTGGAACAACAAGGGACCTTGATGCAGTTGAGTGGGAGAAAGCTCACATATACATCTTGAACAACTGTGAGGAAGTTAAGCCGTTCATTGAGTATGTGATTCTTGAATTGTGTAGCTGAGCCATTTGTTGATAGATTTTATATTTTGTTTACTAACTTCATCACATGCATTTTCAATTTATTCTAGAGAATATTATCAAGCTCAAGGAGTTGATCCAGATCAAATATCTATTAAGGATTTAAATGAGGATTTCATAGAATGGTTTAAGATGAAAGTAAGTTGGTCTGATTTGTTCGATATGGTTTTTTATACACACTAATTTGATTTAGTTTTTCTATTAACTATATATTTTTAGATTGGAGATCAACATGAGAATGATAAAAGTAAGAAGACAGATGAGTTGCTTTCACTATCACGTGGTCCACTCAAATGTGTGAAATGTTTCTAAGGCCATATAGTGAATGGTTATCGGTTCCATACTAAGTCTCATGATGAAAGATCAAGGTCACAATGTAGTGGGGCAACCTTGGTTGGTGATGATGGTAGTGGAATTAGCAGAGATTACTACACACAACTGACTGAGATTATAGAATTACAATATTTGGGCAGTAAGAGAGTGGTATTATTTCTATGTGATTGGTTTGATGTTGCTAAAGGAGTACATACTGATGCGTATGGATTCATGATTGTTGATTGCAAGCATATTTGGAAAACTGTTGAGCCATTTATATTAGCAACTCAAGCATCTCAAGTTTTTTTTATGCAAATGATCAGATTAATAAGGGGTGGCATATTGTGACAAAGATCGATCCAGGGGACAAGTTGGAGCTAGTTGATGATACAAATGATGCACATGATGATCCAATGCTTATTTCATAATGTTAACTAGATTACTATTCCTCTTTAAGTACTTCTAAACGTGTACCAATTATAATAGTCAAACTTATTTGTTTCATATCTCATTACAATGTTATTAGTGAATATGTTTATTTGTATCAGAATTTGTATTGACAACCAATGTTTGTGGTGATGCATGTAATGGCGAAAAACCTGAAATTAAATGATGTTCTTCTTGTCATTCTTGTGATGGTGTTAACTTAATTATTCCTTTTTTACATTCTATGCAATTATAATTTCATTTATACTATTTTATGCAAGCAATTATATTAACAACTATCTTGACGATTTTGCAGGAAGTTGGTTGCAAGCACATAAAAAAATGGGAAAGATCCAATGGCTAAGTTCAAGGCTAAGAAGTTCATCTCACCACAACAATTGAGTGTAATTGGGAAAGGACGTAATCATGGATTACAAATTAAGAGTCACTTGTTGAATCATATAGGAGGTAGAAAAAGCCATGGTAAAATGGAGTCATGTGATAGTCATTTATCCTTTTTGAACAACTTGATTTCCAAACAAAGCAATATTCAGGATTGATCTAGGATGGCTCCCATGTCAAAAAGAATTACTCCGCCACCAACTGAAAATGTTTCTCCACCACAAGCCTGTGATTCTCCTCCAACTGAAAATGTTCCTTCCCCAAAAACTGAGGTTGATCCTACACCTCTTGAAGAAGTTCCTATTGAACCAAAACAGAACGTGGAGACCGAACTGATGTCCACTAATGTCGTCAATGATATTTCAATGTGTATGTTCACTTTCCTTTATTCATAACTACACACATTATATATCTTATACAATACTATGTAATGATTCTTTATTTATTATTATTGAATATAGCCAGTGCCACTGAAAAGGCAGTCAGACGTCGAGGATGTAACAAATGTAAAATGTGGCTAGACTAAGAGGAGGTGCCAAGATAGATGTCACATTATATCAAGGTTTCCCTGTTGGAAAAAAATCATAAGGTGTGGAATAGACATTTGGGAAAGATTATTCATGATCGGAATATTTGTCCAATCAAAGTGCATTCTTGGAATGAAGTCACGGACAAACAAAAAGATCACATGTGGGCTACAGTTATGGTAATATCTTCTACACTTTGTTGTTATCATCATTTGACAAACATCCATGATACATTGATGTTCTTGTGTAATTAAACATGTATTAGGATAAATTCTCAAACGACCACATGGAGGAACACAAAGCTCACACTTTAAAACACTTGAAAGAATTATGGATAAAGTGGAGGGCATTAATGCATCAAACTGTCAAGGGGTTGGACATGCAACAACAACTATCAAAGAAACCTATCACAATTGAAGTTGATAATGATTGGGAATGGCTTGTGAAAGAAATTTTTCACAATGAAAAGTTTATGGTGACCTTTTTATTATAAAACTTTACATCAATTCAAATTATTTGTTCTGATATTTTTTTCTATCTATATGTGCATTATATTAAATGTAGGCATCGAGTAAGAGAAACTCCATAAATAGAGAAGGGTTGAAGAATAAGTTACTTCATCGCACTGGTAGCATGCCTCTTAGAGAAATATCATGGAAGAAGGTTGTTTAATTCATCGCACTGGTAGCATGCCTCTTAGAGAAATATCACGAAAGATGGTTGTTTAATTTTCTCTTTATGCTATACTTTGTCTCTAGGTATGCATATAACTTTTTTGTTGTACTATAGGGAGGAAAAGATGGGAACCCACCTGACTTGGGAACAATGTACTTTGAAATCCACAAGAAGGGTGATACCTTAGCTACTATGGAGTCATCCAAGTTCACGTAAGTAAGAAAAAAATATATGTTTTTGGTCCATTAGTTACTAACATAAATTGTTGATTCAAGAAAAAATCATAACCATCCAACAAGCAGATCCATCCCTTCACCCTGCTGAGGTCGCCGAAAAAGTGTATGGAGAATCAAAGACAAAGAAATACATATCCTGTTATGGTGGAGGTGTAAAACCAAGAGATGTTAGAGGATCATACAAAACAAAGAATGCCTTACTTGATGAACTCAAAGCAAAAGGCCAAGCATTGAAAGACAAGGAGGAAGCTTTGAAAGTTCAAGAGAAAGCTCTTAAAATAGTTGAAGATGGAAAGCGTGCCACACAAACACATTTGGAAAATGTGGAAAATGTACAAGATAGGATAATCAACAATAAAAAATTTCAGGAACTTTTGGATTTTATCGAGGATGATGATGGTTGTGCCTTTTCCCTGGCTATTTCAGATGATGATACCTCAAATTAGTTATGTGGTCAGTTCACCAATTGATGATGTTTCTTGTTACCATTGTATTCTTTGTAGTTTATATATTTGCATATCATAGTTTTCTATTACACATATCTATTGGTGAAATGAAACTAACTGCTTTATTATTTTATCTTGTAGGAATTGGAGTCTCCAATTCTATTAACCATTTGGATCCTATCATGTGGTTAAGCTGTAACATTAGGCTATGAAGGAAGCACTTGTTAATATTTATATTTCGTTGCTATTTATATTTATTGTTCTAGATATTCTCCACCTTTTCTTATGAACAAAATGTACTAGTGTTTCTCCAAGTACAAGTTGCTCTGAGTACAACTAATAGTAGGATAAAAAATATATTCGTGTTGCTCAGCTGTGATGTAGCTTATTTACTAGACTGGTTTGGTGAAGTTTTATTGAGAAAATCAATTATATCTTTTATAAGTATAACACTGGTTTATTTTCTGTATATGTGGGTTTGTAGGCCCCACACTTGGTCCTGTGGGAGGTGGCCAATGATAGTGATGTTTAGATTGTGATTAAGTTAATGCCATAGTATGAATGTGGTTGTATCACTTTGAGTAAAAATTGGTTGTATGTAACCCATGAGGGGTTGTTATCATTTAGCATTTGTCATTCTTTTCAATCATATGTGAGAACGTGTTAACATTTAGTTTAGACATAACTGTACTCTTCATGCTCTAGAAAGCCCACTACCAATGAGGCTGAGTCAGAATCATGGTGAACCAACTCTGAGTTGATCGCAACAGGTATATTGATGTTCAAATGTATTTTAGTGTTCTATGATTTTGTTGCACCTGATTTTCCCCCCTTTAATAAGTAGAAATATCTATTCCAGAAACATCATCAAAATGAAGATAAGCAGATTAATTAGATTTCAGTGGTTCTCATTTGCATGGACTTTGGATCTTTTCAAGTCTTTCAGTAGTTTACACGCACAGATGGGTCTGAAACTAGGCTTCCATGACATTCCTATTTTAGATCACTCATCCCAAGATTGGGTATTCTGGAGGCAACCGATGTAGTACCACCTCAGAGTACTTCAAGTAAGTATCAAGTGAGCACTTCCTTGAGTAAATATCAAGAAAAAATGATTACTTTTCTAATTGCTCTTCAATAAGTCTGGTAGGTATGTCCAGTTGTTAGATTTGTTTAACATTCTGACATTCTACAACATCTTCAAAATGCTGAAAACAAAGATTATTATTCCATTCTCCCCCAGTTAGAATGGTGAGGTGAAAACAATAGAAACTCACCTGAGAGTTATGAATATTTCTTTTTATTCAGTAGAACCTGGAGATGGACAACTACTAGATCTGGTCGTTGTTTAAGGATGGCTTACATAGAACCAAACTGCTGCTACTTAATAGTAAGTCCTGATGTAAACTTGTAAGTCATGATGTTGAGAAAAATGCGCCAGAATATTGTATGGTTATAATGTGCTTATAGAAATATGTGGTGATGGACAACTCCCAAAATTTGTACTGAAAATCTTGAGTTTCTAAGAGGATATCAGGCTTGACCATGGTGCAGAGCAGCTAGCACACTTTAGGGCAGTAGTGCTTTGTGGAAAAGGCAAGAATGAAGGTAGACCATTATGTAGGGTGTTGATCACATAAATGTAAGGTGATGAACTCCTATCTTCCACAATGCACTGTCTTCCCTTTTCCTATTTATTTCATAAATTTTAGAAATGAATTTTCAATCCTTGGTAATAGAAGCATTTTGATCTGATCATGATATAAGTAATAGATTCCACATTGATATTGTATATGACCAACATGAGGTGATGGTATATTGTAATGTTGTTGTATATTACACATTAATCTTGTACATTCAGTTTGTTACAGCACACCATGTGTATACGTTAGCCACATCATAGAAGTGAAACCCCCATAGGAAACCATCCTCGACCATGATCATGAACATGCCACATGGCATACAACTAAAAAGAAAACTTTATCTTTGAAATTTTAATGTTAAAGAGCACATTTTGAGAAAGGTATAGTAACGTTGATATTTTGGAGGATGCTTTTCACCATAAAACTAGGAGAAGTGATGGGTACATATGTGAACTAAAATCATGAGATATATACCACTTTTATGTTATCTCTTTGGCCATGTAGCCACAGTCACCCCCCTATGATTTGGAAGATGATCCTTGTGCTGGTTCATTCATTGTCAATCACAATGATGACAAATATCAAGTTGTGTTTTAAGCATAATGATGACAAATATGGCACTGGAACATAATCACAATCTTGCTTACTTTTAGGTTCTGAAGTGCAGATGACAGACCAATGCTAAGTGCAATCGTTTTCTCACAAATTTGCATACTAGGTTAAGCTATCTTTGGGTATCTTCAACCCTAGCTTCTACATGTAGTAGTGCTCTTTTAGGACCAAATAAGTGTAGAGTCATTCTTGTTCTTGGAGTAGTTGACTCAATTCTTTCTGCTTTTGCTTTTCCTCATTATTTGCGAGCTCCATTTTAAGACTGAATGCTCCACATTTCCTAAAGCCTCATGAGAAAGGCTGCCTACCCTTCCAACAAGTGGGAATAATATTTCACAAATCATCATTTAGGGTCCAGGCTTCTTGAGCTTTTAAATGAGGCTTGCTTTTAGTACTCATTAAATTGTAGATTAGAGTGGGGGTGGTGATAAGGACTTATGTGGGTGAGATGATTAACGACAAAGTGAGTGAAGTCTTTAATCTAATCCATGTTGTGGACCAGCCTATCCATCCGTTCAGATACCAACCTCTTACTTTTTTTAAAAGTATATTGCTTTCATAGAAGCCCATATCCGAGAGACTATGAAGCATGAGGGCCTCCTGGAACAACTCACAATCATTTACATTGAAGTGGGAATTCCCTCTCTTATCACTAAGGTGCAACATAGAGTTGATCACTAATTACAATACAAGACTCCTTAATATCATATCACAATTCCACTAGCTGACTCCAAATGTGTTTCATAAGAGTAGGGGTTGGGTTATCATAAATGGTGGTCAGAATCATTGAGTCATTTACTTTTTAGTATATAAACTACCTATGGATCATCTTGATTTCAATATTGCACTCAAAGTCATTCTGGAACACCCAAATACCTACTGGAAAACCCCTAGCTTCATTTCTGGGAGCAATGGAATAGTGTTTTTGGATAGTAGCCTCAGATTTAGTTGTAGAAATCTTGGTTCAATGATGACAAGTATTTACTATTTATATTTGGTAGTGTTTGCTCTGATACTAGTTACCGTACCATCATCCCCAATTCCTCAACATTCCATCAAATGACTTCTGACATAAATGTAAAGTAAAGAGGGGATGATGAGATACTTGGATTATATAGTGCATTGGTTGTCTATGAGGTACCATTGATGCCTCTTTGCTTCTCATTATCTATCTTTTCTCCACATTTAATACAATTCCAGCATAGGTTATTGCTTCATGCTTTTGTTGTGTCATCCCTCTGATATACTATTTATCATCGGGTAGCTTCTGTCTATATTATCTGTTGTGTCCATAATGACAACAGTTTCCTACAATGAACCATGACCAACTTCAAGGACTCGAGTCAGACATTTCCCTAACTTGATGTATTGATGCCTACAACATAATCATCCCTTACCCTATCAAGGTCTCAAGTCAGACATTCCTACACCACTTCATCTAAGGATGACTTTACAATAGGTCTCTGGTCATATTGGGTGTTTATTTTGAAGGAATGAATCCTTGTAGATCAACTATAAATGTTAAGTGCTTCTTTTATTATTGTTGTGCTAGAGTGATTTATTGCATTACAGAGAGCATTTGTAAAAACGTCTAGCATTTTTAGGTTCTCTACTTGGACAAGATCCCAATCTTCACTCCTCCACTCATTTCTTGTTTTCATAATGTCATGTTATCATTTAACATGCAACAATAGACATTTTTGAAGTCTAAAAATGTTGGAGTAGGACTTTAGAGTCCTTAATAATTTTTATGTGTGTGTTATAGGTAACCCTTACTATATTGACATATTTTTCTTATCATTACAATATTGAGATATTGGTTTGTTCATTCCTAACAAAGAATTCCAATGAATTAAACAAGTCCCTACTTATGTAAAGATGTTGATGCACAATCTTATAATGGTTGATATTGACTTGGAAATACTACAAGGAAGACCATGAAGAACAAACCCTATAGTTTTTCTATTATTATACTACCACTCTTCATTTTTGTGGTTCTAGTGTTTTCAAGCTATTCATTTGTTGTTAGAGTCTTCATTCTTTTCATTTTGGAGCATTGGTTCTGTTGGATTCTTTTTGTTTTGAGGAAGTTGTCCTAGTGTTTATATTAGGAACATGGATTCCTTACTATTTCTTTTTATTTTTTTTTTATCTAGTTTGGCTTTAGAACATGCAACTTGCAAAAGTAAGGTAAGGCACATGATGTCTTCAATATGACTTTTTTTTCATCACCCTATTAGTCACAAGCAATATACTAGTTGTACTCATGTGAAATCTTGAGTATCCTGTTCAATGCAGCAGACTTCTTCCAATAATATCAAGGTGTGTTTCTATTTTTTGAATGTCTACATAGTCTCATGATCCCTGGCGTCATGTGTACCCTTTAGATATTGCATGTTTCAACTATCAAGTAAAGTAATATTTCGCCTTGTTATTCCCTTCATGTCTCAATCTAATATTTATGTTGAGAGGTTTTCATAAATGGAGCAATAAAATATATAGGAAAGATTGGCATTGTTGCAGTAAAAAAATCTAGAGGGATGTAGATAGTGGGCGGAATCAGTAGTGATTACTTTGGTCAAAATGATGGAATAATTTGTTCCCTTCATTCTCAGTTGTTTGTTTCCTTCATGATGAAGTTTTTGCTTTACTGTTTGACTTTAGGTGCTAATGAATTTCTCACTGGTATAATTTCAGACCTTAGTTAACTACATGGCTTTTGTAAAGTTATTTTTATGATCTTGGGATTTAGATTGCTGATGGGTAACAAGTTTAGAACAAGTATAATCACATATTACTGAAAATGGGCTTCATTGATATTATATGCATGATATTTCATTCTAATATGTTATTTCATCATGTAGAGTTCAAAAAGATCAACTTCTAAGACTGCATTTGAGAAAGTGTCAATCTATTTGGGTCCTTCTCTATCCTCTCTTCTCGGGACATACAAAAAGGTAAGAGGTTGGATTCCATCTCTATCTATTAGTGTCTTCCTACAAAATTTCATTTGTAGTATGCATTTTTTGATCGAAATGACAAAACAATTAGAAATCAATTTCTAACAATAGAAGAAATTGAACTATGCTTTCTACTGTAATTTTTTTTTTGAAAAACACCTCATCCCCTATCCTATTACACATTTTTTCTCTATTTTGTTTATTGTTAGGCCATTCGGATAGGGGGTCATAATGTTGGTTGGTTGTGTACCTCACAGATGGTATGGAGACACAGACCTGGGCACCATCAAGAGGCCCCAAAAATATGGGAGAGTAGCAAATCCCACAGCATCATCACTATGTGTACTATTACATCCCATATTTTTAATGGTGCTCTGTTACTGCTAATCCAAGTTTCATAAATTACAACCACCTTTGCATTTATGCAGAGCAAAACACTCCTTAAAGTTTGAGAGTGACATCAATTTCTATGCCCCTTATATTCTAACATATAATATCTATATTGTAACATGTTGTGAGTTGGTTGAAACGGACTTAGCAGTCCATGATCCCCCCTCCCTCGTTAACTTCACTATCTATAGATTTAACAGAGCTCCTACCTTTGAGGTTATACGGAGCCGAAGTCATCCTTACCCCACTCCCTTTCAACTTCCCCCATGTTTGTCTTGTTGCTCACTTTTTACTTGGGAACTATTGGATGCTTGACATTCATTATTCCCATGCTCCTCCATATTAATTTATGTAAGAATGTCTTAATTCCTGTCCTTTTTAATTTCATTTCGTTCATAGTTACCTACTAACTACTATTGCAATAAAAAGTCTCCCTAGAACTAACCTTCTCAATATTTGATTGCTTTGAGCTATGTCCATCGTCGTTCATCTTAAGAGAAGATGTTCTTCATAATGTTCATTCTTTTTAGTTTCTGTGATTTTTGTAATGCCATATTTCCTCCATGGCCTCATCCATATAACTACATACTATTTTGTATACAGGGAATATGATTTTCACACAGACATGCATCAGAACTAGTATCGCTTGTCCTATTCAGTTCTAAGCTACTTATTAGAAGAGGTATTCCTCATCCTAACTCCTATATCTCTAAATTATCTTGACAAGAAACTAACTACTTATGGGTTATATAATAAATCCACTAGTTACATCAGTAAGAAATTCTATAAATAATAATTGTAGTCATACTGAACTAACATTGGATGCTTGGTTATTTTTTTGGTTAATTACTTCATCCAAGGCTTTGTGGTGTTGGACAACTCCCAAAAGTTGTATTGAAGAGCCTGGGTCTTTGACACGATCTCAGCCAGCGCACTTTAGGGCATTAGTGCTTCGTGGAAAAGGTGAGAATGAAGGGCGTACCATTCTCTAGGGTATTGATCCCATAAGTATAAGGTGATGAACTCCTCTCTACCTCTATGCATTGTCTCCCACTTTCCTATTTATTTCACAAATTTTAGAAGTGTCAACCCTTGGCTACATAAGTATTTTGATATGAATATGATACAAGTAATAGGTTCCACACTAATCTCGTATATGACCAACACAAGGTAATGGTTTATTGTAATTTTGTTGTGGATTACACATTAATCTTGTATATTCAGTTCATTACATGACACAATATGCATGAATTTAGCCACATCATAGAACTGAAACCCCTGGTAGGAAACCATCCTCGACCATAATCATGAACAAACCACATGGCATACAACTAAAATACCAACAAGCCCATTAGCCAAAACCATTAAGGCTTACAATATAGACAGAACATATGAACTGGTACTATAACCCCATTGCATGAGGAATATCCCTATAGTCATCCCATTATCAAGACAACATGAAGATCAATTACCAAACTTCAGCCTAATTGAAAACCAATCATAGAAACAAAATCAGTAAGTTCTCAGCCTTGAAGCATTGGCCAACCTTCCCAGAAAAAAAATCTGTAGGTATAAAGAGACGTATCTATAGCCAAAAACCTAACAAGGCATACTGAAGCACATCATCCAGTCTTGCATATTACATATATTATATACTAGTAGTCTAATTATTTGTGAATGTTACATGTGGATTTTGTTTTAATATTTCTTACTACCATTATTATTGAAGACCTAAGATGGAGTGTGGGATGACAACACATATTGTAAATTGAAAACTTTACACAATGATGAAACATGATCTTTGAAATGTTTGTGTTAAAGAGCACGCTGTTATCACCTCTCATTTGTGATCGAATGACCTGGAACATGCTCAATTTGCATGGATGCAGAGATGCAAATTTGAAAAAAAAACATATTGTTCGGGAAGGAGATGTATAGGAAGAGGTATGACAGGGTCCTGGACTCATGTTCATTGAAGAAGGACCTACGATTTTTCCCAATAGTGGTCAGATGGAGTTAGGAGAGATAGGCATCAACCTCAGTGCTAGGCAAAAGAAACATGTGAAATTGATCGAGCTCTCTACCAAGATGCTGGAATTTTCTTGTTTGATGATCCCTATAGTTCTGTGGATGCTCAAAGTGGAAGACATCTATTCAAGGTTTAATGGCTATGGATTTGGATCACTGCTCTTATACCATGTGTAATGTAATAGGCTAATAAATGGTTATATTAGACAAAACTGTAATTCTATAAAGTTGGAGAGGGGGAACTTAGAATGAGCCAAATAGATGGTTAAATCCCTTTAACTTGTGCATGTATACTATCCTCTTTATATTGTTTTATAGATAATTGAGCATATTGTATGCCTACATTTACCCATTGGTTGTTATGTATTGTCTTAGAGTGTCATCTATTAAATGTTTCCGCTTGACTTGAAGAAGCAAGGAAGCCCAACTTTCAAGATATAACAACCAGAATAGAAAATTGGATACTCCCTCTGCTATTTAGTTTTCTTGAATGCCTTTTGTTAATCTAATTGGCATTTTATTTGGACATTCCAACTGATAGAGAAAACTAACTATGATTGATATCTATCATAATACTGCTGAAATTTTGTTATTGGAGTAGTTACTAATGAAATACATTGTGTGTTGTGGTCAGGTCTACAACTGTCCCTATTTCATGCATCGCAAGACCTAGTGAGAACAAAGCACCAATCTCCTCAAGTGAAGACTGACGATGATATATCTAGGTAGAACTCTATTTTCATTTGTTTCCATTCCTTTCATTTAGTTTCATGTTCCCTTGTGTTAGTTATCATTTGGTGGGGTGTGGTACCCACATATGTCATCATCAATCATTTCTAAGGCATGGTACAATAAGACATACACCATAGATTCATTGTTTGCATTCCTAGACATTCACTGTTCCCTCTAGTGTCCCACTCTACAGTGATGAGATCAGCTGGGTGCTGACGGAAGACGAGTACTAGAGGAGGTGCTTGGAACATAGTAACACATCATTGTCATTCAACTTTCCTTAATATTTCTAACAAATATCAAGTTGTGTTTTAAGTATTATGATAAAAAAAATGCACTTGGAACATAACCAAAATCTTGCTTACTTTTAGGTTCTGAAGTACTAATGATAGACTAGTGCTAAATGCAATTGTCTTTTCACAAATTTGCATACTATGCTAAGCTATCTTTTGGTATCTTTAACCCTAGATTTTACATGTAGCAGTGCTCTTTTGGGATCAAATAAGCATAGAGTCATTCTTGTTTTTGGGGTAGTTGACTCAAATTTTAGAGTTTGTTGTATTTTGTTATTTGTAATCCATGTTTATGTACTATATTAAATCTGGTTTAGTTTATAATGCTTTTAAATAATAAAATAGGTTGTGTCTCAAATCATCAATCAAAGAAAAAAAATATCCCATTAAGATACTTTCTAGTAGTTAACTAGTGTTAAAGCATCCATGACCTACCATCACAGGCCAGTTCACCAACTGTGAAATTTACAAACTTCTATATTTTCCCATAATCATCCACAATTTATAAGTATCAACTATAAGCAGACATAATATTCAAGGAAAGTTTGCTCAATGGAAATATAGGCATGCCTGATCTTTCTTCTTTATGGAATTAATTATAAGAAGACATATACATTTGGTTTCTTTTATGTTTTCCAACATTAATAGAGAGTCCTGCTTCTTTTCTTGGTTCTTCTTGTCTTAAAATTTGTCTTATAGTTGGTGGTGTTTATCAAAGATATAATGTGCTGTGAATGAAGAATGTTCCTTCTCATTTCAGCTGCATTAAGAAGTCAGATCTCATTGATTGTTGTTCTAATTCTCTTCAAATCCAAATCCATAATTGAGACATGCTTGTTGAGATTATGGATCTATGATACTCAGTTGCAGGGTACTTTATTCTATAGTTGATATGAGGATCCATGGCCATGTGGACTTTTTTTTAAAATTTCATGCTATGATTATGAATTTAATATTTGCAGAATATCTGAATACTCAGATTTGACCTGTTCATTATTCTCTTATGCAGAAACTAACTATAAGGAAAGAAACTTTTCTATACATCTGAGGAATAGATCTCTAAAGAAAGAAGAAATCTGTGAAGATGCCCTAGGGACCCTCCACCAAAGTAGGCCAAGAAAAGAATAGATCGAACTGCACTTTAAAGACTGAAGAAAAAGAGGGGCCAACTCGATCTCCAAAAAAGAAAAACAACAGTCCAACAAAGAATACTCCAATATGGTACAACTTTATAGATAATATCAATTTCACGACATTATTTCCCCCACTTTCCTTCTTCATTTCTCTGTCATCTCTTACCTTGCCTCTCAATACTACTTTAAAATTATTAGTCGCAAGTTGCATTTGAGGAAGGTGAGGAAGGGGAAGGGAGTAATAATGGAGAATGAAAATTAGGTGGAACTAAAATGAGAGGAATTGATAGGTGGAACTAAAACGTAACAATATTTTATTGTACTTCTTTGAGGGAGAGACTAATCTATTGGGATCCCTTTTGAGGAGGCGTGTTTCAAGAAAGTGAATAACACAGTGCCACTACTATGAGGTTAGGATAGATGGGGCAATGACTACTGCTTTGAAGCAGTTCTTTAAGCTATTTATTATTTTGGACTGTTTGGTGCAACCTGCACTCAAAACTCTGTACCCAAGAGTAGAGATCAAGATGATCAATCTTGACTGGTAAAGATTGAGCTTAATTAGGTGTGTAAGGTGGGCAGTAGACTTACAACCAACAGTCTATATTTTGGTTTATTTTATCTATTATATTGACTGCTAGAATAGGATCCAGTCGGCCATTCTTATTATTGCTGGAATAGGATTCACTATACCGAAACACTAATGCCCATTCAATATCCACTGACTCTAATAGCAACTCGAATGTCCTGTAATAGCCTCAAAGCACCATGAGGGCCTGTATTGATGGATGTTCAAAGAATGTCCAGTCAGTCAGAGAGACTCTCAAGGCCATCTAGTAAAAGGCATTAAAAGTAGTTTAAAGATTGACGCTTTATTGTGATCTCAAAGGCTCTGCGAATAATTAAAAAATAAGCTCTTAAATTGTGAGTTCAGAATTTGAATATACTAAAACATATAAAGCAGTCCAAGATTTGAGCATTCCAGGTACAGATCATAGTTTCCAGTTGAACTTAGAAAATCTAAGGTCTAAACTAATAGTTGTGGGCTCTTGCGGTTATTGATTACCTTGAACTCGAGACAAATATTGGGTGCGGGAGTACCAAGAAAAAATAGATGCTCCTCTATTTGTGGGGCTGCCCCATTTCCTTAACCAAGACCAGCCGCTCACGCTTGGAAACTACATTGGATAACAAAAAATGTGAAGGAGGTCGGGGACAGACAGACAAGATGAATCATGCTGGAGTAGGGTGCTCGCCCCCTAAACCTCCCTTATTCCAGCCAACTTGAAGGAGGTGGGAGGAGGTTAGCCTCTAGATTGATAGCTTGGAATGGAGCTTGAACTAAATACTTTATGCTACTAGATATGAATCTCTATCTGTTAGATGAAGGTGCTCATGACTATTGGTTCCTGTCTTCTCTCCTGATTTTTTGCTGCAGATGAGTTCTAGAGTTAACATCTTTATAAGTTTGTACTGGAGAGGTTGTGTCTTTGAGGAAATATTAGGCTCGACTATGTAAGAGGAACAACCAACAAAGAGCACTTTATAAGGTATTATTGCTTCATGGTGAAGGCAAGCATTAAGGACCATTCTGTAGGGTATCGATCCCATAAGTATAAGGTGATAAGCCCTCTCTTCCTTTGTGCATTATCTACTCTTTTCATATTTATTATCTGCTCTTTTTTTATCTATAATAGTTGACTTTCCAAGTTGTTAATGTTAGTTTTATGTTCTTCCATCCATTGATCTTTGCCCAAGTAGGGGCTAGGAGGTTCCATGTCCAATATACTGGTCACTGGTTGATTACTTAAGTAATTATGGAGAAATTTTGAGTCCTAGGCACCGTTGTGTGCTACACTTTCTTTCTTCAAGTCTATAAGGTCATGAGGGATTTACCTCAGAGTTCCTAATGATAAAATCCCTCCATTAGCAAGACATTTTCCAGTCCTCAACGAAATGGATTTTTTTTAGTGAAATACTTTTAATGCAGTCCACTAGAGTAGACTGGTGTTTGGTGAAAGCTCTCCAAGTGGAACCCCAACTAACATTTCTAGAGATTGATCTTCTTATGTATTTAAATAAAATAAAAATGAAACCAAGAAACGTTCTTAAGTTTTCAATCTCATTCAGAAAGGAGAGGTGACTCGCAATTAGAGTAGACTGGTTAGGGGAAGGCTCTCCAAGTGGCTGAGCAATTGGCATTTCTCGATCTTAGCTGTTGTATTTAGACAAAATAAAAATGAAACCAAGGAGCATTGTCACACTTTTAATCGACTTTAGAAAGGAGAGATTCATAATTTATGAGGATAGAGGGAATGGTGGTAGGAAATGAGGGTATCTATTATATCCCAATCATTTTTCTAATCAATTTGTCTAATTGCATTGTAAATCTTACTTCGTTGCAGGTATCTTATGCTTATTTGCACTAATATAAATTGTTATATTTTTTTCTATGGTTTCATATTCTTATGGAGGTATATCACTATAACTTCAAGTGTCTTTCCTATATAAGCACCCCAACTTGAATTTCATGTAGATGCATGGCTAGTGGAGCAGTAGTTGAACAATTTAAATGACTGGTTTTTATTTTGTTAAGATTTTTTCCGAGTCAATCATCCTACTTATTATTTTGGGTATTCAACCATGTTTCATTAAACTTAGGGAAAAGTTGTTTATCATGACTTAACAAGATTTATGAATAAGTTTAATGCAGTAATGAAAAACTCTGGGATTCTATAAATTTCAAAAATACAAACTTTATGTTTATTTAAGATGTTGTTCAACATAAATTGTACAACCAGGTCACATGTCTTTCCATTCCAAGCTACAACATTAGAAGTAATAGCGCACACCATGTTGGATGGAAACATCCCACCAATCTAAAATGAAAAAAAAACTCCAACAACTACTGTATAACTGGTCCAATTCTACTGAATATGGCTAACAAAACATCCACTTATAGGAGATGTTCTTCTAAACATAGTAGCCTTTTATTTGACATTATTAAATAACATATTGATTAGTCAAATAAATCCTTATTGTCCTGAGTGTTTAGCTATATTTTATATGCTTGAAGTTTAGTCTTTTGTGTTATTTAATATATTGCCATGATTTTGTTAATTGTAGGTTGCACAAGAGGATGTTCATCTAAAAGATTTTTTATTCTAAGAAATACATGGAAGTTATATCTAAGTTTTCCACACTCATCCTTCATCTTATAACTTATGAGAATCTCATAGTCAAGAAGATGGAAAACATAGTTGTCCCATGACCTGCCTTCATCACTCTGTTCCACAAAATACAAACCTAAAAAATGTACATTCATTGCTCTAATTGTGCATAGGGTGCAACCTAGGCTTGAGAGTTTGGATATGGAAATAATCTATAGTTGTATAAGTTGTATAGTAACAAATGAAGTTCGTTTTTATATTGTATTTGGTAATTTGTTCAAGGTGGTAAAGGATCAGGTCCTCCACTATGTACATCAACATTTTGTTCAATACAATAAAGGAAAGAGTTTGTGAATTTTTCATGATTTGTTCAATTGTGTACATTAGATGGATATTGTTAAGAAATAATGTTATATAATATATCATACATCAATTTTCTAAATTATATAAAAATATTATGTATCATTATAACTATTTATGACGGAATTTTTGCGTCCCAATAAACCTTGATGAGAGTACTTATAATTTTGTCATTATTGTTAATAACAATGGAAATATGTTGTCGTGATTACCAACTATGACAACCAGTTTAAGTTGACGTTATATCCATTAGCGATAACATCAATTATCTGTCGTTGTAGATAATAATGATGGAACGAATTTTTTTGTCATCACAGGTAATAACGGCAAGACAAATTACGACGACACACGACGACTGATTTTTTCCATCCTTAATAGATATAACGACCAATTTTTCCCCAATTACGACAAACATTTTCCATCTTTATTGTTATATTTTCCTGTAGTGTAGATAAAAGAAAAGGACAGACGCACAATACTAACTCAAGAGATAACATAGAAACTGAAATGACTCTCCAAACTACACATGCCAACACTGGCAATAGGCTCATCCTCTGAAATTGTGGCAACATGGGCAGCCAAAAACATCACTTCAGCAACCTGGGAACCTCAGGAGCAATTTAGCAGAAACCTCCACTGCTCTCATCCAGGTGTTCGAGTTTCTGGCAAGCAAAGGAAACCGCCAAGAGGACCTGGCTATTTCTTTATGCAAGAACCAGAGACCAAGCATCGAATGCTGTTGTTTGCACAACAGCACCCCACAAGCACCCAACGGGTGAACCTCCTGTCAATCCATCTTCTCAAACAAGACTCTAGAGAACAACTGAACAGACTGGAACGAAGCTCCATTCAACCATCATATTACTCCTTCACACATGGAAGTATAATCATCCTCTGAGGTTAGTGGTCAGAAGAAATACAAAGCTTGAATGCAGGCTCCAAACAGAACTGAATAGAGTCTTGGTGAATTGGACGAGAGGATAGAGATAGAAACTTGGAATCGCAGAACCTTCTGTTTGCACAAAAGCATCACAACAAGAGACCCAAAGGCCCTGGTATTGGACGACATATAGAAGCAAGAAACATGAGGTCAACATCTAGCCTTTTGGAAGATATTGGTCGGAAGCTCCCACTCCAACTAGCTGACAGTAAATATACCCAAAAATTGTAGCAGAGGGAGAACGTCAACAAACACCATCCTCAAGGATTGAATGTGAACCTGTCCTCTTGGAACTAAGATACCAACAACCACATAGAAGCACTGAGCATCACAAGCCTAGAAGGAAGGGAACAAGGCACCAAGAAGGTTGCATCTTCTTCCTTCGATCAGCTACACCTGGTCCAGTAACACGTAGCAGAAGGGGGATACAAGGAAAGACAGAAAACAATCTGATGCCCTTAGAATCCAACCCCACGAAGGCCACATGTTTGCACAGTGGCCCCTTCTTAAACACCTACAGAGCGTCTGATTCATGGTTCCAGAGAAGCACGTGCAATGTGGGAGAGGTAAGGATCTGCCCTCCATCGCCACACCACCCACGGGCAGCAAGAGAGGAAAGGAGAAGAGAACTGCCCCTTGACCCAACCCGCACATCGCCATAAGGCCAAAGATCATCCATCGGCAGAGCAGGAAACTGATACCAAGACCCCAACCAGCACCACCCTGAGCTGGAGCAAAGGGCAAGGAGACAACATCCCAAACGCGAGCGGTGCCTCCATCTGCCAGGCCTCCACCCAAGGCAGAGCTTCGAAGGAAAGACTGGAGCATGTCTATTTGAAAGTCAGCTCGCATGAAGAAGAAGCCCAGGAGCAGAACCCCATAGAGCAGCAACTAGGGAGACAGAATCGACCCCAGAGGCGATGCGGGGCGAGCCCAATCGAGTAGGCGAACACCCGCGAGCAACTTATACTCAGCTAGCCTGCCACTGAGACGAGGACAACACCTCTATCCATCCTTCGCAACCATAGATCGAGGTCCTCTATCCATCCGCCGCAACCACAGATCGAGGTCGAGATAGCCACCTGGAAGGCTATCTGGCGAACTGGGGCGAGCAAGAATATTGTTTATTTAAAGTTGACCTCTTGTTTATTTTATAAATTCCAGGAATCTATGTCATTATGCAATTTCACATGTTTCATCAATATTATACTTGTGCGTTTGAACTGACCACATGTCTTGATTTTCCCTATTAGGCAATCGTGATAACTCAGAAATGTGTAACTAAATCGTTTTTCACACTCAACTACCCTCATGATAAAGAATAGACATGTTCCACCAAATGATGATGGGTCATCATTTGGTTTGAATAGTTTTGTGTGGATAGTTCTATCTTGTATTCTTTTTTCTAAGTTTGCCTTTGGGCCATTTTTTAAACTCTATATCTTCATTCAATAAATAAAGAAAAATTTTAATTTTATTTTCACATATGTTGTGTGTGATTTTTTGGACCGCTTAGTAACAGACACTTTAATCTCTTTAACACTGTCCAAGTAGTGGGATTGGGATGGGGTAAAAATAGATCCATGATAGTTGGTATTGTATCTATACACACAACCTCTACTTGATTATTGTTTAAAATATCTTCTCGAATGAACCCAAGAAACCCTAAAGGTCGAAAATGTTGAAAACTAATGTGTCTAGGATCGGGGTTTTGACTAGAAATCACCTCCTATCTATCTTGCAACAGTAGATGAGGTTCATCTCTCTATCCTACCTTAGTTGATCCAAAATGGACCTAAAGATTCTCCTTTGAAACCCTATAAAGTCTTCCATCACCTCATATTGCTCTAAGGAATACCCTTAAACAACCCATTATATTAAAGTAGGGTACTACTCATTTTCTCTCTCTTTCTAGGTATCTTGACTTATTCTATACTCTCTTGATTTTGGATACCACAGGAAATAACTAGCATTTTATATAAGATACAAAAAATTTAAATTAATATAATAGTAAGATATGATAAACTCTTGACTAAGCCTTTGTGATAAAAGGACTCATAATAAGACTTATCTTGCATACAACTCCAAAAATCTTCAATTGGAAAGACCTTCTGGATCAACAAGAATGGGAAGGAGAAGGTTGATAAGAAGAGATAGGTATATAAGAATAAGAAGTTGAGAAAAGGAAGGAAGATGAATAGAAGAAGGAATATGAAAAGGAAAATGAAGATGAAAATGGAAAAGGAATCTTAAAAGGAAAAGGAAATGGAAGCTTAAAAGGAAAAGGAAAAGGAAGATGGGAAAGAGAAAGAAGATGAGAAATATAAGAAAAATGGAATGTATAAGGGAAAATAACAAAAAAGAGGCATAGAACCCTAAAGCGATGAAAACATGAAGGACTAAAAAAGTCCTTAAACATGATGTTTTGTAGGCACATAATAAAATACTCATGGATACTATGATCAACATGGAAAACCCAAAACATCTTTATCTCATAGAGGAATCCATATCTATAATTCAGAGATGGTCACCAATACTAATTTTCTAAGTTGAACGCTGAATTTACCTTTCATGAAGGTAAGGAATATGTTTTGAACAAGGAAAATGCATGGATAGTTTTCATGGAGAACACCTTCAGAGTGTTGGGATTCCGTAAAAAATATAGATACATTTGATAAGGTTTAAGATCGATGAGAATTAGAAAGGTGAAGTAGGGCCAAAATGATCTTGATGCTAACTTGTTTTGTGTAGTAAGAAAGAGACTTAAACCCAAAATTATTCCCTCAAGATTGCCTCAAATTGGGTAGAGGGCCTTGACCAGGACACCTGTCCCAACCCGATCCAACGACTACTTTATCACGATCTAGAAATGTTTAGATAGTCTCCTACATTTAATAGGATATGAGTGGACAAGGAGCGTGCCCATCGAACTCTAGATGGGTCCGAGTGCTCTCTCACCCCCTCTATTTATCTGATTTCACCCCCCTTTCTCACCTTTTGTCAAATCGAGTAGATCCCACCCATGTTGACTCGAGACATTGCCTGGAGTGCCCAACAAAACTTCCCGCCTCCACTGCTAAACCAAAACCCCTTGAAAACCCTAACCCTAACCCCCTTTATCCTATATAAACCCCATCCAATTCATTTTTATCCCACAAACCCAACCAACTCTCTCTTTCGCTCTCTCTTCCTCTCTTCATATTTCCCCTCTTTCACTTTAGCAACAAGACTCCATAGTGTTGCCTTCTGCATGTGTGGGCTAACCAGACAAAAAGACAAGATCCCAACCCTTGATGTTGGTCAGCGGTTAAGGGGCTGGTGTTGATCTGATGGTCAATTCTTTTTCTTTTCAGTAATTTCCTCTCTCTCTATGGAATATTCAAGATAAATGTTGCAATTTTGTAAAAATCATATATTTCTATCCCTAAATCCAAAAACTACAAACCAATAGTCTATTTTGACCAAAAAACTAGGATGATTAAATTAAATATGGTCTAAAGGACTGATTCATATTGTTATTTCAATAATATCCCTAAAACTCAACCTAAGACTATCTAAATTATCATATAACTCCATCATGGTGATAAAATCTATAAAACCCTAATTTGGACTCTCATCGTTACTTCTAAGTATCAAAATCATGATGGTGTGTCCTTGACTAATGATGGGACAAAACCCTAAGGTTAATCCATCCTTAATCATAAGCTTATGATTTATTTGCATGGAATTGTGATAGAGCTTAATGATGGGTTCTAACCATAATTGTGTGATATTTGAATATAAAGGTCATCAAATTTTATGACGTCCCATCTCTTTGGGAACCATGCTAAAAATTATGGATACTAATTTCTTTACCATGGACCATCTTGTGGAAACTATCATGAAACTTGACTTTTGAACCATGATTGATGACAAGTTGAACTTTTTATAATGGTTTATAGTTAAGTATATCTATCTATGTGATAGGACCTTGACCCTTGTCTAACTTGACTTCTTAGATCTTACTCTAAATTTTTAGTATACTTGCTGTCTTCATATTGACATACATATGGTGTTGCTTTCTTGTATGATATGATTTAGTCTCTTATCTTTGCACTTGTTTGAACTAAGTGATCGCCTATGATATGATGTTGTGTATTTTAAATTATAAATTCATTTTAAGAACCTTGAACATATAATTAACAAAAATCCATTACACTTTTGATATCAAAGTTCAACATGAAAATAGATCCTCACCATTTGGTGTAGCCAGAATGTAAGGCATGGGTACAAACTAGACCTCAAGTAGGGGTAACGAAAAGGCCCAATGTGAATCAACCACTAAAATATCCACATCTATGGGTGTAGTAAATGAATACAATTTGGAGGTAAAAAGACCCTCATCTTTGGGTGTAGACATGATTTAATACCTTGAAATCCTCCAACCTAGTCATAGAGGAGACAATGGTCATAAAACAATATAATGGAAAAAATATAAAATAAAACATGTTTTTCTTGAAGAATTTGAATTTATTTAAATTTTTCTCTTGTTTATTTGAAAAATTCTAATAATATATTATTATGCACTTTCACATGTTTAACCAATAGCGTACCTATGCATTTACACTAACCATGTGTCTTGATTTTTCCAATTACACAAATATGGTAACTCGTGAAAGTGTGACTAGATCTTCTTCAACACTTGACTTCTCTGGTGATGATGAATATAAAAGTTCCACCAAAACATGAGAGAGCATCATATTTGTGTTTATAAATTTTTTTGAGGATAGTTCTATCTGGCTCATGCTGTAAACTCTATATATTCATTGAATAAATAAAAAGAAATTTTATTTTAAATTGCATGTATGTTGTGTGGTGTGATTTGATCCACTTAGATATAGGTGCTTAAATCCCTTTATCACTATCTAGGTAATGGGATTAGAATTCAGGTAAGAACATAGCCATGATAGGTATAATAACAAGTTAGAGTGTTGAAAGAAATTCTGTGACATGCTTCTAAGTTGAGTCATGAGACACAAAAAGTGAGGGTAAAGGATACACTCATCCTAAAACAAGGTATAAATAATCACAAAGGCAAAATATAGTGATAAAATCTCAATTTACCCTTGGCAGGGTAGAGCCCCAAGTCAACCCTAGGATCAAGTAGGGATGCTTAATGGTACATGAGACCCAAGGGGTCAATAGGTGATCATGCCATAAGTACATAAGACCTATGGGGTCATGCAAAAGACACCCATGGGTGAACAAGTCATGAGGGGTTAGGAGAATGTCCACTCCATGAATATGTGAGGCTCGAGGGCCAAGGGAAGGCATTCTATAAGTACATGGAGCCTTTGGGATCAGGAGAAGATCACTCAAAAGGTACCTATACTCCAAGAGATTCTAAGGGAATGACTAAGAACAATAATATATGAGATGTAAATATAAAGAATACAAGAATTTATGTAATCATGATTAAAATAAAACCCTAAGGATAGAGTGAACAAATTTAAGAGCTATGAGGAAAACGTCTTTCCCCTTGGGTTAATGATATTTAAGAAAACTTGTTAAAGAAAATTTATCCATGTATTGGAGTCACTTTTGAAGATTACTCAACCTAATTATATAATTATAAGATAATATGTGGATGCATCATGTTTACACATAAAATAGGATGATATTTATATTTGTACTATAGCCAAATATTTATTTCATCTAAATCTAGGTTTCAGAGATTGGGTAGTCACTTGTGATACATATAAATATCATGATAAAATAGATACTCTAAGTTATAATTAATGATATAAGCTAGGGTATAGAGGTGTTACCTAACCATATCATGGATATGGTTGAATTATGATCAATATGTTTGAGAACTAGGTAAAAATGCAATAAATAAGTGAAAACATAACCAAGTGGTAAGAAATTCCCTTTGAATAAACCAGGGTCACATGACCTAAAACATAAATAACTTCCACCTCAATCGAAGTTATTAATATATATCTATTCAAAAATTTCCCATGGCATGTTTCTAGATTATAATCAATAAGGATTATAAGAGTTGTCATTCACCTTAACCTTATCAGTTTTGAAGTTTGGAGAAAAATTCCTTATAAGGTTAGGTGAATTGTAATGACCTAAAACTTTGGAATATTTAGATTTACTCTAAGAGTAAGATTTGAAGATTCAATTTCAAACAATATCATATGACGTTCATTAATAGTTTTAAGAGTATGAGTTTGATTGAATCTATAATTCTAGTAAATAAGGTAACATTGAGCTTAATTCTTCAAATAAGGTACTTATGGTAAATCAAAGCATTACTTGTGTAAAAATGAACAAAGTGATTTTTTTATCAATTAGGATGCCTATGATTGAACCATATGCCTTAGGATCCAAGATAAGGCCATTCAGACCACTATTTAGTCTACAAATATGTTATGACCCACTCCATGATTAACTAGTAAGTATCATGTTTAGTGCATAATCAAGTTAATTTACTTAAGCTAAGTGCTTATGTGTGATTAGAGTTTTGATTAGCTGAGATAAGCTAATTAGCATGTTTTTATGCCTTGGGATTGTAGACACTTGAAAAGTTGCAAAATAAATCGTGTTAATCAGACCTTTGAGGCTAGAGTTATGACGTTTTCATGTTCCTTTGGACTTGGATGCAATTTTACCAGAATTTGATTTTCCTTGAAGTGGGTCGGTTGTTTTTCTTTCTTTTATCCTTTCTTCCCGATAAAACAGGACAACCGCTTGAAAGCTGCGCACAGACCAGCTGCTAGCCTGATCGGCCGCATCAGAGGAGAAATTAGGGGCGATTCTCAAGCCCTTAGCTCCGATTCAGCCTGGCTTGTCCTTCCCCTTTCTTCCTACCTCCTCCTTCATGCCCTAGTGGTGTCCTTCAGCCACCAACCTGCTGGGCGGTGCCCCAGCAAGAAGCAGCAGCATGGCAGCCACGGCTGCGACCTAGGGCAATGTTGGGAAAGTTTGACCAGCGACTTACCTCCGCCCATCCTTCCTCTTCTGTCTTCCTCGCCCTAGGTGCACGCACGACACCTCAGCTAACTTGGGCGTCCGACCTGCTGCACAGAGCAGCAGCCGCAGCAATGGCCATGGCTAGGGCCAGTGGCTGGGAGCCCTCCTGGGCGCAGCCAATGCCTGAAGTCATCCGCGTTGAGCTTGGCCAAGAGGCCTAAGCAAGAATCAGAAGCCAATAGCCAAGTTCCAACACCAACTGAGCTAGATCTCAACCTGTACGTGTGAAGGAAATATTGTTCCATTGCAATAGGTCTGAGCAGGTTGAAATTGAAACTCGATTGGCGCACGAAAGAGAAAGGTAAGACCAGCACGGAACTCGGTTTTGAAGATAGAATGAGAATCCATAGCAAATAGTGTTGATTTGGTATTTCATTGGGCTTGTTCCTCTTTTGGCACGTGAAACAGGTTAAAACCAATGTTGTCCGGAGATAGAAGACAAACTCAAAATAGCCCCAAAACTGGTCCCTGGACGCATTTCCGGATAAATTCGGACATCCCGAATTATGGTGAGTAGAGTTTCATTCATCTATCACGATTTAACTCGATAAAATGGACGATTTTGGTTCGATCCGTATTTAATGCAGTTTATAGCAAATACCCAGGTGCTGGGCAGTACCGGCATCGCTCGATTTCTATATTGCGCGTTTCAATTATTAATATTTGCTCGACATTAATTAGTTGATTAATATGAGCGATGTAAATTAGCAAAATTAGATGATTAATTGAAACTTAAGTTACTCGATTAAATGTTGGAAGCAATAGCGCACGATAACAAACTGGGAAGTTCGGGTACAAGCCCGGACTGTATGATTTTCTTTTATAAATAAAATAATGTACGATTACAATGAAATGACGATGTTGTGAAAAATATCAAAGAAACTCTATATGCACGCTCTAGGTCATATTTAATCCGAATGCTGAAATTAGAAATACATGAATGATAATGGTACAGTTTGGGAATATAAAATCAGGGCATGCTTCCTGTTATGTTAATGTGTGTGAATTAACATTTACATGAATTGGCACATTTCTCTGAAATATTACTACAAACTCTTGAGAATTGTTAATAATTAGTGTTATGATATGTAAGTAACTCTTAATTGAGTTATGTGATGCACAAACCAGGATTTGGGTTAATGTGCATGTTCTTCGAGAAATTTCAGATAATTGATAAATGCTACATATGATTTCTTATATGTGAAGTAAATTACTCTTAGCAGTGCACTAAGATGTTCAATAGAATGAATTCAATATGCATGTGCCAAATTGACTTGAGTTTGGGATATTTATGAATTTTAAATCTGCCTGCATGCATGATATAAGGATTACTCAGTATTTACAATGATTTTGAGTATACTGCTCTGCCAATTCTAGAATGATATCGTATTGTGATTTGAACTACAATCAAATAGATGAGGTAACTGAAACCCTAAGGATAGGGTGTTGCCATGTGATAAGTGAATGAGGTAACCCCTAAGGATAGGGTGTTGCTATGTGATAAGTGAATGAGGTAACTGAAACCCTAAGGATAGGGTGTACAATGAATCAAGTATTTTGATATCAAAATTCTCAGTATGAGATGTGGTAATGCTTAACAGTTCAATTGCATGATTTTTAGTATAAAGTGCCAAATTGACATGCATTCTGTTTATTTAAGAATTTTAGTTTGTCTGCATGTATAGTATGATAATTTCTCATAAATCACCATAATTTGAGTTACTGTTATAACAGTTCTAGAAAGAAAATGTATTGTGGTTTGATCTGAAATCAGCAGATGTGGTATCATAGAGAAACCAGAGTTCAGAACAAGAGCATGAGTTATGTAATTCAGATTAAAGTCTTTTTATAATATTAAAATAATAGACTTAGGTGCCTTGACATAATAGAACCCCTCTGAGAGGTCTGTGCCTTAGGGGTGAAACGGCTCAGCCCTGGGGATACGCCCAGGCAGTCGGAGACTCGTGTCCAACACTTACGGAATGTCTCAGTGACACGAGGGTTGAGAGTTAGTGTCCCAGTTCAGGGGATACGCCCAGGCAGTCAGAGACTTGAGGTAGTGTCCCGGCTCAGGGGATACACCCAGGCAGTCAGAGACTTGAGGTAGTGTCCCGGCTCAGGGAATACACCCAGGCAGTCGGAGACTTGAGGTAGTGTCCCAGCTCAGGGGATACGCCCAGGCAGTCCGAGACTTAGAGACCCTCCGCCTGTGTACTAGGGTTAGAGGAGGAGTCTAGCGTGCACCCATTTGCGAGTGTCGCGAGGCCAGAGAGCCTGTGGGTCCTGTTGCAGACCAGGACAAAAAGTCAGACTTAGCATTTCTCGGGTGTGTCGCTAAGTCTTGTACGGTGGAATCGTAGTTCGCTAAGAGTCTTCATATGTATAGTACACTACATATGATCAGGGGATAAGATAAAATATGTTTTTATAGGTTCACAGAGTTTCTGGTTAGTTAAAGAGTTAGAAAGGATTTTGAGTTCATATTTGCATTAATCATTCTTTAAATAGAATATTGATATTCCATGTTATTTAATTGTTTCATTAGCTTTGCAGTAATTGTTACTTGATGAAACGTTGCTATTTCTTGTTATTTAAATTAAACTGCTTAGACCTGCTTAGTGTAATATTTCTTGTATACTAATCTGAATAATAAAATTTATGAGTTGTTTAGTGATGGTTGGGTGAAATTCTACTCACTGAGACAGTAGGTCACCAACCTACTGAAACGTTTTTCAGGTCAACGTCAGCACGAGGAGGCTGAAGAATTGTATCATCCGAGTACATAGAAGGTAGTTAATAGTTAGTTAGAGGTCTCTTAGTCCTTTCCCCTTGGTCCTTGGGCTTGTGGTGGGTTAGAGAGAGAATGTGATGAAATATGTATTTAGTTTTCAATTATCCGCTGTGTTTTATGGTTTGAATGAGAAATGTAATATGTCAAGTAAACCTACTTTTAGTCTTAGTAGGTTAATGAAAAGTTGTTTTCTGTAGTTTTATTATAATTCAATGCTATTCACATTTTATGGTTTTTATTTAAATTAATCTAAGTGATCAAGAAAAGAAAAAGTTAAAAGTGGTTTACCGAGTGTGACTCCCCGGTCTTCAGAGTCACTGGAGTTGGCTCGGGGGTCGGGGCGTCACAACAGCCTTGGTATCAGAGCATAGGTTGAATACATGGTTATTCTATGTCAAGGTCAGGGGACGATAAGAGACCAATAGGATTAGGACTTAAATGTCTTCCTTCTAACAGTAATTTTCTAACAGGAAGTGTTCTGTTATACTATTGCAGATGGCAGGAAGAGGACGTGGTCACAAGAACCAAGTAAAGAGCTTAGGTTGAGTCGTTAAGAACCATTAGGGTAGAAAGATAGAGTTATAAGTGAGGAAAACAAGAAGTGATATGTCTTTAGCTCTGGAAGGTCTGAGTATTTAGATACCCTGGCCAGGTGTCTGAGTACTTAGATTGACCAGTATCAAGCTACTCTGTCCATTCTTCTCTGGATGCCCTGGCCAGGTATGTAGAGGAAGGATGGGCTAGAGAGAAACCCTAGAAATCTTAGGGTTAAGAAACCAGAAATTAATGCAGGAGTAAGAGATTAAGCATAGGATGTGATAAAACTCTTGCTTTATATTGCTTATTTGATTGGAAATCACTAGAAATGCCCTTATATGTATGAATTAAATTTTTAGTTTGTAGAATTAATATGATTCTTTTATATGGTTGTGTGTCATGAAGTGATTTATTTATTGTTTTTATTATTTGTATTAAGTAGACCAGAAGTTATGTTTAAATGAGTTTGCCCTAAGTGGATATTCTTTCCACATGTTTGAGATTTATAGGAGTTGGTTAATCCTGAGTAGCTCTTGGCTTTAGGACTACAGGTTCAGCCTGGTCCGGCTGGCAGGATGTGTTACTGGGATCTAGTGACTCCTTTTAAAAATATAATAAAAGTAGACTCTGGATAATTTAGACCCGCAACATAGTGAGAATGTACATACACTAAGATGTTGAGATATAAGAGAAAGATTAGAACAGGTAAGAATCAGTTGGAACTAATATCGGAAACCTAACATTGGAACCTCATATGAGCAATCCTTAATTGGAAATAAAGGAACACGACGTAAGGTTCATATTAAGTTTAATGATTAGTATTATATGATTTCTAAATATGGGAATATGGAAAAGATATGAGAACACTCTGTAAGGGCTAAGATAGTAAGAATCAACCATGGAATGGATCATGTAATAAAGTAAAATACTTTTATGTACTTCAAAGCAAAGGGAAAATAGAAGAAAAGAGTTAAGTATACAATAAGTACATAGAAATAAAGAGCCTTATGTAAATCATAAGACCGGGATAAGAAATTTAGTTGACTCAAGAGAAATGATAGAAATGATGAAACCTTAGCAAAGTAAATTGAGAATGTAATTAATCTAAATGTTCAAGTAAGAGAAATGAAATTTCAGTGATAAGATAAGGAAGCTTTAGTAAAACTTATGATATCCAAAGTTTGAATTTCAAACTAAGGAAGCAACGTCACAACACAATAATGTTATGTTATTGATAAGGACCAAACCCTAGAATGTTTAGGATTGTAGTAGTTCAAGGGATGTCGCTAGTGATTTGACCTTGAATACTAGCATCTCTATAAAACAAAATCATGAGATTTGCACTATGATTGGTAAGCTAGCACTAATGAAATCCAGGGTTTAAAGGTAGCTAATCGGAAAGGTAGATAAACAATATGAAAATGACTTGGAGAAAAGAGTGAGATATAAATATGAAATGTAATAAGTGTGTTTTGAACAAAAGGAGAAATATAATATAAGTGAAGTGTGTTATGAAATAAATTCTTACAAGTAATAACAGGAAGTAAGTAGCAAAGAATGAGGAGTATTACTCGATACATGATTTGGAATCAGCTGTTGTAGTTCATGCTCTTAAGTCATGGCGTCACTATCTTTATGATGTGACGATAGATTATCATCTTAGAAAGGCGAATGTAGTAGCTGATGCCCTCAACAGGAAGTTAAGTTCAACAGCTGATGCATTCTCTATGGCATGTTTCGAGAGAGACATGCTAGTAGAAATGTGAAAGTTGAACTTAGACTTAGAAGTGACAGAGCAGAGTGGTTTGATTGCACAGATGCAAGTAAAGCCTACTTTTTATGATCAGATCGAGAAACTACAACAGGGTGACAGTGAGTTACACCAAATCATGCATAATATGACAAAGGGAAAGAGAGAAGAGTTCAGGTTTTCAGATGATGGTGTGTTGTATTAGCATGACAGGTTGTGTGTACCTCGAGACAGTGATTTGAAAGAAAAGATTCTTGAGGAGGCACATGCATCGATGTATGCTATCCATCCAGGTAACACTAAGATGTACATGAATCTCAATGAGTTGTATTGGTGGCCTAGTATGGAAAGAATGTAGCTGAGTATGTGACTAGGTGCAGTGTATGTCAGTAGGTTAAGGCTGAGCACCAGAAACCTGAAGATACATTGTAATCTCTTCATATACCAGAATGGAAGTGGGGACATATCACAATGGATTTTGCGATAGAGTTTCCCAAGACACCTAGAGGTTGGGACTCTATATGGGTGATTGTGGATAGACTGACTAAGTCTTCTCACTTTCTTCATGTTAAGTTCACCTTTGATGTCCTAAAGTTGGCTAAGATATACGTGGATGAGATAGTCAGGTTGCATGGTATTCCAGTTTCAATTATATCAGGTAGGGATCCTAAGTTCACATCTAGGTTTTTGAAATCAGTGGACAATAGTTGAGATTCTGTACAACTTTCCACGCACAGACAGATGGTCAGTCAGAGAGGACCATTCAAATTCTTAAGGACATGTTGAGAGCATGCATCTTGCATTTCAATGGAAGTTGGGAAGAACACTTGACCCTTATAGAGTTTGCATACAATAATAATCACCATTCTAGTCTTGGTACGGCTCAGTATGAAGCTCTATATGGGAGAAAGTGTAGATCATCCATATGTTGGTATGAGGTAGGTGAAAAGCATATTCTTGGACCAGAGATAGTGGATTTGACTATCAGAAAGATTGCAGTGATTAGAGAACGGTTGAAAGCTGCATAAGATAGACAAAAGAGTTATGTTGAGAAGAGATGTAGACGTCTTGAGTTTGAAGTTGGTAATGAAGTGTATCTGAGGGTTTCACCGTGAAAAGGAGTGTTGAGGTTTGGTAAGAGAGGCAAACTGACTCCTAGGTTATGGGCTCATATCCTATCATTGAGAGGATTGGACCTGTAGCCTATAGGTTGGAATTGCCATCCGAGTTGGCTAATTTACTTGATGTGTTTCATGTATCGATGTTGAAGAAGTGTTACCCTAGTAAAGAGGAGATAGTGGACCCAGAACCTGCACAACTCAGATCAAATGTGTCCTATGTTGAGGAACCAATACATATACTTGATCGGAGGATCAAGAAGCTTAAGAATCATGAGATATCATTAGTGAAAGTTCTGTGGAGGAATCATAACCTAGAGGAAGCTATGTGGAAGCTTGAGTCAAAGATGCATAACAAGTTTCCTTTTCTCTTTTAGGAATTTCGGGATGAAATTCTTATAAGGGGGGGAGATTGTTATGACCCACTCCATGATTAGCTAGTAAGTATCATGTTTAGTGCATAATCAAGTTAATTGACTTAAGCTAAGTGCTTATGTATGATTAGAGTTTTGATTAGCTGAGACAAGCTAATTAGCATGTTTTTATGCCTTGGGATTGTAGAGGATCTCACACTTGAAAAGTTGCAAAATAAATCGTGTTAATCGGACCTTCGAAGCAAGAGTTATGACATTTTCATGTTCCTTTGGACTTGGATGCAATTTTACCATAATTTGATTTTCCTTGAAGTGGGCCGGTTGTTTTTCTTTCCTTTATCCTTTCTTCCCGATAAAATAGGACAACCACTTGAAAGCTGCGCACAGACCAGCTGCTAGCCCGATCGGCCGTAGCAGAGGAGAAATTAGGGGAGATTCTCGAGCCCTTAGCTCCGATTCAGCCTGGCTTGTCCTTCCCCTTCCTTCCTACCTCCTCCTTCATGCCCTAGTGGTGTCCTTCAGCCACCAACCTGCTGGGCGGCGCCCCAGCAAGAAGCAGCAGCATGGCAGCCACGGCTGCGACCTAGGGCAATGTTGGGCAAGTTTGACCGGCGACTTACCTCCACCCACCCTTCCTCTTCCGTCTTCCTCGCCCTAGGTGCACGCGCGGCACCTCAGCTAACTTGGGCGTCCGACCTGCTGCACAGAGCAGCAATGGCCATGGCTAGGGCCAGTGGCTGGGAGCCCTCCTGGGCACAGCCAATGCCTGAAGTCATCCGCGTTGAGCTCGGCCAAGAGGCCTAAGCAAGAATCAGAAGCCAATAGCCAAGTTCCAACACCAACTGAGCTAGATCTCAACCTGTACGTGTGAAGGAAATACTGTTCCATTGCAATAGGTCTGAGCAGGTTCAAATTGAAACTCGATTGGCGCTCGAAAGAGCAAGGTAAGACCAGCACGGAACTCGGTTTTGAAGATAGAACGAGAATCCATAGCAAATAGTGTTGATTTGGTATTTTATTGGGCTTGTTCCTCTTTTGGCACGTGAAACATGTTAAAATCAATGCTGTCCGGAGGTAGAAGACAAACTCGAAATAGCCCCGAAACTGGTCCCTGGACGCATTTTCGGATAAATTCGGACATCCCGAATTATGGTGAGTAGCGTTTCATTCATCTATCACGATTTAACTCGATAAAATGGACGATTTCGGTTCGATCCGTATTTAACGCAGTTTATAGCAAATACCCTGGTGTTGGGCAGTGCCGACATCGCTCGATTTCTATATTGCGCGTTTCAATTATTAATATTTGCTCGACATTAATTAGTTGATTAATATGAGCGATGTAAATTAGCAAAATTAGATGATTAATTGAAACTTAAGTTACTCGATTAAATGTTGGAAGCAATAGCGCACGATAAAAAACTGGGAAGTTCGGGTACAAGCCCGGATTGTATGATTTTCTTTTATAAATAAAATAATGTACGATTACAATGAAATGACGATGTTGTGAAAAATATCAAAGAAACTCTATATGCACGCTCTAGGTCATATTTAATCCGAATGTTGAAATTAGAAATACATGAATGATAATGGTACAGTTTGGGAATATAAAATAAGGGCATGCTTCCTGTTATGTTAATGTGTGTGAATTAACATTTACATGAATTGGCACATTTCTCTGAAATATTACTACAAACTCTCAAGAATTGTTAATAATTAGTGTTATGATACGTAAGTAACTCTTAATTGAGTTATGTGATGCACAAGCCAGGATTTGGGTTAATGAGCACGTTTTTCGAGAAATTTCAGATAATTGATAAATGCTACATATGATTTCTTATATGTGAAGTAAATTACTCTTAGCAGTGCACTAAGATGTTCAATTGAATGAATTCAATATGCATGTGCCAAATTGACTTGAGTTTGGGATATTTATGAATTTTAAATCTGCCTGCATGCATGATATAAGGATTACTCAGTATTTACAATGATTTTGAGTATACTACTCTGACAATTCAAGAATGATATCGTATTGTGATTTGAACTGCAATCAAATAGATGAGGTAACTGAAACCCTAAGGATAGGGTGTTGCCATGTGATACGTGAATGAGGTAAACCCTAAGGATAGGGTGTTCTTATGTGATAAGTGAATGAGGTAACTGAAACCCTAAGGATGGGGTGTACAATGAATCAAGTATTTTGATATCAAAATTCTCAGTATGAGATGTGGTGATGCTTAACAGTTCAATTGCATGATTTTTAGTATAAAGTGCCAAATTGACATGCATTTTGTTTATTTAAGAATTTTAGTTTGTCTGCATGTATAGTATGATAATTTCTCATAAATCACCATAATTTGAGTTACTATTATAACAGTTCTAGAAAGACAATGTATTGTGGTTTGATCTGAAATCAGTAGATGTGGTATCATAGAGAAACCAGAGTTCGGAACAAGAGCATGAGTTATGTAATTCAGATTAAAGTCTTTTTATAATATTAAAATAATAGACTTAGGTGCCCTGACACCGTAGAACCCCTTTGAGAGGTCTGTGCCTTAGGGGTGAAACAGCTCAGCCCTGGGGATACGCCCAGGCAGTCGGAGACTCGTGTCCAACACTTACCGAATGTCTCGGTGATACGAGGGCTGAGAGTTAGTGTCCCGGCTTAGGGGATACGCCCAGGCAGTTAGAGACTTGAGGTAGTGTCCCGGCTCAGGGGATACGCCCAGGCAGTCAGAGACTTGAGGTAGTGTCCCGACTCAGGGGATACGCCCAGGCAGTCAGAGACTTGAGGTAGTGTCCCGGCTCAGGGGATACGCCCAGGCAGTCCGAGACTTAGAGACCCTCCTCCTGTGTACTAGGGTTAGAGGAGGAGTCAGACTTAGCATTTCCCGGGTGTGTCGCTAAGTCTTGTACGGTGGAATCGTAGTTCGCTACGAGTCTTCATATGTAGAGTACACTACATATGATCAGGGCATAAGATAAAATATGTTTTTATAGGTTCACAGAGTTTCTTATTAGTTAAAGAGTTAGAAAGGATTTTGAGTTCAGATTTGCATTAATCGTTCTTTAAATAGAATATTGATATTCCATGTTATTTAATTGTTTCATTAGCTTTGCAATAATTGTTACTTGATGAAACGTTGCTATTTCTTATTATTTAAATTAAACTGCTTAGACCTGCTCAGTGTAATATTTCTTGTATACTAATCTGAATAATAAAATTTATGAGTTGTTTAGTGATGGTTGGGTGAAATTCTATTCACTGAGACAGTAGCTCACCAACCTACTAAAACATTTTTCAATTCAACGTCAGCATGAGGAGGCTGAAGAATTGTGTCATCCGAGTACATAGAAGGTAGTTAATAGTTAGTTAGAGGTCTCTTAGTCCTTTCCCCTCGGTCCTTGGGCTTGTGGTGGGTTAGAGAGAGAATGTGATGAAATATGTATTTAGTTTTCAATTATCCGCTGTGTTTTATGGTTTGAGTGAGAAATGTAATATGTCAAGTAAACCTGCTTTTAGTCTTAGTAGGTTAATGAAAAGTTGTTTTATGTAGTTTTAATATAATTCGATGCTATTCACATTTTATGGTTTTTATTTTAATTAATCTAAGTGATCAAGAAAAGAAAAAGTTAAAAGTGGTTTACCGAGTGTGACTCCCCGGTCTTCGGAGTCATTGGAGTTGGCTCGGGGGTCGAGGCGTCACAAAATAGGTCCTTTAGAGATAAAATAGGAATTCATTCGTCCTCATATTAAATAACAATGATGATTTTATATTGTTGATAATGAAATATGAGGTGACAAACAACTTTTGATAAGAAGTAAAGTTATCTCATAGCTTAAGTAATTATCTAGATCGTGTTTAGAAACCACGTTTAGTATATCAAATAAACTTGTTTTAACCCTATATGTATCTCAAAGTTAGATAAAGGATAATTAAAATAACCTTAAAATTTGAGATTAGATGGAGATATAACATCACTAATAGAATTATTTCCTAGATGTGGGGTTTTGGTTAAAGAAAATAAATTAAGGATAAGAGTCGATCCTTGTGGATACATACTCTCCTGGTCATCGAGAACCTTGAGCAAGGAGGTCATATCGTTTGCCTTGACTTGAACAAAGTTTCGTGACCAGTAGAGTCCCCTTTGAGACTAATATATCTCTATCTCCCTCACTCTCTCTTTCTCTCTCTCTCTCTCCATATCTATACCATGGTTTATCTCAATATAAATACCATCGACTTCAGGGGCTAAACCAAACCAAACCAACCTTGAATTTAATGATATTGATATAAATAAAAAATATGAACATTTGTGGGTTCTTTTTTACTAATGAATAATGAATCCTTTTTGTAATATCTTCAAACTACAAACAATGCACAAATTCAAGTTTATCCTAGACACCAGGGCTGATCACCTCTGGTTCTCCCCTTGAACCCATGTTCTTATGAGGATACCTAGCGAACCACAATGACTCACACAACACAACACAACCACCAATTCCTTTGAAACTCCTCCAACTTGTTTTTGAGCCCCACCTTCATATCCAATCATCTTGACCCCTCTGTCCCAAACCAAAGAAAATCTAGCCAAGTCTCCTAGACCATAACAACTCACGGGGTCCAGGTGGGATTTCTGATCCTTGACAAGCATAAGGGAACCACTAATCCATCACCTATTATCAGCCACAACAGTAGAGAATCTTGGTACTGAAGAATAGGCTCTAACCATCAATGGACTTCATGAATGGTGGAGAAGCTTCTTTTAAACTATGACAATATCACCAACACCTTAGCTCTCCAGGTAATGAGGTAATTCACCTATTCAGAATCAAGTTTCTTTATACGAACCCCTAACCTAGTCCTGCTACCTCCATCCAACCTCGACGAGAGATGAAGAGCTCTATTGCATCAGGGATCCTTTCTAAATGTAACCTAGCCCATATAATCAACCCATAGAAGATGTATCCTGGAGTCAACTGCCTATTTGACTCATGGATGTTGGTAGTTATGCAAGACATGGCGAGTAATGGGAGGAATAATCCCAGGTGGGGTTTTACCCAACTACCCCTGACCCACATGATCAAACAATATCACCACATTGGGTATATTGGTTCTTTCCTCTATTTTAAAACCCAACATTGGGTCAATATGAAGATAATCCTTTTGCTAATGTGGTGCCTTGCTATTGGTTGATATATGCTTATCTTGCAACAAATGTAGAAATCAATTGTAGCTTAGAATATAATGAAGCTATATATCAAATTCATCAAAGAATTATGTAGATTATAAATAAAATAGATTCAAGGTCTAAATATTCTTCTTGTCTAAAAAGTGTGTATTAATTAATGAGTATAAAGTGGTAAATATAAATGAACTCTAGTTTGATTAATTGGAAATTGGAAATGTTAAATTTGATTACTCTATCATATAAAGTGATCCTACTTAGTAATAATGAAATCTCGAGATATCTCTAAGATGTTCATTATGTGTATTTATGGCTTCTAGACTTTAGTCCTTGTACGTGAGAAATAGTGTTCGAAACCTAACCCTAATATCAACCCTAAACTTAGAGCCAAGAGACCAATACTAGACCCTAATTTTAGTCATATGAATACCATGGTGACACCTTAGTATTGGGCATACTTTCACATTGATTGATTTCTTGGAGTACATCTTGTTTTTTTTGTTTATATACAACTTGAAGTACATGAATATTACTACACTATTTATGCATGGAAAAGGTAAATGGTTAAGTCATGACTAGTCAATCATATCGACTACTAATCGATTCTAAAATGTTTTTAAAATGTTTATTCTTATGCTAAGCTGGTTGGATGTTTATTTCAATTATAGTTGAGATATAATTCTTATATATATCACAAAAAATTACTATGATATTTGAACACAATGTTAGACCTAGCACTGGGAAATTCATACAAGTCCAATGTTGGACATAGAAATGACTACATCGAGGTATCATGACAAACATAAATTAGAATATGAAATGGAAAAACAAGTTCACATGTGCAATTATTTATTTGATGAGTGACATATTTTGAAATCCATATAAAAAAACTTCTTGTCTGCACCCACATACACAATATTTAAATATACTGACAACATAATTTTATGTTGACATTTTTGGTTGGCTGATTTAAAACGGACGATTTCGGTTCGATCCGTATTTAACGCAGTTTATAGCAAATACCCGGGTGCTGGGCAGTGTCGGCATCGCTCAATTTCTATATTGCGTGTTTCAATTATTAATATTTGCTTGATATTAATTAGTTGATTAATATGAGCGATGTAAATTAGCAAAATTAGATGATTAATTGAAACTTAAGTTACTCGATTAAATGTTGGAAGCAATAGCGCACGATAAAAAACTGGGAAGTTCGGGTACAAGCCCGGACAGTATGATTTTCTTTTATAAATAAAATAATGTACGATTACTATGAAATGACGATGTTGTGAAAAATATCAAAGAAACTCTATATGCACGCTCTAGGTCATATTTAATCCGAATGTTGAAATTAGAAATACATGAATGATAATGGTACAGTTTGGGAATATAAAATCAGGGCATGATTCCTGTTATGTTAATGTGTGTGAATTAACATTTACATGAATTGGCACATTTCTCTGAAATATTACTAGAAACTCTCGAGAATTGTTAATAATTAGTGTTATGATATGTAAGTAACTCTTAATTGAGTTATGTGATGCACAAACCAGGATTTGGGTTAACTACATATAATTGAATGAATTCAATTGATAAATGCTACATATGATTGATAAATGCTACATATGATTTCTTATATGTGAAGTAAATTACTCTTAGCAATGCACTAAGATGTTCAATTGAATGAATTCAATATGCATGTGCCAAATTGACTTGAGTTGGGATATTTATGAATTTTAAATCTGCTTGCATGCATGATATAAGGATTACTCAGTATTTACAATGATTTTGAGTATACTACTCTGCCAATTCTAGAATGATATCGTATTGTGATTTGAACTGCAATCAAATAGATGAGGTAACTGAAACCCTAAGGATAGGGTGTTTCCATGTGATAAGTGAATGAGGTAACCCCTAAGGATAGGGTGTTCTTATGTGTTAAGTGAATGAGGTAACTGAAACCCTAAGGATAGGGTGTACAATGAATCAAGTATTTTGATATCAAAATTCTCAGTATGAGATGTGGTGATGCTTGACAGTTCAATTGCATGATTTTTAGTATAAAGTGCCAAATTGACATGCATTTTGTTTATTTAAGAATTTTAGTTTGTCTGCATGTATAGTATGATAATTTCTCAGAAATCACCATAATTTGAGTTATTGTTATAACAGTTCTAGAAAGACAATGTATTGTGGTTTGATCTGAAATCAGTAGATGTGGTATCATAGAGAAACCAGAGTTCGGAACAAGAGCATGAGTTATGTAATTCAGATTAAAGTCTTTTTATAATATTAAAATAATAGACCTAGGTGCCCTGACACCGTAGAACCCCTTTGAGAGGTCTGTGCCTTAGGGGTGAAATGGCTCAGCCCTGGGGATACGCCCAGGCAGTCGGAGACTCGTGTCCAACACTTACCGAATGTCTCGGTGACACGAGGGCTGAGAGTTAGTGTCCCGGCTCAGGGGATACGCCCAGGCAGTCAGAGACTTGAGGTAGTGTCCCGGCTCAGGGGATACGCCCAGGCAGTCACAGACTTGAGGTAGTGTCCCGGCTCAGGGGATACGCCCAGGCAGTCGGAGACTTGAGGTAGTGTCCCGGCTCAGGGGATACGCCCATGCAGTCCGAGACTTAGAGACCCTCCGCCTGTGTACTAGGGTTAGAGGAGGAGTCAGACTTAGCATTTCCCGGGTGTGTCACTAAGTCTTGTATGGTGGAATCGTAGTTCGCTACGAGTCTTCATATGTAGAGTACACTACATATGATCAGGGCATAAGATAAAATATGTTTTTATAGGTTCACAGAGTTTCTGATTAGTTAAAGAGTTAGAAAGGATTTTGAGTTCAGATTTGCATTAATCGTTCTTTAAATAGAATATTGATATTCCATGTTATTTAATTGTTTCATTAGCTTTGCAATAATTGTTACTTGATGAAACGTTGCTATTTCTTGTTATTTAAATTAAACTGCTTAGACCTGCTCAGTGTAATATTTCTTGTATACTAATCTGAATAACAAAATTTATGAGTTGTTTAGTGATGGTTGGGTGAAATTCTATTCACTGAGACAGTAGCTCACCAACCTACTGAAACATTTTTCAACTCAACGTCAGCACGAGGAGGCTGAAGAATTGTATCATCCGAGTACATAGAAGGTAGTTAATAGTTAGTTAGAGGTCTCTTAGTCCTTTCCCCTCGGTCCTTGGGCTTGTGGTGGGTTAGAGAGAGAATATGATGAAATATGTATTTAGTTTTCAATTATCCGCTGTGTTTTATGGTTTGAATGAGAAATGTAATATGTCAATTAAACCTACTTTTAGTCTTAGTAGGTTAATGAAAAGTTGTTTTCTGTAGTTTTATTATAATTCGATGCTATTCACGTTTTATGGTTTTTATTTAAATTAAACTAAGTGATCAAGAAAAGAAAAAGTTAAAAGTGGTTTACCGAGTGTGACTCCCCAGTCTTCGTAGTCATTGGAGTTGGCTCGGGGGTCGAGGCGTCACAAAATAGGTCCTTTAGAGATAAAATAGGAATTCATTCATCCTCATATTAAATAACAATGATGATTTTATATTGTTGATAATGAAATATGAGGTGACAAACAACTTTTGATAAGAAGTAAAGTTATCTCATAACTTAAGTAATTATCTAGATCGTGTTTAGAAACCACGTTTAGTATATCAAATAAACTTGTTTTAACCCTATCTGTATCTCAAAGTTAGATAAAGGATAATTAAAATAACCTTAAAATTTGAGATTAGATGGAGATATAACATCACTAATAGAATTATTTCCTAGATGTGGGGTTTTGGTTAAAGAAAATAAATTAAGGATAAGAGTCGATCCTTGTGGATGCATACTCTCCTGGTCATCTAGAACCTTGAGCAAGGAGGTCATACCGTTTGCCTTGACTTGAACAAAGTTTCGTGACCAGTAGAGTCCCCTTTGAGACTAATATATCTCTCTCTCCCTCTCTCTCTCTCTTTCTCTCTCTCTCCATATCTATACCATGGTTTATCTCAATACAAATACCATCGACTTCAGGGGCTAAACCAAACCAAACCAACCTTGAATTTAATGATATTGATATAAATAAAAAATATGGACATTTGTGGGTTCTTTTTTACTAATGAATAATGAATCCTTTTTGTAATATCTTCAAACTACAAACAATGCCCAAATTCAAGTTTATCCTAGATACCAGGGCTGATCACCTCTGGTTCTCCCCTTGAACCCATGTTCTTATGAGGATACCTAGAGAACCACAATGACTCACACAACACAACACTACCACCAATTCCTTTGAAACTCCTCCAACTTGTTGTTGAGCCCCACCTTCATATCCAATCATCTTGACCCCTCTGTCCCAAACCAAAGAAAATCTAGCCAAGTCTCCTAGACCAGAACAACTCACGGGGTCCAGGTGGGATTCCTGATCCTTGACAAGCATAAGGGAACCACTAATCCATAACCTATTATCAACCACAATAATAGAGAATCTTGGTACTGAAGAATAGGCTCTAACCATCAATGTACTTCATGAATGGTGGAGAAGCTTCTTTTAAACTATGACAATATCACCAACACCTTAGCTCTCCAGGTAATGAGGTAATTCACCTATTCAGAATCAAGTTTCTTTATACGAACCCCTAACCTAGTCCTGCTACCTCCATCCAACCTCGACGAGAGATGAAGAGCTCTATTGCATCAGGGAGCCTTTCTAAATGTAACCTAGCCCCTAGAATCAACCCATAGAAGATGTATCCTGGAGTCAACTGCCTATTTGACTCATGGATGTTGGTAGTTATGCAAGACATGGTGAGTAATGGGAGGAAGAATCCCAGGTGGGGTTTTACCCAACTACCCCCGACCCACATGATCAAACAATATCACCACATTGGGTATATTGGTTCTTTCCTCTATTTTAAAACCCAACATTGGGTCAATATGAAGATAATCCTTTTGCTAATGTGGTGCCTTGTTATTGGTTGATATATGCTTATCTTGCAACAAATGTAGAAATCAATTGTAGCTTAGAATATAATGAAGCTATATATCAAATTCATCAAAGAATTATGTAGATTATAAATAAAATAGATTCAAGGTCTAAATATTCTTCTTGTCTAAAAAGTGTGTATTAATTAATGAGTATAAAGTGGTAAATATAAATGAACTCTAGTTTGATTAATTGGAAATTGGACATGTTAAATTTGATTACTCTATCATATAAAGTGATCCTACTTAGTAATAATGAAATCTCGAGATATCTCTAAGATGTTCATTATGTGTATTTATGGCTTCTAGACTTTAGTCCTTGTACGTGAGAAATAGTGTTCGAAACCTAACCCTAATATCAACCCTAAACTTAGAGCCAAGAGACCAATACTAGACCCTAATTTTAGTCATATGAATACCTTGGTGACACCTTAGTATTGGGCATACTTTCACAATGATTGATTTCTTGGAGTACATCTTGTTTTTTGGTTTATATACAACTTGAAGTGCATGAATATTACTACACTATTTATGCATGGAAAAGGTAAATGGTTAAGTCATGACTAGTCAATCATATCGACTACTAATCGATTCTAAAATGTTTTTAAAATGTTTATTCTTATGCTAAGCTGGTTGGATGTTTATTTCAATTATAGTTGAGATATAATTCTTATATATATCACAAAAAATTACTATGATATTTGAACACAATGTTAGACCTAGCACTGGGAAATTCATACAAGTCCAATGTTGGACATAGAAATGACTACATCGAGGTATCATGACAAACAAAAATTAGAATATGAAATGGAAATACAAGTTCACATATGCAATTATTTATTTGATGAGTGACATATTTTGAAATCCATATAAAAAAACTTCTTGTCTGCACCCACATACACAATATTTAAATATACTGACAACATAATTTTATGTTGACATTTTTGGTTGGTTGATTTACTTAATGATTCAATATATGAATATCTATATGAATGCATCAAAGACCATTAAGATAGAGTCACCAGGAGGATTAGATGGATAGCTAGTAATAATGTTTCGATTCATTTAATTCTTTCCCTTTAAAATTGATGCAACTCCTATGACAATAATTTATTATCCTTTTGTTATAAACAAAGTTTATGAATGAAACTGTTGATTATTTTTAGTTTTTTTTAATCTGAATTCTAGAAATTTGGATGATGATCCCTTCTTTCTCATTCTTCATTTAATGGTAGATAATAGGGGGAGGGGGTAATTACATCTATCCCATAAAAATAGATGTTGAGGAACCCCATGAACCTACTTCTCTCTTCACCATGATATCATGAAATTCTACCTACTATTCTATAATACTTAAAAAATGCAAACTCCGCCATCATTATTCAACAATGATCATGAAAAAGTGCACCCTCCTCCTTCAAGGGGCATGTTTGGATTCAAAAGATAAATAAGGAAAGAACTAACAACAACCCCAATTCTAATATACATACTAATACCAAAAACCAAATCAACATCCCAAACAAGAGAATCAGATCCACACAAAGAAATCAATTATACACATCATACTATGATGTCATGTTTTTTCCCTACCACAACCAATAACAACATCAACATTCTGGGCCCATACAAGGGAACACTAGAGATAAATAAGGATGCTAATGATATAGAATGTGATAAATCCATGAAATTGATGATTGATAAAGTGATAACTCCATGAATTTTGATGATTTAGAAGATTTCTTATGGCATTCAAAAAAAAATTTGTGGAATTACTCATCTACAAAAGCCATATATCTAGGGTTAGCATTGTGTTTCCTTGAGTGACGATCAAGAAAGTGACCTCCCAGATTTGTGGAGGGGGAGGAGCCTCTCGTCCTCTCTAGCAGCATTTCCCTAATGGCCTCATTGGTAGATCAACCTGCTTTTACAATAGCCAAGAAGACACGGAGCCAAATCATTGGCAGTGCAGACACCTTCAAGCAACATGACTTTATGCCGCCAGAAAAGATAGATGGTAAAATATTCATCACTATTGACAGTCCCACCTATGAAGCCATGGAAAAGTGTTGGGAAGATAATGCTATCCTCTATGTTATGGGAAAATGTCCCTACCACTTCCATCTTCTCTCTTGGATTAGAAGAGTGTGGAAACCTAAAGGTGGCTTCGATCTTTTCTCTAAGCCTAATATGTTTGTCATCCTGTATTTCAACTCGGCCGAAGATAAGCGAAACATAATTAATGGAGGATCTCGTTGGTTTGACAACAATCTTTTCATTGTCAAAGACTATAAAATGGGTAATGATCTCAATAAAGACTTCTTCAGTACAATTCCTATTTGAATCATATTACCCAGTATGTGTAAAACTGGTCACCTAGGGCCATTGGTATAGTGGCAAGTGGTGTTGGGAAGCTACTAAGAATTGATTACAAATTCATTGGTCAGGAATCGCTAGGGGAAGCAAGAGCACTGGTGGAGCTAGACACTAATGAAGAGCCACCCAGTGAAATCTGGGTTAACATGCTGAGAAGAGATCTAGTCTCAGATACCATCAATTATGAATACATCCCTACACAATGCCTTGACTGTAAGGTCTTTGACTACAATCGTAATGATTGTCCTTTGAAGATCGTCAAACAAGTTCCCGTATAGAATAAACCTAAGGAGAAACAACAATGGAGGTAGGTAGGCAAAGGTAAACAAGCTAAGATTATTTTGGAGAAGGCTGACATTATTTCTACTAGCAACAATTTTGGAAATCAATATGAGGGGTACCTAATTATGGAAATGAATGATGATGCATCTAAGGTTGCAAATGATATAAATGCTTGTAAGGATCCAAAGGACAATTCTAATTATGTACCTAAGATCACAATCGATACATATACAAGTGAGGCATCAATTGTTAATTATGTTCCTATGATTCAATCAGTGGTATCTGATGTGGATGATAATGCCACAACTATTGACCGTCCTCACACATCATCAGAGACAAACTCCAATGCTGATATTGACACCAGTTCTAAGAAATTTTGGAAGCAACTCGAACAAGGATCCTGCTAAGACTCCTAGATCAACTAAGGATGATGGGTCGCGTAAGACACGATCTTCCTTTAGAGGTCATTAATGACTTTTATTATGATGAATGTGCATGGTTTAGGTAAACCACACAAAAAGGGAGATAAAGAGAACTATTATGGAATCTAAAGAACCCATTGCCATTCTTACGGAGATTAAAATCAAAGCTCATATTATCCACACTTAAGTTAGACTTTTTCAAAGTGGTTGGAACTGGATTTTCGATCACGATCATGATCCCAATGGATGTGTTTATGTGGGATGGAACCCCAAGTCTTGGGATATTCATCTTCTTTGCATGGATGATCAACATATCACAGGTTAATGTACAAATAAGGGGGGAATTCAGATTGTTCTCACTGTTGTCTATGCTAGGAATCAAATGCATGATTGAGCAAAATTTTGGAAAGTCTTTGAAGATCTATCAACTTCTATATCTAAATCATGGCTTGTCACTGGTGATTTTAATAACATACAAAAGTGAGAAGAGAAGGTTGGGGTCGTGAGTTTCCTTCTTTCTTAATAAGTTCCTTTAATGCTTCTATTGATAATGCTAACCTTACTGAAGTTCCAACTGTAGGCAATAAGATTTATACTTGGCACAATAAGCAAGATGATGCAAAACATATTGCTTGTAAGCTTGATAGGGCGTTGGTTAAAGAAGTTTGGTTGAATAAGTTCCCTGATTCCAAGATCAAACTCATCACATGTGCTTATTCTGATCACTCAAATATCAATGTTAACATGGGAGCTATTATTGACAAAAAGAAACCTTTTAGGTTTCTTAATTTTTGGATGGAATGGCCAAGATGTCAAGACTTAATTAAAGAAGCTTGGTCCTCACCTTATATGGGTAATCCTCTATATTCCTTTAATTATACACTGAAGCAAGTAAATAAAGCTCTAAAAATGTGGTTGAAGAACTATGTAAACCTCAAAAATCTTAAATTGAGAGAAAGTATGGAGTTCTATGACATATCTACAGCCTTAAGATGTTCACCTCTTGATGCATATTTTATAGATGTTGAAAAAGTCACTTACAATGGAATGGAAACTCTGGCTAAAGATGGGGAGAAATACTATTGGCAAAGAAGTCTATTAGATTGGATAGAAAATGGATACAAAAATATCAAAATGTACCATACTATTGTCAAGAGATGTGAAGCAACCAACTCAATTACTAGACTATTCAATTGTGCTGGTAATCTCAATCAAGATGATGATAATATTCCTAATGAATCTCAGTTCTTTTTTGAAAACTTGTATAACCAAGTACCTCCTTTGGTTAATTACATCTTGGATTTCAATTGGCTTAATACTATTAATGATGAGGATAACTCCATATTATGAAAATATCCTAACAATGAATAAGTGAGATCAACTATCTGTAGTATTGGTCCTAATAAAAGTCCAAGTCCAAATGGTTTTAATTGCTATTTCTATTGAGAAAATTGGAATCTCATCAAAGATGATATGATTAAATCTGTAATCTAATTCTTTGAAGGTGGTAGTATGGTTCAACAAATTAACCATGTCTTCTTAGATCTCATACCTAAGAAGGACATAGTTACTTCACCAACAGATTTCATGCCCATATCTTGTTGCTCCATGCTCTACAAAGTCATCACAAAGACTATATCTCACAGGCTTTCTTAGATCCCACCTAAGTTAATTTCTTCTAACCAGGGTGATTTCATTCAAAGCAGGAAAGTTGGGGACTTCTCCATGCTAACTGCAGAATTTGTTCTCAACTTCAACTCCAAAAATAGCCCTCCAGCTACATGTGTCAAGCTTGATATCACCAAGGCTTTTGATTCTATTTTCTAGACATACTTATGGAGTTGTCATTATAGTATTGGTTTTTCTAAAAGATGGACACATATTTTCAAACAATGGGTTGGAACTGCTTCTTTTTCCTTGCTCATCAATGGTTCATCCGTCAGATTCTTCAAAAGCTCTAATGGCCTTAGACAAGACGATCCTCTCTCTCCACTTCTGTTCGCCATTGCTAAGGTCTTAGTAGAATGATTGATACAAATTATGAGAATAATCTCATTTGTTCATATCCTATTAGATGTACAAGAGTTCTTAGTCATCTCCTATTTGCTGATGACACTCTTATAATTGTTGAAGGAAGGAAACAAAGTCTACAATTTCTCAAAGCTATGCTCTAAGATTTTGGGAAACTCTTCGGAATGCACTACAATGTTAATAAAACACATATATATCTCGACTTCTTGAAGGAATAAAGACTCACTTGTGATTTTCTTAGACATCCAAAAATGGGAGTGGCCTACCAAGTATTTGGTATTTCCAATGGCAAGTGGAAACCTAAGAAGGAAGCACTTGAATGAATGTCTGGATCGCTTGAAGGGTATGATATGTTATTGACCTGGCTCTAAGATATATATGGAGGGATGCATCATCTTGGTAAAATACTATGCTATGGGCCTCATCAATTATTGGATGAGGCAAGGTAAAATTCCTAATGCTGTTCTAAACAGAATACATATTTTCATGTCAGACTTCGTATGGGGTATCCCCATCCATCATGCTAGTTGGACTAAGCTTTCATTCCCTCTTCAAGAAGGTGGTTTAAACCTCAGAAGGCTCAAGGAACTTGCTAACTTTCATAACTTGAAAGGATTCAAAAACTTCTTCATGAACCAGGAATGGTGCTCCTGGATGTCTAGAAGATACAAACTACTCCTGGATGTCTATAAGATACAAACTACACCTTGCTAATGACCAAGGCTATAATGGAGATCATTGAACCTACTGGTGGTAGATGATAGATAAATATCATGAGTTCATTCACTCTAATGATTCTTTGCTATTGAATAGATGTCAAAAATCACTCAATAAAAATCCAACCTATACTAACTTATGGTTAACTCTCCATCACCCTAGATGGAGTCTAACAAGCTACAAAGCATTGATGAATACCCTTCCTACTTTGGACATGATTGATAAATGGAAAATGGTTCCTGAATTATTACCAACTATGTCAATGAGCCATGGAATCATCTGAACATATGTTTGGTGCATGTAACTACTAGAAGTACCTATGGGGTAGAACACAATTGAAACTAAAAAATAGATTCCCATACCCCTTTATGGAATTCCTGAACTATATTGGCAGTAAATAAAAGCACAATGTTGTGATCGAACTGTGGCCTTTAACTAGTTGTGTTCACCACATCTGGTCAGAAAGGAACTACAGGTTGCATGGAGGACCCAAGATAGACTCTATCACTATGTTCGAGAAACTTGAGAGGGACATTAAGCTGTTGTTTGACTGTCATAAGAGGAAAATTCCAAGAATTTGGCCTTTAATTATTAGGAATTGGTTCTTGGTGTAATTTCCTTAGTAGCTATAAGTGAGTGATACTTTGTATGCCTCCTATTCAGGAAATTGCCCCTACTATTTGTAAGCATCATGTACATATGTTGCTAGTAACCTTTGTCCCCTTTTCTAGGGGTTGGAAATATATTTACCATAAATTAAAAAATGTTTTATGGTATTTACATCTTAAACTTTCAATTTTTTGTATAAAATTGGTATTACATTTAGAGTGATGCAAATATTGTAGTTTTTGTTGTAGATTAAGATTTGGATTGGTACAATATTCTTCCTATCACTCTTTCAACCTCCCAGGTCAAGGACCTACATATACAATTATGAAGTTCCTAGTTTTTCATATCTAGTTTTTAGTGACTAATGTGGCCATGATTTTTGCTAGTTGGAATATTTGTGGGATTTCTTCAACTAAAATAATAAAGGATATTTGATATTTTATTAGTGAACATAACATTCATCTCATCACACTATAAGAACTAAGACTACAAGTTTAGAAATTTCAATTGTGAACCACAAGAGGTAACATCATTACAAATTGGATTGAAACCCCATCCTCATAGCTTAATGATGAACTAGTTTTGGTTGGATTCCTCAACACTTTACACAACTAAACACTCAATGTGTTACTTGTTCTATTATGATGAAACTTTGGAATTTTAGGGATGGAAATACCTATATATTTACTAGTCTATGGTAAATCTTCTCACACTAAATTACAACTTCTAAAAGAACTTTAAACATAGCTTAACATACAAAAATGATCCATGGGTCAATGGATGTGGCTTCAAATTGACTCTTATCATCACATACACCATAATATAAAATCCAAAAAAATCATATGTGATCAAAATATTATAGATCTCATTACAAATATCACCTCCTATACATGGTTTAGATGATCTTTCACAACCTCTTCTTGAGATATTTTTATGTTCACAATCATGGGGTAATATCTTTCCTATGTCCAACACCAATGTGGAATGGTTCCATATATGACCACTTCCACTTAATTATAAACAATAAATTTTAACCATGAATGTGACGTCCTCGTATTTTCTAAAACTTAATCTGATGTGTGACATCTAAATTGAAACCCTCACCTCAGTGAAAATCCCAATTGAAACACCACACACTAGGCTAATAAGAAGAAAATTAGAGGAAGTCAAAAGGAAACAATCAGTAGCACATGCACATGAACAATAATAAAACCATATACACATGTTCATCATTCAACATATAATTACAACATGAATTGTTACAACATTTGATATTACATATTGAACAACAAACTTATACATATACATGTACTACCACTAAATTACATGATCTTAAGACAATAGGTCCACCTGTACATCAGCTCGCCACACAACTCCCAACTATCCTGGATCTTCAAGCATAACCACAACATAAATAAAAGATTACATGTGGTACACGTCAGCACAATATTCAAGAATATTGTACTGAGTACACCTACGTGTCTTTTATATATCTCTCATCATATCTTGGCAATAAGATAAAACTAATATACTTGGCAGTAACATAAGAATATAAGAAAAGCGTATACTTGCACAAAGATATTCATGAAAAAAAGATAACACAAATATTTAAGCTTATTTCCATCATATATCTCATACATCTGCCCCCAAGGGGCTTTGATGCTTTTAGGCCTTATGATCTACCACCAAGTGGTTTGTGATCATTATACAAACATCATATGATCTACCACCAAGTGGTTTGTGATCATTATGCATGCGCTCTACCACCAAGTCGTTTATGAGCTATCTTATGATGGAACATCTATATTATGTTTGCAGGTGTTCATAGCCATAAGTATTGAAAGTCAAGCAAGATATCATACAAGAACAATCATTTCATCCAATACCATATGCCAAGTATTTTACTACACATATAACACACGTATATTGTATAATAAGCCAAGTAAGAGGTAATGGTGTACCTTTCAAAGAGATAGATCATACTAATCATATATTCCTCATGTCATCTATAACTTTGTTAAACTTGATCAAGACAAGATCATATACAATCATCAGGTTCTCAACATCTTACATCTCATCTTAACTTTAATCATGTTCATATTAGGGTTTACTTATCTCGTTATGGTATTCTCATGCTTACTTGTATTCTTGCCTTATATTTATCTTACTGATGTCATATTCGAGATTATGATTCATCATCTGAACATTAGGTTCCATATTTGTTATAACCCCAACTTTTGGGTTCATTTGGTGAGAAATGCAATTTATCATATTAAAGATATTTGAACAAATAATGATATAATTTGTTTTGAATAAATGAATTTCATTTACAATAGCCTTGATGGTTATTTTGTGGGCTTTATTGGCTATTGGGCCCAATAACAAGGAAAAGGAAATTCAATTATTAAACGAATATTTATGAAATGGAAAAAAGAAAGATGTAGAAATCTCTTGAAGGCAAAGGAATATCCTCCAAGGATGGGTTTCATGCCTTTTGGGTACCTTGGGTTCCAAGGAGTCCAAATTGCAAAGATAATGCAACAAGAAAGAGAAAGGATTAATTGAATATTGCTTTTATTTAGAAGAAAGGTGAGAAAATGATAATATTACAAGAAATATGTGCAAATATGGATAATGAATCCATCTTGGATGAGATTTCATATCCACATAGTTTTTAATGCTAAAAGGAAGAAAAACAAAAAAAAGATTATGAAAGAGAAAATATGCTTAAAATATGCCTTATTAAGAAATAATTTGCATATAAAGAAAAGCATCTCAAACTTTCGATTTTGAGTCCCAAATTTGGTACATACGTGGATTAAGTCATTATGGACTTTCCCTCAAAATTTGGGATCAATTGGATAAACGGATTAAGAGATATGGATTTTTTAGAAATCCTAAAGTGGCTCGATTTATCTTAAATGTCATAATTCAATTTCTTTTGGTTATATAATGGGCGCGCACTGGAGACCGTTGGATTGTGATCGGATGGCTTTGCGTCATCTCCTAACTTGGTCTATTTAGGAAAGTCAGAGCAATAGAGAAAGTGATTTTCTCGCATTGCTCCCTCTCTTCACGATCCTTGGCTCGGGAAGACTGTACTCCCAATCCTTTTGGGAGGAAGATTCAGACCTGGTAGACCCCCAGTTTTGGAAGGTCATAGAACCTTTCCCCAAAAGTCTTTCTGGAGTCAGACTCCATGGACCCTGACTGCAGGCCAAGGCTATATAAGGGGGCCATTATACCCTACTACGAGGGCACAAAATCGATCTCAAGGTGCCACAAGGCCCTTGGTAGTTTTCCCTAGTACCAAATCGTTGAACAAAACTAGGATGGCGGGAGTTGTTCCTTCTCCCCTGCCAACCATGGCGGCTCCATGGTTGTCCCTGATCCACGCCACCAGATAGAATATGAAGGCTACTGGTGAGTCTGTCCGATCCTGGCGACGATGATGGTACCTTCACCTTAGCCTTCGGCGCTCTAGAGCCCAAGGTCAACTATCGAGTTGACCTGTCCCAGAACCTGACTCGCGAGCGGGAGCTAAGCGCATGGAGGAAGATGATCATGCTAAAAGACATTTTGTCCAACTCATGCGGGATAAGAAGCTGGGAGTCATAAGGGTAAAAAGGTAATCTTTCTTGTAGCCGACTGCTGATAAATGACTATATGCTATAAGCTGACGTGCCAAGCTACGATTGGTCGGTATAGGTTTATCTTGCAAAAACTGTAAATTGATAGGAAGCTCTAATGAATAAACTTTATATATAAAAATTGATCAGAAAAATGCAAGGAATGAAATAAAAATGTAATTGAAGCCTAATTATGCTGGCAATTTAAAAAGTGTATAAAGTTATCATCTTTAATGGTTTAATTAATGAAAAACCCTTAGAATTGATGATAGTTGAATATAATGATGTTCTCTGTTTGTTTTGAGAAAATATTAACCAAATGATAATAAAAAGGATTATTTAGATCTAAAAGAATGATATTTGTACATAATTGTCTTAATTTAGGGTTTCATATACCTAAGTTTGCATTATTGGGCTTAGATACCCTAATTTGGGAGAATATATCTTTTAATGGTTTTAATTGTGCAAATCCATGAATAGGACAAAGTTAAGTTGTTCTAAATCCAATTTGAGTATAAGAGATCATTAATGTGGATAATTTGGGTTTCCTAGTCTATTTAATGATAAGTTAGGGTTTGCTAACATAAATGATGAGAATTATAGTAATTAAGGATCTTTTGATAATCAAACTATAATTCTTTGTTGAGTTGTCAATTCAAAGAAGCCTGAACATGATAATTGGCCTTAATGATCTTGACATGACTTAAAAGGGCAAATATGGTAGTTCTAGTATATAAGTGATATATTAGACTTAATTGACTTTCAATTGTGCCTATGATGTTGAAAGTAGGGTTTGTGGATTAACAGAGCATTAAAAATGGTAAATGCATAATGAAGACTAAAACCCTAATAAAACCCTAAAGTCGGCCTAGAAATCATAAGGTGGAATCCAAGTCAATCCTAAGAATGTTTTGAATAAAATAATGACACTTGGATGGTATGCATTATTTTCAGGATATTGTTGATTGCTTGTTTGATTGTATTGAGTATTAATGCTTGGACATCAAGTTGCTCTGGATTAGGTATGTGGTTACGCTTATGAATAATCGCTTTAGTTTCACATCGATTTTCGAACGTGTTTATCAGTTGCTTGAAAATAACTGTTGGATGCCTTTTATTTCATGCAACTATAAAGTGACTATTTGATTATCACCATGAATATATATATATATATATATATATATATATATATATATATATATATATATATATATATATATATATATATATATATATATATAACTGGCTTAGATCCGAATCCACCTTTGTGGCTTGTAAAGGCTAAAAATGGGTAACCTAGAGTAAGGTCTAGGTTATCGTTGGTTAGAAATTGGGCTACCAAGTGTAGTGCCATGAGACCCTTTAGCATGCCATGAGTTAAGGAGTGGGCTACTTATGGGTAGTGCCATGTGACTCAACCCTAGAAACTGGTTCACTTATAGGTGGGACCATGAGGGGTTTAATTGGGATCTATTATAAGGAAAGTAGCATCCATGTCCACTATAGGGATAGCGCAGAGGATAGGGAATGCATGGATCACGCAGTTATATTTAAAACATAAAATTGTTTGTTAAATGGTAATTGGCTACAATACATTGTTATGCATAATTGCACGATTTTTTTTGTTCCCCCACATACCAGCTTCGGCTGACCGATGTTTTGTTTGTCAGCATTTTAGGTACAAAGCCAAAAGGACAAACAATAAATCGTCATATTATGAAGTACATGAATTAAAATACAAGGAGGATTAGTTAGAGTAGAATTCATATGTGGATAGAAGATTAGAGATCCAAGTTTTCAAAAGGTATGCAAAAGTTTATTTTCTTACAACTTTCCAGTTTAGTCTGATAAAATTTAATAATTGTTCTTTGTTAATTACCAAACCTTTGATCCAGAAATTATGGGTGCGGCTTCGACCTCTCAGTCTCCCTTAATTGGGGGTTACCAGAAGGTGGGGCCGTAACAATATTCCTTTTTGTGCACATATTAACCCTAGTTACATGTATTACTCGAATTAGGGTTTCATCACATGTATTATGGGTCATCTTCGTATAACATTAATTCCATGAATCTAGCTTATATCTGAGTTACATATTAGCCTCGCATTACTGATATAAACATACTCTGTAAATTTTCATCAATTATCGAGCATGTATGTATTTATTGCATATCAATTAGGGTTATTAGCCCTAATTAGACATATTAAGCAAATTACATGATTTTGTACATCAACATGAACATAATTAGCATCATATGCATTAAAAACATAAATTATGATTTACTGGTATTTTCTCATAATTTTAGGTCACTGTTTGATATTTATTATCTATTAATTAAGCATTCACAACTAATAAGATATCACTGATATTCGTGCATCAAAATCCTAATATTATGATTTCATATTATTCTATGAATTTTTCTGAACAATTTGGTATATTATATGTATTTTTCCGATAAACAAGCTATTTACTACGAATTATGTAAGATCTGTGAGTTTCTTAGGTATTTACCTTTCATGTCCAATTAGATCTTGACATGTGGTCACTGGGAGGTGCTACTCCTTCTCCTGGCTTGCACTGGTCTGGTCAGTTTTCACTGGTTTGGCAGTTTCAGCCCAGTTCACCCTCTTTCTTTGTTCTCACGATTCCTCACGATCCTGGCGCTGCGCCCGCTAGCGTGAGCTTCTGCCCAACTCCGCCGCCGTGGAGCTTCTGCTCCAACAATAAGACCCGCCCTCGACGCCTCCTCCTCAGTCCCTTCCAGGTCGACGCAACTGTCACCCAACTTCAGGTCCCTAGTATTGCACCTCTAACTAGCTATGCCTGCTCTCCTCCTCGGCACGGAAGGCATGCTCCTCGCCACCATCCTCACACCTGCGGGATATGCCCAACGCGAGCCCCGCTCTCCACAACAAGAATCACATCATCACATATCTATTCTCCGACTGGACACTGCCCAGATCAGCTTTGAGTCACCGTCTCTATTCTGGTTTCCTGGGAGCCAGTCGGTCTAGCTGGCTATTGTGGACTGGTGTGCCTCCTTACTCATGTTTGTAGCGCTTCAATGACTCCATGCTCTAGTGAGAAGGTGATGGTCGGTTAGACCTCTGATCAAACTCTAGAAGGCGCCACTAGCTTCATCTGTTGCTCGCATGTTGAGCGGCATGGAGGCTTTCTTCTGGTGATTCTGCTTCATGACTCGAGGAGCTTTCCACTACCAAAGTCTATTGCAACAGAGAATAGGAAAGGGTCTTCCTCCAAGAACCCTACTGCCACTGGCAACAGAGACATTGTTGTGTTGGGGGCCTTGTTCTCCTTTTCGTGTCTTGAACGTGCCCCTAAATCAAGTTCTACATTATGGTATCTGCTAAGTCGAAGAGAACCATCCACTTCTCTCGCTTCCTTAGGCCATGATCACACGTGGGGATCAGCTGCAAGAGGGTGCATGTTCACCTCAACTGCTGTCAAGAAGACATCCGTAGCCATCCGATTACATCCAAGGGATGCTATTCACCACTACACCATCCTATCCATGGCACTTAGCTTGCTGACGTCTAAGTCACATGAAGCAACCGGATCAACACTAAAAAAGGGACTCACATGCCATTCAAACCAACTAGTTGCATGATATATCAAAATCTTGGCCTTGATTAATGCATCCAAGACTATACCCCTCAACTACATATCTAGCTTTTAATTTCCTCAATCTATAATTATATATATCGTTCATCGACAACCTCATATGAACATGAACATTCAAACCTAGATTCATAATATTCTAAAGTACATTCTTGCCAAATTTGAGGTGCAAACTCCAATGATTGGCCATTCAAATTATCAAATCCATAGTTCACATATCCAACTGAGTATCCAAAATTCTAAAAGTTCACTTCGTCACATCCCAAACACCTTAAAAGAAATTTCGTCCTCAAAATTAAGCCAAAATACAGTCTTTCACATCATATACATCTTAAAAAGAATTTCATCCTTGAAATTGAGTCATCCTCTTACATTAAGGAAAAACCAAAAGGTCTTCATCCATATGTAGGTTACCACTCTATGTGCCACATATCTAAAAACAAGAGCTCCATAATCATATCCAACCCACCATTAGGAGGTTTAAAACATCTAAGGTGAATCACTCCTTCACAAAGATTGAAACAAGGGTTTAGAAACTTTGATTATGTCATAACATATCTCATAGGTTAGGGTTTCATCCTCATCTTTACCCATGCATTAGGGGTCCATCATCATATTACCATGTTTTAAAGGAGTTAACTACAATTACCCCATACATCAAGGTGTCATGAACATTATGTTGTGCTAACTTTCAAACTATATTTTCCATCTTTGTTAAGTACTAAGATTAACAACTCATATAACATGTTTCATTCACATGAACTAATTTCATTGCTCATAATAAATTGTAACAATTACTAGTGATTTCATCACAAGATTAGCCAACAGTTTCACATTAATCATCATTATTCATGTATAAGGTAAACCATTTATACATTGAGATCTATTAAACCATTTCTAGATTTCCTTCATGTCATACGCTCGTATGATATCTCAAACTTAGATCACGTTCTTACATTTATTATACCATGGTTGTGCTAAACAATGAGTGAGTGGCTTATTAAACATATATCAAAACTTCATCTAGTCTAATTTAGGTCCTAACCCTTATCATGAGGGTAGTGTCATACTCAATCTCTCTGAGCTAACTCAAATCTATAAGTATCTCATATGCATATACCTTATCTTTCCTCCCCGATCTAGGGTTATTAGGTATACCTCATTGGCATTAGTCGATTGCTTTACTAGCTCTAGCCACATAAGCACAAACCAAAACATGGTATGACATCCTCTTTATACGTCTCTACCCATGATTTATTCTTATAGAACACTATCTTTTACACATGCCACTAGTGTCCTATATGGGAACCACCAACCCGATCTTAAGGCTTCATAGAAACTAACATAGCTACCTCCTCCAGGGTCTTGGGATCTCTCCCTCACCCAGATGGCAGGCACTCATATTCATGTTCACATATGCGCACATATATAACTAGCCGCTCTCTGACTCTAGGGTTTGGTCCTCCCAAGAACATCTAGGGTTCAATATATCTATAGGAATCATGCATAGAGCAACTCAACTCATTCACTTGGGAGTATTCTAGTTTAGGACATATCATAACATAAATTTCTCATCTTTCTCATATCTTCATGTTTAGGTTCTCTGACCTTATCCCTCTGGGTCTCACTCTCTCTGGAGTTAACCCTATAACTAGTCCCAACACTATAGGTCCTCCTTCATAAAAGAGATTGAGGCTCTTGCTGACTCACAACCTTGTCTTAACTTATCATACCTTATCTCATAAAAGCCTATCTACTTGCATCATCAAAACTTATCTTAAAACCTCAAAACTAAACTTAAGTCCTCGAAGACAAACATAGATCATCGTAAACTATCTTATATCATCTATATAAGACTTACATCATATCATCAAAACTTATTTCATCTATTCCATCTCTCATATATTCCAACAAGGCTCTAGACATCTAATCTAGAACTACTCTCTTCTAGACTAATGTCATTCACTTTCACTTAGGTTACATGACTACCTCCTACTCATACTTGTGTGGAGACACATTTGTGTAATACATATACATATTAAAATATTATATAGTTTTTCTCTGAGAAAACATGCGTCAGAGAAAACTATCACGACTCGATTCGATTAGAATAAAAAATCAAATCTTGAAAACGAGTGTCCCACACATAGTAGAGAGTCTAGTGTCATGAAAACTAGTAAAAAGGGTGAGAACATGGTGTAGACTAGTGTAGCTACTCTAGACAATGTGCACAATATGTCTAGGGTTTTTCTTCCCTTGATGCACATCATTTCCAAATAGTGTAACGTCCCATACCGCTGCACTACAAGGAAAGTACGACATCAAAGGACTTGCTATACAACAAGCACCAGTCTAGACCTAGTTCTCAGACATCTAGGTGCTAACCTAGAGGCCATGTCAGATCTAATCTCTAAAAGACGACTAATCTAACCCGAAAGATTATTATGTTCAAGGTTCTTTAGTTTTGAGTTGCATAATGAGCAAATGCTAGGCTTTGCAATTGAACTTGGCTCTGATACCACCTGTGATGTCCCCGAATTTTCTAAAACTTAATTTGATGTGTGACATCTAAATTGAAACCCTCACCTCAGCAAAAATCCCAATTTAAACACCACACACTAGGCTAAGAAGAAGAAAATCAGAGGAAGTCAGAAGGAAACAATCAGTAGCACATGCACATGAACAATAATAAAACCATATACACATGTTTACCATTCAACATATAATTACAACATGAAATGTTACACCATTTGATATTACATATGGAACAACAAACTTATACATATACATGTACTACCACTAAACTACAGGATCTCAAGACAACAGGTCCACCTGTACATCAGCTCGCCACACAACTCCCAACTATCCTGGATCTTCAAGCATAACCACAACCTAAAAAAAAGATTACATGTGGTACACGTCAGCACAATATTCAAGAATATTGTACTGAGTACGCCTACATGTCTTTTATATACCCCTCATTATATCTTGGCAATAAGATTAAACTAATATACGTGGAAGTAATAGAAGAATATAAGAAAAGCGTATACTTACACAAAGATATTCATTAACAAAAGATAACACAAAATTTTAAGCTTATTTCCATCATATATCTCATACATATGCCCCCAAGGGGCTTTGATGTTTTTAGGCCTTATGATCTACCACCAAGTGGTTTGTGATCATTATACAAACATCATATGATCTACCACCAAGTGGTTTGTGATCATTATGCATGCGCTCTACCACCAAGTGATTTATGAGCTATCTTATGATGGAACATCTATATTATGTTTGTAGGTGTTCATAGCCATAAGTATTGAAAATCAAGGAAGATATCATACAAGAAAAATCATTTCATCCAATACCATATGCCAAGTATTTTACTACACATATAACACAAGCATATTGTATAATAAGCCAAGTAAGAGGTAATGGCGTACCTTCCAAAAAGATAGATCACACTAATCACATATTCCTCATGTCATCTATAACTTTGTTAAACCTGATCAAGATAAGATCATATACTATCATCATGTTCTCAACCTCTTACATCTCATCTTAACATTAATCGTGTTCATATTAGGGTTTGCTTATCTCATTATGGTATTCTCATGATTACTTGTATTCTTGCCATATATTTATCTTAGTGATGTCATATTCTAGATTATGATTCATCATCTAAACATTAGGTTCCATATTCTTTTTTGTGCACATATTAACCCTAGTTACATGTATTACTCGAATTAGGGTTTCATCACATGTATTATGGGTCATCTTTGTATAACATTAATTCCATGAATCTAACTGATATTTGAGTTACATATTAGCCTCACATTACTGATATAAACCTACTCTGTAAATTTTCATCAATTATTAAGCATGCATGTATTTATTGCATATCAATTAGGGTTATTATCCCTAATTAGCCATATTAAGCAAATTACATGATTTTGTGCATCAACATGAACATAATTGGCATCATATGCATTACAAACATAAATTATGATTTACTGGTATTTCTCATAATTTTAGGTCACTGTTTGATATTTATTATCTATCAATTAAGCATTTTTTTGGGAAAAGTAGAGCTATTAGTTATTCATTCCGTGCTCTACTGCGGACAAAATAGTTGGGGTGTCCACATGGCACCGGTGTAGGAACCAGTGGGGTATAATAGAAGTGAAGCTAAAAGAAGATTTACAAGACATAACAAATTTTGCCAAGCTGTCCGCAGGGGTATTGAACTCACAAGGAACATGATGTATAACCTCCTCAGGTGAGTTTCCTAGAAGATTCCTAGCTTCCCTAGCGTAGGCTAGGAACTTTGGAAGGGTTTTTTTTGGATGTGATGTGCCTTATGGCCTCCATGGAGTTTGAGAGGATACAGAAGGAATCCCAGGAAATGTCTTTGCATAGTTGTGCTCCCAGCAAGATAGCAACGATTTCACTCACAAGCGGAGAGGTGGATTGAATGGTTTGACAGACACCCAAGATATGTGAGCCATCTGCCTGAACGACATGAATTTCGACAACCGCAGTATTCTGCCCATGATGGTGAGAAGCGTCGAGGAAGACGTCTACCGACTTGGCAGTAATCCTTGTAGTGTTGAGGTACGTAGGATTACGAACTATGGGAAGCTCCTTGGGAAGCTTGAGAATGGACTCCGCCCAGAGTCTAATGAACTCCATCATCGTGGTAGCTGGTGTGATTTGATTTTGGTGAATCTGTAGGTTTTGGCATGACCAGATATGCCAACAGGCGACCACTCAAAGGGTAGCAGATTTGACCGGTGCCGTGAGGCACCGCCGGAGCCACTCGTTGGCAGGAAGATCTTGATAGTCTTCGTTAGGTAGCAGCAGGTTCCACATAGCCCGGCCAGGCAGACAATCTCTAAGGGCATGAGTCATAGTATCCTAGCCATTATTGCAGATAGGGAAATCCTCAGAAGCCTCCATGTGTCTACGACACTTCTCCATATTCGTCATGAGAGCACCATGCATCATGAGCCAGAGGTGGATTTTTATGTGTTCCGACAACTTGGCTTGCCAAATAGACTTCCAATGACATGGCATGGAAACATCTTTCCCGCGTCGGATCTGTCGATAGACCGATCTTGAAGTGAACAACCCGCTTACCTCGAGTGGCCAAGACCAACCATCATTCCCTGAGTCGGGGCAAGGTGTAGGAATGGTAGAAATAGCTGTCCAGGTGGACTCAGGAAGGAAGCTATGGATGAAATCCCACTCCCACCCTCATGTGGGAGAAACCATGGAATCAACTATAAGGTCACTGAGATCATGAGGAATAGGACAATTTGGGTGGGATTCCAATATAGATTGGCCGGAAATCCATATATCTTTCCAAACGTTGGTACTTTGTCCGCTATTAACTACACGATGAATGAGTTCAGTGATCCTGTTGATATTCTTCTTGATGAAGCTCCAAGCTGGGGAGCTTGGTACAGATTTGACCCTCCCATTTTTGGTGTATTTATCTTTCATCACCCTGACCCATATCTTAGAGGGGTTGGTGAGATAGTTCCACACATTCTTCAACATGAGATCCTCATTCTGGTCTTTAGCATCCCTGATGGTGAGGCCACCGATATCCTTGTTGGACGACACCTTAGGCCACACAACCATGGAGGATTTTCTTTGAGTGGATGCACCAGACCACACAAACTGACGGATATGTTTATTGATGTCATCACAAAGGCACGTCGAGAGCTTAACTATCTGCATGGTGTAGGTAGGAATCGCCTGAAGAGTGGACTTGGCCAGCATCACTCGACCTGCAAGGGACAGGTGCTTATGCGTCCAACTATTCATTCTTCTCTGTATGGATGTTAAGATGTTACCATGGGTTTCTTTATTGACTCGGTGGTGCAGAATAGGTACCCCTAGGTACTTCCCTAGGTCGTCAGTCTAGGAGAAGCCCTACTTCGTGCATATTCTGTTCTTCAGAGGTTGGGAGACCATCTTGCTAAAGAAGCAGTGAGACTTGGGTTTAGAGATGGATTAGCTGGATGCCAAGGAGAAGTCCTTGAGAATAGAGGATATGACCTGGGCCTGGGCTAATGAGGCTTCACCCAGCAAGAGAATATCATCGGCGAACAAGACATGAGAGAGATGCATGCCACCACAAGAAAGGGTGATCAGCTTCCATCTGCCTGCTTCCACGGAAATAGAGATGGCTTGACTCAGTCTTTCCATGCAGAGGATGAAGACATAAGGGCTGATCGGGTCTCCTTGGTGAACACCTTGGGATAATTTAAAGGGGGGAAGAGCCTCACCCTCCCAAAGGATAGAGTTCTCACCCTTTGTAATGATTTCCATAATGACAATAGTGAGCTTAGCAGGCAATCCAGTATGCTTCAGGGTATCATGAATAAAGTCCCAGTTCATACGATCGAACACCTTTGCTAGGTCCAGCTTGATACACATCAGGGGCTTCTTGGTAGCGTTGGATTTCATAGTCTGGATAACCTCCTGAACGAGGAGTATGTTGTCACTAATGCGTCGTCCTGGTATAAAGGTTGATTGAGTTGGATTAATCCAGTCATTCATGAAAGGCTTGAGCCGCTCAATGATCACCTTGGAAATGATTTTAAAGCAACTATTGTTCAGAGAGATTGGTCTTAGATCGCTGTAGCGTTGGGGCACAAGGATCTTAGGAATGAGAACCATATAGGAGCCTGTGATGGCGGGGTCAATGCACTAAGAGGAGAAGGCCTCCTCTATAGTAGTAGTAACACTTGGCCCTACCGTCTCCCAATTATGCTAGACGAAACTGGAGTGAATGCCATCAGGCCCGGCGACTTTCAGAGGTGCCATGGAGAAAGTTGTCCTCTTGATTTCAGAACTGTCTGGGATAGAGCTAAGGTCGGTGAAGGAGGCTTCAGGAATAATCAGGAAGGTACCCGGGTAGGCTAGAATCCGTGTAGCTTGCGTTGGGGCAGGTTGAGTCAGAAGTTGTTCGAAGAAGCTGCGAACTAGACACTTGGTTTCAGCGCAGGTGGTTGTCCAACACCCATTCTCTTTCTGGAGTCAGGTTGTTTTGTTGAAGTGCCTTCTAGCTTGGACAAAGGATTGGTAGAACTTAGTGTTGAGGTCACCAGCCCGAAGCCAGTCGACGTACGCCCGCTGCTGCCAGTCTACTTCCCCTCGAAGAAGGATATTACGAAGACATTCCTGAAGAGGCACAATTGGGTCTGTAAGTGGAGAAGAATTCATGGTTTGGAGAGTCACCTGGTGTCTGCTTATGGTATCGAGAAGGCGACGTTTCTCCTTGTGATGGCGGGCAGCATAATTAGAATCCCATCGAGAGCCTTTGCTTGTGAAGCCATGGAGTGCATCTTGGAAGTTGCTACCAGACAGCCAGTGGCATAGAACCTTTTCCTTGAACTCAGGAGCGAGCTTCCAACTTTCCTTGGTCCGGAAGCGAGCACGCTTGGGCATCTTGGTTCCGCAGGACAGTAGAATGGGATGATGGTCTGAGTAAAGGTAGGGAAGAACCGCAGCGGAGCCTTCCCTGAACCTTTGAATCCATTCAGAATTTGCAATGACACGGTCGAGCCGCTCATATAGCTGCTGACGCTTGAAGGTGTATAGGGGACCTTGGGATTTCAGTTCCTCCAGTCCGGTGAAAGCAAGGACTTCATGGAATCGGCGACTAGCATGCCTGTCAAAATAGACACTGCCTCACTTTTTGTTAACGTTAAGCAGAGTATTAAAGTCGCCCATCACTGCCCAAGCAGTGTTTGTCACAGTAGAAGAGATCTCCTCCAACCATTCCCAGAGGAACTCCTGTGTAGTAGCATTAGGGCTTCCATACACGATGGTTAAGAACCAGTCACCATTGACACGGCAGTGCACAAATTGGCGATGATTGAGAATGATGTCGACAGAGCAGTTAAATTGATTCCAAGTGATCCAAATACCACCAGAATAGCCATTAGCTTCCACCCTATGTGATGAATTATAACCAAGGCGTTTGATAATACTGTCTGTAGTTGGACCACTACAATGAGGTTCCACGATGGTCGTGATGCTCACTTTATGAGTAGATTTCATTTCACGAACTAAACGGATCTTCCTGTCCAGGCGTGCGCCCTGGATGTTCCAACAAAGCACATTCATTAAGAAGTTATTGAAAAGCTACGCACAGTCCTATGGACTGCTCTTCTTCATCCATGTTTGCCTCCGTTGAAGGTGCCTGGGAAGCATCTTCTAGGTGTTTTTGGAATTCCAGCACGCGCTTTGCGTGGGGGGTTAGATCTATTGTGCCTTGAGCTATCTCCGATCGACCTTTCTTGTAGACACGATCGGGGCTCTGGGTTGCTTGGAAGACAATCTTCCTGTTTCTTAGCATAACATACCCACTGTCATTTCTGCTATGACGTGCAATGTGTTTACTGGAAGGCTCGCACACTGTTGCTTGGAATTGGAACTCGCCGACTTTCATCGGGGGTGCTTCTCTACCCTCGCACATGTTGTTTCTGGTAAGCAGCACAACTTTGTTGGCCTTCGGTTGACTGGGCACTTGTTGCGATTCTACAGGCGGGGCAACCAGCGGATCATCCACTTGGGTTGCTTTAGCGGCGGCCTCCTTCTGACGTAGTCGTTGCTTTGCCTTTTTACTGAGAAAAGGTTGGAACCCATCCTCCTTGTCGAATGGTATAGGGTTGTCTTTTAATACGCCTGCCTGGACTCATTGATCGGTCTGCGTCACCGCAGGTGGCTTCACAGCGGTATTCCTTCCCGTCGTGTTGGCCTTGCACCGCTCAGGCATCTTTGCATGAATCGCATCGGTGTAACTGACTGTCGGGAGCGGGATGGGGATGGATGTGGAGCCCAGGTCACTCAGGGGAGTGGTGCCTTGCTTACACTCGCTCACGACGTGACCCAAATGTCCACATGTTAGATAGAATTGGGATAGATTTTCATATTCTAGTTGCAACTGCTCACCGTTGATGAAGATCGCCGGAAGCAAGGGTTTCTGGGTGTCAATTTCGACAGCTATCCTAGAAATTTTTCCCCTATTGCCCATGAGGGTGTTAGCGTCCACCTTTATTGTTTTACCAACAACGTTTCCGATGTTGATTAGGAGTTGATTCTGAAAGAGGAAGACAGGGAGGTCTGCAACCCTAATCCATACACAGAGTTTGCGTGGGATTTTTTTCGAAGGCCTGAAGGAAGGTGACCATGACTGGATGGAAAGGTAATTTCCGAACACAGTCCATGGGCCTCCCAGAAGTGCCTTCTCATAATCCTCCCGATTGCCCAACTGGATGATGTAGTATCCGTTTTCAAGGTCGATTATCCGAATCTGCGTCGTTGGCTTCCACAAAACATTGATCTTGTTTACCAGAGCTTGAAAACCTATTGTGATTCCAATGGCTTTCACAACCACGGAGAACTTCCATGGAGCCAACAGAGGTTGGATTGATTCTGGCTTGACGGAGAAGGCAGGTAGGATGCCTGAGAGGTCTACCTGGATATCCGCAGCAGTAAGGGTGTCTGGCAAGACAGGATTAGTGTATGAAAGAAGTCCAAGGTCATTTCCAACATGGGCGTCCCTATAGCTACGCATAGCAGGAGTAGCCTCGGGTTGTTCCTGACTCATGGGTACATCTCTGGGAACGGTGCCGATGAAAAGATCACCTGGATAGTAGCTGGAGCTACGTTACTCCTCTCCTCCCCAGAATGCTGGTTGTTGAAGGGTCCTGAGCCACGTCCTCCTCGACCACCTCCGCGGCCGCCACCACGGCTCCCAAACCCTAACATCACTCATATAAAAACAACATTAAAAGATATCACTGATATTCATGCATCAAAAGGCTGATATTATAATTTCATATTGTTCTATGCATTTTTCTGAACAATTTGGTATATTATATGTATTTTTATGATAAACAAGCTATTTACTACAAATTATGTAAGATATGTGAGTTTCTTAGGTATTTACCTTTCACGTTCAATTAGATCTCGACACATGGTCACTAGGAGGCACTGCCCCTTCTCCTGGCTTGTGCTGGGCTGGTCGATTTTCACTGGTTTGGCAGTTTCAGCCCGGTTCACCCTCTTTCTTTGTTCTCAAAATTCCTCATGATCCTGGCGTTGTGCCCGCTAGCGTGAGCTTCTGCCGAATGCCACCTCCATGGAGCTTCTGCTCCACCAACAAGATCCGCCCTCAACACCTCCTCCTCAGTCCCTTCCAGGTCAACGCAAATGTCGCCCAACTGCAGGTCCCCAGTGTTGCGCCTCAGACTATCTTTGCCTGGTCTCCTCCTCGACACGGAAGGCATGCTCCTCACCATCATCCTCACGCCCGCGGGATATGCCCAATGCGAGCCCCGCTCTCCGCAGTAAGCATCACATCGCCGCAGATCTCTTCTCTGACTGGATGCTACTCAGATTAGCTTTGAGTCGCCCTCTCTAATCTATTGCTCGCATGTTGAGCATCATGGAGGCTTTCTTCTGGTGATTCCGCTTCATGACTCAAGGAGCTTGCCGCTTCCAAAGTCTATTGCAACAGAGAATAGGAAAGGATCTTCCTCCAAGAACCCTACTTCCACTGGCAACAGAGACACTGTTGTGTTGGGGGCCTTGTTCTCCTTTTCGTGTCTTGAACATGCCCCTAAAGCAAGTTCTACATTATGGTATCCTCCAAGTCAAAGAGAACCATCCACTTCTCTTGCTTCCTTAGGCCACGATCACATGTGGGGATCAGCTGCAAGAGGGTGCATGTTCACCTCAACTGCTGTCAAGAAGACATCCATAGCCATCCGATTACATCCAAGGGATGCTATTCACCACTACACCAGCCTATCCGTGGCACTTAGCTTGCTGACGTCTGAGTCACATGAAGCAACCAGATCAACACTACAAAAGGGTCTCACATGCCACTCGAACCAACTAGTTGCATGATATATCAAAATCTTGGCCTTGATTAATGCATCTAAGACTATACCCCTCAACTACATATCTAGCTTTTAATTTCCACAATCTATAATTATATATATCGTTCATCGACAACCTCATATGAACATGAAGATTCAAACCTAGATTCATAATATTCTAAAGTACATTCTTGCCAAATTTGAGGTGTGAACTCCAATGATTGGCCATTCAAATTCTCAAATCCATAGTTCACGTATCCAACTGAGTATTCAAAATTCTGAAAGTTCACTTCATCACATCTCACACACCTTAAAAGAAATTTCGTCATCGATATTAAGCTGAAATACCGTCTTTCACAACGAAGAACCAAAAATCTTTTGTTGTTAATGATTTTGAATCCCACACAATTTATTTGTCCAATATTTGATGATAAATGGATTCATTTTGAGCAAGATTTCCCATGATTTATCTATTTGAAACAACATAACATAAAATTTGATAGCTACCCCTTTCCATTGCAATAAAAATACTTTTGGTAAGGTAGACAAGAAAATCATTTCATTTGAAAAGATACCAATCCTACGAGATAGCAACCCTATTTTAGACCCCACCGAGTTAGATTGCACAAAATTAGAAATAGAATCACTTATAAAAAACCAAGAATTACATAGGAAAACAAAGATAAAAAATTCAACGGGTCAAATAGGGTGACCATGTGACAACATAGTTCCAAATCATATATATATATATATATATATATATATAATTATTACTAAAGTGTTTATTTAACAAAAATGCAATAAAAAGTTTCTGTATCCTCAACACAAAACATAAGATAGAGGAATGTTTTTTCCACATAATGGACTATATCAACATGTTAAAGGGATATAGTCTATAGGGCCAAAAAGGGTACCTAGACACGATCCTTGATAATATTCAATAACCAGTAGAGGATGTATCACACTTGTCCATTTCTCCATTTACACCCCAAGGGATAAGACACTAAGGATGGACAAAAAATAGAAACATGGGTCATCCAATGCACATACTAATTCCTTATTGTTGAGATATTATACAAATATGTAATAATAAAATATTATATCTATTTCAAAAGTGTAAAAGTATTGGTATGAAGATTGTAATGGCACACTTTGTTATATATTTGATTATCAATAAAGGAATTTGCAATTATTATATATGTTTGATTCAATATGAGATAATGAGTAAATATAATATACAAAGAATGAATGACTCAATGACACATGATTTCAAGTTGAGGACTTTAACATGTACGCATGCTAAGAGTATCCATTCTTGTTTAGGCCCTAGTTGGATAACATTGTGGAGATTAGGACAACAATAATATATTAGGATAATATGAGTCTTGAATGATGACTATGTCTCATTAGTCATGATATTAGACATCAATTCAAAGGCATGTACTTGTTATGCACAAGTGTATCAAACAAACCAACTTGAGCATAATATATGGAAACCATAATTGGTAGTCATATAATTATATGGCTATATGATAGTGGTGATTATATTCATTAGACCTGAAGTCACTTCAATGGTCACTTGTTGTTTATTGTACATACTTGAATAAGGGTTGCCATATAGGTAGTGATAGGGTGCACTGCCATACATGTGGATTATATTGAGTGATGTAGATGGATTTTTTCCCTCCTATTGGAATGCTATCTCACCCACTGATGATTGAGACTATGAATCATGTGACCATGTTCATGTGAGTTAGCATGTGATGTTGATATCATATGTATCTCAAATGGTCTACTCTAGATTAAAGAAAAAATATCGAAAATCTAGAAGCTACATTTCCATGCCTCAAATTCAATTTGGATACTAGAGACAAAGGGATTAATATGATCACTGTAATACGAATCACAATACTAGGTTGAAGTTCAAAATTCTCCAATTACTTGGGTAGAAATGAAGTCTTGCTAGATACAAACCATTGTGTGTGAAATCATAACATGAATATAGATATCCCTACCGATGTAATTGATTAATACAAATTCATCCTAGTTTTTGTGGAAATTTTACCCCAATTTTGCATTCAATCTCTTAGTTTTCATTAAAAAACTGACTCATATCATTCCAACTGTATTTTGTGCTAACTTTTTGGAATTTTGATATTCTTGATTCTCCTTGTATATTTGGAGTTTAATATATCTATACTAGCTGAACTAGCACAACCTAGGGGGTCCAACTATAATTCAGTGGGAGTGAGTCAAGAGGAGGCCACTTCTAGCAAAATGAGGGGCAACACCCCAGCCGACAAAGGAATTTGGGTACTTACAGATAGTTGATAGATCAAAAAATTTGGGTTAATACCTTGGTCTATCACCCTGATTTGCATGAAAATTGACCTCTAAGAATTGACCTTCTAAGTGATCGAATACCATTTATCAATCAAAACCTATCTACCTTTAGGCCAATAGCTAGAAAATCAACCTTCACATCAATCAAGCTACACATTTGAGAAACCTCCAAGACCTACCGACCTTATAGGTTGATAACCAAAATATCGAGTATCATACCTCTAGGTGGATACCTAAAGGGTAGAGTGCAACCTAAAAATCGACCCATGGGTCGATAACTCAAAAAATTTATCAATCAACATTGATCGTGCTTCACCTATTAATCTTCTCTACTTGACCTTCAGCTCGAGTAACAACCAATCAATCATCAAGCTATTTACCTATGCTAGTTTCTTAACCACCAATCATTCACATGGTGTGAATCCAACAATTGACAACCAGATACAGAGATGTATAAATACCCATCACACAACCACACTATATTTCTCTCAAAGCCTATCTAGTCAAGTTGTACATGTTTCTCAACCAGCAGAAAAGGACCAGGCCTGTTGTCATTTAGAATAATTGACCTCTCTAGAAAAAGTGATCAAACTCTAAGGTCCTTGAGCAATTGATGTACCTTCTTGTAAAGAGAAATAAACCTCTCCACTAAAAGAATAATGAACCTCTAGAAATCTAGTAAAAATTGATCATCAACAATGACAAATCTATCGACATCCAAGTGCCCAACCTATCTATGAATCAAACTCAACCTATACAATACAAGAGCCATAGATCTCTTGGTTGAATAGATATCCATTCTCCAACATCAATAGGAAACAATCTAAATCCATCCTGGATAGTCAATTGACCTCCTACAGTCGACCAAACCAACTGCTTCCTATTGATAATGATGTCTGAGATTGATTTCTCTGCTTCAGTTTTTTGTTAAAATCTCACTATGAGGAGTGAGTAGTCCTTTCACTAGGGTGTAGGAACTATCCCTGATCTCTAGTTCTTGCAAATTCTTTCTTGTTCCAATTCTTGTGTGAATTCATTTAATTCATTGCAAATCATTTAATGCATGTTTTGTGGATTGATCACCCGCTTTACATGATTTATTATAATATTAGGCTGTGAGAACATCAACGTTTAAGGTTTGAATATCAATTATCTTTGGTTTATGCCCTAAGGAGAACTTCTTATGGAAACTCTATGGAGTAGTGAATACATTATTTGTAGGTAACATACATCAATATTTCAGTGAAGTTCACTGATTCAAATCTCTAACACTAAAAGGAGAGAGTTGCATAGATCCAATTAGATCTTTGTACAAGTTTGGATTTGAATGAATACACATAATCAAATAGTAGAGATGGAGTCAATTCCACCCCAATATTTTCCATTATTAATCTAGATCCAATTTTATTCCGACTTTTACTTTTCTTGCAATAATTTTAAATGAATCCATTCAAATCTTGGTTCTAAATATAAGTCTTAGTTCAACTGGATACAAACTAGCGAGATTCCTAAAAAGTTTTTCCTTGGGATTCAATCCTCAACTATACTATGATAAGACACTTATGCTTGCAGGTGGTGACTATTGTATGTGGTTTTGATAAAAAATTAGATATTCTTCCCTACGTGAATTTTTTAGTGCAATAACGACATCATATTTTGGCGCTTGTTGCTGGGGATAACATAATTGTCTAGTTAATCCATTTCTATTAATATTAATCTAGGAGTTTTACTTCTACCATTGATACTATTGCATATTGACTTGAACTTAATCTTTCTACATCCATCTAACTTGTAGAAGATATTTTTACCCTGGTATAATATTCAGTGCATGAAAAAGTCTAACAACATTGGACTTGAATCAAACTTTGATCCCGAGATAGAATGAACCTTTCACTATCGAAACAAATAGAACATACGCAGAATGTATGAGGAAGATATCACACAAAGGGTGAACCTAGCCACTAAACATAGAGATAAAGGCTTACACAAGAAAACCATGCTACTATTGAAGAAGAATCCATTCATTCCAAGTTGGTGCATAAAAGGCTGAGTGACAAAAGGATCTCAGGGAATGCTCAATCCCTAAGGCTAATAAAGTTCAACATCTAGTCAAACCATATCCTATTGATACCCCTAACTTCAAAATGAGGATGCATTGGATCAAACTACTCAAAATCATTCCCTTTATAGGTCAATAAGGGGAGTATTGTTAGGAGAACATCTTGAAGTTCATGAATATATGTTCTATGAATAAGAAAAGTGGAGTTTCCGATGACGCTATTAGACTTCTTCTTTTTAAATATTCACTTGTAGACATAGACATGTGTTGGTATAATGCTCTTTTAGGTAACCTGATCACCAAATGGGAACAACTTTGAGACAAATTCCTTGATAATATCTACACTCATTCCCTCAAATGCACCATTAGAGGCTAGATAACACAATTTACACTAGTCCAGGTGAAACTCTAGCAAAAGCATAAGAAAGATTCAACAAGCTTATCTGTAAATGTCCACATCATGGTATTTTTGAAAACAAACTCATTGAGTTTTTCTATAAAGGCATGGATGATAATATTAAAAAGTTTTTGGATTCCTCATATGGATGAAACTTCATGTGCGAAAGTTATGATATACTTGGAAATTTGTTACTCTTAGAGCCATAATCAAGCCAATTGGGATAGTTGTACAATGGAGTGCTAAAGGCATCTATGGCAGAAAGAATTTGTGAGTTCATGTCTATTACAAAATGTTTAAAGCTACTAAAAACTAAGGAAAGATAGTGTTCAGAAATCTTTCAATGCCCATGAAAGAAGAAATTCACCATCAAGACAAGAATAAGTGAAAGCTATAACACAATATTTTGAAGCCTACAAATGCACAAAGCACTATACCTTGTGTTGTAACATTATTTAAGATGTCGTTAAGAGAAACATAGTGGATCAAGGAGACAACAATGATTCAGAGGATCTAAAATCCAATCATAGTATCCCAGGTCAAGGGTATAATACTCCAAATCAAAATAGAAACCATCCTGATTTAAAGTATGGAAATCCTTCAGGAGTGGAAAACTGAACCCAGTCACAAATCCTATGCCATGTCATAAGACCCAATCACATAGTTCCTGCATAACATCATTATCTTATCATTCCTCATGTAGTCTCAGAATCATCACATTGTGTCATGTAAGAGATTTTATAGAAATCACAACCTACGATGTGTATTCAACCTGCAACATTAGGGTTACACAAGTAGGAGAGAGAAAACATCATTACATGCTAATCACTTCAAGTAAGATAAGTAGTTACATCATATGCCGAAATTAAGGTTAGGTTTTCCATTGATAGCCGATTAGAGTTTCCATCACAACACTCAACATCAAACCCTAGGTACATCACTTCCCACATCCTTGGAACATATAAAACCAATCGTCATCATGACCCATCAATCATTCAAAATAGTAACATGTATCGACCGTAAAAGGTTAAGACCATATGTAGTGACCAACCTTTCTAGCACATGTAGAGACCAAACAGGTTAAAAAACATAGCGACCATAACCACTTGTGCATGGCAACCACAACAAGAGTTAAGGTGTAGCATCCAACCAAGTTGAACCATACGTAGCGACCATAAGAGAAACTAAGGTTAGGATTTGTAGAGACCCAAACCAAAACCCCAAACCAAAGTCATGTCAACCAAACCAAACCATTCTATGTAGCGACCAACTACAAGGGCTCATATGTAGAAACCTCAACAACAACACATGTAGTGACCAAGGTGAATAGGGTTAGCATTATGGCGACCAAACCAGAACCTTAGAATACCATTAACATGGTCATAGAAACCTCAAGAAACCAAAGAAACACATCGATCAAAAAAAATGTATAACATCAAGAATTCAAGCATCACCAAGGTGAAAACTTCATGAAAGGATGATCATAAAAACCCTAAAACGACCATCAGCAAAATCAGTAAAGAAACCCTACTAAGAGAGATGAAACCAACTGTCATATAAACATGAACCAAAACCTCCATCTAACATTTTATAGCCAAACCATAAACATGGTGATAAAACGAACATCTAAAATGCATGTAAGAACCATCAACTTCATCACCTACTAGGTTTGGTGTATAAGAATTAGAATTAAGAGAAAGAGCAACATATTCAAGAATACTTTATAATTTTAAACCCTAAGACAAGATAGCTGATAACCTCCAATATTGTGATGTTATCTTAGTAATTTTCTTTAGTTTTCCACACTCTTCCTCAGATATATTAGATAGAATCTCTAACTATTCTCTTTTATTGCAAACATACTGTTAGATTAACTTTTTCCTTTTTACTTACAGAAAAAGATACAAAAAAAGTCACAAAAAGACCCAAACGGTCCCAAGACCGCATGGACTCAAACGGTCTCAAGACCGCATGAAGCCAAACGGTCCCAAGACCACATGGACTCACACGGTCCTGAGACTGCATGAAGCCAAACAGTCCCAAGACCGCATGGACTCACACGGTCCCAAGACCGGATGAAGCCAATCGGTCCCAAGACCGCATGGACTCACACGGTCCCAAGACCGCATGAAGCCAAACGGTCCTAAGACTGCATGAAGCCAAACGATCCCAAGACCGCATGAAGTCGAACTATCCCAAGACCACATGGACTCACACGGTCCCAAGACCTTATGAAGCCAACCGATCGACCGCATGAGTCCAAACGGTCTCAGAGTCCAAACGATCTTAGAGTCCAAACGGTCTTCAAGACCGTTTGGACCCAAAAACCGCCCAAACCGTTTGGACTTCACTTAAAGCCTATAAATAAGACCCGAGGGGTCCTCTCAAAAGAATCAAGTTTCAGATGCCCAGAGGCTGCCTCTACTACTCCAGAGCTTTTCCAACTTCCATCCTCCACCCAAAGGATGCCAGTCTGAGATCCATGCTCCATTCTGAAGCTTCTTTCTCTCTCTTCATCAAAGAAGGTGGGAAGAGGAGACCTCGTCATCGAGCAACCTGTGAAGTTTGAAGATCGTCACTCTCTCTCTTTCCAAGGGGTTGACTTTCCTCTCTCCTTTGTGGGGATGACGCTCTCTCTCTCTCTTCTTGCCTCCTTCTTTGTCCTCGCTATGAGCGAGTAGTCTCTTTCACTAGGGTGCAGGGAGTAGCCCTGCTACCCATGTTTTCATTTCATGTAATGTAATCCATAGTTTGCAATATAGAGATTCTTTCTTTTCATCTCAACATCAATCGTTTAATGAATGCTTGTTGCTTGATCACCAACTTGTGTTATCTTTTATCTTTTAGTATGAATTGTCTATGTTTGTACTATTAGATTCGAATCTCGATTGAATGTTGGTTCTTGATGCATGTATTCACCATGCATCTGTTTCGGTATCTAGGAGTGTTGTTCAAGAAGTGGAGTAAACTCACTTCCATTGTTGTACTTTCATGCTATGAAATGGAATCAGTTGACGTATGAAAGAACAACCTTGATAAAGTCGAGGAACACACTTTGCGAAGGGAATGATGCAAAGTAGGTGACCATTCATTTGGGGATGGCTGGCGTTGCAACATTCCCACACATCTCGTAGTTAGTTCTCTGAAAGGAAACTAAATCTACAAAGATACTAGCTATTTCGACTCTTGTTGCAGGTTATGTTTTATTTTGCATGTTTTGATCCATGTGTAGTGGAGGTGAAAACCGATCACATCCTAGTGGTCCCCTATCATTGTTGGCATCCTTAAATTTACTTATTTTCTTTACTTTACTTGCTCTTAGTTTAAAAACAACCAAACCAACCTTTTGATCTAAGTACCTGCTATTAAGAGATTAAGTGAAATTCTAACATTTTTCATCTTGTTGTTCCCAACAAGACCGTTATCTCGTGGATTCGACCCTTAACTATACTACGATAAGACTTCCACGTATCTTCGCATACGTGGGTAAAGTTCTCGATCTAGTATAAGCAAGGCTAAACTTAAATACTTACCATCTTTAGGATTTTTAGTGGTGCACACAATTCCACGTGAGTGGTAGCTCCATCAATAGCATCATCTAGAAACTTATGATCATGTTTTAGAGATTAAATAGTAACATGCAAGCAAGATAAAAGTGCTACAATAGTAGAGGAGAGAGTTATATAACCTGCCTTTAGGTGAAGATCAACTCTAAAAGACAAGAAGCTCCAAGAGAGAGAAGAAGCTCCAATATTAGATCAACTCCACACCCAAGAAAGATCACCTCAAGAGAAGAAGAGCATACAGAGGTCAAAGGAAGCTCAAATAAGAGAGGTTAAGAACCCTAGGCCAAAAAAGAAAGAAGAAAGAAGAAAGAGGAGAGCTTTATATCACTTAGGTACTACCATGGTCAAACCATAGTCTCGACCTCTATGGAGAAAAGTTCCTCAAGATAGCCACCATGGAGAACCATAGTCTAACATCCAAGAGAAGGAAGTAAGAGAGGGTAGGGCTCAAGGAAAAAAAATCAAGAAGATAATACTACATACCAAGATAAAGGTTCACCAAGAACCACCACAAGGAAGATGATCAAGCCCTATATCAACACATGCAGGAGAGGAAACAACCACCTTATCCAAGATCAACACCTCCACTTGCACCACCAAGCTCAAGGACAAATACAAGCAAGAAGAGAGAAATAAGAGAGCTAAACATGTTACTTGCATGTGAAAGAGGGGGTATAAATACCTAAGGGTAGGAGAGAGATGAAAGGTATTAGGTGTCATGATAATAGATCCTCTCATGACACATCCCTTAAAACTACTGCCATGCAAGCACTATGATTAAGAATGCATAAAAAAGGCTTGATAGGGACCAATAGGTCCATTACCTACCTTTGGTTGAAACAAAACCAAGATGATCACCATGTAGTGATCGCAACACTATGCACAGCAAGGCAAAGGTCTCTACAAATTAAGCACAACACGAAACCCCTTTGACCAAGATGAAAAATAAGGTGTATGGGTTGCTCCGGAACACAAACAAAAGCATTTCAATCACAACACCTACCAAAACATAAAGCAAATAGGTCTCTATAAAGGTCACACAACCATGGTCGACGCTAACAACTCAAGCACCCATGCAAAACCCAACTCAACACACACATGATGCCACCTCATCATCCAAGGTCCAACAATGCACCCCTAGGTATCCTTCTCTCTCTCATGATGCTAAGGCACAAAAGGAACAACCAACATGTGAAATATTGCAAGATAAACCCTCAACATGAATAAATTGAAACTCGGTCCAAAAGAAACACATATATAGTAGAACTAGCTCAAACATCATTCAAACTGGACCAAACTGAAAACATACATGTAATACCCATTTTCAGATTAGTCATCTAATTAGGGTTTACTTGGATAATTGTATGCTGAACCAAATTGATCATTGTTTAAAGCTTGATTAATGATGGTAGTTTAATTTGATCTTTTAAATCTAGTGAGAAGCTTTAATCATATGTTGATTCAAACAACTAGCATTTGAAAATCGAAAATCCTAATCAGCCAAAATTAGGGTTTGATGGCATATGAATACAAAATTTGATAAGTATAGTGGTGTACTAAATGATTTTTACTATTTTATATACAATTCATATTTAGTTAAAATTTGTATATGATTTTGATAACTCAAATATGAGAAATCTTGAAAAATATCAGAATTTTGAATATTTCTATGATCTGTTTGTCGTTCGAGTTTGCCCAGGACAAACTCAGTCGACCATGTATTCAAATTGAAATATAAGAGTGTGGTAATTTAATTTTATCTTTTTATTAGTACAACCAATTCATCTAAAATTTTCACTATAGTTGGTAAACCTCATTATAGATATCCTTTTACATTTTAGTAACTTTTGGATGATGTTTGATCTCTACACAGAGGAGTGTCAGTTGTGTTTGTAACTCGACCGACCATGCTGCAAACTACAATATAGCAGTGTAGTATTTGATTTTTATTTATTTATTGATAACTCTCAATGATCTATAGTTTTATATGGAGTTCTCAAACTCAATGAGAAAAAAAAATATTTTATAATTTTTTTGGAGGAAGTTTGACCTCTGAAGCAAACAATTTACAGTAACATTTAATAATAAAAAATTCATCCAAAATAAGAGAAAGTATAGTGAGGGACCAATGTGCAAATTACCCGAGTACCTCAATTGATCTATATGATCAAAATAGCACACTAGGATATCGAATAATTCATGATTCAATCCATAGACATGATATCCTAGAGAGAAAGAGAGAGTTAGGGTTTGAGAGGAGAAAGTGGTATAATTGTAGATCTTGGGTTTTGTTATCTAAGATATGATGAAATCAAGTAAGTTTATCTTCTTTGCATAACCTTTTAGGGTGATTCTTCTCTCACATATCAAGATTCCGTCCCTCCCCTGATTTGATTCAAAATCACATCAAATTATACACTTTTCTCACTCTCTCTTCTAATCCCCATTTCTAGGGTTTCTGAGTTGAGAGGAGAAAGAAATGGAAACTGTTGCAAGAGTTTGATCGGATTCCTACAAACTCGGAGTTTGACCTACGTTTTTAAGTTGCTTGCCACCTTAAGTGACTGTTTTTATCCCTCGTAAGCTCTGTATTCATGTTGAAATTTTAATATTATCAAGCTAAAATAATCAGAAACCTTGCTTGTATATGTATGTGATTGGATATTAATTTGGGAAAGACATTAGGGGATCAAATTATACTGATTTTGATTATTTTTCATTGATTGGAAATTTATTAGTTCCTAATATATTGATTGAGTATCCATGGAGAATCCTACGTATAGATGACTATGCTGTTCCATGTGAATTTTGCCTAAAAATTAGCCTTATGGTCGATATGCTTGGAATTGAATTGACATGTATGGAATCATATTTCAATTGTACTAGAATTCATTATACAATATCGAATGCTAATGGAAATTGAATATGATATACACATAAGGATCAATATAAGGTGACCACATTTCCTGATTAGGGTTTGTGTTGAGGAAGTGAATCAAATGAGTCAATTAATCAACATATACTCATGATTGAGGAATGTAATATGTGAAAATGGAAACTAGGGTTTCCATGTGTGTGTGAATAGACCTAATGTACCTCTATGCATCATGATAGAATTATTGAATGATATGATTCCTATAATATGCTGAACTAAGAATGACTTCTTGAAAACCCTAGAATTTTAGTGTTAAGACAAGTATGAGTGGTAAAGCTAGCACTTGTATATCATGTGTAAAATGGGATGAAATGTTGAAATGTAAGTATTAATCCTTCAATTGATGATGATGAGTCTTACCACTATAGTATAATCCTAAATGCATCTATTTTAGTATGACTTATGAATTGATAAGTAAACCTTCACATGAATGTGGATTGTTTTATACAAGCCACATAATAATGAAATGAGAAGAATGATTAGACATTATAATGTAAGAAGATGTAACATGAACCATTCTATTAAGATAAAGTGAGTAGTATTATAAGAGACCTAGCGATCCTTGTTAATTATAAAAATGACTTTGTAAGTCAATGACATGGAATACTTATCTAAACATAAGAGATAATATGAATAAAATGTACTGAATGGTGATGTAAAATTCAAGATGAAACTAATGAAGTTATTATGAGGAAGTCTTTAATATTTTATTTTAATTACATGTGGCTTAACCCAAATTTAATGAAATATACTAAGAACTAGACTTTGATGAATGTTAATGAGAAGAGAAGCATCGTATGTAAAGTGAATCAAGAAATATTGATCCAAATAATGTGATGAACATGAAATGAAAGAAGTTGAGACTACTGAATATGAAGGAAAAAGATGAGAATTAGTAGATGATTCTAAGAATCTAAATCTTACACTAAAGTTATGAGTTTGATGATGCTAATGAATGAAAACCTCAAATCAGGGATTAAGGGATGCACATAATTGTAGTTGAATTCAATTAAAAGATGAGGTTTAAGCATTTCAATTGATTTATAAGAATGTGTTCTTGGATTGTGATTGTTTGATACAATACTTGTAATATGAGAATGGACTACTGCAAATGATATTCAACATTTGTCAGAGACAAGGTATGTGTGGATGCACTCAGAGACAAGGTAGCGAGATGGATGGGAATTAACCTTTCTTTGTCAGGAAGGTTGGTTCTTATCAGATCGGTCCTGGAGGGTATGATCAGGTTCCGGTGCTTACAGGCACAACTGCCGGACATTGTTCTTGATAAAATGAGAGGTGTCGTGACTTCTTTTCTTTCGGGGGGGGGGGGGGGAGAGGTCATGATGTAGCCTAGAGGATGGTGGCTATGAGATTTGAGGAGGGGGGCCTGAATGTAGCTGACCCAGGTTCCATTGCTCGTGTGGCTACGTTGAAAAGGATTGACAAATTTCTTAGAACAGATTCCTTGTGGAGCAAGTGGATGGCTGCTCGTTATGGTCCTATCTTAGAGTTACAGGGCCAAAAGAACACCTCGAGAGCGTGGAGAGGGATGTGCAGGGCGTGGCCTGAGGTGGCAGATGATTACATGTATCTTGAGACGGGTTGGACGCTGAAGGTGACACAATCAAAACCTTGGACTCTTCCTCCCATTTAGAGGCCGAAGGTCATTTGGTTCCCCATATTATGGAACCAAGGGAACATACCAAAGTGGAGTTGCAACACTTACAGAAACATCTTGGGGAGGTTGCCTACAAAAGATCACATGATAAGATGGGGTCTGAACTGTGATGCAAAATGTCTGCTATGCAGATCTGAAAATGAATCCCATGGGCATTTGTTTTTTTAATGTACCTATACTAGATATTTGTGGTGTAGGTGTTGGCTTAAGATGGGGTGGGGTGGCAATGCCCCGTGTTCTTTGTTCGACATCCTGGTGGGTATCTTGAACAATACCAAGCAGAATAGTGTTGTTAGACAGTTTGTAGGGTTGTGCTTAACTGGGTTATGCTTCTTGATATGGAAGGAGCGTAACTACAGGCTCCATGGGAGAAGGGACACTAATGTCCTTGTATTTTTTGATAGTTTTGTTTCCCAGTTTAGGTTGGCTTTAATCGCTAGACCTAATATTGGTAGAGGGGTCAGTAGGGTGATCCTAGATCGGTGGGATTCTTTAGTGTAACCCACTTGTATAGTATATGATGGGGCTTACCATCTATACAACTTTTTTGGTGATAATAGAAATACCTTACCTTCTCCAAAAAAATGATATTCAACATGTGTTATTAGTAACCCCAACTGAAAAATGTTAAATAAAAGAAGAAGAGAACTAAGTGTGTTATGCATATATATGCATGAAATTTATTTGCATCTATTGAGATTGGACGGAATAAGCATATGCTGTATGATAAATCTATTTCGAGTATGATGAATGATACAATATATCTATATGCTTTTACTATTGCTAGTTCTAATGCATCTGTGAATATTTGTAAGAACTATGATATATAATGAACTGATAAGAAATATGTTGAAATTCAATTTAATATGCACTCCTTACATTTAAGAAACCCTGATGAGGGTGAATGTTGCATAATGAGATTATGTCTTGGGTAGAAAGTCCACTAATGATGATAAAAACCTGATGGGGTAAATGCTAGATAATAAGATTAGGGTTGAAAGCCCACTGATGATGACTACTATGAGATTATGTAGAAAATGGAAAGAATAATATGTGTTGATCATATGTGTTGCAAAATACATATTTTTTGTTCGTCTTGCTTTAGTCATTGTCTTTCTCAACAAGCTTAATATGTTTCATGTTATTCTAGTTATGTGAGAATACACACATATGATATTTGATGTTTTGAATTCTTTTAAGACGAGTAAAAGAGATTAATAACAAGTGAAATGATGAAACATCTAGTTAGGTGCCCTGAACATCGTGAGTTTCCCCTAAGGACCACACTGGGGAAACAAAATGGATCTCCTTGTAGTAATCGATGCATTATGAGAAGGATTTCTGAGTGTGGATTGAGACCTTAAAGGTTAGACCACCAAGATTTAGGAGTGAGTCATATGGAGTGGTTTTGGCCCTAAATCCTTATAGTGAAACTCTATGTCTAGATGGAATAGACTCTGATGAAATGAAATATATGAAATGTAAAAAATATGTGAAATGATGTGTTATGTGAGATACTATTTTTCTAGTTTCTATCTCGTGTACCCAAGATGAGGATGTGAGCCTCTTTAGGGAACCCTAAGGTGACTAGGGTCTATTGTTGATATCTTACGGTGGCTGACTAAATGCTAAGATAGTGATGGTGAGTCGTTGACATGAGAACTAAGTATGGTGACTTCTACTCAGTAGTGAGGTACAAGCCAAGTAGTTTTAGGGCATAGGAATAAAAGATGACAAGCCCTGTAGAAGATGATTCAAATGTTTGTTACATTCCTTGTACTACTAGTTAATGATTTAACATTGTTGATTACGTTTCTTGTTGTGGAAAATAATCATACTATTGTAGAGATTATCTATAACATATTCTGATCTATCTTGCTGACAAGTAGTAAATCTTGGGATTTAAATATCCACTATGAAGATGAGTTGGATTGCTTGTCATTTGATAGTATTGTTTGATAGCCATGTCTTATGTTTACTTCAGTTTCAAGACTACATGATGTGTTCCTAGTCCGGCTAGTGGGGTATAACAAAGATTATGTTATTATTATCTGTTGATTCAGAATGTTTGCATTTTGACTTGTTATTCATATTGAAGGATTTCTAATATGAAGTAAGAAGTATCTGCTGATTTGTTCATAGACATGTTCTAATTTATATTTTAAAGTTGGACTTGGTTTAAGTGATTACCCTATTTGTTTGATTAGTCTACCATTGTATACTCAATTTGACTGGATCCTAGAACTATCTGCTAGGCTTTTCATTATCTACAAGTTTCTTTTAAGTTCATTATACTTAATTTGATGCTGAATGCATGTACTCATCTTGAGTGGGAGGTATCCACTCAATGGGGATCTATATGAGTCTCCTGAAGTGGTTGCAAATGTTTTTAGGTATAGTGCTATTCAATGTAGAGGTCATGACAAAGAAGATATAACCAAAATAAGCTAGATAGATTAGATTGTCCCTGTACACTCTCTTTCCTGGGATGGGTAGTATATTGAGTTTATTCTTTCATGTACACGCATTTGATGAAAATTGAACTGTATGTGAGAAAATATTTGATTATGGTATCAATAGAGTTGAATACGATTGTGATATCTAAATGTGATGTCCTTAATTTGACATTGTTTTACAAGGTATTGTGAAGAAAGAAAAAGGAAAAAATTTACATGTGGTTTTCATATATTGTTTTAATCACCTTTGTTGACTATAAGTGTTCTGTTTCTTAACTGGGGTCTAGATTTAAGGGATTCTCTCTAATGGTTGACATTTATGCTAATCAAAAGAGAGGTCTTGATCACGTGGTATCATAGCCTAGGTTAGATGAGTATACATGGACAATAGGATATAGGACTAAATGATAATGTGGATGTTGAATATAACCTAAATGATGTGCATAGTGACTGAACTCAGTATCCTGATACTCTGGTCAAGTATTTGGGTATAGAGATAAGCTAGTATGGAACTGTCAATTGTACTTCTTTTGGAATGCCCTGACCAAGTATCCAAATGAACATAGTTTGGTAGTATAATAAGATGCATGATCAAAAAAAAGAAGAATGATGATAAAATGGTGAAAGAGAAAAGGATTTTATAATTCAATATGGAACCTAAGGCAAGAAGGACATTTCCTATAAGAAAGATGAAAGCTTATGGATCATGGATATAATATCTAATGAGTTTGAATCTAAATTTGAAACATGAAATTGTAAGAAAAAGCTAAGAACTAAGAATGATGCACACTAAATGATCTTCTTTATGAAGGAAATTGATGAATGTTGATGATAATATAGAATGAGTCATAATCTTGATCCATGGGATACATAATAAAAATTTAAAAGTATATGAAAGGTGATAAGAACACATCTTGAAATGAGTATTACTAAGATTTGTGAAGTTAATGTTTGTAATACTCAACGAGAGATATGATGTTGACAAGGGATGAAATATCCATCTAATACAAAAAAGATGTCATATGAAATAAAGAGAAAATGGAAGCCTTTCCAACTTGATGCCAAGAGAGATTAATGATTATATGATATGATATTCTATGAGATCTTTTCTTATATTTCGGGATGAAATCTTAAAAGGAGGGGAGAATTTGTAATGACCCATTTTCAGATTAGTCAACAAATCAGGGTTTACTTGGATGATTGTATGATAAACCAGATTGATCATTATTTAAATCTCAATTAATGATGGTAGTTTAATTTAATGTTTTAAATGTAATTGGAATCTTTAATCATACATTGAT